>CM060932.1:526198345-528698345 GCA_030765085.1 Allium cepa
TCAAGTAATGCACCAGGTATACCAGTGGAATGAACAAAAGCAAGTGGTATATACAAACAAACAAATGAATTGCAACAGATGCATGGTGATGCACAAATCCAAAGACTCAGCAATACTCAGTATACAAGTGACACAGCGAACATGACAGTAAGCAGTGGCACAAGACCGAACAGGCAAAACAGCACGAATGAACACTGCGACATGCTCAAAGTAAACACTGGATACAACTCGACTACAGCAAAAACAGATTCAAGCCAGCAGATACATGAATGAAGTAAATGCAAACAACAGAGGCATCAATATGGCAGTATCAATGTCAGTCAACAGAAAAATGATCGGAGCCGAAGCAGTGGCTGTAACGACCCGTAAATTTCCGATAATTAAAATAGCTAATTTAATAAGTTTTCGTGATTTTAGTGTTAGAAAAAAATTTATAAGTCGTTTGGAATAATAATAAATGGAATGAATTTCGACAACAATTATCCAAGTAATGAAAAATAAATGCTACTTAGTGAATGCCTTTGAAATCAATAGTTGAATAGGATAATAAATGTTGAAATTCATTGGGTATAATAGAGTAATTGATTGATAAGTAAAATCTATTTAAAATCAAATATTGACTATTGAACCGGTAAAATATTTTAAATTAAATATTTGGAAATTATTCAATAATTTAATAATGGGAATTAAATAACCGTATAATGGAAATAGTTGTTCTATAATTTTAATTCGTTTCAAAAGTTAAATTTTATAAGTTCATTTTGAATATTTCAAAAGATAGTGATTTAAGAATAATCAAATTTGTTAAATTTAATATTACGAATGTTTGAATAAATTAAATTCCGAATTTGATATGATTAATTTGATATTGAAATTTAATATACGAAAATAGAGTGAATAATTGAAATTTGATTTAATATGATTCAAATTGGTTTACAAAGTGAATGTAAGTTATATTTGGATTTTAATAGAGTTAATAAGATTTTAAAATTGGAATTTATTGGATAAATTGAATAATGGGTTTACTATGATTAAAAATGATTTGTAAAATTTTATTTTATCATATGAAAGTTAGAATGATGTTGTAGAACTTTTAAAACTGAATTTAAAATTTGTTTGTGAAAATTGAATATTTTAATATTTAATTATCGACTGGAAAATAGCCAATTTTTGAACAGTCTCAGAATTGGACAAAACTAGTTCCATTGGATCCGTAATAGTTAGTTATTATCGGATTTCAATTTTCGTAGCAATCGGAGTTGTCGTTTGACCGTGGCAGCTCGAAACGCGTTGAAATTGTTTAATATTAATTTTGCGAGTTAAAAATAGTCATTTTTCAAACGGTCTCGGATTTCGATGAAACTAGTTTCATTGGATCCGTAATGTGATATTATTGTAAGTTTTCAAATTTCAAGTCAAACGGATTTACCGTTTGTCCGGGGCAAGCCAAAACGCATAGAAAATCGTTTAATCGGTTTAATTTAAAATTGGTCGTTTATTTCCGTAACTCTCACATATGATCGAATTAGCTTCCGAAACCTATTCCATTGTGTCCGGAACACGGGGTAAACCCTAGAAACGTCGGTCACCGCGTTTCGTTTGGAGATCGTTTGAAAGAGCATGTAAATTTTGGAACTAATAATAAAATAATATATAAAATCTTATATAAACGTTTGCACAGTGAAACCCTAAGGGGTTTCGTGGCCGCCTCTTTCTGATTAATGGCCGAAATTTTGCCGACCTTCTTCCGTTAATCTCTCACAATCCATACGATATTTCAAGAAACTTTCAACTGGAAGATGATAGAGCTTGGTAGGAGCTTCAGATCCATACGGCTACTTCGTTGAATCGTCGACCAGAGACGCCAGATTTTGGCCGCGTCCACCCACGTATGCGCACGCGTTTCAAGGCGAATTAAGGGGCCGAGCTCCTCCCTGTTCCAGCCGAGTATAGAGTGGAAGATGCTCTTCGTAGTGGTGCTTCCTGATCGAGGTGGAGGTACTTGTATTGATGGCGTGTATTAGGGTTATTGGGACGGCTTGGGTTGTTCGTGCTTGCGTGAGTACCTGATGCGAACGAGAAGAAGAAGAGAACCGTGTGCGGCCATGATCTTGCTTTGGGGAATGGACGGCAGATGTGGGTTTGTGTATAAAAATTAAAATAAAAGTTGAACTTAATTTGTGTTTAAATTCGTATTAACTTCTAAATGTCATAACTTGTTGATGCGAGGTCGGTTTTGGACGAAACGAGTTGCGTTGTCTTCGTTTCGTCGGGCACTACGCTATGCAGCTGGATTGGAACCATTTGGAGCTAGAGAAAATTTTGAGTTAAATCGAACGTCGTTCGATTTGATTTAAAATCGTAAGAATCAATGTGAGTGTTTTATAACGCTCACACCGTACTAAATATTTTTATGCTAGTTAAATTTGATATTATGAAGTGTTATGATTTTATTTATGGTTGTTTGATAAAAATTTAATTGTCATATAGCTTGTCATTTGCATTAACTGTTGAAAAATTAAATTGACAGTTAAATTGAAATTAAAATTGAATTGCGAATAAATTACCTGACATTGATAACTATGAAACTGCCATGAATTGTATTGTTTATTGGATGATGTATTTTGATGGATGCTATTGGTTGATAATTGAATGTTTGGATGTTTATTTGCTTATATAGATCCTGTTATGCATACATATGATACTGTGATTTAATTTAAATAATATATACTCATCCTTGACATCTAATTGAAATAAATAACTACTTGGCCATAGGATAGAAAATTATATATGGACACCGAATTGGTTAAATTAATAATTTTTGAAATCGTCGATTTGAATTTATTTAAATGTTTTGATTTAAAAGTTATAAACAGAAACCGATTTATAGAAATTGAATTCATCGAAAAATTGAGTTTGGAATGTTGAAATAAAATTTGGTTAAAGGAATTTTGTTAAAGAATTAAGTTGAGACTTTGAAATTTAAAATTTGGTTATGATTGAAGTTCGAAAATTTATTCGTTTAAGGGATTGAACCTTAAATCGAGCTTTGAATATTATTAAGTAAAAGTGATATAAAAATGATATTTTGAAATCGAGTTTGGAATTGAATCATATTTGAAATTGGAATTTAGACTTGAATATTGATGGAAAATTTGTTAAGTGTTATAAATGGATATTTTGAAATCCAGCTCCAAATCGATAAAAAAATTGAAATTGAATAAATTGAAGGTGAATGTAGAATTGAATTGATTTGAAGTTAAAGTTGACGTTGTTTTGAATTGAAATCGAAATTGAATCGGTAAAATGGAAATTGAAATTGATTGGAATTGGGAAGTTGTAATTGAAATGGATTGGTTTTGAAGCTGTTTTAATTTGTTTTCCAAATTACTCTGTTATATAAACCATTTTGAATACTTAAACTATTTTAATCTATTTTTAATCTACTTAACCCAATTTAAATTATTTTAAACTAATTTATCTATTTTAAATCCATTTCAAGATTTTAATTATTTTTAACTATTTTAATTATTTAAACTACTTTTAAACTACTTAAAACTATTTTCTAAAAATTTCAAGCTGGTTAATAAGGTGGAATGTTTATGTTTAAATCTTGAATTTAAATACGAATTGGGTTAAATGAAGTTGCAATAAAATTTAAATTCGGAATGATTTTGAAACCGAAATAAGATATTGAGACGCAAAATGATTTTTGAAAAGGAACCTTATATTTTGAATGGCTATGTCGATATTTGAAATGGATTTGATTTTGAAGTGAATATGACATTTGATATCAATCATGAATCGATTCGAAATGTAAAAGAGCCAACGGTGTAATAATACGTAGTTATTAAAGAGACCGGGATCGGATATGGACATACTCTCTGTCGATACCGAAAACCACTTTAATAACTATTATACGCGGAGTGTTGATCCAGAATGAAGTGGATGGGTTGGTGAACGCGTTGACTGAAGAAAGAGAACGATTATTGGATGACCCCTGACATGACTAAAACAGGAGCCGCGCCGGGCCATTGAGGTTCGCCACCTCTAGCGGACACACTTCTTCGATACCATATCTATTACATTTGTGATGCGATTTGGGTGCACCCCTTGATTTGGGAGTGTTGTTTCGCGGTGTTGGGGTAGCTGCTGGCTATGCCCAACATCAGTCCGGATCACGCAACTACTAGTATCCTAGTTGGTATCGCCTCATGTACCTTGTCATACTGATTATCCTATTCGCGACCACTACGTTTTGATTTGTACCTTGAGTATATGGATTGCCCTCTGGTGACTTCCGGTTTTGGGGAAACTACGGTCTTGTATATGCTTTTGGGAATATAAAATGTGTTAAGGGGGATTATGGTAACGCCTTAACGCTATTTTGATACTTTATATTACTGATAGACATTATCTACTTAGCGTATATTACTATATAGTAGATAGTTTCACGGATCCTTGAGAGATGGAAAATCCCGTAACATCTCTTGAGTTATTGCACGCACGTTGACACTGGATAGGAGATGTCAAACCCCGTAAACATCTCTGACGCCGTTACACTCATATTTATTTACGATTGATTTAACTTTCATAAGGATATTTTAGTCCTGACTCGAGTGTTTTGTCTTTTCATTACGCTCGGGTCAGTCCTGAGTTTTCAGTTTAGGTTGAAGATCATTTCCTTGGAGGACGGAGACGAAGATTTGGTATATTATCTACTACTATTATATTCATTCCATTCCGCTGCATTGTTGTATGATATTTGTTGTGTATGTAACTCTGATAAATGTTGTATAATAATAATCAAATGTATTCATTTCAAATGTATTCATTTAATTAACAGCTTCATGAACTGTTATTTTATTATTATACTTTAGCCTTCCGCTGTGAGATTCTGTGTTGTTTCATTTCCTTTATTTCCCTTCCTTTTCTTTTCTTAATTACCCCAATAACTATCTGCCTTTTAATGGTTTGAAATCGACATGTGTATTTGATCGTCGGTTTAAACTGTCCAAAAAAAGGTGGGTCGTTACAGTTGGTATCAGAGCTTTGGTTTAGCGATAAACCTTGGCTCTAGTGGGGAATAACTCATTGAAATAGAGGTAAACTATATGAATGAGTTGAGTGTATATGAGAGAGCGTACTTGTTATTTGATATAAAATGGTTTTATATTGTGTTAATTTGTTCCGTTGAGTATTTATGAATTCTGGTTGATACTTGGGACGCCAAGGCGTCGATAGGAATTTCTAAACACTCGAATAGGACAAACCAACACAATATCGTTTTGGAACATATTTTATATAAAAGAATTATTTGAATATTTATTCATTTTGATTGAATTGATTGTTAGAAGATGATAATATTAGATTATTATCGTTATTGTTTGATCAGTCAATATTTACAACAATTGATTAAATAACAATGGATTTAGGAAAATGAAATCTTGTAAACACAATTGATAATGAATATAAATGAATTTTAACTTGGATTTGGGAATTTAAATTCCGTTGTTTGAGATTGACTTACAAGAATTTGAAAAATATAATATGAGCATTATATGATAGTATAATTGAGTTGAAATTGTTTTCGAAGGATTTTTTTTTATGATAAGTGTTATATTCCCTTCTCTTGATGCTAGAAAATGATTTCGATGATGTGTGCACGCATCATCGGCGTTTATTTTCGAGAGTCCAAGTGGGGGAGACCACTTAATAGCTTGTCTAAACCTTGTTTTGACTCAAATTTTATGTTGTTTTGCATTCTCTATAGTATGATTTGATATATATATATTATATAAGTATATATTATTTCAAAACTTGATTTGAAATGAAACCGGGATTGGAATTCTTAAGTCCTTTCAAAATTAATGATTTTTTTTTTATGATTGAAATGAATTTAGACTTGAATCATTAAGGAACTTCTGAATTGTGAAATGAGAAATGAACCTAAGAGCTAAGTGAAAATATCAATTGAAGTAGAAATCCTTAGAATTAGGAAATTATGAACTTAAAATAAAATTGAAACTGTAAAACTCGCATAGTATTAAATTTCATTCTATAGCATAGATATAACTTACCAAAATATTTAAGAAGTTCAAAAATGTTATATGAATTGTTAAGTGGATAATATACAAGTATAGGTTTGAATAATAAAATATGCATTTAATTAATGGTTTGCAAATATAAATAAAATTGTTAGTAAATAATTAGAATTTAAATTAACATTTAAAGGTGATTCACAATTATGTTAATATAAAATGGAAATACTATATGTGAATGTAAATGTGAAATTAAATTATAGTGAAATTTAAGTAATGACTTAAGAATTAATTAATTGAAATTTCAACTTTAAATGAAAAGAAGTTGTATGTTGTTTAACTACATTCTATTTGCATAACTATAACTTACCAAATACTTAAAAGGTTTAAAATGCTAATAAGGATAAGTAGAGAAATAATATACCAATGTGAGAGTGAATAATAAAATGTGAAGATCTATTGATAGTTGTAAATATAAAAGAAATTTAAGCTGTAAAATGAATGATATATATAAGTGAATGAATAAAATTTAAAATTAATGAAATATAAATTGGTAAATGGAAACTAATTAAATTTGAATATAGTTAAATGTCAATAAACTTGGAAGTGTATGAAATTAAAGTTGACTTGAAATTGTATAATTGATTTAGTGTAGATTTTGGATGGATGTTAATGTTTGATATGCATTGGCTGTTAGATGGATGATAATTGATTAAGTAGAATTCATTAGTGTTAATGGAATTGAATAAACGGAATAAAATTGTAAAATAATTAAATTCAAATTTGAAGCAAAGTGAAATTAAATATAATTGAATTCAATTTAAATTGAAGCAAATTGACTTGAATTTAAAATGTGAATGAAACAAACTTGAATAAATCGGAAACAAATTGAATGCAAACCTATTGCATGGATGAATAAGAAAATAAATGACTTTGTGTTTATGATTGTTTTTTTTAGAAAATTTGAAGTTTTGATGGTTTGCACTTTGAAATAATAAAAGCAAATTTTTGGGAAAATCCAAAATTGTCCAATGTATGCTGAAACGAAAACAACCATAACTTTTAAATGGCTGAACGGAATTTGACAATCTTGGACTTTTCGAAAAGCTTAGAAACTATAGCACAACTTTTATTTAGAGTGTCTTGAGAAATTCCTTAGTCTACTAGGTTAAAAACTTGAATGTTACTCGCTGGCCTGTGTAAAATAGGTAAAAATCTGTAGTATACATCTTTAGTATTTTCGCCATATCTTTTGACTAGTTTATCGGATTTTGATGATCTTGCACTTTCTGGAAAGCTAATAACTTAAGCTAAAACTTTTGTTTGAAGTGTTTTGTGTTTTGATGTCGTATAGAAGGTCGAAAACGCGGGTGAATGTCTCTGACCTGCGCAATTCATTGCCCAGGCTGAAGCGTATCCCCTAAGTAAAACAGCCATAACTTTAGAACGGATGGTCCGAATTCGACGATCTTGGACATTCCGGAAAGCCTGAAATGAATGCAATAACTTTTGTTTAGATTCTGTTGTCAAATTTTACAGTTTAGGTGACCTAAAACTAAGATTTGTTTGCTGTCCAGAAATTGAAATCTCAGTTTTGAAGCTAAATATGTTATATATATGTTGTGTAGGCTAAGTATAGCGATCTATCTTTATATGCATGGTTCTAACTTAGTTATTGAGCATTTTAGTAGGTAGCAAAGGGGTTGCGCTTTGTTGCGAAGCTCGCTTCTACGCTAAACGCATAATGTAAGTAAATTGCTAATAAATGCTAAATAAAAGGTACGCTTACGGTTTTGTATGGTACTGGTGATAGATATATGTTGTTTCCCCAGATATGGGATGCCTCATCATTGAGATGAGATGTATATTTGTGATATATATGCTATTATATTTTTTCGATCGAGCCGCGCAAAGGAGACTCTGCCGAAATTTTCCGTAAATCCGGGTGTTAGAAAATTTTCAAGTTTTAAAAAAAAATTTTATAACTTGTTTTGATAACTAACTTTTAAAGTTAAAAAGGTATTTGGAATAACTTAGTAAAAGTGTAGTAATGACTTTATAGATGGAATTTCATTGTTTTATAAGTAGGTAACTTTGGATAAAATGTATCTAATGTTGAATTCTATACTTAGTTCTTTTTCCCTTCTTTTTTCCTTTTCGGGGACGAAAAGTTTTGAGTGGGGGAGAATGTAACGACCCGTAAATTTCCGATAATTAAAATAGCTAATTTAATAAGTTTTCGTGATTTTAGTGTTAGAAAAAAATTTATAAGTCGTTTGGAATAATAATAAATGGAATGAATTTCGACAACAATTATCCAAGTAATGAAAAATAAATGCTACTTAGTGAATGCCTTTGAAATCAATAGTTGAATAGGATAATAAATGTTGAAATTCATTGGGTATAATAGAGTAATTGATTGATAAGTAAAATCTATTTAAAATCAAATATTGACTATTGAACCGGTAAAATATTTTAAATTAAATATTTGGAAATTATTCAATAATTTAATAATGGGAATTAAATAACCGTATAATGGAAATAGTTGTTCTATAATTTTAATTCGTTTCAAAAGTTAAATTTTATAAGTTCATTTTGAATATTTCAAAAGATAGTGATTTAAGAATAATCAAATTTGTTAAATTTAATATTACGAATGTTTGAATAAATTAAATTCCGAATTTGATATGATTAATTTGATATTGAAATTTAATATACGAAAATAGAGTGAATAATTGAAATTTGATTTAATATGATTCAAATTGGTTTACAAAGTGAATGTAAGTTATATTTGGATTTTAATAGAGTTAATAAGATTTTAAAATTGGAATTTATTGGATAAATTGAATAATGGGTTTACTATGATTAAAAATGATTTGTAAAATTTTATTTTATCATATGAAAGTTAGAATGATGTTGTAGAACTTTTAAAACTGAATTTAAAATTTGTTTGTGAAAATTGAATATTTTAATATTTAATTATCGACTGGAAAATAGCCAATTTTTGAACAGTCTCAGAATTGGACAAAACTAGTTCCATTGGATCCGTAATAGTTAGTTATTATCGGATTTCAATTTTCGTAGCAATCGGAGTTGTCGTTTGACCGTGGCAGCTCGAAACGCGTTGAAATTGTTTAATATTAATTTTGCGAGTTAAAAATAGTCATTTTTCAAACGGTCTCGGATTTCGATGAAACTAGTTTCATTGGATCCGTAATGTGATATTATTGTAAGTTTTCAAATTTCAAGTCAAACGGATTTACCGTTTGTCCGGGGCAAGCCAAAACGCATAGAAAATCGTTTAATCGGTTTAATTTAAAATTGGTCGTTTATTTCCGTAACTCTCACATATGATCGAATTAGCTTCCGAAACCTATTCCATTGTGTCCGGAACACGGGGTAAACCCTAGAAACGTCGGTCACCGCGTTTCGTTTGGAGATCGTTTGAAAGAGCATGTAAATTTTGGAACTAATAATAAAATAATATATAAAATCTTATATAAACGTTTGCACAGTGAAACCCTAAGGGGTTTCGTGGCCGCCTCTTTCTGATTAATGGCCGAAATTTTGCCGACCTTCTTCCGTTAATCTCTCACAATCCATACGATATTTCAAGAAACTTTCAACTGGAAGATGATAGAGCTTGGTAGGAGCTTCAGATCCATACGGCTACTTCGTTGAATCGTCGACCAGAGACGCCAGATTTTGGCCGCGTCCACCCACGTATGCGCACGCGTTTCAAGGCGAATTAAGGGGCCGAGCTCCTCCCTGTTCCAGCCGAGTATAGAGTGGAAGATGCTCTTCGTAGTGGTGCTTCCTGATCGAGGTGGAGGTACTTGTATTGATGGCGTGTATTAGGGTTATTGGGACGGCTTGGGTTGTTCGTGCTTGCGTGAGTACCTGATGCGAACGAGAAGAAGAAGAGAACCGTGTGCGGCCATGATCTTGCTTTGGGGAATGGACGGCAGATGTGGGTTTGTGTATAAAAATTAAAATAAAAGTTGAACTTAATTTGTGTTTAAATTCGTATTAACTTCTAAATGTCATAACTTGTTGATGCGAGGTCGGTTTTGGACGAAACGAGTTGCGTTGTCTTCGTTTCGTCGGGCACTACGCTATGCAGCTGGATTGGAACCATTTGGAGCTAGAGAAAATTTTGAGTTAAATCGAACGTCGTTCGATTTGATTTAAAATCGTAAGAATCAATGTGAGTGTTTTATAACGCTCACACCGTACTAAATATTTTTATGCTAGTTAAATTTGATATTATGAAGTGTTATGATTTTATTTATGGTTGTTTGATAAAAATTTAATTGTCATATAGCTTGTCATTTGCATTAACTGTTGAAAAATTAAATTGACAGTTAAATTGAAATTAAAATTGAATTGCGAATAAATTACCTGACATTGATAACTATGAAACTGCCATGAATTGTATTGTTTATTGGATGATGTATTTTGATGGATGCTATTGGTTGATAATTGAATGTTTGGATGTTTATTTGCTTATATAGATCCTGTTATGCATACATATGATACTGTGATTTAATTTAAATAATATATACTCATCCTTGACATCTAATTGAAATAAATAACTACTTGGCCATAGGATAGAAAATTATATATGGACACCGAATTGGTTAAATTAATAATTTTTGAAATCGTCGATTTGAATTTATTTAAATGTTTTGATTTAAAAGTTATAAACAGAAACCGATTTATAGAAATTGAATTCATCGAAAAATTGAGTTTGGAATGTTGAAATAAAATTTGGTTAAAGGAATTTTGTTAAAGAATTAAGTTGAGACTTTGAAATTTAAAATTTGGTTATGATTGAAGTTCGAAAATTTATTCGTTTAAGGGATTGAACCTTAAATCGAGCTTTGAATATTATTAAGTAAAAGTGATATAAAAATGATATTTTGAAATCGAGTTTGGAATTGAATCATATTTGAAATTGGAATTTAGACTTGAATATTGATGGAAAATTTGTTAAGTGTTATAAATGGATATTTTGAAATCCAGCTCCAAATCGATAAAAAAATTGAAATTGAATAAATTGAAGGTGAATGTAGAATTGAATTGATTTGAAGTTAAAGTTGACGTTGTTTTGAATTGAAATCGAAATTGAATCGGTAAAATGGAAATTGAAATTGATTGGAATTGGGAAGTTGTAATTGAAATGGATTGGTTTTGAAGCTGTTTTAATTTGTTTTCCAAATTACTCTGTTATATAAACCATTTTGAATACTTAAACTATTTTAATCTATTTTTAATCTACTTAACCCAATTTAAATTATTTTAAACTAATTTATCTATTTTAAATCCATTTCAAGATTTTAATTATTTTTAACTATTTTAATTATTTAAACTACTTTTAAACTACTTAAAACTATTTTCTAAAAATTTCAAGCTGGTTAATAAGGTGGAATGTTTATGTTTAAATCTTGAATTTAAATACGAATTGGGTTAAATGAAGTTGCAATAAAATTTAAATTCGGAATGATTTTGAAACCGAAATAAGATATTGAGACGCAAAATGATTTTTGAAAAGGAACCTTATATTTTGAATGGCTATGTCGATATTTGAAATGGATTTGATTTTGAAGTGAATATGACATTTGATATCAATCATGAATCGATTCGAAATGTAAAAGAGCCAACGGTGTAATAATACGTAGTTATTAAAGAGACCGGGATCGGATATGGACATACTCTCTGTCGATACCGAAAACCACTTTAATAACTATTATACGCGGAGTGTTGATCCAGAATGAAGTGGATGGGTTGGTGAACGCGTTGACTGAAGAAAGAGAACGATTATTGGATGACCCCTGACATGACTAAAACAGGAGCCGCGCCGGGCCATTGAGGTTCGCCACCTCTAGCGGACACACTTCTTCGATACCATATCTATTACATTTGTGATGCGATTTGGGTGCACCCCTTGATTTGGGAGTGTTGTTTCGCGGTGTTGGGGTAGCTGCTGGCTATGCCCAACATCAGTCCGGATCACGCAACTACTAGTATCCTAGTTGGTATCGCCTCATGTACCTTGTCATACTGATTATCCTATTCGCGACCACTACGTTTTGATTTGTACCTTGAGTATATGGATTGCCCTCTGGTGACTTCCGGTTTTGGGGAAACTACGGTCTTGTATATGCTTTTGGGAATATAAAATGTGTTAAGGGGGATTATGGTAACGCCTTAACGCTATTTTGATACTTTATATTACTGATAGACATTATCTACTTAGCGTATATTACTATATAGTAGATAGTTTCACGGATCCTTGAGAGATGGAAAATCCCGTAACATCTCTTGAGTTATTGCACGCACGTTGACACTGGATAGGAGATGTCAAACCCCGTAAACATCTCTGACGCCGTTACACTCATATTTATTTACGATTGATTTAACTTTCATAAGGATATTTTAGTCCTGACTCGAGTGTTTTGTCTTTTCATTACGCTCGGGTCAGTCCTGAGTTTTCAGTTTAGGTTGAAGATCATTTCCTTGGAGGACGGAGACGAAGATTTGGTATATTATCTACTACTATTATATTCATTCCATTCCGCTGCATTGTTGTATGATATTTGTTGTGTATGTAACTCTGATAAATGTTGTATAATAATAATCAAATGTATTCATTTCAAATGTATTCATTTAATTAACAGCTTCATGAACTGTTATTTTATTATTATACTTTAGCCTTCCGCTGTGAGATTCTGTGTTGTTTCATTTCCTTTATTTCCCTTCCTTTTCTTTTCTTAATTACCCCAATAACTATCTGCCTTTTAATGGTTTGAAATCGACATGTGTATTTGATCGTCGGTTTAAACTGTCCAAAAAAAGGTGGGTCGTTACAGTGGCAATCAAGGAGTCTACCAAGTCAAAGCCGTGTTTTTAATCAAACAAGTCAACAGAAAAAGGAAATCAAAGCCGTAGTCAACAACGTGATGACCAAGGAGTAGAAGTCAACGACGTGTAAATCAATGCTACAGGGATGAACGAAATTTAACAGTGCAGAGATGACCAAGTCAAAATTCAAGTGCGTATCTTTGAAAAGTCAAAAATCAAATCCAAGTAAAATAGGAAAGTTGATACCGTAATGATCAAGGAAAAATCAAACGCTACAAAATCAAAGCCGTGCGCATCAAGTCGTAAAAATATCAAGCAATCGAGAAATAGGAAAGTGACGAAGTCCATATAAATACAACCCCAAATCATCATCGGCAGAGTGGGTGGAAAAATTGAATCAAATCCAAATATAAACCCACAGTCATCATCGGTAAAATCATCAATCAATCGAGTTCAAGCAAGCATTAAACCAGCAACGAAAGGGAAGAGATTACATACCACAATCTATCGAACTCGATCAACAGAGGAGCAGCTGCGAACGAGCGCAAGTGGTTGCGCAAGCCTTCATCAGAGGCAAATTGGACATTCAAAGGGAAGAGGAGCAACTGGAGGCAACTCAGAGATTCAATCAGGCCGCAACAGAGACAAAGCCGACATTTTACAGAAACCTTGAAATTGCATCAGATAACAAAAGAGGGAAGTGGGTCGTGTTTTTCTATTGGGTCGGGTTGTTTGTTTAAGGGAAAAAGGAAAAAGAAAGTTATACTCAAGTTTTAGTTACTTTTGTTCTTATTTTATTTTTTGAAGTCTGTTTTTTTTCCGAATCAAATCTTGGTAAATCGCCACCTAGGATTTAGGTTGTGTCAGATTGTCTAGTTAGAATTAGTTCAGAAAGCAGGGTTTGCGAGTTTGCAAAACTCTACAGGCGGTAGCAGGGTTTGCGAGTCTGTTAGAGTGTTTGTAAGCGGGAGACTGTTTAATTCTAATTGAAATCTGGGAATGCAGCAGTAGGCAGGGGTTGCCGAAGCAGGGTAAATTTTGTGTGTGATTTACTTCCAGCATATTTACTTTTCTGCAGTTTGTTTTTGCGTTTAATTCGAGAAAATTTGCTATAACCCTATTCACCCCCCTATAGGGTTGATCTAGATCCTACAAGTGGTATCAGAGCATGGTATTTTTCTTTAACTCTAGAGTCATGAATCCTCCAAATAATGCTTTTTCTGAGGGGCAATCTATTGCTAGGCCACCCATGTTTAATGGGAATGATTATGCTTATTGGAAAGTTAGGATGGGTATTTATCTCAGTTCTGTTGATTATGATGTTTGGGACATTATTGAAACTGGCTATAAATCTCCCACTATAACTGTTGATGATACCGAGATTCCTAAACCTAAGGATAGGTGGGATGCTAACGATAAGAAATTAAAAACTACAAATTCTAAAGCCATGAATGCTTTGATCTGTGCTCTTGATAAGACTGAATTTAATAGAATTTCTCATTGTAAAACTGCACAGGAAATTTGGCATACCTTGGAGGTGACACATGAAGGAACTTCTCAAGTCAAGGAATCTCGTCTAGCCCTATTCAGCAATGAATACGAGAACTTTGTGATGGACAAAAGCGAGAGCATAAAGGACATGTTTGGACGCTTTTCAACTTTGGTGTACAATGCTAGAGAGCTTGGGAAGGTATTCGCTGAGGTAGAGATTATGAGGAAGGTGCTACGAGTCTTACCGATGAGCTTTGAGGCAAAAGTCACGGCAATACAAGAATCGAAAGATCTGAGTAAATTAAGCATGGAGGAGTTGATCGACAACTTGATGACATATGAGCTTGAGCTAAAAAAAAGGAGGAACGCAACAACTTCGAATCAAAGAAGAAGACGATTGCCTTAAAGAGCAAAGAAGAGAGCGATGAAGAAGAAGAAGATCCAATTGAAGAGCTTACAATGGCTGTCAATAATCTTAGGAAATGGTCAAGATTCAGGCCACGCAAGAAGAAAACAGGTGGTAATAGGCCAAAAGATTCTGACAATTCCGATAATGAACTGACGTGCTTTAACTGCAAGAAGCCTGGCCACTTCAAACAACAATGCCCACTTCTCAAAAACAACAAAGGAAAGAAACAGAAGAAGAAGGCCTTTGCAGCGACGGGATGATGAAGAAGGAGAGGAAGTTTCGAATAATAGCTCAGAGGAGGCTAACTTGTGTCTTATGGCAAAATCAGATTCAGAAGCAAGCTCAGAGGAATCTAGTGAGGGAGGTGACTATTCTTATAAAGAACTTGCTTTGATGTGTTGTGATCTTACTAAAATAGTTGATACTCTTGAATCTAAAATTGAAAAACTGAAATCTGATAGGAGAGAACTTGTCCATGAAAATTCTAGGTTAGAAACTGAACTTGAAAATATTCAAAACCTAGACTGTAAAAAATGTAAAATTTTAGATTCAGAATTATCAAGACTTAAGAATAGCTTGGAGAATCTTGAAAAAGAAAACTTGAGTCTTAAGGAAACCATTGACACTAGGAAAAATGATTTTATACATAGATGCACCTACTTGTAACTGAAAACACAACACTCAAAACCAAAGTCCAAAATCTTGAGAAATCTCTGAATAACTTTTCAAGTGGAGAAAAATCATTCAACATGTTATTGGGAAATCAAATTTTTGCTAACAACAGAAAAGGACTAGGCTTTGGGAAAACACAAGCTGATGATTATGCAAAAGGTAAAAGTGTCTTTGCTAGATGTGAAATAATTGGACATCGTGTTGAAAATTGTAGTTATAGGAACAAGAACACAAAATTTATACAAGTTTGGGCTCCTAAGAATTCTACAAACAAATTTCATGTCTATTGGAACAAGAATAAAAGGACTAAACAAGTTTGGGTTCCAAAGGGATTGTTCACAATGCTTCTGCCACTAACAATCATGGACCTATAAAAATAAATAGGTCACAAAAATCTTTCATCGTGTAGGTATGGTGGCAGGCTAAGGAACAACAACAGTGTTCTCTGGATTTTGGCTGTTCCAGAAACACAACGGGCAACAAAGCAAAAGTTCCTTAGCCTAGTACAAAGGTGACAGAATCACAATGAGCAACCACGAAATATTATCGTAAAGGTAAAACAGGTGAAGGTATATTTATTTGATCGATATATTAAATGTGATAATCTGCACCGTATTTTGAATTAAATCAGCCAATAATGTGATGATAAAGAGTGATGGTTTTTTGATTCTGACTTGTTCAACATAGTTGGCCAATTATATTTATGCCAAAAACACTATTCTTTGAATTACTTCATACATATACGTTTGGATTAAACATAGTGTTTTGTTGGATGATAATACTTTAGGTTATAATATGGCTAACTCTATATTCACAGTTTCTGATTATTTACACGACTTCAATTCAAATTCAACAATGCTGTTAAAAATTGAGTTTGAGTTTTTATGCACACTTTATGGTCTGGTCTAATTAGTGATGTTTTGAAGTGAAAGAGAAATTCAGATGCAGATCATACTAGTAATCTAGTTGATAGAAAATTTACTAGTTGAACGTGATTTATGGTGAGACATTTAGTAACTGCATCGTTTTTCAAAGAAAATATCTGCATATTTTTCATTACAAATAATTTTCAAATAGCAGAAAATTTTCTCATATAACCCCTTCGAGAAAATCATTTTTGACCATATTTTCAGGTTAGTCATTTTGAAAAAATTATTTGATTTTAAATGACAAATTTTGACTAATCCGACTCCCTACTAATTATCAAAAAGATAAATAGTATTTGAAAAGGTGATAAGTGTTGATATTTAACATACATTACTCAAGACAGTATATTTGGAAAATTTCTTTAGGAATTCAAACAAGAGTTATAAAAACTTTTTGTTGGGTAAAGATTCCATGACCATTTCTATTTCTATCATACTTCTATCGACCATTGTTTATCAAAAATACAATATAGTTTGTCGATATGTGGTACTATAATCAGGGATCATTCGTTTTTCATTTTACATTTTTAAGTAAAAATAAATAAATACCAAATTATTCACTCTCATTTAAAAGTCCTCACAGTTATGCATGGGTGAATTACTTGGAATTTGTTATGTGCTTCCATGCTCATTTAAAAGTCCTTATGGTTATGCATGTATGGAACAGATATCAAAATTGATTTATTAAATAAACAAGTTGATTATAATCCCATTTAAAAGTCCTCACGGTCATGCGTGGTTAGAAGATACTTGAATTCATTTTTAAAATTAAATTGGAATACTACTAATCTCATTTGAAAGTCCTAACGGTTATGCATGATTAGTAGATATTCAAATTCCTGATATAAATGTACCACAAGTAGATACAACCGTATGATTTTATATGAGAACATCATTTTCATCATTCTAAAAGTGGAATATGCGCCTAACAAGGGTAGTTATGCTTTTTGTTTGATTTTTATTGAAGTTTAATATTTATATTCAAATTGAGTTTCAATGTTGGATTAATATCGATTACTTTATCTCTATTTTCTCTAACACTATTATTCTTTTGCTGATAACAAAAGGGGGAAAGAAAAGTTAAGATTTTGTCAAATAAAATCAAGCAAAGGTCAAATAATTTTCCATTTGCATCTAGGCTCATTTGTATATTTCTATTTGTATGCATATATGTAGGGGGAGCATCGCGTAGAGAGGAAGCATTTAAATAGGGGAGCAATTAGAGTATATCATTGACCAAATACATTTAACACAGTCAAAATCTTAAGTATATGTTTGTTATCATCAAAAGGGGGAGATTGTTGAATATGCGCTTATATGATTTTTGTTTGATGATAATAAACATATATATATATATATATATATATATATATATTCGTTTAAATGTATTTGTTAATGTACTATTTCATTTTTCATAGATTAAATAAATATTTTTTGAATAAAATAATTTACACAGAATTTGAATTCAAACAGAAATTTTATTCAAACAAATATTTATTACAATTTTGAATAGTACAAATTCCAGCTCTCACTATACATATACAATTTTGTTTACAATACATCACAATTTCATATTTACATAAATTCCTCACTACATATCACTCACACTCGTAGTTCATCTTCAACTTCATTCCAGTTAGAATCCAGCATTTGAGCAATCTGCAAAAATATCCACTAACGTAGTAAAATTGAAAAAGAAATATTTTTGCAACATAAAACAAAATATGGTTTTTGAAAATATTATTTGCCTCAGTTATTTGGGTTGTTCGTCATCATTTACATTTGAATTTATCATACACGAACAATATGACATGCACAGTGTATCACTGTACATGCCACAAGGCCGTGCACATCGATATACACTTGATAATGCTACAGGGACAGGTGAGCACAGGTCAAACCCAAATGAAAAGCCGGGTTCAACTCACGTGCAATATAAATAAAATCACGGCACGAGCACAAGGTCAAACCCGAGTTTTCAAAACTAGGTTCAACACAAGGTCAATGCACAGACTGGAAATTCAAGAAGACACCAAACAATAAAATGAATGCAAAGGTCAAGCCATAGTTGTCATGACTCAACTCAAATGCAAAACTTCAATAAATCAAAACAGCATCAAAGCTTATGTATGCAATGCCTCAAATGACTCAAGTAATGAAGCACTGAAATGATGCAAATGTCCAGACAACAACATAGCACAATGCACCTAGTAAGCAACAGCAGACAACAAGACTCAAGTATGCTCAAGTCCAAATGCATCAGGTTGGAATATTTCAGAGCCAAGTACAAAGCATAACCAGAGTTGTACAAGTTTGACACAGCATGGTACAATGCAACTAACAATCAAGTTCAAGCCAGACCAACACAATGCAACAGTGATCTCAATATAGTAATGACAGCAGACATGAATGCAACAACAAACTCAGTGAAGCCCAAGTATACAACTACATGACATGACCATATGATCAGTACGACCAAGTATCATACTCGAGAATAACTCAATTCAATTGTAAGCATGTGCAACAGGACAGGGCAGTGGACAGGACTGCAACAAGTATAATCGATATATGGTGATGCAGTCAATAACTACTCAAGGCAACAGTGCTGTGAAACTACACAACTACAAGCGTGTAGAAGCAAATGATATCAAGACTCAGTACAAAACAGAGTCTCAAAAATGAAGGCCAACATCAAAAACACAGTGCAAAGATGCAATGACAATACAACAAGTCAAGTAATGCACCAGGTATAACAGTGGAATGAACAAAAGCAAGTGGTATATACAAACAAACAAATGGATTGCAACAGATGCATGGTGATGCACAAATCCAAAGACTCAGCAATACTCAGTATACAAGTGACACAGCGAACATTACAGTAAGTAGTGGCACAAGACCGAACAGGCAAATACAACACGAACGAACACTGCAACATGCTCAAAGTAAACACTGGATACAACTCGACTACAGCAAAAACAGAGTCAAGCCAGTAGATACATGAATGAAGTAAATGCAAAAAACAGAGACATCAATATGGCAGTATCAATGTCAGTCAATAGAAAAATGAACGGAGCCGAAGCAGTGGCAATCAAGGAGTCGACCAGGTCAAAGCCGTGTTTTTAATCAAACAAATCAACAGAAAAAGGAAATCAAAGCCGTAGTCAACAACGTGATGACCAAGGAGTAGAAGTCAATGCCGTGTAAATCAATGCTACAGGGATGAACGAAATTCAACAGTGCAAAGTTGACCAAGTCAAAATTCAAGTGCGTATCTTTGAAAAGTCAAAACATATCCAAGTAAAATAGGAAAGTTGATACCGTAACGATCAAGGAAAAATCAAACGCTGCAAAATCAAAGCCGTGCGCATCAAGTCGTAAAAGGCAATCGAGAAATAGGAAAGTGACGAAGTCCATATAAATACAACCCCAAATCATCATCGGCAGAGTGGGTGGAAAAATTGAATCAAATCCAAATATAAACCCACAGTCATCATCGGTAAAATCATTAATCAATCTAGTTCAAGCAAGCATTAAACCGGCAACGAAAGGGAAGAGATTACATACCACAATCTATCGAACTCGATCAACGGAGGAGCAGCTGCGAACGAGCGCAAGTGGTTACGCAAGACTTAATCAGAGGCTAATTGAACATTCAAAAGGAAGAGGAACAACTGGAGGCAACTCAGAGATTCAATCAGGCCACAACAGAGACAAAGCCGACATTTTACAGATACCCTAAAATTGCATCAGACAACAAAAGAGGGAAGTGGGCCGTGTTTTTCTATTGGGTCGGGTTGTTTGTTTAAGGGCAAGAGGAAAAAGAAAGTTATACTCAAGTTTTAGTTACTTTTGTTATTATTTTATTTTTTGAAGTCTGTTTTTTTCGAATCAAGTCTTGGTAAATCACCACCTAGGATTTAGGTTGTGTCAGATTGTCTAGTTAGAATTAGTTCAGTAAGCAGGGTTTGCGAGTTTGCAAAACTCTATAGGCGGTAGCAGGGTTTGCGAGTCTGTTAGAGTGTTTGTAAGTGGGAGTCTGTTTAATTCTAATAGAAATCTGGGAATGCAGCAGTAGGCAGGGGTTGCCGAAGCTGGGTAAATTTTGTGTGTGATTTACTTTTCAGCATATTTACTTTTCTGTAGTTTGTTTTTGCGTTTAATTCGAGAAAATTTGCTATAACCCTATTCACCCCCCTCTAGGGTTAATCTAGATCCTACAAATCCAAATTCCTGCACAAGGGTCAGAAAATGCCATTTGTGCATCGTATATCTTTAGATAAAATATACTATTTAGACAAACACAAGCGGCCCAACATTTGGACATAAATATGAACAATGTGAACCAAATATCATCAATCCTGCTGGCTAACAATCGATAAGTATATCTAGATATGGAATTGGTAACACCTTGATATAGGTCGCTAAACCCCAAGTTGTGAGGCCTACTCTTTATTTAGTCATTTCCAATATCGAGGTTACATTCGGCACCTTTCAAATGAGTCTCCGTCACTCGAGCAAAACATGAATCCCCAAATGGATTCCCATGTCTTGTATGGATCTCGAAATCACACATAAATTCCAGTATCTTGAACCGATCCACTTTCAAGAGATAGAACATGTATCTCGGTCTGGAATTGGGATTTGGTAAGTAAAACGCTTATCAATCCTAGATCTTCAAGACTGAGTCGACGAATTTGGTCATTCAATGGTAATGAGAAAGATTTCATATGGAAACTAAGTCTTGTATACCTATCACATTTTTGACATTTTCATGCCACACTATCCTTTGATCAGGATTGAAGCCAATAGGCTAGAGATCTATTGCTCATTTCTCTACACGAACATCAATCTTAATTCCCATAGATAGACAAGCCTACTTCATCGGCTTTTAGTGCGAATTATATGATGAAATGTTTTTCATAAACGAATAAACATACAAAAGATCATAAAGTCACACAAAGCACGATTAAGTCATATAGCAACTTCTAATCCCCTTTTTGTTTAATTAATTTTTATTAAATAAAACCTCTTTTATTAGTAAAACTTCCTTTATCTAATAAAACATCATTATCAATTTCTACTATTCATTCATACTCTTTTCACTACTTCAAAGAGTATTCATATACTTACCTCAAATGGTATAAATATATTCACAAATCATTAACAAGATTTCTTACTTTAAATCTTTTCTTTTTCAATCTTTTTTCAAAAGATTCCATACTTATAATTTCCTTTAAATTATCCATTTTAAAGATCTAAGTGCTTTCACAAATCCATTCAAAAGGTTTAAGACTAATTTACTTAAACATTGTCACTACAATCCAAAACCATTTCACTCATCCTTATCTTTAAAACATTCTTTTAAAGATCTATTTACATTTATAAATATAATTAAAAAGGGTTAAAGACAAATGTTATAACACATTACCACAACAAAGCCAAAACCATTTCATACTTATGTCATCTTTAAAACATTCTTTTAAGATCCAAGATAATAGTTGGTTAAAGGAACGAATAGTCAATTTTGAAAGAACTTATTGTCGGCCTCTTTCAGATATGAATCTATCTGATTCAGAAGGGAAGAACTTGCATCAGTATCTTAGTTTCAATTCAAACATGGGTTTGATTCACACTCCATGTTCTGAGAAATATTTACCATCCGGAAAGAGGAAAAAACGGAGTCTTTGTCTAAAGAAATACGTTGAGAAAGGGCAGATGTATGGAACCTTTCAACGAGATAGTGCTTTTTCAAATCTCTCAAAATGGAATCTGTTCCAAACATATATGCCATGGTTCCTTACTTCGACAGGGTGCAAATATCTAAATTTCGCCCTTGTAGATACTTTTTCAGACCCATTGCCAATACTAAGTAGCAGTCAAAAATTTGTATCCATTTTTCATGATATTATGTATGGATCAGATATATCATGGCCAATTCCTCAGAGGATTCTTCCACAATGGACTCTGATAAGTGAGATTTCGAATAAGTGTTTACAGAATCTTCTTCTGTCCGAAGAAATGATTCATCGAAATAATGAGTCACCCGTTCCATTGATATGGGCACATCTGAGATCAAGAAATGCTTGGGAGTTCCTCTATTCAATACTTTTCCTTCTTCTTGTTGCTGGATATCTCGTTCGTATCCATCTTCTCTTTTTTTCCCGAGCCTCTAGTGAGTTACAGACAGAGTTAGAAAAGATAAAATCTTTGATGATTCCATCATACATGATTGAGTTGCGAAAACTTCTGGATAGGTATCCTACATCTCAACTGAATTCTTTTTGGTTAAAGAATCTCTTTCTAGTTGCTCTGGAACAATTAGGAGATTCTCTGGAAGAGATACGGGGTTCTGCTTTTGGTGGCAACATGCTATTGGGTGGTGGTCCCACTTATGGGGTCAAATCAATATGTTCTAAGAAGAAATATTTGAATATAAATCTCATCGATCTCATAAGTATCATACCAAATTCCATCAATCGAATCACTTTTTCGAGAAATACGAGACATCTAAGTCGTACAAGTAAAGAGATCTATTCATTGATAAGAAAAAGAAAAAATGTGAACGGTGATTGGATTGATGATAAAATGGAATCCTGGGTCGCGAACAGTGATTCGATTGATGATGAAGAAAGAGAATTCTTGGTTCAGTTCTCCACCTTAATGACAGAAAAAAGGATTGATCAAATTCTATTGAGTCTGACTCATAGTGATCCTTTATCAAAGAATGACTCGGGTTATCAAATGATTGAACAACCGGGATCAATTTACTTACGATACTTAGTTGACATTCAGAAAAAGTATCTAATGAATTATGAGTTCAATAGATTCTGTTTAGCAGAAAGACGGATATTCCTTGCTCATTATCAGACAATCACTTATTCACAAACCTCGTGTGGGGCTAATAGTTTTCATTTCCCATCTCATGGAAAACCCTTTTCGCTCCGCTTAGCCCTATCCCCTTCTAGGGGTATTTTAGTGATAGGTTCTATAGGAACTGGACGATCCTGTTTGGTCAAAAACCTAGCGGCAAACTCCTATGTTCCTTTCATTACGGTATTTCCGAACAAGTTCCTGGATGACAAGCCTAAAGAGTATCTTATTGATGATATCGATATTGATGATAGTGACGATATCCATATTGATGATAGTGACGATATTGATGATGACCTTGATACGGAGCTGCTAACTATGACGAATGTGCTAACTATGTATATGACGCCGAAAATAGACCGATTTGATATCACCCTTCAATTCGAATTAGCAAAAGCAATGTCTCCTTGCATAATATGGATTCCAAACATTCATGATCTGTATGTGAATGAGTCGAATTACTTATCCCTCGGTCTATTAGAGAACTATCTCTCCAGGGATTGTGAAAGATGTTCCACTAGAAATATTCTTGTTATTGCTTCGACTCATATTCCCCAAAAAGTGGATCCCGCTCTAATAGCTCCGAATAAATTAAATACATGCATTAAGATACGAAGGCTTCTTATTCCACAACAACGAAAGCACTTTTTCATTCTTTCATATACTAGGGGATTTCACTTGGAAAAGAAAATGTTCCATACTAACGGATTCGGGTCCATAACCATGGGTTCTAATGCACGAGATCTTGTAGCACTTATCAATGAGGCCCTATCAATTAGTATTACACAGAAGAAATCAATTATAGAAACTAATACAATTAGATCCGCTCTTCATAGACAAACTTGGGATTTGCGATCCCAGGTAAGATCGGTTCAGGATCATGGGGTCTTTTTCTATCAGATAGGAAGGGCTGTTGCACAAAATGTACTTCTAAGTAATTGCCCCATAGATCCTATATCTATCTATATGAAGAAGAAATCGTGTAAGGAAGGAGATTCCTATTTGTACAAATGGTACTTCAAACTTGGAACGAGCATGAAGAAATTAACGATACTTCTTTATCTTTTGAGTTGTTCTGCCGGATTGGTCGCTCAAGATCTTTGGTCTTCACCCGGACCCGGATCCGGTGAAAAAAATAGGATCACTTCTTATGGATTCGTTGAGAATGCTTCTGATCTAGTTCGTGGCCTATTAGAAGTAGAAGGCGCTCTGGCGGGATCCTCACGGACAGAAAAGGATTGCAGTCCGTTTGATAATAATCGAGTGACATTACTTCTTCGGTCCGAACCAAGGAATCCGTTAGATATGATGCAAAATGGATCTTTTTCTATCGTTGATCAGAGATTTTTCTATGAAAAATACGAATCGGAGTTTGAAGAAGGGGAAGGGGCCCTCGACCCGCAACAGATAGAGGAGGATTTATTCAATCACATAGTTTGGGCTCCTAGAATATGGCGCCCTTGTGGCAATCTATTTGATTGTATCGAAAGGTCCACTGAATTGGGATTTCCCTATTGGGCCGGGTCATTTCGGGGCAAGCGGATCATTTATCATAAAAAGGATGAGCTTCAAGAGAATGATTCGGAGTTCTTGCAGAGTGGAACCATGCAGTACCAGACACGAGATAGATCGTCCAAAGAACAAGGCTTTTTTCGAATAAGCCAATTCATTTGGGACCCTGCAGATCCATTCTTTTTCCTATTCAAAGATCAGCCCTTTGTCTCTGTGTTTTCGCGTCGAGAATTCTTTGCAGATGAAGAGATGTCAAAGGGGCTTATTACTTCCCAAACAAATTCTTCTACATCTATATCTAGACACTGGTTCATCAAGAATACGCAAGAAAAGCACTTCGAATTGTTGATTCATCGCCAGAGATGGCTTAGAACCAATAGTTCATTATCTAATGGATCTTTTCGTTCTAATACTCCATCCGAGAGTTATCAGTATTTATCAAATCTCTTCCTATCTAACGGAACGCTATTGGATCAAATGGCAAAGACATTGTGGAGAAAGAGATGGCTTTTCCCGGATGAAATGAAATATTTGATTCATGTAACAGGGGAAAGATTTCCCATTCCTTAGCCGTAAAGATATGTGGCCATGAAAAGGGGATTAAGTGGAACAGAATTGGCCGGGTGGTAGAGTCGTGGAAACACTTGTTTATTCCATATTTTGGACCTTAGCTCCATGGAGCAATATGCTACTGCTGAAGCATGGAAGAATTGAAATCTTAGATCAAAACACTATGTATGGATGATATGAACTGCCTAAACAAGAATTCTTGAACGGTGAACAACCAGAGCCTATTACTCACTACATCAAAGAATTTCCATTAATGAAACCATGGAAATCCGTCGGAAAAGAAAAAATACGCATGTCCGATGAAACGATTGTTGCTATCTGCTCCAATAACGAATCATTGGTTTAACTGAATAACTAAAGAAAATAGATAGACCTTTCTCTTCGTCTCAGGTCGATGGATCTTCTCAATTGGAAGATCTCCCATATGGATAATACATATTCCGGTTGACCGAGCCTAATTCTAATTGTTTTGTTCCGAAGCAAAGATATCCATGGAGGTGGTTCGTCCTATTCACGACCAAGAGGTACTGGATTCTCTTTCGGATAGGCCCTGAAAAGAGAAGGAAAGCTGGAATGCCAACAGGCGTCTGTCTATTCTCTAATTCACCCGACCCGATAGTACCCATTTTGGGAACGTCCAGTGCCAAAGTCACTGAATGGGTAAGTCGCCAATCCCTAAAATGTACTATGTAATGTACTTTATCCGCTGGGTTACGGATACTGGTGGGTATTTTACTAGAGGTTTCTATCAATCTACCCCTGTGTGATTCCTGTTGAATCATATACTCGGGGGGTGGCGCGGGGCGGACGATTTCCAAACGGACTCCTCATTCATTAGATAGAGAAGATCACCAAGATTTCGTGATCTGCTGCCGAACCTGTTCCAATTCCAACAGCTCGGACTCGGATCGTGGGGATCGCCGGAATACTTCGTATCAACAGATAAGATACTCGGTATATCAATATTGATTAGATCCGAAATCTGTTATTGAATTGCTCATTCAATGAGCATTCTCAATATTATGCCTTGAAGAGGACTCGAACCTCCACGCTATTTAGCACGAGATTTTGAGTCTCGCGTGTCTACCATTTCACCATCAAGGCATCTTGAAAGTGAATCGTATTCCATGAATATGATATCTATCTAGTGTGATATATGGAATATATGGACAAAGGTGGATGGAGTGTTGGGGTATTTCTATCGATCGGTCATGTCATATAGGCCCGAGTCAGACATCAAATTGCTTCGATTTGAATTATCCGTAGGATACCCTATATATCAAAAAGATGTACAATCAAACCTATTTCTCGATTCAATAGAAGCCCAAAGAAGTGAATATGGTACCCAAATAACGATAGATATGTCAAAAGCAGGTCCGATGTTCGATAGTCGACTAATTGATTTTTTATTTAAAACAATTGCTTATACAAAACAATGTTCATATTCTTAAATCATTTCTAATATTTAAACTTAACTTTTCCCCATCCAATGGTGATGCTAGGTAAGTTAGAGCACCGATTGAATCAAAGCCTTGTATAGACACTTTATTCTTGAATCTTCCAAATAGACAAGCATACTAGTCGGCTTTTGGTGTAAGTAGAGTATTAATAATTTTAGTAATCAAGTAATAAACAACTTGATTAACCTTTTTTCAACATTCCCTACTTAAATATTCCTCGGCCAGGTGATGTATGATAGGTTAGAGCTCTATTTCTCCATCCCTACTTGATATCAATCTTAACTCTCACGAATAGATAAACCTACTTTGTCGGCTTTTAGCGTTAAGTAAAGTTAATTACCTTTTAAATAATTAAGTAAACAACAAGATTAACACACTACTAACATTCCAACTTAACTAACTACTCATTCAAGAGTGAAGACCGGTAGATTAGAGCTCTATTGCTCCGTCCCTACTCGGCATCAATCTTAACTCTCAGAAATAGAGAAGTCTATTTCGTCGGCTTTTAGTTTCAAGTCTAATCGATTACCTTTTTAGAAACATATATATTATTTAAAAATAATCGTAAATAGGTTTTCAATATGTATATAAAATATTACTCGAAAATAACTAATTTATAATTTGATCATAAACATGTTTTATATTATAAAACCTCTTTACTTTGGAAATACATGTATAATTATTAAAAATATATTTAAACTTCAAACCAATTTTAAGATACTTCAAATGTGTTTGAAAATATATCTAAAGAGATTAGAGAAAAATATCAAATTCAAATATCATTTTTGAACACTTAAAATCATAAGTGACTTACTACAAGATTGATAAATGCTGTTAAAAGTCCTTGTTAAAGCAACATTGAAAAGCAGGATCTTTATGATTAGTTTTAACCACTTTAAAAAGTGATTTAAGACTTGAAATTTTATATAAAGTACTACCCTTAGGGTACTTAAAAGTCATGGAAAGAAACCCCTAAGAATATTTTCCCATTTATTTATAAAAATTCCTAAAAATTAGGAATTCGGAAGTGCACTTATAGCGACTATTTTCGCTTCAAACAGTTTCAAACTTAAATTTAACACACAAGTTAAACAATCATTTAAACATTGAGTCAAGGCCTTGCCACATGTCTAAGAGGGTAATAGAAGTAATGTTATGTAATATAAAGTGATCATTTGATTTCAAAAGCAAGATGGATTCAAAGTTTATAAATTTACATAGTTAATGTAACTTTATACTTTGCACATAACATATATATACATAATATATACTTAAGAGATAGTGAGATAACTCAATCAGGTCCATGCCAAATTCAAGCACAAAGCCTCAAGAACAAAGAACTAATCTCTGCCATTACCAAAAGCTTAATGATCTAATTTTTAGCACCTCCAAACCAAAGCCACACCTCCTCCTTCTATGCTCATGGCCCCCCTCCAAGATCCCCTTCTTCCTCTCACCTTCTCCTACCTTTTACTTTCTACTCATGCTTTCCATGATGTTTTAGGCCTTGGCCAGAGTTTAGAAGAGATTGAAGATGATTTAGTTAGGACATGAAAATGTTAGAGAATAATTAGTTGATTAGTGCTTAAGCACTTCCACTATTTTTAATTCTCATACTTCATTTCAAAGCATTGTAAATTAGTGATTATTTAAAAATGGCATGCCACTGCTTATATAGGCTTCAAATGGTGTAGCATAATCTTGTTATCAACCCTCTTCCGTGACATGTAAGGATCACCTACCATCACTTCTCCTTTATCATTTCTTAAGAGTTAAGACTTTCCATTTAAGCTCTTTTCATAATATCTTGGATGACATCATCCATGACATCGTCCAAAAAGTTTGTTTTCATAATTGTAAAATATTTTCATTTAATATTATTCATTTTATCAGCAAATAAGTGTATGTAAAAAAATATGAACATCTTCTAATGGTTAGAAAGCTGTTTATCGATAAAACGATTTTTGGTCACCCTATCGAAATTTCTTCAGAGTACTTATTTTTTGTAAACATTTTTTCGAAACAAGTTTACCATCATTGCTTATGATTCAAAGAGGGATTAAAAAGCATATTAAATCATTTTAGTAACATTTAATCTAGGATTTAAATATTCAAATAATTTACATATTTAAATGCGAAGTGTCCGAAATTTCTGGTCGTTACACCCCTTCATAAGGAGGTCTCCATTCCCATATATAAGGAATAATAACTTAGTACTTCGTAAATACTATTGTATACATTTTACAGTGGTCCTATGTATTTCATTTGGATCAGACTAGGGTCGACTTACGCATCCTAATGCGTATTCCACATCTAACCTAGTACATAGTATGGTGTACTATGGAACTGATCATCGATATATGCGACATCCTCTTCATGCACACTTTCTCCTTATCAGTTTAAGGAGCATCTTTTTCAGAAAGATTGATTCTTGATTGTGTCAGAAATTTCTACGCTTGAAATTCTCCATACCAAACCTTTATAGTATGGTATCTATGTAAAGAGTTTTGGGTAATCCCAACAGCCTCTTAAATCTATCTCTATAGAACTTTAAAACCTAGTATACGCTGCTTCTTCCATATCCTTCGTGGATTTGAAAGCTAAGTGTAACACCCTATATTTTTACTAATATTATTTAGGATATTTAATTAGCTAAATAAAATAAAATAATATAAGATGATTAATGGATTGAGAATTATGATTAGTAGGGGTAGCCGTGCCATGTTAATGAGATAACATTAAATAAAATAGATAAAGGGTTAGGAAGTAGGCAGGGGCAAAATGGGAACAAGGAAAATCCTTATACCCTAAACCTTAAAACCCTTAGCCGTGTATTTGCTTATTCATTATCATTTGCAAATTATAAACATAGAGGCCGGCCACCATTTTAGAGAACTAGAGGAAGAAAAAGATAAGGAAGAAGATTAATCAAATCAAAATCTATTCAAATTTCAAATCCTTAATCTCAAGCTAAGGTGAATAATGACTACCTCTCATTCTCTTAAATGTTTTGGGTTTTAAGTTAAATCCAAAGCGTTTTGCATGTTTATGCCATGTTTTTGAATAATTAAATGTGTATATATGCTTGTTGATGACTTATGCTTGTTCATATAGATTTTATGATATATTTTGATAAGAAAACCCTATTTAATGACATCTAATTGCCTTGCAATTTTAAATTTAGATCAGAAATGATATTTTGAGATGTGTTTCAATTTTCATAATTTTTTGAATTATTTTAGACTTTATATTAATTTTCTAGTGTAGAAAATGATTATTTGGGTTATAAATTATTTACGGCTAAATAATTATTTATTTGGGTCTGAAATTTATATATGTTAGAAAATATATTGATAATGATTTTTTGGAATTTTTGTAGAATTTTCTTAAGTGTTTTAATGAATATAAAAAATTATTTGAGGTATGAGACTTAAATGTTTTATATATTTATCAAAGGAAAATGGGTATTTCATAAAATAAATTAAATTGCTGTTTCTGAAATTATGGCAGTGCTTTAGGAAAAGAAAAATTAGCAACTAATAAGATTTTGAAAAACATAGCAGGTTGGTCAAAAAGTATTTCTCCTTTAAGTTAAAGACAAAATTTACTTGTTTTAACCTGTATCGCCACTTTCGACACCAGGGGTTCCAACCAAGACGTTTTGCTATAATTGCTTTTGAAACTAATGCGCATGATATCAATATACTTGGTACGTAGTGAATTGGATAATGGCAGAAGGTATAGGGTCGAAACTTATGGTTCTGATAGGGTTGAAGCTTGCCTTTGTTTTAAAATGAAGTTGCGCCCTGCTTTGCTTTTGACTTGGTTAGCTTTCAACTAGGTCAAATTGTTTTAAATAAATGGTTTCGAATGGGTTACAATCTTTTATTTTAAATAACTTTCGAAGCGATCGAAACCCCTAGTTGTCACTTTTTCTACCTTTCGAAGTCAATGTTTTCGGAAGGTATATTTTGTTTTAAACTTGGCCACTTCTTTAATGTTTTCGGAAGGGTGGTTCCGACACCATCACTTCTTTACATAGGAATGCTTTTGAAAGATAGGCTTTCGAATTAAATGGTTTTATAACCCTTTTTCTCTATTGAAGTATAACCTGGATGGTTTCGAAGGAGATGGTTTTAATTAGTTTCAAAAGGTGTTTTCCATATGTTTTAAACTGAACCCAAATTCTTTCAAAAGGTTTGCTGTTTACAAAGGTTTGATGCTTTTGAAATGCTTTAAATGAAGGTTTCGAAGGGGCGTTTTCCTTATACTTTCGAAGGGTTTAAAGAAAGGATATAAAGGGGTAGTTTCCCTATGGTTTCGAAAGGTTAAAGGAAAGGTTTTCCAAAGGTTTCGAAAAGCAATGTTTAAAGGTTTTAAAAGAAAGATGTCTAAGGTTTTAAAGCTTTAAAAAGGAAGGTTTTTCAATGGATACGAAAGGTTTCTAAGAATGGTTTCGGAAGGATGGTTTTTGCCTTTTAGCCTAGGTTAGAAGAAGGGTTTTGCATGGTTTCAAAAGTGGTGCTTTCAATGGTTTCGAAAGAGGTACTTTCAAAAGTTAAATGTTTTCATCAATAAAAGATTGAGTAAAGTGTGTGTATAAGTGTGTGTGTGTGTGTGTATAACATGGCAAGGTGATTTTGAGTAAAGCATAGAGACTGTATTGAAATGACCCTGATTCGACCTTCGAAAATCGGCATGGAATGCATCACCCATATTCGAATGCCGCAGATCCAAACGCCGAATCTGGTTCGACGGAGCTTATAACACATTAAGCACAATAGAACACAGTGGAAAAAGAATGAGTATATATCATTGATACACAATATTTGATACAACAGTGATACAATGAATATTTCAATATCTGTCAGAGATATATAACGGTGGAAAGATGAATTTCAAGTATGATCTTCCAAAGAATAGAAAAAAAATAGTATCCAGAACTGCATTCCAATCAAATGCTCCAAAAGATCTCCAATCCAAAAGTTCGAACCACCATTACGTTGTATTAAGCAAGGTCAGCCAGCAATGCAATTGCCAAGATCCAAAGATTCCAAGGAGTTCCAAAAGGAAAGCTGAAGGCTATCGAATCTATATCTACCAGCTGATAATCTGAAAATCTAACTCTAGACTGCCCGTGTGGAATATTGTGGACACACAGAGTTCGGGAAGGGAACAATAAACTCCAGGTCAGTCACGGGACTGATGTGAGAAAATGAAGATAGTTTATTTGAACAAAACAAACAAAAAGAATTTAAAAGAAATTTGCTATGCTTTTTGGAAAATGAAACTATCATAAGGCCTCCCGCCAGAATTGGAGGGATTTCTCCTTATGATAGTCAAATATGCTTGATACGTAAAATTCTTTTGATATTATTATTAGTGCATACTGCAGAAAACATTTTGAAAGTAAAATATTAATCTTAGCTAGCATACAACCATTATTGTATGAATACTATAGCTACCACGTTCAATAGCAGGTTACCGCCACATTCCATGGCAGGTTATACAACTAAAACCGTACAGGACGCGTATTGTTTCTTTGGATTTCCAACAAATGGTCAGGCTAAGGAACTTCCTATTGCCACTTGGGTACGCCTCGGGAGGGACGCCCCGAGAACCTACCCGGATCTCTGCCAACACAAGGCCAGGTTACCCTTACCCGGAAGTAACACCTACAAGTATGCCATCTCCAGTCGTTTGCGACCTTTATCCAAGAGCTCTCAACCACAAAGCAGCCACAAAGTAATAAATTTGCAGTGACCACATGATTAAGTATCTGGGCTCTATACCATGATACCACCCTTTTCCAGAAGAAATGGACATACCCTAGGGGCGGGACCCCTAATAACCTTGGTGCATCTTTCCTGTTTCGACCATTGCCGGGGTGTGAGGTCCTGATGCAGTCTCATCCACAAAGTTACGCTTTACACTAAAGCCATGCTTCGATCAACAAATGATCAGCAGCACTTCGTATGTCACATTACCAAATTGGGAATGTATCACTAGTAACCATCAACTACATAACCTCTGAGCTCATACGTCTTAGAGAAGAGTGTTAAGCTAAGAGAATAAATCCTCCCCCACCAAACAGAAATGTATTTGATAGAAACCGGCTTTACATCTCAAAGGGTAACGTTAGACATACATACATACAAGTCTGTTCCGAGTTCGAACAGAACCAAAGGCACTTAACAAAGAAGCCCTTGCAATCCGGGCATTCACAATCCTGATCGGACTACCCATCGCATATAGAGATCTCTATACCGTAGCTACTCAGTGTAGAGTCATTCGACGGGTTATCCTTTCGTTCTCGAAAATACCCGGTCTTCACCACCGATCTTCAAATGCTATCCATATCATCGTATCATTATTCGGAATGGGTTATATGATATAAGGTCCTCTTCCGGCTAAACCGAATAATAGGCGCAACATTTAAAAACCATATGGATAATGGGATCTCAGTTAAGTCACAACTTAGAACCCAAAAACCTTTCTTCAAATGGTTTAAACAAACTACCATTTTCAAATCTTAAAAAAAAAAGATTCATTTCACGAAGTTCACCAATCTTCCACAAAGATTCATTCACGGCTTTCAAAACAATTTCCTTTTCAAATTGGATTAACTCATCCAATCATTAAATCAAAGATTCAATTCATAGCTTTCAAAACCATTTCCAAAGATTCATTCATAACTTTCAAAACAATTCTCATTTCTAATCTTTTATATAAATGATACACCATTTAAAATCCTCTTCAATTTCAAAACAAGGTTCAACCATCTTTCACAAAGATTCATTCATAGCTTTCAAAACTATTTCAATTCCATTTCAAACTTGAATCTTTCAACACAAATTGGAAATCCTTTCTTTATATGAAAGCTATTATTATTTGCAAACAAATAGGTTTCGTTTCGAAAAAATCCGATTACATTTGCACGAGTTAAAGCCCTTTAAGTATAAACTTGGATTAGATTCAAATTCCTAAAACAATACTTTTAAAATGGTTTTAAACCCATAAAACACTTTTATAACTTGTATAACCTTTTTAAACCTGTTTGCGCCAAAAATGGTCACAAACCCCAAATACCGTGAAAGCACCAGTGCATGGACACAAATCAACAATATTCAAGCACAAATATCAGATCTCAGCAAATAAAAATAGCAATTCAGAAATTATAATCAGAAACACAGACTTTATAGTGGTTCGGCTATCTTCGGCCTACGTCCACTTCAAAGTTTTATCCTTTTATTGATTATCCTTGCTGGTTACAGATGATAACAGCAGTAGCAATGAAGAATTTCGAGTACAATAGTTATATTGATGTGTAGAAATGAATCCGGCAGATTCTGGATGTCCAATAGCCAAAAGGTCCTTTTTCTGTAGGCTCCAGGAGGCTATTTATAAGCGTAGGAGGCTGAGATCGCGCTCAAATTTCAGGAGACTTCTTCTGGCACGTGAGTGGGCCCACGCGACCGACCTCACCAAGTTTCGACTCGATCTGTGATCGATACGAAATGATTTTGTATCCATCAAAAAATGATCCAATCGAGCTGAAACTTGGCAGGATTGTTCTTTATCATGTATTCAAGCTGCTGTGAAATTTTCGTTGCATTTGGATCAGGGATTTAGGAGATACGATCAATACGAGCTGATGTTCTTCGTGGACTTCAGATTTCGAATCCATGCTTTCGCATCCATCTTCTTCGACTCGATTAGAAGCACGTGCGCATCGATGACGTGGCGCTACTCCCAAGGCTCGATCCATACTCCCCGCTGCTTTGACCGCTTCTTTCCTGGAGACGTGGACTTGCATCCATGTTTTATGCTTCGTCCATATCTATGACTTCACAACGGCATGCTCGTACCCATCGATTCCAGGAGTACACTTCGCATCGATCATTCACGAACTGATCGATACGAAACGACCATGGGGGTTATCGATACGAAGTGGTTGTGATGGAGCGGAGGATGGATACGAAGCTCATCCTCGGGATGGATACGAGCGTGACCTTACCTGATGGATACGAAGAAAGCTTTAGCTGATGGATACGAAAGTGCCAAATCCTTCTGCTATCGATACGAGAGTATCGATTCGAGACATGCCACTTCTTTCCATCCTGACCGATACGAAACCATCGAGTCGAACCAAAACCTGATCGATGCGAACCCCATCGAGTCGAACTTCTACCGATCGATACGAAGCCGATCGATACGAAACACCAACTACCTGATCGATACGAAATGTATCGATACGAACCATCCCTGTGCGCCGATGGATACAACATCATGCTCTTCCTACCTTGCATCGATCATATCTCCTTCATACGAACTCTGATTAACCTGAAATTTTGAAACATAGCCTCTCCTAGTCCTCATCATCATCTCCAATCGATTCCGTCCTGATCGGAGCTCAACCAAATTTTGACGACATCGATTGCAGCCTTGATTCCAATCGATCTCCAATCCCAATATCCATCATTCCTTGCCAATTTGTTGATATTCCAGCCTTGACCAAAAGGTGGGATAACAAAACCATAATTTCCAAACATGGAATTCAAATTCAAATCTTGAATTCAAATTCAAATCAAATTATTTAAATTTCAAAACTTTATCGAGTTATTCAAAATAAATTTTATCTTTAAAACTCCTTTTCAATAGCTTTTCATGTTTAACCCAATTCCATTTCCAAAACCATTTGGATTCAAAATTCAACTTTCAAAAAGTAATATTTAGATTTCAAAATATCTGTGACTTAACCGATTTCCTCGTGCAATCCGTATTTGTGTATGTATAGTGTAGTCTAGGGGTTTTACACAATAGTCTAACAACATCAATCGTAACAGATACAATCATATCAATATCGATAAGCGGTATAATCTATAACGCTTATCTTCATTAATAGATTCACGGATATATTAAATTTATCACAGATAAATAAATTACATTCATCATAGATAATTACATTCATCACAGCTCAAAATCAATACATAGCATCACACATCATGGATATCAAACAATTCAACATTCAATAGAATCCAAACATTCATAAGTAGGATCAATTAATTATCTGATTAATTTAAATCAGATTAATTACTTATGAATAAATTACTAATTCTGGTTAATTAATATTAATTAATTAATTACAAACTATTTTAATTAATTTACCTTTAATCATTTATTAATTAACCTTTGATAATAAATTAATCAACCTTTAATTATTAATTAATCAACCTTAATAAATTAATTAATTTTTAATCATTAAATAATTAACCTTTAGTTATTTAATTATCCTTTAAATTAATTACCCTTAATTAATTAATGAGTAAATTAATTAACCCTTAAGTAATTACCTTAATTAATTAATCACATTAACTAATTATATTTTAATTAATTATTCTTTATGTACCCGATTAATCAACTTTTAATCATTAATTAATTATTCTTTAACTGCAATCATTAAGTAATTATTCTTTAATTATTAAATAATTATAAATCATTAATTATTTAATTATCATTAATAATATAAATTAACTTAACCTTTCAGTTAACAATTTAAAAACATTTGATTAACTCCTTAATTACTTTGTTAAGTTTTATTTAAAATAAACTCTTCTAAAAATATAAGTTCAAGACATCTTTAAACTTATTTAAATGAACTTAAATTTTAAATAATAGGTATATAATAAAATACCTTAAATTGAATAAATGTAAAATAATTATTTTAAACCCTAAACCAATTCCAAAACCATAATAAAACATCTATTATATTTAAAAGAATTAACAAGAAAATGTTTATACTCATTTTAAATAAAAACTTGTTAAATTTAAATTCCAAACTGGCATATATCTAAACTCGAGGCACTTTCGGTTTTCACCGGTGTAACGACCCGTGTAAATTCGATGTTTAAAATGAATTAAATTATAGGATTTCTAATTTAAATTTAGGAAGAAACAGAAATCTTATTTGTTTACATGAAAGAGAATGTTGAAATTTGATGGATCAAGGGTAATTAAATTTTTACAAATTTAATTTTATATTTCAATTAATTGGAATAGTGAAAATTTGGAAATAGATTCAAATTTATGTAAGACAATGAATTGCAGTAATTAAATTTAATAAATCAATGGATTAAATGGAATAATTAATTGGAGTTAAGATCTAAATTTGTATGTGAGCATTCATTGATATTGGACTATAAAAGGGTAAATTTATAGTATAAAATGTAGACATCACCTTTAAGATGATGGGTTTATAATTGATGCATAATAGGGAAATCAAATGAATGGGTTTAATTGAATAACAATTAGCAATTAATGAATGAAGAGAAATTTTAAGGGCGTAATTGTTTTCGTTAAATTAATTTTGGTAACAAATTGTATTGAATATAGATTTAACGTTGTGTGATGTATTTAAGTAATAATTGGCGAACAATGTAAATTATATCCGTGAATGGTCAATTCAATTAAACAACAAGATTTTTAAATAAATAAACGTTTTTATTTAGGTTTCAATTTGTTAATTTATGAAGTTTAATGGGAAATTAATTGCAATAAATTGCCCTAATTTATGCAGTTAGAGGAGATTTAGATTTGCATTATAGATGGAAGTATAATCTAAATTGATAGGTAACAAACTTAAGAATAAAATTTAGAGCTAATAGGTGGCAAATTTATATTTTTTTTTATTTACGTAATGTGTACGTAAGCTTTGGTAAACCGATTTCTATCGATCCAAATCTAACGATTTGTTAATATAGATTTAAGTATAGGAGCAGTATTTATTAATTAAATTGAACTATTACAAAATAAATGAAATTCAATGTTTAATATTACATTATTGTAAGTAAGATAATATGTGTAAGTATTGTTAAGGTTATTCATATTTGACAAATTTATTGAGTTATAAGGATTGATATATAAATTAATGTTGGTTTAGGATATCGTTACTTGGTGATTTATTATAGAGTAACGGGAGTGTGAACGTAAAATAATAAAAGCATAGATTTATGGTAGGACATAATTTATGGTTTTGGGAATTTAAATCCAAAGATTTATTTATTTGAGGAAATAATACGTATTAAATCTCAACTTGATATAATCAATGCAAATTTAGTAATTAAAAACAAATTGCAAGTTGGTAATTTTGGATGTTTGTGAGTAAATTTGCAGGTAAGATAATTTTTAAAGTTTTACCCATTCATATAATTTATTTAAATATATATAAATCAAATGGCAACATTGTGTTAATAATAGTCGTAAGTGCATTTGAATGCTAAAGGGGTAACAATCGTTTTAGGTTAACCGTTTATTTAATATATTAAGTCTAGACTGGTAATCGATTGAAATAAAAAAAAAATGTTTTGTTAATGTGACTTAGTTAATAAAGAGGAATTTATATGAAATGAAACATGCATGAGAAATGCATTATAATTCAATGTTATGTTTACCCATTAAATGTATACTAGGTTAAGTATCAAATAGAGGGAAAGAAAAGTAAATATTGAATTGATTGATGAATAAGTATTCATTGGATAGAAATCTAATGTAAAGTTTATATTAATTGTATAAAATCTATCTAAGATAATGAATTGCAATAAATTGTGGGTTGATAATAAGGTGTGAATGGAAATTTGATTTGTTATATTAAACGAATGGATTCAAATTTATTGGGAAAGGTAAATGGATATTTGGTAATAAATATAAACGGACTTCAATAGTGAATTTAGCTAATTTGAATATATAATAAATAATGTTTTAATGGAAACCTATACTCTGTATATATCTATAATATTTGAGTGGAAATAATATATACTTACAAATGTGGGATTTAGAGTCTTACAACAATTATTAGGAGTGATATAATTAGTTCATTCAATTAAATTTGAAAACATTGCAATAGATGTAAATTAAGGGTTGTGTTAAATAAAGTAATAAATGGGAAATGACGTAAATGTCTTAATAGTATGGTGATTTGTAATTATTACGTTAATTTAAATTATTGTTAAGCGCGTTTGTTTATCAGATCCATCTACTCTAATTCTAACATATCTATATAAACCAATTATAAACCCTAGCCTCCATCTATTCTCTTTTATTTGTGCGTTCATTTTCTTCAATTCTTTCTCTTCCTAAATGGATGCAAATTTCAGATCCAATTCTATTCAAAATTCAAAAAAAAAATATTCAAAGTTCTCAGAAGAAAAAATTATGTTGTAGTTTTCATCTACGGATCTAAGTGCAGTCTCTGTTTTTGCAATAGTCGCTTGAGACAACCAGAAATCACGGTCAAACGTGTAAAATTCAAAACCCAAAAGGTTGAATTGGGGCTTTTTGATTTCTTCATCTATTTGCGAAATTGGAACATGGGTTTGGTGAGATTAGTCACTAGGGGTGCGCAGGAAACGCTGACGTGGCAAGTGGTAATAGGTAGGTTTATTTTGTTTGAATTTAATTTAATTTTGATTTTTCAAACGCGTTAATACATTTAACTTCCACATACGAACTCCGTTTCACGCGCGATTTTTTTTGTTAGGATCGTAATTAAATTCCAGATCTGTTGACGCTGGTTTGGACCAATTCGAAGACCGTCGAATTTTTGAGTTTAAATTGAATTTAAATTCGATTTAAATTCAAAAGGTGAGTGTTTTAACCCACTCACAATTTCTAAAATTTCTTGTGTTTGTTAAATTAATTTTAGATATGGGTAGAAATTTTTTTATGACTGTTTGGCATGTTTTATTCACTATTTCTGTTTAAACGCATTTATTTAATATAACTGTAAATTTATTTATTTATTGCATATAAATTTGACAATTAGAATTTATTTATTTCATATTAACTGCCAGGCATAGTTATGTTTTATTTCATATTAACTGCCAGTTAAGTTTACATTTATTTTTGCATATAAACTGCCAATTAACAGTTATTAAATTTATTTTGAGTAAAAACTGATAATTGATACCATTATTTATCACCTATTATATATTGATGATTGTTTGAAATTGGATGACTGTTATAAATGGATGTATGATTTGACGGATGAATGGATGATTTATTTTATTAATTGCAAGTTGCTATGCATTTCATTCATTCGGGATTGCGGTTTGAAATGATATACAACCGCATTTTATTTTAAATTGCGGATTGAAATGATAAACATCCGTATCACTTGACCATAGGGTAGAAAATTTTATATAGGCACCGCGGTATATATATAAAATATATTTTGGAATGTTTTTATGGTTTTGTAAAGCTATATATATATGGTTTATGGGATATTGAATTAGTTATTTATATATATATATATATATATAGTAATTTTCGGGTTTAAGCTTTGTATAAATTTGATTTGAAGTATAAAATAAAGTTTGATTTTTAAGATCAAATACGATTAAGCATTTATTTAAAATCTAATTTCTGGAGTTTTTATGACTTAAATGAGAATAAGATTTGGAAGATGAATATTAAGTTAAATTGAAATTTAATAAAAATTAGAATTTTTAAAGGATATGATTTTTATAACTTGATTTTTGTGTAAAGTGATTTTAATGAATATCAGGTTGATTAAATAAATATATAATAAATTGAAAGATGATCCAGTTATATGAAGTTAAAGGTTTTCTTAAATTATATTGAATTCATTAAGCAAACATTTCAAGTCTAAATAATAAGTAACTGAATTTGATATATATATATATATATATATATATATATATATATATGGAATTGTCAAATGAGTCTGTTTGAAATGGTGAAATATTTAAAGCCTTGAAACATAAGAATTGAAATGGTATTTGGAAGTTTAAATTGATATTTGAAATTGATTTGTGAAATATAAAGAAGCTTTTTTGTTTATAAAAGTAATTTAATATTTAACCATTTAAGAGATGGAAATTTTGTTTCAAAGCTATGTTTTCAAGGAAGTATAGTTTGGAAATATTATATTCAAGAGTTTTGATTTCCAAATATTTTACTTTGGAAAACCTATGATTTTGGAAAGAATATATATTGGAAAATAAATCATATCGTATTGATTTGGGGTTTTAAGAATAAATGATATCGGGTTTATATGGGTTTTAAATGGATATTTTATTATGGTTCTAAAAGTATATTTTTTTTTAATTGATCGCGGTGTTATAATAACGATTGGTTGGCAAAGAGACCGGGATCGGATATGGACATACTCTCTATCGATACCGAAAACCACTTTGACTAACCGTGTACGCGGTGGAGATTCCAGAATGAAGTAGGTTGGTGGCAGCGTTTCCTGTAAGGTAAATACATGGACCCAACTCCCGTGAGTTGGAATAAGGTGGCTAAAACAGGAGCGATTGACGGGTTAATGAGGTAGCACCTCTGATCGGACACTTCCCTTCGATACTATACTCTGACTTTGGATTTTTCGGTGGCCACCTTCACTTTTGATTTCTTTGATGTGGGGAGTTTGTTCGAGGTGGGCGGCAGCTGCGCGCTGCGCGTTTCCATCGGCCCAGAAGCGTAATTGGTATATCTACCCTGGCATTGACTAGTTGTGCCGTGTCACCTACCCTAGCGCGCCTTATACGATTTTGTTTTGTACCATACCTATGGAGTGCCCTCTGACGACGCCCAGTACAGGGGAGATTACGGTACTGTATAGACTATGGGAATATATAAATGTGTTAAGGTGGAAAATGTAAAGCCTTAACGCTATTTAAAAGTAAGTTTATTTTACAATTAGACACTATTATAATAGCGCAATATACTACATAGTAAATAGTTTAACGGATCCTTAGGAGATGTAAATCCCGAGCATCCCTCGAGTTATTGCACTCGTATTTATTTCTGTTAATGTAACTCACATAAGATCTTTTAGTTCTGACTCGAGTGTTTTTGTCTTTCCAAATTCGCTCGGGTCAGTCCGAGCGTTTCAGGATTGAAGATTTTATTTCACGAGGAAGAAGACGAAGATTTTATTATTATTACTATAGATAATATGGTTTCACTACACTCATATTGTTCCGCTGCATTGTTATATGGTATGTGTACTCTGATATGTATTGTATAAATAAATCAAAGGTTTTTGTAAACAGATTTATGAACTGTATATTTGATTATTATATTTTATCCTTCCGCTGTGAGATTCTGTTTCTTTCTCTGTTTTCTTATTTATCCCATAACAATCCGCCCTTACGTATGGTTTGAATTGGCACGTGTGTCTGCTTAAATTGTGCGAAAAGGCGGGACGTTACAGTTGGTATCAGAGCTTTGGTTTAGCGATAAATCTTGGCTTTGTGGGGTTTGACTCTTTATTAATAGGGTAGTAATACCCTATGGGAGTCACTGAGTGTATATATGAGAGAGCGTATTTGTTAATGTTATAAAAAGGTTTTAATATTGTGTTAATTTGTTCCATTTCGTATTTATAAATTCTGGTTGGTGCATGGGACGTTATGACATCAATAGGGATTTCTAAACACTTAATAGGACAGACCGACATAATATCGGTTTTGATATAGGTGAATGAAATAATTTTGCCTATTATATTTTCTATATATAAAATAAAATTTTCAAATGATATCTATATTTGACTGCAATAGGTTGGTTGTTAGGTAATAAAGTGTATAAATAATAATAGAAATAAGATTGAAAAAATAAATAAATGAAATTTGGAAATTTAGAACTTAAGTTCCAGGGTTTTGAAATTTTGGAATATAATAATTTTATTTATAAGTATTTTCTGATATAAATATTTAATATAATTCGGAAGAAAATGTTTTAAAGAAGATTTTGGAGAAAATAAGTTTTGTACTTTCCTCTCTGTCGCTAGAAAATAATTTCGGTGATGGCGGCCACATCATCGACTTTCATTTTCGAGTTTCGAAGGGGGAAGGCCACTGTAGTAGTTTTACTGCAGATTCATTTTTGAATTTTTGAAAAATATACAAATTTTGAATTGTTTTAAATATAATTAGAGATATATAAGTTGTAAGAATATATTTATCTATTATTTTAAAATAATTTGAAATTTAACCCGGTATTAAATTCTTAAATTTCCATTAATTAATTGTTTCAATTATTGTAGTGAATTGAAACATAGGAAATTAATAAATTAAAACCTCCAAAGGAAATAAGAGATTTAATGATAGGGTACAAATGGTATTAAATGGAATTTGAAATTATAACCTACGAAATAAAGAATATTATTATTGAACGTTAGATTAATCATAGGTAATGAGGAAACTTGTGTAACTTTCAAGTACATTCTTTAAAAACATATATAACTTACCAAATATAAGAAGTTGAAATGTTTTGATAAGAAATGTAATGGAAATTGTACAAGTAAAAGTAGGTAATGAAGTATTCAATGAAATTGTTGTTAAATGAGAATTTAATGTTATAAACTTAAGTTATAATTGAAATTTTACCAAGTAAAATATAATAAAGGTAAGTATGACAAATAGATGATTATAAACTTAAGTAATTCAAGTGTAAATAAAAGAGGTCATGCAATAATAAATGAATGAATAATAGTAATTAGTAAGTGAAAATAAATGAGTGTAATATAATAAAGGGAAATTGTAAACTTAAGAAAAATGGTTGAAGTTAATTTCTAAACAAAATAGAAAGAAATATAATGAAAATAAATGACGTAATGAAAGAAAGGAAATTAAACAGCTAAAGTATGAAATAAATTTATAATAAGTTAATTTGGTTTGTTGGTTTGAATTCTATTATTTGATTTATGGTTGGTTGGGTAAGGAAATTTGTAATTGTTGGATGAATAAATAATCTATTTTGTTCCATCTAAGACTGTTGAGTAAATGATGCACTTGATAGTTATTTCCATTCCGTACAATTTCAAGTTTTCAATCCGAACAACTATTTGTTTGTTTGTTGAATGGTTGTTTTGGATTTGTTGTGTATGCTGTTTTGATGGTTGTTGTACTGATTGGTTGTTAGTGTTTGAAACCGCTTAATTTCAGTTTATATAAATTGTTAACCCTTTGGATCTTTATAAGTGAAATGCAGGTTGTGGAAGCAATTACTGCTGCTTTTGGTTCCATAACTTAAGCATAAAATGCCCGACAAATAGGTACGTTTCAGATTACGGTTTATAGCGCTATTTATATATATTTCCCGAGTTGGAATATAATATTTTGGATAATATATGTAATATAATTATTATATTTTGATATTATATTTTCTCCTGAGCCTCCCCGTACAAAGGAGACTCTGCCAAAAAAAATTCGTAAATTTTGGACTTAGAATTTTTTTTTTTACAAACTTTAATAATTTAAGTATCAAAAGATATAATGATTTTAAAAAGGTATATTTTATTTAAGGTAACAAATGTTGTAAATTATTGTTTATAAGTTAATATTTGAATAAGATGTACTATTGTTAAATTCTTCCTTCTCCCTTCTTTTCCTTTTCGGGGACGAAAAGTTTTGAGTGGGGGAGAGTGTAACGACCCGTGTAAATTCGATGTTTAAAATGAATTAAATTATAGGATTTCTAATTTAAATTTAGGAAGAAACAGAAATCTTATTTGTTTACATGAAAGAGAATGTTGAAATTTGATGGATCAAGGGTAATTAAATTTTTACAAATTTAATTTTATATTTCAATTAATTGGAATAATGAAAATTTGGAAATAGATTCAAATTTATGTAAGACAATGAATTGCAGTAATTAAAGTTAATAAATCAATGGATTAAATGGAATAATTAATTGGAGTTAAGATCTAAATTTGTATGTGAGCATTCATTGATATTGGAATATAAAAGGGTAAATTTATAGTATAAAAATGTAGACATCACCTTTAAGATGATGGGTTTATAATTGATGCATAATAGGGAAATCAAATGAATGGGTTTAATTGAATAACAATTAGCAATTAATGAATGAAGAGAAATTTTAAGGGCGTAATTGTTTTCATTAAATTAATTTTGGTAACAAATTGTATTGAATATAGATTTAACGTTGTGTGATGTATTTAAGTAATAATTGGAGAACAATGTAAATTATATCCGTGAATGGTCAATTCAATTAAACAACAAGATTTTTAAATAAATAAACGTTTTTATTTAGGTTTCAATTTGTTAATTTATGAAGTTTAATGGGAAATTAATTGCAATAAATTGCCCTAATTTATGCAGTTAGAGGAGATTTAGATTTGCATTATAGATGGAAGTATAATCTAAATTGATAGGTAACAAACTTAAGAATAAAATTTAGAGCTAATATGTGGCAAATTTATATAGTTTTTTATTTACGTAATGTGTACGTAAGCTTTGGTAAACCGATTTCTATCAATCCAAATCTAACGATTTGTTAATATAGATTTAAGTATAGGAGCAGTATTTATTAATTAAATTGAAGTATTGCAAAATAAATGAAATTCAATGTTTAATATTACATTATTGTAAGTAAGATAATATGTGTAAGTATTGTTAAGGTTATTCATATTTGACAAATTTATTGAGTTATAAGGATTGATATATAAATTAATGTTGGTTTAGGATATCGTTACTTGGTGATTTATTATAGAGTAACGGGAGTGTGAACGTAAAATAATAAAAGCATAGATTTATGGTAGGACATAATTTATGGTTTTGGGAATTTAAATCCAAAGATTTATTTATTTGAGGAAATAATACGTATTAAATCTCAACTTGATATAATCAATGCAAATTTAGTAATTAAAAATAAATTGCAAGTTGGTAATTTTGGATGTTTGTGAGTAAATTTGCAGGTAAGATAATTTTTAAAGTTTTACCCATTCATATAATTTATTTAAATATATATAAATCAAATGGCAACATTGTGTTAATAATAGTCGTAAGTGCATTTGAATGCTAAAGGGGTAACAATCGTTTTAGGTTAACCGTTTATTTAATATATTAAGTCTAGACTGGTAATCGATTGAAATAAAAAAAAAATTGTTTTGTTAATGTGACTTAGTTAATAAAGAGGAATTTATATGAAATGAAACATGCATGAGAAATGCATTATAATTCAATGTTATGTTTACCCATTAAATGTATACTAGGTTAAGTATCAAATAGAGGGAAAGAAAAGTAAATATTGAATTGATTGATGAATAAGTATTCATTGGATAGAAATCTAATGTAAAGTTTATATTAATTGTATAAAATCTGTCTAAGATAATGAATTGCAATAAATTGTGGGTTGATAATAAGGTGTGAATGGAAATTTGATTTGTTATATTAAATGAATGGATTCAAATTTATTGGGAAAGGTAAATGGATATTTGGTAATAAATATAAACGGACTTCAATAGTGAATTTAGTTAATTTGAATATATAATAAATAATGTTTTAATGGAAACCTATACTCTGTATATATCTATAATATTTGAGTGGAAATAATATATACTTACAAATGTGGGATATAGAGTCTTACAACAATTATTAGGAGTGATATAATTAGTTCATTCAATTAAATTTGAAAATATTGCAATAGATGTAAATTAAGGGTTGTGTTAAATAAAGTAATAAATGGGAAATAACGTAAATGTCTTCATAGTATGGTGATTTGTATTTATTACGTTAATTTAAATTATCGTTAAGCGCGTTTGTTTATCAGATCCATCTACTCTAATTCTAACATATCTATATAAACCAATTATAAACCCTAGCCTCCATCTATTCTCTTTTATTTGTGCGTTCATTTTCTTCAATTCTTTCTCTTCCTAAATGGATGCAAATTTCAGATCCAATTCTATTCAAAATTCAAAAAAAATAAAAAATTCAAAGTTCTCAGAAGAAAAAAAAAATTATGTTGTAGTTTTCATCTACGGATCTAAGCGCAGTCTCTGTTTTTGCAATAGTCGCTTGAGACAACCAGAAATCACGGTCAAACGTGTAAAATTCGAAACCCAAAAGGTTGAATTGGGGCTTTTTGATTTCTTCATCTATTTGCGAAATTGGAACATGGGTTTGGTGAGATAAGTCACTAGGGGTGCGCAGGAAACGCTGACGTGGCAAGTGGTAATAGGTAGGTTTATTTTGTTTGAATTTAATTTAATTTTGATTTTTCAAACGCGTTAATACATTTAACTTCCACATACGAACTCCGTTTCACGCGCGATTTTTTTTGTTAGGATCGTAATTAAATTCCAGATCTGTTGACGCTGGTTTGGACCAATTTGGAGACCGTCGAATTTTTGATTTTAAATTGAATTTAAATTCGATTTAAATTCAAAAGGTGAGTGTTTTAACCCACTCACAATTTCTAAAATTTCTTGTGTTTGTTAAATTAATTTTAGATATAGGTAGAATTTTTTTTATGACTGTTTGGCATGTTTTATTCACTATTTCTGTTTAAACGCATTTATTTAATATAACTGTAAATTTATTTATTTATTGCATATAAATTTGACAGTTAGAATTTATTTATTTCATATTAACTGCCAGGCATAGTTATGTTTTATTTCATATTAACTGCCAGTTAAGTTTACATTTATTTTTGCATATAAACTGCCAATTAACAGTTATTAAATTTATTTTGAGTAAAAACTGATAATTGATACCATTATTTATCACCTGTTATATATTGATGATTGTTTGAAATTGGATGACTGTTATAAATGGATGTATGATTTGATGGATGAATGGATGATTTATTTTATTAATTGCAAGTTGCTATGCATTTCATTCATTCGGGATTGCGGTTTGAAATGATATACAACCGCATTTTATTTTAAATTGCGGATTGAAATGATAAACATCCGTATCACTTGACCATAGGGTAGAAAATTTTATACAGGCACCGCGGTATATATATAAAATATATTTTGGAATGTTTTTATGGTTTTGTAAAGCTATATATATATATGGTTTGTGGGATATTGAATTAGTTATATATATATATATAGTAATTTTCGGGTTTAAGCTTTGTATAAATTTGGTTTGAAGTATAAAATAAAGTTTGATTTTTAAGATCAAATACGATTAAGCATTTATTTAAAATCTAATTTCTGGAGTTTTTATGACTTAAATGGGAATAAGATTTGGAAGATGAATATTAAGTTAAATTGAAATTTAATAAAAATTAGAATTTTTAAAGGATATGATTTTTATAACTTGATTTTTGTGTAAAGTGATTTTAATGAATATCAGGTTGATTAAATGAATATATAATAAATTGAAAGATGATCCAGTTATATGATGTTAAAGGTTTTCTTAAATTATATTGAATTCATTAAGCAAACATTTCAAGTCTAAATAATAAGTAACTGAATTTGATATATATATATATATATGGAATTGTCAAATGAGTCTGTTTGAAATGGTGAAATATTTAAAGCCTTGAAACATAAGAATTGAAATGGTATTTGGAAGTTTAAATTGATATTTGAAATTGATTTGTGAAATCTAAAGAAGCTATTTTGTTTATAAAAGTAATTTAATATTTAACCATTTAAGAGATGGAAATTTTGTTTCAAAGCTATGTTTTCAAGGAAGTATAGTTTGGAAATATTATATACAAGAGTTTTGATTTCTAAATATTTTACTTTGGAAAACCTATGATTTTGGAAAGAATATATATTGGAAAATAAATGATATCGTATTGATTTGGGGTTTTAAGAATAAATGATATCGGGTTTATATGGGTTTTAAATGGATATTTTATTATGGATTTAAAAGTATAATTTTTGTTTAATTGACCGCGGTGTTATAATAACGATTGGTTGGCAAAGAGACCGGGATCGGATATGGACATACTCTCTGTCGATACCGAAAACCACTTTGACTAACCGTGTACGCGGTGGAGATTCCAGAATGAAGTAGGTTGGTGGCAGCGTTTCCTGTAAGGTAAATACGTGGACCCAACTCCCGTGAGTTGGCATAAGGTGGCTAAAACAGGAGCGATTGACGGGTTAATGAGGTAGCACCTCTGATCGGACACTTCCCTTCGATACTATACTCTGACTTTGAATTTTTCGGTGGCCACCTTCACTTTTGATTTCTTTGATGTGGGGAGTTTGTTCGAGGTGGGCGGCAGCTGCGCGCTGCGCGTTTCCATCGGCCCGGAAGCGTAATTGGTATATCTACCCTGACATTGCCTAGTTGTGCCGTGTCACCTACCCTAGCGCGCCTTATACGATTTTGTTTTGTACCATACCTATGGAGTGCCCTCTGACGACCCCCAGTACGGGGGAGATAACGGTACTGTATAGACTATGGGAATATATAAATGTGTTAAGGTGGAAAATGTAAAGCCTTAACGCTATTTAAAAGTAAGTTTATTTTACAATTAGACACTATTATAATAGCGCAATATACTACATAGTAAATAGTTTAACAGATCCTTAGGAGATGTAAATCCCGATCATCCCTTGAGTTACTGCACTCATATTTATTTCTGTTAATGTAACTCACATAAGATCTTTTAGTTCTGACTCGAGTGTTTTTGTTTTTCCAAATTCGCTCGGGTCAGTCCGAGCGTTTCAGGATTGAAGATTTTATTTCAGGAGGAAGAAGACGAAGATTTTATTATTATTACTATAGATAATATGGTTTCACTACACTCATATTGTTCCGCTGCATTGTTATATGGTATGTGTACTCTGATATGTATTGTATAAATAAATCATAGATTTTTGTAAACAGATTTATGAACTGTATATTTGATTATTATATTTTATCCTTCCGCTGTGAGATTTTGTTTCTTTCTCTGTTTTCTTATTTATCCCATAACAATCCGCCCTTACGTATGGTTTGAATTGGCACGTGTGTCTGTTTAAATTGTGCGAAAAGGCGGGACGTTACAACCGGAGTCTAATTCAAAATTTCCCAAGTTCGACTTTGGGGTTTTCCCCTCTTCTCCAATTTATACTTTGTTTTTTTAGTTTAAATTTTTAAAAAATTCTTAAACATGATAACCTACACATGAATAAATTCAAGCACTTCCCGAGACCAACCTCGATGCAAAATTCCTCTTCCCGAAACCCAAAACCACTGACACTACTATCACCTGTACACGTGCACAGGTGATCGGATCACCTCCGATCAACTTCACCGACGACAACAAATCATCTACAATCCCTACTAGGGGTGTAAATCGATCGAACCGGACCGAACGGAGGTGTGTTCAGTTTCTGTCCTAAATAAAATCGGACCGAACACAGACCGGACGAGATTTATATTTGTACAATTTTCATTGTCCTAGCTCGTGTCCTAAATGAAATCGAACGGACACGTACATACGTTTTTCGAACACGGACTCGAACGGACGCGGACGGACATTGCTATTTACATCAAATTTTATGTTGTTTAATAGAATTTTCATCAGCTATATTATTTTTATCAATGTGTATTTATGTATAAGCATTTTATGAAACCTTACACAATTAACCGACCAAATAGTTGTCATATATGTTTTGGGATATATGAAGGATATACCGAATTATAAGAAATTCGGACGAATTCGAACGAACACGGACCGGACGAGATTTTTTTTCGTACAAATTTTGTTGTCCTAGCTCGTGTCCTAATTGAAAATCGATCGAACTTGGACAGACATATTTCGACCACGGACACGAACGGACATCGGACACTCGTACAAAATTTACAGCCCTAATCCCTACTATTAGTTCCACCCTTCAAATCCAAGCATCGATTTCAAAAATGGAATCGTACACATAGATGCCAAGACTGTAACAACCTAGTCACCAGAAATTCATCCCATACCGCCGCAAAATGTCGTCAGAAACCTCGCTACTCTATTCCTAGCTCCGCCATAACCTCACGCCTCGATTACACTGCCCGTGGTCGCCTCCGATCCACCATCGGCGTCACACTAACTCGAGAAACTTCGTTGACAAAAAACTAGCCTTAAACCCTATTTCATCGCCGCACGGCCGCCACGGCGCTTAAGAAATTTATTCCACATTTTTCTGATGATCTCCAGACCCTCAGCCTCCTTTGGCCTCGATCATGACAATCATTACCACGTTAATCGTTGGCAATCGAAGAACATAGCCATTCTGTTTATCTCGAGAATTCACATGATTTTCTACTTAAAAATTTTGATCTTATTGGTAAATTTCATCATTTTCCAACTCGAATTAGGCTATAGATTCAAAATAAGAAATTACGAACACTGAATTTCTGACTTTGACTTATTTTTACTGTAATTTCGAATTTTCCAATGGAGTATTAGCTAATTCCACTTTTAATTATTTTTAAAAGTGAGGTTTAGTTAATTCAATCATAATCCTTGTAAACATCCTAGTATATATTAGTTCATAGGAAAAGGAATTTATTTTTGAATCATGGTTTGATTCTGTAACAAAGAACAGAAACCAGATATACTGATGCACAGATGTGCATATCCAAATTTTCACACAAACATAAACATATAGGCACATTCAAACATTATCACAACTTGCAAACATGTTTAAGTTTTTAAAAGGGAGTTTGCTCACCTTGATGGGAACAGAGAACAAAGAATAGCTTGGAAATGAAGTTTGGAAGCATTTTGATCTGGTTTCTTTGATTTTTTTCCTTTCTTCAGTTTAATGGCTTTTGAGTTTGATCTTTACTTCATTGTTGAGATGATTTTTGAATTTGTTTAAACTTCTCCAGATCAGGTTAAGCTTGATGAATATGAATTGATCTTTGTTTTAAAACTGTGATGATTTGCTTGAATTATTTCAGGCTTAAGATTTTTGTTTTGATACTGACCTTGTTGATCCTGTACCTTGCTTGTTTGATCAGATCTTTGTTTTGCTAAATTTTGAAATTGGAAAGAGGTTAAGTTGATTTTTTTTAGATTTTTGAATCAGGTTTTGTTTTTGAGTTAAATCTGTTTGTAGTTTGTATTTCAGGTTTGAAGTTTGATTCAATATTCTTTTCAGATTTGAACAAAATGAGAAAAAAAAGAATACATGATATATATAAACTTATCTTACATTTTATTTATTATTCTAAAAACCAAGGGACACTTGTATTTTGCATGGTGACATTTTTAACACTTGTTTAGTTTTCATAATAAAATGCTTACACTTGTTTAAACAAATAAATCTATGTTTAGCCCTGTGTTTTAATTAATTTATAAATTAAGTTTTAAACCTTATTGTTTTATAATTTTGTAAATCACATTTTATACATTTTCAAACTATTATTTATACTTACATAACTTATAAAGAAAATGATTTAAAAACTAATTTCTAATTAATTCCAAAGTAAAAATCCAATTTGTTTTCCATATATTCATTAAAGAATTTCAAACCAAAATTCTTTCTACAGTCTATATATAAATATATATACAAACACACTTTGTTGGATTTCCAAATAAATATCTTTATTTACAATCCAATGCTATTTAAAATATTTATTTTGAGTTTCAAATTTAAAATTTTAAAAATTTATTTATATAAATAAACAAGTATATATCTTATTAATTTTGAAAAGTTCAAATTAATCCACAATTTAATTCAAAATTTTATTTTAATCATTAATTTAAATTCGTCTCAAAAAGAGGATCGTTACGTATATATTTTTCTTGTTTAAGTTTGACTTAAAGGTTTTTAATCAGTTTGAGAAAAAAATTCAAGGAAAAGTTATGGGAAGGTTTCCCTACGTAAAATGACTTAAATATCAGAATACCAGCTGAGACTGGTATATGGTCGCGTCCTATACATTAGCTACTAGCGCCAGCTAATTTAGTCTAAAGTTCCAGTGAGTAGGGCTTTGTCACATGTAAGACTAAAATTATGATTACACACAGAATGGAATAATTGTTTGTATATAGATAAGTTATTGGTGAGCCCGCAAAATCATTAGGATCAGGCGACCCTGGGAGACATCAAGTCATGGACAGACCGTCAAGAAGAGAAGTATTTAACAGATAGTTAAGGACAGACTGTCCAAAAGAGATGTGTCTAAAAAATATTAGATTATTTTGTTATATTGTCTGGTAGGCCCGAATGAACTAAAGGTTAGCAGTAAGCCAAACAAAACTATAGTGTTCGGATATATTGTCCATTTATTACCTAATATGTAGTTTCACATAAAATGCTTTACAGTCTTAACTAGTTTTGGTTACAGGATTATGATTTGCAAAAGATATGTTTTAAAAGGATATTAGTGATGGGAAACCTGTTCCGCTAAGTGGCAAGGTCTCACTTAATATCCGAGATGTATAGTATTATTCACGCCAGGCTTTATGTATGACTCGAAGTTTATGTTTTCCCCTTAAATTCTCGGGTGCTCAAAATCTATCTGAGTAGGCTGAGAGTTGAGGTTTTAAAAGTTTTAGTAGGTTGACGAATAAAGCTTATGGAGACAAGCAGGTGGCAGACGGACAGTTATTTAGGAGCTACGGTTTTTTATTTTATTTTTCTATGTTGTATTTAAGATATTTATGTCTATACAGTAATCTGGTCCACCAAAAGGGCATCATCATATGTCGCTCTTGGCATATTTATGTAATAAGTATATTTTATCTGAACCTGGAAAACGATTATGGGATTATGTAATTTGAATGTGAAACATGTGTTTTGGAAATGTAATGTGAAAAGATGTTTTTTTAAATCTATGATTTTGTTTCAAATTAAAATGCTTTGGATATTAGGATACCATTAACATAGCCGCATTTAGTCCTCGGAAGTTAATACTATGGATGACTGTAGCATATGTCGCGTTTAACTTTGGACCTCTAGATGGGGGATGTTATAACTTGGTATCAGAGCATAGGTTTATGTAATACTTTAAGATTTTTGAAAACATAATCCTTAGGAATTAGAGTAAGATCGGGGTGTGAGATAATACTATAGTAACGTACTTGTATTTGCTATATATAAGTATACGTTATATCTCTATTTTCCTATCTCTATTAAGCTATTCCCCTGTATCTCAAGAGGCTTGAATATAGATATGGATGCTAGAAGATGAAGAGTTAACCTAGGTGGGGACAACAACATCGCCAATGAAAATTCTTGATCCAATACAAGGAGGACTCAAGGTCAGGCTCAAGCTGAGAATGTTGGTGCTGGAGTCCCGCAAATGGAAATAGGAGTTATGTATCATTTTTTCGTAAACATGATGCAAGCTGGAATTGCTGCTGAGTGGTTAAAGGAAATTCTGTAGGAGGAATTCAGGAAGCTCTGGTTGTCAACCATTATGCTAAGTTGAGTAGAGACTATGCAAGGCTTAGAGCGAAGCCGTTTATTGGAACCGAGGATGCTATTAAAGTGGAGAATTGGTTGATGCACTATGAAAGGATATTTGTTGACTTAAGGCTCAATGATGAGCAGATAAGGAGGCTTGATTCAAGAAGAAGCTTTATTTTGGTGGAATAGTGTGAAGCTAGAGTAAATGAAGAGGAATGAGGATTTTATCAGGGGTTGAAGCCTGAGTCGGCTAGGTCTACCTTACCACATATAAGAGATACCTGTGATGTGGTAGTGGAGACGTGACATGAAGAGATGCTTACCTGCTCAGAGAAGAAGATGGAAAAGGAGGTCTAGGTTGGGAAAGGTCAGATGAGGAATTTCTTTCACAAAAAGGTGGACCAGCAAAGAAAGGAAATCTTGAAGTGGTATGTTACAAGTGTGATAAGAAAGGCCATTATGCTCATGAGTGCGGGACAGGCAAAGGAAAGAAGGCTGCTAAGAAGAAAGGAGGTCGATGTTTCAAATGTCATCAAGTTGGGCACTACAAAAAGAGCCAGTCGAATGAGATAAAGGCCAAGAATTTGCATTGGAGCCTACTTCTTCGAGGCCAATGGCCCAGGAGAAAAGGAAATCAATTTTGGGAGGTACGCTTCAGATCCATGATATGTCTACTAGCATTTTGTTTGATACTGGTGCTTTACATTCTTTTATATCTAGATGTTTGGTAGATAAGCTTAACCTAGAACCCACATATTTAGTTACTTCCTTAAGTGTTGCAAATCTGATAGGAGAGTATGTGACACTTGGGATAAAGTGTGACCACTTCGAATTTGAGTTGTTAGGTTACACCTTTGTTTGAAGTTTGCATATATTTGACTTTGTATGGTTTAGAATTAATTGGGTATGGATTGGTTAAGTGAGTATGATATTATGATATTTTTCCAGGATAGGAAAATATCACTTAGACACCCAGATTGTACTGATCGGATAGTTTATACCGTAGACAACTCTAGTTGTGAGGTGAATGCTTTATTGGGTGTTATGGAGTTAGAGGATGAGTTGAACCACATTTTCGTGGTTAGAGGATTCACAAATGTTTTCAAGCCGGTAGTTGGATTGCTATCGAAACGAGCCATTGAGTTTCGAATAGATTTGTTGCCTGGAACGAAACCGGTGAGTAGACCACCAAGCAGGATGACGTCGACAGAAATGAGGGAATTAAAGGCCTAGTTGGTAGATTTGGAAGGCAAGAGTTTTATCAGACCGAGTAGTTTACCTTAGGGAGCAGCCATAGTATTTGCTAAGAAGCCTGATGGATTGTTAAGGCTATGTATAGATTACCATAAGTTGAATGAGAGAACGATAAAGAATCGATATCCATTGCCTAGAATTGATGATTTGTTCGATCGGCTGAGTGGAACCAAGGTATTTTCTTAGTTAGAATTAGCAACAAGTTTTCATCATCTTAGAGTAGCATAAGATAGTATACCTTTGACGGCGTTTAGAACAAGGTATGGGTCATATGAATGATTAGTAGCCCTTTGGACTCACCGATGCACCAACATTCTTTGTGGATTTGATGAACCAGATTTTCTGAGAGAACTTAGATAGGTTCTTGTTGGTTTTCATAGATGATATTATGATATACCCTAAGGATGAGAAGGAGCATGAAGTTCATCTTAGAGTTGTGCTTAAGACGTTGAGGCAGCATCAGCTAAAGGCAAAGTTTCGAAGTGCCATTTTTTGAAGAAGGAAGTGAGATTTCTAGGTCATCTTATCTCAGAGAAAGGGTTGTCAGTAGATCAGACCAAGATTGAAGTGGTTAATAATTGGAAGAGACCCAAGACAGTAACTGAAATAAAGATTTTTCTTGGATTAGCGGGATGTACAGTAGATTTATTAAGGATTTCTCGAGGATAGCAGCACCAATGACCAAGCTAACGCGAAAGGATAAAAGTTTATGTGGACCGACAAGTGTGAGGAAGCGTTCCAAAGCTTGAAACGCTTATTGACCCATGCATCTGTGTTAGTAGTTTTGGAGGGCAATCGAGACTTGGTAGTTTATACAGATGCGTGTGGAACTGGATTAGAAGCTATGTTGATGCAGAGGGGTAAGGCAATTGCCTACGCTTGTAGACAGCTTAGACCGCATGATGTTAGATATCCATTACATGACATAGAGTTAGATGTTGTGATATTTTAATTGAAGGTGTGGAGGCATTACCTTTTAGGAGAGAGGTTCGAGCTTTATACGAATCATAAGTCATTAAAGTACTTGTTCTCTCAGAAGAACATGAGACATCAGAGGTGGTTAGAGTTTTTAGCCATTTACGATTTTGGAATTGAGCACACACCAGGGAAAGGAAACAAGGTTGCATATGCACTTAGTAGGAAGCATCAAAATGCAGAGTTAGCTATGATAGCAGAATGGAAAGACTTAGAAGCATTGTCGACTTGCAGAGTGCAGTTGAGATCCAAAGCTGGGTCTAGTGGAGAATCTGCTATGTTATCTTGTTTAGAAGTTTGACCGGTATTGATTGAGAAGATAGCTTCTAAATAGGAAGAGGATCCAGTGTTAGCGAAAGGATTAGGAAATTAAAGGATAGAACGAAGAGTGATGACTTGAAGGATTTTAGTCTTGACCAAAGTGAGTGGTTGAGAAAGAAGGATAGATTATGTGTTCCAGATGTGGGAGATATAATGAAGGATGTTTTGGAGGAATACCATCGTTCGAAGTTCACTATTCATCCAAGAGGAACAAAGATATATCAGGGTATGAAGAGAAGTTTCTCTTAGGAAGGAATGAAGGGGGATGTTGGTTTATGGGTGAAACAGTGTTTGAACCGTTAGTAGGTGAAAGCCGAGCATCAGAAGCCAAGTGGGTTGCTTCAGCAATTAAATATTCCGGTATGGAAGTGGGATTCTATTTCTATGGATTTCATAGACAGGTTAACGAAATCTAATATAGGAAATGAAAGTATATGGGTCATAGTTGATAGAGTGACCAAGAGCACCCATTTCATACCAGTTAAGTCAAATAGGACGGCACCTGTATTGGCTAAGTTATTTATGAAGAATGTGGTTAGACTTCATGGAATTCCTAGTAGCATTGTTATTGATAGAGATTCCCCATTCACAAGCGAGTTCTGGAAGAGTCTACAGGAGAGTTTAGGAACCAAGCTCAAGATGAGCACCGCTTACCATCCACAAACAGATGGGCAAACGAAAATAGTTAACCTGATCTTGGAAGACTTGTTATGAGCTTGTGTACTAGACTTCGGGGGATCATGGGAAGACCATCTACACCTAGTCGAGTTTTTATATAATAATAGTTATCAGACTAGTATAGGGATGGCACCGTTTAAAGCTTTGTATGGAAGACCATGAAAATCCTTGTAGTTGGTTAGAGAACGGAGATAGATTGGTCCTTGTTCCCAAATTGGTAAGAGAAGCAGCAGAGAAGATTGAACTGATAAGGGAAAGAACGAAGGATGCTCAGTCTAGGAAAAAGAGCTATGCAGATAGAAGACAGAAAGATTGAGTTCTCTATTGAAGATCGTGTTTTCGTCAAAGTGTCTCCGTTGAAAGGTGTTATCAGGTTTGTGAAGACAGGGAAGTTATTATTGAGGTTCGAAGGACCGTTTCCTATTTTAGTGAGGATCGGGAAACTCACGTATACAGTAGAGTTACCAAGTAGTTTGGCAGGAGTCCATGATGCTTTCCATGTATCCCATCTGAGGAAGTGTGTTTGGGATCTAGACAGTACTATAACACCGACTGTGTTAGAAGATTTAGTAGTGGAACTAGATATGACTATAATTAAGAAGCCTATCTAGATAGTCACGAGAGATGAGAAGAAGTTAAGAAACAAGACAGTCAGATTAGTGAAGGTCCTGTGGAGTGACGATGATAGAGACTGTACTTGGGAGACTGAGATCAAGATTAGAGATGCTTATCCGATTTGTTTGACGGATGTGTTACCTTTGATTGTTTTATTGTGCACCTTATCGTAATTTCGAGGGCGAAATTCTTTAAGGAGGGAATATTGTAACACTCCATATTTTTAGTAACATTATTTAATTAGCTAAATAAAATAAAATAATGTAAGGCGATTAATGAATTGAGATTTATGATTAATAGGGGTAGCCATGCCATGTTAATGGGTAAATCAAAAGGAGATAACATGAAATAAAATAGATAAAGGGTTAGGAAGTAGGCATGGGCAAACCGGGAACAAGGAAAATCCTTATACCTAAACCTTAAACCCCTTAGTCGTGTATTCACTTGTTCTTTCTCATTTGCAAATTAAAAACATAGAGGGCGTCCACCATTTTAGAGAACTAGAGGAAGAAAAAGCTAAAGAAGAAGATTAATCAAATCAAAAGCTATTCAAATCTCAAATCCTTAATCTCAAGCTAAGTTGAATAATGACTACATCTTATTCTCTTAAATGTTTTCGGTTTTAAGTTAAATCCGAAGTGTTTTGCAATTTATGCCATGTTTTTAAATGATTAAGTGCGCATATATGTTTGTTAATGATTTATGCTTGTTCATATAGATTTTACGATATGTTTTAATAAGAAAACCTTATTTATTGAAATCTAAATGCCTTGCGATTTTAGATTTAGATCAGAAATTATAATTTAGAGATGAGTTTCAATTTTCATAATTTTTTGAATTGTTGTGGATTTTATATTAATTTTCTAGTGTAGAAAATGATTGTTTGGGTTATAAATTATTTATAGAAAAATAATTATTTATTTGGGTCTGAAATTTATATATGTTAGAAAACATATTGATAATGATTTTCTGGAATTTTTGTAGAATTTTCTTAAGTGTTTTAATGAATATATAGAATTATTTGAGGTATGAGACTTAAATGTTTTGTATATTTATAAAAGGAGAAGGGGTATTTTATAAAATAAAATAAATTGTTATTACTATAATTATGGCAGTGCTTGAAAAAAAATTAATTAGAAACCAATAAGATTTTGACAAACATAGCAGGTTAGTCAAAAAGTACTTCTCTTTTAATTTAAAGGCAAAATTTACTTGCTTTTAGCCTGTTTCGCCACTTCCTCACCAGGGGTTCGAACTAAGACGTTTAGCCATCATTGCTTTGAAACCAATGCGCATGGTATCAATATACTTGGCACGTAGTGATTTGGATGAAGGCAGAAGGTAGAGGGTCGAAATGTATGGTTCCGATAGGGTTGAAGCATGCCTTTGTTTAAAAATGAAGTTGTGTCTGCTTTGCTTTCGACTTGGTTAGCTTACGACCAGGTAAAAATTGTTTTAAAGTAATGGTTTCAAATGGGTTGCACTCTTTTGTTTTTAGTAACGCTTTCGAAGGGATCGAAACCCTTAGTTGCCTCTTTTCCTACCTTTCGAAATTAATGGTTTCGAAAGGAATATTTTTTTTAAAACTTGGCCACTTCTACAATGTTTTCGGAAGGGTAGTTTTGACACCATCACTTCTTTATTTAGGATTGCTTTCAAAAGATAGGCTTTCGACTTAAATGGTTTTAATGACCCTTTTTCTCCGTTGAAGTATAACTCGAATGGTTTCGAAGGAGATGGTTTTAATTGGTTTCAGAAGGTGTTTTCTATATGTTTTAAACCAAACCCAAATGCTTTCGAAAGGTTCGATGTTTACAAAGGTTTGATGCTTTCGAAGGGGAATTTCCCCAATGCTTTCGAAGGGTTTAATAATAGGATTCAAAGAGGTGGTTCTCCAATGGTTTTGAAAGGTTAAAAGGAAAGGTTTTCGAAAGGCAACGTTTAAAGCTTTTAAAAGAAAGATGTCTAAGGTTTAAAAACTTTCAAAAGGAAGGTTTTTCAATGGATTCAAAAGGTTTTGGAAGAAGGTTTTGGCCTTTCATCCTAGGTTAGAAGAAGGGTTTTACTTGGTTTCGAAAGAGGTGCTTTCAATGGTTTCGAAAGGGGTACTTTAAAAAGTTAACTATTTTTATCAACAAAGGTTTGAGTAAAGTATGTATGTATGTATGTATAACATGGTAAGGTGATTTTGAGTAAAGCATACAGACTATATATTTTCCTTGTTTAAGTTTGATTTAAAGGTTTTAAATCCGTTTAAGAAAATAGTTTTCAAGGAGAATTTATGGGAAGGTTTCCCTAAGTAAAATGACTCAAATATTAGAATACCAGATAGGACTGGTATAGGGTCATGCCCTGTAAATTAGCTATTAACCCCAACTAATTTGGTCCAAAATTCCAGTGAGTAGGGCTTAGTCATAGGTAAGACTAAAATTATGATTACACACATAAGGGAATATATGTTTGTATTCAGATAGGTTATTGGTGAGCTTGCAAAACCATTAGGATCGGCTGAACTTATGAGATGTTAAGTTAGGGACTGACTGTCCAAAAAACAAGTATTTATCAGATAGTTAAGGACAGACCATCCAAAAAGGTGTGTCTAACAGATGTTAGATTATTTTGTCATATCATCTGGTAGGCCCGAGTCAGCCAAAGGTTAGTAGTAAGCCAAACAAAACTATAGTGTTTGGACAGATAGTCAATTTGCTACTTGATATGTAAGTTTAAATAAAATGCTTTACAGCCTTAACCAGTTTTTGTTGTAGGATTATGATTTGCAAAAGATATGTTTTAAAAGGATATTAGTGAGGGGAAACCCATTCTGCTAAGTGGCATGGTCTCACTTAAAATCGTATATCCGAGATGTGTAGTATTATTGACACCAGGCTTTATGTCTAATTCAAAGTTTATGTTTTCCCCTTAAACTCTCGTGTGCTCAAAATTGATTTGAGTAGCCCGAGGGTAGAGGTTTTGCAGGTTTTAGTAGGTTGATGAATAAAGCTTCTAGAGACGGGCATGTGCCTAACGAAAGCTAATTAGGAGTTGATATTTTGTTTTGTTCCACCATGTTCTATTTAAGACAGTTATGTCTATATAGTACTCTAGTCCACCAAGGGGAATGATCATATGACACTCTTGGCGTACTAATAAATATATTTTATCTAAACCTGGGAAACGATTGAGATAATGTATTTTGAATGTGAAACATGTGTTTTGGAAATGTGACGTGAAAAGGCATTTTTTTTGAAATACGTGATTTTGTTTCATATTCAAATTCTTCTGATATTATGGATATCATTAACATAGCCGTATTTAGTCACCAGAATTTAATACTATGGATGACTGCAGCATCTGTAGCGTTTAGCTTTGGGCTTCTAGATAGAGGATGTTTTACAAAGCTTTCACCAATTGCAATAACGAAACATCATTGCCAGTTAATAGTATATCATTTGCATATAAGTCTAAGAACATGATTGCTCTTCCTTGTTCCTTTTTATATATTCACGCTTCCTCCATGCTCTGATAAAAATAGTACTGTTTACAAAATACTTATTCCAACTCCTTGAAGCTTATTTATGCCTATAAATAGATCTTAATAGCTTGCAAGCATTGCTCTCACTCCCACAGACCTCGAAACCCTCGAGCTACGTTTAGAAATGTCATCTTTATATCCATTGGCCAAATTCTTAATCATAGAATACAATAATAACTAGCATTATCTGAATGGACTTAAGCATTGCTACGGACGAAAAGGTTTAATCATAATCAATACCTTGAATTTGACAAAATCCTTTTGCAACTGGCCTTGCTTTGTAAGTCCCCACTTATCCACCTACATTTAGTATTTTCATAAAAATCCATTTGTAATAGATGGATGTTATCCCTTCAGGTATGTCAGTTAAAGTCAGACTTTGATTTCATACATGGAATCCATTTGGGATTTCGTAGCTCCAAACCAAAGTGCATATTCTTTACTCTTCGGTGCTCATTGGAATAAGATAGGAGTGTCTCGTCTAAAACATGGTCCTCCTTCTTGCCATCTATAAGGAAATCGTTATATCACTCTGGTGGATGAGATTCCCTATTAGACTTTATAATAGGTTGCATGTTATCGTATATAGGTGAATTTGTTTCTCTCGCTGGTTTGACCTCTATATTAATTTCTTGGATCTCATCCAAGTCTACAACCTCGCTGTTAATTTTTATTGATAGAAGTTCCTTTTTGTAAAAGATAGCATGTCAAGAAGCCATGACTTTTATTCCTTGGTATTTTAGAAAATATTTCCCATTGAGTTCTTGGAATATCCTATAAATTTACACAATGCCATTTTGCCTCGAGTCTACTCGGACTAACATTCTTAACATAGGATGGATAACCCCACACCTTTAAATATTTGAGTTGTGGTTTCTTCCCACACCACATCTCATATAGAACTTTAGGCACCAATTTAGTAGGAATCAAATTTAACATATGCACTATGGTTTCTAGCTCATATCCCTAAAGGGATAGAGGTAACTCAGCTTTACACATCATTGAACGAACCATATCTAACAAGTTTTGATTCCTTTGCTCTAAAACAATGTTATTTTTTGGAGTATATAGTGTAGTAACCTAAGAGATAATCCCATTATCTTTTAAGTGCTATTAGAGCTCTTGTCTACTCACCATCTTGATTGGATCGAAGTACATTAATCTTATGGTTCGACTGATTTTCAACCTCATTTTTACATTCAATAAATTGCTCACAGACATTATATTTTCTCTTCATAAGAGACATCCTAATTAAGATTTAGCTTTGGTAACTATAAGTATTAGGCCATATACATAAGTACGTGTGAGACTCAAGAGTTCGTTAACTCTCCCATTGCTCTCACTAAAGGGGTGTTTGCATTTTTCCTTTGAGACACGACTCGCACGTATCAATGATGGTAGAAAACCTTTAGCTTTCAACTTATGTAGTTGTTTCTCACTTATATGACCTAGCCTATGATGCCAAAGATAGTTATTATTCATGTTAATATTACATGAATTATTCGTAGCACGGACATAATTAACATTATTCACATAAATGACATTATATAAAATACCATAGCAGATTTTATTACCATTCAGTGTAATGTTCCTAACATTATTAATGCATTGAAAAATATATCCAGTCTTAGACAATTTAGACACATTAATAATATCACAAATAAAGTCTTTTGCATAATAGCAATCATCTAATATTAAAACTAATCCATTTTGCAAAGACAAATGATAATCTCCAACCACCATTGCATCTACCAGAGATCCTTTAGCAACTTGAAGCATAATTTCTCCCTTCGCCACACGACGTCAGTTCCTATCTCCCTGTATGCATTACAAATGTTAGTTCAAGGTCCAGTATCTAAAATCTAAGGTAATTTATTGATTCCAAAAAAAATTGAATTATAAATATACGTACAGAAGCAACGAAACTATTTTATTTCTTTTCTTTGACAATTTTCAAGTACTTCAGGCTGTTCCGTTTCCAATTACCCATCTTATTACATTGATGACATTCACACTTGTCGGCTGGAGAAATCTTCTTGTTCTTCTTATTAACCCTTTACCACTTCTTTGCATCACTCGAATATGATACTTTACCAATAACCGCAACCGTCATGCCATAATACTTGGATGAATACTTGGCCGATCTCAATATATTGAGCAGTTTCATAAGGCTTACATTCAACTAGTTCATACTTTAGTTTAATATGAATGACTCATACTATGGAGCAAGAAATCCTAATACCAAGTCCACTTGTAGCTTGTTGCTTGTCGTCACATCCAATTGAGCAAGTCTATCAGTATTGCCTTATATCATTAGGACGTAATCATCCATTTTCATCCCCTTTGACCTCTTCGTGTTAAATAGTTTCTTCGTAAGTTCATACCCTGTGGAATGAGACTATTTCACAAACAAAGCTACGAGGCTATCGAAGATCTGCTAGACATTCATGTTTTCATGCTATATCTATAATGGTTTGTCTAATGTAAACAACATGTAAACTTGTGTGATTTCTAGGTTAGTTGGCTATTTTTGTTAAGCACTTTTGAGTTTAGGATATGCATCTTCAATAGGTCTAACCCTTGGAGGTTTGGTTATCGACGACCATAAGCATTCATATATGAGTGCTATCATAATTGCTCTTAGTCAGTTAATGTAGTTAGATTGGGTGAATGTCATTTTCAAATAGCGAATTTGATGTAGACATTTTCTACAAATTTGAGTAGGTAAATTAGAACATTAATTTGTAGTTGATTTTCTTAGAATATTAGTTAGGTTAAACATTACATTTAATTTTACTAATAAGCTCCCACTAAAGTTTTATGTTTCTTAAAACCTTAAGACAAAACATGGAAACCTTTTAATTTCGCTAGTGGATGTTAGGACTCGTTTGTCTTGGGTTTCTGACCTTGATTTTTCTCAATAAATCATAGGCATATAAATGATGGATATCATCTACCAGTTGTATAATATATAACTCCAAACCCATGGTATTAGTACTAATCTCTTTTTTCGCCTTGAGTTTGTCCAACAAATTGAAAGAGAATATTCACTCGTACGTACTATTTGCGACGACCTAAGTATAATATATGTAACTTGAGTTTGCTCAACAAATACATATAGCCATCTTACCTCGTCTAGTCCATATATTATTAGTACTGCATACAACATCTCTAGCTTGAGTTTGCTCAATGACAATAGGTATAAAGTAATCTATTAATATATAAATGGTAGAAGGAAATCTTTTATTAAAGATTCATAACTTTTAATATATTTAATTAAGTGATATCGGCTTATGGATTAATGTATTTATTATGAAATACTCCAATGCAATGATTCAAGTATCGAATACGTATGTATTTATTCCTTAAATCTGATTGGAGTTTCTTATTGTTCTACCTTTTATTGTATATATAGGTTTTAATTATTGTGTACATTTTATAATTTAAGTAACTTATATAATAGTCTTGTGTATAATCTTATATTAATATTATTAGTTAGATCTTAACTAATTAATTAAAAACATTTTAATTAATTTTATACTATTCAGTTAAATTTTTTAAAATGAATATGTATATTATAACATTTATAGTAACACATATATCTTTATATAAATATGTATTATATTATTTAATTAACTAACATTTACTAATAAGATATTTTTAATTTATTATTTTTAGTTTTGAAAATTTCATATATACGTCACCTTAAACATTTCAAGATATTGTAACATATATCATTATATGTTATACGTAATTTAATTAATTAACTGTTTAATTCATTTATTTAATTATTAACCTAACTAATAATTATTTAATATTTAAAATTTAAAATTTAAAATTATAGATTTTCAAAACAATTCTGAAAAACATATTACAACATTTCTAATAATTTCATATTTTGAATTTAAATTTTTTTATTTTTATTTCCAAACAAATTTTGAAAATTAGCCGAAGGCCCAAATTACCTTTGAGTTAACATTTGGGGTCAGGCCGGTAGCTAGGTAGGGTAGGCTACTTGGTTACCCAAACCCAGCTTGGACACTAATTTTCTAGACATTCTACTAAATAGGTAAGCATAATTAATTAGTACTAACATGACTAATTTTTCCGCATAGGCTATTAGGCTCTAATACCATTATTAAAACTGGACCAGCATGCAGCGGGTAAATGGGTGAATTTCATAATTCTTTGCCGTTTTAGATCTTTTTATGCTAATGAAGTCTATATTTATTTGGATCCAATCTAAATAAAATTTAAATAAAACCATTTTTTTTTATTAATAAAAGGATTTTGTTTGATATTATATGTGATATATATTGTGCACGTGTGTATCATATACACATGTATGTATACGTGCTCGTGCAACATATACAGTGTGCATGGTTTAACATGCCCATATCTAAGTATTAAGATTTATTTAGCCTTTCTATACCCATATTAATTGTCTAATATATAGTACTAATATGATATAAAATATATTTATATTTAATTAAATATATTTACATATAATAATATAAATCTATACTATAATATGATTACCGAGTTTCTTTTCTATAGCTCAGAAGCCCCCTGAACAAATTTTAAACTGAACGGTCACGCACTTTATTTTTCTTACTTCCGCATCCTTTATCATCCAAGCCCTAAATATTGTTGTACCCCAAATTTGTGCCTTTATCCATACATTGACGTCGACCTCTCCTTTGATAATCGTTGCCAGTGCCTACAACTTTAATTATCCACTCGACCGCTATAGCTCCGATTCTCTGCCCGATCTACTTCCTCCATTATTCGTGCAGAATCTAGCGGGTCGACTTTGCTTTTTTCAAGTGCTTCGACTATCTGGAATGCTTAATGTTCTATTCTTCTAGGTTCGCTTCCCTCCATTAGTTTTTCTTGCGAGTTAACTTATTCATTTTCATGTGGATAATGTATTTTTAAAGTGCAACTTGGTTTAGATCTACTACTTCCCTGCTTATTATTTTGCTTGATATTTCCTGTGATTGTTTCAAATATTTGTTACTTGCATAAAATTTGTATGCTTGTTGTGAAACTGTTAATAGGTGATTTATGTTCAGATTTATTTTTTCTTCCATGTTTTTTTCCTATCTTGGTAATGATTACATTATGCTGTAAGTTAAACTATTAGTAAAACTTTAATCATTAATCATACCTCTTGCCATCCATATTTAAAATCAAGGATTTCCGACGAAAAGGTTTAGATCAATAAAATGTTATGGAAAAATGTATTTTAGTCTTGAATTACCATGTTCTTAGGAAATAAAAGTTTCCACATGTGAAACAATGCACTTCGGATTAAGTTCATGAAAAATTTGAAGGCTTTTGTATTTAAAATCTCAAAAAAAAATTGTTGGTTAAGGGACCAATTTTGGATGCACCGTGCATGAAATATTTAAATTGTACACATCATTTAATATTTTAGTTATCTCCTTTGTGATTGACTATTTGATTTAATTTAACTTGCATATACTGTAAACTCCTCACTCTTGGGTTTAGCTTCTTATATTGAATTCTATTAGAACGTGCTAAAATAATTGTATATATACGATTGAAATGTCATCGAATGTAATTCATTTTTACTGTGCATATACAGAACATTATTTTATAATTTTTAAACCACTAATAAGTAGCCATCAAACTTTCTTTTCTTTAGGCATCATTCATGCGAATATACTTTTTAGATTTCCTCGATGAAAGCTTCAGCACTCACTATTTATCTTTAGACAACAATTTCTTTCTCTACCTTCTTCTATTGTTTAATTGTGGCATGTAACTTTATTGCTTTATAGCTATGGCTTCAACACTCACCTATAAATTAAGGACTCATTTGACCCCATTTTTGCAATCATATCTACATATATAACATTTACTTTCATAAAATAAACAAATAATTACTGACAAGGAGAGCAAAAAATTAATTAAATGGTTAGTTTAGTAGATAATTCAAGTTTTTAGCTTTCGGAAATACTTTAAATGTTATATACTTCTAATAGTAATTAAATTAGAAGTTATGCTTTACTCTTTTTTTTTCTTTTTACTGTTACGATAAAACTTGAAGTTTTCAGAAGTTTGTAAATGGTCTCGACATACCATAGACTATACTAGCCTAAGAAAATGGACATGATAACGGAAGTAATGGATAACAAGGCATTTGCATACTATATTTGAGGATAAGTATGATGAAGTAGAATAGAAAATTAATCACAGGATCAAGGCATGCATAACTATCACTAAAGGACTAATATTTGTAAATTATGATATACAACTTTCGTTCAACTTAAGCATTGCAAGTTACATTTGTTGCATTTGAATGCATCAAGCACTTTGATATAAGTAACCCTTTCATATTGCTTAGACACTGAATTTGGTAGTCAGATTAGTTAGTTTTAGTCAAGTTTGCTTAATGCATTGCGCAAATTTTTACTCAAGTATTAAATCTTTAGAATGATGCCAAAGATAAGACAATAATCAACCACAGTAAATAGAAATAGTACATTTATTATATCATTTTAATCCAATTATTTAAAACCTAAGACATAAGGAACAACCACTTACTCCTCCTAAGTATATTTAAATTTCCTTTTCCTCTATACTACTTTACTATTAACCGAAGCTACATTAAGAATACACTATCTAATGCAGACACTACTTTAGTTGTAACATAGCCAACAAGAAACCATAGTACAAATGAAATCAAATTCATTAATGGTTTAAATATAAATGAAGTAAACATATTATGGTTTTAACAATTCTAACCATTATTTATTTTAATTATGACCCAATAACATTAAATTTTAAGCATTGGTTGATTAGGGATGAGGTTATACAAGAACTTTCTATTCCAATTATATGAATACACACAAGCGCACACAAATATACATACATACATACATACATACATACGTATACATATACATATATATATACACACACATACATATACAAAGTAAAACGAAATATTTATAAAATCGAGATAATTTAAAATAAGCTCTTATATATTTTGCACAAAGAAGTTATTTATGAATTTGGTATATGTTTATTTACAAGTGAATAATGTCTATATGAAAAGTTATTCATAAATTCGTTATGGGTCAATTTCATAATTGATTGTTCGAAGGGATTCTGCAATTTACCGTTTTCTTTTTTCATTAATTAACTGTACGACATAATACATTTAATTTTTTACTTCAATATTTTGGATGCATGATCATATCATGTCTTAATTTCTTTACAAAATGCAGCATTGAGTGTAAATCAAGCATTGAGTGTATATCAAATATTTATATTTCTGTGTTTCCTTCAAAATCGCCATACTTTCTAGACTATTTAATGAAACTATGTGACATATTGTGCATCACCAAGGGGAATTTTAAATGTTGGAATACTTTAATTTATTGTCAGAATGTTTTAAAGTTGCGTTAATTTTATACATCGTTCCACCAATATGGACAAAACTTGAAAATGTAAGAAAACTATGATGCATGTACCTCACCGATTGGCGTATGTATAACGTGTCAACAAAAATATGGATATGTGCATAAATGCTAACAGTGTATAATGCAAAAATATATCCTAAATATAGTATTTTAATTTGCCAATAATAAAAAATTACCCATATGACAATGTTCTTCCATTGCTTGCACACCCTTCAACAAGCAACGAACGTTATGTACTAATAATAGTTATAATCAATTTATACATAAGTGGTAATTTGTTATCACTGTACATAATTGAATCCATGTGTGTAGCATGGGTTCGCACAAGTTTAATCTTATATATATGCATACATATACATATAAAATAATACTTGTAGATATAAGTGTAAAACAAATTTAAATTTCAAACTTTAAATTTGATATAGATTTTGAAAATATATTTTAAGTTCAAATTCAAAATTTTACTAATGAAGTATATACCCTACAAAAAATATGTCTTATTAACACATCAAAAAAATGCTGTATTATGAGTTTCACAATGTTTTTACACATTGTTTTAGGCCAAGCTATAATATTGTCTGTGCCTTTCAAAACATTTTTTATATTTTGCAAAAAAGGTTTTAATAATGTCAACTACAACTATTGTTTGATGTTGTAGCAAAATTAACACCACCTATATTATGTTGACAAATATACATTACAAGTATTTAAAAAAAATTCATGGCCGTTTCAACTATTTTCAACCTACATTTTTGCCTTCAATACTATTATTATAGAATTACAATTTTAGAAATTCAAATACAGAGTATGAATTAAAAGCAGTAGTCCAATATGGAGTTATCAAGTAGTTTAACATATAGGCTAGGAACAAATGTAAATTCAGTTCGGCTATATCCTCATAAAAAAACATCCTGCACAACTACAAAAATGATCAATGAGAACCCAAGCCTGTGCAACTATAATTTTTTTACAACTACAACCTTATTGGAAAACTTCATGCATAATTGCAAAAATAATTTATCCATCCAAAATAATTATTATCAATCAATTAGCAACTTCTCCATTCAGTTTAACTCCGTTCTCACAATAAACAACATCATCCAGTGTTGAGCTTCTACAAATCAAATCCACTTCATGAAATTAAACCATTCATTTTAACTTAGAACCCCAAGCCTGTATCACAAAATCGACCAGTGACATAAACCAATATCACAACATCCAAACAATACAGATTTCACAAAAAAGGTATACCTCTACTTTTGAGTTCCATCACGCATTCAATGAAGGCACGGCGGTCCAACAAGCATTGGCCAAACTCCAACATGCAACTCAGATCCAAAGTAGCAACGTGTTCCATCTCTCAAGCAACAAAAGGTGGATATCAGTCCTGAAGAAGGATGGTGAGTGCGTTTGGGTCCATATGGGCTTTTAACCCGTATGTCAATTTAGGTTTCAGCATTTTGGGAAATAGTTTTTGGCCATGTCTACTCTTGCACTCCCAGGACTCTTTCTATGTACTTTTTTTCTAATCCTAAGCTACGGGATATCAGCCCTAGTAAGCAGAAGCCAAGTAGCAATAATTTCTATGTTTTGTCTAATGTAACAGCCCAGAATTTCAATCGTTCGAAATTAGAATATTTAGTTGATTTTAAATAGTGAAAAATTAATTTTATAAGTTAAATAACTTATATCTCAAAAATAGTGATTTATTTAACAAATAAATTGTTAAATTTACTATTTTGAATTATTTAAATAATTGGCCCTCGAATTTAATGTAAATGAAAACGATTTCGAAAGTTGATTTAAATTCTATTTGAATAAGAAGGAAGATAGCAAACTTTTAAATTTGAATTAAAAGTGATTAAACTAATTTTGGAAATAACACGTTTTAATTAACGTGTGAAAATATCTTTTGGGGATACTGTCTCGAATATCGACGGAACTAGTTTCATTGGATCTGTAATAATGAATTATTATATACCGTCGAATTTCGTGGCGGTTGGATGTATCATTTTATCGTGCGATTTCGAAACGCATTTAAATTAATTAAAGGAATTTAAATTAATATAACTCAATTTGAAAATCTAACTTCTTTATATGATGGAATGGGCTCTTGATATATATTCCGTTATGTCTAAAATAGGTGTATAACATATAAAGCGCCAAGCGGCACCCTTCGTTTGGAGTTTGAAATTTTTAGGAATGAATAATGCTTTCAAAATTTTCTAGAAAAGGACCTCACTTTCTCTCATTTGCTAAAAACTAAGCCCTAGCCGCCATAATTTTCTCTTCATTTAACAGTTAAGATTACTCTTGATGATCGAAGCCGAATTGGAGAAAATGTTCAACATGAAGTAGGTGCGGCATGGAAAGACATGACCTTCTATTGTCGTGGATCGTCAATCAGAGGTCTGAGTGGGCATGGATTTGCGCTCGAATGCCGCAGTTTTGGAAGCTCCATCTCAAGCTTTAGGCAGGCGGCGGTGAGGCGCGGCAGTAGGGCAAGCGACGGCACGGCGCACGCGCGCGCGAGCAGGTGGAGGCGGCGACAAATTGAAATCGTGATCGAAACCTTAAAAAAAGGGAGATGTGCGGCCTGAAATGAAGTGAGAGGGAAGGGATATGTGATTAAGGATTTAAATTTTAAATTAATCTATGTTAATTATAATTTAAATAATCTCAATGTTCATTAATTCATAACTTGTAAATACGTGGTCGGATTTGAGCACCACGAGGTGTGTCGTGATCGTATCAATGAATTCTATGTTATGGAGTTAGATTGGACAGATTCAGGGCTATTAGAAATTTGGGTTAAAATAGAACAACCGTTCAATTTTAATTCAAACCAAATCGTTTTGGAGACTATTGGAATTTCAGCGAGTAAACTCACCTCTCTGGCTGCTTATATTTCTATATATGTGAGAATAATTTTATTTATGCTGTTTTTTGCTTGTTTGGATGATTTACTATATTTATTAGTTGGTTTGGACATATTTCCGTCTATTGGAATATATGAGACCCTATTACATTCCCGTATAAGAGTGGATGACCCTTTGTGTATGATCCCGCCTCGAAGCAGTTGATTTATATTTTTATGATTATATTCTGTATGTGATGTAGGGGGATGGGTTGGAGGGATCCAACATGATTCCTCACCAATGTTGATTTTTATTTACACATATTTATGTATATGCTGTAACATGTGATACATGATGTATTGGATGCATGTTTGATGTCTTTGATGTGATATCCCTTATTTAGTGCTTTAGTAGCACTGGGCCTTATTTGGTATTCTGAAATACTAAAAAAATGATTGTGAATTTGAAATGATTTTAAAGTGATTTTGGAAATTTATATGTTTTAATATATTTTTTAATTATTAAAAGAAAGGAATTTATTTTAAATAAATAAAAGTATGATTTTAGGAATTTTCAATTTCCAATTTTGGAAAGTGTTTTTAAATAGAGATTCTAGAAAATTTTATATGAAGGATTTATAAAAGTATATTTTATAAATATGTAATGGATTTTAAATGGTGTTTTATGAAATATTAAATGGATTTGAAATCAATGTTTTGTAAATGGATTTTCTAAATAAATTAGAATATCAAAGAAAAGGGATTTATAAACGAAATTTTATACATAAATGGTATTTAGAAAAGAATATATTTATAAATAGAATTTTTTATAAATATAAATAAAATTTGTAAACGTGGTTTATATATAAAGAAATGATTTATATTGAAATTTAGGTATGAAGTTAATCGTTTTAAAAGTAGTTTATTTTTTAAAGGAATGTTTGAAACTAATATTTTGAAGGACTTAATGGTTTTAAAAGTAATTTATCTTTTGAAAGTAATGTATTGGAAAATAGTAATTCCAAATGAAATTTAATAGTTTGAATTTGATTTTAAATGTGACAAGTATCGAAAACATAGATCTCGATATTTACCATTGTATTAGACGTTTTCGAGGAAGTAAGAAAGGCATGGACTATAACATTATTGTTATAGTAAATAATTTCCAAAAGGAAATAATTTATATAGTATATAAGATTTATATATATGTGTATATATATAATTTGTCGAATCTATATACTAGTGTTTTGGGTTGTCGTAATGATGTTTTACGCAACATTCGTTTTGGCCCAAATAAAGTGACTTTTTGAAGAATACTTTCCTTAAGATTTGTATATATACTCATTTCCGTTTTAGGTATATGAAAATATTTTCTAAGCGTTGAATATGAAATGGTTTGTGAATATACTTATACTATTGGTATAAGTATATGGAAATGTTTCCCATTATCGAATAATTTGAAATGATTTTGTGAATATATCTTTTTAGAGATAATTTGAAGTGAATATTGCGAAACTGATTTAATTAATAAAAGATTAATTAAAGGGTCTAGTTACTGCTTATGTGCTGGATTTTATTGTTGCTTTGATAGTTAAATAACTAAATATCAAATTTGGCCTCTTTATCGTTGTTGATCTGGAGAGACTAGGATCAGATTTATTCGAAAACCACTTCGGACCAATATATATGAGTTCGAAAGTATAGTTGTTGGAAGACATTGATATTTAGAATTTTTGTAATGAAGGACTGCTTGTTGATCATTTGGGGATAGACTCCTAATATACATATGGTAGCAGTGGACTCTTCGTTATGAAATATCCAATGCAAGAACTATTCGCTACTGATTCTAGGGGTGATTCCCAAAACAGAATGTGGAAGGAGAAGTGCCTTCGTTTTGTCCTGTTTCCGAAAAACTTGTATGGATGAATGTCTGACATTGCATTTCTTAATCACAAACTTTGATATTTACAAACGTTCATCTTTTGGTGGTGTAGAAGGTTACTCTTATTAGCTTAACACTCTTCTCTGAGACATACGAGCTCGGGGGTTGTATTTCTGTGGAAGTCAATTAGTTATAAATGAGAATGGCAAGGTAGCATTCAAAGTGAAATATGCTATGTGAAAGGTAATAGTTACCTCAAGCTTCACACCGGAAATGAAAAAAATATGGTAGATGCAGCAAGGCTATGTGGTTCACAGCTATCATGATATGATCATCCCCTTCTAGATATATTTATTCCCGTTATGACGTTGGGTGTTTAACTATTGTGGCGTATGTGAAGAAGGCCCTCAAATAGGTCGGTAACGACTGAGGTGATAACATATTCGGTACTATCTAGTCAGAGGTAGGTCGGTCTTGTGTTGGTAGAGGTATAGATGTTCTGTAGCCTTGGTACATTCCTCTAGAGATGTACTGCCAGAAGGTAGTCCCTTCACCTGGTCATTTGTTGGAAATCCTTTCTCCACTACGTGCCTGCCATTTTCTTTATAGAACCCAGTATGCTGGAATTTAATCAATGTAACAATTTGGCTATGATTGATATTATTTATATACTAGACACTAGTATAATATAATAGAATTTGATATAAAATGTTTGGTTATCGCAAGGTAAAACCCCACCCGCGTTTATGTTTGGGTCCCTTTCAATGCTTGGGTTAGACTGAGCATATTTATAGATATAGATTTGGATGCTTTGAAGCTTCAACAGGTGAGTTGGAGGTCTTTAGATCGTATTCTCGTATATATTTATTTTTCCACTGCATATCTATTTAAATATTAGCATTGTGAGGAAAGGTTATTATAACTATCCAGGCTGATAATTATGATTTGTTGTAATCTGATGGATGTATGTATATTACAGTTCTCTTTTGTAAAGTTCATTGATATTGTTATATGTTGTTCCACTACGTTTTGAGATTCTATGATTGTTGTAGTTTCTTTTTCTCATTTTCTTCTCATCTCTTCTCTTCTTGTTTCTTCTTTTTTTCCTGTAACTATTCGTTTTTCCGTTCAATTTAGGTTGGACATGCGTAGTTTATTATCAGCTCGAATCGTGCGGAGTTACGGGTTGTTACATCGAATCTCAGTTAATCTTTGACAAGAGTTAGTAGAGCAAGCAAAGACCAAAAAATATGTAATGTGAACGTTAGTTCACAAGCAACACAAACATGGATTGAGGACAAGATTAAGGCTAACCAGGGAATCAAGGAGAGGCGGCGAGATCTAGAGAATGGAAGTGTGATTGAGTATGGATCTGAGGTTTAAGGAATTGGAGAAATAGGAACGAAAAATAAAAGAATGAAAAGAAGGAAAAGAGGCATAGGACCAGCAACAAATATTAGTTTCGTCTTGGAGCCAAAAGATTTGAGTTGGAGCCAAAAAATTCGATTATAGGGAAAAGTTTCGTCTTGGAGCCATAAAATTTATTAAAGCCAAATATACTTGAATATGTAAAATATGACAGTTACATAAAAAGACTTTCAGATGTACAAGGAAATTTTGAATATTCTGTACAATTCAAAATTTATTTAAAATACTAGGTTTTTATTTTTGAATTTTATGAAAAATTAAACATTTTTTGAATTTTTATTAATGTTCATAAATTTTATGAATATTTTTATATTTATTTTAGAAAATTTTAATTTTTTTAGAAGTACTAAATATTAAATAAAATTACCAATTATTAAATATTAAATACTAAATAATAAATATAAATTCTTACTAAAGGTTACTTAGTAACCATTGATTATTAAAAACTAAGTACTTAATAGTAATTAGTTTAATATTTATTATTAATAGTTATTTAATAGTACCTATTGATTTTTGATTACTGAAAATTAATTTTTAGATATTAAATATTACTTATTTGTTCTTAATTATTAACCATGTGCAATAAGTTGCTCAACAATTAAGGAGTTGAGCACTTCCATAATAGTACTAAAAATAAATGCGATAAGAGGATCCCCGACAAATACCGTGTGTACCCATAAAGAAACCATTAGGACTACCATTCGTTGTAATTGAGAAATGAGGTGTAGATATGCTTGTGTAAATCCAGGCAAGCGTAGATTTAGGAAAAGTCATTCTAGAATGAACGACTATAATAGAGCACCAAGAGATTGAGCCAAATGCCTTTTGAATATCAAGTTTGAGCATACATCTGATGTTAGAATTATCAAAGCCTCTCAAGAGCTCGTAAGTAAGTAGAATATTATCACTTATGGCTCTACGAGGAATAAAAGAAACTTGGTTCTTAGAAATGATGGAAGGTAAGACCACTTGGACCCCACTAGCTATGATTTTTGAAATTGCCTTATACAAAACATTGCAGCTCGGCTTGAACTCGGAGAGAGTAATGGGGTTTTCACACTTTGGAACCAAATAAAGAGAAATTTCATTGACTCATAAAGGTAGCTTATTATTATAGAAAAATTATTGGATGGCTTTTATTAGGTCGGTACCAATTGCAGGCCTATAGGAAAGGTATGCACTAAAGCCACTAGGCCCTCCACTACTAGTTAAGTTTAATGATTTGGTCTCATTTGGGGTATCCCCCTTGATGAGGCCAGCGGACTATGCATGGGATAAGGAAGGAGTTTGAAGTGTGAAGGGAGGGGTGATGTAAAGGGAATGAGGATAGGGATTGGCTAAAACTGATGAGAAGTATTCTGAAGGCCTTAGTAATGTCATTATTGGTTAAGAGAGTGGCACCATTCACGTCATTAACAGACAATATCTTTTCTTTGGACTATTTAATCTTGATGGCATTATGAAAGTATTTAGTATTCTTATTACCTTGGATTTCATTCTTTGCCTACAACTTTTCTTTGGCCAAGGATGCTTCATATTTTAGAGTTTTCTGAAGAAGCAGACTAAAATCAGGTTATTGAGAAGCAAGGGAAGGTTTTAGGGGTTCAAAGGTTAGAGCTTGATGAATGAGGCTTAGCTAGTTTCTAATGTCATTAGATTGCTTGCCTTAACATCCTTCTGAAATTTCACACTTCGACTGGCCTTAAAAGCAATGTGTAAAGGTCATAAATCCTAATAACTGGCATTCATGGCAGTGCCAAAGATGAAATAACCAGACAGGGTGGCCTTAATGAATTGCGTAGGAATTCCTTTTACCTAGGACTTACTCTTATCACCTTTAGAATAACAAAATCTTAGTGCCTACCTCTTTTTGAAAAGATAATGATAGAGTTAGGGATATGTCATGAGGAAAATTATATAATTTGTTGCATATATCTAACTTGATAACCAATCTTGTTCAAAATAAAACGTATTTTTTTATATTATGTACTTATATAATGTGTTACATTAATTAATTAATTTAATTAAAAGTATATTCAATAGAAAATCCATATTTGGTATGATTTTGATAGTAGTTACAAACTGTTGTAACTGTGAGCAATTTATCATAGAAAACAAATATACCATTTTAAATATTTCTAGTCAAGATGTACCGAGGTGGGATATCGATACATTCGTTGAGCTAGAGTATGTAACGCTCTCCAAATATTGGGCAGTGTAATACTCATGGCTGTTAGGGCACCAAGGGGTATGTACTGATGGTTATTGGAGAACCATGGAATGACTCACTCGATAGTTTTCTGTTGGTTAATATAACTAAGGTCAAATGGAGAATATTGATGTGACTAATTTACATAGTTCTCTCGACTAGAGAATACTATTGATCTTTAATGTGGAAGCTCCACTTTGATTATAGTTAAATCGTGGCACGATGTCCATCGAACGACTATAGTTGGGTCGAGTGAAAGCATCTGAAGTGAAACACAATTCAAGAGAGGATTCGTCTCCTCGGTTATATGAGGTTAGTATCGCAATCAAATGATGTCAACTCAAAGTCAAAGTCTATGGCCAGAGTAGTTTAGTAAATCATAATTATTATTATTGAACCAAGGACTTTGTGCTTGGACTATAAATTTGTATGTGAAAGATTATAAAATTTAGACGATTACTAAATTCTGTAAGTCTTTGTGTGATATAGTTTTGATTAAGAGAATTGGTGTAAATAATTATCGCAATCGGATACCGCTTATAATAATTAAAATTGGATTTTACCAAAAGATATGTAAGCGATAAATTTATTCAAAATGTCACACCACTTGCTAAGTGACGTAGGAACAATAATATACGAATAGTTTAATATTGGTCGCTGATTGAATTTACTGCTTTGAGTCGCACAACTGTAATGATGAGTTCTCTAAAAAACTGAATGATTTCGTTAACTAATAAAATGTTGTAAATTAGTTAAATTAATTAATAGTTGAGAAATATTATTTATTAATTTATTTATTTCATGTTTGGAAGTTGTTTGTAATTATTTTAATGCGTTTTTAGAAGTTATATTTGCACGCATTGATATATAATATCGATGTAATTTAATAACAGATAATTGGATGAAAGATTTGTGAAAATTTTATGTCATTTAATGGCATAATTTGTGCAAATTTTATGTCATTTGATGACATATCATGTGAAAAGAAAGGATTGGAAAGAGAGAAAATCAAATGAATTGATTAAGGAAGTTTTAACTAAAGAATGAGAAAGGTTTCATTCTTTCAAATAAAACATATTCTCCAATTCATTCTGTACGTACAATTCATTCCATCTCATTCATTATTTTTCTTTCTCTCCTCCTAAATTTTTGTGGCAAAGAACAAAACATAAAAAATCAAAATTTCCAAATCTTTCTGCTTCAAATAAAAACATCAGATAAAATAAAATAAAAGTGGTTCATCCATCTCTTGCAAGGATATGCTGTGGATCTTGATGATCTAAGAAGATATCATCATTCAACGTGTGATTTCTAGGCAACATCCCATTGTGATCCTCTGATTTATTTATTTATATGTTTTATCCTTCATATGTTTGGATATGAATGGTTCATTGCATGCTTAATAGATTAATTTTAATCATGTGAATCAAAACCCTTTTTATCTCAATTAACAACTTTTTTATATTTGATTCAACTTAGATCTGCACATGTTTTTCATCCTTTGTTTATTTGTGCTTATTATTGTTAATATTTTTTATATTTTAATTCCCTTTTTATCACATCTTCTTAAATAATATATGTCTATAAAATCAAAATATTTACATCAATTTTGTGCTATTCCATTTTTGATTGCATGTCCATATTATTAGCAATCGAGTGGTGAAATATTACATTTCATTTAATTTGTTGTTATGTTGTTCTTATAGTTTAGATCTGAAATTTTACTATAAATTTATATGTGCCTAAGTTGTCCCCTTTTTTCCTGTTTGAAACCATTTATTTATATGATATATTTTATTTCAACTTATATGAATTGCATACGTTGTCTATTTTAAATTATCTGGAAATTGAATATGATTTTATATTCGTGTTTGATTTTTTTTGTTATGGTATTTTTTGTTAGAAAAACATAATCCGACTTTTGTGTAAATTTGTTAGCTTCTAATTCTAACACATACTAAATCAAAAACATCACATATTCATTTGTTAATTTAAATCTTAAACTAGCTTGCAATTAATTACATATAAATGGGTATGTGTTGATTTGATTCAAGGTTTAAAAATTTACTTTTATGTACAATCACAATTTTAATCTTAAAATTCTTCCTAAATTGAAGCTTGGTTGTGTTTGTTAATTCTAGATTTCAAACTATTATAATGGTCGAAATTTATTTTTTACGCATATATGTTTTAGAGTTTAATTACTAATTTGAACATTGATTGAATGAGTAAAGAAAGAAGGAAAATGCTCCATCTTTCCTTTTTCATAAATGTCGACCTAAGTTCCTTAAGTATCCTTTTTATTAATATAAGTTTACTTTTACCTATTAGTTAAATATTTTTCAATATATTATGCATTAGTGTAAATTAAACTTACATACACACACATACATTTTATTATCACTTGCATGTTTTAAAATAAAATTTGGACAACAAACGCATGTATCAATTCTGTAGTGGGGAAATTAATTTAAAGGACAAAAATTTCTATATTTTTTGTCTCAAGGACACGACCTCAATATTTTTGCCACAAGGACAAACATTCTTCTAAAATTTATTCACAAGGACAAACATTTTCCAAAATTATTCATAAGGACAACAAAACTGATACCGAGCTAAAAACTGATACCTAAAAACTGCTACCGGTAACTACAAACTGATACCTAAAAACTGCTATCAATAACTAAAAACTGATACCTACAGAAAGTTGTCCTTCAGGATAAAATATTGAAGGTCTGTCCTTGAGGCTAAAAAGCTGTGAAATTTTGTCCTTGACAATAATTTCCTGTTCTGTAGTAAATGCCATTAACTTGTCACTTAACCTAATTAAAGAGAGAGAGAGAGAAATGAAAGGTTTCCCTCTCTACATTTATGATTCATCTTTTCCTAATTAATTATTTGTGTTAAGAGAAAGAAATTAATGGTCTCTTTCTCTAATCTTTACATATTTATTAGCATACTTTTATGTGCTACTCATATGTTGTCCTTATTATAAAATACATGGATGTTTTTGATGCATTTATCATATTACGTATTTATTTGAATTGAATTCAAATATCCTTTTATTACCAAATTAAATAAAACATTGATTTTAATTAAAAGAAAATTTATATAAGATCAAAATGTATTCAGACTTCACATGCCCATTAATGATCTAAAATGGTTAGATTTCTGAAATTCGTCCATTTCTTCCACTATGGGCCGGCCCAGTTCGAACAATAGTATCTGAGCCCAATTGCTTATGTGGTCTAAATTAATTATGTATGGGCCAACTAATTAAGCTTGCACACTTAGTACCGTGTCTAGAACGGTGATGTTTAGGATTGAAATTGGGTAATCAAGTACCATGTCCTGCCTAGTTACCTGCTTGGACTGAAAGGTGAAGTGAGCCCAAAGGTTTCCTTTAATACAAAAGGCCTAATTTGAATTGGGCCTTTGGCTATTTTTCAAAATAATTTTGAAAATTAAGGCAAGATTTTAAATTTAAAAGTTAAATTTAAAATAAAAACATGTTTATTATAAAAGGTTATAATATAAAATAAAATTTCAAAATGTTTGAAAAGGTAAAGAAAATTTCAAAATGTCTGAAAGTATTTGAATATTAACTTCGAAATTTAAACTTTATTAATATGATTAATAACTAATACCTATATGCATGTATTATATGTGCTGATATATGTTATGTTAATTTAAAGTGTTTAAGATAACTAAGTTATATTAACTAAAGGTTAATTAATTAAATAAAAATACGCATACATAAGATATATGTGTTACACTATAAAGGTTATAGTATACACCATAAAAGTTAAAGTAAATTTGTACAATATAAAATTTGTATTGGAATACTAATATAAAATTAATTAAAGGGTTAAATAATTTAAATTAATTAAATAAGATATGATATATAATACTATCATATATATAATATGAAATACAAAAGTTATATAACAATAGAACTTATATGATATGAATGTATAAACTAAATGTGGAACATTAAAGAAACCCAAATAGACTTATGGAATAAATACATATGTAAATGTATGCATACCGTGATTTCCGATGTATCTAGCACTTGAATCACAAGGGTATTTCAAAAGAAATACATTATTCCATAAGTCGATATCACTCAATATAATATATTGAAGATTATGAATCTTCAACATAATGTTGTCCTCTACCATATATATATATATATATATATATTAATAAATTAATTGCATACTCCTTGGTTTTTGAGAAAACTTAGGCTTTGAATGTTTTGTGTACTATTATTAAAATATTGAATAGATGAGGTAAGATAACTACATGTATATTGTTGAGCAAGCTCAAGGTACATATTTTATACTTAGGCTGTCGCAATATGGAAGGTATGAGTGAATAATCTCTTTTGGTTTATTGAGCAAACTCAAGGTCGAAATAATGTTAGGACAAGAAAACATAGGTTAGGACTTGTACGTGATACAACCGATAAGGAGTTGTCCATCATATGTGGGGCTATGTGATAAGTAGCCCATCATGTGTGGGGCTATGTGATTAGTAGCAAACACAATGTCAGAATACCAAGACAAACGAGTCCTTGCATCCACCAAGGAAGTCGAAAAACTTCAATGTTCCATCTTAAGGTTTGGAGAAACATAAAAGACAATTGGGATCCTTATTAGAAAAGTTAAATGGTAACATTTAACCTTTCCAATATTATGATAATATATGATAAATAATGTTAATTATCTACAATGATGATTTGTGTATTTAATATATACAAATGAACTAAATTGAAAATTGACAAATGGAAATATAACATATACTCACTATTAAATGCCTATTGCATCTTAATGTTTTCTATACCTATGCAAGTGCCTAATTTTACAACTACTTAATATGTTCGTAATATAGTCACTTGCATGCTTGTTTGGTCGGGACCGTGTATTGCATTCTATGAGTTTCGAACTCTAAAAGCAATACAAGAAATGGATATTTGATCTATATACTATCATATGCAAATGTTATGCAGTGAACAGTCACAGTTCATAATGTACGATACTTCGATGAAATTAATTCATCCAAAACAAAAAAATAAACCGTACCACGAGATCGAGTATTCAATTCATTGGCTACAATAAAGATCATGTTGCATTAAATGTAATGTAAGACTAAAGCCCCAATATAAATTTAAGAACTCGACTGCTGATATGTCAATTTGATCTGTTTATGCAAAGTCCAACATATTTGTAATGACCCGCAAATCCGTACCCCTTGAGTCAACACTATTCTACAACAATCGACTCAAGTTGCACAGAAATACGAACCATTTGGGTTTAAGAAGAAGAGGTAGAAGAAGAGAAAACAAAATCAACATCAGAATCTAACCAACGCAGCGGAATAAAATATAATAGATAGTAAATAATCTTTACTCAAAATTGAATATATCTGTTTACATACATTACATCATCAGAGTACATCAGTCACAGCTCACATCACTAACATACAATGAATACATAACAATTCAAACAGCGGAATATATATCAAGTACGACTATACGTATCGTCATCCAGCTCATCTCCTGAGCTCCACAGCATCATATCCTGTACCCTATAATACTCGGTCTGACCCGAGCACTACAGTTAAATAATACCCGAGTCAGTCTGGAATACCAGCGTGAGAAAATCACATCCAATTGATTATTAAATTTTCAAAAATCCTTTGAAAACAAAAGTATCTCGTAAGACCACGCCACAAATAAACATGTCGGGTTTTTTCCTTACGATAGCTAAAACAATTTCTATAGAAATCCTCTGATATTATAATAGGGTCTATTTACAAATACTTATAAAATAGCTAAAATTGTTACATTCATTAAATTCCAGCTACTAGCCACAGAGTGGGTAATACAAACAAAACTCGTACAAGGCTCGTAGGAAGAATGGATTTCCAACCAATGACTAGGCACTGGGGTACCACCTGTCACAGTACGGGCCCTAGATCACCGTACCGAGGATTACTCCCTTCATCCCCTGCAACACAAGGCCGGAACCATTCCTTACTGAACAGTCCCGAACAAGATAAACCCCGTGGTTGGCACGACCAACCACCCACTAAGCCGAAATATATAAAAAGGGACATCTAGACAGGAGAATTATCTTGTCCTGCTTGGGCATGACCCACCTAACCTTGCTGCATATCCCCTGATTTTCAGTCATTCCCGGTTGATGAGGCTTGAGGCTAAGCGTTACCTTTAGAACGTTTTCACTTAGAATGCCCATCGTCCACCTGACGATGTTTCGCAAGCATTCGTCCATACAAGTCCGTCCCGGGTTCGAACGGAACCAAAGGCACTATTCCTACTACATCCATTTTGGAAATATCCTCAGGATTAGTAGCGACTAGCCCTTGCACTTCATTGCTCCATCTTCGACTCCGAACACGTTTCACGAAACGTACAAACCGGATCGAAGTGGTTTTCGAGAAATAAATCACGATCCCGATCTCTTCGAAACGATCAGCGTATTTGTGTCCAATATTGATAGTCGGTTATTTAACTATCAATTCCTATTCACAAACATCCATCATCCAATAAATAATTTGCCAAATTATTTATTTACTTCAAAGATATCTTCACAAGATATATTTCTATTTTCAATCCTTTGAAAACAGTTTCAAAACCACCTTTCTTTTCAGAATAAACTTCCCAAATATTTTCTATCTCCTCTGAAATTACCAAGCACAAAAATAGAATTTTTTTTAAAATAAATTTAAATACTTTACTTTGAAATATATATACTTGAAAACACTTAGGATAAAACTACTTAAATAATTTGTTAAAAATACACATTATATGAATTTGAGAAAATAAGGTTACTTTATAAAATATAAAATCAGGTTTTCACTTTTAAAAACAAATACTAAGTCACTTTTAAATAATTAATGCTATAATATATTAAAAGAAATATTTGCTTTAGAAATTAAATATTAGAAATAATAAATTTTCAAAACATACCTTTTAAACATTTTTAAAACTATTAACATATATTTAAAAAAAAAACTTACTTTGAAAACGTACTTGGTTATTCAGAAAGAAATTCCCAATCTCAATTACTTAAATCAATTTTCCAAATTGATTCCCAATTCATTTCATTTAAAATAAATTTCTTTACTTATCAGTTCATTTCAAACTTCATTAATTATGGACTTTATTATATCTTTCAAATTGATTTTTAATTCCTTTAGCTGAAATATACAAATCTCAGGTTATTCCCAATTTCTTCTTTATCCTCAATTTAAAATAAATGTTGTTCTTTTAAACAATAACATTGGAATTTAGTTCCATGAACTCTCTGTTTATTTAAATTTCCTTCCCATACACAAGACTTATTTATTAGAATTTTAAAGTCACTTTATTTCCTTTCCAATTCATTTCATAAATTTATTAAATTTTGCTACAATTGTTTTACTTACGCTTTCACTTCTTTTATTTTCATTTCCAAACTCAAATTATATATTTAGTAATTAATTATTGTCCGATTTAAAACAATCAAGCTATAGCATTCAATATTCCCACATAATTCATTACAGGATATCAAATAGTCAGAACAGAGAATATTAAATAATTAAATAAAGTCGAGGGGTCCAGTTGGATCCCTCCAACCTGTTCTCCCTGCATCAGATGTTAGCACAATATAAAATGCCAATTCCAAATATATATACCACACTACAGCACATAAATCAATTCAACCATTTCAAGCAATTATTTAAATTTATCATTTAAAGTTAAATTTAACTGAGTGAGATTAACTCACCTTCGGCCTAAGATTGTTATTCACCTCAAACTCATCTTGTTTTTCTGCGACTTTTAACCTTGTACAAACCAATTTACGATTTATTAATATTCGAATCAATTAAACAATTAAATTTCCATCTACTAATTTAATTAACTAAGAATTTGGATTAAGCTAATAATTTGATTTTAAACAAATTTCCCTTTTAATAAATTATTTTTTTAGCAAATAACCCAATTAAATAAGTTTTAAGTTTATTAAACAAATTTACCTCAATAATATTAAAAAAAATTCAATTTTGAAACTCAAATATTCTACATAGATTTTTAAGAATCCAATTTTAAAATAGATTCTTCAATATTATAATATTCCTATTTTTACCAAAATCCTACGTATATACAAATTTCTGTTTACAGTACATATAAAAATGTGGATGTACTTATATATTTATTTTTATTTTTATATACCTTTCTGCAGCAAATTTACTTTACTATTTAACTAATTAAGTTTTTATATTTCAAATAACTATCAGTAAAATTAACTAAATTAGTAAACTAATATACGAAATTACCTTCAAACAATCTGACGAACTTCAAGCTCACTTCTGCTTCAACACTCGCAACTCGACACCTTCCCTCTTCGCGACCTCGGCCTAGCTTCTCGTGCTCACGCGATGACTCGACCCACGTGCTTTGAACCGCAAACGATTCGAACGCAGCCCAAGCATCGCGACTAAATTTGAGCGAGCACACGTCACGACCAAGAAGAATCGCACGGCCTCGAAATCAATCGCGGCTTCGAGACGCGATGTTGTCCCCTTTCCCCCTTTTCATTCATGAGCCGATCGATTTCGAGATTATAGGGGCGCAATTATAAAGTAGAAAGCAGTCGCTCCCCCCCTTTCTCTTTTTTTTTTATTTTTTTTTTATTTTTATTAATTTGAATAACTGAAGGAAGAATAGGAGATTAGTTCGGCCATTTTATTTCTTTTTTTTTGTTTGATTTCGTTATGTCTGAAGAAAACAATGAAGCTCGGTTATAAAAGAAGAGAGGGGACGAGATATTTTGGAATGGAAGAGGCGTGCTCTTGAAGCCAAGACTTGATTTTTTTTTTCAAGTTATAATATTATTTAATTAATTTCTTTATCTCAGCTGTGATGTTGCTTATGTGATATTATACTTATAAAATTTGAATTAAATCTCAACGCATTTATGTATCATATGCTCACATAACAATTCCAATTACTACGAAAATTGAAATCCGATAATAATTCAATATTACGGACCCAATGGGACTGGTTTCGTCAAATTCCGAGACTGTGCCTTGGAAGGCTATTTTTAAATTCAATTTAAACGATATAAATTTTAAAATTGAACAAATCACTGTTAATTTCAATTTTACAACTCCTATTATCCTAAGTATTATCAATATAAATTTTCAAGCCTTCAGATTTTTTTTTTAACGGACTTGAAATTCAAGATTCAACAATTTACTCAACTTCTAATTATAAAATCCTATTATTTAATTATCAATAAATAGCGATATTTGTAATTCAAGTTGATAATTAACCTTTAAATGATTAAAATCAATTTAATATTCCGATTTTAAATTCTTAAAAATTCCGGGTCGTCACATTCCTTCCCCTTTAAAAGAATTTCGTCCTCGAAATTACTAATTAGGAAGAATGGTTCAAATCCCGTTTACTTTTCCCCAAAACCAAACAGTTTTCTAACAATTCAACATCATACCAATTATCTTTTTATAAAAGATCCATTATCAATCTTATTAATTTCCAAACCTTTCCCTAGTTTCAAACTATACCATTTGTTTAACCATTCAAGTTATAATTCAAAACTAAATTTTGAATTATCAAAATTTTCTCAAAATTTTTCTAACTCCCTAAATTCCCGAAAAATTTCGCCAGCGCCTCCTTTGCGCGGCTGACTCGGTACAACTACAGAAGGGCTCTACGGCCTCCCAAATCCAAAAAGAAAACAAAAAGCCAAGTGGCTCAATCCAAATCCAAATTCAAATCCCAATCAAATTCCATACCAAATTTAAATACATACCTTTTTGTCGAGCATTTCAAATTTTATCTTTTCATATCAAACCCAATTTTCTTTTTCCCTTTATAATACCTGCATACCTGCTTAGCACCAATATCCAAACACAACTTAACATTTTATTGACTTTCTTACCAATGTCAATATTTATTAATCCAAATATCAACTTAGAATGTATTTGTAATATTCCATTTCCAATTAAGAATTGACCATTACTTACTTAAGTTAACATAAGCATTTTACATGTTTCTTTATTTGTTTTCATCCTATCACTTAGTTTATACCCATTTTAATTCACATTGATTCTTTCATTTCCATACGAATACAATTTATTTTCAATTCTAACTTTAAATTTTAATTTTCATTTATAACTAATTCACGTCATTATTTTAATTAGCTCCATTTACTAACTTATTTCAATTCTTAGTTTAAAATTGTTTTGTCGTTAGCAAAATTTTCCAAAAGCTTTCAAAAAATTTCTAACTCCCAAAATTTCTGAAATTTTTTGGCAGAGTCTCCTTTGTACGGAGGAGCTTTTTCAATTTGATAAAAGAGATAAATATATATACATCGACCCACACGGTCGGAAAAACCAAAAACAGTTCATATTTCCTATTTTTATTCGTAGGCGTACCTTATTTAGCATTTTAAGCAAGCAGCTTATTATTTTTAGCAAATAGCACAACCAAATCCAGCCACACGGCTTCCAGGTACCTGTACTTACTCAATTTAAACATGTAAGTGCCAAATATATGCAGTTTAACTATATTTCACTTAGTTGCAATGGTTAAAACATATGAATTACATATGAATTCTAAAAGAAACTCATACCAAACATTTTTCCGTAAGCCATTTATATAGTTTCCATGCTAATTCAACTGTTTCAATTTATTCATAAACCATTTTCATTCAATTTGAATGGTTTTCAATCCATTTGTATACAACTTCATCACGTTGAATGGTTTTAATCTCAATCACTTACATTTAATTTATGTTTAAGCAAACTGAGCTCATATTAATTCAATTACTTTCAAAATCAATTTATTTTACTTCTATCAATTTATAGAATTAAATTACTTCCATTTATATCCAATAACAATTTATTCTATGAAATTCGACGAGATTTATGTGAATAAATAAGCACTTGAGTTCTATAATCAATTTAAATTGACTCCAATTCAACTTACACTTAGTTCAATTCCATTTCGGATTTATTCACAATCCATATATTCTCAGTTTTATTGCATTTCAATTTTATTGACCAAACTAGTCCATTCAAAACCATTAACAATTTAGGCTTCATCTCCATTACCAATTAAGCTTCCCCTTTATTTTAATCCATTCACAATCATTTATTTAGCTCGACACATTCCATTTAAATTTTATTTACAATTCATTTATTTACATTTCATTCCATATTTGTTTATTCCAAACTACTTTATTTAGCTCAAAAACAATCCAAGCTATTTCATTTAATAACCATTTCTCAACTTATTTAACCACATTTCATTTGATACTTATTTATTCCATCATTTATTTATTCAATATAATTAGTTTATCCACATTCACTTAAACCATTCTAATAAACTCGAAACATTCTATTTTCCTTATTGTGTCAAGTTATTTCAATTCCTTAATAATTTAAATGGTTTACAATTATTTATTTAAACATTTTCATCCCATTAAATATTATCGGCAACTCACCGAATTTTATTTCAATTAAAATTTATTTTTACTTGATTTAAATCCAATATACTATTATTAAACTTAATTTTTAGTTGAATTCAATTCAACTCTTTTCCATCATTTAGCTTAAGTTTAGTCACTCCAATTTTATACTTAAGCTCATTTCGTTTCAAGTAAATCTTTCTCTTCCTTTCAATTTAACTTGATTCTATTTCAGTTAAATCTCATTTTAAAATTTACAATTTCATTTGATTTTTTATTATCAAATTTACCTTTCAGATTCAGTTCATCCCATTTATTACATGGCCATTTCCAATTTATTTCCACCTATTCGGATTTTTATTTGCAATTCATACCATTACTATTTTAATCCATTTCATTTTTATTCTATACTTCCCTAATTGTATTTACTTTGTTTACACTTCAGGTCTAATTTGAATTAATAACTCAAGTTCTGATTCTATTATTCACTTTTAATTTACCATCCAATTTACTAACTCACAATTCAACCTCATTCTCAATTACTTTCACTTCATCAACAATTTGAATCAATTTTAATTTATAATTTGAGTTTATTTCCAACTTCATCATAAACTTACAATTCAATTCCATTAACTAATTTATTATCCAATTAGTTCTCCCCTTATTCATAATCCAACACTTCAATTTTTATTCCAAATATCACTACATTTAATTTTCTTAAGTTAAATATACTTTATAATTCAAGTTTGGATTTTCTTTTCATTTTCCAATTCATCAAAATATTAAATTTGGGCTTTGTATTCCATTTCCAATTTTATAAGTCACAACTTACTATTTTATACAATTCCATTCATTATAAGCTTGAATACATTCATCTTTTATTTTTAACTCAATTTTTCTATTTATTTATAGCCCAAGCATATTTTATTTCCATGGATCTTTAATTCTTTTATAAGTTATTCTGATTTATTTATTTCAATTCTCATTTCTTATCCAATTTACTTTCCATTTATTCAGGTAAGAATCTAATTTATTCAATAATCCAATTTTATTTTAATTTTGATTTATTCAACTCAATTCGATTGCAACTAAATTCGAATACAACTGGATATTATTTTCAGCTTATTAAATTTCAATCCAGTTAATTTTTTTTTTCCAATCCAAGTTAATTTCATTTTAACTTTGCACCTTAGATTTATATTCCATTATCCAAAGCTTAAATTTCTTCCTGATTTAAAAATCATTTCCATTTATAAGCTTACAACTTATCTTATCAGGATTTTTAAACCCCCGGCTTTGGCTTCAAATTATTTTGAAATCTCCAACATTTCAAAATCACACTTCTCAAAAATCTAAACCAATCTTGGTTTTATTCTCAACAAATTTCCTTTGAAATTTCAAAAACAACTAGCTTTTCTGAACGAATAAATTTCTGGCAGCAAGCTGTCACTTAGAAACTCGAAAATGAACATCGATGATGCTGCAGTCATCACCGAAGTTATTTTCCAGCTACTGAAGTGAATCCAATGCTATATCTCTTTCCAAAATTTATTTGAAACAATTTCCTTTCAGAAATACCCCAAAAACAACAATGCTACAATTTATCTCCAAAATACCTCCAAAATTTCCGGGGTTTTAAAGGTTCAAAGTCTATTTTAAATTCAAATTTATTTATAATGCATTTGTATAGTTTATGCTTATACAAATTCCCAATTAATTATATTTCAACTTATAATTCACATTTTTAATTCATATTTATAAATTCCATGTTATAATGAATTAATTCCCTTAGATTTTAGTTATATTTCAATTTCTAATTAAATTTTTACTTAACAATGATAATACTTTAATATTATCATTCCTAACATCCAAGCAATCATATAATAGCCAAATAGTTTTCAAAAACTATTCTTTATATCAAAATATGTTTTTGGGTAAAATTATTTCATTCACCCATACTTAAAACAATATCGCGTCAATTGTTCTATTCAAGTGTTTAGAAACCCCTTCGATACAGTTGTACGGACTGTGCCGACGAAGGTTCATATGCCACTCAATAAACCAATCAACGCAATATTAAAACAATTTATATTCACTAACAAATACGCGCTCATATTTATTAATACGCTCAAACTCATTCTAGAGTACTATAGACTCTATTTTATGAGTAATTCCCACCAGAGCCAAGGTTATCACCAACCTAAGCTCTGATACCAACTGTAATGACCCGCAAATCCGTACCCCTTGAGTCAACACTATTCTACAACAATCAACTCAAGTTGCACAGAAATACGAACCATTTGGGTTTAAGAAGAAGAGGTAGAAGAAGAGAAAACAAAATCAACATCAGAATCTAACCAACGCAGCGGAATGAAATATAATAGATAGTAAATAATCTTTACTCAAAATCGAATATATCTGTTTACATACATTACATCATCAGAGTACATCAGTCACAGCTCACATCACTAACATACAATGAATACATAACAATTCAAACAGCGGAATATATATCAAGTACGACTATACGTATCGTCATCCAACTCATCTCCTGAGCTCCACAGCATCATATCCTGTACCCTATAATACTCGGTCTGACCCGAGCATTACAGTAAATAATACCCGAGTCAGTCTGGAATACCAGCGTGAGAAAATCACATCCAATTGATTATTAAAGTTTCAAAAATCCTTTGAAAACAAAAGAATCTCGTAAGACCATGCCACAAATAAACATGTCGGGTTTTTACCTTACGATAGCTAAAACAATTTTTATAGAAATCCTCTGATATTATAATAGGGTCTATTTACAAATACTTATAAAATAGCCGAAATTGTTACATTCATTAAATTCCAGCTACTAGCCACAGAGTGGGTAATACAAACAAAACTCGTACAAGGCTCGTAGGGAGAATGGATTTCCAACCGATGACTAGGCACTGGGGTACCACCTGTCACAGTACGGGGCCTAGATCACCATACCGAGGATTACTCCCTTCATCCTCTGCAACACAAGGCCGGAACCATTCCTTACTGAACAGTCCCGAACAAGATAAACCCCGTGGTTAGCGCGACCAACCACCCACTAAGCCGAAATATATAAAAAGGGGCATCTAGACAGGGGAATTATCCTGTCCTGCTTGGGCATGACCCACCTAACCTTGCTGCATATCCCCTGATTTTCAGTCATTCCCGGTTGATGAGGCTTGAGGCTAAGCGTTACCTTTAGAACGTTTTCACTTAGAATGCCCATCGTCCACCTGACGATGTTTCACAAGCATTCGTCCATACAAGTCTGTCCCGGTTTCGAACGGAACCGAAGGCACTATTCCTACTACATCCATTTTGGAAATATCCTCAGGATTAGTAGCGACTAGCCCTTGCACTTCATTGCTCCATCTTCGACTCCGAACACGTTTCACGAAACGTACAAACCGGATCGAAGTGGTTTTCGAGAAATAAATCTCGATCCCGGTCTCTTCGAAACGATCAGCGTATTTGTGTCCAATATTGATAGTCGGTTATTTAACTATCAATTCCTATTCACAAACATCCATCATCCAATAAATAATTTCCCAAATTATTTATTTACTTCAAAGATATCTTCAAAAGATATATTTCTATTTTCAATCCTTTGAAAACAGTTTCAAAACCACCTTTCTTTTCAGAATAAACTTCCCAAATATTTTCTATCTCCTTTGAAATTACCAAGCATAAAAATAGATTTTTTTTTTTAAAAAATAAATTTAAATACTTTACTTTGAAATATATATACTTGAAAACACTTAGGATAAAACTACTTAAATAATTTGTTAAAAATACACATTATATGAATTTGAGAAAATAAGGTTACTTTATAAAATATAAAATCAGATTTTCACTTTTAAAAACAAATACTAAGTCACTTTTAAATAATTAATGCTATAATATATTAAAAGAAATATTTGCTTTAGAAATTAAATATTAGAAATAATGAATTTTCAAAACATACCTTTTAAACATTTTTAAAACTATTAACATATATTTTAAAAAAAAAACTTACTTTGAAAACGTACTTGGTTATTCAGAAAGAAATTCCCAATCTCAATTACTTAAATCAATTTCCCAAATTGATTCCCAATTCATTTCATTTAAAATAAATTTCTTTACTTATCAGTTCATTTCAAACTTCATTAATTATGGACTTTATTATATCTTTCAATTTGATTTTTAATTCCTTTAGCTGAAATATACAAATCTCAGGTTATTCCCAATTTCTTCTTTATCCTCAATTTAAAATAAATGTTGTTCTTTTAAACAATAACATTGGAATTTAGTTCCATGAACTCTCTGTTTATTTAAATTTCCTTCCCATACACAAGACTTATTTATTAGAATTTTAAAGTCACTTTATTTCCTTTCCAATTCATTTCATAAATTTATTCAATTTTGCTACAATTGTTTTACTTACGCTTTCACTTCTTTTATTTTCATTTCCAAACTCAAATTATATATTTAGTAATTAATTATTGTCCGATTTAAAACAATCAAGCTATAGTATTCAATATTCCCACATAATTCATTACAGGATATCAAATAGTCAGAACAGAGAATATTAAATAATTAAATAAAGTCGAGGGGTCCAGTTGGATCCCTCCAACCTGTTCTCCCTGGATCCACAGATGTTAGCACAATATAAAATGCCAATTCCAAATATATATACCACACTACAGCACATAAATCAATTCAATCATTTCAAGCAATTATTTAAATTTATCATTTAAAGTTAAATTTAACTGAGTGAGATTAACTCACCTTTGGCCTAAGATTGTTATTCACCTCAAACTCATCTTGTTTTTCTACGACTTTTAACCTTGTACAAACCAATTTACGATTTATTAATATTCGAATCAATTAAACAATTAAATTTCCATCTACTAATTTAATTAACTAAGAATTTGGATTAAGCTGATAATTTGATTTTAAACAAATTTCCCTTTTAATAAATTATTTTTTTAGCAACTAACCCAATTAAATAAGTTTTAAGTTTATTAAACAAATTTACCTCAATAATGTAAAAAAAAAATTCAATTTTGAAACTCAAATATTCTATATAGATTTTTAAGAATCCAATTTTAAAATAGATTCTTCAATATTATAATATTCCTATTTTTACCAAAATCTTACATATATATAAATTTCTGTTTACCGTACATATAAAAATGTGGATGTACTTATATATTTATTTTTATTTTTATATACCTTTCTGCAGCAAATTTACTTTACTATTTAACTAATTAAGTTTTTATATTTCAAATAACTATCAGTAAAATTAACTAAATTAGTAAACTACTAAATTAGTAAACTAATATACGAAATTACCTTCAAACAATCTGACGAACTTCGAGCTCACTTCTGCTTCAACACTCGCAACTCGACACCTACCCTCTTCGCGACCTCGGCCTAGCTTCTCGTGCTCACGCGATGACTCGACCCACGTGCTTTGAACCGCAAACGATTCGAACGCAGCCCAAGCATCGCGACTAAATTTGAGCGAGCACACGTCACGACCAAGAAGAATCGCACGACCTCGAAATCAATCGCGGCTTCGAGACGCGATGTTGTCCCCTTTCCCCCTTTTCATTCATGAGCCGATCGATTTCGAGATTATAGGGGCGCAATTATAAAGTAGAAAGCAGTCGCTCCCCCCCTTCTCTTTTTTTTTATTTTTTTTTATTTTTATTAATTTGAATAACTGAATGAAGAATAGGAGATTTGTTCGGCCATTTTATTTCTTTTTTTTTTGTTTGATTTCGTTATGTCTGAAGAAAACAATGAAGCTCGGTTATAAAAGAAGAGAGGGGACGAGATATTTTGGAAAGGAAGAGGCGTGCTCTTGAAGCCAAGACTTGATTTTTTTTTTAAAGTTATAATATTATTTAATTAATTTCTTTATCTCAGCTGTGATGTTGCTTATGTGATATTATACTTATAAAATTTAAATTAAATCTCAACGCGTTTATATATCGTATGCTCACATAACAATTCCAATTACTACGAAAATTGAAATCCGATAATAATTCAATATTATGGACCCAATGGGACTGGTTTCGTCAAATTCCGAGACTGTGCCTCGGAAGGCTATTTTTAAATTCAATTTAAACGACATAAATTTTAAAACTGAACAAATCACTGTTAATTTCAATTTTACAACTTCTATTATCCTAAGTATTATCAATATAAATTTTCAAGCCTTCAAATTTATTTTTTTAACAGACTTGAAATTCAAGATTCAACAATTTACTCAACTTCTAATTATAAAATCCTATTATTTAATTATCAATAAATAGCGATATTTGTAATTCAAGTTGATAATTAACCTTTAAATGATTAAAATCAATTTAATATTCCGATTTTAAATTCTTAAAAATTCCGGGTCGTCACAATATTTAATGTCCTTAAATGTTAAGGGTAATCGAGTGTGCTTTTGTAAAGAGTTTGTTATGATATTACAGTAAAGGGTATTCTTTTGAATGATTCAACCATTTAGAAGAGAGAACGAATGTATAAGAGTAGTTGTGATTTAAGGTACAGTTGTGATGAAGAGAGTGATGAACACTTCTCCTTCGTGAAGAAACATCGGAAGTGAGAATTGCAACAATAATTGATACTTAATATTGGAATAATAATATGATTCCTATTCCAAAATGCATTTTCATATATAAAATTTCTTTCTGTGAGACTTATTTCTTTGAGTTCGAGATATTTGTACAAAGAACTTTGCATTGTAAAATAATTTCTAACGACCCTGACTCGACCTTCGAAAATCGGCACCGAATACTTCACCAGTATTCAAATGCTGCAGATTCAAACGCCGAATCTGGTTCGCCGGAGCTTATAACAGATTAAGTATAACAACACAGCGGAAGAAAATGAGTAATATATCATTGATATACAAAATTCAATACAACAATGATATAATGAATATCAATATACATCAGAGATACAAGAAATAGCAGCGGAAAGAAACAACAGCAGAATGATAAAGCAAACTAGGCAACTGCAGTGGAAAGATAATGTCTTCAATGCCAAACTCCAAAGATCTCCAATCCAATAAGCGAGAACCACCATCAAGTTGGCTTATGAAAAAGCGATCCCGAAATGTTATCGTCAAGATCCAAAGGCTAAAGCTATCGACTCTATTCCAACTACTTGATTATCTTAAAAACCCAACTCTAGACTGCCCGTGTGCTAAATTGTGGGCACCCAGTGTTTAGCAAAGGAACAATAAAATCCGGGTCAGTCATGAGACTGGTATGAGCAAACAAAAACAGTTTTATCTTTATCGAAAGCAAAACAAAAGATTTTAAAAGAAATCCGCAATGCTTTTTAGAAAATGAAACTGCCATAAGGCCTCCCGCCACAAACACAATGCATGAGCACAGTTGGAGGAGATTTCTCCTTATGACAGTCAAAAATGCTTGATACGAGAAAACCATTTGATATTATTATTAGTGCATAGTGTAGAAAACATTTCGAAAGTATAATATTAATCTTAGTCAGCAGACCACATTTCGTCATATGCCTACAATAGCTACCATGTTCAATAGCATGTTACCGCCATATTTCATGGCAGGTTATACAACTAAAACCGTGCAGGGCGCGTATTGTTTTGTTTGGATTTCCAACAAATCGTCAGGCAAAGAAACTTCCCACACAAAATGGAACGCCTCTGGAGGGATGCCCCAGAGAACCTAACCGGATCTCGGCTATACAAGGTCGGGTTACCCCTTCGGAAGTAACTACTGACACGAGTACGCCATCCCCCGGTTGTTACCGACCTTTATCCGAGGCCTTGACACCAACAACCACACAATAAAGTATTTGGGCTCCATACCAGATACTACTTTCAAAATCAACATAAGTAAATATCTAGGTTCCATACCATGATACTACTTTTTATCTAGAAGGAAATGGTCATACCCTCAGAGGGAGCTACCCCCAAATAACCTTGCTGCCACGATTCCGCTTTCGACCATTATCGGGTTGTGAGGCTCGAAGAAATCACATCCACAAAGCTATGCTTTTTCAAAAAGCCATGCTTTGATCAACAAATTATCAGCAGCACTTCGTATGCCACATTACCAAATTGGGAATATATCGCTAGTAACCATCAACTACATAACCTCTGAGCTCGTACGTCTCAAAGAAGGGTGTTAAGCTAAGAGAATAAATCTCCGCCACCAAACAGAAATGTATTTGATAGAAACTGGTTTTACATCTCAAAGTGTAATTTCAGACACACATCCATACAAGTCTGTTCCGGGTTCGAACAGAACCGAAAAGGCACTTCCAAAGAAGCCCTTGCAATGCGGATATTCACAATCCCGATCGGACTCCCCATCACATATAGAGAACTCTATATCGTAGCTACTCAGTGCAGAGAGTCATTCGATAGGTTATCCTATCGTTCTCGCAAACACTTGGTATTCACCACCGGTCTTCAATGCTATCCATAACGTCGTATCATTATTCGAAATGGGTTATATGACATAAGGCCCTCTCCTGACCAAACCGAATAATGAGCGCAATATTTAAAAACATATGGATATTGGGATTTCAATTAAGTCATAACTTATTATCCAAAACATTTCTTTCAAATGGTTTAAACAAATTACCATTTTCGAATCTTTAAACCAAAAAGATTCAATTCACAAAGTTCACCAATTTTTCACAAAAATTCATTTACAGCTTTTCAAAAAAATTTCCTTTTCAAATTGGATTATCTTATCCAATTATTAACCCAAAGATTCAATTTATAGCTTTCAAAACTATTTCAAAGATCCATTCATAACTTTCAAAACAATTCCCATTCCAAATCTTTATACAAAAGATACACCATTACACCATTCAAAATCCACTTCAATTTCAAAAAAAGTTCAACCATTTTTCACAAAGATTTATTCATAGCTTTCAAAACAATTTCAATTCTATTTCAAACTTGAAATATTTCAATACAAATTGTAAACCCTTTCTTTATATGAAAGCTATTATTATTTGAAAACAAATAGTTTTCGTTTCGGAAATATCCAATTATATTTGCGAGTTAAAACCCTTAAATTCAAATTCCCAAATCAATACCTTAAAAATGGTTTAACCCATATATAACTTGTATAACATCTTTAAACCATATTTTCCATACATAGAATTCAATTTCAAATTTTGAATTCGAATTTAAATCAAATTATTTAAATTTCAAAACTTAATCAAGTTATTCAAAATAACTTTCATCTTCAAAACTACTTTTCAAAAGCTTTTTTATATTTAACCCAAATCCATTTCCAAAAATATTTGGATTTTAAAATTCAATTTTAAAAGCATTTCAAAAATCTGTGACTTAACCAATTTCCTCGTGCAACCCACATTTGTGTGTATATGGTGTAGTCCAGGGGTTTTACACAATAATGCAACAACGTCAATCATCACAGTTTCAACCATATCAATATCGATAAGCGGTATAATCTATAACGTTTATCTTCCATTCACAGATAAATATTATACATTCATCATAGATAAATAAATTACATTCATCGCAGCTTGAATTAAAACAATTCAAATCACAAAGCATCACACAGCAGAGATAACAAATAATTTCCAGCAATTCAATAGAATACGGTCGTCCATACGGATGATTAATTGATCATCTGATTAATTGAAACCAGATTATCATTAACCCAGGTTAATTAGCAATTAATTAATTACAAACCTTAATCATTAATTATCCGTTAATTATTTGTTCATTAACCTTTAATTATTAATTAATCGTCCTTAATTAATAAATCAATTAACCTTTAATTACTAAATTAATCAACCCATAATCATTAAATAATTAACCTTTAATTATTTATTATTCTTAATTAATCACATTAATTAATTGACCCTTAATTAATTACTATTTAATTAATTATTCTTAATTAATTACAATAAGTGATTATCCTTAATTAATTACATAAAGTGATTATCCTAATCACTTATATTTAAATAAATCACAATTTAATTATCACTTGATTACTTAATCATTAATCATAAATTAATTACTTTAAATCAAGTGATTATCTTTAAATAATTAATTACCTTTAACTACTTATCATAAACTAATCAACCTTTAATAATAACATTAACAAATTAACCTCAAATTATATTTAATTAATTAATCGCATTAATTAATTATCTTTAAAGGTAATTACCCAAAGTATTAAATTTACTTTACTTACACAAATTTATCATCCTTTAATTACATTAAAGCAATTAACTTTTGAATAATCACGTTAGGTAATTAAATTTTAAATTAATCACATAAATTAAATCCTTTCAAGTAATTAAGTAATTATTCTTTAATCATCAAATAAATCTTGAAATTTGTTTTAAAACCTTGTTAATACATTTACTTTTAAGAAAAACTTGATTTAACTTCCTTTAAAACTTATTCAATTTAATAGATTTTAAAACCTGGTTAACCTTTATTTTATTGACGTCATCAGTTCAAATAAGGACCCGAGCCACTACTGAGTTTTCCCGAGGCCAACTTCAGGTCAATTCCCGATTTCCCTCGCACATGAACTCGAGGTTCCATCTTCTTCCCAAACCACTTTATCCCAGATGCACGAACTTCGATCATGCAGGTGCACATTTCGCCAGAGCCTCGGCGATCGATGCTGTAACTTCCCACATATCGTTAGCGATCCACTCGATGATCCTCACCACCTAGGAACCCTGAACAACGTCGATCTTGCGATCAAACCATTCAACCCATACTGAAATGAAAACCCCCTTTGACAATTTGCCCCGCATCACCTCTCCTTGCCACCAGTGATTAAGAAACTTCGACCAAAGCAACTTCACCCACTAACGCCTCTTCTTTCCCAGGTCCGATTGCCAGAAACACCCTGACGGCGACGCGGTCCTTCTGAGAACAGGCTTGACCAAAAATGACTCTCAAACCCTAATTTAAACTCGTTCATCTCCTACGATAAATAAAGAATTTTTTGAAAATTTTTCCCATGCTCCCCTATGCATCAGCTTCCTTCACCAAGAATTTCGATGCCATCGCAAAAATTCAATCGTTTTGCATTTTCCGTTCAACTTGAAATTCCCACCTCAATACAAAGCTAAAAATTCTGATTTTCATCTTAAAAGTCATAGTTTGCAAACACAAATCCATTTATATAACCAAAATTCGATAATACAATTTTCAAATTTTCAAGTTGAAAATATCTTACTGTAATTTCCAAATTTCGAAGTATTTCCTGAATATTTTCTACTTAATTTTTTTTAACATTTAAATCAGATCATTTAAAATACTTTTCCTTTAAAGATTATTACTTAAATCCTTCTAGATTTTGAGATATAGAGTTTCTTTCCTGAATTTCGATTATCCTGTTACTAAACAGAACATATTTGTATACACATACAGGCATGCACACCCATTATATATACATACACACATACACCACATGAAAGCCTATTTAACCACTCAAACAACATTTTTCATTATAGGTTCAAGCATCAACCACAAACATCAAGATATAAGGGGAGATTAAATGAGTTTGCTCACCTGTTCAATAAAGACAGAGGACAGCCTGATATTTGTTGCATGCTTAAATTTTCTTTTTTCTTTTTTTTTTGGCTTTCCAGGCTTTAGATTGAATTCAGCTTGAATTTGTGGTTGCATTTTGATTTTTAATTCCTTTGATCTGAGATGATCTTTGCCTTTGTTTTGAATTTTTTTGCATTATTCTTTTACAGGCTTCAGTTTCCAGGTTATAAAATTTGAAACCTGACTTGATTTCAAGGTTGATTTCCCAGATTTTGTTTTGATCTCTGATTTGCACTTACAGGTTCCAACTGAAATCGTTTGCTTTGATTTTTTTTTGATCTGGTTTTTATTTTCAAATTTGTTGTTTTTCAGGTTGGAGAAATTGTGAAAGAAAGTATAAAACCCGGTTTCTAATTTTTCTTTCCTATGCATGTTTACAAATTTTTTGATTCAAAACAAAAAATCTTTTGCCACTTGTCCACTTTCATTACATTTGTAATTTCATTTGATAATCTTCTAACAAATGTCCTAGGTAAGTTAATAATGTTTATATCCCTAACCAAATTATTTTTGTAAATTTTTTTTAACCCTTACTGCAAATATAATTTCGTATACTAACAAAAGTTTTTATTTTAAAATGTTTATGTTCTTATGTTTATATATATTCTTATTTGCGCAAATAAAATTCATTTCAATTACTTTTCACATTCAATCTTAATTTAGTTCAATACATTAACATATATACATTTATATATTTTACTTTCATACATTTCTTATCATTTCTGTTTGTACAACTTTTTAAAGAAAAGTATGATTTAAAAATCTTGATTATATATATTAACAAATAATCACATTTATTTATATATGTATATATATAAGAGAATTCAATCTTAAAAATAAATCTTTTGAAAATTATTACACTAATTCTTAAATTACAATTTCCAAATATCAATATATTTAAATATTTAGAAACTAAACTTTTATTAATCTTAAAGTTTTAGAATTCTATTTATTTTCAACACATTTATTTTTAAGTCCAATATTATTTATAAAACACTTATCCTTAAATTTCAGATCAAAATTTCTATTTATAATCTAAAATTATAAAATTTATTTACTCTGGAAATTTTCATATCTATTCACAATTTAATTCATAATTTAATTTAAAAAATTAAATTAATTATCAAATTATTCTTAGCTAAAATCCAGGAATGTTACAGATTCCCCTCTTAAAAAAAATTTCATCCTCAAAATTTGAAACCAGGGAGACAACAAAGGATGGATACACAAAGATAGAGAAACAGTTTCCAGATCAAACTGAATATCTATTCTGGATTTGGAAATCAGAATATCATCGATAGTTATGAGTACGAACTCATTCAATACTACACAAGATACCTGGGTCACCAGATCTATGAAAATATACAAAGCACTGGTTGGTTCGAAGGACAACTACCCATTCATAGAATATATCGAGACCCGGATAATAGATAAATGGATTCAATCTTCCACAATTCTCAAACGCTAGGTATGGATTCCAAATTTAGATTGGAATACTCCAAAGTATACACCAACTTGTCCATCTTTGGACTTGGATTTTCACAAGAAATTACAATCGAAATTCGAAATCATTTATCGATACAAATCTTTGTATTTTGTTAACCAATTTAGTTCAAATAAAATTTCAATTTCATTAAAGTTAAAACGAAAAGCTGATAGAAATTTGATGAAGACAATACGAGATAGGAATTTATCTACACGATTCGCAGGGCCATCACCACACCAAAGCTTCTCCCTCGAGCTGCCACGAAGCCATCAAAGAATTTGAAATTGAATCAAAGGAGATTGATAGAGAAAGTTATTTCCACTACTGCAGGGTATTGACCATTTGTACCGGTACTCCCCTGTCCCCTATCTCGTCCCCTTCTTGCACTCATACTTACTATCAGTGGATAGCAAGAGAATTTACTGAGGCATACGGACAGATATCTTAGGGATAAACTCATTCTAGGGTATACTTCACCCTATCTCTAAAGAGTTACTTAATGTGTTATACTCCTGAGCTAAAGTTTCAACCTTCAGCTCTGATACCAATTCTAACGACCCTGACTCGACCTTCGAAAATCGGCATCGAATACTTCACCAGTATTCAAATGCCACAGATTCAAACGCCGAATCTGGTTCGCTAGAGCTTATAACACATTAAGTATAACAACACAGCGGAAGAAAATGAATAATATGTCATCGATATACAAAATTCAATACAACAATGATATAATGAATATCAATATATATCAGAGATATAAGAAATAGCAGCGGAAAGAAACAACAGTAGAATGATAAAGCAAACTAGGAAACTGCAGCGGAAAGATAATGTCTTCAATGCCAAACTTCAAAGATCTCCAACCCAATAAGCGAGAATCACCATCAAGTTGGCTTAAGAAAATGCGATCTCGAAATGCTATCGCCAAAATCCAAAGGCTGAAAGCTATGGACTCTATTCCACTACATGATTATCTGAAAAACCCAACTCTAGACTGCCCGTGTGGAAAATTATGGGCACCCAGAGTTTTCGAAAGGAACATTAAACTCTGGGTCAGTCATGGGACTGGTATGAGTAAACAAAAACAGTTTTATCTTTATCAAAAGTAAAAAAAAATTAAAAGAAATCCGCAATGCTTTTTAGAAAATGAAATTGCCATAAGGCCTTCCGCCACACACACAATGCAGGCGCACACTTGGAGGAGATTTCTCCTTGTGACAGTCAAAAATGCTTGATACGAGAAGACCATTTGATATTATTATTAGTGCATAGTGTAGAAAACATTTCGAAAGTATAATATTAATCTTAGCCAGCATACCACAGTTCCTCGTATGCCTACTATAGCTACCATGTTCAATAGCAGGTTACAGCCACATTTCATGGCAGGTTATACAACTAAAACCGTACAAGACGCGTATTGTTTTGTTTGGTTTTCCAACAAATCGTCAGGCAAAGGAACTTCCCACACAAAATGGAACGCCTCTGGAGGGACACCCCCGAGAACCTAACCGGATCTCTGCTACACAAGGCCGGGTTACCCGTGCTCGAAAGTAACTGACACGAGTATGACATCCCCCGGTCGTTACCGACCTTTATCCGAGGCCTCGACACCAACAACCACACAGTAAAGTATCTGGGCTCCATACCATGATACTACTTTCAAAATCAACATAATAAATATCTAGGCTCCATACCATGATACTACTTGTTATCCAGAAGGAAATGGTCATACCCTCAGGGGGAGCTACCCCCAAATAACCTTGCTGCCATGATTCCTTTTTCGACCATTACGGGGTTGTGTGGCTCGACGAAGTCACGTCACAAAGCTACGCTTTTTCACAAAGTCATGCTTTGATCAACAACTGATCATCAGCACTACGTATGCCACATTACCAAATTGGGAATGTATCACTAGCATGGTTTTAAATCTCCTATATATCGTCGAAGATCTCCTCCGAGATCTCCTTTTCACACTTAAACGAGACGAGACATCAAATCTCCTCCATATCTCCCTCAACACTCATCTCACCCGAGATATTCAAATCTCACTCGAAATATGGATCAAAATCTCAATCCGAGATCTCACCCGAAATTACACATTTTTTTTATTTTGCATAATATTTTTTATTTTCATATTGATTCAAAAGAAACTACTCAATCCAATTTTAAGTTACCAACTTCTTGAACATATTCTTTACTTTCTATCTTAATGAGTCATAGCGAAAGCTTTTCACTTCTTTATTATGTTCAAATAAAAGGATATTATTTAATCATTACCAAATCAATTAAGCTAATCAAGCTACTCCTCTTCTAAAAATATTCCTTTTTCCATCTAAATCAAGTATGTTACCATTTTTATTTTTACTAAGAAAGTTATAACCGTTAGATAAATTTTTGACACATCAGTTTCAGACACATACGTACATCCGAGATATTCCCGAGATGCAATATAAGTCCCAAAATGTCAATCCGAGATGTATACCTGATATATACTCTTCTCGTCCGAGATCGCCTCCGATACGAGATAACTTGTGTAAAAATTTCAAGAGGAAACATGACCGAAATCCGATATTTAAAACCTTGATCACTAGTAACCATCAACTACATAACCTCTGAGCTCGTACGTCTCAGAGAAGGGTGTTAAGCTAAGAGAATAAATATCCTCCACTAAACAGAAATGTATTTGATAGAAACTGGTTTTATATCTCAAAGTGTAATGTCAAACACACATCCATACAAGTCAGTTCCGGGTTCGAACAGAACCGAAGGCACTTTCGAAGAAGCCCTTGCAATCCGGATATTCACAATCCCGATCGGGCTTCCCATCAATTAGGGAATCTCTATACCAGCGTGACTCAGTGTAGAGACAATCGACGGTTTATCCTTTCGTTCCCGAAAATACCCTGTCTTCACCACCGGACTTCAAATGCTATCCATAACGACGTATCATTATTCGGAATGGGTTATATGACACAAGGTCCTCTCCCAGATAAACTGAATAATGAGCGCAATATTTAAAAACATATGGATATGGGATTTCAGTTAAGTCACAACTTAAAACCCAAAACTTTTTTTTTCAAATGGTTTAAACAAATTATCGTTTTCAAATCTTTAAGCAAAAAAATTTATTCCATAAAGTTCACCAATCTTCCACAAAGGTTAATTCATAGTTTTCAAAACTATTTATAATTCCATATCATTTTATATAAAGATATACCCTCAAGATTCTATTCAATTTGGAAACAAAGTGTACAATTCTTTCACAAAGATTTATTCATAGATTTCAAAACAATTTCCATTTCAAATTGGATTTACTCATCCAATCTTTAAATCAAAGATTTAATTCATAGCTTTCAAACCATTTCCAATTCAAATCTTTTATATAAAAGACACACCATTTAAAATCCTCTTCGATTTCAAAACAAGGTTCAATAATCTTTCACAAAGGTTGATTCATAGTTTTTCAAAACTATTTTCAATTTCATTTCAAACTTGAAATCTTTCGATACAAATTGGAAAACTTTTCCTTTTATGAAAGCTATTATTATTTGGAAACAAATAGTTTTCGTATTGGAAAAATCCAATTATATTTGCACGAGTTAAAGTCGTTGAGTTAAATTCACATTCCCAAATCAATACCTTTAAAATGGTTTAACCCATATATAACTTGTATAACTTCTTTAAACCATAGTTTCCAAACATAGAATTCAATTTCAAATTTTAAATTCAAATTTAAATCAAATTATTTAAATTTCAAAACTTAATCAAGTTATTCAAAATAACTTTTATTTTTGAAACTCCTTTTCAAAAGCTTTCAATTCTATTTCCAAAACTATCTTGGATTCAAAAAATTTAATCTTTAAAATCATTAAAAATCTGTGACTTAACCAATTTCCTCGTGCAATCCATATTTGTGTGTGTTAGGTGTAGTCCAGGGTTTTACCCAATAGTGCAACAACATCACAAATTCAAGCATATCAATAATATTTGATGAGCGGTATAATCCTATAACGCTTATCATCATTCACAGATTCACAGATAGATATGTAAAAGCATCATAGATAAACTAAATAAATACATAAATTACACACAGCTCAATACACAGAACAGAATATTACAGTCTAGAGATAACAATCAATTTAAGGCATTTCATACAATACGAACATTCATAAACAATCCAAGCATTCAATAATCATTTATAAATAGGATTAATTAATTATTCAAATCCTATTAATTCAATTTAATTTCCAATTAAATTAATTTCTTATGAATTAATTATCAAATCTTGATCTACTAATTACAAATCATTTGATATTAACTAATGTAATTAATCAACCTTAATTAACAAATGAATCAATCTTTAATCATTAAATAATTAATCCTTAATTATTTAATTATCCTTTAAATTAATTACCATGAATTTATTAATTAATGAATTAATTAACCCTTAAATTAATTATCCTTTATTAATTACACTAAGTAATTAGTTTTTAAATCAATTACACAAAGTAATTAGCTTTAATTTAATTACATAAAGTAATTATCTTTTAGATCAATTACATTAATAAGTTAAACATCAATTAATCACATTAACAAATTATTCTTTAAGTAATTAAGTAAGTAAACCTTTAATTAATTACCTTAATTAATTAATCAAATAATTGTTCCTTTAATTATCCATTAATTAACCTTAATTAATAAATTAATAAATCCTTTAACTATTAATTAATCAACCTTAATTAATAAATTAATTAACCTTAAATCATTAAATACTTAACCTTAATTATTAATCATTAATTAATTCCATTAGTTAATTATCCCTTAATTAATTACCATTTATTTAATTTACCTTGAATCAATTAATTACCCTCAAATTAATTACCTTGCAAATTGATTTTTATTCTTTAAATGGATAATTAAGGAGGTAAATCTTCAATTAATCACAAACATCACTCCTTTAAATCTATTTCTTAATTAATTTGAAACAATTTATTTTATATCTTCAACTAGCTCCAAAACTAAACAAAAACAATTATTTAAAGGATTAGTTAACATTTATTTTGAAACCTTTGATTTTATTTTAAAGTTTTAAAACTACTAATATACTTACCCGAGCTAAAAACCAACTCACCCGAGTGCCACTTCGAGCCCACTACGAAATTTTCCCCAATACTTACTTCGAGACGAACCATAAAAACTTCGAGCCTGACCTCGAGCAGAATGCTTCTTACCCCCAAAAACATCATCACCCAGACACACACACCATCACTCCGGCCAACACTGATCGTCACTGAGATCACCCATACGTCGCCATTGACTTCACCGACCAACATAATCTTCTAGTTTGTCAAATTTGCCTGGGATTCGAAATCGAGCACCCTGACTACACAGAAGCTTCCAACCCCAGTCGAAAAACTTCACGCTGAGGAAAATATGACAACTGATGATCATGCAACTTCGGCTGGAGATTCACCAACCCCTCCTCCCCTCCTTTGACTTCTCTAAGTCCGGCCTACCTCGATCCCATGATGGCGACACAGTGATCCATTTTCCGACGTCAACTAAAACTAGTTTGAATCGTAAATCTCCTTTGCCCTGCCACCACGGTGAATTAAAAACTACGCCCCCATTTTTCAGATGATCTCCACTACCCAGCCTATCTCTAGTTCCAACCAGGAAAACTATTCTTTCGCCGATCGATGAAAATTGAACAAAAAGCAAATTCCGATCAACTCGTAATTTCTCGTTAAATATGATCTTAATTTTTTTGAAATGATTTCCTAAAATTATCATTTTCTAATTCGAACTCAACTATGAAATCAACTCACAGAATTTCGAATATTGATTTTTATGGTTTAACGACTTTTACTGTAATTTATCATTTTTTGAAATAACTACTAAATAATTTTTTTACTTGAATCTATTTTTAAAATTAAAATCAGGTAAATACAAATATTTGTCTTTTAAAGATCATTACCTGAATCCTTTTAGATTCTGAAATATGAATTCTTTTTCTTAAATTTTGTTAACTTGCTACTAACGGAGACATCTATATGTATACGTAGACCCGCATATCTTATATCTGTACTACTATACACATGCAACCCAAATTTACTCAATCATTTGAGAACATCTCATATCATACTTCAGAGATCAAGATATATAGGTTTTAGATAAGGGGAGTTTACTCACCTTGAAGTTTGGGAAGAACAGAGGCAGATTTGAGGCCTGGAACTTGAATTTGCTTCTTGAATTCACCGCATGCTTTTGTTTCCAGATTGAAATGCTTTTGAATCTTGGTTTCTAGGCTTTTGACTTTGAATTGTTGTTATGATTTCCTAGATTTCCAGGGTTGAGTTTTTTTCTTTGATTGCTTTGCATTTCACTTTGATTTGTTCCAGTGTTTTGAAAACTTTTGAATTGTTTTTAAAACTGGAAACTTGCATCGCCATTTCTTTTGCAAACGTTAGATTTGAATGTTGAATAAAACTTGCTATTGAAACTGTAATGCTTATTACAGAGACTTACAGTGATGACAACCATTTGAACACAGATGGATCTGCTTTGATTTGAGTTTGTTTTTCAAAGCAGAATTGAAGAAATGCAGGCTTGTGGTTTGCAAGCCTGTTAAGTTTGATTTCAATTGTTACAGGCTTAGTTGATTTTGAAAATGTACAGGCTTGATTCATCTCAGGTTTTGAATTTGAAACTTGAAAATGTTGCAGACTCTTGATTTTCAGATTGCTTAAAAAAACCAAAGATGATTACTTGAACATGCTTTGCTAAATTCTCAGGCTTGCAAAGAACAAACTTTAGGAAATGAACAGGTTTTGATTTGAAACCATGAATTGCAACTTGTTTTGATATTGAGAATTTTTTTCTTGTTTTCAATTTGCAGGTTTCAGTTTTGAATCCCTGAAATAATAATGAGAAGAGAAAAGTTTTCCTCTTTTCATTATTTATTATTTTATTTTTTCCAAAATGAAAATAAAATTTTAAGAACATGACACTTGTTAATCTTATGCTTCTTTAGTTATCACTTATATATTTCATAGTTAAAATTTTTACACTTGTCTATTTATGTATTTCCTTACTTAACAAAATGTCATTTATGAAAATTTTATTAACCCTCTTTTAAGTAATCTTTATAAATTTTATTAATTTTGTTTTTAACCCTTTTAGCTTTATACTTACAAAACAATTTTTTTGGAATTAACATATGTTTTATATTTATGCATTTTCTATTATCTATATTTTATACTTTTATAACTTTCAAATAGCAATTAAAAAATTAGTGTATAAATTTCAAAATATGACTTTTCAAATCACAAAGCATATATATTTTGAAACATAAGATTTAACTTTTAAATAGTCTTCGGAATTCAAAATAAAATTTCCAAATATGTGTGTGTGTGTGTGTGTGTGTGTGTGTGTATATGTATATATTTAGAAAATGAATTCTTATTAATTTTTAAAATATAGTTTTAAATCCAATTTATATCTCAATACATTTATTCACAATTTAAAACATAGTTTTAAATTTCAAATTCAATTTTCAAATTTATAAACAATTTATATACAAACAAACAAATATCTCATTTTCTTTTGAAAAAAATTCTACTTAATTCACAATCTAATCCAAATTTATTTAAACTACCAATTTAAATTCGATTCGAAAAGGGGATCGTTACAGATTCCCCCCTTTGAGAAAATTTTGTCTCCGAAATTTGCCAGGGAGACAACATAGAATAGATAAATGCACAAAGATAGAGAATTAACTCATCAGTCGAGCTGAATATCTATTCTGCATTTGGCTCATCAAATCAGAATATCATCAATAATTATGAGAACAAACTCATTCAATACTACACAAGACACTCGGATCACCAGATCCTCGAATATGCAGGGGCATTGGTTAGTTAAACTGTTCGTAGAACATATCTGGACCCTAAAGAATAGACAGATGGATACAATTCAAAAAAATTCAGTTAGAAACCAAGGTATACCTATCAATCATAGCAACCAAAGCAAACAATTCATCCAAATAAACAATTCTGACCCATCTGGAGTTTATGTCCCAAGCCAATTTGTTCCCTGATTTAACCAAAATAAGGATCTCCTATCAAAGCTTTTCCCTGGTGCTACTATGAAGACATCAACAAATTGAAATCAGATGATGAACAAAAGAGATTGATAGAGAAAGAGTTATTCCTTGTAGTTGCAGGGTATTGACCATTTGTATTCGTACTTCCCTATCCCCTATCTCGTCATCTTCTTGCACTCATACTCACTATTAGTGGATAGTAAGAGAATGTACTGAGGCATTCGAATGGATATCTTAGGGACATACTCATTCTAGGGTATACTTCACCCTATCTCTAATGAGTTTCCTAATGTGTTATACTCCCGAGCTAAAGTTTCAACCTTCATCTCTGATACCAATTCAAACGATCCTGACTCGACCTTCGAAAATCGGCACCGAATACATCACCAATATTCAAATGCCACATATTCAAACGTCGAATCTGGTTCCTCGGAGTTTATAACACATTAAGTACAACAACACAGCGGAAGAAAAGAATATATATCATTGATACAACAATGAATACAATATCTGATACAGTATGATACAACAATATCAAAGACAAATATACATAGCGGAATATGATAACAACAGAAAAGATAACTCGAATATAATCTTCGAGAAAGAATGAATCCAAAATCTGCAACTCCAAACCAAAAGCTCATCCCAAAAGCTATGAGGACTCCAATCCAATAAGCTCGAACCACCATCAATGCTGTACTAAAGCAAACTCCATCCCAATGCGATTTTCGATATCCAGCGATTGAATGCTATCGAATCTACACCTACTATTCAACTATCTGGAAAACCCAACTCTAGATTTCCCGTGTGGAAAATTGTGGGCATCCAGAGTTTAGGAAGGGAACAGTAAACTCTGGATCGGTCATGGGACTGGTATGAGCAAACAAGAACAGTTTATCTTCAAAAATAACACCAAAAGGTTTTAAAGGTTGAAATCCGCAATGCTTTTTGGAAAATGAAACTACCATAAGGCCTCCCGCCACACACACCATGCAAACGCAAAATTGAAGGAGATTTCTCCTTATGATAGTCAAAAATACTTGATACGCGAAAACTATTTTGATATTATTATTAGTGCATAGTGGAAAAACATTTGCAAGTATAATATTAATCTTAGCCAGCATAGACATTTTAAACTATGCCTACTATAGCTACCATCTAAACAGTGGCGACCACCATAAGTAAATGGCAGGTTATACAACGAAAACCGTACAGGGCGTGTATTGGAGATTGGATTTTCCAACAAATGGTCGGGCCAAGGAATTTCCCATTGCCATATGAGTACGCCTCTAGAGGGACGCCCCGAGAATCTACCCGGCTCTCTGCTAACACAAGGCCGGTGTACTCCCTTCCTGGGAGTAACACCTAAGTTATGCCACCCCTGGTCGTTTGCGACCTTTATCCGAGGATCCTCAACCACAAAGCAACATCACACAGTAATAAATATACAGTGTCCACATGAGTAAGTATCTGGGATCCATACCATGATACCATCCTTTTCCAGAAGGAATGGACATACCCTAGGGGTGCGACCCCTGTAACCTTACCGCATCTTTCCTGTTTCGACCATTACCAGGTTGTGAGGCTCGATGAGGTCTCGTCCATAAAGCTACGCTTTTTCACAAAGCTATGCTTCGATCAACAAATGATCAGCAGCACTTCGTATGCCATATCACCATATTGGGAATGTATCACTAGTAACCATCAACTACATAACCTCTAAGCTCATACTTCTCTTAGAAGGGTGTTAAGCTAAGAGAAAAATCTCTGCCACCAAACAGAAATGTATTTTGATAGAAACCAGCTTTACATCTCAAAGTGTAATGTCAGATACACATCCATATAATTCTGTTCCGGGTTCAAACAGAACCGAAGGCTCTTCCGTAGAAGCCCTTGCAATCCGGGTATTCAGAATCCCGATCGGACTTCCCATCACTTAGGGAATCTCTATACCGGCGCGACTCAGTGCAGAGACCATCGACAATTTATCATTTCATTCTCGAAAATACCCAGTCTTCACCACTAGTCTTCAAATGCTATCCATAACGATGTGTCATTATTCGAAATGGGTTATATGACACAAGGTCCTCTCCCAGCTAAACCGAATAATGAGTGCAATATTTTAAAACATATGTATATGGGATTTCGGTTAAGTCACAACTTAAAACCCAAAAATTTCTTTCCAAATGGTTTAAACAAATTACCATTTCCAAATCTTTAAACAAAAAGATTTATTCCACAAAGTTCACCAATCATCCATAAAGGTTAATTCAAGTTTTCAAAACTATTTACAATTCCATATCTTTTTATATAAAGATACACCCTCAAGATTCTCTTCAATTTGGAAACAAAGTTTACAATTCTTTCACAAATATTTATTCACAGATTTCAAAACAATTTCCATTTCAAATTGGATTTACTCATCCAGTCTTTAAATCAAAGATTTAATTCATAGCTTTCAAACCATTTCCAATTCAAATCTTTTATATAAAAGATAAACTATTTAAAATCCTCTTCGATTTCAAAACATGGTTTAATAATCTTTCACAAAGGTTAATTCATAGTTTTTCAAAACTATTTGCAGTTTCATTTCAAACTTGAAATCTTTCGATACAAATTGTAAATCTTTTCTTTTTATGAAAGCTATTATTATTTGGAAACAAATAGTTTTCGTTTCGGAAAAATCCAATTATATTAGCACGAGTTAAAGCCCTTGAGTTAAATTCACATTCCCAAATCAGTACCTTTAAAATGGTTTAACCCATATATAACTTGTATAACATCTTATAGTTTCCAAACATAGAATTCAATTTCAAATTTTGAATTCAAATTATTTAAATTTTGAAACTTAATCAAGTTATTGAAAATAACTTTTATTTTTGAAACTCCTTTTCAAAAGATTTTAATTCCATTTCCAAAACTATCTTGGATTCAAAAATTCAATCTTTAAAATCATTAAAAATCCGTGACTTAACCCATTTCCTCGTACAATCCATATTTGTGTGTGTAAGGTGTAGTCTAGGGGTTTTACCCAATAGTGCAACAACATCATAGATTCAAGCATATCAATAATATTTGATAAGCGATATAATCCTATAATGGCTATCATCAATCACAGATTCATAGATAGATATGTAAATGCATCATAGATAAATTAAATAAATACATAAATTACACACAGTTCAATTCACAGAACAGAATGTTACAGTCCAGAGATAACAATAAATTCAAGGCGTTTCATACAATACGAACATTCATAAACAATCCAAGCATTCAATAATCATTTATAAGTAGGATTAATTAATTATTCAAATCCTAATTAATTCATTTAATTTCCAATTAAATTAATTGCTTATGAATTAATTATCAAATCTTGATTTACTAATTACAAATCATTTGATATTAACTAATGTAATTAATCAACCTTAATTAACAAATGAATCAATCTTTAATCATTAAATAATTAATCCTTAATTGTTTAATTATCCTTTAAATTAATTACCATTAATTTATTAATTAATGAATTAATTAACCCTCAATTAATTACCCTTTATTAATTACACTAAGTAATTAGTTTTTAAATCAATTACACAAAGTAATTAGCTTTAATTTAATTACTAAAGTAATTATCTTTTAGATCAACTACATTAATAAGTTAAACATCATCACATTAACAAATTATTCTTTAAGTAATTAAGTAAGTAAACTTTAATTAATTACCTTAACTAATTAATCAATTAATTATTCCTTTAATTATCCATTAATTAACCTTAATTAATAAATTAATAAATCCTTTAACTATTAATTAATCAACCTTAATTAATAAAATAATTAACCTTAAATCATTAAATAATTAACCTTAATTATTAATCCTTAATTAATTAGATTAGTTAATTATCTCTTAATTAATTCCCATATATTTAATTAACCTTGAATCAATTAATTACCCTCAAACTAATTACCTTGCAAATTGATTTTTATTCTTTAAATGGATAATTAAGGAGGTAAATCTTCAATTAATCACAAATATCACTCCTTTAAATCTATTTCTTAATTAATTTGAAACAATTTATTTTAAATCTTCAACTAGTTCCAAAACTAAACAAAAACAATTATTTAAAGGATTAGTTAACATTTATTTTGAAACCTTTGATTTTATTTTAAAGTTTTAAAACTGCTAATATACTTACCCGAGCTAAAAACCAACTCGCCCGAGTGCTACTTCAATCCCACTATGAAATTTTCCCCGATACTTGCTTCGAGACGAACCATAAAAACTTCGAGCCTGACTTCGAGCAGAGTGCATATGTTCGTGCACCATCACTCCGGTCATCACTGATCGTCGCCGAGATCACCCACACGTCGCCATTGACTTCACCGACCAACACAATCTTCCAGTTCGTCGAATTTGCCTGGGATTCGAAATCGAGCACCCTGACTACACATAAGCTTCCAACCCCATGATCATGCAACTTCGGTTGGAGATTCGCCAAACCCCCTGCTTTGATTTCTCTAGGTCCGGGCTACCTCGATCCCATGATGGCGACACAGTGATCCATTTTCCAACATCAACTAAAACTAGGTTTAAATCGCAAATCTCTGTTGCCCTACCACCACAGTGAATTAAAAACTACGCCCCCATTTTTCTAATGATCTCCACTACCCAGCCTATCTCCAGTTCCAACCACGGCAACCATTCTTTCGTCGATCGATGAAAATTGACGAAAAAGGAAATTCCGATCAACTCATAATTTCTCGTTAAATATGAACTTAAAAATTTTGAAATGATTTCCTCAAATTATCATTTTCTAATTCGAACTCAACTATGAAATCAACTCACAGAATTTTGAACATTGATTTTTCTGGTTTTACAGCTTTTACTGCAATTTATCAGTTTTTGAAATAACTGCTAAATATTTTTTTACTTGAATCTATTTTTAAAATTAAAATCTGGTAAATACAAATATTTTTCTTTTAAAGATCATTACCTGAATCCTTTTAGATTTTGAAATATGAATTCTTTTTCTTAGATTTTGTTAACCTGCTACTAACAGAGACATCTATATGTATACACAGTCCTGCATATCTTATATTTGTACTACTATACACATGTAACCCAAATTTACTCAATCATTTGAGAACATCTCATATCATACTTCAGAGATCAAGATATATAATTTTTAGATAAGGGGAGTTTGCTCACCTTAAAGTTTGAGAAGAACAGAGGCAGATTTAAGGCCTGGAACTTGAATTTGCTTCTTGAATTCACTGCATGGTTTTGTTTCCAGATTTGAAATGCTTTTGAATCTTGGTTTCCAGGCTTTTAACTTTGAATTGTTGTTTTGATTTCCCAGATTTCCAGGGTTGAGTTTTTTTTTCTTTGATTGCTTTGCATTTCACTTTGATTTGTTCCAGTGTTTTGAAAACTTTTGAATGGTTTTTAAAATTGGAAACTTGCATCGCCATTTCTTTTGCAAACTTTAGACTTGAATGTTGAAGAAAACTTGCTATTGAAACTGTAATGCTTATTACAGAGACTTGCAGTGATGACAACCATTTGAATACAGATGGATCTGCTTTGATTTGAGTTTCTTTTTCAAAGCAGAATTGAAGAAATGCAGGCTTGTGGTTTGTAGGCCTATTAATTTTGATTTCAGAGGTGATGTTACAGGCTTAGTTGATTTTGAAAATGTACAGGCTTGATTCATCTCAGGTTTTGAATTTGAAACTTGAAAATGTTGCAGGCTCTTGATTTTCAGATTGCTTTAAAAAAACAGAGATAATTACTTGAATATGCTTTGATAAATTCTCAGGCTTGCAAGGAACGGGCTCTAGGAAATGAACAAGTTTTGATTTGAAACCATGAATTGCAACTTGTTTTAATATTGAGAAATTTTTTCTTGTTTTCAGTTTGCAGGTTTCAGTTTTGAATCCCTGAAACAAAAATGAGAAGAGAAAAGTTTTCCTCTTTTCATTATTTATTATTTTATTTTTTCTAAAATGAAAATAAAATTTTAAGAACATGACACTTGTTAATCTTATGCTTCTTTAGTTAGCACTTGTAAATTTCATAGTTAAAAATTTTACACTTGTCTATTTATATATTTCCTTACTTAACAAATGTCATTTATGAAAATTTTATGTTTAACCCTCTTTTAAGTAATCTTTATAAATTTTATAAATTTTGGTTTTAAACCCTTTTGCTTTATATTTACATAACATTTTTTCATATTAACATATGTTTTATATTTATGCATTTTCTATTATCTATATTTTATAATTTTATAACTTTCAAATAGCAATTCAAAAATTATTGTATGAATTTCAAAATATGACTTTTCAAATCACAAAGCATATATATTTTGAAACATAAGATTTAATAAATAGTCTTTGGAATTCAAAATAAAATTTCCAAATATGTGTGTGTGTATATATATATATATATATGTATGTGTATATATATATAGAAAATGAATTCTTATTAATTTTTAAAATATAGTTTTAAATCCAATTTATATCTCAATACATTAATTCACAATTTAAAACACAGTTTTAAATTTCAAATTCAATTTTTAAATTTATAATTAATTTATATATAAACAAACAAATATCTCATTTTACTTTGAAAAAAAATTCTACTTAATTCACAATCTAATCCAGATTTATTTAAATTACCTATTTAAATTCGATTCAAAAACGGTATCGTTACATATACAGGCATGCACACCCATTATATATATATACACCACATGCAAGCCTATTTTACCACTCAAACAACATTTTTCATAATAGGTTCAAGCATCAACCACAAACATCAAGATATAAGGGGAGATTAAATGAGTTTGCTCACCTGTTCAATGAAGACAGAGGACAACCTGATATTTGTTGCATGCTTGATTTTTTTTTCTTCGCTTTCCAGGCTTTATATTGAATTCAGCTTGAATTTTTGGTTGCATTTGGATTTTTAATTCCTTTGATCTGAGTTGATCTTTTCCTTTATTTTGAATTGATTTGCATTATTCTTTTACAGGCTTCAGTTTCCAGGTCATAAGATTTGAAACCTGAGTTGATTTCCAGGTTGATTTCCTAGATTATTTTTTGATCTCTGATTTGCACTTACAGGTTGCAACTGAAATCGTTTACTTTGATTTTCTTTTGATCTAGTTTTTATTTTTGAATTTTTTGTTTTTCAGGTTGGAGAAGTTGTGAAAGAAAGTATGAAGCCTGGTTTCTAATTTTTCTTTCCTATACATGTTTACAAATTTTTTGATTCAAAACAAAAAAAAATTCTTTTGCCACTTGTCCACTTTCATTGCATTTGTAATTTCATTTGATAATCTTCTAACAAATGTCTTAGGTAAGTTAAAATTGCTTATATCCCAAATCAAATTATTATTTTAAATTTTATTTTAACCCTTATTGCAAATATAATTTCATATACTAACATATTTCTTTATTTTAAAATGTTTATGTTCTTATCTTTATAAATATTCTTATTTGCACAAATAAAATTCATTTCAATTACTTTTCACATTCAATCTTAATTTAGTTCAATACATTTACATATATACATTTATATATTTTACTTTCATACATTTCTTATCATTTCTATTTGTACAACTTTTAAAAGAAAAGAATGATTTAAAATTCTTGATTATATTTATTAACAAATAATCACATTTATTTATATATGTATATATATAAGATAATTCAATTTTAAAAATAAATCTTTTGAAAATTATTACATTAATTCTTAAATTACAATTTCCAAATATCAATATATTTAAATTTTTAGAAACAAAACTTTTATTAATCTTAAAGTTTTATAGTTCTATTTATTTTCAACACGTTTATTTTTAAATCCAATATTATTTACAAAATACTTATCCTTAAATTTCAAATCAAAATTTCAATTTATAATCTAAAATTAATTTTTTTTTTCACTCTGGAAATTTTCTGATTTATTCACAATTTAATTTAAAAAATTAAATTAATTATCAAATTATTCTTAGCTAAAATCCAGGAATGTTACGGACTCCCCCCTTAAAAAAAAATTCGTGCTCGAAATTTGAAAGGAGGGAGACAACAAAGGATGGATACACAAAGATAGAGAAACAGTTTCCAGATCAAACTGAATATCTATTCTGGATTTGGCTTACCAAATCAGAATATCATCGATAATTATGAGAACGGACTCATTCAATACTACACAAGATACTGGGGCCACCAGATCTATGAAAATATACAGAGAACTGGTTAGTTCGAAGGACGACTAACCGTTCATAGAATATATCGAGACCCAGACAATAGATAAATGGATTCAATCTTCCATAATTCTCAAACGCTAGGTTTGGATTCCAAATTTAGATCGGAATACTCCAAAGTATACACCAACTTGTCCATCTTTGGACTTGGATTTTCACAAGAATTACAATAGAATTTAGAAATCATTTATCGATACAAATCTTTATATTTTGTTAACCAATTTATTTCAATTTCGTTAAAGTTAAAAACGAAAAGCTGATAGAAATTTGATGAAGAGAATACGAGATAGGAATTTATCTACATGATTCGCATGGCCATCACCACACCAAAGCTTCTCCCTCGAGCTGCCACGAAGCCATCAAAGAATTTGAAATTGAATCAAAGGAGATTGATAGAGAAAGTTATTTCCACTATTGCAGGGTATTGGCCATTTGTACTGGTACTACCCTGTCCCCTATCTCGTCCCTTTCTTGCACTCATACTTACTATCAGTGGATAGCAAGAGAATTTACTGAGGCATACAGACGGATATCTTAGGGATATACTCATTCTAGGGTATACTTCACCATATCTCTAATGAGTTACTTAATGTGTTATACTCCTGAGCTAAAGTTTCAACCTTCAGCTCTGATACCAATTCTAACGACCCTGACTCGACCTTCGAAAATCGGCACTGAATACTTCACCAGTATTCAAATGCCGCAGATTCAAACACAGCTTATAACACATTAAGTATAACAACGCAGCGGAAGAAAATGAATAATATATCATTGATATACAAAATTCAATACAACAATGATATAATGAATATCAATATACATCAGAGATACAAGAAATAGCAGCGGAAAGAAACAACAGCAGAATGATAAAGCAAACTAGGCAACTGCAGCGGAAAGATAATGTCTTCAATGCCAAACTCCAAAGATCTTCAACCCAATAAGCGAGAACCACCATCAAGTTGGCTTAAGAAAATGCGATCTCAAAATGCTATAGCCAAAATCCAAAGGCTGAAAGCTATGGACTCTATTCCACTACATGATTATCTGAAAAACCCAACTCTAGACTGCCCGCGTGGAAAATTATGGGCACCCAGAGTTTAGGAAAGGAATATTAAACTTTGAGTCAGTCATGGGACTGCTATGAGCAAACAAAAACAGTTTTATCTTTATCAAAAGCAAAACAAAAGATTTTAAAAGAAATCCACGATGCTTTTTAGAAAATGAAACTGCCATAAGGCCTCCCGCCACACACATAATGCAAGCGCACACTTGGAGGAGATTTCTCCTTATGACAGTCAAAAATGCTTGATACGAGAAAACCATTTGATATTGTTATTAGTGCATAGTGTAGAAAATATTTCGAAAGTATAATATTAATCTTATCCAGCATACCACATTTCGTCGTATGCCAACTATAGCTACCATGTTCAATAGCAGGTTACCGCCACATTCCATGGCAGGTTATACAACTAAAACTGTACAGGGCGCGTATTGTTTTGTTTGGTTTTCCAACAAATGGTCAGGCAAAGGAACTTCCCCCACAAAATGGAATGCCTCTAGAGGGACGCCCCCGAGAACCTAACCAGATCGCTACTACACAATGCCGGGTTACCCCTGCCCGGAAGTAACTACTGACACGAGTATGCCATCCCCCGGTCGTTACCGACCTTTATCCGAGGCCTCGACACCAATAACCACACAGTAAAGTATCTGGGCTCCATACCATGATACTACTTTCAAAATCAACATAAGTAAATATCTGGACTCCATACCATGATACTACTTTTTATCCAGAAGGAAATGGTCATACCCTTAGGGGGAGCTACCCCAAATAACCTTGCTGCCATAATTCCTGTTTCGACCATTGCCGGGTTGTGAGGCTCGACGAAGTCTCATCCATAAAGCTACGCTTTTTCACAAAGCCATGCTTTGATCAACAAATGATCAGCAACACTTCGTGTGCCACATTACCAAATTGGGAATGTATCACTAGTAACCCTCAACTACCTAACCTCTGAGCTCGTACGTCTCAGAGAAGAGTGTTAAGCTAAGAGAATAAATCTCCGCCACCAAACAGAAATGTATTTGATAGAAACTGGTTTTACATCTCAAAGTGTAATGTCAGACACACATCCATACAAGTCTGTTCTGGATTGAAATAGAACCAAAGGCACTTCCAAAGAAGCCCTTGCAATCCGGATATTCACAATCCCGATCGGACTCCCCATCATATATAGAGAACTCTATATCGCAGCTACTCAGTGAAGAGTCATTTGATAGGTTATCCTATCGTTCTCACAAACACCCGGTCTTCACCACCAGTCTTCAATGCTATCCACAACGTCGTATCATTATTCGGAATGGGTTATATGACACAAGATCCTCTTCCGGCTAAACCGAATAATGAGCGTAGTTTTAAAAACATATGGATATTGGGGTTTCAGTTAAGTCACAACTTATTATCCAAAACATTTCTTTCAAATGGTTTAAACAAATTACCATTTTCAAATCTTTAAATCAAAAAGATTCAATTCACAAAGTTCACCAATTTTTCACAAAGATTCATTTACAGCATTTTCAAAACACTTTCCTTTTCAAATTGGATTGTCTTATCCAATTATTAAACCAAAGATTCGATTTATAGCTTTCAAAACTATTTCAAAGATCCATTCATAACTTTTAAAACAATTCCTATTCCAAATCTTTATATAAAGATACACCATTCAAAATCCACTTCAATTTCAAAACAAAGTTCAACCATTTTTCACAAAGATTTATTCATAGCTTTCAAAAAAATCCAATTCTGTTTCAAACTTGAAATCTTTCAATACAAATTGTAAACCCTTTCTTTATATGAAAGCTATTATTATTTGAAAACAAATAGTTTTTTTTCTCGAAAAATCCAATTATATTTGCACAAGTTAAAACCCTTAAATTCAAATTCCCAAATCAATACCTTAAAAATGGTTTAACCTATATATAACTTGTATAACATCTTTAAACCATAGTTTCCAAACATAGAATTCAATTTCAAATTTTGAATTCAAATTTAAATCAAATTATTTAAATTTCAAAACTCAATCAAGTTATTCGAAATAACTTTCATCTTCAAAACTTCTTTTCAAAAGCTTTTTTATATTTAACCCAAATCCATTTCCAAAACTATTTGGATTTTAAAATTCAATTTTAAAACCATTTCAAAAATCTGTGACTTAACCAATTTCCTCGTGCAACCCATATTTGTGTGTGTATGGTGTAGTCTAGGGTTTTACACAATAGTGCAACAACATCAATCATCACAGATTCAATCATATCAATATCGATAAGCGGCATAATCTATAACGCTTATCTTCCTTTCACAGATTCACAGATAAATAATATATATTCATCATAGATAAATAAATTACATTCATCACAGCTTGAATTAAAAAAATTCAAATCACAAAGCATCACACAGTGGAGATAACAAACAATTTACAGTAATGCAATAGAATATGGTCGTCCATAAGGAAGATTAATTGATCATCTAATTAATTGAAACTAGATTATTACTAACCCAGGTTAATTAACAATTAATTAATTACAAACCTTAATCATTAATTATCCTTTAATCATTTATTAATTAACCTTTAATTATTAATTAATCATCCTTAAGTAATAAATCAATTAACCTTTAATTACTAAATTAATCAACCCATAATCGTTAAATAATTAACCTTTAATTATTTAATTATTCTTAATTAATCACATTAATTATTAACCCTTAATTAATTACTATTTAATTAATTATTCTTAATTAATTACAATAAGTGATTATCCTTAATTAATTACAATAAGTGATTATCCTAATCACTTATATTTAAATAAATCATAATTTAATTATCACTTGATTACTTAGTCATTAATCATTAATTAATTACTTTAAATCAAGTGATTATCTTTAAATAATTAATTACCTTTAATTACTTATCATAAATTAATCAACCTTTTATAAATTAATAACATTAACAAATTAACCTCGAATTATATTTAATTAATTAATCGCATTAATTAGTTATCCTTAAAGGTAATTACCCAAAGTATTAAATTTACTTTAATTACATAAATTTATCATCCTTTAATTACATTAAAGCAATTAACTTTTAAATAATCACGTTAGGTAATTAAACTTTTAATTAATCACATAAATTAACTCCTTTCAAGTAATTAAGTAATTATTCTTTAATCATCAAATAAATCTTGAAATTTGTTTTAAAACCTTGTTAATACATTTACTTTGAAGAAAAACTTGATTTAACTTCCTTTAAAACTTATTCAATTTAATAGATTTTAAAACCTGGTTAACCTTTATTTTATTGAAGTCATCAATTCAAATAAGGACCTGAGCCACTGTTGAGTTTTCTCGAGGCCAACTTCGGGTCAATTCCCGATTTCCCTCGTACACGAACTTGAGGTTCCATCTTCTTTCCAAACCACTTTATCCCAGATGCACGAACTTCGATCGTGCACGTGCATATTTTTCCAGAGCCTCGGCGATCGATAATGTAACTTCCCACATATCGTTGGCCATCCCCTCGACGATCCTCACCACCCAGGAACCCTGAACAACGTCGATCTTGCGATCGAACCATTTAACCCATACTGAAATGAAAACCCCCCTTGAAAATTTGCCTCACATCACCTCGCCTTGCCACGAGTGATTAAGAAACTCCGACCAAAGCAACTTCACCCACTAACGCCTCTTCTTCCCCAGGTCCGATCGCCCGAAACACCCTGACGGCGACGCAGTTCTTATGAGAACAGGGTTAACCAAAAACGACTCTTAATCCCTAATTTAAACTCGTTCGTCTTCTATGATAAATAAAGATTTTTCGAACATTTTTCCCATGCTCCCTTACGCATCAGCTTCCTCCACCAAGAATTTCGATGCCCAGATCGACGTGGATCACCATAATTTGACCGTTTTGCATTTTTCGTTCAACTTGAAATTCCCACCTCAATAAAAAGCTAAAAATTCTGATTTTCATCTTAAAAATCATAGTTTGCAAACACAAATCCATTTATATAACCAAAATTCGATAATAAAATTTTCAAATTTTCAAGTTGAAAATATCTTATTGTAATTTCCAATTTCGAAATATTTCCTGTATATTTTCTACTTGGATTTTTTTTTAAAATTTAAATCAGATCATTTCAAATATTTTTCCTTTAAAGATTATTACTTAAATCCTTCTAGATTTTGAGACGTCGAATTTTTTCTTGAATTATGATTATCATGTTACTAAACAGAACATATATGTATACACATACAGGCATGCACACCCATTATACACACACACACACACACACACCACATGCGAGCCTATTTAACCACCCAAACAACATTTTTCATTATAGGTTCAAGCATCAACCACAAACATCAAGATATAAGGGGAGATTAAATGAGTTTGCTCACCTGTTCAATGAAGACAGAGGACAACCTAATATATATTGCATGCTTAATTCTTCTTTTTTTGCTTTCCAGGCTTTAGATTGAATTCAGCTTGAATTTGTGGTTGCATTTGGATTTTTAATTCCTTTGATCTGAGATGATCTTTTCCTTTATTTTGAATTGTTTTGCATTATTCTTTTACAGGCTTCAGTTTCCAGGTTATAAGATTTGAAACCTGACTTGATTTCCAGGTTGATTTCCCAGATTTTGTTTTAATCTCTGATTTGCACTTACAGGTTGCAACTGAAATCGTTTGCTTTGATTTTCTTTTGATCTGGTTTTTATTTTCAAATTTGTTGCTTTTCAGGTTGGCGAAGTTGTGAAAGAAAGTATGAAGCCTGGTTTCTAATTTTTCTTTCCTATGCATGTTTACAAATTTTTTGGTTCAAAACAAAAAACATTTCTTTTGCCACTTGACCACTTTCATTACATTTGTAATTTCATTTGATAATCTTCTAATAAATGTCTTAGATAAGTTAAATAATGTTTATATCCCTAATCAAATTATTTTTGTAAATTTTATTTTAACCCTTATTGCAAATATAATTTCATATACTAACATATGTCTTTATTTTAAAATGTTTATGTTCTTATCTTTATATATATTCTTATTTGCATAAATAAAATTCATTTCAATTACTTTTCACATACAATCTTAATTTAGTTCAATACATTTACATATTTACATTTACATATTTCACTTTCATACATTTCTTATCATTTCTATTTGTACAACTTTTAAAAGAAAAGAATAATTTAAAAATCTTGATTATATAAATTAACAAATAACCACATTTATTTATATATGTATATATACAAGAGAATTCAATCTTAAAAATAAATCTTTTGAAAATTATTACGTTAATTCTTAAATTAAAATTTCCAAATATCAATATATTTAAATTTTTGGAAACTAACTTTTATTAATCTTAAAGTTTTATAATTCAATTTATTTTCAACACATTTATTTTTAAATCCAATATTATTTGTAAAGTACTTATCCTTAAATTTCAAATCAAAATTCTATTTATAATCTAAAATTTAAATTTTTATTTACTCTAAAAAAAATCTGATCTATTCACAATTTAATTTAAAAAAATTAAATTAATTATCAAATTACTCTTAGCTAAAATCCAAGAATGTTACATAATTGCAGTATATGAAATAAATAACCTATATTAAGTAAATGTTGGAGCTCCAAAATCGGTAACTATTATAGTAATGGTGGAAATAATGGGAGGATATCATATAACACTTATTGGTTACATCAAGTCACGAAAATTGTTTTCGTAAAACGTACCGCACATTATTTACAAAAGAATATATGTTCCTTGTTGATGACTAAAGAATAGATAAAGTTTTATTTCAATGAATATTATGAGTATTTTCTGTGAAATGAAACTGTAGTAAAGGTATTTGATGCATTGGAAAATACAAAAGTATCTAAAATTATATACAATTATTTTGGAATTAGAGATTAAGCTATTTTTTTGATAAATAATTTTATATGATCATGAATCATATAATAGCAGTTGATTATATCTCAAACAAAAAGGGCTATGCATCCAATTAGTAGGAACATCATAAGAGTTGATGAATATTTTGAATTGATACTTATTGATCTATGCAATCGGAGGTCTATTTATACCTAACCGGTTCCAAGTACTTGGTTATATTTATCGACAATTTATCACCGACATGGACATATGTATTTGATGTATGTCTATGAGAAGATCATAGAGAATAAAACAAAAGTAAATAAATTAACGTGCAATAAAACAGAAATGAATTGATTTTATTGAATGAGTGAGTATAACGACCCACTTTTTCGAACCCCATAAGTCGACACTAATACATCCATGGCATTCATGTGCCGAATAACGAAGTACCGAAAAGACAGATTGTTAGGAGAAAGGATATAGGAGATAGAAGAAATTAAACAATCGAATCTCACAACGCAATGGAATGATATATATTAATCGACATGATACTTTAAAAAGTCATTTCAAAAATGATACATCAGAGTCATACTAATACAAATTCTACCCTAGAACAGTTATAACAGTCTGTCCCTACCTAACTGATACTAGATACATATAATACAGTGGAAACAAGATAACAACTAGCCATCGATGAAGCCTCATGCTCCAAGCTCCACCTAGAAGCATCCATGGAATACCTGAACTACTTGGTTGCCCATAAAATTTTGAGCACCCAAGAGTTATAGGAAAATAAAATAAAACTTCGAGTTAGACATGGATCTGGTGTGAGTAAACTCAAACAACTGAATTATCATGTTTAAAGCCCTTTTAAAATCAAGTATCTTGTAAGACCACACTTCACATAAACACGGACGGGTTTTACCTTACGGTAGCCAGAACACTTTTTATAGAAAATCCAATGATATTATAATAATGTTTAAGCATTAAAAATAAATATATGAAAATAGCCGAAATTATTACCATTATTAAATTCTAGCATATTAGGCTCTTTAATCAAAACCATAAAGGCACATATTGGAGATTGGATTCCATACTATGATAAGGCACCGAGGTACCAGCTATCACGGTAAGCGTCTAGAAAATGTATCGAGGACCTCGCGAGGACCCCGGCCAATACAAGCCTGGCCTACCCCTGACTGGATAGTACCCAATATGTCATCACCCAGGTTGCTTTACAACCCTTTTTATTGAGATCTCATGCACAACCAATCCATAAATATGTAGATGCATCCAGAAAGGTGATAACACAACCTAATGCGAGCAACCCACTTAGCCTTGCTGCAGCTTCCCTGATTTTAGTCATTCCAGGTTAAAGAGGCTTGAGGCTACGCTTATTGTAACATTCCCTACTTGGAGGCCCAAAACTAATGGCTACGAATGCTGCAGTCATCCATAGTTATTAATCTTTGGCGACCAAATATGGCAATGTTAGACACATTGATACACAAAAAATTTAAATCAACAAACAAAGTTCACATTCCATATTGAAATATTTCAGATTCATTACATAGTCGCAATGCGTAGACCACGTTAAGACAAAATGTACTTATTACAAAATACGCCTAGAGCGACATATGAAGACGCCCCCTTGGATGATCAGAGTATATAATAAGGCCATAAAACAAGTTTGCCTTTACAACCAAGCACGGTAGAAATAAAAGAACTCTAAGTAGCTAGCATGCCTCTCGCACGTCACCGGAAGCTTTTGTGATATCCCGGAATTTCGAGGAATTTAAAATGTGATAATCTTCTTAATAAATTATTTAAAATTGATAAAATTGTTATTTTCAAATATAAATAACCAAAATAATTAATAGTGTGATGTTTATAAATATAGTTATAAATGGATTTTTAATTGGAATAATTATTTTGAAATTTAATTGGTGTTGTTTTATAAATAGATTTTAAAATAGATTTTTAAATAAAGCTATTAATTTTAAATTTAATTTGTGTTTGTTTAAAATTAATATATATTGGAATTGATATTAAATTTGATTTCAAATTGAATTTGAATTTGAACATAGATTTAAATTTAAATTCAAATGAATACATATATCTTGAAAATATTTTGATTTAAAAATATATGAATAAGTTTTTATTTAAAATAATTTTTTACTTAAAGAATATTATTTATATAAATTTGGAAAGTGTTTTATTTAATAATAGTAAATACAAAAGCTTTATGTTAACATTTAAAAATGGATTAAATATATTTTGTATGATTTTATTTGAATTATAATTGGTTGTATTTTATTTTCTTTTAAAGATTTTATTTTTATAAAATTTAGAAAGCATTTATTAAATTACAAATGTATTTATAAATTAGGAAAATTAATTTAAAAAGATTTTTAAAATCATTTAAAAGTAACATAAATAAGATTAATACAAATGTAACTTTTTAAACCATATTAAATACACATGTAAGTTAATGAATTATGGGTAATGACAAGTGTTAAACATTTGGGCAAGTGCCAAAATTTATTTTTATTTTCTTTAAATTCTAAATTAAATCCTAATTCACATTTATAAACTCACCTCGCCTCTCTTTTATTTCTTTTCTCATTTCAAAGACTCAACCATGTTCAACTCTTCACAAACCTGAAAACTATTTTTTTTTTTCAAAATCAGAAATGTATGAATCAAATCTAAAACCATTACTCAAATCCACCACAAAAATCATATTCAAACAAATGCAACCCTGTAAACTGCTTCCTCCTCAAAGCAAAATCCACCTCTGTTCAAATCTTTTTCAAATCAAAAGACTTGAAAGTGTTAGCCTGAAACCATTTTTTTTCAAATCTGTATGCAAGCTTCAAACCAAAAATCAAAAACCCTGCAACATTTTTCAAAATCTAAAAGCCTGTAGCAGATTTTCTAATGCAAGCCTATGAACACATTCTTCAAAACTGTGAGCAATGCAAGTCTGTAAACATTTTTTCAAATCAGAGAGCCAAGCCTGTAATTGATTTTTAAATGCAACCTGAAAGTACAATGTCAAGCAAAATTATGAAGTTACAGGGTTTAAATCAAAAGCTTTTCAGTTCTAAAAAGGGATTAGCACATTCAGTGTTCGAAGCTTTCCAACTTCAAAGGAAATCCAAAGCAATTCAAGCTTCCAGTCTCTGCCTTTTTAAAAATCAGTGAATAAACATTTTTTAAAATTAAAATATAAGTAGATAAACATCTGTTGCTTGTGAAGTCTGAAATAAATGATGCTTTGTTGTGCATATATATGAGTTATCTCAGTGTTATGAATGTTTGTAAGTGTGCATGCCTGATTTTATTTTAAAAGCATCCCTGTTCTTGGTTTAGGAAATAAAAGTTTGTTCAAAAATCAAAATCTAATCATTCAATCTTTTTTTGGTTTAGAGATACAAACAATATATGTTTGTTTAATCATAAATTTGATTTTAAAATTTATTTAAAGCAATATAGGTATGAATTTTGTCCTTGAACCAAGAAAATGCAGTAGTAGTCCTAAATGTTTGTTAAGTCAAGTATTATAATTTGATAATCCAGTTATATAACCTAAAACATTTCTGAAAAATATGATTTTTAAGGCAGTAATCATAATTTTTAGTTTAGGATTTCATGTGAAATCCTAAGATGACTGGAATTTAGGTTTTTGGGTTCCTCTAGTGATCGACTATTGTTGGGTGGTCGGGGCTTTATCTAGAAGTAGAGGGATATACGGCGAGGCTACGAAAAATGGTTGGATGCAGAATGGACGCCTTGGCATCAACGTCGAAGAGATCTAGTTTTAAACCCTAGTTTTAGTCGAGTCTGTAATTTGGGGCAGTGCATCTTCTTTGGTGGATCGAGCTTCACCAGACCAAGGGGAATAACTTCGAGAATGGAAGGAGATTGTGAGGCCAGAATGGCAACGACTCTGGTGGTCATAGGAAGGGGTTCGAGGCATTTTCCTGTGGGTTCCATTTTCCAATGGCTTTGCTCGATTTTGATTTGAAGCTTGGGCATGAGTTTGGATGATCGGGCAGTAATGCTATGGTGATGTTTGGTGTGTCAAAGCTTACGGCGGTGGTCAACGTCGTCGAAGTGGGTTGTGCTGGTGCACAGGGGAATTTGGGTATCTGTGTTTGGGATTGAGATTTTGACTCGAAGAAAAGATCGAGTATTTGGGAAAGAGACTCGAGTTTGAACTCGAGTAAATTGCGGAGTTTAGATCCGTAAGTTTTAAACTTGAAATTTAGACTAATTTTAAAAAAATGGGTAGAAGGGAGATTTACTCGGGGTTGGACCCGAGGGGCCTTCGGGTTTGGCCCGAAGTAAAGGTGATGTGCAGTTTTTAAAATGTTTTAAAATCAAATTGTTTTTTTTAAATTTAAATTTAAATCTAGTTTAAAGCTTTCTTGTTTAAACTTACCGTTTTCAAATTGTTTTCATTAATTATTAATTGAGAGGTTTAGAAAATTTGACTGATTTAAATTTTGTGAAATTTAAAGTGATTTTAAAACATTAATTTAAAATGAAAGTTTAAGATTTTTAGAACAGTAAGTTTTAAAAATAAAAATTGTAATTAGTTTTGAAACCTCTACTTGATAATATTTTAAGTTATTAAGGAAGTTAAATTTTGTTAACTTTAAATTATAAAGTTAAATGATTATCTTATTTCAAATCTTAATTAAAGGATTTAATTAAGTTTAGTTGATTATAATGTTAAAATGTTCTAAAAATTTTAATGCAATTAAGGTACTTATAAGATAATGTTTATCTTAAGATGATTAAGATTATAGTGTCTTGAGATTAATTAAGTTAATTAAGGGAATTAAGTATAATTAATTAATTTAACTAATTAATTATACATGATTAATTAAGTAATTAATTAAGAGTAATTAATTGCTTTAATTAATAATTAACTAAGGATTATTATTTAATTAATTGAAGGTTAATTAATTATAGTTAAGGATTATTAATTAAAGATTGTTAATTAATGATCAGGGATTAATTAATTGAGTAATTGAGTAATTAAGAATGAATTAATCAAGTAATTAAGATTTGATTAATTTATTAATTAGAGAGTTGTTAATTAAGTAATTAGAGGTTACCACTACTAGAAAAGGCTCTCAGTCCGACAGCTCGGGGCGACGGCTTCCGACGGCTAATTTCCGACGGCTTTCGATGGGCCGTCGGCGGCCGTCGGAAATCAGCGAATTACAAGGCTCGGCCGAGACCTCTTCTTCCTCATTATCACATACGAAAATTTAACCCAAAAAACCCTAATTCCCTTCACCAAGCTTCCAATCTCTATTTTCCAGCTTCCGGATCCTCAACGGCTGCCTAATCAAACTCTATTACTCTTAATCTCAGGTATAATCTCTTATTTTACTGAAAAATTCAGTTTTTACCATAATTCTAGATTTTCATAAATTGATAAATTAGGGCGAATTAGTGATTGCAATTGTTTCCAATAGCGTAATAATGGTTTATAGCATCACATGGTATACCTATTTCATCTTTTATCGTGAAATTATGAAAAACATGTATAATTTGTGGTTGTTCATGTATATTTAAATCGTTGTGTATGCCTTGATTCTACGATTGTATATGTGTGTAGCGCTGTTATCATTGTATTGTATTAGTTGGAATAAGATAAAATGAATGAACGAGCTAGGAGTATTATGTTGTGCACGTATTGACTTATGAAACAAAAAAGTGCATGAGTCTAAATTATAATTGTGTGTATTGAAGAATGACAAAAATGTTAAACCAGCCTTAAGTTGATGTAATACGTCGAATAAATGTGTTAAATTAATATATATTTTTGTAAATGTGAACGGTTAGTAAAACTGTATTTTTTTGTAAAATACGTGCATCTAATTGACAAATGTCCCTTAGTTTTTGGCCCCGTCTGACGAGTGTTGTACATGAACGTTGTATAAATTGTCGTTTTTTTGAAAAACGACCATTTACATTCATCTGGTACAATGTTTGTTGGATTTTTCTCTGTATTGGACAAGTTATGAACACAGCAAGCATTTACATTTTGTATGCTACTTCGTCTCAAACGGTTCATAAAATTTCAACCTAACTTTTATTTTTTGTTTTCCTGTGTACACGCATTTGTTTACAATGCAGGGAACAAAAGGGAAATGCTTTCGAAATTTTCTTGAATCATTTGAGACGAAGTAATATACGAAATGTAAATGCTTACTGTGTTTGTAATGGGAAGTAGGATGCCTGACTAATGAAAAAAAAATTATACAATTTTTTATATCGATACGTTAAAAAATAAAATGTGCCTTATTTGAAAATATTTTTAAATTTGTGAAATTGTTCTTTAAATTCAAATATTATACGACCACGAAAATAATCTTTTTCGAATTTGTATTCTTGAAAATAAATATTAAATTTTGAACTTCTCATTTTGTCAAATATGAAAAATGATTGATTATTTTGTTGATAGGAGGAGATGGATGTACCAAAGAAAAGGACCAAGGGGCTCAATAAAAGAAGATTTTTATGATGGTATAAACGTGTTTGTTGAATTCGTTTTAAGTAATAACGGAAACGATCCAGAAATTCATTGTCCGTGTAGTAGGTGTAGACATTCGAAGTATTTGTTACCAGATATTGTGAAAGTTCATTTGTGCCAAAACGGTTTCGTACCCGAGTATTATGTTTGGGATCGGCATGGAGTAGTTGTAGCAAATACTTCTGTAGAGTCTGAAAGTGTCGTTAACGAAAAAGTTTCGATGGCCCGTATAGAAAATATGGTCGAAGATGCAGCACGATCAATGTTTCCTATGGTTGAAGTTGACGATGACAATGGAAATGTTGAAGAACCAAATATTGAAGAAATTTTTTTTATGATTTACTAGATGCTGCTAAGAAACCTACTTGGGATGGTTGTAAAAGCGACACTCAACTGTCAGTAATCGCAGAATACATTGCGATGAAGTCAAAATACAAGATCACCGAATCTGGGTTTACGGCTATTGTATAAGATGCAAAAAGACATATGTCGCTCGATAATCTAATGTGTGAAAATCACTATGAAGTTAAAAAACTTATGTCGGCTTTTGGTTTACCTTATCAGAAAATAGATACATGTTTAAAAGGCTGCATGTTATTTTGGAAAGAAGACGCAAACCTTAGAAATTTTAAAGTTTGTAACGAGGAGAGATACAAACCAAGAAAAAAGAAGAGGAAGGAAGTTCCGTACAAGCGTATGCATTACTTACCCATAACTCCAAGACTTCAAAGATTATATGAATCCTCTGAACTGCATCTAATATGAGATGGCATAGCGTGAGAACGGAGGAAGAGGGTACGTTGACACATCCAGCCGATGGGGAAGCATGGAAGCATTTCAATAAAACGTATCCAAATTTTACAGCGGAGAGTAGAAATGTTAGATTAGGATTATGTACGGACGGTTTTTCTCCATTTTCTCAATTTGGTTCTAAATATTCATCCTTGTCCATTATCGTCACACCATATAATTTATCTCCATGGATGTGTATGAAAACGCAATATATGTTTCTTACTGTTGTCGTTCCTGGCCCCGACGATCCGACACAAGGAATTGATGTATATTTACAACCATTAATTGAGGAGTTAAAAATACTGTGAAACGAAGGAGCAGAAACATACGTTGTGTCCATGAAGAAAAATTTTCGTATGTTTGCTTCTTTGTTGTGGACTATAAGTGATTTTCCTGCCTATGCAATGCTTTCGGGATGGAGTACTACCGGTCGTCTAGCATGTCCATATTGCATGGATGAAACATGAGCATTTTCTTTACCTTATGGTAAGAAAATTCATGGTTTGACTGTCATCGATATTTTCTCCATGTAAATCATCCCTTTAGAGGAGACAAGAAAAACTTTTTAGCTAATAGAGTAGAAACTAGATAACCACCGATGATATGGTCAAGCGAAGACATATATGAACTTGTTAGGGACTATCCAAAGATATATGAAACTGGCGAGCAAACAGAAATTGAAGGCAAATCAGTTGTTCATAACTGGTGCAAACAAACTATTTTTTGGGAGTTTCCATATTGGAAACATCTTTTGCTTCGTCATAACACAGATGTGATGCACACTGAGAAAAATATATTTGATAATGTTTTTAACACAATTTTGAATGTGAAAGGGAAGACGAAGGATGATTTGAAATCAAGACGTGATATATAAGAATTATGCAAATGTCCTAAGCTTCATATGAAACCAAATGACAGTAAAAAACCCAAAGCATGTTACGAATTTGATAATAATCAAGTTAAAGCTGTGTTAAAATGGGTGGAAGAGTTAAGATTTCCTGATGGGATATCATCAATTCTTCGTAAATGTGTTGACTTTAAAAATGGTAGATTGAGCGGAATGAAAAGTTACGATTGTCACATAATGATGGAAAATTTGTTTTCCGTTATGTTCAAAGAACGACTGCCGTTAAAAGTTTGGAAGGTAGTAACGGAGCTTAGTATGTTTTACAAAGAGCTTTGTTCGACTACTTTAAAAGTGCAATGTTTACGTAAACTTGAAGTGGACATTCCTATATTGCTTTGCAAATTAGAGAAAATATTTCCGCCGTGTTTTTTTAATGTAATGGAACATTTACCTGTTCATCTCCCATCTGAAGCACGACTTCAAGGTCCTATCCAATATGGACGGATGTATCCATTTGAGAGGTATGTAATATGTTATCACGTAATTTAATTACATTTGAAAGATGAAGTTAATATAAATTAATTTTGCATAGATATTTGAATCATCTGAAGATAAAAGTGAGGCAAAAATCACGAGTTGAAGGTTCGATATGTAAATCTTACATCGAAGAAGAAGCTTCGTTCTTTTTCTCTCACTATTTCAGTAACCATGTGAATATTTCATTTGAAAGTGTTCCTCGTAATGACGAAGGAGACGAATAAGAGTCCTCTCAAGAAATGTTATCTATTTTTAGACAACATGGTCGGCCTTCTGGAAAATGTGTAGAAATATGGCTAGATGATAGAGATCTTCATGTAGCACACACTTATATTTTTCTAAATTATACCGAGGTTGCACCGTTTGTTAGGTAATCTGAAATAATAATTTGTGTTTTATTCTTTTCTATAATGCATGCGCGTGTATAACCTAATGTAATAATTTGTTTATATAAACAGTGTTTATGAACATGAAATCCGAACAGAGATCTCAGTAAAGAATTTTCCGGTTGGTTTTCAAATTATGTTTATGAGCTGAGAAATTATGTTGTTGATGAAGGGTTGAAACATCTTGCGATGGGACCAAAAAAAGTGGTCAAGACATATCCTATATATTTCGTCAATGGATATAAATTTAACACCAAAAAATACGGTGCAGAAAAATTAACAAATAATACTAGTGTATTTGTTAAAGGTAGTGACGATCCAGAAAATCGCTTAAATGATTTTTATGGCGTTCTAACACAAATTTTGCAACTGACATATTTCTTATGACCCACGGAGGAGGTGTTTCTATTCAGATGCAATTGGTTTAGCAATGTTCCATGTTCTGGAATTAATGTGCACAAGGATTATAATCTTATCGAAATAAAGCATACATCGCACTATCACAAGTATGATCCTTTTGTACTAGCCAAATAAGTATTGCAAATTTATTACGCTCCTTATCCGTCTCTAAAAAGAGATAAAGCAGATTGGTTTGCAGTTTTTAAAACAAAGGCCAGATTCACATTCGATGGGAAGAATATTCCAGATGAACAAGCTTATCAGGCAGATCTTGAGCAAAATAACGAAATAATAATTACAGACGATCATACAGATTTTGGTCCTTTGATCGATGAATCAAATGTTTTGGTAGAAGCGTTTGACGGTGCAGAGGAAAATATCGTAGAAAACGACACCGAATCTGAATCATAAGACGATGATGACTGATATAAATCTGAATCTGTTTTTTTGCAATTGATGTAACTATGTTGAATTCTTGATGTATTATGAAATTGATGTAACTATGAAACCAAATCCGTTTACCATTGTTTACATGTTTTATGTCATTTCCATTTGTCATTTATTTAGCAATTTTTATTAAAAATGCAATGAAATCTGCTTATCGTCGGAAGAGTACACCCATTACGAATTAGGTACAACACACTTCCATTTCTATTTCCATTTCAGTCATTAATTAAGCAATTTATACCGTTGATGTCATTTTCATATGAAATATATCTCATTATCATGTTATTATTCTCTTATATAATGACGTGTATATATGTCACGGGTTTATCATAATGTCATATAGAGGTAGGAGCTCTTCCCGATCATCAGGAAGCGATGGCAGTGGCTCATCGCAAGAGCCACAGCGTCCAGTAGTTTCGTTAGTCCTAGAGCAGAGGGGTAAGAATTAAATTTTATTCAGCGTCTTATTTTTTTATGATATATGTAAGTACTTATCTATATCGTATTTAAAAACAAAGGGATCGACCTACTTCCCTCGAAGGTTGTGCTGGATGTCTCTAGAGCTTCTTATCGTAGTAGGATGAGTGCTTGCTGGCCGAAGTGGGATAACATCCCTCCTCAGATCACATAGTGTATATGGCAGGATGTCCTAGTATGTATATTTTTCTGTTTTCCATTTTTAATTCGTTTTTGTCGTTTTTCTACTGTTTATCGTTTAAAATGTAATCTTTTTTTTTTACTTTTTATCGTGAAACACAGGCTGAGATAGACATCCAGACAGACGATATGATGCTGGCACGAGGATACTGGATGAAGAAGATGCGCAAGAACTACAGGGACACGATATCTGAGATTAAGAAATCTGGTAAGAAACCACGGTGGATGGGGGAGAGCGTATGGCAAGCTTGGTTGAGATACTGGGAGACGGACGAGGCGAAGGCAAGTATACTAAATTTTATTGAATTATTAATTTGACGTGATCGAAAAATAATGTATCAAATTTTGAATGTACAGGCAGAGTCGGATAGAAACTCTGCAAACAGAAATAATAATCCCGTCACTCATCGTGGAGGATCGAAGTCGTTTCAGCAATATCGGCAGGTTTTGGTAAATTTACTGAATAATAAATGTAAATAGTTTATGCTATATAATTTTAAATGTATAATAATTGTATGTAACAATCAACTTCAGGAAGCTGAGGCACATGGTCCTGTGGGCTATATGGATGTGTTCACCCATACGCATGCTGTCGAGCATGTTAATCTGGACGGGACTGTTTCGTATACATGGCAGGACGATAAATCCAGCAAAAGCCATGTAAGCATATTTCATTTTATTCAGTATTAGTAATTGTTTTGCTTGTTAAAAAATAATGAAATAAGATATGATATTATTAATTTGTTAATGCAGGAGAAGTTTATGGAGCAACGGTAGAAACTCCTTGCTGATACGGGTCGAGATCAACTGACGACTGATGAGGAGGACGCTATTTTTGAGTCCGTTACGGATCCAGCAGAGCATGGTCGACGATACAGATTTGGCAATCAAGTGGTAAATAATTTAGTTTATCTTAAAATACTTCAAATATGATATTTTGACCTTTTCAAAACAATAAACTTGGATTTTATTCATTTTTTCATTATTGCAGGCCAGTAGTCAGAGTAGGGGACGGCGGAGCAGAGCTCAGAGTGATCTACAGATATAGAAGAATTGCGGACTAGAGTGTCACAGCTGGAGGAGAACCACCAACGGGCCATGCAGACCACACAGTTGCTAGAGTACATGCTGCAATTTGGTGGCCGCTTCCCTTCCACGGCTGACTTTGGATCTGGAGGAGATTGATTCATTGCTTGCTTGCTTGTTCAGGTGTTTTTTTTAGTTTTGAATGATTTGGTAGACGGTAGAGGTAATTGTTGATTTTTGTATAATTATGTTTGATACATTTGGTTTTGTGGTTCTATGAGGATGTGGATGAAGATGTTGATGATTTTGTGTATTTATAACATGGTAGAACACTTATTGTTAGGGTTATTTCAATGTTGGAATGCTTATGTATATTATGTACTTTATTTTGATGTAATTTTATTTATTTGTGTGTTTATTGAATATTGTGTAGTTTGGGTTTTGATATTTGGTTGGAATATTGTATGCTGGATTGTACAGTATTGATGTAATATTGTTTGGAAGAGAAATGTGGATGAAAGGCTATATTTGCAGTAGAATTCAAAAAAAAACAGCAGATTTCCGACGGCTTCCGACGGATCCCGACAGCTTACAGGTCAAAATTTCCGACGGCTTCCGATGGCTACTGACAGCCTGTAGCACTTCATTTCTGACGGCTTCCGACGGATACCGACATGTGTCGGGATTCGTCAGAAGCCGTCGGAACAGAATACGACACCCTGTGTCGGAAGCCGTCGAAAATACTGCTCCCCGACGCAGTATATTCCGATGGCTTTTTCCGACGGCTGCCGACGGCTTCCGACGGCAGCCGATGGTTATCAGCCGTCGGAAGTCATTAATCTCCTTGTAGTGTACTTAATTAATAATTAAGATGTACTTAATTTGTAATTAAGTTTTATTAATTAATAATTAGGTCTTATTAATTAATACTTAAAGGGTGATTAATCAAAGGTAATTAAGGATTAATCAAGGGTAATTAAGGATTAATCAAAGGTAATTAAGGATTAATCAAAGGGTAATTAAGGATTAATAAAAGGTAATTAAAGATTAATCAGATGTTAATTAAGGGTTGATTAACTGTTTAATCAACTAGTGATTAAGGGTTAATTAATTTGTAATTAAGGTTGTTAATTAATAATTAAGTTTTATTAGTTAATAATTAAGGGATAATAAATTAGTTAATTAATGATTAATTAATTAATTATAGGATTAATTATGGATTAATTAATTTGTATTAAGAGATATTGATTAATAATTAAGGTTATTAATTAATAGTTAATGGATGATTAATCAGTTAATTAAAGGTTAATTAATTGATTATAAAAGTAATTAAGGATTGATTACTTTGTAATTGAAGTAGATTAATTAATAATTAAGGATTATTAATTGATAATTAAAGGACAATTAATTTGTGGTTGGAGATTAATAATTGATAGATAAAGAAATTTAGGATGATAAATTTAAGTGGTGATTAATTGATTAAATGTTTGTAATTAATTAATGATTGGTTGAGCAGGATTAGGAGATTAATTCTTAAGTAATTAATTTAATTTAAGTTGATTAAATTAATTATGATATGGATTAATAATTCCTGTTTATGGATAATTGTTTGTGTAGAATATCTGAATTGGATGATATCTTTTGGATGATATATATTGGGTGATATCTATTGGATGATATATATTGGATTATATCTATTGGATGATACGCTGTGATATTCTATGGTGTGGTATTAGATATATCAGCGATAAATGTGTGATATTTATCTATGTTAAATGCTGTGTGAATTCAATATATTGAATTGAATTGAATTGTTTAAACCTTTAAACAACTTGGCCTTTAAGATACGTTTGGATTTCGATGAGACTGGGATCGGGTATCTAATTTGATTATCCGAAAACCACATCGATCCAAGCTAAACGATAGGCCATGACATCTCAAAGTGAAGAATCGAGATAGAGTTTCAGAGTGCAAGGGTTATTGTCGTTAACCCTAAGGGTGATTCCAAAATGAGTGTAAAGTGATAATGCCTTCAGTTTCGTTCGAACCCGAAACGAACTAGTACAGATTGAATGCTTTCAGAACATCGTCAGGTGGATGATGAGCATTCTAAGATAGATGTGTTCTATAAAGGTAATCGTAGCCTCAAGCCTCATCAACCGGGAATTGCTAAAACATGGAAGGTGCAGCAAGGCTAAGTGAGTCGCGCTCAAGTAGGACAAGAGCTTCCCCTGTCTAGATGTCCCTTTTTCGGCTCAGTGGACAGTTGGATCTGCATCCAACTGCGAGGTTGTCTTGTTCGGTACTGTTCAGTAAGGAATGGTTCCGGCCTTGTGTTGCAGGAGGTCGGGAGTAATCCTCGGTACGTTGATCTAGGCCACGTACTGTGACGAGCGGTAGCCCAGTAGCCCTGCCATTGATGGAAACCTATTCTTCCTACGTGCCTTTACGGTTTTGATTGTATACCCACTTTATGGCTAGTATGCTGGGATTTAATCATGTTACAATTTCAGCTATTTCTTATTTATTTGAAAACCCTAGACCTTATTATAATATCACTGGATTTCCTATCAAATGATTTGGTTAGCATAAGGTAAAAACTTACCCGTGTTTATGTGTGGGAAGTCTTACGTGATACCTTTTGTTTTCAAAGGTTTTCAAAAGTTAAGCAACTTTAAACCATTTACTCACACCAGACCCATGTCTGACCCGGAGTTTATTTCTGTTTTTTTCTTAAACTCTTGGGTACACAAATTTTTACAAGTAGCCAGGGGATTCAGGTTAGCTTTGGCGAATATTGGATAGCTTGGAGCAGGAGACCAGACGTAGCTATATCTATCTGTTTCTGCAGTGTAGAGTCTTTGTCTGTTGTATTCTGATGTAATGTATTAGACAGACCTTTATAACTATCTAATATGAAATGTTGTTGTAATCTGTGTAACTCTGATGTATTGACTATGTAATATCTATTTGATATATTATATTTTGTTCCGATTCCGCTGTGAGATTCTAATTTTGTTGAGTTCTTTCTTTTTTCTATTCTATTTCTACCTCTTTCTTTTTCATTGATGATCCATCTTTCTGTGGAATGAAAGGCGGGTCGTCATAGCTGGTATTAGAGCATAGGTTGAGATAATACCTAGGCCCTGGAGTCGTGTCTATCTTGAGAGCGCGTATTTGTAATTTTTATATAATTATATATCTATCTTAAATTTTTTGGGTATCTGTACGGATTTCCAACATGATTTCTAGAGGAGTTTCATCCCTTCCTTTGTTCGGTTGATCGTCCTATCCTTGTATCTAATCCTATAGGCAGGGTAACCGAGTTAGATAAGATCTGTAGAGGCTTAAGGATTCCTTATCTCCCCCATAGTTTATCTGGTGACCCTTTATATGGGATTTCAAAGGGTTTGATCTTATTCTGGATATGGATTGGATGGATAGTAAGGATTGTTTCTTTGGAGACTAAGTTGGGAGGAATTGCAAAAGTGACTTGCGATGATTTCGGAATTCTTTTGTGCATCTATTGCTTGGAAGCAAGGCATCTTCAGAAGGCGTAGAGTCCATCGTTGTGGTGAGAGATTGTCCGTATGTTTTCGTAGGAGTGAAGGTTTGCCTTCATTAGGAGATAGAGTTGGTGTAGCAGATCCAAGATTTCTTTAAGGAGGCATTTTGTTTATAGTAAGGGTATTTATGTAGATCCAGTCAGGGTAGCTACTATTCAGAGTGAAGCAACAACAGGTTTCTGGAATTGGCAAGGTTCTATAAGAAGTTTATCATGGATATTTCTATGACTTCTTCGCACTCAACCAAGTTGACTCGGGAAGGAACGAAGTTAAGTGGACTGAAGTGTGAAGAGGCTTTCTCGGATTTGAAGGCAAGGCTAAGCAGTGTGCCTATTCAAGCTATTTCTTATGGCAAGAGTAAGTTGAGGTCTACACATATGTTTATGTGTGCCTGTTATGGATGGATTGAGTCAAGAATGGGCAGTATTCCAGTTTTGAGATTGATGATCAAGGAACTTTGGGAAGCATCGGAAGGATTTTTGTTCCAAATATCTAGGATGAGGCAAGAAGTTTTATCAAAAAATCTTTTGGTGGCTAAGCATGAAGAAGGATGTAGCTGCTTTCGTCAGGGATGTGCGATCTGTCAATAGGTGAAGGTGATCAGCAGAAGACCACTGGTTTGTTGCAGCTTTTGAAGTTCCAAAGTGGAAGTGAGAAGTGATTTATTTGGATTTCGTCGATGGTTTGCCAAGGACCAAAGGGGGAAATGAAATATGGGTAATTATAGACTGGTTGACTAAGAGCGACCATTTTATTTCGGTCAAGGCAACCCGTATTGCAGCATCTTTTAGCTGAGTTTTTCTTGAAGGAGTTTGTCCAACTACATAGTGCTCCGGTCAGCATTGTTAGCTACCGTGATCGTATCTTCTCCAGCGGAATTTGGAGACTTTGTGATCAGCTTTGGGTTCGAGTTTGAGTTTGAAGTTCAGCCTATCATTCTCAGATCGACAGTCAGACAGAAAGGCTGAATAGAATTTTTGAGGTTGTGCTAATGGCTGTGTTTTGGATTTGATGGGTCTTGGGAGGACCATCTGCATTGAATGGAATTCTCGTTTAGTTATCAGGCGAGTATCTAGATGGCACCCTACGGAGTTTTGTATAGAAGACCTGGAAGATTCCCTTTCTGTGGATCGTCTTGTTCTTGGTCCTATTTTGATTCGTGAAGCATCTCCGAAGATGGAGCTTATCTAGAGGAGTTTGAGAGCAGTGCAGGATCATCAGAAGGATTTGTGGACAGGAGACAAGGACAATTGGAATTCGGATCTAAGGATTTAGTCTTTGTCAAAGTTTCCCGATTTAAAGGAATTATCAGATTTGGAAAGACGGGATAACTTGCTCCAAGATGTATTGGTCTGTTTTGAGTGCTTGAGGAGATTAGTAATTGTGGTCCACGGGATTGAATTGCTAGTTTGGATGGCTGAAATTCACAGTGTTTTCACATATCTCATCTGAGGAAATACATGAATGATCCATCTTAGTTGGGATCTGCAGTTCAAAAGGATCTGGTAGTTCAGCTGGTTTGTAGTGTGGTCTGATATTTGGTTCATTTTTATGGATCAGAGTAAGCGGAAGCTCTAGATCATAGTAGTTTAGCTCATTAAGGTTCTATGGAGCTAGGATTTCAGAGTTTGACTTAGAGAACTCTGAGTAGTTTTAGGAAGGCTTATCCGGAATTGTGTCTGTGTAACGTCCCGCCTTTACGCACGATTTAAACAGACATACATGCCGATTCAAATCATACGTAAGGGCGGATTGTTATGGGGTAATAAGAAAAACAGAGAAGAAATAAAACAAAATAGAATCTCACAGCGGAAGGATAAAATATAATAATCAAAATTTACAGTTTATAAATCTGTTTACAAAACATTTATATAATACATATCAGAGTTACACATACCAACAACAATGCAACAGAACAGTGTGTAGTGCACTAATATAAATAATAATAATATACATCTTCGTCTTCGTCCTCCAGAGCTAAATCTTCAAATCCTGAAACGCTCGGACTTACTCGAGCGAATTGAAAAGACAAAACACTCGAGTCAGAACTAAAAGATCTTATGTGAGTTAAATTAACAGAAATAAATATGAGTGCAGTAACTCAAGAGATCCTCGGGATTTACATCTCTTAAGGATCCGTTAAACTATTTACTATGTATTATATTGCGCTATTATAATAGTGTCTATTTGTAAAATAAACTTACTTTTAAATAGCGTTAAGGCTTTACATTTTCCACCTTAACACAGTTATATATTCCCATAGTCTATACAGTACCGTAATCTCCCCCGTACTGGGCGTCGTCAGAGGGCACTCCATAGGTATGGTACAAAACCAAAATCGTATAAGGCGCGCTAGGGTAGGTGACACGGCACAACTAGGCAATGCCAGGGTAGATATACCAATTACGCTTCCGGGCCGATGGAAACGCGCAGCGCGCAGCTGCCGCCCACCTCGGACAAACTCCCCACATCAAAGAAATCAAAAGTGAAGGTGGCCACCGAATAAAATCCAAAGTCATAGTATAGTATCGAAGGGAAGTGTCCGATCAGAGGTGCTACCTCATTAACCCGTCGATCGCTCCTGTTTTAGCCACCTTATGCCAACTCACGGGAGTTGGGTCCATGTACTTACCTTACAGGAAACGCCGCCACCAACCTACTTCATTCTGGAATCTCCACCGCGTATACGGTTAGTCAAAGTGGTTTTCGGTATCGACAGAGAGTATGTCCATATCCGATCCCGGTCTCTTTGCCAACCAATCGTTATTATAACACCGCGGTTATTTACAAAAAGAATTATACTTTTAAAACCATAATAAAATATCCATTTAAAACCCATATAAACCCGATGTCATTTATTCTTAAAACCCCAAATCAATACGATATCATCTATTTTCCAATATATATTCTTCCCAAAATCATAGGGTTTCCAAAGTAAAATATTTAGAAATCAAAACTCTTGAATATAATATTTCCAAATTATACTACCTTGAAAACATAGCTTTGAAACAAAATTTTCATCTCTTAAGTGGTTAAATATCAAACTACTTTTATAAAACAAAATAGCTTCTTTAGATTTCACAAATCAAATTCAATATCGATTTAAACTTCCAAATACCATTTCAATTCTTATGTTTCAAAGCTTTAAATATTTCACCATTTCAAAACAAACTCATTTGACAATCCCATATATATTAAATTCAATTACTTATTATTTAGACTTGAAATATTTATTTAATGAATTCAATATAACTAAGAAAAACCTTTAACTTCACATACTGGAAAATCTTTCAATTTATTATATATTCATTTAAATCAACCTGATATTCATTTAAATCACTCTAGACAAAATCAAGTTATAAAAATCATATCCTTTAGAAATTCTAACTTTTTATTTAATTCCAATTTAACTTAATATTCATCTTCCAACCTTATTCTCATTTAAGTCAATAGAACTTCCAGAAATTTAAATTTAAATAAATGCTTAATCGTATTTGATCTAAAAAAAATCAAACTTTATTTTATACTTCAAATCAAATTTATACAAAGTTTAAAAACCGAAAATTACTATATATATAAATAACCTTTATCAAGAACCAAATCAATATCCCATAAACCATATATATAGCTTTGCAAAACCATAGAAAATCATTTCAAAATATTTTTATATATATATATACCGCGGTGTCTGTATATAATTTTCTATCCTATGGTCAAGTGATACGGATATTTATCATTTCAATCCGCAATTTAAAATAAAATGCGGTTGTATATCATTTCAAACCGCAATCCCGAATGAAATGAAAATGCATGATAACTTGCAGTTTACATAAGATAGAACACATCATCCATTCAACCAATATCAAACATCAACCAATTTATTTCAATCATCATCAATTTATTTCAATCATCATCAATTTAACAAACATCAATATATGACATATACAATATAACAGGAAATAAAAGACAGCTATTAACTAACAGTTTATATTCAAAATAAATTTATTAACCGTTTAACTATCAGTTTATATGCAAAAAAATAAATTTTTTACTTTCAATTTATATGCAATAATCAAATAATTAACAGTTATATTAAATAAATGCGTTTGAACAGAAATAATGAATAAAACATGCCAAACAGTCGTAAATAAATTTTACTCTTATCTAAAGTCAAATTAACAAACATAAGAAATTTTAGAAATTGTGAGTGGGTTAAAACACTCACCTTTTGAATTTAAATTGAATTTAAATCCAATTTAAACTCAAAAATTCGACGGTCTCCAAATCTTTCCAAACTAGCGTCAACAGATCTGGAAATTTATTACGATCCTAGCAAAAAAAAATCGCGTAAATCGGAGGTCGTATGAGAAAGTTGTACGCATTAATGGTGATTTGAAATTTCAAAAAAAAGAAAAAAGAACATATATATCACATCATATATTTTATTTAACTTGCAATGGAATTTTTAGTATTGCGTACCTTTTTGCTTAGCCAGATTTGGATCTGGAACTACTTTCTCATTTTGTTTTGTTTCCTTGCTATCTTAATATTTTTTATTTTATTTTTATAGAAAGTTTTGAAGAGAAGATTATATAAATATGGATTTGAAGAAAAAGACATGGAAAGAAGATAAGGTTTAAAAGAGAAGAATATTTTAAAGAAGAAGAAGGACAACAACAAAAAAAGAAAAGGAAACTTTGATAAAGAAGAAGATTTGAAGAATAAGAAGAAGAAAGAGGAAAAAAAAACTTTGGAAAAAAAGAGAAAGGAGATTTGAAGAAGAAACATGAAAAAAAAAGAAGGAAGGTGAAGAGTGACAAAAAATGAAGCTATAGAAGATGAAATTTAAAAAAAATATGAAATGAGGCTACAAGAATGAGGAATGAAACTAGTGAAAAGCTAAATATAAACAAAGTAGGAATTGAAATAAAGTAAAAGTATGAACAACCCAATAAAAAATGGTAGATATTAAAAGAGGTGAAAGAAAGAAATAAAAATATGAAAAGTATGTTACGTTCATGAAATGAAAAGGCTTTAGATCATGTAAATGGAAATGAGTAATGGAACAAATGAGGAAACAATAAAAAAACGTGTGACAACTGTTAATTAGAAAGGGAATGAATGGACCAACTCTACTCTATAAACAAACTTTTAGAATTCAAATTTCAAAACATTTGTTCACCCAATTAATTTTTTTTAACCCCAAACATACCAAATTTGACACTCATTAAAGATTTAATTACCACAACATAACTAAATTTAAAAAGACCAATTTACATAACGGGGACAGTGGATACATAAATAAAATATGAACCATGATTTAAAAATTCAAATTTAAAAATAACATTTTTCTCGACACGTAATTATGAACTTGATTATTTAATTTATTTTAAATTTCAAGGATAGTAATAAAATCACTTCCGTGCAACCTATGCCTGCTATTTAACTACCGAAAAATGTTGTTTTAAAAATTCAATTTTCTCTTTTTACAACTTTATATTTATATTCAGAATGGAAACGTTCAATTTATTTCCTCAACATTCTTTTATTTTCCTTAAAATGCTTATTCGTTACTTGCAATTCATAAATGTAAACATTCTTATATTCTAAAATGATCAACTTATACAATATTAAATCCATTCTTATATTTCCAAATAATGTACATTCATAATGAAAACATTCTTACATAAATTTTATTAATTGCACTTTGTTTCTTTTCCTTTTTCAATTGAAAGATTTTAATAAATTTGTTTCCAATTAATTTTAATCTTCCACTTCAAAACAGACCCTAATTGATGAAATCAATTAAATAAATACGTGAACATTGTAATCCTTATTTATAGTCAAGCAAACATGTTTATAAAATTACAGTTTCCAACAAGCATTAAATTCATACTAAATAAATCTTTTTCTCTATTCAATAAAAAAAATCAAATGTTTATTCCATCTAAAATTTTAAGTAGGAGGATTCCATGTTGGGTTCAAAATCTATTATTTTAATATCCTTGAATTTTACTTTAATCTATATAAACGAAATATTTAAACGTTAATTTCATTTATTTTGCAATACTTTAATTAAACTAAAATATCGTTTTCTAAACTTAAATCTATGCTCTCATTGATTCATTCAATTTGCACTTATTATGTATTATTTTAACAACTCATTTATAACTTTGAATCTATTCCCCAAATTTCACATTTCTATCGTTATATACATTTGAATTCCATCCTATTTAATATTTCAAATATTACGTCATTATCATTAAAGTAATAAATATATTTTTAATTGTTGCAATTGATTTTCTGTTATAACTTAATATACTAAATAGGTGGTTAATCTTAAATACTTGTTCTCATTAATGATTTATTTCTACTTACAAATTAATGCAATTATTACCTATTTCCATCTTTATCTCCAATTAACGTAAAATGTTATATTCAAATTCCATAAATTTCAATAGATTCAAATTATCATATCTATGAAGAACATTTACGTTATTCTCCATTTATTACCTTTACTTATTCAACGTAACATTTAATTTATATTTATTGCAATGATTTCCAAATCAATTGAATTGAATTAAATATATATATGTATCACTCATAATAACTTGTGGTCACTACTCTTGATCACCATTGATAAGTTTATTATTTACAATCCAATAATCGCCATTCTATATATATATATACACACGAATTAACTAATTCAATATTTCCATTTCGTTTTCCTATCCTAAATTTATTACTAAGTGTATTTACTCCATTCCAACAAGTTGGAATTCCATTTTTACTATACAATCATTTCCCTATTCACTTTTTATTACTGACCCATCATCATTGCATTTATTGTCTTTTATTGATTTAATCAATTTACCCCATATTCCCTTAAATTCATACTAACGAAACATTCAATTCTATTTATCGCATAAACTCCATTTCATGAATCTACCTGCAATTTCTACCTAGAAATAAGGTTACATTTCCGTTGAAAATACATTTACATCTTACGTTACTACATTAATAGTTAGTAACGTTTATATCATTAACCATCACTTATGAATAATTAGCGTTTCCTATTTATTTTGTTACATTCACTTATATTCACTTTATGAATAAATTGGTATTACCTTTAACCTATTAATTACTAACTTTAATTATTGCCATTCATTTATCTAACATAAATTTTGAATCTATTTCCAAATTTTCATATTTCAATTAATTAACACCTTACAATAGTTTACAAATAAAAGGGATAGTACTAATTACATTATTTATTTTCTTTCATTACTTTATTACCTCCGTTTATATCCAATTTCCGTAAATCAATATTTTATTCCATTGACAAATTCAATATTTGCAACAATTTCCACTATTACTAGTAATTGCAATATATAATTTAATTTGCAAATTTTAATTACCCTTGATACATCAAATTTCAATATTTGCTTTCGTATAAATTAATAAGATTTTTATTTCTTTCTAAATTTAAAATAAAATCCTATTAATTTAATTCATTTTAAACATCGAATTTACACGGGTCGTTACACTCTCCCCCACTCAAAACTTTTCGTCCTCGAAAAGGAAAGAAGGAAAAAGAAGAATAAAATAACAATACATCTTATTCAAAATATTTAACTTATAAACAATAATTTACTAAATTAATTACTTTAAATAAGATATCCTAATTTATAACTATTTAATCCCTTATATTTAAATTATTAAAGTTTGGAAAAACATTTTCAAAATATTTCTAAGATACTGTATTTTCTTATATAATCCAAAGGGTTACAATTTATATAAAGTGAAATTTTAAAGTGGTTTCAATCACTAACAACGAAGAATACAACAACTACCAATTTCAACCAACAGCATACACAACAAAACAAAACAACCATTCAATTAAACAAGCAAATAGTTGGTCGGGTTCAGAACTTGAAATTGTAAGGAATGAAAAATAACTATCCAGTGCATCATTTACTCAACAGTCCTAGATGGGACAAAATAGATTATTTATTCATCCAACGACTTCAAATTTCCTTACCCAACCAACCATAGATCAAACAATATCAATTTAAACCAACAAATCAAATTAACTTATATAAATTCATTACATACTTTTGATGTTTGATTTCCTTTCTTTTATTCAAACTGCATAAATTTTCCTTTTTATAATTTACATTTATTTCTAACAAACTTTTAATTTCATTTACTCATTCAATGTTTGTTTTAGTTGTTATTTTTTTTTACTTATTACTTACAATTTTTCATTTCCATTATCTCAGGTCATGCCAGTTCTTTTTATTTCATTATAATTTTTCGTTCATTTATTGCATGCCCTCATTTATTTACATTTGTTTATCAATAGTATTCATGTCCCGTTTAATTTGTTAGCATTTCCATTTTATTTACTTAAGTTGATATTCATCCATTTGAATTACTTACCTTTAATTATATTCACTTATAGTAAAATTTCAATTGTAACTTAAGTTTATACATTAAATTCTCATTTATAATAGCAAATTCATTGAGTACTTCATTTCCTACTTTTACTTGTACAATTTTCATTACATTTCCTATTTAACATTTCAACTTTTTATATTGGTAAGTTATATATGTTAAAGAAAATGCAAATGAACTTATACAAGTTTTATCTCATCGTTTAATTAAATTTAACGTTCAAGAATATTACTCTTTGTTTCATGTGTTATAAATTTCAAATTTTCTTTAAATCCATTAATAACTTAGCATTAAATCTCTTACCTAAATTAGAGGTTTCAATTATTAATTACTTACCTTTTATTTTACTACAATAATTGAAACAATTAATTAATGGAAATTTAAGAATTAAATACCGGGTTAAATTTCAAATTATTTTAAAATAATATATAAATATATTCTTCCAACTTATATATCTCTAATTATATTTAAACAATTCAAAACTTATATATTTTTCGAAATTGAATCTGCAGTAAAACTACTACAGTGGCCTTTCCCCTTCGAAACTCGAAAATGAAAGTCGATGATGCGGCCGCCATCACCGAAATTATTTTCCAGCGACAAAGAGGAAAGTACAAAACTTATTTTCTCCAAAAATCTTCTTTAAAACAATTCTTCCGAATTATAATAAAATATTTATATCAGAAAATACTTATACATAATATTATTATATTCCAAAATAAAAATTTCGAAAGAAATTTCAAAACCCCTGAACTTAAGCCCTAAATTTCCAGATTTCATTTATTTTACTTTCAACTTAGTTTCAACCATTATTTATATTTTCATTACCTAACACCCAATTTATAGCAACCAAATATATGTCATTATAAAATATTTTTATATATAGAAAATATAATAGGCAAAGTTATTTCATTCACCTATATTAAAATCAAATATTATGTCGGTCTGTCTTATTAAGTGTTTAGAAATCCCTATTGATGTCACAGCATCCCATGCACCAACTAGAATTTATAAATACAAAACGGAACAGATTAACCCAATATTAAAATCTTTTTATATCACTAACAAATACGCTCTCTCATATATATACACTCAGCGACTCCCATAGGGTATTACTACCCTATTAGTAAAGAGTCAAACCCCACAAAGCTAAGGTTTATCGCTAAACCAAAGCTCTGATACCAACTTTAACGTCCCGCCTTTACGCACGATTTAAACAGACACACATGCCGATTCAAACCATACGTAAGGGCTGATTGTTATGGGGTAATAAGAAAAACAGAGAAGAAATAAAACAAAATAGAATCTCACAGCGGAAGGATAAAATATAATAATCAAAATTTACAGTTTATAAATCTGTTTACAAAACATTTATATAATACATATCAGAGTTACACATACCAACAACAATGCAGCGGAACAGTGTGTAGTGCACTTATATAAATAATAATAATATACGTCTTCGTCTTCGTCCTCCAGAGCTAAATCTTCAAATCCTGAAATGCTCGGACTGACCCGAGCGAATTGAAAAGACAAAACACTCGAGTCAGAACTAAAAGATCTTATGCGAGTTAAATTAACAGAAATAAATATGAGTGCAGTAACTCAAGAGATGCTCGGGATTTACATCTCCTAAGGATCCGTTAAACTATTTACTATGTAGTATATTGCGCTATTATAATAGTGTCTATTTGTAAAATAAACTTATTTTTAAATAGCGTTAAGGCTTTACATTTTCCACCTTAACATAGATATATATTCCCATAGTCTATACAGTACCGTAATCTCCCCCGTACTGGGCGTCGTCAGAGGGCACTCCATAGGTATGGTACAAAACCAAAATCGTATAAGGCGCGCTAGGGTAGGTGACACGGCACAACTAGGCAATGACAGGGTATATATACCAATTACGCTTCCGGGCCGATGGAAACGCGCAGCGCGCAGCTGCCGCCCACCTCGGACAAACTCCCCACATCAAAGAAATCAAAAGTGAAGGTGGCCACCGAATAAAATCCAAAGTCATAGTATAGTATCGAAGGGAAGTGTCCGATCAGAGGTGCTACCTCATTGACCCTTCGATCGCTCCTGTTTTAGCCACCTTATGCCAACTCACGGGAGTTGGGTCCACGTACTTACCTTACAGGAAACGCCACCACCAACCTACTTCATTCTGGAATCTCCACCGTGTACACGGTTAGTCAAAGTGGTTTTCGGTATCGACAGAGAGTATGTCCATATCCGATCCCGGTCTCTTTGCCAACCAATCGTTATTATAACACCGCGGTTATTTAAAAAAAATTATACTTTTAAAACCATAATAAAATATCCATTTAAAACCCATATAAACCCGATATCATTTATTCTTAAAACCCCAAATCAATACGATATCATCTATTTTCCAATATATATTCTTTCCAAAATCATAGGGTTTCCAAAGTAAAATATATAGAAATCAAAACTCTTGAATATAATATTTCCAAATTATACTACCTTGAAAACATAGCTTTGAAACAAAATTTCCATCTCTTAAGTGGTTAAATATCAAACTACTTTTATAAAACAAAATAGCTTCTTTAGATTTCACAAATCAAATTCAATATCGATTTAAACTTCCAAATACCATTTCAATTCTTATGTTTCAAAGCCATTTCAAAACAAACTCATTTGACAATCCCATATATATTAAATTCAATTACTTATTATTTAGACTTGAAATATTTATTTAATGAATTCAATATAATTAAGAAAAACCTTTAACTTCACATACTGGAAAATCTTTCAATTTATTATATATTCATTTAAATCAACCTGATATTCATTTAAATCACTCTAGACAAAATCAAGTTATAAAAATCATATCCTTTAGAAATTCTAACTTTTTATTTAATTCCAATTTAACTTAATATTCATCTTCCAACCTTATTCTCATTTAAGTCAATAGAACTTCCAGAAATTAAAATTTAAATAAATGCTTAATCGTATTTGATCTAAAAAAAACTCAAACTTTATTTTATACTTCAAATCAAATTTATACAAAGTTTAAAAACCGAAAATTACTATATATATAAATAACCTTTATCAAGAACCAAATCAATATCCCATAAACCATGTATATAGCTTTGCAAAACCATAGAAAATCATTTCAAAATATTTTTATATATATACCGCGGTGTCTGTATATAATTTTCTATCCTATGGTCAAGTGATACGGATATTTATCATTTCAATCCGCAATTTAAAATAAAATGCGGTTGTATATCATTTCAAACCGCAATCCCGAATGAAATGAAAATGCATGATAACTTGCAGTTTACATAAGATAGAACACATCATCCATTCAACCAATATCAAACATCAACCAATTTATTTCAATCATCATCAATTTATTTCAATCATCATCAATTTAACAAACATCAATATATGACATATACAATATAACAGGAAATAAAAGACAGCTATTAACTAACAGTTTATATTCAAAATAAATTTATTAACCGTTTAACTATCAGTTTATATGCAAAAAAATAAATTTTTTACTGTCAATTTATATGCAATAATCAAATAATTAACAGTTATATTAAATAAATGCGTTTGAACAGAAATAATGAATAAAACATGCCAAACAGTCGTAAATAAATTTTACTCTTATCTAAAGTCAAATTAACAAACATAAGAAATTTTAGAAATTGTGAGTGGGTTAAAACACTCACCTTTTGAATTTAAATTGAATTTAAATCCAATTTAAACTCAAAAATTCGACGATCTCCAAATCTTTCCAAACTAGCGTCAACAGATCTGGAAATTTATTACGATCCTAGCAAAAAAAATCGCGTAAATCGGAGGTCGTATGAGAAAGTTGTACGCATTAATGGTGATTTGAAATTTCAAAAAAAAGAAAAAAGAACATATATATCACATCATATATTTTATTTAATGTCACGATCCTAATTCCAGCGTTCAAAAATCGACATCCGTACTCCACTGTACTTGAATGCCGCAGATTCAAACGTCGAAATTCGAGTCGTGCCGGAGCTTATAACACATTAAGTAAATAACACAGCGGAAAAAAAAGAATATGCATATCAATATACAACATTTGATACAATAACTGATACAACATGAATGATACAACAGAATGGTACAATAGATATCGACATTTTCAGAGATACAAAGAATAGCAGCGGAAATAAAAGATAACACTAGCAGCAGAACAAATCTCCAAATTAGTCTTCAAGAAAGAACTCCAGTATCAGTAATCTCCATCTCCAAAGCACCGATCCAGCAATAGCTCGAACTCCCACTCAAGATGAAGAAAAGCAACTCGATCCAAAATGCGATTGCCAAATCCTAATGGCTGAAAGCTATCGAATCTACACCTACTATGGATTATCTGAAAATCCCAACTCTAGACTGCCCGTGTGGGAAATAGTGGGCACCCAGAGTTTAGGAAAGGAACAATAAACTCCAGGTCAGTCATGGGACTGGTATGAGCAAACAAAAGCATTTGGTCTTTGAAATAAACAAGAGAATTTAAATTTGAAATCCGCAATGCTTTTTGGAAAATGAAACTACCATAAGGCCTCCCGCCACACACACAATGCAAACGCAGACTTGGAGGAGATTTCTCCTTATGATAGTCAAATATGCTTAATACGAGAAAATTCTTTGATATTATTACTAGTGCATAGTGGAAAAATCTTTCGAAAGTATAATATAAATCCTAGCCAGCATAGGTACCATGATGCTATGCCTACTATAGCTGCCATGTTAAATGGCAGGTTCTACAACTAAAACCGTACAAGGCACGTATTGGATGAATGAATTTCCAACAAATGGTCAGGCTAAGGAACTTCCTATTGCCACGCCTCTGGCGGGACGTCCCGAGAACTAACGTTACGGTTAGATCTCTGCCAACACAAGGCCGGGTTACCTCTGTAACTAGGTAACTACTACACGAATATGTCATCCCCCGGTCCTTTGGGACCTTTATCCGAGCGCGCGCACAATAACACCACACAGTAATAGATATAGTGTATCAACATGAGTAAGTATCTGGGCTCCATACCATGATACCACCCTTTTCCAGAAGGAAATGACATACCCTAAAGGGCGCGACCCTCATAACCTTGCCGCATCTTTCCTGTTTCGACCATTTCCGGGGAGTGAGGTCCTGATGCAGTCTCGTCCACAAAGCTACGCTTTGTGCAACAAAGCCATGCTTTGGGTCAACAGATGACCAAAGCAATGATCACAAAGATAAATGATCAAACAAATGATCATATCACAAATGATCAACCAATGATCATCACATAGCAGCACTCAGCATGCCACATTACCAAATTGGGAATATCACTGATAAATATCAACTACATAACCTCTGAGCTCGTACGTCTCAGAGAAGGGTGTTAAGCTAAGAGAATAAATTCTCCGCCACCAAGCAGAAATGTATTTGATAGAAATCAGATAACATCTCAAAGTGTAATGTCGGACATACAACCATACAAGTCTGTTCCGGGTTCGAACAGAACCGAAGGCACTTCCGAAGAAGCCCTTGCAAATCCGGGTATCCACAAACCCGATCGGACTTCCCATCACTAAGGAGAACTCTATACCGGAGCAACTCAGTGCAGAGTCAATCGATAGGTTATCCTATCGTTCTCACAAATACCCGGTCTTCACCACCGGTCTTCAATTGCAATCCATAACGTCGTTTCACTATTCGGAATGGGCTATATGACACAAGGTCCTCTCCCGGCTAAACCGAATAGTAAGCGCCATATTTTAAAACATATGGATATGGGATTTCAGTTAAGTCACAACTTATAAAATCCAAACCTTTTCTCCCAAATGGTTAAACAAATTACCATTTTTAAATCTTTAAACAAAAAGATTTATTTCACAAGGTTTCACCCAGTTTCACAAAGATCTATTCATAGATTCCAAAACAATTCCCATTCAATTTGGATTAACTCATTTAAATCTTTAAATTAAAGATATATAGCTTTCAAAACACGTTTCCAAAGATTTATCTAAAACTTGGAAACTATTTAAATATTAAGTTTAAACCTAAACCTTATTTAAAAACCTAAATCTACAGATTTTAAAATTTTAAAAACCAGATTTAAAATCAGAAAACAGGTCTACAACCTGAAGCCTGCAATACACAGAGAAACCCGAGAACCCCATATCCTACTTCAAGTCAAACACATGCCTACTTCGAGTTTCACATAGACCTGCTTCGAGTCATCCTCATATTTGCTCGAGCCATCTCTGCAACACCCCATACCCAAGCAGTTCATCAGAATCTCATCGCCGTCCCCTCTGCCGACCATTTCAGATGATCCACTACCAACCAGCAACCCACATATCTTCAAACTTCAACCCAAAAACGAGAAATTATACAGGAATTCAAAAATTTATCTCTGAAACTCAAAGTTTCATAACCTGTAAATTTTTTACAGGTTTCAATACCAAAACCTGTCAACGATCATAAATCGCCTCTCCGATCATCTGACCTCCAACCTTCCCGGCCACGAATGCTTCTACACACCCTCTACCCATATCCCAAACACCAAAGCCCTCGGTCAATCCATCACCTCAAACTGACCAAATGTTTAACCCTTATTACAAAACAAGGGTTCAATACAATAACTCAAAACTGCAACCATCTAGTAATTATGATACTCATTTCATAAGTATTTAACTTAAAACTATTTAAATTGTTTAAAAATGAACATAAGTATTTAACTTAAAACAAAGGTTAAAACAAAGTGTATATAATATAAAAATTTAAGTTTATAAGAAGAATTTCTTTTGTCTTTGAAAATTTTAAATACATAAGGAAGTGAAGAAGTAAACATACATATGTAAGTTTGAATTTGTACAAGTGTTTAGGCCTCATGATGAATTTTAACAAATGGCATTCATAATATTTATTTGAATATAAAAAATGAAATTTAAAATTATGAAAGCTTTACATCTTCCCATATGTAATCATGGGTATCTTAGAAAATCTGAAAACAGATTTGCCTCCACTAATCTCAAAATCACAAAGCTGTTCAAAACTAGAAAAAAAAAACTGAAAGTAAATCTACCTGGAAATCAAGATAGCTTGAAAATCAAAAATTAAATGCAAGATCTACTTAATGCAAAAGGATCAGATCAAGATTCAACAAGCAATTCTAGTTTCTGAAATCAAGCTAAGATTCAAACAACTTCAACAAGCTTCAAACTGGAAACATGCAAATTTCAAATCCTGAGGCATGCAGGTGCTTCTCTGTTCAAATCCAAAACTTGAGACAAAGTAAACTTGTGAAGCAAATTCCAGAAATGCAAAAGTCTCACCCTGGAAACAAGAGCTTCAGTTTGGGCCAGAGATAATGCAAGATTTTTCTGGAAATAAATTATAAAGGCAAGTGAAAAATTTCTTTTTAAAATTTGAATTAAATGTTAGTAATCAGAAAATGAAACAAAGGTTTAAACAACCTTGTAAATCAGTTGCAGGAAAACAAATCAAGTTTAAGGGCTAAAGTGATTTCTGGTTTGCAACTGCAGATCATATATCCCTGCACCCAAGAATTTAAACTGTAGGTAAGTAAATTAAATTTTTTGTTATTGATGAAATGTATAATCAAATAAATAGTGATTAAGCAAAGATTTGATTTACAAGTTCCAGATTCAAGCCTCAGGCAAGACCAACCAAAAATCAAAATAAGGAAAAGAAAAAAAAAAAAAAGAAAGCAAAAGCCTGTAAACTCAAACTGTTCTGTCTTTCTTCATCAAAATCATCCAGGTGAGCAAACTGATTCTTTAAAGCCTAATTTTGTTGATCATTTGTGATGAATGTTTGATGGTGCGATGGAAAATGTTTGAATGGATGCAAACTGCTGTGTATATGTTTATAAATAGATAAGTGTGAAGTTGCATGCCTGTATATATAAATATGCAGTCCCTGTTTTAGTTCAAACTCATCTCAAAATTTTATTTTGGTTCTAATATCTAGAAAAGAAAACTGGTGGTTAAATTCTAATATTCATTCAAAAAGAAAAACTTGTCTAAGTTAAAATAACTTAGTATTGTTCTCTGGAAATAGAAAACACAGTGTAAACTTAAATCAAGAAAAAAAAATAAGTTGTCATGGTTTATAAATTCAGAGATATGAATCAAATGTTCAAACTACAAATTTGATTTTTAAAACAAATTCCTTACAAATTTCATTCCAGCTTCAAAAGGGCTCTCTGCATTTTTAATGTGAGCAACTTTCCCTCCTGAAATCTTTTTTCTTGTTAATGCTTGTGAGTAAATTTCTGTTTTAAAAACAGTTTCTTCTTTTAAAATTAAGTTATCAAGATTTGCAGAAAACTAAAGTTAATTCAAATGCCCTTTTAAATGAGAAAATAAAAACAGTGGTAATTAAGAACTGCTCTGTTCTTTTTTTTTAGTGAGTGACCCCAAATTTATATGTTGTTTAAAATTATATATGTGTATGAGTTTGAAAATATGCTTGACTGTTGTATGCCTGCATACATAAATCTTGAAAATGCAGAGGAGAGTGATGTGAATTTCTTCAAACATGCTGCTGTTATTTCTTGGATGTAAACACAAATCCACTTATTTTTGTCTGAATCTTAGTTAGGAAGTATGGTGTGAACAAATTGTGTTTGTACAATATAGTTTAGGTTTGAAATATTTTAAGTTAGAAAAGTAAAGACTGTTACTTCTGGAATCAATGACAACAGACAATAGATTCTAAAGTAAAAATTTACCAGACATCTTAAAATTTATTAAAACAAGTTAAAGCTTAAATGCATGTTTAAAAAAAACATGGATATTAAAACATGTATCTGGTTTAAAAGCTTCTGAGGGGTTAGATAATTAGACTGTGCAGATTTGGTGTTTTGAGGATATCAATTCATAAAATAATTTGGGAACTTGGATTCTACCTGGAGGTTGAATTGTTAAATGGAGAGAGTGGGGAGGATAAGGGGAAATTGATCAGAGAGTGAGGTGATGACAGTGGGTTTTCAGGATTTGCATGTTTGGTTTGAAGCTTTTTCAGGTTGATGTTATTTTGCTTGATTCAAATTATCAAGCTACAGAGTATTATGTTGGAGGTTGTTATCAAGTTGAAGGGGTGGATGGCTCCTTGGAGAGGATGGTGAGGTAACTGGAAGTCGTCGGAGTAGTGGTCGCAGCTGCACAGTGGTTTGTGGTATCTGGTGAAAATTTTGGTGTGCGGGGTTTTGGGAGACTCGGAGTCAACCTCGGGAATTTGGTATTGTGACTCGAAGTAAGATAGGGATTGACCCGAAGTAAATTAGAGGTGGTCTCGGGATTAGTTGTGCAGACCTGATTTTTGTTTTTGTTTTTTTAAAAAAATCTGGAAACTCAAACATGTTTAAAAGCTATGATTATATTCAAGTATAGGTTTGAATTAAACTCAAGTAGGCTTTTGAATTCAAAATGATGAAATTAAATTTAGGTAGGATTTAAATTTAAATCTGGAAAACAGTAAAATATAGTTTCAGGTTTGAATCCAGATTTTTGTTTAAAACAGTTTTGTCTCTTTTTAAAAAAATTTTTTTTGGGAATTCAATGTTTAAAAACAAGATTCAAATTTAGGTGTAGATTTGAATGGGAATTAAGTTTAAATTCAAAGTTTTAAAATGAAACATTTAAATTTTAAGCAAGATTTAAAATTGGGTTTGAAATCAAATTAAATATGATTTCGTTTTGTTTTGAAATCTGTTTGAATTCAAATCAGTTTGAAAAGTTTTAAAAATTGGACAAAAATGTTATTAAGTAGAATTCAAATATGAATCTGATTTCAAATAAGGGTTTAAATTTTAAAAAAATTCTTTCCTTTAAGTATTGAAATAAAATTATGATAAGTTTAACTTTTAATTGAAAAGTTAAAATAAAATAAGTGGATTTGATATAAAGTTTATATTAAACTTTATTAAATAAATTTGGAAAGGTTTTAAAGATTTTAAAAGTTCAATTTAAAATATGTTTAAATTTAATTGATTTCTAAATATTAAATTTTATTTAAATAAAGTTTAATGATTTAGAATTTGATAATCGATTGTACTAAAGATTATTATTAGTTATTTTGAATTTGATTTAATTAAAGATAATTAAATTTGTAAAGATAATTGAGATAATTGAATCATTTTTAATTATCAAGTTTTATTTGTCATAAATGATTTAATTAAGATGATGTTTTCTTAATTAAGAATCTTTTAATATAATGAGTTAAGAATCATTTAATTAATTTTAAATGATTAAGTTAATTAGTTAATTAAGTAATTAAATTATGATTGATTAAGATAATCACTTTGGATTAATCTAATATAATACTTAGGGAAGTAATTAAGTGATTAATTACTAAAGGTAATTAAGTAAAGGATAAATACTTTATTAAAAGTAATTAAGTAATGTGATTAAGAGTTAATCATTTGAGTTATTAATTGAAGAATTAATTAATAATTAGTTAAAGGTTTAAATTATTTGATTAATGATTAATGAATAAAAGAGTTAAGAATAATTAATTAAGTGATTAATTACATGTTAAAGTAATTAAGTATGTATAACTAATGATTAAAGATTTATTAATCAAATGTTCGAAGGTTAATTAATTTAAAGAAAAATTAATTAATTAAGTAATGAAGGTGATTAAGACTTAATCAATTGTAATAAATGATAATTAATCATTGATTAAAGATTACCAATGAAAGTAATTATGTGGTTGATAAATTTAAAACCACGCAAATTTATTCATCTTAACTGAAGATGTTTGATTGTTATTGAATGCTTTGTGATGGATTGATATATTTGATATATGATGTGATGCTATGTATTGTTTTGTGCTAAGTTGTTATATCTGTGATGTATATGTTGTTATATGTATATGCAAACCCTTGACCCGTAAAACGACATTTGGATTTCGATGCGACAGGGAGTCGGATTCCATTTGGTTATCCGAAACCCACATCGAATTGTAATGATTGAATCTGTGCTGATTGATGATGTGCTCTTATTGTGTAAAACCCCTGGACCACACTTATACACACACAAATATGGATTGCACGTGGAAATGGGTTAAGTCACAGATTTTGAAATTGTTTTAAAAATTGAATTTTCAAATCCAAAATAGTTTTGAACTAGAATTGAAGCTTTTGAAAATGGTTATTTTTAAATAACTTGATTAAGTTTGAAAATGTAGATAATTGGATTTAAATTTGAATTCAATATTTGAAATTGAATTCTAAAATTTGGAAACCAAGGGTTAAAAAGGGTATTCAACTTATAAATGGGTTTATATGGGTTTTAAACCATTTTAAAGGTGATGTTTTGAAATTTAAATTCAACTCAAGATTTCAACTTGTATAAATTAGTTTTGCTTTCACATAAGAATGAATTTCCAATTTGTGTTAAGGGATTTCAAGTCAAAGAATGAAAATAGTTTCCAAGTTTTAGATAAATCTTTGGAAACGTGTTTTGAAAGCTATATATCTTTAATTTAAAGATTTAAATGAGTTAATCCAAATTGAATGGGAATTGTTTTGGAATCTATGAATAGATCTTTGTGAAACTGGGTGAAACCTTGTGAAATAAATCTTTTTGTTTAAAGATTTGAAAATGGTAATTTGTTTAACCATTTGGGAGAAAAGGTTTGGATTTTATAAGTTGTGACTTAACTGAAATCCCATATCCATATGTTTTAAAATATGGCGCTTACTATTCGGTTTAGCCGGGAGAGGACCTTGTGTCATATAGCCCATTCCGAATAGTGAAACGACGTTATGGATTGCAATTGAAGACCGGTGGTGAAGACCGGGTATTTGTGCGAACGATAGGATAACCTATCGATTGACTCTGCACTGAGTTGCTCCGGTATAGAGTTCTCCTTAGTGATGGGAAGTCCGATCGGGTTTGTGGATACCCGGATTTGCAAGGGCTTCTTCGGAAGTGCCTTCGGTTCTGTTCGAACCCGGAACAGACTTGTATGGTTGTATGTCCGACATTACACTTTGAGATGTTATCTGATTTCTATCAAATACATTTCTGCTTGGTGGCGGAGAATTTATTCTCTTAGCTTAGCACCCTTCTCTGAGACGTACGAGCTCAGAGGTTATGTAGTTGATATTTATCAGTGATATTCCCAATTTGGTAATGTGGCATGCTGAGTGCTGCTGTGTGATGATCATTGGTTGATCATTTGTGATATGATCATTTGTTTGATCATTTATCTTTGTGATCATTGCTTTGGTCATCTGTTGACCCAAAGCATGGCTTTGTTGCACAAAGCGTAGCTTTGTGGACGAGACTGCATCAGGACCTCACTCCCCGGAAATGGTCGAAACAGGAAAGATGCGGCAAGGTTATGAGGGTCGCGCCCTTTAGGGTATGTCATTTCCTTCTGGAAAAGGGTGGTATCATGGTATGGAGCCCAGATACTTACTCATGTTGATACACTATATCTATTACTGTGTGGTGTTATTGTGCGCGCGCTCGGATAAAGGTCCCAAAGGACCGGGGGATGACATATTCGTGTAGTAGTTACCTAGTTACAGAGGTAACCCGGCCTTGTGTTGGCAGAGATCTAACCGTAACGTTAGTTCTCGGGACGTCCCGCCAGAGGCGTGGCAATAGGAAGTTCCTTAGCCTGACCATTTGTTGGAAATTCATTCATCCAATACGTGCCTTGTACGGTTTTAGTTGTAGAACCTGCCATTTAACATGGCAGCTATAGTAGGCATAGCATCATGGTACCTATGCTGGCTAGGATTTATATTATACTTTCGAAAGATTTTTCCACTATGCACTAGTAATAATATCAAAGAATTTTCTCGTATTAAGCATATTTGACTATCATAAGGAGAAATCTCCTCCAAGTCTGCGTTTGCATTGTATGTGTGGCGGGAGGCCTTATGGTAGTTTCATTTTCCAAAAAGCATTGCGGATTTCAAATTTAAATTTTCTTGTTTATTTCAAAGACCAAATGCTTTTGTTTGCTCATACCAGTCCCATGACTGACCTGGAGTTTATTGTTCCTTTCCTAAACTCTGGGTGCCCACTATTTCCCACACGGGCAGTCTAGAGTTGGGATTTTCAGATAATCCATAGTAGGTGTAGATTCGATAGCTTTCAGCCATTAGGATTTGGCAATCACATTTTGGATCGAGTTGCTTTTCTTCATCTTGAGTGGGAGTTCGAGCTATTGCTGGATCGGTGCTTTGGAGATGGAGATTACTGATACTGGAGTTCTTTCTTGAAGACTAATTTGGAGATTTGTTCCGCTGCTAGTGTTATCTTTTATTTCCGCTGCTATTCTTTGTATCTCTGAAAATGTCGATATCTATTGTACCATTCTGTTGTATCATTCATGTTGTATCAGTTATTGTATCAAATGTTGTATATTGATATGCATATTCTTTTTTTTCCGCTGTGTTATTTACTTAATGTGTTATAAGCTCCGGCACGACTCGAATTTCGACGTTTGAATCTGCGGCATTCAAGTACAGTGGAGTACGGATGTCGATTTTTGAACGCTGGAATTTGGATCGTGACATTTAACTTGCAATGGAATTTTTAGTATTGCGTACCTTTTTGCTTAGCCAGATTTGGATCTGGAACTACTTTCTCATTTTGTTTTGTTTCCTTGCTATCTTAATATTTTTTTATTTTATTTTTATAGAAAGTTTTGAAGAGAAGATTATATAAATATGGATTTGAAGAAAAAGACATGGAAAGAAGATAAGGTTTAAAAGAGAAAAAAAATTTAAAGAAGAAGAAGCACAATAAAAAAAAAAGAAAAGGAAACTTTGATAAAGAAGAAGATTTGAAGAATAAGAAGAAGAAAGAGGAAAAAAACTTTGGAAAAAAAAGAGAAAGGAGATTTGAAGAAGAAACATGAAAAAAAAAGAAGGAAGGTGAAGAGTGACAAAAAATGAAGCTATAGAAGAAGAAATTTTTTAAAAAAAAGGAAATGAAGCTACAAGAATGAGGAATGAAACTAGTGAAAAGCTAAATATAAACAAAGTAGGAATTGAAATAAAGTAAAAGTATGAACAACCCAATAAAAAATGGTAGATATTAAAAGAGGTGAAAGAAAGAAATAAAAATATGAAAAGTATGTAACGTTCATGAAATGAAAAGGCTTTAGATCATGTAAATGGAAATGAGTAATGGAACAAATGAGGAAACAATAAAAAAAACGTGTGACAAGTATTAATTAGAAAGGGAATGAATGGACCAACTCTACTCCATAAACAAACTTTTAGAATTCAAATTTCAAAACATTTGTTCACCCAATTAATTTTTTTTAACCCCAAACATACCAAATTTGACACTCATTAAAGATTTAATTACCACAGCATAACTAAATTTAAAAAGACCAATTTACATAACGGGGACAGCGGATACATAAATAAAATATGAACCATGATTTAAAAATTCAAATTTAAAAATAACATTTTTCTCGACACGTAATTATGAACTCAATTATTTAATTTATTTTAAATTTCAAGGATAGTAATAAAATCACTTCCGTGCAACCTATGCCTGCTATTTAACTACCGAAAAATGTTGTTTTAAAAATTCAATTTTCTCTTTTTACAACTTTATATTTATATTCAGAATGGAAACGTTCACTTTATTTCCTCAACATTCTTTTATTTTCCTTAAAATGCTTATTCGTTACTTGCAATTCATAAATGTAAACATTCTTATATTCTAAAATGATCAACTTATACAATATTAGATCCATTCTTATATTTTCAAATAATGTACATTCATAATGAAAACATTCTTACATAAATTTTATTAATTGCACTTTGTTTCTTTTCCTTTTTCAATTGAAAGATTTTAATAAATTTGTTTCCAATTAATTTTAATCTTCCACTTCAAAAAAACCCTAATTGATGAAATCAATTAAATAAATACGTGAACATTGTAATCCTTATTTATAGTCAAGCAAACATGTTTATAAAATTACAGTTTCCAACAAGCATTAAATTCATACTAAATAAATCTTTTTCTCTATTCAATAAAAAAAATCAAATGTTTATTCCATCTAAAATTTTAAGTAGAAGGATTCCATGTTGGGTTCAAAATCTATTATTTTAATATCCTTGAATTTTACTTTAATCTATATAAACGAAATATTTAAACGTTAATTTCATTTATTTTGCAATACTTTAATTAAACTAAAATATCGTTTTCTAAACTTAAATCTATGCTCTCATTGATTCATTCAATTTGCACTTATTATGTATTATTTTCACAACTCATTTATAACTTTGAATCTATTCCCCAAATTTCACATTTCTATCGTTATATACATTTGAATTCCATCCTATTTAATATTTCAAATATTACCTCATTATCATTAATGTAATAAATATATTTTTAATTGTTGCAATTGATTTTCCGTTATAACTTAATATACTAAATAGGTGGTTAATCTTAAATACTTGTTCTCATTAACGATTTATTTCTACTTACAAATTAATGCAATTATTACCTATTTCCATCTTTATCTCCAATTAACGTAAAATATGATATTCAAATTCCATAAATTTCAATAGATTCAAATTATCATATCTATGAAGAACATTTACGTTATTCTCCATTTATTACCTTTACTTATTCAACGTAACATTTAATTTATATTTATTGCAATGATTTCCAAATCAATTTAATTGAATTAAATATATATATGTATCACTCATAATAACTTGTGGTCACAACTCTTGATCACCATTGATAAGTTTAGTATTTACAATCCAATAATCGCCATTCTATATATATATATATATATATATATATATATATATATATATATGCGAATTAACTAATTCAATATTTCCATTTTGTTTTCCTATCCTAAATTTATTACTAAGTGTATTTACTCCATTCCAACAAGTTGGAATTCCATTTTTACTATACAATCATTTCCCTATTCACTTTTTATTACTAACCCATCATCATTGCATTTATTGTCTTTTATTGATTTAATCAATTTACCCCATATTCCCTTAAATTCATACTAACGAAACAGTCAATTCTGTTTATCGCATAAACTCCGTTTCATAAATCTACCTGCGATTTCTACCTAGAAATAAGGTTACATTTCCGTTCAAAATACATTTACATCTTACGTTACTACATTAATAGTTAGTAACGTTTATATCATTAACCATTACTTATGAATAATTAGCGTTTCCTATTTATTTTGTTACATTCACTTATATTCACTTTATGAATAAATTGGTATTACCTTTAACCTATTAATTACTAACTTTAATTATTGCAATTCATTTATCTAACATAAATTTTGAATCTATTTCCAAATTTTCATATTTCAATTAATTAACACCTTACAATAGTTTACAAATAAAAGGGATAGTACTAATTACATTATTTATTTTCTTGCATTACTTTATTACCTCCGTTTATATCCAATTTCCGTAAATCAATATTTTATTCCATTGACAAATTCAATATTTGCAACAATTTCCACTATTACTATTAATTGCAATATATAATTTAATTTGTAAATTTTAATTACCCTTGATACATCAAATTTCAATATTTGCTTTCGTATAAATTAATAAGATTTTTATTTCTTTCTAAATTTAAAATAAAATCCTATTAATTTAATTCATTTTAAACATCGAATTTACACGGGTTGTTACAGTCTGGATAGCTAGTGATGTTTGTTCGAATAAATTTTTTGTTCGAATAAACTGTTTGTTTGAATGAATTGTTGATTGGTTGATAGTGTATGTGTAACAACCCGGTTTGTTTTCGCATCAATTAATAATCGATATCTAGACGATTAATATTGTTGCAAATTGCCATTTGAAGTTTTTAAATTTGAATTTAAAATTCTTTTACAAATTTTTAGTAAAATTAAAGGGCTTTAAAAAATTATTTGACCCACTTTTCTTTGGTGCCGTGATAATTATTCACACCGGCCCAATAAACCCCCTTTCCTCCATCTTCATTTTCGTTCGACCCGACCCCCTTTCTCATTTTCAATTTTTTTTAAACCCTAAACAAAACGATATAATGGCTGTCGTTCGTCTCCCTTTCGAAATTTAGGGATTCGGCAATCGTCGTCTTCAACTCGATCGAGTTCAACTTCGATGGAGCATGGAGCCTTCACACGTCTTCAGCAGCTAGGGCTTCGGCAATCGATCCCCCAATTCGTACGACTACTTCAAAAATAGGTCGAGCCGCCTTCACTTCCAAAGCATAGGTGAGTAATTTATGTTACTCACATCTTATTCGAACTATTCGAATTCGTTTGCTTGTTTGATTTCGTGGTCTTCGGCTTCGATTTGATCTTTGCTCGATGTTGATAAAATTTGCCATAACTTCGGCCGTTACTGTCTTTGGTTGAGAACTTGAGCATTATTGTTTTGTTTCCACTGACCTGTATATCATCATCTTCAAAACTTGCTATATTTTTTTTGGTGGAGATTTGTTGCAGTGGTCATGTGAACTGATGCTTTGTTTTGAACTCAAACCCACTGAGCATTATTGTTATACTTGAACTTTATGTGTGTTGTCCCTTGCACCATTCATCAGTTGTATCCATTATGTTGGTTGCGATTTGTGACATTCAAGTCAGTTGCACACTTAATTCATGTGGTCTGGGTTCTTCCCTGACCTATACACTTTGATATTTTTAGACCACTGTCTTACATTGGTCTGCTACTTTATTTCTTTGATATTGTGCATGTTTGAGCCTTGATTTGTCACTAGTCCATGCCTTCTTGTTCTTCTTTATAACTGTGAGCATTCCAACCTGCTACCGCTGTTTTGATTTCTTTTTGCACTGCACCAATTATGTCGACTTGAACGTCTCGTTGATATGTGCATTAACCCTGAGTATGCTTCATCTTGCATCATTGTATATCCATACTGTTGGCATTCATATGTTTACAAATACATTTCATATACTTGTAGCCATTCATGCAAAATTCAGTTGCCTTCTTCTGGTTCATTTCATTTTGGAACCATTGCTTTGTGACCCTTTTCACTAGTGTTTTTCGCTGTTGCATTGTTTGGGTGTTTGTTGTACATATGAAATTGATTCATATGTATGCTAGGCAATGTTTACATTGCATTGCCTTATTTTTGTGCTTTCTTCTTTAGCCTGTACCTACCTGTTTGTATTTGCAGTGCTATTTTGACATTGTGTTTATTTTGTTACACTAGTGACAGTGTTTGGCATTCTTCAGTTTGGTGGTGTCACTCTTGTTTACATAAATAAGTGTGGTTATACTACATATAATTATGTAGTTCACTGCTTCATGTATTTGGGGTTTACTTCTTTGATATTGAGGCTACACTTGAGTCTTGTTTAATTCGTTGAGGCACTGTGCATTGTTGCCAGTTGCTTCTCTCTGTTCACTTGAGCTGCTGCAGTGTGCATATATGGTTATTTTAACCATTTCATTTTGTACCTGAGTCGCTGATGTTGGTTTGCATTATTTTGTTCATTTGGATTTAACAATCTTGTTGAGTTCACTTGAAATCCCTATATGCATGTCATATGGGTTTGCTTGTGGTACACTGTACTGCATTCCTGAGTTAGTTATTGTCATTTTCTACATATTTATATATGTGGCCTTGTACTATTTGATGGCATTTGGATTGATTTTCGAATTACACTTAAGTTGAATCCGGTGACTCAGGTTTGATCTTGTGTTTGCTTGCGAATTTTTATTGGGTACATTATCACTGTGGTGGCAAGGCAGTGCACGCAAGCGTGAACTGCAGCCACACGGTATTCATTGGGTACATCATCACTGTAGTGGCAAGGCAGTGCACGCAAGTGTGAACTGCAGCCACACGGTACTGCTTTTATTGTTATTTCTTTTGCTTTTGATTTATGGATCTATTTCGTATTGCATATGTTGTAGTGGCGAGGCAGTATACGCGTGCGTATACTGCAGCCCTACTCGTGTTGACCTTTTAATTGATGTTCCAATTGATTTGAATTGGTTCGCGTTATATTTACCGTTATCCGATTTCTTATTTAAGAATCGGATAGGTAAATTTACTTCTGTGACTGTCGTCTATTCATTATTTAATTGTTATTGCTTCTGTGCACTAATAACCAAGTTTGAATTAGACTGGCCCGGGTATTATTTTCTTTTGAATGTAATACTCGGGTCAGACCCGAGTTATTTCAGGTTGTAGACATTCTGCTTTGGGATGCTGCTTGAGCTATGAAGACTTTTCATATCTTTTGGAGTTGTCGAGTCATAGTATAGGTTGATATGTATTCATGTATATTAGTCGATAATGTACTTGTATATATAACTTCCTGAGTCGACTGTTGTAGTTGTATCACATGTACCGTGTCAAATGTATTGTAACTGACATCAGTTATTATATATATATATATATATGAGACTTTCTGTTTCATCTGTGTTCCGCATTTATATTATCTGTGTTATTATTTTATATTTTTGTCCTAGACTATTATAGCCACTGTGTAGTAGCTTTGAGTTTGCATCGGTATGTCGGATTTCCTCCTGAAATGAAATGCACGTTTTTACTATCTGGCATATCGGTGCTCGCACAAAGCAATTACATGGATGGTCGCTCCTCAACAGCCTTATTCTCCGTGCTAGTTGATAGTACTACACCGTAGTGTTCTTGGCTAGCGTGGGTATAGAGGTGGGGCGTCACAGCTTGGTATCAGAGCCTGGGGTTTAGGACGAATATAAAACATAACTTAGATGGAACATGTGTTACAACTATTTGTCGATGTTTTATTTCACATCTTTGTCTAAGATCATCTTTGATAGTTAGGTATAAATTCCTAACTCTTTTTCATGAGCATTGCTGCTATTCTCTGTTGCGTTTGCTCATTTGAGTATGCACTGCTAAGTATCATTGTGTATAAGCTCTACCAAGTTGCATATTGCTGCAACTCGTGCCCACTTCGATTTGAGCTCGCATTGTTTATTCGAACTGCTGTATCTATGCATTCTTATCTCTGATTCGTGTACTGGATGGAGTCTTCATGCAATTGGGTTTTGGGTATCAATCTTTGAGACAAATTGAGTTTCAATTGTCGACTCTGTCTGCTTATCCATGGTTTGTTGGTTTTCATGTGCCTCTCTGATAGTTTAAAAATTTCTTTGGTATAAAAGAAATTGTCTTGGACTTTGCCTTGTCGATATCGACGTTGACTTGACTTTTACTTTTGTTAAAGTCATTCATGCATTTATGCTCATTTTGCTTCGTTTCTCCAATTGTTGATCGATTCTTCTTTTCCGATTAGTTGTTATCACCTTTGTCGACTTTGATAACTTCTATTTCAGGAATTTTTGGGTATTCCTACTTTGATGGATTGGAATCGAATTCTTCGGATTTTATTCACGTCTTCGAATGTGAATCTTAGTGAATTCATTTGGTTTCCAAATTTAATCGATTCTCGTTAATTCCTCGATTTGTTGCTATCATTTATTAGCAACTTTGATGATCTTTTCTTCGGGATTTTTGTGAACATACCTTTTGATGGGTACAGTATCGATTTCTTTGGATTCTATTCACATCTTCGTATGTGAATTCTTGTGATTGATTGTTTCTACAATCATTTTTGTGATTTGTCACTTTAAAAATATAAAGGTTTCAATACTAGTAGTAAATATCAAAACTCTTTTAACAAACAATTTCAACTCTATTTTTAATAACAAAGCTCTTTTCTTAAACCGTTTTCCAATCTATTAGTATATACAAACCTTTACCTCACTCGAATGAGAAATCTAATTAAACGACTTAGTAAAACAAGTGGTATGAAACGCTTGCGTTCACTTCGTCGGTTAATTCTTGGACTTGTTCGATTGAACCTCTTGTGACAATTTTATTAGTGAAGATTTACAGTTTGTTCGTAAATATTTAAGTTAAGCTAGTGGTTATGGGACATGAAGCTAAACTTTTATATTCACTAACTTAGTGTAATTGGCACTTCTCGTTGATCATGACGATCATTCTTATGATTTAGACTAGCAATTGTGCGATGTCTCGTTTTGGTTAGGCTAGACACCACCTGTGTGATTCCATTCACACATACCTTTTCGGTTAGCCTAGACACCACTTGTGTGATTCCACTCACACATACTTTTCTTTTGTTTGCGAGGTTAGACTAGACACCACTTGTGTGATTCCACTCACACATACCTTTTTGATTTTTGGTTAGTCTAGACCTCAATCTGTGTGATTCCGACTCACACATGTGGGGTAGCGCCCCACGGTCTTCGGGCCATTCGTGTGTCAAAATTAATGGCTTGCAACCATGAGATAGCGTCTCGTTATGTGTTGCACGTGCTGATGAATTTTCATGCTCGCATGTAGGTGAGTTTTCGTGCTCCCGTTCTCGCTTTGCATTGCACGTGTTGATGAGTTTTCATGCTCGCGTGTAGGTGAGTTTTCATGCTCCCGTTCTCGCTTTGCGTTACATGTGCTGATGAGTTTTCATGCTCACATGTAGGTGAGTTTCCATGCTCCCGTTCTCGCTTTGCATTGCACGTGTTGGTGAGTTTTCATGCTCACATGTAGGTGAGTTTTCGTGCTGCCGTTCTCGTTATGCGTTGCACGTGCTGATGAATTTTCATGCTCGCATGTAGGTGAGTTTTTGTGCTCCCGTTCTCGCTTTGCGTTGCACGTGTTGATGAGTTTTCATGCTCGCGTGTAGGTGAGTTTTCATGCTCCCGTTCTCGCTTTGCGTTACATGTGCTGATGAGTTTTCATGCTCGCGTGTAGGTGAGTTTTCATGCTCCCGTTCTCGCTTTGCGTTACATGTGCCGATGAGTTTTCATGCTCGCGTGTAGGTGAGTTTTCATACTCCCATCTGAGTTTTCATACTCTCATTTGAGTTTTCATACTCCCATTCGAGTTTTCATACTCTCATTCGAGTTTTCATACTCTCATTCGAGTTTTCATACTCCCATTCGAGTTTTCATACTCTCATCTTGTGATTTCTGGATTTCTTGTGTAGTCTTCTGGAATTTGTGCTTCACCAATTTTCGTGATTTCTATTGATAAGTTTTATCAATTTTTGTGCATTGGTGAATTCGTGTGTCATTAACTTGTTATGAATACAAGTTTAGGGTATGATACCCCTTTCTATCTTTGAGAAGATTCTTGTGACACTTTTAATGAATGAAAATCCACTTATCGAAGTTGCTACTGATATCGCTGTTTTAATCACGTGTTTTAGAAATTGTTTCAAAATAAAAATCATTTTCAAAATTTTTATAGTTTACGCTTTCAAAAGAATGAGGAGGCGATTTAAACGTTTCAGCATAATCGAGGATTATGACCCCTTTCTTTTACTGATTCGTTTAATTCCGGACTTGTCCGTTTGAGGTTGAAAAATTTATGAATTCCTTTTATGAAATTAAAAGAATATTTTGTGATTGTATTGCCCATTGAGTGCTTTAAGAATTCTGGTTGATGCGCTTGATCAACGTTATCGATAGGAATCTCCTAGACGCTTTGATGAGACAATCAGACACAGTAAATTGAATTTCAAAATGTAAATTTTTCTGAAAAGACAATTACATAAAGTAAATCGTAAATTTCAAAAGTTTTAGCTTTTCGGGAAAGAATATTATTTGAAACAACTCTTTTCCGATACTTCTATTCTTGCGATTCCCGAAGGGAACCAAGACTTCATCGTTTGTACCAATGCTAATCGTATTGGTTTGCATGCCATTCTCTTGCATAAGAGAACGTGTTGTCTCTTGTGTTTCTAAATCATTAATGCCTATTGAGACTAGATATGTCACTCATGATCTAGTGCTCTTGGCTATTGATTTCGTTCTTCAAAATTTGGCATCATTATTTTTGGGTGAGAAATTTGTTCTCTACCCTGATCATGAATCTTGGGAACATTTATTTTCTCATAAGGAACTTAATTTGCGTCAACCACGTTGACTCGAGTTCCTTATATCTTATGATCTTGATATTATTTACCACTCCCGGATGGGAAATCATGTTGCTGATACACTTAGTCATAGGCAACAAGTGGTTCTTTCTTTGGTGATGTCCGTATGGAATCATCTTTTTACCAAGTTCATCAGACATTTCGATGTACTTCGTTTTATTGAGCTTCGTCTCATTCCTTTTATGGACTTGCGTCTGATGTTCTTTTATGGTGATCGGCTCATTGGACGTACTGTTTTTGTACTACGTCGGCGTTCTGAATTAATGAAGCTTTGATTCATCAAGCGTATGGTTATTGTACTACGCTGTTGTTCCAAATTACTCGTGTCTCACCTATGATAGGTGTTGTGTGTTTCAGTCGGTCGGGAAAGTTAGTGCCTCGATATATTGGGCCATTTCCTATCACTGAACGTATTGGTTTCTTGGCTTATTACCGGCTCAATTTTCTGTTATTCATGACGTGTTTCACGCGTCTTCCTTTTACGGAAATGCCTTAAGGATTCCGATTTTATTCCTGAGCCCGGTATTATTGAAGAAATTGAAGTTTCACCACATTTGACTTTGAGCAACATTCTATTCACATCAATGTTTCGGGGGTTCAGCACCTTCGAAATAAAGATGTTCTTCTCGTGAAAGTTCAGTGTTCTCTAGTTCTATGGATTTCACTTTGGAATCCAGAGAATTCATCGAGCAAACACGTTCTGGCTTTCTCTTTCATACTCTATATGGTGAACTTCTTATTTTCAAATTTCGTCATTTTGTGATGATATGCTTTTATGGTTGTTACCTTTTGTCCATTTATTCCTTAAGATTGCGAGGACGCAATTTCTTTAAGGAGGGGAGTCTGTAACAACCCGGTTTTTTTTCGCATCAATTAATAATCGATATCTAGACGATTAATACTGTTGCAAATTGCCATTTGAAGTTTTTAAATTTGAATTTAAAATTCTTTTACAAATTTTTAGTAAAATTAAAGGGCTTTAAAAAATTATTTGACCCACTTTTCTTTGGTGCCGTGATAATTATTCACACTGGCCCAATAAACCCCCTTTCCTCCATCTTCATTTTCGTTCGACCCGACCCCCTTTCTCATTTTCAATTTTTTTTAAACCCTAAACAAAACGATATAATGGCTGCCGTTCGTCTCCCTTTCGAAATTTAGGGCTTCGGCAATCGTCGTCTTCAACTCGATCGAGTTCAACTTCGATGGAGCATGGAGCCTTAACACGTCTTCAGCAGCTAGGGCTTCGGCAATCGATCCCCCAATTTGTACGGCTACTTCAAAAATAGGTCGAGCCGCCTTCACTTCCAAAGCATAGGTGAGTAATTTATGTTACTCACATCTTATTCGAACTATTCGAATTCGTTTGCTTGTTTGATTTCATGGTCTTCGGCTTCGATTTGATCTTTGCTCGATGTTGATAAAATTTGCCATAACTTCGGCCGTTACTGTCTTTGGTTGAGAACTTGAGCATTATTGTTTTGTTTCCACTGACCTGTATATCATCATCTTCAAAACTTGCTATATTTTTTTTGGTGGAGATTTGTTGCAGTGGTCATGTGAACTGATGCTTTGTTTTGAACTCAAACCCACTGAGCATTATTGTTATACTTGAACTTTATGTGTGCTGTCCCTTGCACCATTCGTCAGTTGTATCCATTATGTTGGTTGCGATTTGTGACATTCAAGTCAGTTGCACACTTAATTCATGTGGTCTGGGTTCTTCCCTGACCTATACACTTTGATATTTTTAGACCACTGTCTTGCATTGGTCTGCTACTTTATTTCTTTGATATTGTGCATGTTTGAGCCTTGATTTGTCACTAGTCCATGCCTTCTTGTTCTTCTTTATAACTGTGAGCATTCCAACCTGCTACCTCTGTTTTGATTTCTTTTTGCACTGCACCAATTATGTCGACTTGAACATCTCGTTGATATGTGCATTAACCCTGAGTATGCTTCATCTTGCATCACTGTATATCCATACTGTTGGCATTCATATGTTTACAAGTACATTTCATATACTTGTAGCCATTCATGAAAAATTCAGTTGCCTTCTTCTGGTTCATTTCATTTTGGAACCATTGCTTTGTGACCCTTTTCACTAGTGTTTTTCACTGTTGCATTGTTTGGGTGTTTGTTGTACATATGAAATTGATTCATATGTATGCTAGGCAATGTTTACATTGCATTGCCTTATTTTTGTGCTTTCTTCTTTAGCCTGTACCTACCTGTTTGTATTTGCAGTGCTATTTTGACATTGTGTTTATTTTGTTACACTAGTGACAGTGTTTGGCATTCTTCAGTTTGGTGGTGTCACTCTTGTTTACATAAATAAGTGTGGTTATACTACATATAATTATGTAGTTCACTGCTTCATGTATTTGGGGTTTACTTCTTTGATATTGAGGCTACACTTGAGTCTTGTTTAATTCATTGAGGCACTGTGCATTGTTGCCAGTTGCTTCTCTCTGTTCACTTGAGCTGCTGCAGTGTGCATATATGGTTATTTTAACCATTTCATTTTGTACCTGAGTCACTAATGTTGGTTTGCATTATTTTGTTCATTTGGATTTAACAATCTTGTTGAGTTCACTTGAAATCCCGATATGCATGTCATATGGGTTTGCTTGTGGTACACTGTACTGCATTCCTGAGTTAGTTATTGTCATTTTCTACATATTTATATATGTGGCCTTGTACTATTTGATGGCATTTGGATTGATTTTCGAATTACACTTAAGTTGAATCCGGTGACTCGGGTTTGATCTTGTGTTTGCTTGCGAATTTTTATTGGGTACATCATCACTGTGGTGGCAAGGCAGTGCACGCAAGCGTGAACTGCAGCCACACGGTATTCATTGGGTACATCATCACTGTAGTGGCAAGGCAGTGCACGCAAGTGTGAACTGCAGCCACACGGTACTGCTTTTATTGTCATTTCTTTTGCTTTTGATTTATGGATCTATTTCGTATTGCATATGTTGTAGTGGCGAGGCAGTATACGCGTGCGTATACTGCAGCCCTACTCGTGTTGACCTTTTAATTGATGTTCCAATTGATTTGAATTGGTTCGCGTTATATTTACCGTTATCCGATTTCTTATTTAAGAATCGGATAGGTAAATTTACTTCTGTGACTGTCGTCTATTCATTATTTAATTATTATTGCTTCTGTGCACTAATAACTAAGTTTGAATTAGACTGACCCGGGCATTATTTTCTTTTGAATGTAATACTCGGGTCAGACCCGAGTTATTTCAGGTTGTAGACATTCTGCTTTGGGATGCTGCTTGAGCTATGAAGACTTTTCATATCTTTTGGAGTTGTCGAGTCATAGTATAGGTTGATATGTATTCATGTATATTAGTCGATAATGTACTTGTATATATAATTTCCTGAGTCGACTGTTGTAGTTGTATCACATGTACCATGTCAAATGTATTGTAACTGACATCAGTTATTATATATATATATATATATATGAGACCTTCTGTTTCATCTGTGTTCCGCATTTATATTATCTGTGTTATTATTTTATATTTTTGTCCTAGACTATTATAACCACTGTGTAGTAGCTTTGAGTTTGCATCGGCATGTCGGATTTCCTCCTGAAATGAAATGCACGTTTTTACTATCTGGCATATCGGTGCTCGCACAAAGCAATTACACGGATGGTCGCTCCTCAACAGCCTTATTCTCCGTGCTAGTTGACAGCACTACACCGTAGTGTTCTTGGCTAGCGTGGGTATAGAGGTGGGGCGTCACAGTATGTTTGATATGGATGCTCGGATTGTTAAATTGAAATAAAAGTTTTTGAATTATCTCTGTTTTAAATTTCAAGTACGAAATTTTTTTAAGGTGGGAGGAATGTGATATCCCGGAATTCGAGGAATTTAAATGTGATAATCTTCTTAATAAATTATTTAAAATCGATAAAATTGTTATTTTCAAATATAAATAACCAAAATAATTAATAGTGTGATGTTTTTAAATATAGTTATAAATAGATTTTTAAATGGAATAATTATTTTGACATTTAAATAGTGTTGATTTATAAATAGATTTTAAAATAGATTTTTAAATAAAGCTATTAAATGTAAATTTAATTTGTGTTTGTTTAAAATTAATATATATTGGAATTGATATTAAATTTTATTTCAAATTTAATTTGAATATAGGTTTTAATTTGAATTCAAATGAATACATATATCTTGAAAATATTTTGATTTAAAAATATATGAATAAGTTTTTATTTAAAATAATTTTTTATTTAAAGAATATTATTTATATAAATTTGGAAAGTGTTTTATTTAATAATAGTAAATACAAAAGCTTTATGTTAACATTTAAAAATGGATTAAATAAATTTTATATGATTTTATTAAAATTATAATTGGTTATATTTTATTTTCTTTTAAAGATTTTATTTTTATAAAATTTAGAAAGCGTTTATTAATTTACAAATGTATTTATAAATTAGGAAAATTAATTTAAAAAGATTTTTAAAATCATTTAAAAATAACATAAAAAAGATTAATACAAGTGTAACTTTTTAAACCATATTAAATACACATGTAAGTTAATGAATTATGGGTAACGACAAGTGTTAAACATTTGGGGAAGTGTCAAAATTTATTTTTATTTTCTTTAATTAAATCCTAATTCACATTTATAAACTCACATCTTCTCTCTTTTATTTCTGTTCTCATTTCAAAGACTCAACCATGTTCAACTCTTCACAAACCTGAAAACTATTTTTTTTCAAAACCAGAAATGCATGAATCAAATCTGAAACCATTACTCAAATCCACCACAAAAATCATATTCAAACAAATGCAACCCTATAAACTGTGTTCTCCTCAAACCAAAATCCACCTCTGTTCAAATCTTTTTCAAATCAAAAGACCTGAAAGTGTTAGCCTAAAACCATTTTTTTCAAATCTGTAAGCAAGCTTCAAACCAAAAATCAAAAACCCTGCAACATTTTTCAAAATCTAAAAGCCTGCAGCAGATTTTCTAATGCAAGCCTGTGAACACATTTTTCAAAACTGTGAGCAATGCAAGTCCGTAAACAATTTTTTCAAATCAGAGAGCCAAGCTTATAACAGATTTTTAAATGCAACCTGAAAGTACAATGTCAAGCAATCTTCTAAAACAAAATTACGAAGTTACAGGGTTTAAATCAAAAGCTTTTCAGTTCTAAAAAGGGATTAGCACATTCAGTGGTCAAAGCTTTCCAGCTTCAAAGGAAATCCAAAGCAATTCAAGCTTCCAGTCTCTGCCTTTTTAAAAATCAGCGAGTTAACACTTTTTAAATTAAAATCTAAGTAGATAAACATCTGTTGCTTGTGAAGGCTGAAATAAATGATGCTTTGTTGTGCATATATGAGTTATCTTTGTGTTATGAATGTTTGTAAGTGTGCATGCCTGATTTTATTTAAAAGCATCTCTGTTCTTGGTTCAGGAAATAAAAGTTTAATCAAAAATCAAAATCTAATCATTCAATCTTTGTTAGGTTTAGAGATACAAACAATATATGTTTGTTTAATCATAAATTTGATTTTAAAATTTATTTAAAGCAATATAGGTTTGGATTTTGTCCTTGAACCAAGAAATGAGTAGCAGTTCTAAATGCTTGTTAAATCAAGTATTATTCTTTGATAATCCAGTTATATAACCCAAAACATTTTTGAAAAATATGATTTTTAAGGTAGCAATCATAATTTTTAGTTTAGGATTTCATGTGAAATTCTAAGATGACTAGAATTTGGATTTTTGGGTTTCTCTAGTGATCGACTGTTACTGGGTGGTTGGGGCTTCTTCTGGAAGTAGAGGGATATACGGCGAGGCTAGAAAAAATGGTTGGATGCAGAATGGATCGCCGTGGCGTCGACATCGAAGAGATGTAGTTTTAAACCCTAGTTTTGGTCAAGTATGTAATTTGGGGCAGTGCATCTTCTATGGTGGATCGAGCTTCACCAGACTAAGGGGAATAGCTTTGGAAATGGAAGGAGATTGCGAGGCCGGAATGGCGACGACTCTGGTGGTCGGAGGAAGGGGTTCGAGGCATTTTTCGGTGGGTTGTGGGTTCCAGTTTCTAATGGCTTTGCTCGATTTTTATTTGAAGCTTGGGCATGAGTTTGGATGATCAGGCAATGATGCTATGGTGATGTTCGGTGTGTTGAAGCTTACAGCGGTGGTCGACGTCGTCGTAGTGGGTTGTGCAGGTGCACATGGGAGTTTGGGTATCTGTGTTTGGGATTAAGATTTTGATTCGAAGAGAAGATCGAGTATTTGGGAAAGAGACTCAAGTTTGAACTCGAGTAAATTGCGGAGTTTAGACCAATAAGTTTTAAAGCTTAAAATTTAGACTAAGTTTTAAAAAAATGGGTAGAAGGGAGGTTTACTCGAGGTTGGACCCGAAGTAAAGGTAATGTGCAGTTTTTAAAATGATTTAAAATCAATTTTTTTTTTTTATTTTAATTTAAATCTAGTTTAAAGCTTTCTTGTTTAAACTTACCTTTTTCAAATTGTTTTCTTTAACTATTAATTAAGAAGTTTAGAAAATTTAATTGATTTAAATTTTGTGAAATTTAAAACATTAATTTAAGGTGAAAGTTTAAGATTTTTAGAAAAGTAAGTTTTAAAAATACAAATTGTAATTAGTTTTGAAACCTCTCCTTGATAATATTTTAAGTTATGTAAGGAAGTTAAGTTTTATTAACTTTAAATTATCAAGTTAAATGGTTATCTTATTACAAATCTTAATTAAAGGATTTAATTAAGTTTAGTTGATTATAATGTTAAAATGTTTTAAAAATGTTAGTGTAATTAAGGTATTTATAAGATAATGTTTTATCTTAAGATGGTTAAGAATATAATGTCTTGAGATTAGTTAAGTTAATTAAGGGAATTAAGTATAATTAATTTAATTAATTAATTATAAAGGATTAATTAAGTAATTAATTACGAGTAATTAATTGCTTTAATTAATTATGGGTTATTATTTAGTTAATTAAAGGTTAATTAATTATAATTAAGGATAAATAATTAAAGATTGTTAATTAATGACCAGGGATTAACTAATTAAGTAATTGAGTAATTAAGAATGAATTAATCAAGTTATTAAGATTTGATTAATTTAGTAACTAGAGAGTTGTTAATTAAGTAATTAGAGGTTACTTAATTAATAATTAAGGTGCACTTAATTTGTAATTAACTTTTATTAATTAATAATTATGTTTTATTAATTAATACTTAAAGGGCGATTAATAAAAGGTAATTAAGGATTAATCAAAGGTAATTAAAGATTAATCAAAGGTAATCAAGGATTAATAAAAGGGTAATTAAGGATTAATCAAAGGTAATTAAAGATTAATCAAATGTTAATTAAGGGTTGATTAACTGTTTAATCAACAGTGATTAAGGATTAATTAATTTGTAATTAAGGTTGTTAATTAATAATTAAGTTTTATTAATTAATAATTAAGGGATAATAAATTAGTTAATTAATGATTGATTAATTAATTATAAGATTAATTATGGATTAATTAATTTGTATTAAGAGATATTGATTAATAATTAAGGCTATTAATTAATAGTTAATGGATGATTAATCAATTAATTAAAGGTTAATTAATTGATTATAAAAGTAATTAAGGATTGATTACTTTGTAATTGAAGTATATTAATTAATAATTAAGGATTATTAATTGATAATTAAAGGATAATTAATCTGTGATTAGAGATTAATTAATTGATTGATAAAGAAATTTAGGATGATAAATTTAAGTGGTGATTAATTAATTAAATATTTGTAATTAATTAATGATTGGTTGAGTAGGATTAGGAGATTAATTCTTAAGTAATTAATTTAATTTAAACTGATTAAATTAATTATGAGATGGATTAATAATTCCTGTTTATTGATGATTGTTTGTGTAGAATATCTGAATTGGATGATATATATTGGATGATATCTATTAGATCATATCTATTGGATAATATGTTGTGATATTCTGTGATGTGAAATTGGATATATCAGTGATAAATGTGTGATATTTATCTATGTTAAATGCTGTGTGAATTCAATATATTGAATTGAATTAAATTAAATTAAATTGTTTAAACCTTTAAACAACTTGGCCTTTAAGATACGTTTGGATTTCGATGAGACCGGGATCGGGTATCAAATTTGATTATCCGAAAACCACATCGATCCAAGTTAAACGATAGGCCGTGACATCTCAAAGTGAAGAATCGAGATGGAGTTTCAGAGTTTAAGGGTTATTGTCGTTAACTCTGAGGGTGATTCCAAAATGAGTGTAACGAGATAATTCCTTCGGTTTCGTTCGAACCAGGAGTGAACTTTTATTGATTGAATGCTTTTCAGAACATCGTCAGGTGGACGATGAGCATTCTAAGACAGATGTGTTCTATAAAGGTAATCGTAGCCTCAAGCCTCATCAACCATGAATGGCTAAAACAGGGGAGATGCAGCAAGGCTAAGTGAGTCGCGCTCAAGTAGGACAAGAGCTTCCCCTGTCTAGATGTCCCTTTTTCTGCTTAGTGGGCGGTTGGATCTACAGCCAACTACGGGGTTGTCTTTTTCGGGACTGTTCATTAAGGAATGGTTGCAGGGGGTCGGGAGTGATCCTCGGTACGTTGATCTAGGCCACGTACTATGACGGGCGGTACCACAGTAGCCCTGCCACTGATGGAAACTCATTCTTCCTACGTGCCTTTACGGTTTTGATTGTATTACCCACTTTGTGGCTAGTATGCTGGAATTTAATCATGTAACAATTTCAGTCGTTTCTTATTTATTTGAAAACCCTAGACCCTATTATAATATCACTGGATTTCCTATCAAATGTTTTGGTTAGCGTAAGGTAAAAACTTACCTGTGTTTATGTGTGGGAAGTCTTACGTGATACCTTGTGTTTTCAAAGGTTTTCAAAAGTTAAGCAACTTTAGATCGTTTACTCACACCAGATCCATGTCTAACCCAGAGTTTATTTCTTTTTTTTTTCTTAAACTCTTGGGTACTTAAATTTTTACAAGTAGCCAGGGGATTCAGGTTAGCTTTTGCGAATATTTGATAGCTTCGAGCAGGAGACCAGACGTAGCTATATCTATCTGTTTCTGCTGTGTAGAGTCTTTGTCTGTTGTATTCTGATGTAATGTATTAGATAGACCTTTATAACTTCTAATATGGAATGTTGTTGTAATCTGTGTAACTCTGGTCTATTGACTATGTAATATCCATTTGATATATTATATTTTGTTCCGATTCCGCTGTGAGATTCTGATTTTGTTGAGTTATTTCTTCTTTATATTCTATTTCTACCTCTTTCTTTCTTATTGATGATACGTCTTTCTGTGGAATGAAAGGCGGGTCGTCACAGCTTTATCCGTCTAAAAGAACAATTGAGAACCCTAAAGCTCAAACTACTCGTAATCAATGAGTACCCGAGAGTTTAAGGGAAAAAACTTCGAGTAAGACATAAAGCCTAGTATGAATAACAATCTACTACCTCAAACAATTTAGATATCTAGTGAGACCAAGCTGCTTAGCGGAATGGGTTTCCCCTCACAAGTATCTTAAAACTTTATAAAACCATATACCGTGCTCTTGCATCCATAATGGTTAAAATAATTCAAAATAATATGATGATATGCAAGAAAGTAAGTCAATTCTAGATTACCCATCCCCATTCATTCTGACTATCTGTCTCAATTATAGTTTCTAGGGTTACTATTAACCTATTAGTTTTCATAGGCTCACTAATAACCGGTTAAATGTTTATGGACTCAATGTCCAATTTCATAGTTTTCATGGGATTACTAAGAACCTATTGGTAATTCCGATATCTTTTCTCTTATCCTAGTTTTCATGAGCTGACTAGGAATCTATTGACTAACTGTCAATATCTTAATCCAGATATAATTTTCATGGACTCGCTATAAACCTATTGGCCCTTACCAATATCAAATCAGAGTTTTCATGGGATGACTATGAACTTATTGGCCCCTACCAATATCTTTTCCTTTATACAGTTTTCATGGGCTTACTGTGAACCTATTGGCCCATGCCAATATCTTTAATTAAGATTTTAACATTTCTTAAGTTATATTCACTAATGGGGGTCAACCTACACTACACCAAAACAGGCAAATTCTAACATTTATAAGTGTTACTAATGGATTGTGCGGAATGGAGCGGCCAAATTTTTAACACTTATAAGTGTTACAAACATACGTATTACTAATACTTATAAGTGTTGGTGCCTAAATATACGGTAACGCTTATAAGTGTTGGTACAAAAATATACGGTAACTCTTATAAGTGTTGGTAACGAAATATACGGTAACGCTTATAAGTGTTGGTACAAAAATATACGGTAACTCTTATAAGTGTTGCTAACGAAATATACGGTAACACTTATAAGTGTTCGTATAGAAATACACGGTAACGCTTATAAGTGTTGGAAAATGATTATTTAGTAACACATATATATACAACAAAACTTAAACGCAAAGTTTAAAATAAACACACTGCAAATAATGGTTTCCATATCACAAATAATTCATCATACATATTCAATGCAAAGTTTAAACGCTCTGCAAATGTAGTATAATATATCATAAACAATTATTTACATATCTAAAATACCACAATGTCATATATTCAGATATTATTATAACATAAGCTTCAAAAAAAATATTTCAAAATATACTTAAAGTTTAACTTACTGTTAATCTAACTATTCCTGATCATCCACTCCAAACTCTAATGGTTTTGAATATTCTTCAACGTCCAATACAACAATCCAAAGCATCGTTCTTCAAGTTCCTACATTTAATATAAACACTCGATAAAAATTTATACCTTCAAAATCAAAAGGTTAAAGACTGAGTTACAACTCAGGTTCTAATTTTTTTTGTACTTATGAATTCGCAAACTTAGTATGCAAAATACATGTTAATCAAACTACATCAGTACTTAGTATGCAAAATACATGTTAATAAAACTACATGAAGATAAAATGGGGTAGCCATATGTATAGACAAAGTATTATTCAATGACACCTTTCTGCAACACTTCCAAGATTTCATAGCTACTACCACTACATCAGCACTTAGTGATCACAACCCTATCATCATTAAACAATAAAAAATGGTTGGATAAACAATGGTTGTTATATAAGGAACCAAAAAATAGTTATCAACTTTATCCTCCACACAATACTCATCAATTGTCTTTGATAGTTTTATTTTATTTTTTATCTAATCAACCGAAAAAAGAGTTACCTTTTATATTTACTCACATATTAACATAGCAGCTACAAGCCAGCTATATATACTATGGAAACCTGAATTAACAGTTTGGATTTCATAGACTAATGATTGAGATATATATACCATTAGCTGCAACAAAACCAACTTGAACTTATCACCAAAAGCTAGCTATATATATGCCTAATGCAAAATTAATGCAACAACCATGTCGGCTACACACATACACCCCAACACCCCCCCCTTTTCGGTGCTTAAAATAATAAACAAACAATGGAAAAGATGAAAACCTAATGCAACATGCATGTCAGCTTCTGCAACCATTAGGCCTATTAATGGGCAGCAGTCAAGGCTCTGTTTGGCTACTTTTTCTGCCATTTTTTTGAATTTACACGTGTATAATAATAATGTGAATAAGTATTCAAGGCACGTGAAAATTCAAAAACATGTGAAAAAGTAGAAACAAACCCAGAATAAAAGGCAACAATGGACATCCATTATTATGCATAAGATAGAAGGAAAAAGCAATGCAACTAAGAAAAAAATGCCTGAAATTTGTCGCACAAAAATGTTTACTCAGAGTAATATTGAGACTATTCAAATTGGTGAAAACCAATTTTCAGTGTTACAAGACTTGGAAAATGTTGAATTCGAAAATTTCATTGCTTATAGTTTGCAAGAGAATATGCACAGGGAACAAAACCAAACTGATGCTCAAAGAGAGCAAAACAGGTACAATATAAACATGCATAATGATACGTGCATAAATAGTGGCATCATCACTAAATCAGTTATAATTCCTGTATCTCATGATCAAACTGATACTCAAAACAATATTGCCCCTTCAACTGCCAACATTCAATCTTCACCATGCAAATATCAACTTCTCCAATCCCCTCTCCACCATGAAAATCACCAATCTACCACCATAATTACCTCCAATTCACCAAATTTTCCTCTACTGCCTAATTCAGGATCCAGTGATAAATTCTCTGATCACAAAGAAGCCTCTCAAACCATCATATCCACCTATGAACCTCCAAACAACACCAACTCCATTTCCTATGAACATAATTCAACTGACAAGAACAATCCACCCACCCTTTCTAAGTATCCTGATCTCCACTCAAGCCTCTATTTAAATCTTAAACCTCCAGACAGTATTCTACTTTTCACACATGATATTAACATATCAACCCTTCCTTATCAACCCAAAGAACAAGACTTTGATGCCTCCTCTTATGTGAATAAGTATTCAAGCAAAAGAAAGAAAAGAAAAAAACAAGAATAATAAAAAAGGAAGAAGAACTCAAACTAATGAAGGGGACATGAATTCTGGCAAGGAATGCAATATTCAGCAAATATTACCCTAGAATGTAACCAAAATCAAGCAATTATCTTAATGCAAGCACTTGTATTTTAAGAAACATAATATGTCTTGAAGCACATCATATCATGTGTGTGCGCACATCACACATAGACGCGTCCTCTATGTGCCCCACTACGACTGGATGGTTGAGACACCAAATTTCCACGACGAAGGTGTTCAACTTCTAACCCCACTATTTTAGAAGCAAACATTAAACACTGGCGGTTAATCCCCTGCATTTTTTTCCTTTACTGCCCTCTATTTCTCTTGTTCTTCTAATATATTTTTTCTCAGTTTTTTCGCCCAACCACATTAGACGACAAATACAACAAAAGGGTGCATAAATGACGACAAACAATACAATAATATCATTACCACCGTACACAACAAAAAATCATTAAACAAATAATTCAACTCAAGCACAATAGCAATCGCCTTTTTTTTAACGGTTATGATACCGTTAGAGTTACAAAATTTTTGATATATCAACTACCATTAAAAACATCCATCTTTCTATAATTAAAATTTTTGGTGCAATATATGAAAAGATTAACATACCTTTAATATCACAATACAAAATTGGCAGAAGTTTGAATCTTAGTCATGATGAACTTTTTAATATATCCATTCTTTGACCACTTTGATTATATTGATTTTATATTCTTTTAATGATTTTCTACTCTGATTTTCTTTCTTAGTTTTTTATTAGTTTTACATTCATCCATCCGCATTTTGATTATGTTCTCTTTATGTGCAGTGATTCCCTTGTTAAAACCTGTTAAAATTAATATTGCATAGATTTATGCACCATTGGTGTGAATCTTCTGTACATCAGTTTCTAAAATGAAAACTTATCCTATTTTTAAAAATTGAGAAATCATATATATAGTACATCAAGTTGGAAACAGAATTTTTTTAGGGATTTGCATACAACATCACGCATTCAAACAACAAATCGCAAATAATTTTCGTCTTCTAATTAAGTTGTTACCTTCTTATAGCAGCCATCATCAGCCCTGATTCATCTACCATCGTCCCTATTTTGTAAAAAAAATTAATGTCGTTGTCACTCGATCGCAAGCGCACGCATCGCTCTCCTCCTCCTTGGATGCCGATGGTGCCACCGGAGTAGAGCAACTTGCGACCGCGTCTCTCTCTTCTTGGTCGCCTCTGCTCGATATTTTTTAAATACGAGTCATGATTTAGATAGGAATTAGGGCAAGATATAGAGCTAAAGAGTTAAACAGGTATTGGGTTTGCAATTGAGGGAGAAGGAGGATTCTAAAACATAGTGGAAAGAAAATAGGAGCGGCTGAAATAATTTCTGGGCCTGGATTTAATTCAGTGCGATTGAGGGAGAAGAAGGACGTAGTTTTTTCTGTGAGGAAGAGCAAACCCTAAATTAAATTTTAGGCGGCCAAAATCTGGCAAGCGTGGGAAAAGGGATCATACTTACAAATTACAAAAGACTCCTTTTGTTATTAAATTATTACAATTTTACCGATTGTTGTAACACTTATATGCGTTGGCAAAATTAATGCAGACGACTATTTATTTTTACTAACACTTTTTAGGTATCCTAACACTTTTTTACTGTTAGCGGTCTGTGACATTCATAAGTGTTAGCAATTGACAGATATAAAATGTTGCAAAATCACTTTGTAAGTGTTAGGTAATACTTTGTATATTGGTTTCAATTAAATGGGTTTTGGCTGGGTTGGTTTCGACTGAGTTGGAGCGGAAGCATTGGAGTCGAAAGGCACTACTATAGGAGGCGGAACCAACTTTTCTAAATATTGGCTGAAATTTTACTGTTTTTAGTAATTGCTTTATAACTACCTGCCTATTTGTAATCTTCAGATTGTTTGCCTTAGAAAATTTCAAATACTTCACAAAATGACTGCCGCATTTATCAGATCTAAATCAAGAGAAATAGTAACGTTTAATCTATTCCATTAAGCAAAACCAATATTGCAAATATGTCCTCCTTTTAAAATAATTTATTTTTCATAGCAAATCAATTAGGAAAATCCCCAAAAATCACAGAAATTCACTTTTACCATGCTATCAAACATATTAAAATTTCAGACCCGATTTCTTCTTGAAATAATCGAAATAAATTTTAAACCAAACAATATCATATTTTCCTTTAGAAATTCAAAATAAATTTTCCATAGCTTGGAAAATTACGAAAATTGAAACCTATCTCTAAAATCATGTTTTACCTAACATATAATTTTTCCATGGCATTTTAAAATCAATTACAATCGATTTTTCCCTAAAACCATGCAAATTCATATGTAAAAGAATTGGTTTATATCAAACATATAATAATTCAAGCATATCATCATCCAAAGCATCATAGAAACAAATTTAATCTTAAATTCGAAAACATATGATTATAAAAACAAAATAGAGATGAAATGAATTATTATTCACCTTGTATATGATATGGACTTTGAGATTTGGTGTTGAATAAATCCCTTATCTTTAATCCTTAGCCTTGAATAAATTTTCCCCCTTTTTGCAATAACCGGCTTCTATTTTATGTTTTCGATTTACGTTTATGAAAATAAAGAATGAACGGGAGAAATGAAAAGGTATGTGAATAATAGTCGCGACTATTCACTAAAAATGCCTTATGTAAATTAATTAGCTTATAAATCTTTTTAAGTCCATTTAACTAACTTTAAGCACGACCTTGTTATGGTTTATTCAAATCTCAATTTCCTCAACACTCAAATTCTTACATTATTCTATTTAATTTATCTAATTAAATTTCCTGAATAATGCTATCAAAAATTAGGGATGTTACATTTACCTTTTGAATAGCATTTCCAGTTGGAATGTTAACACCGCCTTTTATGCAGTAATGCAGTGCCATCATTCATCCATACAAGTTGTCAAGGATAAGGACAAACCGAAGGTACTACTGCTGCATCCATTTTCGAATCACCCTCAGGACTAGTAGCAAGTATCCCTTACACTTCAATGCTCCATCTTCGATTCCATATTCTTCAAGATGGCTTCAAGTCAAAATGCTTGAGTTGGATTGAAGTGGTTCTTGGATAACATGTCGGATCACGGTCTCTTTGAAATAACTCTCAATAATTTCATGTAAATTCAACCCCGGTTCTTTAACCATTAGTGGACGGATTTCCTTATATTTATACTAGAAGAACGATACGAATTTACACGTACAGTATATCACCATCGATGGTAACTATACCATATAATTTTCGTGTTTCTCCTAGATATTTCCAAAGTTGCGTTTTGGTCCAGATTTTAATAGTCAGTTATTTAACTATCAAATAAACAATCATTCAACATTGATTCGATTCTATATTGGATCCATTAAGCCTTTGTTAATTAATATTTCATTAATTAAAAAAGTTTGCAAAACTTGATCAAAAGTTCTTTTTAAAACACTGTTCCCAAAACCCTTTACATCCTTTTATACTTGGAAACCATTTATACTTATCGTAGGGGTATAAGTATATTATCATAACATTTGCAAAATTCCTCCTTTTAAATTCCTTTTTGAAAACATTACTTACTATAAACCGATCCACTTATCCCTTATGAAAAGTTCTCTTTTAAAAGCTCACTTCACATTTAAATACCTTAATAAATTTCCAAAATCAATTTATAAAACACTTCTATAAGTCTAAAAGTCAATTTACAAAACCTCTTTACAAACCACTAAATCATTTATAAAACATTTCTTATTTAAAACTCCTTTGATAAATCTTCTTTAAGAAAAATCCTTTACAAATATCCTTTGCAACTCACTTTAAATAAACCTTTTTACTTAGTAAAACCAATTTTTATAAATAAGTTATTATTTATAAACACCTATACAAAATAATAATATAACTTGAAAAATCATTTATAAAACTTAACCCCCAAAATTTATTAAAGAGTTGAAGTAAATTCAAACCATACTTTATAATTTCAAAAGGAGCTTAGCAATCCTAATGGTAGTAATTAAGTTACCATTTAACATCAGTTTCACTTCTAAGTCACTTAACCATTTATTTACATAAGTTAACATATATGTAAATGCAATTCCTATCCAAATCAGGGAATAACATGTAAATACAACTCAACTAGCATATACATGTCCAAATAACATAATAGCAGGGTGGTGATTTGTCCTGCCAAACAGGTGTCCAACAATCAAACAATTAACTTATAATAGAACGAGTATTTATTCTGCTGATACATATTTCCATACAGTCAAAGAACCAATCTATAACTGAATGAGGATTTATTTTGCTAACACATATCAACACATACATAACTCATTCACAATTGTTTGTCTATTAATGGTATCAACACTTAAATCTCTTGTGTTCAAAACCATCTTTGAAAAAGAAGTAGCTTTAAAACTCGAAACAAAGGATTTAAAACTTAAAACTCCCTTTTAAAATAATTAATTACAAGTTAAACTCTTTATTTAATTATAATTAATATTTATTAAATATGAACTTAATTTAATTATAAATTAATAAATAATTAAACCTTTAATAAATAATTTATTTATAAATTAAACCCGTAGTTAATCCTTTATTATTAAGTAATAATTTAAAACCTTTACTAATAATTAACCATTAATTAATATTAATTAATTAACTAACTAATTAATCTTTTAATTAAACTTAAAGAATAAATTAACCTTTAATAAATAATTTAAATTAAATTAAAACCTTAATTAACTTATAATTAAAAGAATTAAACACTTAATTAATAGTTTATTTAATAATTAACCTTATACTTAATTAATTAAAAATAAATCCCATACTTAACTCATAATTAACCAAAAACTAATCTTACCTAATCAAAAATTAATTAAATTAATCTTACTTTTAAAACATAATTAATTATTAGTTAATCTTCATCTAGTTATAATTAGTAAACCCTGTTTAATACTTCATTAACTATTAATTATCAAAACTTAATTAATTGAAAATTAATTATTATATTATGAATTAACTTTATAAAACACCATTATTAATTTTATAAAGCATTTTCAAAACACTTTAAGTATGAAAACTAAATTTTCAAAAATCCAATTTTTATTCGAAACTACATCCACAGCGACTGTCGCTATAAACACCACAACTTCCAAACTTGACTGACATCTAAAATAGTTTTTTAGAACACTTACTTTTTAGCTTTAACATACTTTATGAACTTAATATAAAGTTTTGGAAGCAAAACAAAAGGTTAAAACTTTAGAAAACTTTCCGTTTAAAACAAAATAAGTAATCAAATTTAAAAACTCAATTGATTGCTATGCCTAACACAAACACCTTTCAACTGCTAACCTTACTCACTAACTTTTCCATTTACTAACTTTCCACGTCACTTCAAATCACAAGACAAAAATCACAACCTTTATAACCAAAAAACCACTTTAACATTCGATTCACAAATCTACGCTGAGCTATAAACTAGCAACATATGTAAATCCAAACCATATGATAATTCAACCATCCAAACAATATATTCTTCAACCAAATAGAAAAAATAATAAAGGTTGAATCTTTCCACAAAAAATTAGAAGTTTACTCACCATAATTTTGCAAAACTATTTTGAAAACTTGAAATACTTAGAACTTGCATAGCTTGGAAAACCACAAAAAGCAACTCGAAAATGGGTAAATTACCCCTCGACATCTCGCCATGTTCCTCTCGTAGTTTTGGAAATTGGTCAAAATAAAAGTTGTTGGAAATTCTTTTCTCTATCATTCAATTAAAGAATCACTCAATTTGGATTTTTTTGAGGGAGATATTGTTAAAAGAAGAAGAGGTGTTTTCGAACTTGAAAATATGGGTCCGAAAATGGGTCTAAAAGAAATGAGATAGGACATAGCCACACTCAAAATTTTGAAGAAGGCATACAAATAAAAATTGTAGCCACTGAATTTTACATTGGTAGAAAAAAGAAAATCTCCATTTAGTTCGAAGATGAGGAAAATATGATAGAAGGAAGAGAAGGAAAATTTGAAGTAGTGGAAGGCTATTTATAAGCAATAGAAAAGATAAATTAATAAACTACCCTTGTACTTCACCCACCACGTTGTTTTTCCACCTCAAAACCCTTCACCACACATGCCATTTCAACCTCCACCTTGTCCCTCCTCATCATATCAAAGAAAACACGTTTAAACATGCTTGTAATCGAGTCGTCAAAGTGTCAAATCATGTCTCTTAAGCCATCTTTAAGTATATATATGTATATACTTAAGTATATATACCTATGTATATACCAACGTATACTAAATAATTTATATTCTTAACTATGTAAATGTTGTCTTTAATAGAAACAAGTCTCACAACATTTCAAACAACTTTTATACGATGAAACTTTGAAAATTTAGAAAATGGTTTATGGTCACATTTTTATTTTCATTGAACTAAATATTTTTGTAAACAAAACTTGAAAATGATTTCACCATAATTAATTATTATTTAAAAGATTTCTATTTTCATTATAAAACCTATTATTTGAATATTTAAAATTAATTAAATATTCGCAAATCAAAGTAGTGAAATTCCGGGTCGTTACATCCCCCTTAAAGGAATTTCGTCCCCGAAATTACACCTCAACCTAACCTAGAAAATACTTTGCACTATAAATCAGTTCATATGATGTACATAGATCATTCGTATACAAAGTATAATTCGATCACTACTCGAATACATAACTTCACTTTCGAACTAGTATCGCTCACCATATTTTCTAGTGTAGACTCCGATTAGGCCCCCGACAAGAACCTTTATCCTCCTTACAGAGTCGTAACTATGATAGAAAACATCTCACTCGCATCAAAAATCCTCATCAAGTGCTCGCTGCCAAAAATTGAGTAATAGATCCTTATCTGAAATGGTGTGAAACAACTTAAAGCCTTGTACTCGAATCTTAAATCAAAACTACATGAAAAGGGGAATGGTCTACGTCTAACCAACACACTTACTTAATTAATTCTCCCTAATAAAAATTATATTCCAACTATACTATTTATGAAAACATTTCATAAACTAAACTTTGGTTCAACTTGGATGCTACTCCACTACATCCTAAGAGTATATACCCCTATTTGATCCAACTGATCCGTTTTACATTTATTTTTCTAAGAAAAATCAAGAGCCAAATATCCAATCTTATTTCAAAAGCTTTTTAAAGTCAAACTTTTATATATATTAATCATAGAATATGTGTGTGTGTGTGTGTGTATATATGTATATATATATATATATAATGATACTATGGAACTGGGTACTACCAAACAGTATCATACATTCCCTTATCAAGAAAGGTAACACTCAAGAGAAGTGTTTACCATCCGAACACATCTCTTTTCCAATTTTAAGTTATTTTCCGAGCCACTTGAACTAGTTAACTTAAAAATATTACTTTTATTTCAAAATCCCATTTTTGAAACAATAATTTCATTTTCCAACAAAATATTTATCACCAACTCGCTTTGGGTTCGTTTGGGGTTTGAATTTGTTTCGATTATACAATGATAAAGAGAATAATTTACTAAGTGCATCACAACGTTCGACTAAGAAAACATCTGATTTTCACTTAGAAGATTATTTTGATTTTTACAAAACAATCAGGACTGACTTCCCCGAACCAATCCAAAGGAAAATCTTCTTTCTTAACATTTTCATTCCCTAAATTTTATACTTGAACCAAAATTGCTTTCTAATAATACTATTTGTATCTTTTCAAAACCTTGAAAACCATCTTTCAAAAATCTCGGGATTTAAGTTTTCAAGTTTCCAATTTAAATTCTTTTAATTAAAAAACACCTTATAAATTCATTTTATAAATCAACTTTTATAACATCATCTTCCAAATATTATTCCAAAATATTTAATTTCTTTAATAAACATCTTTTATTACATCAATTTTTACCTTAAAATTAACATCAAATGCCTGATACTCAAATTGTGAACTCAATTAACAAGGTGTTTATTTCAATGTTTTCCCTATTTCTATCTACCCACCCTAAATTTTAAAAAAGGAAGCTACTTATATACACTAACAATAGTCAATTCTCAAATTGGACGAGCATGACTAAACAAAATCCTAATTGATAATAATAGAATATTATTATCTCCTAACAACAATACCTTAAAATAATTACTACTTTTGAAATCATTCTTTATATAAAAAATATATTTCTAGCTAAAATTATTTCATTTACCCAATTTCAAAACAACACTGTGTTAGTTTGCCTTGTTCAAGTGTTTAGAAAACCTTATCGATACCGTGGCATCCCATGTCTCAACCAGAGTTCTTAAACCACTCAACAGATAAATCAACACAATATAAAACATTTTATATCACTAACAAATACGCACTCTTATATATAATACATTCGTACTCATTCTAGTGCCTCACTTATCCGATCTTAAATGAGTTTACCCCACCAGGACCAAGGTTCTCGCTTAACCTTATGCTTTGATACCACGTGTAATGACCTGCCTTTTGGAACCCTAGAAGTCGTTAATAATACATTTATGATATTCATGTGTCGAACAACTAAGTGCTGGAAAGACAGATTGGTAGGGGAAAGAAAGGATATAGTAGATAGAAGAAACCAAACAAATATAGAATCTCACAGCGCAACGGAATAAACTATATTAATCAACATAATACTTTACAAAATCATTTCAAAAATGATACATCAGAGTCATACTGTAACGACCCAGAATTTTAGGCAATATAAATTTAATAATCTATGTTAATAATTGAATTGGTTTGATAATTTTTCTTTATAATTTTAATTAAAACTGATAAATTTAATCTTTTAAAGGTTAATAAATATTTAATCTGACAATATTGATCAATGTCTTTTTAACAATGGATAAGATTTATTTTTCAAAGCTAATGAAATTTTATTCTATTTATAATATATATATTTGATATATATTGTGAATAGAATATCTTTTGTTTTAAATAAAAGATTGAATTTTCAAATTGTAATATATATATGTATGTATATGTTATAATTTGATGTTGTTTTGAAATTAAATTTAATCTATTTATAATTTGTATATGTATGAATTATAATTTGAAGTTTGTTTTAAAATTAATATTTTCTAAAGTTAATTTAAGGATTAATTCAATTTGTTTTAAAAATATAAGATAATTGTTTATTTAAATATGATAGTTTAGAGCTTTGTTTTGTTTTCTTTAAAATGTTTAAATTAAAATGGTTATAAGTGTGTATATATAAATGTTTTAGATTCTAAATCCATGTATAAGATATATTTGTATTATAATTAGTTTTAGAATATTTTCTTTTAAAAAGTAAATTTATATATACATATGTAAATTATATTTATTAAGAGAATTAAATAAGTAAGTTATATTTACATTTAAACTAAATGAAAATTCAATTAAAAAAAACACTTAAAACATGTGTAAGCATGTTAATCCTCCCATAAACACATGTAAGAAGATTAAGTACTAAAATGACAAGTGTTAGTTAAAGTTGTACAAGTGTCTTTATTTTAAAATTTTACTTTCTTTAACTTTAATAAATATAACATAATTCATTTTAACATAAAGGAAATTTGTTTTCCTCTTTCATTTTTCAAATTTTCTTCTTCTTCTCAAATTTATTTTTCCTTCATTCCTTTAAAATTTAATGGCAAACAGAAAACCATTTTTTAAACCTGAAATTTTAGATCCAAAAGCAAATCTGAAAACTTCAATCTGCAATGAAAAATTAAAGCTGCAATTCAAATCAACCTGCAACATCAATTTACAAATCTGCAAATCAACGTTTCTTTCAACCTGCATTTCAAATGATGATCAACAGTCTCAACAGCAAGTTTTAAACACCAAATTAAAAGCATGCAATGGGATTCAACTTCAACAGCAAAGTAAAACCCAAATAAGCTTTTTCCGGATTCATGATGCAAAGCCTGGAAAATTCAAGAAACCTGCTCTGCTTAAAATTATGGTGAGTAAATTATTTTAAAAACATTTTTAGTTTAATTTGTGATTGAATGATGATGCGTGCGATGAAATTTGCTTGATGATGAATATTTGTTACATGAATGCATGATTGATTTGAATGCCTGTAATGGAAATGTAAGTTCTGTTATTTTAACAGATTTTGATTTTTCCCTCTTAAATTAAATATCTCATTCTTTGATCATTATTAGCCTTGAATATTTGAATATAAGTTGTATGTAAATGTTTGATGAAGATTGTAAAATAGTTTCTGTAATCTTTAAATTTACAAATAATTTTAAAAATGGAAAACATAGTGAAACTTAAATTTTGGTTAAAAATAAACTGCTTTAAATTCTAAATTGAATTACATGCATGTAATCGTGATGAAAAATCATGATTTTAGATGATACTATCATAATTTTTAATTGAGTATTTTGTGTGTATTTGCGGTTTGTTCGAAATTTAGATTTTGGTGGTTTGCCGACAATCTACGCATTGATTTGAGTTGAAAGTGTGGTCGAGGCTAGTTTGTGGATGGTTGATGTTGAAAAAATTGTTCAAGAATTTTTCTAATGAGTGATTTGTTCGAATTGGATAGAACTAGGGTATATTTTGGGTTTTGTTTCGGCTGACTGTCGTGATTTTTGGCATCAAGGAGAGTGGACCGGGGGCAATCGCGATAGTGGCATGTTGAGTTGGAGGTCATGACGTGTTGTTGTGGGTGACGACGAGTTCATCGGCGATTGGGTTGGTCGGCGGCGTTGGGTTTTTGGTTCGATGCTTCTGCATTTTTTCGTAGGTTTGCTCGAATTATGATTCGCGTACTTATTCGTGATTCTGGGTTTGGTATTGGGTTCGCATGCGTTCAAGTGACCAACGTCGATGGTCGCGACGACCAAGTTTGGCCAGCGGTGATGGAACACGTGCACGTGTGTTTCTGGTCTGCATTGGAAATTTGGAACTGGGGAAGACGATTGCGACCCGAAGTTGCTCTCGTGTATTTCTCGATGGCGACTCGAAGACGAAAGGGAGCTGGAGTGTCTCGGGGAAGACTCATGCTGTTGCTGAGTTTGTCTCGAGTTTTTAGGGTTGCTGTGTTTTAGTTGAGTGTTGTGTTGATAAAAGTTGCAAATGAAACTTGATTTTGAAGAAATCAAGCATTTAACTATAAACAAGTTTTATAAAAGAAACCAAAATGCAAAGTTAAAAAGCATGTTGTTTAAAAGTAATTGATAATCAAACTTTAAAAGTATAAATTGAATTTATTTTAAAATTTAAAATTATTTAATATGATTTCTTTTTGAAAGTAATTTAATTTAATTACATTTTGGATTTTAAATTTAAAGAAGTATGTTTGAATTTAAATATTAATCAATGTTTTTATGTAAATTGTTAGGTAATGTTTAATAACTAAGTTTTCATATTTATTTTGAAAATAAATAAGTTTAAATTAGATGTTTAAAATGTTTTAAATTTCAAATTCATTTCCAAATATTTTATTTTCAAAATAAGGTTATTGTTAAAACTTTGAAATTCAATTAATTTGTTTGAAGTTATTAAATCTGATTAATTTTTAATAATTTATTTATGGAGTTAAACAAGGTTAAATTATTTGGATATGAACTTAAGAATACTTGATTAAATATGATTTGTAACTAAGTAAAAGATTAATTAAGATTTATGGTTCTTCTAAATTAATTTAGGATTTTCTTTAAAGATAAGAAGTCAATTAATTGATTATTTAATTAATTTTAAATAATTAGTTAATTGTTTATTAATTTAATAAATGATTACTTAATGAAGTAATTATTGGTTAATTATTAAAGGTAATTAAGAATGGTAATTACTTATGAAAGTAATTAGTGTGTAATTACTCATGGGAGTAATTAAGTCGAGTGATTAATAGGTAATCACTTGATGTTATTAATCCAAGGATTGATTAATATAATGAATTTGAAGTTAATTAATTATGGAGTAATTAATTAATTAAAGAGTTAAGAATTATTTAATGATGGAATTAATTACTTGTTAAGTAATTAATTAAGAGAGTAATCAAGATTTATTAATGAAGTAATTAGAAGATAATTACTTATGTAAGTAATTAAGGGTTAATTACTTAATTATTTTAGTTAATTAATTTATGTGATTAATTAATTAATGAATGAGATTAATTTAAGATTAATTACTAAGGGTAATTAATTAAAATTGTAATTAATTAATAAAGTAATTAATTAAGGATTATTTGTTAATTTAAATTGATTAATAATTACTTAATGAAGTAATTAAAGATTAATTAATTAGATTGATTAATCAAAGGTTAATATAATTAAATAAGAAGTTAATTAATTAAGATAAGTAATTACAAGTTGTTAATTACTATTTATGATTACTGTGATGATTAATTACAAATTAATTATTAATTAAAGAGAATTATTAATTAATAAGGATTATTAGTTAATATAATTAATTAATTAATCAAGGTTGATTAATAAGAGTAATTAATTTAAGTGTGATTAATTAATATAATTAATTGAGATTTAATGTAATTAATTATAATTGATTGATTAATAGAAGCAAAATGCAGGATCATTAATTATTGTGATTAATGATAGTAATTAAAGGTTGATTACTGAATATGGTCAAGGATAATTACTTGAATGGAATGAAAGGATAATTAATCAGGAAGATTAATTAAGGAAGATCATTAAGAGATGATTAATTTATTTATCTGGAATAAATTAATGAAGAAGGATTTTGGTAATCCAATTGATTAAGAGTTAATCAATTGTATTTATGAATGATTGATTGATATTGGATGGTTGGTTTGTATTGGATGATTGATATTGGATGGTTGGTTTATACTGGATGAATTTGATATCTATGAGATGTGATATGCTGCTTTGTGAGATGAATGTTTGATATGAATTATCTATTGTGATAATGTGATTCATCTATTTGTTTTTATCATCGTGAATATAAGTTTAACTCTTTAAACCCCTTAAACAACTTGGACATTAAAATGGCGTTTGGTTTCGATGAGACCAGGATCGGTTTTCCATATTTGGATATCCGAAAACCACATCGATTCCAATTAAACGTTAGGTCGTGTATCCAAGTGGAGCTTAGTGAAGACTCGAGTTGTAAGAACTATTCGTCAGTATAACTCTATGGGTGATTCCGTGATGAGTTTGACGGAATAGTACTTATAGGTTCGAGATGGTGATTCAGAGTGCAAGGGCTATGGTCATTGACTCTGAGGGTGATTCCAAAATGAGTGCAACGAGATAGTGCCTTCGGTTTCGTTCGAACCCGAAACGAACTTGTATGGATCGAATGCTTTCAGAACATCGTCAGGTGGACGATGAGCATTCTAAGATAGATGTGTTCTATAAAGGTAATCGCATCCTCAAGCCTCATCAACCGGGAATGGCTAAAACAGGGGAGGTACGGCAAGGTTAAGTGGGTCATGCCCAAGGGTATGTCCATTTCTTCTGGATAGAGGTGATATCATGGTATGGAGCCCAGATATTTAACCTATGTGGTTACTGCAAATACATTACTTTGTGGTTGTTGATGTCGAGCGCTCGGATAAAGGTTGGTTACGACCGGGGATGGCATATCTTAGGTTTAACTCCCGGGAAGGAAGTAAACCGGCCTTTTGTTGGCAGAGAACCGAGGGATGGTTCTCGGGGAGTCCCTCTAGAGGCGTACCCATGTGGCAATGGGAAGTTCCTTGGCCTGACCATTTGTTGGAAAATCCAAAGAAACAATACGCGCCGGTACGGTTTTAGTTGTATAACCTGTCATGGAATGTTGTGGTAACCTGCTATTGAACATGGTAGCTATAGTAGGCATACGACGAAATGTTGTATGCTGGCTAAGATTAATATTATACTTTCGAAATGTTTCCTGCACTATGCACTAATAATAATATCAAAATGGTTTTCGCGTATCAAGCATTTTTGACTATCATAAGGAGAAATCTTCTCCAATTCTGCGTTTGCATGGTGTGTGAGGCGGGAGGCCTTATGATAGTTTCATTTTTCAAAAGCATTGCGGATTTCAATTTAAATTCTTTTGTTGTTTCTTAAAAGTTAAAAATGTTTTTGTTTGCTCGTACCAGTCCCATAACTGACTCGGAGTTTATTGTTCCTTCCTAAACTCTGGGTGCCCACAATTTTTCACATGGGCAGTCCAGAGTTAGGTTTTTCAGATAGTAGATATCGATTTAGTAGCTTTGTCTTTGGTATTCTTTGGAGATTTTGGATATTGAAGTCTTTGGTTAGAACGACTGACCTTGCTTAGCTTGGTACAACTTGATGGTGGTTCTCGCTTGGAGATCTATGGAGTTATCTCTTTTGCTATTTGTTTTTCGATGTTGTTTATTGTCTCTGATATTCTTGTATCATATTGTATCAGTGTTGTTCCATATTTGGATATTGTATTCATTGGAGTTGTATATGATATTCATTTTTTTTTCTTCCACTATGTTGTTATACTTAAGGTGTTATAAGCTCCGGCGAGCCAGATTCGACGTTTGAATCTACGGCATTCGAGTACAAGTGAAGTACGGGTGCTGATTTTTGAAGGTCGAGTCTGGGTCGTTTCATTCGGTATCAGAGCTGAAGGTTGAACTTTAGCTCAGGAATATAACACATTAAGTAACTCATTAGAGATAGGGTGAAGTATACCCTAGAATGAGTATATCCCTAAGATATCCGTCTGAATGCCTCAGTAAATTCTCTTACGATCCACTGATAGTGAGTATGAGTGCAATAATAGGACGAGATAGGGGACAAGAAAGTACCACTTCATATGGTCAATGCCCTGTAACAACAACGGAAACAATCTTTTCCTATCGTTTTCTTTTGTTCATCATCTCTACTCAATTCTTTGATGGTTCCTGGTAGCTCCAGGAAGAAGCTTTGATATACTTGCATGAGACACAAACTCCACATGGGTCAGAATTGTTTGTTTGGATGAATTATTTGCTTTGGTTGCTATGGTTGATAGGTATTTTGGTTGTTTAAACTAAAAGTTTTGGGATTGTATCCATATATCGGTCTATCCTTTTGGGTCCAAATATGTTCTACGAGTGGTTAGTTATCCCTTCGAACTAACCAGTGCCACTGCATACTTCGTAGATCTGGTGACCCGAGTGTCTTGTATTGAATAAGTTCGTTCTCATAATTATTATTGATATTCTGATTTGGGAAGCCAAATGCAGAATACATATTCAGTTTGATTTGGTGACTCATCTCTCGATCTTTTTATATCTTTTTTGTCTCCCTGGCAAATTTCGGGGACAAAGTTTTCTTAAGGGGGGAATCTGTAACGATCTCGATTTCTAAGCTAAATTTAAATTGGTAATTAATTTAATTTTTGAATTTAATTGTGAATTAATGGTGAGTTAATTTGAGTTTTTCCAAATTTTATAAAAATGTGTGTTTGGTTTGTGTTTATATATATATATATAATAATTTGAAATTTGAATTTGAAATTCAAATGTTAATATATTGAAATTTAATTGGACTTAAAGAAAATTTTATACTTGAAACAAAAATATAATAAGTATGATTACTTAAGTTTAAAATGAAAATTTTAAAATAAGTATTTGTTGATAAGTTTAATATCTTAGGTTTAAAAATATAAATGTATTGAAAATAAAAATTGTATTTACTAACTTATAAATATTTATTAGTAATGTATAATTTAATTTCAAACCATTTTTCTTTAATTTGTATAAGTATAAATAATACATAAGAAAGTATTAAATAATTGTTTTTAAAATTTGTAAACAATTAGTAAAGGGTTTTGACAAATGTAAATTATATAGAAACATATAGTAACAAGTGTTCACCCATTTAAATAAGTGGAATTATCTCTTTCTTAAGATAAAACAAATAATTTATAAGTAATATGGTTATCATTCAGTTCAAAACTTTTTTATCTTTACTTCTAAAAACAAGATTATCTTAAAATCAAAATCTGAAAAGAAAATTCAAAAAAATCAAAACCAGATCAGATTTAACTTATAAACATCAAGCGTTAAATGCAAATTCAATAATCTCAGATCAAAGATTTGATAATTTCTGATAAGCAAGTCCTCACAAATTTTCTCAAAGCCTGAAAGCAGGAATTACCTCAGTAAATCAAAAACCTGGAAATCAAAATGCAAATTCCACCTGTAAACAAACTTGATCAAAGGGGAAAATCTGGAAACCAGAAAATGATAACTGGTGAACAAAACTACAAACTCAGTGCAAAGATTGACTTCAATGAGTCAGGATACAGATCAAAAGTGCTAGCATTCCAGGCCTGTTACTTCTCTGTTCTGTGCATATGCTGGTGAGCAAAACTTCACCCTCCTTATTTTTGAAATGCCTGTGAGTAAAAAGTTAAGCTTTGTTTTAAATTGATGCATGTGATGTTTCTAGTTAGTAGGAGATGGGATAATTATTTGCAAGCGAGTAAACTTACATTTTGGGTTTAACTTCTATAACTCGGGAAAAGAAGTCTCTGTGTTATGTTTATTTGGAAACTGTTAAACATCAATTTTTTTTTAAAATCAATATCTCTTTATGTGTTTTGTTTTAAGCCACGATTTCAAGATGAAAACTGATTGTTTCCTGATGAAGTTTAATCTAAAAATTGTATCGAGAGCTAGTATGAAGTATTTGGGAAGAGAGCCTCGTTTTTACAGTGGAAACTTTAAAACTGACAAAACTCAAACATGGAAATTTCGACTTTTACTTATATGAATGGATTTTCCATGGAAAATGATGATTTTTAAATATGAATTCGAAAGGTTTAGTGAAGTATCGAGTAGGAAATTGTTAGTTGAATGGATTTGGGTCAAAGGCCAAATTTCGACGGTGGGTTGGGTTTAGATGCAGGTTGTTGGGTCGTGATGGAGCTTTGGACATAGACGAAGCCTGGAAAAATGGTGAAGTGGACTCCGGTGGGGTGAGACGTGGAATTCGTATAAATTTAGGGTTTAAAGCTTTGGTTTTGTGCTTGTTAGTCTCGAGCTGGTGGTGGAATAAGGGTAAGGGTAGGGTCGTGCGCATAGGGGAAAAAAGAAGGAGGAAGGTGCAGTGAAGCCTCTGGTGAAGTGAGCTGAACTCCGGTGGATTGTAGATGTTAGGATAAGGTGGAAGAGGGGAGATCGATTTGTTCCAGTTTTTGGTTGAATGATCGTTTTTCGAATAAAGGGATTTGAGAACGATCCAGGTGTGGATGTGGGTTCAGGCGATCATGGCTGGTTTGCCAAGATAGTCGACGGCGGGTGGAAGTTGATCGAAGTTGGGTGGATGTGCACGGGTCAGTGCACAGAGCTTCGTGCACGGGAAGAAGAAAGAATTACTGGAAGAAGTAAAGAGAGGCTCGGGAAAGTAGTGTTTCATTCCGGGTTGCTGTAGTGATTGCATCGGGTCGGACTTGTGAAGTTTTAAGTTAATTAACATGTTTACTTTAAATAAAATAGAGAGGAAGTTTACGTGAGTTGGGTTGGGCCTAGGCCGTATTCTCTTTCTAATAGATTAGAGTTAAGGGAATGTAATCAAAGCTTAAGTATGTGATTTAATATATTTTTTACTTAAATAAATGGAAAAATAGATAAAGTAATTTCAAGGTCTTAATTAAACCTTTAACTTAGGTTAAAATTGATGTTGATGTAGTTAAGTCGAAATAACTATATTTATGCTAATTATTTAGCTAATTAGAATGGTTATTAGATAAGAATTAACATTGTAATTATGTAATTGGTAAGATAAATGTTTTAAACTTTAATTTAATTAAAATCTTTAGTAATTGTAAATGACAAATAATTAATTCCGACAATTAATTAAAATAGTAATTAATTAAGGACAATTAAGAAGGTTGTAAGTAATTAATTAAGATAAATGTTTATCTTAATAAATGATTTAAGGATAATTAATTAAGATAATTGTAATTAATTTATGTTAATTAACCAGGATTAGTAATCAATCTGATTTGAAATTATCAGATAACTAATTTATTTTCCTTATAGATGACTGTACTCTATTGAGCTGTTGTGAATTGTTTGATATCTCTACTATGTAATGTTGTATAATGGATTGATATATTTGATATGTGATGTGATGCTATGTAATATGAAATGCTTTGTGTTGAGCTGTTATATCTGTGATGAATATACTGTTTGATGAATATGAAAATCCCTTGGCCCGTAAAACGACATTTGAATTTCGATGCGACAGGGAGTCGGATTCCTGTTAGTTATCCGAAACCCACATCGAATCGTAATGGTGAATCTTTGTGATTGATAAATTTACTTTATCTGTGAATCTATGAATAAGGATAAGATTGTAGATTATACCGCTTATCGATATTGCTATACCTGAATCTGTGATGATTGATGTTATTGCACTATTGGGTAAAACCCCTGGACTACACTATACACAAAAATATGGATTGCACGTGGAAATCGGTTAAGTCATAGATTTTTTAAAAACCGTTTTGAATTTGAATTTTAAATCCAAATGGTTTTGGAAATGGATTGGGTTTAAAGTGAAAAACTTTTGAAAAGGTGATTTAAAAATGAAAGTTATTTTGAATAACTTAATAAAGATTTGAAATTTGAATAATTTGATTTAAATTGGAGTTCAATATCTGAAATTGAATTCTATATTTGGTATTGATGACGTAAATAGGTTATACAAGCTATAATTGAATCTTTTTGAAAGATAGTTGAACCCTATTTTGAAATTGAAGAGGATTTTTAAATGGTGTATCTTTTATATATAAAAGATTGAAATGGGAATTGTTTTGAAAATTATGAAGGAATCTTTGGAAATTGCTTTGAAAGCTATGAAATGAGTCTTTGATTTAAAGACCGGATGAGTTAATCCAATTTGAAATGGAATTGTTTTGAAAAGCTATGAATGAATCTTTGTGAAATATTGGTGAACCTAGTTTTAAATTGAAACGGGTCTTAAAAGTGAATCTTTTGTTTAAAAGATTAAAGTGTGGAAATTGTTTAAACCTTTGAAAGGTAATTTGTTTAAACCATTTGAAAGAAAAAGTTTTGGTTTTTAAAGTTGTGACTTAACTGAAATCCCATTATCCATATGTTTTTTAATATTGCGCTCATTATTCGGTTTAGCCGGGAGAGGACCTTGTGTCATATAACCCATTTCGGATAATGATACGACGATATGGATAGCATTTGAAGACCGGTGGTGAAGACCAGATACTTTCGAAAGCGAAAGGATGACTTGTCGAATGTCTCTGCACCGACTGGCCCCAGTATAGAGATTTGAGCACCCATTGTGATGGGGAGTCCGGACGTGATTCGAAATTATCCGGACTGCAAGGGCTTCTTTGGAAGTGCCTTCGGTTCTGTTCGAACCCGGAACGGACTTGTATGGATGTGTGTCTGACGTTACACTTTGAGATGTAAAGTTGGTTTCTATCAAATATATTTCTGTTTGGTGAAGGATAATTTATTCTCTTAGCTTAACATCCTTCCCTGAGACGTGCGAGCTCAGAGGTTATGTAGTTGATGGTTACTAGTGATACATTCCCAATTTGGTAATGTGGCATAAGAACCGTTGCTGATCAGGTGTTGATCGAAGCAAGGCTTTGTGAAAAAGCGTAGCTTTATGGACGAGACTGCATCAGGACCTCACTCCTCGGAAATGGTCGAAACAGGAAAGATGCAGCAAGGTTGCTGGGGTCGCACCCCTAGGGTATGTCCATTTCTTCTGGATAGAGGTGATATCATGGTATGGAGCCTAGATATTTAACCTATGTGGTTACTGCAAATACATTACTTTGTGGTTGTTGGTGTCGAGCGCTCGGATAAAGGTTGGTTACGACCGGGGATGGCATATCTTAGGTTTTACTCCCGGGAAGGGAGTAAACTGGCCTTGTGTTGGCAGAGAACTGAGGGATGGTTCTCAGGGCGTGCCTCCAGAGGCGTACCCATGTGGTAATGGGAAGTTTCTTGGTCTGACCATTTTTTGGAAAATCCAAAGAAACAATACGTGCCAGTACGGTTTTAGTTGTATAACCTGTCATGGAATGTGGTGGTAACCTACTATTGAACATGGTAGCTATAGTAGGCATACGACGAAATGTTGTATGCTGGCTAAGATTAATATTATACTTTCGAAATGTTTCCTGCACTATGCACTAATAATAATATCAAAATGGTTTTCGCGTGTCAAGCATTTTTGACTATCATAAGGAGAAATATTCTCCAATTCTGCGTTTGCATGGTGTGTGAGGCGGGAGGCCTTATGGTAGTTCCATTTTCCAGAAAGCATTGCGGATTTCAAATTAAATTCTTTTGTTGTTTCTTAAAAGTTAAAAATGTTTTTTTTTGCTCATACCAGTCCCATAACTGACCCGGAGTTTATTGTTCCTTCCTAACTCTGGGTACCCACAATTTTCCGCACGAACAGTCTAGAGTTGGGTTTTTCAGATAGTAGATATCGATTTAGTAGCTTTCAGCTTTCTCTTTGGTATTCTTTGGAGATTTTGGATATTGAAGTCTTTGGTTAGAACGACTGACCTTGCTTAGCTTGCTACAACTTAATGGTGGTTCTCGCTTATTGGATTGGAGATCTTTGGAGTTATCTCTTTTGCTATTTGTTTTCCGTTGTTGTTTATTGTCTCTGATATTCTTGTATCATATTGTATCAGTGTTCCATATTTCGATATTGTATTCATTGGAGTTGCATATGATATTCATTTTTTTTCTTCCGCCGTGTTCTTATACTTAATGTGTCATAAGTTCCGGCGAGCCAGATTCGACATTTGAATCTGCGGCATTCGAGTACAAGTGAAGTACGGGTGCCGATTTTCGAAGGTCGAGTCCGGGTCGTTTCAAAATACATTATCAAAGTATTATTTTGAAAGTTGTACTTAAAGGAATATGATCCATTGGCCCCAAATATGTCTTCAAAGGAAAGGCAAAAGCATTTGGAATAATATTGAGCCACATTGATAAGAATAATACTGTAAATTTCAATTATGAAATTAATGCAATAGATTCACCATTCGATGTGCTCAATTTATGTATATTATGATTTTATGTATTGGTACAAATGTTTTGAAACAAAAAATTCTAAATAATGGTTTAGAGTAAATTGTTTGCACATGATAACCAAAATGTCTCGAAGTCAGTGTGAGCAATATTGAGTTTGTGAGTTTTTGGATATGATCCAAAAACATATACGAAAGTGTCATTTGACAAGAATTAAAAGTTTTGATAAGAATATCAAATAGTTTGATTATCGATCAAAATGCAAAGGAAGCATGTGTTCATAAGAAAGAGTATTAAAGAGTACATTCATATTTATAAATTATAAATGAACAACACACTGTTGATTGTTGAAGATGTACTTGTGTTAAAATTAGCTTTAGATTTGATACTTGACATTGAATTAATAAATGATGTCTTTTATATTAAGTATAAAAGATGTTGGGAATATTCCAAATGATATGTAAGGACATCTTATTAAAATGTTTAATATGAAACATGTAAAATTGATTCCTTATGCATATGCAATAGAAATTATCACATATGTTATGTTGTCTATGATTTGTTTATGTATTTGATACATGAACAAAATATCAAATCCAAATTGATGTCACTAATTATGTTTGAAATGTTCTCGTGTATTTATGAAACACTAGAGAATTGTTTACAGAAACAACAAACTCCTTATGAAGGAGTCTTCAGACTCAAACTTTATAAGTGATATTGAATATAATATGTCAATAATAAATTCAAGTTAAGAATCTTTTAGTTTGAAATGTTCTAAATGAAAGACTGTGGCTGATTCAATGAAAAAGACTATGTACACCGCCTTGAATAGTGCTGCAATGAAATCAGTGTATATAACTACAAATGCACAAATTTATGACTTAGCTGAGGGTGATTCTATATTGTTATATGGTAACAATGTCGTAGTATGTTCCATAACAAAACTTAGATCTCACCAAAATTTGAGAGATATACTTCGAATTATTCCACATGATAAAGGTAGTTTATCATCATTAGAGAGGTTGATTGATAGAGTAGAAAACTAAAATATAATAGCGTACCCATTCACAGAGGGACTGACCCTATTGGTTTTGAGAAAATTGATTGAAGAAGTTGTAATGAGATTCCATAATAGATCTCAAGTGCAAGTGGAAGATTGATAGAGTTAGAGGTATGCCTTAGAGGCAATTATATAATTTGTTACATATATCTAACTTGATAACCAATCTTGTTCAAAATAAATGGTGTTTTCTTTCTATTATGTACTTGGTAAATTAATTAACTAAATAACTTAAAATATATTTAATAGAAAATCAATAAATCGTATGATTTGTGATAGTAGTTACAAAGTGTTGTAACAGTGAGCAATTTATCAGAATGAAAACAAATATATCATTTTAAATATTCCAAGTCAAGATGTACCGAGACGATATATCGATATGTCTGTTGAGACTAGAGTACATAACGCCCTCCAAATATTGAGCAGTGTATTACTTACGGCTACTGGGGGAACCGAGGGTTACGTATTGATAGTTATTGGATAACTATGGAATGACCCTCTCGAAAGTTATATGTTGGTTAATATAACTAAGGTCAAATAGAAAATATTGATGTGACTAATTTACACATTTTTCTCGACTTAAGAATACTATTGATCTGTAATGTGGAAGGTCGACTTTGATTATAGTTAAACCGTGGCATGGCATCCATCAAACGACTATAGTTTGGTCAAGCGAAAGCTTTGGAAGTGAACACTATTCAAGAGAAGGTTCATCTCCTCAGTTATACGAGGTTTGTATCATGGCAACTGATGTCAACTCAAAGTCAAAGTCTTTGGCTTGAGCAGTTCGATTAATAATAATAATAATTATTGAATCAAGGACATTTTGGTTGGACTATAAAGATGAATATGGATGATTTTGGAATTTTGACCATTACCAAATTCCATAAGTCCTAGTGTGATATAGTTCTAATGAAGGGAATTTGTGTAAATAATTATCACTACTGGGTACCATTTATAATAAGTAAAATCGGATTTTACCAAAAGATGTGTAAGCGATAAATTCAGCCAAAATGTCACAATACCTATTAAGTAATGTGTTAACGTCAATATTCAAATAACTCAATATTAATCGTCGACTGAATTTACAACTTTGAGTCGCACAACCGTAATGATGAATTCCCTGAAAAACCAAAGGATTTAATTAATTTATAAATGTTATAAATTGATTAAATTAATTGATATTTGAGAATATTAATTATTATTTGATTTATTTGATGTTTGGAAGTTGTTTGTAACTATTTTAATGCATTTATAAAAGTTATATTTATGTGCATTGATATACGATATCGATGTAATTTAACAAGAGATAATCATATGAAATAATTCATGGAAATTTTATGTCATTTGTTGGCATGATTTTTGGAAATTTTATATCATTTGATGACATATCATGTGAAAAAAAAGGATTAAAGAGAGAGATAAACAAGTGAATTAATTAGGGAAGTTTAAATTAAAGAATGAGAAAGGTTTCATTCTTTCAAACAAAGCATATTCTCTAATTCATTCCGTACATGCAATTCATGCTTTCTCATTCATTCTTTTTCTCTCTTCCCTCCTAACTTTTAATGGCAGATAACTAAAAAGATCAAATTTCAAAAACCTTTCAACTCTAAATAAAAACATCAAGCAAAACAAAAAAAGTGGTTCATCCATTTCTTTCAAGGATAGGATGTGGATCTTGAAGATATAAGGAGATATCATCATTCAAGGTATGATTGCTAGGCAACATCCTAAGGTGATCCTCTGATTAATTTTTTTATATGTTTCATCCTTCGTTTGTTTGGATACATATGGTTTATTGCGTGCTTAATAGATTAATTTTGAACATGTGAATCAAAACTCTTTTTATCTCAATTAATAACTTGTTTATTATTTGATTCAACTTAGATCTGCACATATTTTTCATCCTTTGTTTATTTATGTTAATTTTTGTTAATGTTGTTTATGATTTAATCCCTTTTTATCACATCTTCTTTAATAATATATGTTTATAATATCAATTAATTTACATCTATTTTGTGCTATTCCATTTTGCATGTCATATTATTAGCATTCGAGTTGTGAAATATTACATCTCATTTAATTTGTTGTTTTTATAGTTCAGATCTAAAATTTTACCATGAATTTATACGTGCCTAAGTTGTCTCCTTTATTTGAAACCATTTATTTATATGATTTATTTTGTTTCAACTTATATAAATCACATCTATTTTAAAACATCTGAGAACCGAATATCATTTTATATGATTTATGTTCGATTTGTTTCTATTATTGTATTCTTTTGTTAAAAAACTTAATCAGAATTTTGTGTAAATTTATTACCTTCTAATTCTAACACGTACTAAATCAAAAACTTCGCATATTCATTTGTAATTTCAAATTTTAAACTAGCTTGCAATTAATTACATATATGTATGAATGTGTTCTTTTAATTCAAGGTTTTAAATTTTACTTTTATGCACAATCACAATTTTAATCTTAAATTTTTTCCTAAATTGAAGCTTGATTATATTTGTTAGTTCTAGATTTCAAACTATGATGATGGTCAAAATTTATTTTATATGCATATATGTTGTAGAGTTTAATTACTAATTGGAATTGACATTGATTGAATGAGTAAAGGAAACAAGAACATGCTCCATCTTTCCTTTTTCATAAATGTCTACCTTAGTTCCTTAACTATCCTTTTTATTAATGTAAGTTAACTTTTGTCTATTATTAAAATATTTTTCAATATATTATGCATTAGTATAAATTGAGCTTACATACACATGCATACACACATGCGTACATATTTTTCTGTCATTTGCATGTTTTGAAATAAAATTTGGACAACAAAGGTATGTATTAATTCCGTAGTATATGTCATTAATTTGTCACTTAACCTAATTAAAGGGAGAGAGGGAGAGAGAAATGAAACGTTGCCCTTTCTGCATTTATGGTCTATCTTTCCCTAATTAATTATTTATGTTAAGAGAAAGGAATAAAAGATTTCTTTCTCTAACCTTTACATGATTCTTTGCATATTTTTATGTGTTGCTCATATGCTTTCCTCATCATTCAAACACATGAGTGTATTTGATACATTCATCATATTACATATTTATTTGAACTGAATTTAAATCTCCTTTAATTACCAAATAAAATAAAATATTGATTTTATTTTAAAAAAAAATAGATAAGATCTAAATGAATTTAGATGTCATAGGCCCATTAATAATCCAAATTGGTATTTTTTTTTTACATTCACCCATTTCTTCCACTGCGGGCTAGCCTAGTTCCAACAGATAATAGGAAAGCTAATGCAAGCAGGTAGGATTTTTATTGTATATTCAATTGTTGTTGTAATGACTTCCTACTGGACTACACATTATATTCTTTCCTACAAACTCATATCCATGGTCAACAATGCATTAAATAGATTTCTATGATATGGTAATCCTTTTTCTAAGAAGCTTATTCCTATTTCCTTGCACAAAATCCATCTTATGGATAAATTAATTGATCTAGGCATTACAAATCTGAAGATCTAGAAAAAGGCTGCCATCTCTTCTTTCTATGACAAGATTCTTACAAATAATACCACTTTGTAAAGCCAATAGGTTAATAGTCACCTCCTTAAGTGCAAGACTTCTGGTCCATGTAAACCCCCCTGTGCAAGTTAGAATTGGCATAATATTCTCAAACTAAGAAGTAATTTCCTACCTTATATTCAATGTAGCATCCTAATGAACCCTAATCCGACCTTCTCAATCTCTCCATGGTCAAAGACTAGACTGATAATCTAACATTACATTACTTATGCTCAAAAGCAATCGATGGATATTCCTTTTTCAGCCAAGGCATGTGCTTATATATCTAACAATACTACTCTTCTCCCCTACCACAGCATAGCACATATTAAACAACTATGGAATTACATATTAGCTAACTCCTTGCCACAATCGGACCTTCCCGTCCTATGGAGTAGCAAACACAAGAGACGCTCAATCTCCTTAGTATATAATGAATTAACAAAAAACTGCACAGAATATAGCTTTCCATGGTCTTTCAGGATTTGTTACATAGAAAGTCCTACTAAAGAAAATCTACTCCTTTGGAAGGTTACGGAGAATGCACTGCACACTAAAACCATGCTTGTCATGCTGGGAGTTACCATCAATGACACCTGCTTGTTGTTTGGTTATCACGTTGAGAGTAACATGCATCTATTTTCTGAATGTCCCTATATATTTCAGATTTGATGTAGGCTATTAGTTAATGGCTATTTTTATAGACCTTGCACTAGTTCTAGACATGAATGGTGTAATATTTTTAAGGCTATAAGGTGGAACACTCCTCAAACTAGAATTCTCTTATTAATTCTGAAAGGATTTGTTTTGGTGACATGGCAACAGAGGAAAGATAGGGTATTAACAACATCTCCACTTCTGGCCCTAATCTGTATCTCAAGATCCACATCACGTTCTCTAGATATTAAAGCATTCAAGTTAATTAGCAGGTTTCTATGGCTTTTGTTCCGATGCCAATTTTGTTTAATTCTGCTTGTAAGCATTTATCAAGCCCTTTTTCTTATTACGTACTTATCCTTTTTATATAAATAAATATGGGCTGGGTCCCTTAGCTCGTTACCTTTCAATTTTTTTATCAATTATTTAATAGTAATTATTATTTATTACTTCTTAATTATTTAATAGTAATTGTTAACTATTAATTATTGAATAATCCATACTAATTGTTAAATATTAATTATTAATTAGTCCATAATTAAATATTAAATATTAATTATTACTTCTTGATTATTATTAATAGCAACTATTAGTCATTAATGATTAAATAATCAATATTAATTATTAAATAATCCATATTAATTGTTAATTATTAAACATTAATAATTAATGGTAATAATTTACTATTTAATATTAATTATTTGATAGAAATTACTAGTTATTGATTATTAAGTACTAAATATTTCTTCTTAATTACTAATTATTATAATTAATTATGAAATATATTTATTACAACTTTTTTAGAAAAATAATTGTCAAAATTATAAGTAAAAGAAAATAAAACAATAAATAATAATAATTATTCATAATTTATGAATATATGAATTCATTCAATTATATTATTTAAGAATAATTAAAATAAAATAGTAACGATAAGATTAATAATGACAAGTTACTATAATATTTTCAAAAAATAGCAAAAATATTAAAAACTTATGACTAATTCAAACATTTTCCCGTACTGAACATTTCCTCGAAAAGGGGTATTCGATCATTTACAGTCTACGGGTAAAATAGTTTCTATAGAAGGTTGTTATAGATTAATGTTCACAATGTTTTCTAGGTGATACTTTTTAAAGATGATGTTATACAACATTTAGAAAAAAGTTGTTGATTAATACTAATTACAATTTAAATAGAAAAATGTTGTAAAAAACCTATTTTCTACAACGTTTCTCATTCAAATGTCGTAAAATTTACTTTTTAACAACGTTTGGAACAAAAAATAAAAAAAATTAATTTTTTTTCAATGTTTGTGTATCTAAAGTTGTAAAAAAAATTACAATGTTTATTTCATAAACATTGTGATATGAAGTTGTAAAATACTTTTTTACTACGTTTTTTAATAAACGTGGTAACTTTAAATTTGTAATAAGGTATTTTTGTTATAATGAAGTATATTTTACTAATATATATACATACACACACGAAAAGAATATTTTACTAATATATATACATACACACACGAAAAGAATATTTACATATTTGTGTGTGTATATATATATATTTATATATATACACATAATATATATATATACATGCATGTATATATTAAATATATTAAAATTAATATATTTTCAAATTTAATAAACTCAAAATTAATATATTCAGTTCAATGAATCTCATTAATGGCTTTCGCTCCTGACTCTTTTTTGGTGACTCTTCTTCATGTTCACTCTCCCTCATTTCTTCACTTCCATTTGTTTCCTTCGACCCCATCATTCCTACTCATATCTCCTTTCTTCTATAAATGTGCTGGTGCCGGTTGATATTGTAGCTTCAACCACCAGATCTTGGCCTTCTTTAGTGCCCCATCCACAGCCCCCTTTGGTTTTCAAGCTACTGGATCTTTGATCAACTGTCCACCCCTGGTTTCTCCCTAGTCAACGACGTCTTCACCTGTATCTCGTTCTAGCCCTACCGCCCATTTGAAGGACCTAGTTTCTATTTTGGATAATTCGAAAGAATTCTGCAGTTCCTATCTTTGGTATTGATAAAACTCTTTCTTAGGGTATATTTTCCTCGCCGTCTCCTTTAGTTTTCGCTGCAGCCGCTGGTGTAGTTGGCCAATAGACTGATATAAGTAGGTCCGACTTTGGTTTAAATGTTTCTAGTAATGAATGTGATGTTGTTGATGAATTGGCTGCCGGGTTAGATGTTGTTCATGGAAAAGTAGCTTGTAGTAATTTGAATAGTAAATTTGTAAGTCGCTTCAGATGACTGTGAAAATGCCGAGCATTACGTTGTTCCAAATGTGCAGGTCAATCCTGCTATTTTAGTTCTCGTCATTCCTCCTGTTGAGGCTCCTAAATGGTCTTCACTTTTTTCTAAATTGTCGAGAAATGCTGGGGACTACTCTCCCCTTTTATTTGATAATGTTGAGATTGACGGAGTGATGGTTCTTCAGTCGAAGTTTTACAAGCGGGAGTTGATTATTGTCTGATTATTTGGTTGTTTTTTCTTGGATTCTAACCCAGCATATCATGTGGTTAAAGAGCATTGTGGTCAAGTTTGGAAACCCAGAGGTGGCCTCGGTGTGAATTTTGGTAATGATATGTTCTATTTCAAATTCTCAAGAAGTAAAAAAGACAACGTGTTCTAGGAGCTGATTTGATTCTCATATATGGGAATCCTTATATTATCACTTCCTAGAGTCCGACTGTGGGAAAGCAAAGGAACAACTTTAATTTATTCCTACTTGGGTATATTTCTCTCACATCCCTTCTATTTTGCAACCCATGATTGGGCTTGACTGGCTTGCCGGCCTTGTTGGTAAGGTAATTTGTTTTCATTCCAATACTGTAACTATGCAGAGATTGGTGTATGCCAAAGCTTTGATTGAAATCACTCCTAAAAAGCCTTTGCCTTCTATGCTTATGGTCAGAATTGCTTAGGGACGTGTTGTTGAGTTTGTTATTCGGCATAGTTGGAAACCTGAAAAATGCTCGACTTGTTAGTCTTTTGGCCATCTTATTGAAGCTTGTTCTCTTAGGATGTTCGTTGATCTAGTTTCGTTTACTGATACGATCCTACTTCCTCGACCTCATTAATGAAGTGGGCCCCGAAAGTTCGACCTTTTCTTATTGCCTCTCCTCCCCATATCGTGCCTCTCATAGCAAGTATTCCTTCTCCTTATGTGGTTCTTGAGATGGTTGATGATCCCGTTGTTTCTTTGGTCTTGGTGCCTCTTTCTGATACTATTATTTGGAAAGCAATCTTGGATTCACGTACCCTCTAACATGAGATATTCTCCCCAGAGTGATATTGACCACAAGTTTGTGAGTGATGGTGAAGATGGGAGTAGCCGTCTCATATATCGCATTGAAGGTGAGGGTCTAACCCTTACTAGGGAAGGGGACATTGCTGAAGAGAACAAGAATCTGTTTTGGGATACCACTTGGGATAGGCAATTTATATACAACGATGCCTCCATTTGCTTTATTCCAAACCTTACCCATCTTTTCTTTGGTTTGTGCTTGTCATTGGTCTTGATTCTGCTAATGATACCAGCAGTTCCTCCTCTTCAGAGGGGGATAGCCATAGACATTATTAGTTTAAGCGTGTTACCTAACTCATGTGCTGTTTTTTCTATTCTTTAGCTGCTAAGACATCTTTTCCTCTCACCTATATTGCATTGGTTAAGTGGCATTGCCACTATAAAACCATCATAGTTGTTGTTCTGTGCATGTGTAGAACACCTATTTTCATTTTATCAATAAAAGTGACACAACCCATTATAAAACCGGCTAGCCTTGCTAAAAAATTAAAATATTAAAATTATTTAAGATGTTATAATATATATTTGTGTGTGTGTATCATTTCATTTCGACCATATTTTGATTTTGAAAATTTCGAATATTTCTGTATTAATTACAACCATACAAAATTATTGCCTTTTTAATTTAAAAATAATTTTCTATATAAGAAAAAAAAATCCTTTTTTAATGTGTAATAAAATACTTTGTATTGTTTGCAAATTTTTATGTGTGTATATGTATGTATGTATTTATAAGTTATTAGATTCAATTCAATATTGCGGTTATGTGACTCTTCGATATAAATTCGTCAACAATTAATATCAAATAATTCAAATATTAATGTCCATACATCACCTTAACTAAAGGTGTGGAAGTTTGGTCGAATTTATCGCTTACATAGTTTCCGTAAAATCTACTTTTACTATTTTAAGCACTCCATGGTGGTGATAATTATTTAAACCGATTCTCTTTGTTAAATCTAAATAACACTAGGACTTATGGAATTTACCAATGGTTAAAATTCCAACATCGTCCATGTTCAACTTGTATGATCCAAATAAAAAGTCCTTGGTATAATAATAACAATTATTATTAAGTGAGTTACTGTTGTCAGAGACTTTAACTTTGAGTTAACTTTAGTTGATCGTGGTACTAACCTCAATGAATTCTCTATAAATAGTGTTTGACTTCCAATGGTTCAACTCGGACCCAACTTTAGTCATTTGATGGACGTTTTGCCATGATTTAACTATAATCAAAGTGGAGTGCCCACATTAAAGTTCAATGTTATTCTCAAGTCAAGGAAACTGTGTAATATTATCACTTCGATAATTTTGTTTGACCTTGGTTATATTAACCAAAATAAAGCTATCAATTGAGATATTCCATAGTTATTCAATATCTATCAGTACGTAACCCTTTGGTGCACCCAACAGCCATAAGTTGTACATTGCCTAACATTTGAAGAGTGTTATGTACTCTAATCTTAAGGGGTATATTGATATTCAGTCTTGATATATCTTGAATAGGAATATTTAAAACGATATATTTGTTATATTGTGACAAATTGCTTATGATTATGACACATTGTAATGACTATCACAAACCATGATATTTATGGATTTTCTATTAGATATACGTATACTAAATAATTAAGTATTATAAAAAATTAAGTATTTATAACATACCATGATATTAAATAATTAAGTATATAATTGAAAGAAAAACACCTTTTATTTCGAACAAGATTTTATACAAAGTTAGTAATTTACAACAAATTATACAATTTCTTCTTTAGCATACCTTTAACTCTATCAGGAATGCAATCAGAGCTGTTACTTCCAAGGACCAGTTAACTTGGGATTAGTTTAAGTCTCTCTTTGAGAAGAAGTTCATTTCTATTGTTTGGTAATTCATCTTGTTTAGAAAAATTTGATGATTTAAAGCAAAGGGATATGTCTATTTTGGAGCGTGTTTCCAAATTCAACTCATTATCAATGTATGGGATGTTGTCCATTGACTCTCTAGTGAAGAAGAAGGGGAATTTATTATTTATTGAATAATTATGTGGGAAGCATTTGGTGAAACACAATTGATGGGTTCCTTGAGAAGATTTTCAAGAAGACTTGCATAAATGAGAGCTTGTACCCAAAGTCAAACCTATCTATTGTCCCTAAGCTAGAAGCTAAACTGTAACTAGGAAAAAATGGGAAATGGAAGCAATGATGGAATGATAATATAGAGGAGAACATCTTAGTAAGAATTGCAGAGCAATGAAAGGAACTTCTTTAACTTCAACAGGCATTTCAAAACGGTTGTCTATAACCTTCGAAGGATAAGTAGGTTATGAAGGTTTATGCACGAATGTTATTCCTAACCCGTGGAGTGCTACATCGTTAAAAGAGGAGGGGAAGGACATCATGATCCAAGGTACGCTTTCCTTTTATGATATTCATGTTCGTGTCTAGTTTGATACTGGGGCATCGCATTCAATGATATCTAGTAACTTGGTAGATAGGTAAGATTTAGGACCCTACCTAGTAGATAGACCTTGGCAGTGTCAAATCATGTGGGTGGTTCGATAAATTTGAGTATGGCTTATAATGACATTATTGTATCAAGTCATGTATGCTTGTTTGCTTGTGATTTGTTTATGCTCGGTTTTGTTGGGTTTGGAATTATTGTGGTTGGACTATCATTAGAGATATGGAGTAGTACACAATTATGAGAGGTCATTGATGATGATGGCTATAGACGGTGGATGTTAGGTATAGTAGAGCTGCATGCCCAAGGATGCATTGATAGTTAGCCTTTTGTATTTGTTCGAGGTCCTAAATGGTGAATTATCATCGGTACCAATTGCGAGTGAGTATCCAGATATATTTGAGAAGGATACAAGACTACTAGCACAAAGAGAGATCGAGTTCCATATCGATTTAGCAAGGGATGCAAAAAGGGATGTTATGCCTTTGTGATGGAGGGCACCCAATGAGAAACGGGAACTATAGGTACAAGTGGACAATCTAACAAGCAAGGGATTTATTTAAAAGAGTGCATTTGAGTGGGGAGCACCTGTAGTATTCAACATTAAGGCGGATGGCTCTTTGAGACCTTATGTAGGTTATCGTGAGCTAAATAAGATGATGAGAAAGAACAAGTATCCTCTTTCACATATATATAACTTGTTCGATCTACACCAAGATGCAAAGAAGGTTTCTTAGTCGGATTTGGCAAGGTGATTTTACTAGAAAATAGTGGTGATAGATTATGTGTCAATTACTACAACCGTACACCATCGAGAATTTATGGATGGTTGGTTATGTCATTCGAGCTAATCAATGCACATACATATTTGTTGACCTTATGGATCGTATTTTCGGAAATCAGTTTAATAAGTTCGTACTTATGTTCATCAATGATATTCTAGTATATTAATGGACATAAGAAGAACACATGATGTACTTGAGAGTGGTGCTTGAGACATTAAGAAAGCACCAATTAAAGACTAAGCTTTCGAAGTGTCACTTATGGAGGAGGTAAGTGAGGTTCTTAGGTCATGTTGCTTCGGAGTAGGGAATTGATGCTAATCTTGATAAAGTAACGGCGGTAAGAAAGACCTAAGAATGCAACCAATATAAGACGATTTCATGGATCGGTGAGATATTATAGAAGATTCGTTAAGGACATCTCAATGATAGCTGCATTATCGACTCATTTGATGAAAATGAATCATAATTTTAGTTGGGATGTGAGGTGTGAGCGTGCATGCATTAGCCTAAAAGAGAGTGTAACTACCCGCTATCTACGACGTCCCAAACCACGTTTAGAAGTGACACTAGCATCACGGTTGTAGTTGATGATGGATCATTTTGAGGTATAATATAAAACATGTAACACTATCTATAATTTCTACTCATTTTGAAACTCAAAGTGAAAGGAATAAAGTATAAAAGTCAATAACATAATCCTAGATAAATAAAACAACGTGATGTCAAAATACTCTCCAACTTATTTTTATATTAGGTTAATTTTTCAAAATTTTTAACTTTTAATGGTGTCCTCCCTCTTTGACTTTTCTCACCCAATCTCTCCTCTCCTTCTGTCGTACCTTCTGACACCAACCCTAATGTCCTTTCTCCTCCACCTCCTCCTTTCCCTTCTGACTCATCTCCTTCAAATTTCCGATCCCACGTCTCTGACTCCTCTTATCCTTCATTCCACTCTTCCTCCTCCTCTAGTTAAGGCGTCCTTCCAATCCCTTCCTCCTTAACCTCACAATCTTCCGCTTAGTTTTGGGGTCTCTTCTTCATCCTTTGTGGCTCGCTAGTCTAGTTTATTCAAAGACAAACCTAAAAATGCTGGAAGATATTTGCCTATCAATTATGATTTGAATTACAAAGGTTTTCCTCTTACTCCTCCGCAAGAAGTAGTAGATAAAGGAATTAAGTCATGGTTTGAATTCTTAGTAAGATTCTTTATAGGTGTTACTATTAATTACATGGCAGTGACTTCTCACCATATTGAAGGCATCATATGACTTCTTTGATGGCCAAAAATATCTTTTTAAGTTTGCTAGTGTTGAAGACAAGGAAATAAATTCTAACTTAAGATCCTATATGTGTTCGTGCTCAAATGTTGATAATTTCTTCATGGGACCCTAGTTTTGATAATGCTGAATCTTAGTTCAAAACAGTTATAGTTTGGATTCACCTATACAATATTCCCTTACTCGCCAAGACCTTGTTGGGAAAAAACCATGGTTGGCCTGTCATATCGGCATACCAGTGTGTTTTGATGAAAATACTGAAAATATGAAGAGGTTTGAGTATGTTAAATGCTTGATAGTGATATCCCTTGACAAGGAATTGCCTAATTTCATACGAGTAGGTGGAGAAAAATCAAAATTTTTGTGCTGAATACTCGTAGAGGCCTTTGATTTGTACTGCATGTAAAAGCTTTAATCATGCTACTAGTAATTGCAGTGAAAATGATCCAACATGACAATTGTTTCTAAAACAAAATCAAATGCAGATAATATCATTAACAATAATTGACCAGCTAAGGTGGTGCACCATGCCAGTATAATGTGCAAAAGATGAAAACAACCTACAAAAAAACCACATTACAGGAACTAAAGGCAATACAACAAATAATAAACAAGAATGGAAAATGGGTAATGTCAAAAAGACAAATCTCAATGTCTCTAATCCCAATTCTTTTCCATATGGAACAACTATTCAAACTCCTTACACCACTCTTATTGCCAAATAAAGTGTCAAAACTTCTGTTCATACTAAAAGTGCTGATGTTGTTGATTCAAATCAGTTTGGTATTCTTTCTTCTATTTAAGAGGAAGAAATACAGTAGCAACTATCTTATAATGATATAGATCCTCTGATAAATCCAAATTCTTTGTTTTCAATGTAATCTGGCCAATTAAATATCCATGTTGTTCCTTCTTATTATAATTCTTCTGACAAATTGATTCCTAGTTCTTTTCAAAAGCAAAATATTTCTTAACCATCCATTATATTACCTCCTTTAGTTCTCTTATCTTCCTCTGTGCATCCTTCCATGCACAATTTTTGCATGTTTCTCCACATAGAACCAATCACAATTCAAACTTCTCTCATGAGTTTGGTTCCCGAAAAGCTAAATTTACTTCCCCATATCATACTCAAACTTCATCTACCTATAAAGATCATAGTCCTTGTCATATTCTAAGTCTTTCAGATCTCATAACCAAATTATTTCCTGATCCTACTTCCTCAACTGCTTCATTAACAGGCTATATTGCTGCTTTGTCTACTTGTAAGGAAAATAAGGCAAAGGTAAGAAAAATAACAATACAGAGAATCAAGGAATACATGATGACCATGATTGAGGTATTGACTACTCCATTGAACAAATATCTCTCAAACAACCTTAAAAGTTTTCTTTTGAAAACTCTGATGTGGTTATACGGCAATCTACCAATAAGCTCAAACCTTCCAAATGTTAAACAAACTTTGCATGTGGAATGTTAGAGGAGCTCATAAAATGCCAAACAAATTGAAATTAAAAATTTGATCTCATCCAATAATATTCAGTTGATGTATATTTGTGGAACTAAGTTGAATCATGAAGGTAGCATGCTTGCTGCTTGAACCATTTTCCCCAACCCGGTCATTCATTCACAACCTATCCCAAGCTCCTTATGGAAGGATCCATATATTATACAACCCTGGTATATTTATTATATCCTTAATATTGGTCCATAAACAATTTATTCACTCTAAATGTCAACTTCCTCACATTTTCTCCTCACCGCTGTTTATGCTGAAAATAGTATTTCATCTAAGCAAACTGTGATTGACATGCTAACTACTTTTAAATCCTCTTCCTCTCCTTGGATATGCCAAACCATGAAGACAAACATGTATGGAATCCTCTTACCCTAAAATCAACTTCCCCTCTAAACAATGCCATATGTGCTTCTAACCTATTCTAAACTCCTTTCGCTGGCTCAAAATTTACATGGAACAATTGTAGTAGATCTGGCAAGTTGACTTTGTTCAAGCTAGATAGGGTGTTCTATAATCTTCTGCTATCTCCAAGTGCCTTCCATTTACACTTTAATTCCACCTCCTTCCTTATCAGGCCACTCTCCTTTTATAGTTAACTGGGATCAATATACCATTAAAAGGACTTCCTTCCTTTTTTATTGAGCGGATTAATAATCCTGAATTTACTCAAATCCTTAGCGCCTCTTAGGAAAAATTATTTATGGTAATCCTATGTATGTTTTGTAGGGAAAGATTAAAGAACTAAAAAGGAACTTGAATGTATGGTCTTCCAATAAATTTAGTAATGGTACTAAATAATCTATTATAATCAGGAACAATCTCCCTGCTACTCAACTTGCCATGATTAATCAGCCTCATAATGCTTAGTTAGCTTCTGAATCACACTTACTCCCAGTCAAACTGGAACATGCCCTTTTATATGAACATGACATGTAAAAGCAGAAATATAAAGAAAAATGGGACCTCCTGGGTGATGAAAACAATGTTGTGTTCCATGTATCTTTAAAGATCGAGAATGCTAACGGGAATATTCGTACCATGCAGGATATGCATGGAATCCTTGCCCAAATCTATTGATATTAAGATGGTTTTATTGTCCTGCTTTCAATCCACTCTAGCTTATCAAAACCATATGCAACCTGACTTTTTCCTTCCTTAAGATATTACATTGCGTACCACCAACCAAGAGTTGTTTAATGACCTTATAAAGGAAATATCTTCTGATGAAATCAGCCAAGCCATTTTTGGTGTGGTCCCACAGACTTAGTTTGTCCTAATGGTTATAATGCTTGCTTTTCTGTAACATTTTCCATTTTGAGATCCGAGACTAAACACTATAGATGCTGCAGTCATGCATAGTATTAATTTTCGGCACAAAATATGGTTAAGTTAATTGTATCAATAACAACAAAAGCACAAGAATATGAAATTTTCTTAAACATAATTTCAAAACAACTTTCATATCTCATGTCAAAGATAATATTTCATATTTATTACATAATCCCAAATGTTGTATAGGTTCAGATAAAATATAATTATTCCAAAATACTCTAAGAGCGACATATGAAAATGCCTTCTTGGTTGATCAGAGTTTACTACTAGATAGTTTGAATATCCGTCATTACACAAATTCCAACCAAATAAAACTTCAACGCAACGGAAAATATATATAGATAAATTCCTACATAGCAAGTGCAACCTCCTACATGTCCCTTGAAGCATTATTGTCCCTTCTAAACAACCTGTAAACCCTTACTCCTGACCTATTCAAATTAAATTTTGAGCCCCCGAGAGTTTAAGGGGAAATATAAACTATGAGCCAGACAAAAAGCCTGGTATGAATGATAATATGCCATCTCGATTTATGGATATCTAGTGAGACCATTCCGTTGAACAGAATGGGTTTTCCCCTCACTAATATCTTTAAAAAATATATCTTTTGTAAATCAAACTCCTGCAACCACAATGGTGAAAATAGACAATAAAAACAGTAATATGCATGCATGCAACATGGGAAATCATGACTAATCTGTCTAATTCAATGGACTGTATATCCCATCATCGTAGTTTTCTTAGGGTAACTACAAACTCATGGCTGATTCAGGCTTACCAGATATATCAAATTCTATAGCTTACTCTTAGAAGGCAAATGGACGGTCTGTCCTAAACTTATTATTCCTAGGATCGCTCTAATCCTAATGGTTTTATAGGCTCACTAATAACATACCTCATCTTGTATGTTTCTTTTTATGCGTAAACCTACTTATAATCTTACCCGTGATAAAGCCCTACGCACTGAAATTATGGACTAATATCAGCTAGAGACTAACAACTGAAGTACATGGTGCTACCCAACACAGGTCCCATCTGGTTCCCTAGTCTCTGAGTTAGTTCATCCTACCATAATTTATCTAATGGTGATAAAAACAATAATCTCCTTATTAAAATTCTGGAATAAGTATGCTTTTTTATTTTGTTGAAAACATAATTCTTTATAAATGATTTTACCCTTGAAATCGTACTTTAAAACAAGGATAGTATAGCCCTTTACATTATTCAAAATAATTATGTCGTGATATATGCTTTTATAAAATTGTTTTGATGAATTTCTAGATCACTTAGAGATTATCTTAGCACAAAACCATAGGTTATGTAGCTAAATTTAATAAAAATATTAATTTAATAAAACTCGATGTCCACTTCGCCACTAAGGGTTATCACCCCTCTTCAATATCGAAAATCATGTTAAAACCCTTAATCAATAGAGGGCATAAAGCCAAAAAGTTTACTTCGCATGTATAGGTTGCCGACTATAAGTGGCATTGTGATTGGTTTGTTTAAGATAAACTTTCGAACTTAAAATTAAGACCGCATTGATGAATCTCGACATTAATGCCTTACAAAAAAATGCAGCCTTACTATATAACCGGTACAAAAGAGTGGCGTATATGCCTTTATAGAAAACATGGCCTCAATAGAATCGAAGTTGACAAATACAGTCATTACATCTAATATGAAAACAAATTGTGTCAAGGCCTTATGGGATTGGTTTCGACACCGAAGATACATGGCAAGGAAATATGGGGCTTCAAAATGTTTAAGGAAATAAGTGACATTACTTACGTTGAAGCTCATAGTGTCAACTTCAATGCTTTGCTTCTCCCTTTAACCAAGACCGATCCATTCCATACAACCTATAGCTAGTACAATACGTGTCGTAACATGAAAACTAATATTTTGCTATTAAAAATAATTTTTTTTCATCAAATCCTTTCATTTTTAAAAATCCAATTGGATAACAACTTTCTTTAACAAAATCTTTTTCAGAAGCTGCTATAGGGAAAATTTAACATTCCCAAAACACTTACAAATCTATTAATTTATATTAATATTTTAATATAATTATTAAGCTTCACCAGCCTAGTAAATTCATAAAATCATAATAACATTGGAAAAATCCTTAATAATCACAATAAATCAGATTTGTTATCTTCTTTAACAAATAAAATTTTCGAGACCAAAAACATTTAATTATTTTAAACAATTAAAACCCAAAAAAAACTATTTTGTTAGCTTGAGAAAATAATAAAATATTCATATTTACTTGAAAAATTATGGAATTTAAAACCCACTTTTAGAATAATGTTTCTAACATCATAATAAAATTCAAGTCGATTGGGTATTAAAAAATAGTTTTACACACTTACAAACCTATTAAATAATTCCAAAATAGTCCAATAATTCATCCTTCAAGCATATAATCATCCAAACAATTAAAACCTGACATAATACAATCAAAAGGTTCAGGTTTGTACTTAAACCGAAATTAATAGATAAAACTTAAGATGCATAATTATTATTTACCTTGATTTGATAAAGGAGTTTGAGATTTGAGTTAAAAATTGATTTCCCCCAACTTAAAACTTAATTTCCTAGCTTTATCTTCCTGTTTGCTTTCTCGCAATGGCTACTCTCTCTTTAATTTTATAAATAAAAGTGAGGAAGGAAATAAGAGAATAAGGGTTTATGTTTAGGAATTAAGGTCTATTCCTATTTTTCCCTTATCATATATTCCTCCTTCTTATCTAAGTTTTAAACCATTCTTATTAACTCATTCATTAAGGCACAAACCCTATTAATTGTCAGTTCTCAATCCCTTCATCCTTTTACATTATTTTATTTATTTTTTCCTAAATAATATTAGCCAAAATTAGGGTTGTTGTAGACTCTTCTCCTTAAAGAATTTCATTGTCGAAATTATGATAAGGTACATAACAACAATCATAACTATAAACATAGAACATACCACCAAAACAAATCTATAATCATGTTCTTTTTCTTCCAAGTATAGTCTCTCTCGTCGTCACTCCACTGGACTTTTATTAATCTGACTATCTTTTTCCTTACCTTTTTGTCATCCTTAGCTACAATACGAACTGGATGTCCGTCTATTATCATATCACTAAGTAGTTTTTGGATCTCAAACACACTTTCTAAGATGAGAAACATGAAGGACATTTTGGACTCCTGTCAAACTGCTTGGTAACTTTATCCTATAAGCATGTTTCTTTATCCTTTCTATAATCGAAACGGGTCCAAAAATTTAGGTGCCAATTTTCTTTACTTCCCAAACCTTACCACACCCTTCGTCGGTAATACTTTGACAAAAACATAATCTCCAACTGAGAACTCTAATTCTTTCTGCCTCTTATCTGCATAATTTTTCTATCTATATTTAGCTTCCTTCATTCCAGCTTGAATCAATTCAATCTTTTCTGCGGCATCTCTCACTAAATCTAGAATTAGTCTATCTCCAGTCTCTAACCAACATATGTGTGATTTACATGGTCTTCTATATAAAGCTTCAAAGGGCATCATCCCTATACTAGTCTGATAACTATTGTTAAAGGAAAATTCGACTAAGTATAAATGGTCTTCCCATGATCCTCCATAGCCAAGCACACAAGCCCTTAAAAAATCTTTCAAGACTATGTTAACTCTTTCCGTTTTCCCATCGATCTATGGATGGTAAGTGATACTCATATTGAGTTTGGTACCTAAAACCACTTGTAGACTCTACTAGAATTCGCTAGTGGATAATGAATCTCTATTACTGACTATAGTACTAGGAATTCCATGTAGTCTTGCTATATTCTTCGTAATTAGCTTAGCTAAAACATGTGTTGTTCTTGTCAACCTAACGGGCATAAAATGTACACTCTTAGTCAGTCTATCCACTATAACCCAGATACTTCATTTCCTCTATTCGACCTCGGCAACCCGTCTATGAAATACATAGATATAGAATACCATTTCCATACTATATATCCAAAGATTGAAGCAATCCACTTAGCTTCTAATGCTCGGCTTTAACTTGCTTACAATTCAAGAATTGTTTTATCCATAAGCCTACATCCCTTTTCATACCTTCCCAAAAAAAATTCTCTTCATATCTTGATACATCTTAGTTTCTCTAGAGTGAACAGTAAACTTTGATCGATGACACTTCTTAAGGACTTCTTTCCTTACATCTCCTACATCTAGAACACATATCCATCCTTTCTTCCTTAACCATCCATTGTGATCAAGATAAAAGTCGTTCGGATCATCAATCTTAGTTCTACTTTCCAATCTTCTAATTCATTCAGCTAGCAATGAATCATCTCTTTACTTGGAAGGAATCCTTTCAATCAATATCGGTAAAACTTCTAAGCAAATTAATATTGTAGTACTCTGACTAGAACTAGCCATTGATCTTAATTGCACATTACACGTGGTCAGTTCCTCTAAATCTTTCCATTCAACTATCATTGCTAATTCTGTATTCTAATGTTTCCTACTAAGCGCATCTGCTATCTTGTTCCCTTTTCCTTGAATATACTTGATTCAATGAAAGTAGCTATAAACTCTAACCACCTTTACCGTCTTACATTTGACTCCTTCTAAGTGAATAAATATCTTATAGACTTGTGATCTATATGTAGCTTGAATCGTTCTCCCAAAAGATAATATCTCCATACCTTCAATGCAATTTTTTTTTTCTTCTTTGAATTACCTAGAGAACCAAGCTTCGCTTGTAAACTCTAGGGAAGTATGTGCCTGCCAAACACATACTTCGGGTACTTGTTACAGGGTTGTCAGTTTCGGGCTCGTGACCTTCGATCACGCAGTCCGGACCATCAACCAACTGCGCCAACCCTGTTGGCTTCAATGCAAAAATTACAGTAGCCAACTCTAAGTCATGGGTTGGATATCGAACTTCATGCGGTCTGAGCTGTCGAGAAGTATAGGAAATTACTTTACCTATTTGCATTAACACAGCTCCTAATCCTATTTCACATGCTTCGGTATACACCATCAAATCTTGATTTCCATTTGGGACAACTAGCATGGGTACATTGGTTGATAAATGTTTCAGCTTCTGTAATGCCTCCTTGCATTCATCAATCCAAACATACTTCACGTTCCTTGTCAACTTAGTCATCGATGCTGCTATATGGGAGAAATCCTTGATAAATCCTTAGTTGAAGCCAGCTAACTCAAGAAAACTCTTTATCTTGGTCATAATCTTGGGTCTCTTTCAATTATTAATAGCTTCTATCTTTGATGGATCCATTGACAACGCCTCTTTTGAGACTGCATGATCAAGAAGCTTCACTTCTTTCTTTCAAAAATGACATTTCAAAAACTTTGCTTTCAATTGATGCTGCCTCAACGTCTCAAGCACTATTCTATGATAAGTCTCATGATCTTGCTCATTCCTAGAATATATAAGAGTATCATCTATAAATACAAACATGAATCTATCCAAATGTTCTCCGAAGATCTGGTTCATCAAAGCTACAAAGAAAGCAGGCACATTAGTCAGTTCGAATGACATTACTAATCACTCGTATGAGCCATTTCTTGTTTGAAACGTTGTCAAAGGAATACTGTCTTCTGCCACCCTCAATTTCCTGTCTCCAAATCCAACTGAAAAAATACTTTGGCTCCATTCGACCGATCAAACACATCATCAATTCTCGACCAAGGATATCTGTTCTTCACCGTCTTCTCATTTAGCTTTCTATAATCGATGCATAATCTTAATGATCCGTCCGGTTTTTTTATGAATACCATGGTCACTTCCCAAGGTGAACTGCTTGGTCTAATAAAACATTTTCCTTCTAAGTCTATTAGCTTACATTTAACTACTTCATCTCTATAGGTGTCATTCGATTAGGCGATCCTAATGGATTCAGCTCCAGGTATAAGATCTATTCGAAACTCAGTAGCTCATTTTGACGGTAGTCCTGTTACTAGCTTAAAGACATCAGAAAACTTTCTAACGGCTAAAATTCGGTTCAAACCATTTCCCTTCTCCATTGCACCCAATAAAGCACAAATATCAAAATTCGAGTTCTCTACTAAGTATATAATTCGGTCGCTACTATTAGGGTGTTTTAGTGATATTTTCCTATCTTGACAAAATATCCTAACATCGTATTTACTTAATCAGTCCATACCTAAAATAACCCAAATCCTACAAAATCAAACGCATGCAAACTGTAGACAAATATATAACCAAATATGCAAACTCTAAATGGTCACGCCTCATCCCAATAGTTGCATAACCCCTTATCAGATTCACAACCCTTAAGGAAGTAATTAGGTATGATGGTTCTAAACTTAGCTCATCAACCAAGCAATGGGAAATAAAAGAATGTGATGCACTATTTTAAAGCAATACTCTAACAGATATACACGAATCAAAAGTGTACCACCCATCACAATCTTTCATTTCTCCTATGTTGTGGGTCTAGAGGAAGATGGATCCAAAGAAAATACTTTCCCTTTCTCACCCTTGGCTAGTTCCTTGCATTGATTCTTATAATATCCAATCCGGTCACAGTTAAATCACTTGATGTCCTTTCTCCCAATCACATTCTTTCCATCACTGGAGTGACATTCGTTTGCAAAATGCCATTTCTTGTCACACTTGTAACAAAAAACTTTAGCCTTTCCTTTCTTAGGAGCTCCACCCTTCTTAGCTTCCTTTTCATGAAAGAACTTTCTTTTTTGATTTTCCCCACTACAAGTCTCCATTGCCTTATTACCACCAAAGAAAGTAAGCATCTCTTCTTTCTCAGTGCCATCTCCACTACCACGCCACATGGATCTTTGAGATATGGCAAGGTTACCCTAGCAAACTCTGATCTTAATCTCGGGATAAACTTTTCATTTCTCTTTATCAATGTATTAACTGTAGCATACCCATATTTAAACGACTCCTCAAATCTGGTCGCATACTCAAGCACAATCATCTCACCTTGCACTGACTCAACTTCTGAGCAAAGTGGACTTGGTAATTACGGACATAAACCTCTTCGAACCTTCTCCTAAACTCCGCCCAAGTCAAATTATCTTCTAGCACCCCAATAATTACACTATTCCCCAATATAATACAACTCCTTACAGTTGTTTGGATGCCAAACTCTCCGTCTTCTCATCAATTGGACCCAAATCAGCAAAAATCCTTTTACAATGGAGCAACCAATTCTCCAACTTAATAGCACCATCGGTTCTAATGAATGGCTTCCCTCGAAGTCTTGCATAATCCCTACTCAAAACAGCATAATTATTGACAAATGAAACTTCAGGGTTAGCTCCTCCAGCATTTCAACCAACTAATCCAGCTGCAAATCCTGCTTGCGTCAGGTTGAAGAAGAACTAATACATAGTTTCCATATCTACCTATGGTGTTCCAGCATCCACATTGGTAGCTGTTTTTCGATTCGGATTCCTCCTAATATTGGGCCCGACATTTCCATTGGTTGTGGTGCTTCCTCCACCGAGATTTACTCTTATGTTTCCTTTTCCATATATTACTTCCTTAAATCTGCATTTGATTCTTAGTAAGATACGGATGAACGTTCTAAAAGGGGGTGTATACTATTATATATCAAATACAAATACATTACTATAGCATTATCTCATACCCCAATCTTATCCTCCGTTTTATTTGGATTATGTTTTCAGAACTCTTTTTAAGTTCAAAATTTCAGTTTTACATAAACTTATGCTCTGATACAAAGTTGTAACATCTCCCATTTTGAGGCCCAAGACAAAGCACTACAAATGCTACAGTCGTCCATAGCATTAATTTTTGGTGACAAACTGCAGTTATTTTAGTTATATCAATAACATCAGAAGCACAAGAATATGGAATTTTCATAAACATAATTTCAAAAAAACTTTCACATTTCATTTCAAATATAATATTTTATATTCATTACATAATCCTAAATATTGCCCAGGTCAGATAAAATATAATTATTATAAAATACTCCAAGTGACATAAGAAGATGCACTATTGATTGATCAAAGTTTACTACTAGACAATTATAACATTTTTATTACATACATTCCAACCAAATAAAACTTCAACACAATGGATAATATATATGTGTGTGTGTGCGTGTGTATATAAGTTCCTACATAGTTAATTCTACCTCTTGCATGTCCTCGAAAGCTTTATTCGTCACTTCTAAACAACCTATAAACCCTCACTCCCAACCTACTCAAATCAAATTTTGAGCACCCGAGATTTTAAGAGGAAACATAAACTTCGAGTCAGACAAAAATCCTGGTATGAAAAATAATATGCCATCTCAATTTATGGATATCCAGTGTGACCATGTCGTTGAGTAAAGTTGGTTTTCCCTTACTAATATCTTTTAAAAACATATCTTTTTCAAATCAAACTCCTACAACCACAGTGGTTAACATAGATAACGTAAACAATAGTACGCATGCATGCAACATGGTTAATCATGACTAATCGATCTAAATCAATGGACTATCTGTCCAAACATCATAGTTTTCTCAGGATAACTACGAACCTATGGCTTACTCGGGCCTACCAGATATATCAAATTATTTAGCATACCGTTGGGCGACAACTGGACAATCTATCCCAAATTTATAATTCTTAGGGTCACTCTTATCCTAATGGTTTTGCGGGCTTAACAATAACCTACCACATATTGTATTTTTCTTTCTGTGCATAAACCTACTTTTAATCTTACCCGCGACAAAGTCCTACATACTGGAATTAAGGACTAATATCAACTAGGTGCTAATAGATGAAGTATAAGGTGCTACCCTACACCAGTCTCATCTAGTTTTCTAATCTCCGAGTCAGTTCACTCTATCATAATTTATGTAATAGTGATAAGAAAAATAATATCCTTAGTAAAATTCAAGGCTAAGTACCCTTTTTATTTGCTTGAAAACATAATTCTTTATAAATATTTTACCCTTGGAATCATACTTTAAAACAAGGAAAGTATAGCCCTTTACTTTATCCGATATATGTATGCCATGATATATGTCTTTATAAATTAATTTTGATGAATTTATATGCCACTTAGAATTTATCTTACCTCAAAACCATAGGCTATGTATCTAAGTTTAGTAAAACTATTAAATTGATAAAACTCAGCATCCAGTTCACCACTAAGGGTTATTGCCCCATTTTAATATCGAAAATCATGTTAAAACCCTTTATCAATAGAGTATAAGGTCATAGAGCCAAAATAGTTTACTTTGCATATATAGGTTGCCGACTATAAGCGGCGTCGTCATTGGTTTTTTTAAGATAAACTTTAGAACTTAAATTTAAGGTTGCATTGATGAATCTCGGCACCAATGGCTTATAGAAAATGCGTCCTTACTATATAACTGATATAAAATAGTGGCATTATCTCCATTATAGAAAATACGACCTTAATAGAGTTGAAGCATGGGAGTCAATGTAGCTAATAGGAAAACAAACGGCATCAAGGCCTTATGGGATTGGTTTTGACTTTGAAGACACACGGCAAGGAGATATGCAACGTCAAAGTGTTTGAGGAATTGAGCAGCATTGCTCAAGTCAAAGCACATGGTGTCGACTTGATGCTTTGCTTCGCCCTACAACCAAGACCGATCCGTTCCATACCAACCATAGTTGGTACCATATGTATCGTCATTGGTTAACGTCGAAGACCTTGAATATGAAGAGGTGGAAGGTGGCAACAATGACTTTGTCATGGCACAGTCGTAAATTAATGTGAAAACTAATATTTTACGTTTAAAAGTCCTTTTCACCAAATCCTTTTATTTGTCAAAATCCCATTAGACAACAATTTTCTTTAGAAAAAAATCTTTTTCAGAAGCTGCTATAGAGTAGATTTATCATTCCCAAAAGTTTTACACATTTATTAATTTATATTAATATTTTAATATAATTATTAAGCTTCTCTAGCCTAATGAATTCATAATAAAACATAAATCATGAGAAAAATCCTCCAAAATCATATTAAATCAGATTTATTATCGTCTTTAAAATATAAAAAATTTAGGACTAAAACACTATTTAATTATTTTTAATAATTAAAACTTGAAATAAGCTATTTTTTTCACTTGAGAAAATCATGAAATATTTGTACTTGCTTGGAAAATTATGAAATTAAAAAAATCCACTTTTAAAATAATGTTTCTAACATCATAACAAAATTTCATAATGATTGAGTATCAAAATTAGGTTACACACTTAAAAACCTATCAAATAATTCCATGATAGTCTAATAATTCATCCTTTAAGAATATAATCATCCAAATAATTAAAACATGGCATAATACAATCAAAAGATTCTGGTTTATACTTAAACCAAAAATAATAGATAGAATTTAAAATGCGTAACTATTATTCACCTTGACTTGATAAAGGAACTTGGGATTTAAGTTAAAAATTGATTTCCCTAGCTTAAAACTTGATTTCCTAGCTTTATCTTCCTCTTTGCTCTCTTACAATGGTCGGCCTTACTCTCTCTTTAGTTTATGTAAATTGAAGCGAGGGAGAAAATCAAAGAATAATAATTTATGTTTAGGAATTAAGGTCTATTACCATTTTCTCTTAGCATATATTCCTCCTTCTTATTTAAGTTTTAAAGCGTTCTTATGAACTCATTCATTAAGGCATAACCCTTATCAATTATCAAGTCTCGATCCCCTTATCATTTTACATTAATTCATTTAATTTTTTTTTCTAAATATTGTTAATCAAAATTAGAGTTGTTACATTTCTCCAATTTGCATGGGATGTTATCGAGATTGACATGACCAAAGCAATCAAAAACTTTTTAAAAATAATATAATGTCCAGTGGAATTAATGCGACAAAATTGGCTCTGGTTCTTAAGTCTGACAGTCCTAAATGTGTCTCTCAATTCAGATCCATCCCTTGCTGCAATGTTATATACAGATGTATAACTAAGATTTTAGCTTCTTGGATGAAAGTTGCACTATCAGATATATACTGTTAATCAAAATGCCTTTCTTTCTGGTAGACCATTTCATATGATATTATTCTAACTCAAGAATTATTGAACTGCTATGGTTGGAAAAACAACTCTCCCAGATGTGCTATCAAGCTTGGCATCTAGAAGGCTTTTGATTTAGTTCAATGGTCCTCCATAATTGTCATCCTTAAAAAATGAATTTTCCCTTACCTTTTCTTGCTTAGATTTAATCCTTCATATCCTCCCCATTTTGCTCTCTGTCTCTTAATTGTGAAAACTTTGGGTTCTTCAAAGCTACTCATAGCTACCATGGAGTGCTTAACTAGTATGCTGCATAATTTACAATGAAAAAATTTGACCTTCATCCAATGTGCAGGAAACCTATAATTATCTCTCTTATGTTTGTTGATGATTTAATTATATTCTCCAAATCTAACCATAAATCTATTAGCAACATATTAGCTACTCTGGAATCTTTCTACATGTTATTTGGTCTCAAAGCAAACTACAATAGATCTAATATTATGATAGTTGGACTTTAAGAGAGACTATGAATATTGCCAATTTATCTTCTTTAACATTGTGAAAAGATTTGAGAAAATTCAAATCTTGAATTTTATTGCTAAAGCGTATATTTTTGAATACACTGTATTTTGTATAAAATGAATATCAGAATAATTACATTCGGCAATACAACTGAGACATTTATATTGTTACATTGCATACTTGGGCTGAATTGATATAAAAGCCCAAGCCCGATAAACAAAGAGATATTCAATGAAGACATTGGATCATGAATCAACGGTTGAAACACATCCAAGTATGACATAACCAGCTGATGCCTCCTTCGATACTCTTTATTTCCTAATACGCCCTCTCAAACCCTATGGCGATTAGGGTTTGCGGCGATTTAGATCCTACAAAATTCTCGATGAGATTTGAGCAAAATTTTGAGATAAATCGAAGCTCAAGATGAAAGACCATTCAATTGCTATCTGTAGATGGTAATTGATTGGAGATTCAGTAGCAGCTTCTTAGAAATTGATACAATTTGGTACTAATTCTGTCGGATCTGATGACAATGTCAATTGAGGGCTCGAAATAGAGAGAAAGCTGATGTCTTTGCAATTTACTTGCTTCATGGAGAGGGAAATCTTTCAGATGCAAATGCTTTACAGTTTTGATCCTTTTTGCTTGCGGGATGAGACTTGGATGAAGATAAAGTAGCATGGCTGTTCATGTGCTTTTAGCATGTGAATAGTCATCAGTGCTCATCACCTTCAGTCTCTCTCTGAATCAATTGTAGTTACCTTTTGAGAGTGGATTTGTCAATATGTCCGCTGTTTGGTAAGTGGAAGGTATGTGGTTTACATTAAGTTTTCCTTTTGCTACTTGTTCACGAACGAAGTAGATATCCAGTTCTACATGCTTTGTTCTTGAGTGTAGAACTGGATTAGCAGTAAGGTGCATGACACTTAAGTTATCACACCAGATTGTTGACTTGTTCTTAGATTTAACTTGTAATTCCTCAAGTAGTGATTCTATCCACATGATTTCTGCTGTAGCATTTGCTACACTTCTGAACTCAGCTTCAGTACTTGACCTTGACACAGTAGATTGTTTTTTTGAACACCAAGATACTGGACAGTTGCCTAAGTATATGCAGTAACCAGTTGTGGATTTTCTGTCATCTGGGTCATTAGCCCAGTCTGCGTCTGCATATCCACTTATACTAATTTACTTACTTGCTTCTAGAGTTAGGCTATAACTTAGAGTTCCTTTGAGATATCTTAAAATTCTTTTAACTGCCTTCTAGTGATCATCTGTATGATTTTGCATAAACTGACTTTCTTTATTTACACTATATGTGATGTCTGGTCTGGTAATAGTGACATACTGAAGTGCTCCAACTATGCTTCTGTACTTCCTATCATTAAGTATAGCTTCTCCTTTGTGTTTAGATAAATGCAAGTTACTGACCATAGGAGTTGATATTGAATTGGCTTCATGCATTTTTGCCTTGTGTAGAATCTCTGTTATGTATTTGCTTTGGCTTAATTGAACCTTTGTATTTGTAATTCTTCTGACTTCTATTCCCATAAAGTATGACAAGTTGCCTAGGTCTTTGATGCTGAACTCTAGATTGAGATGCTTTATTAATCTGTTAATCTCTTGTTCATTATTTCCTTTAATAATAAAGTCATCAACATATATTAGTACATATATTATCATGCCTGCACTAAATTTTGTGAAAAGAGAATTGTCAGATTTGGTTGATTGGTAGCCAAGCTTGATCATTGTCTCCTTTAGTTTATCAAACCACACTCTTGGTGCTTGCTTTAAGCCATAGATTGCTTTATGTAGCTTGCACACATGATTTTCCTTCCCACTTTGTTTGAACCCCTGGGGCTGTTCCATGTATACCTGTTCCTGTAAGATACCATTTAGAAAAGCATTATTCACATCAAGTTGTCTAATGGTCCAATTTCTGTGTAAGGCTATAGTGATAACAATTCTAATGGTAGTGGGTTTCACAACAGGTGAAAAAGTTTCATTGAAGTCAAAGCCTCTCTGTTGTGAATATCCCTTAGCTACCAGCCTTGCCTTATACTTAGAAATTGTACCATCAGCACTTCTTTTTAATTTGTAGGTCCATTTACTCCTTATGTTTTTGTCCTTAGGCTTATGAACAAGATCCCATGTCTTGTTCTCTATTAAAGCCTGATATTCTTCATCCATAGCACTTTTCCAGTTTTTATTTTGTATAGCTTGTTCATATGTGGTTGGCTCCTCTGTATCAAGAGTAGTGTGATAAATTTTTGGTTTAAATATACCACTCTTGAATCTAGTTATCATATGATGATTTGTTCTGCTAGTACTTTGTTGTTGAGTAGCTCTTTCATCTTCTGATAGTATATTTGGTTCTATGCTTTGCACACTGCTTTCATTGTGATGAGTAGTTAGTTCCTCTGTAACCCTTTGCTGAGACTCATGGTCAGTTGTACTAGTTGAACCTTCTTGATCATTTATTGAGTTGAGTCTGGTACCAGTTTGTTAAGAATCTGAGTTTGCTGCTTTTTGTTCTGTGATGTCTTGAGCTGACTTTGATTGATTCTGAATAACCTCAATAGATGGAATTGATACAGAAGATATAGAGTCTTTTGCATTATATACCTTACTATTTACTTTAATGCTTGCTTCTTTAAATGGAAATATTGTTTCATTAAATACAACATGTCTGGAGATGAATATTTTTCCATTTTTATCAAGGCATTTGTAACCCTTCTTATTACTAGCATAATCTATAAAAGTGCAAGGAGATGATCTAAAATCTAACTTGTGAGTGTTATAAGGTCTAATATATGGAAAACATAGACAGCCAAAAACTTTGAGAGTGTGATAATCTAGACTAGTACTTGATAAAATTTCTATTGGACATTTAAGTTTTAGAACCTTTGATGGTAATCTATTTATCAAGTACACTGCTGTAGCAAATGCATCTAGCCAAAAATTTCTTGGCATAGATGCTTGTGCCAGAAGTGTAAGTCCAGTTTCCACAATCTGTCTGCCTTCTTTCTATTAGTCCATTTTGTTCTGAAGTATATGGACATGTGGTCCTGTGATTGATTCCTTTCTTTTGAAAATACTCCTTTAATGGTTGATATTCTGTTCCACCATCTGTTTGCATGATTTTAACTCTACAGTTTGTTTGATTCTCTGCATGAGCTATAAACTGCATAACTGCATTGTGAGTTTCACTCTTTGATTTCAAGAAATATATCCATACATATCTAGAAAAGGCATCAACAAAAGATATATAGTATTTGTATCCATAATCAGTATGAATTGGGGCAGGTCCCCATAAATCAGTAGCAACTAATTCAAGAGGCCTACTATAATAAGTTTCTGAGTCTAAAAAAGGTAATTTATGACTCTTACCCATTTGACAATAGGTGTAGATATATGGCAATGATATATCATTAAAGAAAATATTGTTTTTATTCATCACATGCTTGACAATATTGACATTTGGATGTCCAAGTTTACAATGCCATGTATCAAATGTCTCATTCATTTCTTGCTGTTTGAGTTCTGTATTATTACACCACTATCTTTTATCAACAGTATTTCTTGAGTTATCCACTGTGAACTTGTACAGTCCTTTAAACTACTTACCCTGCAAAAGTACTTCCTTAGTTAGAATGTCCCTAACTAAACAGTTTTGTGGATAAAACTCAGAGTATACATTGTTGTCTTTTGCAAATTGTGACACACTTAGCAAGTTTTTCTTGATATGTGGCACTCTTAATAGATTATTTAAGTACAGTTGCTTTCTTCCCATGATATAAGACTTACCAGTGTGTGTAATTGCAATAGACTTGCCATTACCCATATGAACAGAATTCATACCTTTGTATTCCTTGCTTCCAAGATTTAAATTGCTCAAGTTGTTTGTAATGTGATTAGTGGCACCTGAATCAGGATACCAGTCTTCATCTTGAATTTGATCAGACTTTGAGCTACCAGTTTGTGAATTCCTTGTCTCTGACTGATTTACTGATTCAGGTTGCATGTGTGCCATATTTGCACTTCTTTTTGTGTTTTGTCCTTGTCCTGGTACATAGTTGAGATTCAATCTGAAGTAACATTTAGTTGCTGTATGCCCAATTTTCTCACATATTTGACATCTTGGCCTATTGTTGTTATTCCATCTTCCTCTTCCTCTTGACCTATTTGACTGACCACCTCTCTGGATTTGTTGTTCTCCTCTGTTGTTGTTTTGTGATTTGCCTTTATAATTGGCAGCAAAGTTAACAGATGGGTCAGGTTCTTGAGGTTTCTTGATATCAATTCTTGCTTCATGAGAAAGTAGAATGGAGTGAACATCGTTAATAGATGGTAGGTTTTTCTGAGATGTTAGAACTGCTACAACTGCTTCATATTCATCACTAAGTCCATTCAGGATTGTCATGATTTGTTCAGAGTTAGATACCTTCTGATTTGCAGCCTCTAATGCACCAAAGATTGATTTAATTTTGAATAGATACTCTCTCATGTTTTGACTTTCCTTCTTTATGTTGTGAAGTTGTCTTTTGTAGAACAACACCTTTGCTGCAGATTGTGAATTGAACACTTTTTCAATTGTAGACCATATCTCATATGCTGTTTTGCAGCCTATTACATGAGTGAGAAGATTGAGATTGATAGATGACAATAGCCATGAGCATATTAATCTATCTTGCCTGTGATGATTGACATATTCTTCATTACTGATCATTTTGTTTTGTTGATCAGTAATGAACATTGGTGGTACTGACATGGTTTCTTGAATATATTCTTCAAGTCCATATCCCTGAAGAGCTGTTTCAACTTGTAGTCTCCAGAGAAGATAGTTATCCTCACTGAGATGAACTGTGACAAGCTGACTTTGAGGGCTGACTATCGTCTTGACCAATTTTTCAACATTGGATGCAGTGTGTTGCAAAGCACTGCTGTTGGAGTGTGCACCAGAACTTGCATCATCTCCCATGATGATCCTATGAACTCTGATTCAAATATCAAGAAATAGAAGAAGGAAACAGTACAGAATGTCAGAGGTGCAGAATCAGAATCTTGATTGAGATTCTTTCAGGTAAGTTGCAACCAGTAAAGGAGATTCAAATGATGATTTAATCTGATGATTTCCTTTCTCAGGATGGCACTTTCTTGATTTTGATTGCTTGATGACTTCTTGATTCTGATTTCTGAGTTTTGTTTTCTCTTTCTTTCGGACTTGATGTAGATCCTTTTGCAGCCAAATTTTTGTTTAAACAAAACTGGCGAGGCAAAAGAGATTGGCGTTGAGTCTTCCTCTCAAATGATGAATTTCGATCTGATGAGAGAATGATACGAAACACTTTTTGATGATGATCTTTAATGCAGATCTTATTTGCTGATTGCCTGTTTAGATGCGGTTAAGCACAAGGCTCTGATACCATGAAAAGATTTGAGAAAATGCAAATCTTGAATTTTATTGCTAAAGCATATATTTTTGAATACACTGTATTTTGTATAAAATGAATATCAGAATAATTACATTCGGCAATACAACTGAGACATTTATATTGTTACATTGCATACTTGGGGTGAATTGATATAAAAGCCCAAGCCCGATAAACAAAGAGATATTCAATGAAGACATTGGATCATGAATCAACGGTTGAAACACATCCAAGTATGACATAACCAGCTGATGCCTCCTTCGATACTCTTCATTTCCTAATACATTGGCTACTAGAGACATATCATACCTGGGTATGCATTTAACAAGTTTAAGATATTATTGCTCAAGTTCTCTTAATGTATGATAAAGTACCAAAGAAGTTAAGCTCTTGGCCAATTCTAAAATTTCTACTAGTAGAAGATTATTTATTATAAAATTCGTTGCTACTTCAATATGTCTTTACTATTCTCGTCTGTACATCCTCCCTAAGAAGTTGATTGATGTGACTGATAGAGCTTTAAGTCACTTTATATGGCATGCTAATCCTACTCAAGCAAACAGATCCTAATATCATGCAAGAAAATTACTCAATATTATGAAAGGGGAGGTCTAGGGGTTATGATTTTTAGTCTTTGGAAAAAGCAGCAATTTCTGAGCATATTGATGGCTCATGGCTAAAATTAATGACTTACTATTCTCTTAGATTTGGCTTAACCTTATCAAAAAATCCAATTTCTGGTCCGTAGGACTTCCTGACAATGGTAGTTGGTTTTGGAGGAATGTTCTAATATTACATTTTTACTCTTGGCTCAGTCCAACGTCATATGGAACACATTCTTTTGGCACCCCCCTTAGGTAAGTAAAGGAATGATCCTATCTTCTATTTTGAATCAAATTTTGAGAAACATGTCCGGAATCAATGACCATGCTATGGTCTTCTCATTCTTTAATAAAGGACACATTAACCTGCCCCACTCCAGTTCCAAGGATATAAGAATAGCTTGGAGTTATATTGAGAACAATGTTTATGAATCTACTAGAATTAAACTAGGTGGTGTGGTAATGTTCACTCCATTAATTTGGTTTACAAGGTTTTGGTTTCTCAAAATCAGAACCCCATATTTCCCTAGCATTCCACAATATGCTGAAGTAGTCAAGAACAGAGGATAACATATTGCTATGGAAAATCATTAATAATGCTAATCATACTCAAGGTAACTTAAAGCTTAGAGGTATCATCATAAACTTTATGTGTTCTTTGTAGCAATGCTCCTGAAAATATAATTTGTTTGTTCTTCAATTGGTCGTATTCCTTTAAGATATAGAGAGCTATCCTACTGAATCTTAAGCTCCATCATCCAGTTTCAGTCTCATAGATTGAATGGTTTTGCATCTTTAAAGCTATAAGAGGGAAAAGCAGTAAGGGCGAACTTCTTCCTTGTTTTTGTAAGAAACTCATTACTGGTATATGACAAGAGAGGAATAACTGTATTTTCAATAATTTGAAATCTACTAAGGAGAGTTTAATCATAATTTTTAAAATAGATTTCTTGATTTGCTGTTATATTTTCTTAGATTTAAGTTTACCATTAAAATGTTAATTTGTTGGTAATTGTTGTTGATTATTTAAGCCATAGTAGCATGTTAATTTGGTTTTCTTTCCTCTTCTAATCTATTCTTGGTATGGGCCTGCTAAACCATTAGCTTTGCTAAAATAAACAACTACAACATCTCTATATACTTGTAATATAGTTTAATGTTTGGGAATAAAATAGTAAATGGCTAACAGATGAATAAATACACGTCTCTATCGCATCATCGTGCCTCCAAGCCATCATTGGCCCTCGCTATCGACCTATCGAATTTTAAGTAAAAAAGGAAAAATAATAATAGAAGGAGCTAGACATACGTCTAGTGAGTGAAACATATCATATATAAGCGTATAATGCTAATAAGATAGTAAAAAAACACCTGTGCTCAAAAACCATACCTTAACATGTGTCACATACACATAAAAAGTTAGCTAAACATAATATAATACTATAGTGACCTCATATGTTGAGGTTTAACCAAAGTATATTCCATACCTAATCACATGCCAAAGGTTGACCCTAAAGTCTCAACCTGCTGTCACCAAAACATAAATTAAGGACTTAGCTCCTCTAACTGTGTTGTAATGCCAAATCGAATGTCGAGGAATTAGCTCCTTAAACTATTGTATATTAAGAACTTAGCTCCTTAAATTATGGTATATCAAGGACTCATCTCCTTGGACTATGGTATATTAAGGACTTGGCTCCTCGGACTATATTGAGGACTTAACTGGTAACACTCCATAAAACTTCATAAAAAATAAATAAAGTAGATAAATTAATTAAATAACATAATGCTAAAAATGAAAATTTTGTAAAAGTTAGAATTTGACCGTGGAAGTTATGTCTTTGCATTCATGGAGAAATTCCGATCAATTTCCATATATAATGTTTTGAAAATGAAGCCCAAATGAAAAAGAATGAGCGTTTGAAGTTTTTAGATTTAAAATAATTTAAATATAATTAAAATTAAAATAATTAATTAATTTTAAAAATTTGAAATTCAAAAGTTAGCAGTAATTAGACTTGGGGGTTAAGTTAACGTTAAAATTAGCATTAATTTTAAATTGCAATTAAGGAATAAAATAAATTAAAAAACAACGGCATAAAATCTTCTCAATATTGCACTTACAGGTCAACCGCTCCCCTTAGGACGGTCGACCGTGGAAGGTGGTAGTCGATCGGTTGTGAACGGTGGTGGCTAGGGTTTTTGCAGAGTGAACATCGGATTATATAATATCAAACCTACTTAAATCGGATAGCTTTGGTTCATTTCAACCATTATAAATAAGAGCCTAGCCCACTTACTGTTATTCATAAAATATTTGGGACTCTGGTGAAGCTCTTTCAGTTCTTCTCTTCATAGATTTTGAAAAATTCTATTGGGGTTTTAGGTAATAAATATCATATATCTATTTTGTTTTCTATTTATTTTCCTAACCTATTCTTCTCCAATTTTATGAATCCGACGTATATATATAAATCCCTTGTTGTGTGTATATATATCAAAAAGAAAAGATCCGAAAGAGATTATTAAAGGCATGTCAAACCATAGGAGGCGAAGCTAAGGATACTATGTGAGTTTAAATCTTAGCATTTGTGACGACCGCCCACACCTCCGGTACCTAATAAACCTATGTGATGTGGAGGTACTCGGCCAATGCAAGACGGTAGCCAAGAATAAAAAATAGAGAAAAATCCAAACACAAAACCTGTAGAACATCTTATAGCACACAGATAAAATATAATATAACAATATAGATATAAAACAGGAGAAACAGCGATACAATCAAATGAATTGTAAATAAGAACATTAGAGTGCATTAGGTTCACAAATTATACAAAAACTGAAATAGAGAGTTTATACATCCCAAGTCTCCACAATAAACTCTATACCTATCTCTAACAATACAAGTACTTACATAGCTCCACAGTATTGTACAACATAATATAAGCGATAGTAAGTTCCAAATATAGATATATGAAAGTGCATCCCCCTTCTCGTACTCCATACAGCTCCTTGTTCTATCCAGACCTGTTATCCTTAATCTACTCATTTAAGAGTACCCAAGTTAATAAGAAGCAAAGCATAAAATCTCGAGTCAGGCAACAGTCTTGTGTGAGCGATACATCTTATCAAAAAAAATATGAAAATCGTATATAGTAAATATGGACATAGAGAATGTAGAACCATACCCGACCTCTCCATGCATCCAAAGAGTTAGCATATGACAGTCGATATATGCTAATCTATCATGAATGCCATATAAGTGTACTACAATCGAAGTACAATGCCGAGTTGACCTTTGGAACGCCTTTAGATCCCCATCGTAAGTTGTAGAGCCATCGTTCCAAGGTTCCAAAGTCGTCGTCATTGTCGACACAGAAGCACCTCACCACTACTTCACTATTCACTGCATGAATTCCAAGTTCATCCTAAGTTATCCTAGAGCCATCCATCCTTGCTCCCCATCAACTCATTAAAGATCCCTATACTTCACTTTTTTGGCCCAAGTCCTATCCAACCTACCTTATGCAACCCTAAGTAACCTTCTTTGTTCGGTACTTGGGTATAACTCCACCGGACAGAGTAGTCTGTCCAGTCTTCTATAGCATCACAAGATAGAAAATTCTGTCCGGTCCCTCATGGCTCCACTGGATAGAGAAGTCTATCCGGTCTTCTATAACACTACTGGATAGAAAATTCTACCTGGTTCCTTATGGCTCCACCGGACAACAAATGATGTCCAGTCTTCTCCATCACCGGAGAAGAAAAGAGAAGGTTTTTGGATAGAGAATGAGTTAATGGAGGCTTAGATCAATGGTAAATGGTGTAAAAGTGATTTGGGATGATGGTTCAGCCATATAAGGTCCCAAAACAAAAAAGGGGTTAATGGGCTTGTCCCCAAATTCATTAATCACCCACTAAGCTGCCCCAAAAACTGCCAATGTTCAAACAACCATATCACCTAGCCATGAAGTACATATTGCTATGACAAGTGGAAATGGAAAACCACAACATCTGTCCAATGGAAGTGGTCTCGAATGCTATTTCGGCTCCTATCAGAAGTTATGGATGATACAAGTTTTCAGGGGGAAAATTGTATGGAAAACATCTAAATATAGGAAATGTCTCTAATAATCATTTTCCAAATTTATAGTCATATGACCTTATAGGAATTTAAAAATAATATTTTACAATCCTCCAATATACAAAATATAGGTCATTACACTCTCCCTCTGTAAGAATGTTGGCCTTGAGATCCCTAATTCAACCAAGGTAAATTATACATAGCTACCCTGCATGTCTATCATCCACAAGAAAACATGTCAAACATCAAACATGCACACAGAAGCAATAAATGATATCTATGCCAATTCTAGCATACAGGATATTAAACTACGTTAAACGATATCGAAAGTGAAAGTAAATTCGATAAACATAAGTCTCACCAGGTAAAGAGCTCTGGAAAAGTAGTCCTCGTGCTCTTCTTAATCTCCTAAGTACAATCACCTTCGCTCTCACTTCACTACACCTTCACCGACTCTCTCTTCTTCCTCCTAAACCTCTTCGTATCACGTCCAACAATATGAATATGCATACAAAGTCTCGATGCTTATGGTTCAATCTCGATGTCATCAAGCTGATTCGAATGAATTATCATGCCTGGTATGATGCATAAACTTCCGCAAGTGATATAAGTAGAACACATTGTGCACGCCTGCCATCTTATGAGGTAAGTCAACTTTATATGCTAGATTCATGATCCTCTCAAGTATCGAAAAAGGACCAATGAATCTTAGTGCCAACTTCCCCTTAGTACCGAATCGAACAACATTCTTTAGTGGAGAGATCTTGAAAAACACCATGTCATCGACGGAGAGTTCTAAATCACATCTTCTACTACCAACATAGTCTTTTTGTCTATCTTGAGTAGCTTTCATTCATGTCGAATGATCTTGATCTTCTTCGAAGTCTCTCTAACCATGTCTGGTCCAAGTATCAGTTTCTCGCCTGCTTCCCTCCAATATGAAGGAGCATTGCACGGTTGGCCATATAATGCCTCAAATGGTGCCGTAATGATGTTGAACTGATAACTGTTGTTGTATGCAAACTCTACTAAGTGTAGATAATGATCCTACAAGCCACCGAAATCGAGAATGCAGGCTCGTAAGAGATCCTCCATAATACGGTTCATCCTCTCAGTTTGTCCATCAGTTTGTTGGTGACAAGCATATTGAGATGTAGCTCTATCCCTGACGTCTCTTGTAATCTCTTCCAAACCTGTTAGTGAACAGAGGATCTCGGTTGCTCACAATGCTCCTCGGCACACCATGGAATCACGCAACCCATTTCACATACAATTCGGCCAATTTGGATATTGTTTTACTTGACTTGATAGGTATGAATCGGGCACTCTTCGACAGTCTATCAATTATGATCCAAATGCTATCGTACCCTACTTTCCACTTATTCCCATTTCCACTTGGGAATCTCGAGTGGTTGCAGCAAACCGGTTGGCTTCTTCTGCATTTACCAACTGACAGTTCATGCACTTCGAGATGGATGTCCCAACATCTTTCTTCATCCCTTTCCAATAAAATGTTCGCCTCATATTACGCTACATCTTATTGCCGTCGGGATGTATAGTCAATCTCAAATGATGGCACTCATGTAGCACCTCATCCCTCAACCCATCGACATCAAGAACAAATAATCTCCATCGCTACGGAGCCAACCATCATGGTCGATCTCGTACTGCTTCATCTCCTTAGACTCTGCCCCTTCCCTCTATTTTTTTTCATGAACTCTACTAGTCTAGCATCTCGCCTCTGACTTGTACTGATCCGCCCAATCAGGGTAGGTCTAATTGTCAGACTAGCCAACACATTCGACTTTAGCTCACATCGAGGTCTAAAATAATAGCATGCAATAAATTCCAATTGCTTCACTCTAGGAATATCGCTCCCAAGCTGTCATGTATCCTACTGAAAACATTGGCAACTACATTTCTCTTACCAGGCATGTAGGAAATGCCAAAGTCATAGAAGGTTAGGAACTCTAACCACCGCTGTTGGCGAAGGTTAAGGTCCTTTTAGGACAATAAATACTTCAACAACTTGTGGTCCGTATACAACTCAAACCTTTCCCTAAGCAAATAATCCCTCCATATCTTCAAAGCAAATACTATCGCTGCCAACTCCAAATCGTGAGATGGATACTTCTTCTCATACGATTTCAGCTGTTAACTAGTGTATGTGACAAACTTTCCCCTTTGCATCAACAGCGCACCAAGTCCAGTACCACAGGCATTTGTGTATACTATCAACTCCTCATTACTACTTAGAATGACTAACACAGGTGTGCTCGTCAACCTCTCCTTCAAACTCACAAATGTGTGCTCGCAACCTGCATCCCAAATAAAAGTCTGATTCTTCTTCTTCTTCAAGTTGGTTAACGGCGTTGCTACCTTAGAGAAGTCTTGGATAAAACATCTATATTTTCCCTCCAGTCTAAGGAATCTTTTCATGTCTATAGCGATCTTGGGTTGATCCCAGTCCTGTACTGCTGCTACCTTCATATGATCTATAGCAATACCCTGCTCAAATACAATGTGACATAAAGATCGCACTTCCCTCCTCCATAAGTGACACTTCGAAATTTTTTTCTTCAAACGATGCTTCCTCAACACCTCGAGCATGACCTCAAATTCTCCTTATGTTCTGCCTCCATCCTCGAATAAAGGAGGACACCATTCATGAATGCAAGTACAAATTTATTTAGCCGATCCTTGAAAACACGGTTTATAAGGTCAACAAAGTATGTCAGGGCGTTGATTAGCCCGAACGGCATAACCAACCACTCATAGAACTAGACAACATAACGAACACTGTAATCGGCACACTCTTTTTCCCCACTCTCAGTTAATGAAACCCCGCGGCAATTTCCAACTAAGAGAACACCCTAGCACCATGGAGCTGATCAAACAAATCATCAATACACAGGAGTGAATACTTATCCTTCTTCGCCACCATATTCAGCTCATGATAATCTACACACAACATCATAAAGTCTTCTGCCTTAATGGAAAATACTATAGGTGCACCCCACTCAGATATGCTCCTACGAATGAACTCTTAACCCAACAGGTCGTTAACTTGCACCTCCAACTCCTTCTACTCTCTAGATGACATACGTATCAAAGGCAAAGCTACTAATCTGGCGTCCTTTACCAAGTTTATATGGATTGTCTCCTTATGTGTTGGTAATCCGTTCACCTCCTCAAATATGTCCGGGTACTCTCTCACTATAGGCACAGGTGATAACTCGTTATGCGGGACCTCGAGCGAGTATAGAAAGCTAACTATCACCTCATCGCTAGGCTGGCAGCCTATCTCCAAACTATGCCCATCATCCATCCTTATCGTAAGCAACGACCCCTTGCAATCCACCACCACTCTATATTTTTATAGCCAGTCCATCCCTAGAATAAGACTAAACCCAACAGAACCCAAAACAAAGCGATCACAAGGAAACAAACATCCATGACTCGATAAGGCTAAGTCTCAACAAACCATGCAAAGGCTAGTAGAGACTCCAACTAGGTTAGTCAAAATCAAGGGTCGGTCAACAATTTTGGGTTTCTGTTCTAATCTATCTAACCGTACATGTATATCATAAATAGAAAGTATACCCTATATAATGATGCTCTTTTCCTTCTCCTTCACCGATGGAGCGCTCGACGAAGCTGGAACAACGTTCAAAGTATAAGAAGTCACAATTTTCTTATTCCGCGGTTCTAGACAATCCTTCTTAATATGGCTCGACATGTTGCAGTTGTAGCATTCTTTGCCCTCTGCCTTACAGTCTCTGATAAGATGGCCTTTCTCGACACAGTCATAGCAAGTTGGCTCTCGCTTGCCTTTATTTTGACCATCATTTTGAAACCGCTTCTTCTTGTTGTCTCACTTGCTCTTGCCTTCCCTGCTAGCTTGTGGCTTTGGCTTGTCCTTAGGAGCAACAATCGACTTAGGCTTAGGGTACAAACTCTCATGTCGAAGAGCCTTCTCCACAAGCCCCTTAAACGGCTCATCAATATGCCTTACTAGCTTTTCTCTAAGATAATCATCCAAGTCCATGATGAACTTCTCATTCTTCTTAAGTAGAGTATCGATAAAAGACAGGCCGTACTTTGACAGTGTGTCAAACTCAGCCATGTACTCTGACAGAGACATATCCCCCTGTCTTAGGTCATCAAACTTCCAAAAAAGCACCGAATTCTAGGCGTTCGGTATATAATTCCCTTTAAATCTCACATTAAACCGCTCCCAAGTAATCTGGTCCTCGAAAGTCATAATCTTGATGGCGTTCCACCACCCTATAGCCCTTCCTTGAAGCTGTCTAGAGGCCAGCTTCCTCTTCATCGACCATCTAACTCCATATACTTAATGATGCATTTGCAGGCGTCTAACTATTCCTACACTTCAATGGCCGATTCCTTTCTAAGAAAATGTTTACCACATAAAGTAGAGAAATCCCTGCTTAATGTGGCAATGGCAGGCCTTGGTGCTTGCATTGGAGAACCACCACCAACAACCGCAACAGGAGAAATTTGGGATTTCTGAACCATGTTTTGCACCATCTCAGGGAACATATTCTGCAAGTCAGAGTTGGTAGCCCTCGATCCTGCCCCTCCTCAACTCTAGAGATGGAGTTCCTAACAATGTTCCTTGTTAGCCAGCTCATTCTTATAAGTTGTAATAAGAATGATCAGTCTCTTTAAAAGGAATATGTGTTGTCCATGAATACCACGCGACTTGTACACTACATATGTGGTACTATATTGTTTTGAAAACCAAAATATAACAAATACGCTCTCTCATATTTCACTTGATCCATTCTAAGGTGGTAGGTCCTTCCTTGTCTCTAATGGATCTAAGTACCAACTTAGGTCGTCTACACAACCTAAGCTCTGATACCAAATATGACAGCTGCACTACACCTCTGGTACCCAATATATTTACGTGATGCACTTTGGAGGCACCCAACCGATGTAGGATGGTAGCCAAGAATATAAATTAAAGAAAAATCCAAACACAGATCCTGTAGAACAACTTATAGCACACAGATAAAATATAATATAACAACATAGATGTAAAATGGGCCAGAGTGTGATATAAACAAATGAACCATAAATAAGAATATCAAAGTGCATTAGGTTAACAGACCATACAAAAACTGAAACAAAGAGTTTATACACCCCAGATCTCCATAACAAACTCTTTAACTATCTCTAATAATACAAGCATTAACATAGCTCCATAGTACTGCCCATCATAATATAAGCAATATTAAGCTCCAAATATAGATATATGAAAGCCTCCTTCTCATACTCCGTACAGCTCCATGTGCTATCCAGACCTGTCATCCCTAATTTACACATGTAAGAGTATCGAAGGTAATAAGAAGCAAAACATAAAACCTCTAGTCAGACAATAGTCTTGTGTGAGCGATACATCTTCTCAAATAGGCTATATAATCTTATATAGTAAATATGGACATATGGTATGTAGAACCATGCCTGACATGTCCCTACATCCAAAGAGTTAGCACATGACAGTTGATGCTAATCTATCTTCAAAGCCATACAAGTGTACGACAATCGAAGTACAATGTCCAAGTCTAGGTATATAGTCGAAACACCTACATTATGTGGGACCCTAGAGTGGTAAACATTCATGGCCAACATAGCATCCGTCAAACAATCCTCACCGTCACTCATGTGCTTTAGATATTAGATAACTCATATGGCACAATCAAAAACCAAGGAACCAATCATAATCCTAGCTCCATTTGTTCTTGAATCCATGCCACTCTAAAAGTAAAGGAACCACGCTCACAAACTCAAAAGCCTAGGGTAATCTCCACCGCAAGATCCAGACATAATCACAAATTTAGGTGGACATCCCCACATACCCCATATCAATGATCCCTTTGCATCTTCAAAATGGAACTCAATCGTTATTCCATCATGGTTATCTTTATAGTAAACAATCAAAAATCCCACTCGCAAGCCTTTATCGTTGGACTGGCCCTTATGGATCATCGCCACGACTCTCGTTAATTCATCATCTTTGGAATTCTTCTTCACTCCCATCGTAAGTCGTAGAGCCATCATACTAAGGTCCTGAGGTCATCATCGTTGATGCTGAAGCACCTCACTATTGCTTCACTAGTCACTGCATGAAGTCCAACGTCATCCTAAGTTTTCCAGAGCCATCCATCCTTGCTCCCCATCAACTAATCAAAGACCTCCATACTTAACTTCTGTTCGGCCCAAGTCCTGTCCGATCTACCACTATGAAACCCCAAGTAACCTTCCTTGTTCGGTACTTAGGTAATACTCCACTACACAAAGAAGTCTATCCAGTGTTCTATAGCACGGTAGTAAATTCTTTTCGATCCCCCATGGCTCCACCGAACAGAGAGTCCATCTAGTGTTCCATAACACCACGGGATAGAAAATTATGTTCGGTTCCCCATGGCTCTAGCAGAAAGCAAATGATGTCTGGTCTTCTCCATTATTGGACCAATCCAATGCCTAATCATACCAAGACGAGCCAGCCAATACCAAACCAAGCCAAGCAACCTCCTAGCAAGTCTACCAGAAACAGCCTACCATCGAACCAAATTCCAGTTATTTCTCCACTTCTTGATTTTGGACTGAGTTCACCACTATGCTCCGTACTTCGACCCTTGTGCACTTCATATGCAACGATACAACTTTCAATAACCTCGAGTCGATTTGTCGAAGCCTGTTTCATGATTCCTAACTCTATGTCACTTCGATGAGCATTTCAACCATACAAGCATTCACACAAACACCATACATTCAAGAATCAACATTCAAACATTCAAGTTTGAAGACATACAACAATTCATTGCAAATCATCCTATAATGTATGTCTAATATAGTCTGACGCACATCAAGGAAATAACACATTAAATCAACATGATTAAAACACTTAGAATCATTTTAAATTCTTGTTACTTCATGTTTCACTTTAAAAACAGTTTAAAAATGTTATCTTGACTTTAAATATTAGTTTAAAACATGCCAAATTTTCTAGGTACACATATAACAAGTTAAGAGATAATAAACCACTCACCAAATACTCAAAAGTGAAGGTCTATATGTAAATTAAGGCAAATCTGAGAATCAACAGCAAAGATGTTATTTTTCTTCCCCAAAAATATTGACCTAATGATCTATAAAGAATTTTCGATGCTGACCTAACCATAATCTATGATTTAGACTTGATTTGGAGGAGAAAGGAGAAAGTTTTGGGTAGAGAATGGGTTAATGGAGGCTTAGATCCATGGAAAAAGATGTAAAACTGATTTGGGGATTATGGTTTAGCTATATAAGGTCTCCAAATCTGAAATCGGTTAGTGGGCTTGTCCACAAATTCGCTAATCACCCACTAAGCTGCTCCAAAATTCGCTAATGTTCAAACTGCCATATCTCCTAACCAAGAAGTCCAAACTGCTATTATGATTACTCCACGTAAAAGGAAACAATTATATCTTTCCAATGGAAGTCGTTTCAAATGCTAATTTGGTTCCCATCAAATGTTATAGATGATATAAGTTTTCAAAGGCAAAATCATCCGAAAATATTCTGAACATAGGAAATGTCTCTAATAGGCATTTTCCAAAGTTATAAAGTAATAAAAACTCATATGAATTAAAAAAATATTTTGCGATCCTCTGATACGTAAATACGGGTCATTACAGCTTTTCTATTTTAGTAGTTGCCTATTATAGTTTGGATTTGAATATACCTTGGGGAATTTTGGTTTGCGATAACATTATATTAAAAAAACCTCCAAAACTCCTCTAACGCGAAATGTCAATTCTAAGTTGAAATCTCAATTGTTTATGATAAAATAATGAGAATCATGTAAATTTGTAGTTATGATAATTTTACCTTCTATTCCACTTCTTATTCTTTTTCTTTGAATTTGATCAAAGGGTTTGATTTGGGAATAATGTGTAAGGTACAAATTTTATTCGTAGTTTGCATCGCTTATTTCCATGAATGAAATAGAAATTCCCTTGTTTAGTTTTATGTGAAAAAGAAGTTGAATAGAGCATAAAATTGAAATTATAAGTTCCTATTATCAATATAATCCATTATATTGATGTAATAAATTGATTTTAAATTTTAATTGTATAAAAATCTATCGATTAGAATTTTTGGATATGAATATTGGAATTTTGGCATTATTGATAATATGAAATGAGACTTGTATAATTATTAAAAGAGTGGACATTTAAACGCTAGTTTAGGCGTACACTCGACTAGAAATTTCTAGGTGCATATATATATATAAGCATAAGTATCGTATAATTATAATGTATTGACTGCATAGTTATTAGGTTATTAATTATTATTAAAATCCCCCTTAGGAAAGTAATTAATGTTAAAGGTGAAATAATAATGATTTCCTATAAGGCCTTAATTTTGGAAACGATTAGATGTGTATAATATATATAGAGTGCAATGTAGATTATGACTATGTTATAAGGATGCGAGGTCAGTCAAAAGCACATGAAAGTCTGCCTAGCTAATCTGGCTATCAGTAGTGTAACTTTGGGCTGATGTGAGCATCACATATAATAAGTAGCTACGATGATGCGAGGTTAGTATTAAATTCTATAAGGTAAATCTGCTAGATAATCTGACAACCTTTACATATGAATACTTGGACTAACATGAGACATCACCGTAGGATACTGCCACAATACGAACGACCTGCTTCAGAGATTGAAGGTATTAAGTGGTTGCGTGAGGGCCCGTCTTTTCTCTATTTAGGATGTAGTAAATGTCAGGACTATGGGTTAGGCACGATAGAGGATATCTCAAAAAAGTGCTCGCTTCAATAGGAAGTATTAAGTGGCTAAAAAGATTTTATGCAATGTCAGCTAGATCATATCTAGTTGGAATCCGCCTTGGGATAGGCAGTAAATGGCATGGACCTGCCTTAAATAAGGTATTATACGGTCGAAGTCTAGCTAATTTCGGTCAAAAGATATTAAGTGACTTGGGTACTATCTCTTACATTGATAGGACATTATGGACGATAAACATGGGTTGTTGGGTTGATAGCAAGTTGGCTATGGGCCTATATTTGGAAAGCTTATTTATTTATGTCTGAGAAAAGCCATTATATTGTCCATGTACTAATATTTTAAGGCTCGAGATTTTTGTTTACCAAACATATATTGTTCTAACTCCGTCCTCATCACAACACAGGTTAAGAAGGGGGATGCTGATGGCGGGAACATTGATGATACTTGTGGCAGTAGTCTATTTATTTACTTGTTATTTTCTACAGTTTCTATGTATCCATGAAATAAAGATGATGTTGTAATTTTGGAATATTGTACCACGGATATGTAACGATGGTTATGAATATTTCATTATGGTTTTCAATGACATTTGGAAGTTTGAATAAAATGGGTATTGTTGTTATTATTATATTTTATCCTTCCTTTGTGAGATTATGCATAGATAAATTGCTCTGTATTGTTCTTTTTACCAATTAACAGCCAGCTTTGAGATGGGTATAAGTTTCGACGGACATTTTCTAGGTCAGAATTTAGGCCTGTTTCATGACACATTGTTATACTTAGTATCAGAGCATAGGTTACCCGATCAATGAGGTATGTATAAATATGAGAGACATACTTGTCATTTTGAAAAAGTCAATAATTCGTACTATACATATACACATACTTAATTTGAACGTACATATTAGGAAAATCTTTACTTCAACATGTAATACTATCTTAGGAAATGGATGAAAAAGATTGTAACTCCAAAGTTAATAAGTCAATAGATGTGCAATAAATATGCAGTTACGTGTATTTAATAAGGATATAAATGGACCACTTAAAGAGATTATTAGAGTAATTATGGAAGATAAGAAAGACATAATAGGTAAAATTAGAATGACTAAATAAATGTCTTTAAAAATTGTCCGTTGGAACAATAATCATTTATCACAGAAAATTTATAGAAATAGCAAATATTATTGATGTTGTTAAAGCTTCAGAAATAAAACACGCTAGGATGGGAAAGAGAAGGAATTTCATTTTGTTAAAGAGGGAAGGAAAATGAAATCTGTTTGAAAAATTTGGAGAAAAATTAAAAAGGATGATCGTGCCAAAATGGATGTTACTGATGATGTGGTTGATGCTCAATTAGTTACTGATGAAAATGATGTGAATATTGAAATGAGTAATGAAACAGAGACAGCTGATGTAAATAATGAGGATACAATTCCTGATATGGTTACTGCAGATATAAACACAAATGCAAACATACAGGCAAATGAACCCAAACCTATGGAAACTCACAACTCTTCTCTATTCTCCAACAATTAAATGATGAATTTGTAGGAACCGAACTTTTTTATCCAGTTCAAAATGTGTCTTTATCCCCAAACAACAAGAACCGATCCTTAGCTGAAACTGTCCCTTCTTCTCTCAATGACAAATGCATGTACATGCACATTGACATGCACAATGATATGCACCATACTAGTAATAATCAAAATCCCTATAAGCCTATTAATTCTTTCCCACAACTAAACTTACAAACATCATTTAAATTCCCTTATTCATCTATATCACTTCCCAATCAAATATTCAATGGTCTGCAAGCTTCTATTCCATCAATACCTACTCATGATGAATTTGGCCTTAATCTATCTCCAGACAATCATGCCATTCCTGTAACATCATCCAAGAAGAAAAGAGGAAGACCAAAAAAGTGATTGTTATGCAACCTTCTTCACTTGATTTAGACAAAGGGGCTCAATACTCTATGGAGCAAATAATAATGGTTCCCACTTCAACCGTTTCTTCTACAACCCCCTCTGGGGTTAAAACCAGGGCATCCGCATCAATTAATCATGATGATTGACAACGTAGGTTTTTTGGAATATCAGGAGAGAAAATTCCTTAGCCAAACATCTTGAAATCAAAAATCTTATCTCCTCATATAAAATTCATCTCATGGCTATTGCAGAACTAAGCTAAATCATGTAAACACTATCAAAACTGCCTCATTATTAACCACCTATGGAATTCATTCATAACCTTGCTCAAGCTCCTTTTGGTAGGATTCTCATTTTGTGGAACCTGCCGTATTTACTATTGCTCCTATATGTGTTTATAGAAAATTCATCCATTATGAAATATTCCACATTCCTACTTCCATCTCTTTCTTATTGACAATTGTTTATGCTGAAAATAGCTCTGCTCATAGACAACCTTTCTTTGATAAACTCTCATCTTTACAACCCTCCCACTCTCTGATGCTGGGATATGAAATTATGTCAAGCGGAGTTTGCGCATAATCACACAGTCAATCGAAGTACTGGATTCAGTCCGTTTCAAGTTGTATATTCAGCCATTCCAAAGGGACTATTGGATTTAACGACAGTACCATATCAGAAAGGAATTGTTAAGCGGGCTAGTGACTTGGTGAATGAGTTACAGGAATGCCACAAGGTTGTACAAGAACAATTACGTAAAACGAATGAGAAGTATAAACAAATGGTGGATAAAAAACGAAGAAGTGTTGTCTTCAAGGAAGGAGATTTTGTTTATGCAGTGTTAACAAAAGATCGTTTTCCAGTTGGAACTTATAACAAGTTGAAAGCTCGAAAGATTGGGCCCGTAGAAATTATAAGATGGATAAATGAAAATGCTTATAAGTTGAAGCTGCCAGAAAATGTTTACACTTCTGATGTGTTTAACGTGAAGCATTTAATTCCATATTATGAGGAGGAACCTATCAAAGATGACGAGAGTATGAATTCGAGGACGAATTTCTTTCAACAAGGGGAGGATGATGCAGGGCATACCTCGAATCGAACAAACCCAGATTCCCGAGATCCCTCCTTGGATCGCGCTGCCATAAATCGCGATGGAATTGAGTCGCGACAAACTCCATATGTCGCGAGCGACTCATCTGCCTCCACCATGAGTCGCGAGCGACTCATCAATGCCGCGAACCAAAATGAAGAAGCCCTAAGCCATGAGTCCTCACCGAGTTATTCGCGGCATCCCCTGAGTCGTCACCGAGTCATCAAAGCTCCCATGAGTCGAAGCCCTAGGTCGCGAACTTCCTGCATATGCACGCGCGAGATACTCCATAGGTCGCGAACGAGTTATGCATTTCCAGAAGTCGCTCCTTTCTCAGCCCTAAGTCGCTACCATCCCTTAAGTTGCGGCCGATCCAACTTAAGTCGCGAATGATTCTCCAGCTTAGTTCGTGAACCGAGATACTTAAGTCGCGAAGGAAAGTTATGTCGCGAACGTCCAAATCCTTAAGTCGCTGATGATTTCTAAGTCGCGAACGACCTTATTTTAAGTCGCGTGAAGATTATAGGTCGCTGCATTTTGATTTGGAAGCTTCTACTTTGAAGTGAATATGTCGTTTGAGTCGTGCTTTGTATTTTTAGGTCGTACTCTGTATTTTAGGTCGTGATGAAGTATGTAATGTTAGGTCGAGATAATTTTAGGTCGTGTACGACCTATGCTATGTTGTAGCGTATGTGGTTGCAAACATCTATAAATACCGGGTGTTGTGTCATTTGTAGGGGTTGTTGAAAATTGAATAAAAATTCCTTTTGATTGCTTTGTGCTTTCTTCTAATTGGTAGTCGAGTGTGATCTCCTATCTCCACCTACGTCATTCGAGTGCGCTCGAATCTTCGTTTGTGAAGCCGATTCACGGAATCTTGCACGCAAGATCAACGTCGAAGAATCGTAGATCTCTTTCCCGGTATCTTCGGATCAATGAGTCAGAGATAGCTAGAATTCGGTATCTTCGGATCAACGAATTTGGGCATTGCAGTATACTCAATCCACCGATTGCTACATTTTCATCGTCATATCGATTTTCTGTTTAATCCGCTGCGTCAGTTTGGTATCAGAGCGAGACTTAGCCAATCATAGCTAAGCCGAGTTTGGAGTTTGAAGTTGGTGTTCGTCGTGTTCATATTGAAGTTGCAACAAGTTTGGGGTGTTTGATACATAATCATTTGGATCAAAGTGTGGGAAAGGTGTTTGAATTTGCGTGGGAGAGTTTGCACGCCAAAGTGAAGTTCGAAGCAAGCTTGAATCCATGCTAGTTGATTTGAATTGTAGTTTTGGAGTTGTTTTGTTTGAAGATTTTTGAAGTCAAATTTGTTGAATTTTTGATTTATTGAAGTTTGGAGATTTGTTGAATTATTTGTTTGAAGATCAATCATGCCTTCGAGACGAGCTCAACGTCATCGCAATATTAATGCCTTGTATGGAAGAGAAGAGGCCGATGAAATGGAGCAACGAATCCACGAGAGTTTTACTGAGAAGTTGAATGAAGGAATTGGTCGATTAGAGAGAATGATGCTTGAAATAAATCAAAGTAGAAGAAGAGTTTCACCTGAATCGAACCATGGGGGAAGTAGAGCTTCGATACATTCAGATCGAGAGAGAAGAGAAGATCATAGAAGTATTGACAATCGTGATAGGAATGTTGATCGAAGGAGTGGTAGTAGAGATGTTGGAGGTCGTCGATATACTTCAGATTTTGATGAGGAGTTTGATGGTGATAGGGGAAGTGTTCATTATCGAGATAGAGAGCAAACACGACGTCAGAATCGAGATGTAGATGATGATCGTCGATGGGAATCGGGAATGAAGATGGAAATTCCAGAGTTCAAGGGTGGATTGGTTGTTGAAGAATTTTTAGATTGGTTATCTAATGTTGAAGAAATCTTTGATTTCAAGGAAGTTCTGGAGAATCACCGAGTGAAGTTAGTTGCTACTAGGTTGAGGGGGAGAGCTTTGGTGTGGTGGCAGTAAACTAAACTTACACGAGAACGGATGGGAAAGTCAAAGGTTATTGAGTGGAATAAGATGAAGAAAATGATGAGAGCTACATTTTTACCATAATATCAGTCACTTATGTACCAGAGATTGCAGAATCTAATGCAGGGGACGAAGTCGGTCAATGACTATGCAGATGAATTTTACCAACTCATTGCCAGGAACGATATAATGGAAACGGAAGAGCAGCTGACAGCAAGATTTGTTTGAGGGTTACGAATGCAGATCCAGGATATGGTTAATATGCTCGATCCAAGATCTGTGGTGGAAGCACACCAAAAGGCGTTGGCTTGGGAGAAGCAGGGAAGGCGTGGAGGTGGTGTGTTTACTAATTCTAATAATCAAGTGAAGGGTGTTAGCGGAAGTTCTAATGTTTCTAAACCTGTCAGTAAACCCGTAGTAAAGGAGAGTGAGAAGGCGAAGGTTAACAATGGTTTCAAATGCTACAATTGCCAGGAGATGGGTCATAAAAGCAATGAGTGTCCAAAACCGAAGAAACGAGCTATGATAGCTGAAGTTGAAAGTGAGGATGCTGTTGAGGGTGAAGATAGTCCAGTCGAGGAGAATGAACAGGATATCGCATCGGGAGACGAATGATGTAATCTAATGATGAGGAGGTCTTGTTTAACACCAAAGCAAGAATATGAAGCTAGTTGGTTGAGGAGCAACATTTTTCAATCTACATGCACTATTCTGGGAAAAGTTTGTAAGTTTGTGATTGATGCAGGTAGTTGTGACAATATTATCTCTACTGAAGCTGTGAGAAAATTGAAGTTGAAAACGGAGAAACATCCTAATCCTTACAAGTTAGCGTGGTTAAGGAAAGGAGGAGAGGTGAAGGTGGACAAGCGAGTTCGAGTTCCATTTTCCATTGGGAAGAAATATAAAGACGAGATCTGGTGTGATGTAGTTGAGATGGATGTTTGTCATTTGCTTTTGGGTAGACCGTGGCAGTATGATCGAGCGGTGCAGCATGACGGTCGAACCAATAGCTACAGTTTTATGTTTGAAGGTGTTAAAATTATTCTAGTTCCAAAGAAGAGACAGCAGGGAGAAAGTAATTCTGAGGAGATTGAAGAGTTAAAAACTTTACTACCTTTGAAGGAGTTTGTCAAGGAAGTCGAAGAAGAACCTGAAGTGTACTTGTTGATTGGACGAGAGTGTAACGAAGAGGTTGAAATTCCAGAAGAAGTGAAGCCATTTTTGAAAGAATTTGAAGATGTATTTCCAGAAGAGTTGCCTAAGGAGTTACCGCCACTGAGAGACATTCAACATCAAATCGATTTTGTTCCGGGAGCAGTATTGCAGCATAGACCACATTATCGAATGAGTCCAAAGGAACATGAAGAGTTGAGGAGGCAGGTGGAAGAGTTGCTTGAACAGGGACGTGTGCAGGAAAGTTTAAGTCCATGTGCTGTTCCAGCTTTATTAGTACCAAAGAAGGACGAAACGTGGAGGATGTGCACTGACAGTCGAGCATTGAATAAGATTACAGTGAGATATAGATTTCCAATGCCGAGGTTGGATGACTTGCTAGATCAGTTGAGTGGGGCAACTATCTTTTCGAAGATTGATTTGAAGAGTGGTTATCACCAAATTCGGATTAGACCTGGAGACGAATGGAAGACAGCCTTCAAGACGAGAGAGGGGTTGTATGAATGGTTGGTTATGCCATTTGGTTTATCAAATGCACCTAGTACATTCATGCGGGTGATGAATCAAATCTTTAGACCATTCATTGGGAAGTTCGTGGTGGTTTATTTCGATGATATTCTGATATATAGCAGGAGTATGGAGGAGCATGTTCAACATTTGAGGGAAGTGCTGATTATTCTTCGTGAGGAACAATTTTATGATGCTACGAAGAAATGTGTGTTTATGACACATAATGTTTTATTTCTGGGTTAGTTGTTTCAGGAGAAGGTATATAGATGGACCAGAATAAAGTTGAAGCAGTCAGGAATTGGCCATAGCCGAGAACAATAACGGAAGTGAGAAGTTTTCATGGATTGGCGTCATTCTACCGAAGATTCATTCCACACTTCAGTAGCGTGATGGCACCGATTACTAATTGTATGAAGGGAAAACAGTTTTCGTGGACAGAGGAAGCAGGGGTTGCTTTTGAGAAGATCAAGGAACTATTGACGACAACACCGATTCTTGTTTTACCATATTTTCAGTTGTTGTTTGAATTGCATACTGATGCGTCGAAGGTGGGAATTGGTGGAGTGTTGAGTCAGAGGGGACATCCTATTGCATATTTTAGTGAGAAGTTGTCAGGAGCGAAGATGAGATACACTACATATGACGTTGAATTCTATGCTGTTGTACAAGCTATTAAACATTGGAGACACTATCTATTTCAGAAAGAGTTTGTTCTTTACACTGATCATGAGGCATTGAAGCATATGCAAGGACAGGACAAGATTTACGCGAGACATGCATCATGGATTGCTTATTTGCAGCAGTTTACTTTTGTCGTTAAGCACAAGTCAGGAGTAACCAATCGTGTGGCTGATGCTTTGAGTAGGAGGAGTCATTTATTAACGACAATGAAAGTTGAAGTGCCAGGTTTTGAATTATTGCCAGAGTTGATTGAAGAAGATCCTTACTTTGTAAAGTTTGTTGAGAAAGTTAAGGATGGGAATACTGATGAATTTGTGTTGGTTGATGGATTCTTGTTCAAAGGGAATCGTTTATGTATACCAGATTGTAGCTTGAGAATGAAGATTATCAAGGAATTGCACGAGGAAGGACATGTGGGCTGTGATCGTACATTGCAGTTAATTACACAATCTTATTTTTGGCTTTCAATGAGGAAAGAGGTCGAGAGATTTGTGGAAAGATGTCATATCTGCCAGGTTTCGAAAGGAACTGCGACCAATGCTGGGTTGTATGTGCCGTTGCCTGTACCCGCTAAACCATGGGTTGATGTGAGTATGGACTTTGTTTTGGGTTTGCCAAGAACTTAAAGGGGTAATGATTCTATATTTGTGGTGGTTGACAGATTTTCGAAGATGGCACATTTTATAGCCTGTAAGAAGACAGCGGATGCAGTTCGAGTGGCACAATTATTCTTTAAAGAAGTGTATCGATTGCATGGTTTACCAGAATCTATTGTTTCTGATCGAGATACTAGATTTTTAAGTCATTTTTGGTTGAGTTTGTGGAAAATGGTCGGAACGAAGCTAAATTTTAGTAGCGCTTATCATCCGCAAACTGATGGACAAACGGAAGTGGTTAACCGATAGTTGGGAAATTTACTGAGATGTCTTGTGAAAGACAATTTGAAAAGCTGGGATATGAAATTATGTCAAGCGGAGTTTGCGCATAATCACGCAGTCAATCGAAGTACTGGATTTAGTCCGTTTCAAGTTGTATATTCAGCCATTCCAAAGGGACCATTGGATTTAACGACAGTACCATATCAGAAAGGAATTGTTAAGCGGGCTAGTGACTTGGTGAATGAGTTACAGGAATGCCACAAGGTTGTACAAGAACGATTACGTAAAACAAATAAGAAGTATAAACAAATGGTGGATAAAAAACGAAGAAGTGTTGTCTTCAAGGAAGGAGATTTTGTTTATGCAGTGTTAACAAAAGATCGTTTTCCAGTTGGAACTTATAACAAGTTGAAAGCTCGAAAGATTGGGCCCGTAGAAATTATAAGATGGATAAATGAAAATGCTTATAAGTTGAAGCTGTCAGAAAATGTTTACACTTCTGATGTGTTTAACGTGAAGCATTTAATTCCATATTATGAGGAGGAACCTATCAAAGATGACGAGAGTATGAATTCGAGGACGAATTTCTTTCAACAAGGGGAGGATGATGCAGGGCATACCTCGAATCGAACAAACCCAGATTCCCGAGATCCCTCCTTGGATCGCGCTGCCATGAATCGCGATGGAATTGAGTCGCGACAAACTCCATATGTCGCGAGCGACTCATCTGCCTCCACCATGAGTCGCGAGCGACTCATCAATGCCGCGAACCAAAATGAAGAAGCCCTAAGCCATGAGTCGTCACCGAGTTATTCGCGGCATCCCCTGAGTCGTCACCGAGTCATCAAAGCTCCCATGAGTCGAAGCCCTAGGTCGCGAAATTCCTCCATATGCGCGCGCGAGATACTCCATAGGCCGCGAACGAGTTATGCATTTCCAGAAGTCGCTCCTTTCTCAGCCCTAAGTCGCTACCATCCCTTAAGTCGCGGCCGATCCAACTTAAGTCGCGAATGATTCTCCAGCTTAGTTCGTGAACCGAGATACTTAAGTCGCGAAGGAAAGTTATGTCGCGAACGTCCAAATCCTTAAGTCGCTGATGATTTCTAAGTCGCGAACGACCTTATTTTAAGTCGCGTGAAGATTATAGGTCGCTGCATTTTGATTTGGAAGCTGCTACTTTGAAGTGAATATGTCGTTTGAGTCGTGCTTTGTATTTTTAGGTCGTACTCTGTATTTTAGGTCGTGCTGAAGTATGTAATGTTAGGTCGAGATAATTTTAGGTCGTGTACGACCTATGCTATGTTGTAGCGTATGTGGTTGTAAACATCTATAAATACCGGGTGTTGTGTCATTTGTAGGGGTTGTTGAAAATTGAATAAAAATTCCTTTTGATTGCTTTGTGCTTTCTTCTAATTGGTAGTCGAGTGTGATCTCCTATCTCCACCTACGTCATTCGAGTGCGCTCGAATCTTCATTTGTGAAGCTGATTCACGGAATCTTGCGCGCAAGATCAACGTCGAAGAATCGTAGATCTCTTTCCCGGTATCTTCGGATCAACGAGTCAGAGATAGCTAGAATTCGGTATCTTCGGATCAACGAATTTGGGCATTGCAGTATACTCAATCCACCGATTGCTACATTTTCATCGTCATATCGATTTTCTGTTTAATCCGCTGCGTCACTCTCCATAGTTATGCATTGGGGATTGGAACTGTATGCAATGTTCTACTGACAAAAGTGGTGGTGTTCCATTATCTTTTCAATAAGTAAGACCCCTCTATAATGAAATATACGACTCTAATCTCCTCCCAATATATGCTAATGGTTGCTTTTATACCTGGAATAACTCCAATAGAGTTGGTAAAAGGACTTACTGCAAACTTAATAGATCTTACTAAAACTTTTCCTCTGTTTTGAATTGGCCTTTCCTTGAAACTATTATTCCCCCTCCATCCTTATCTGACCACTCTCCTTCGGTATTGGACTGGGACAAGGTCACCATGAGAAGAATCTTCATTTTCATTTTTTAATATATTTTCACCCTGATTTCTTTAAAATTGTTAATCTTTGTTGGAAAACTCATGTTTTTGGAAAACCCTATGTTTATTTTTCAGGCTAAGCTTAGACATCTTAAAGGAATCCTTAGGAAGTGGGCACTTGCTACATTTGGGAATGGTAACAGTTTATTTTCTACTATTAGAGAAAAATTATTTCAGGTGCAAAAGGACATACAAATGTGCACTAATAATAACACTCTTGATAGTCTTGCTGAATAAGAAAACTTCCTTGGTCAGAACCTTGCTAAATCTCTACTGGATGAAAACAAGATGGTCAAACAGAAGATAAAGCTTAAATGGCTTGTTCATGGGGACAAAATACTGCTGCTTTCTATGCTTCCCTCAAAACTCAATGGGATAGTGCTAATATTTTGACAACTTATGTACTACTCCTGATACCATTCAAGCTGCATTTTAGCTTACTTTCAAGACTTTCTTGCTAATCAAGTTATTCTAGATATACACATGCAACAATTTACTCAGCCTACTCTCCCTATTATTTCTGATGTCAACAAGGAAATCTTGCTGAAGGAGGTAATTGTGGATGAAATCATGAGTTCCATTTTTTGTATGAGCTCTACTAGCTCTCCAGGTCCAGATGGATTATTTAATGCCCACTTCTTTAAGATTACATGGCATATTATTGGTGATGATGTGATCAAAGCTATCAAGGATTTTTTTCCAAACATAATAGAATGATATCTGGCATTAATGCCACAAGGATTGCTCTAATTCCTAAATCTCAACAGCCTTTTTCTGTTAAACAATTTAGGCCCATAGCATGTTGCAATGTTATATATAAAAGTATTTCAAAGTTTTTGGCTGAAAGAATGAAACTGTGCTTATTGAGGTGATCTCTCTTAATCAGAGTGCTTTTATTTCTTCTAGGGACATCACTGATAATATAATGCTTTCTAATGAAATTTTGAAAGGTTACAACATGAAATATATTTCGCAAAGGTGTGTTTTGAAGCTAGATATCTAGAAGCATGTGACACTGTTCAATGGAAGTCTATAATATACATCCTTTATAAAATGAATTTTCTCGCTCCTTTTTTGGCCTGGATCTACACATGTATATCAATTGTTAATTATTCTCTCAACTTAAATGTAATACTTTTGGTTATTTCATGCTTCCCAGGGTATAAGACAAGGTGATCCTATGTCACCTTATCTTTTTGTATGTGTTATGGAATTATTCACTTGCTTATCTAAAAATGCAGTGACTGATAAACTGCTGGACTACCATCCTTACTGCAAGGACAATGGTATCACTACCTTATTATTTGCTGATGACCTCATGTTATTCACTAAGCCCACTGTTAAATCTATCAATGGTGTTTTGGATGCCTTGACTGATTTCAATCAAATGACTGATTTTTCTATCAATAAAAACAAATCCAAAATTAGGATAGCTGGTTTATCTGACATTGATATGGATGCCATATATTCTCTCTCTAGTCTAATTCCTTTTGATGATAATGAAGACCATTTAGGTGCTTCCTTATGCTTTTCCAGTATTAGAACAAGTCAGTGTCTCCAACTTTTTGAAAAGGTTACTGTAAAGGTTTCCTCATGGCCTAGTTCTAAACTGTCCATGGCAGGTAGGCTTGTCATTATCAAGTCTATAGCCACCTTCATGTGTCTTTACTTTTCTGGAATCTTCATCCTACCTTGCAAGCTTATTTCTATGATCAACTCTGCATTGAACCACTTTCTGTGGTATGGTAACCCTTATTGCAAAAAAATAGTGCATCTTGCCTTTAAAACTTTGTGTTGTCCTTATCAAAATGGTGGACTAGGTATTATGAACATCAAGAAGTGGAACCAAGCTACTCTCTCCTCTCGCTTTGACAAAATCTTTAGGTATGACACTAATCTATGACCTACATGGTCTAGGAAACATTTAATCAAAAATAACAACTTCTGGACTATGAGCTTTCCAGCCAATTGCTGCTGGTCATGGAGAAGTATTCTTCATAGCAGATCTGCTTTTATTCTAATATTTCAAAGTTGCATGAAGATTAGAAAGAATATCTCCTTTAGGTTTGACCCTTGGCCCAAACAAGGAATAATACTTGCTGACTTGATTAACTTCAACCTGAGAAATATGACAGGTATAGCAGAGAAGGCTTCAGTTGATAATTTCTGGACTGATGGTGTGATTAATCTTCCCTATTCCATCTCTTACCTTGTTTGGGCTGCTTGGAACATTGTTCAGGACAACACTTATAATACTGCAAATTACCATGCATTGTGGAGTGGCAAGGATCATGCATTTAAGAGTGTGTACAACTTTCTGCTTCATAATACCACTCTATGCAATTTTCCTTGGCACACTAGAGTATGGTCATCTTCATCCTCCCCCCTCCCGAAAGAAAATATTTTCTTGTTGAAGGTGCTTAGGAATGGATTACATACTCTTGACAAGCTTAAGGCTAAAGGTTTGATTCAATTGTCTCTTTGCTTGCTTTGTGGTAAAGAGGAAGAAAATGTCTCACATTTGTTCTTTGAATGTGACACTCTTATTTTGTTTGGGAAAATTCTTTGAATCTACTTCATTTGCATAAACCAAATAGAACTGTTTCACTGGAATGATATTGTATATTTAAAGCTATGCGATGGAAGAACTCTAAAGCAAAACTGTTGCTATGTGTGCTTAAAAGAGTCATTTACAATATTTGGATGGAGAGAGACAATAGGGTGTGTAGTGGTAAGATGCTTGCTAAACATGTACTCTTTATCTCCAAATAGTTTAGCTTTTAGATTTTATACTTGCATGGTGTATACTTGTGTCCTTTTTGTTTTTGTTATTGGATGTTATGCCATCTGAATTTTGTAATTCGTTGTATTTAATAAAATGGTAGGGGTCTATTCAACCCCGCTAGCTTTGCCAAAAAAATAAACATGTTAGATAGTAATTATATATTATAAGGAAATATAATTTATATAGACTTAATTATATAAACGTTGGTTAGTGGGCCTAGCCCAACGAATAAAAATAGATGGGAGATAATAATATATGTGTTATGAACAACTGGAATGAAGCAAGATGTGATGAAGGAGTGGAGCATGTTTCCATAAGAAGGTGTGCCTTAATCACCGCAAGGAGATAAACGGATTTTTCTAAAAATTGAGTAGGGAAGAAAGAAAGTTCAAGAAAGGACAATAAAAGTCACTTTCTAAATCCAACCCCATGGAAAAAATTTTTACAGAATATTTTTAGAAAATCCTTTGAATTGTTTTGAATAAGTTTTTCAAAGGATTTATTGGAAAGTTGTTTTGAAAAAGTAAGAAAATTTGGAAACTCATAATTTAAAATTTTGTTGAGTCAAAAGTATTTGATTAGAAGGTTTTTGGTAAATTAAAAAAGACTTTTCATTTTTCAAATTCTAGTTTAAAATTGGTTGAGTTAAAAAGTTTTTAATTTTTGGAGATAGGGATTCTTCTTTTTTAAAATAAATGTAAAATAGAGCGTATGTTGGACTTGATGATTTTTCTTCTATTTCATAAATTTTGGAGTTCCTTTTTTTAAGAAAAAATTCTTTCTAAAAAGTGGAATAAATGGAAATGGAACTTAACTAAATTAAGAAATAGAGAATAGAATAGAGATTTTCGCATAAAGAAAATATATATAATAACAGCTGAAGCAGGAGCCAATTAGTTAGAAGAAATATAAACAGAGGCAATATTAGGAGATTTGGATAGAATTAACATTAGGAATTTATAATAATCCGGATCGAAAATTTAGTTGGAAATTAATAGAGTAAAAATTAACTTGTCTACTCCACTTTTCATTTTTTAAGGTTATAGAAGATGTTTTTGAATTTTTTTCTTAAATTGAACGAAATTAAATGATGATAATTAATAAATGAATTGGGATAATTTTGTGAATGTTATAACGAAAAGCATTTATTTAAGGATGAGAATTTTATGTATACTTTGTTTCATTTAGAATTTATTTGAATAAAATATTATTAAATTTAAAATGCCAATGAAAGAGAAATAAATTGGGATTGATAAGAAAAGGTTTGCAAAAGTTTATAGGATTTTAACAATGCTATAAAATGTATATGTTAAGTGATAGTATATTTTGAGTAATAAAAGTATTGGATGTTTACATATATCTTTGGGACAGTATAACAATTAGAAATTTGGCATGCATATGAATAAATTATGCTTTGAAGTCAACTAAAACAATCGTCTTGTAAGTAGAAATATCTTTGAAATAATGAACTTCATATAAAGAAAATATGTTATTTTAAGATACTATTGAAGTTGTAATCTTTGTAATAGATTCAAAAGGAGCTAAATTTTGATAATAATAATAATATATCCCTAATGTGGTAGTAAATGAACTTTTCATAAGTATAAACCATAATTTCATGGAGTAATAAGTGCTAGCTTCGAATTTAATCTAATAAGTTTATTTGTATGAAAACAATTTATTGAAAATTATTGTGTACATTGTAGAAGGTTTTTGAGATTGGAAATTATATACCTCCTTTATGGAATTAAGCAATTTTTGAATTTTTGATTTAATAATAGTTTGGTTTATTAATTGAGTTTTAAATGTTTTGAATTAAAAGTCCAACTTTTAAAGAAATAAGTCTTTGTTGTATAAAGTCTTTAAAAAGGAAAACTTAGTTAGAAAATGGAAGTTTTCATGGTTCCTTTTGGGAACTATGCAATTTCTGAAATCGGTAAAAAGGGTTTCCAAATTTATATTTTTAAACATAGAGGTTTGGATAAGTTACTTTATAATTGTGAAATTTTAGTTTTAAGAATAGTAAGGACTAAACAAATTTTTTTTACGGAGTAGGTTGGGATCTCTACCTAGGTGAGGCAGGGTAAAGATTTAGGATATGAATAAAGGAAGAATAGCATGTACAACCTGATTTGGAAATTTTAAATCTGCCCTACATATTTAATTGTAGAATATTGGAATTTTTTTGAAGATATTCCATATTTATAATTGGGTTGTAAGTTTGTTTCCCTAATCGAATAGGAATGTGGATTTCTATGTTTTGTTTTATATGGAGTGATTTCTATGTAACTTCCATAAATTTTCCAATTCCAATCTATATACATAAGTGGAGCGTTCGAATTAATAAGGAATATACCAAAATGAAAAGGGCATGTGTAAGGTATGAATTTTCTTTTTCATAGTTTACATTGCCTATTTCATTAAAAGGAAAGAAATAATTCCTTGTGGTTTCAAACGAAATATCTCACTATGGTTAATTTATGAAACAATTATAATGGTGCTCTTTCTTAGAAAGATAGCCTTAATAAATTAAAATGTGGAAAGGAATACTCTAGTTTAGCAACTGATATATAGACGCACGCATAACTGCGCTTAACATATAAAAATAGAAATATATCAGTAGCGTGATTTACGAATATATATATATATATATATATATTAGTTAGTAATTAATGGATTATGATTTATGGACATTAATTACAAATTTAATGGGCAATAAATTTGTAATTAATGAGTCTTAAAAAGAATTAAATGGGCACTGATTAAGGAATTTAATATGACATTAATAGAGGAATTGAATCCGCATAATAATTGGATTTTGAAATTGATGAAAAGATTAAAGAGATTTAAATAAGGATTGATTAGAGATGGTCAAACATGGACATTAATGATCAATTATTGAGGGTATATTCACAAAGTAATGAGTGGACCATATTTATTGAAAATCAAGAAGGAAAATTAAGGTAGGTAGGTGATAATGGAATGACATATTAGAAATGTCCATCTTAATTTAGTAAGGAGTGTTAGGACCATGACGTTATTAACGCCTGTTAATGAGAAATAGCAACTTCCAATAAAAATTTCTTTTATAGTTTTTAGGATTGTTATTGCTAGTTGTCTGCCTTTTATAGGAAAATTGTTGATGGACCGGTAGTAATCCATCTCCATGGATTGGTACCGATCCATAAAATCATCATCAAACTTCCTCAATTTCTTTCTATGCACATGAATTGATATTACCAAGCCATTTCAATCTTCATAAGATCGATTGCATGTAGTTCTCCACTGATTGCCTTGAGTACATGAAATAGCAACTCATTCCTCCACTGATCCATCCTATTAGATCTGAAACAAGCTTATAACAGTGCAAACAAGATGGAAACCATGAAGTTGCCAACAAGTCACCATCACAAAAGGTATTGGAATCGATTCATGAGTGGATCGTATGGATCGGTACCGATCCATGTGTACCGATCCATAGGCATGGATCGGTACCAATCCATAGATGTTTTCTGACATGGCCATATTTCTTCAAGACTAACTATTGTAGGAACATGGAGATCATGGTGGAGGATATGGTGGAGCATTTCCTAACAACCTACATCTATAAATAGGGGGCTAGGGGCTCATTTTGGAGGATCATTTTTGCTTCCTTGCAGCTTTTACATAATTCCTTGTAATTACCCATGGATCCCTACCAATCATAAGAACCGTGCTTGCAAAATAATAATAAAAGCAATAAAAAGCTCAAATGGATGTAGGCAATACTTGGCCAAACCACTATAAATGTTTGGTGTCTTTTTTTTACTCATTTTCCATTTATATTTCATCATTTTCATTCTCTACTAAATTTCTTGGGTTTTTGTGATGTATTCTGGTACTAACATTTTGGTGCTTTCACTGAAAGCGTGATCTCAGGTCGTTTGGATCCATCATCTACTATTGGATTTCCTAAGTCCGAGAGATAGTACCAATTTCTTTCTTTTTTACTTTTTAAACTACTCAGATTTCCAAGAAGTCTACTAGAAGCTATTTCAGAATAGCGCCTCGAAGAGATCGGTCCACCACTTTTAAAGTTGTTGAGGATGTTAAGAATGTTGATTTCAAAAATGTTGAGAAGGTTACACAACCAACCACTACCTAAGGTTTAAACCCAACGGATGCGATTACCAGAGTTGGGATGGACCGTACGATGAAGCAAATAAAGGACAAGCTCCATGAAAGCTATGATGAGTTGAATCAGTAGATGAAATAGAGATTAAATTAATGAACCAATTGTCTAACAACCATAGAAGAAGCAGGATAAATTTGACATCTTCTGGCTCAAAATTTGATAGTTCCTCATCAGCGGACCAAAAGAGAAGGGACATAAAGCAAAAGCTGCTTAGAAAGAGATTGGAAAGTCAAAGCAATGACCTGAATCTAACTGCGACAAAGGTTCGGTACCGATCCATCAAAAGGGATCAATATCGAACCATCCAATGTTGTTTTGAATGGTCAAATTCCTAATGACGGTGCTGGTTTAGCTTCTTCTTATGCTACAGATGGCTAGAATGTTGGAGATCAGGCGGTCGTTGTGGATCTTTCGCGTAGAGATTATGCACACGGAACTTCTAGACGAACAGTTCTCCCAGAGTTAAAAGAACATAGGTATCTTTAAACTAATCAAGAGCATTTGCCAAGTCAAGCACTTAGAGTGGATTAAGATTACCACCGTTTAGTAGATCCATCCGAGCTGGATTTGACTGAAATTGTAAGAAGACTTATAAGTGAGAGCCAGCATCGGACCAATGATGACAAGTAAGCCTGAAAGAAACCTGATCAATTTGGGATTGGACCGATCCATAATGGGGGAAGGCACAAGAGAAGAAACCGAACTGATCTTCATCAACTGACCAGGAAACTTAGGAGTGTTGGGACTTGTTCGCATAAGTTAAGCCATTCATTTCATAAATTAGGTCTTTTTTTAATAAGAAAGGCAGATTCCACATGAGGCCGAGTTTATAACGACCAGAAAGACAACTTTCACTCAATTGCCAGAAAGCTCAACCACAACTTTCTTTTGGTACCGCAGACCCATTAACATGATCACTATTAGATGTTACCACTTCGCCAGTAGAAATTGTTGTGTTGTAGTCTTGTTCTTGGAAATTGTTCTTGTACAACGAGTAGAGTATTATGTTTTCTAACTCCTCAAGGTAGCAAAGGGGTTGTATAAACTCCATATTTTGGGGGCAACCGACCTGGTATAAACTTTTGGGAGGCAGTAATTGAGCTTTAGGCTACGAATTAGCATCCAATAGGATTTGTAACATCCTGCCTTTTCGCACGCTTTAAATCGACACACGTGCCAATTCAAACCATACGGAAGGGTGGATTGTTATGGGGTAAATAAGAAAAATAGGGAAGAAATAAAACAAACATAATCTCACAGCGGAAGGATAAAATATAATAATAAATATACAGTTCATAAAATCTTTTTACAAAACATTTGATTCTTTTTATACAATAAATATCAGAGTTCACATACCAATAAATACCAATGCAACGGAATTAAATAGTGTAGAGGAATAAAATAGTAGATAGTAATAATACAATCTTCGTCTTCGTCCTCCAGAACAAATCTTCAAATCCTGAAACGCTCGGACTGACCCGAGCGAATTTGAAAAGACAAAACACTCGAATCAGAACTAAAAGATCTTATGTGAGTTAAATTAACAGAAATAAATATGAGTACAGTAACTCAAGAGATGCTCGGGATATACATCTCCTAAGGATCTGTTAAACTATTTACTATGTAGTATATTGCGCTATTATAATAGTGTCTAATTGTAAAATAAACTTACTTTTTAATAGCGTTAAGGGGTTACCCATATTGCCCTTAACACAAATAATGCCAATAGTCTATACAGTACCGTAATACCTCCTGATCGGAAAGCTACCAGAGGATACTCCATAGGTACGACACAAATAGAAACTCGTAGAAGGAGCGCTAGGGTAGCACGGCACAACTAGGCAATGCCAGAGTAGATATACCAATTACGCTTCCGGGCTGATGGAAACGCGCAGCACGCAGCTGCCGCCCACCTCGAACAACACCCCCAAAATCAAAAGTAAAGTGGCCACCGAATCAATCCAAAAGTCATAGTATAATATCGAAGGAGTGCGTTCGATCAGAGGAATGACCTCATTGGCCCGTCGATCGCTCCTGTTTTAGCCACCTTATGCCAACTCACGGGAGTCGGGTCCACGTATTTACCTTACAGGAAACGCCGCCACCAACCTACTTCATTCTGGAATCTCCACCGCGTACACGGTTGTTAAAGTGGTTTTCGGAGTTGGCAGAGAGTATGACAACTTCCGATCCCGATCTCTTTAACAACCAAACGTTATTATAACACCGCGGTCATTTAAAATAATTTAAAATTTAAAACCAGAATAAAATATCCATTTTAAACCCATATAAATACGATGTCATTTATATTTTTTTTTTTAAAACCCCAAATCAATACGATATCATTTAGACCCAAAATCATATAATGTCATTTTATTTTCCAATATATATTCTTTTCCAAAATCATAGGATTTTCAAAGTAAAATGTTTAGAAATCAAAACTCTTGAATATAATATTTTCAAATCATACTACCTTGAAAATCATAACTTCGAAACAAATTTCCATCCCTTAAATGGTTAAATATTAAATTACTTTATAAAACACAATAGCTTCTTTAGATTTCACAAATCAATTTTCAAATATCGATTTAAACTTCCAAATACCATTTCAATTCTTATCTTTCGAAGCTTTAAATATTTCACCATTTCAAAACAAACTCATTTGACAATCCCATATATATTTAATTCAATTACTTATTATTTAGACTTGAAATATTTACTTAATGAATTCAATATAATTTAAGAAAAACCTTTAACTTCGCATAACTGGAAAATCTTTCAATTAATTATACATATTCATTTAAATCAACCTGATATTCATTTAGATCACTCTACACAAAAATCAAGTTATAAAATCATATCCTTTAAAAATTCTAACTTTTCATTAATTCCAATTTAACTTAATATTCATCTTCCAACCTTATTCTCATTTAAGTCAATGAAACTCCAGAAATTAAATTTTAAATAAATGCTTAATCGTATTTGATCTAAAAAACCAAACTTAATTTTAAACTTCAAATCAAATTTATACAAAGCTTAAAACCGGAAATTACTATATATATAATAACCTTTATCAATAACCAAATCAATATCCCATAAACCATATATATAACTTTACAAAACCATAGAAAATCATTTCAAAATATACACACACACACACACACACACACACACCTTGGTGCCTGTATAAAATTTTCTACCCTATGGTCAAGTGATACAGATGTTTATCATTTCAATACGCAATTTAAAATAAAAATGCGGTTGTATGTCATTTCAAACCGCAATCCCGAATGAAATGAATATGCATGATAACTTGCATATTTTATAAGATAGTACACATCATCCATTCACCCAATATCAATCATCAACCAATTTAATTCAATCATCATCAATTTAAACAAACATCAAAATATATAGCATATAAATTATACAGGTAACAAATAACATGTATTAACTAACAGTTTATATTCAAAAATAAATTTAACTACTGTTAAACTAGCAGTTTATATGCAAAAATAAATGTAAATTTAACGGCAGTTAATATGAATAAAAATAAATATAATCATGACAGGCAGTTAATATGCAAATAAATAAATTCTAACTGTCAAATTATATGCAGTAAATAAAATTAATTAACAGTTAATTTAGATAAATGCGATTTAACTGAGATGACGAATAAAACATGCCAAAAAGTCATAAACAAATTTCTACTCAAATCTTAAATCAATTTAACAAACACAAGAAATTTTAGAAGTTGTGAGTGGGTTAAAACACTCACCTTTTGGATTTAAATCGAATTTAAATCCGATTTAAACCCAAAAATTCGATGGTCTCCAAATCTGTCCAAATCAGTGTCAAACTGTTCGGAATTTAATTTCGATCGTAACAAAAAAAATTGTGCGTGAAACGGAGTACGTAGGTGGAAGTTATGATAATTTGAACGAGTGGAAATTTTATTAAAAAAAACAAGGAACATACTCACGTTTTTGGGCCACGTCCTCTCCTCCTACAGGTGATACTCGCCACGTGCCTGAGGCTTTTGAAACCCTAACGCAAAAATCACGTAAGAACTTCCAGCCGCCACCGTGTTCTCCCTTTGACCAAATTTCGACGCTCCAACGTCCACCCTCACCCACATTAAGGACCACCGCTGCAATCTCCATCTCAAGCGCCCCTCCAAGAGGCTCGTGACCCTCCCTCGTCGCCAGAGGTGGCTCGCCGCTGATCCACTTTACAGCCAAGCACGGCGAAAACGAATGACTCCAGGCTCAAGTAACCGTACCGACCTTCATGCCTCGACGCCCTCTACGATGCAGTAACCCCCGATCGATCCGACTCTGCAGATCCACCGTTAAATCTCGCTTCCAAATACGAACGGCCGAAACTAATTTGCCCCGATCTGGACATACATGGACTCCAATCGAAAAACAGATAGAACCTTTGAATTACGCTCATCGAAAGCATCAGCACAAATTTTTTTTGGAATTTTTCTGGGACTTTAAATTTTAGACTTTGGATTTGATCTTTGAAATTGAACATGGATCTATGGTTTCTAGCGGTTGGAAGAAGCGAAGGAACTGATGAAATGAACGCACAAAAGAAATGAGAATAGATGGGCTAGGGTTTACAACTGAATTTGTATAGGTAGGTCAGAATTTGAATAAATGGATTGGATAACCAAACGTGCTAACGCTAACGTGGCCCAAAAAGCCCGTTCTGACCCCGGAACGAAATCGGGTAAACCCATATATCAAAATAGGTATTTAAAAATATTCTGAACGCGATGAAAGAAGTTTCACGTCCAAATTTGATCGTATGTGGAAGTTATGCTGAAATCAATAATTTCAAATTGATTTCAAATTGATTTCAATTAAATCGATTTCAAAGCGTTTCGCATTCGTACGATCAAACGACCAGTCCGATCGCTACGAAACTTGGAACCTTACAATAATTCGCTGTTACGGATCCGATGAAACTGGATTCGTCGAAATCCGAGTCCGTGACAAAAATGGTTATTTTTATATTAATTAAATAAATTCAAAATAAATAAATAAAATCCAATTTTATATTTAGATTCTAAAATTGAGCCATTTTATCACTTTTAAAAATTCTTAATCATTTACAAAATTCCAACAAGTTTAAAATGTCAATTTAAAGAAGGTAAATTTATAAATTTCAATATAAATCCTTAATTTCATTAAATTCCCAAATTATAAATAATATCCTAAAATTTCGTTTAGTTAAATAAATAAATTAGTATTCCATTCATTCATATCAACAGATGGATTTAAATATTGTATTCCAAATTATCACACAAATTTCTCACATTATCATTATTTCAAATAACGAATTATTTAACTATATTCATTCTCATTTAATTGCAATTGAATTCAATTATTAGACTTTAAGTTTCCATATAAACAAATAATTCTTGATTCCCATTCTTAAATTCACTATTTATCATATTACCATCCTGGGTACCATTTATTTTAATATATATATATATATATATATATCCATATACTTTAACATTTTCCAATTGTTCATCTCAATTGCATGATATTAAAATTATATTTATTGCAATGGTTTCTAGTTTAATTAACGAACTAAGTATATAACTCATAACAATCGTTGTAAAACTCTCATTCCCACATTTATAAGTTTGTTAATTCCACTCACATATTATAGATATTTACAGGTATAGGCTTTTTATTCAATCATTATTTATTATATATTAATTAGATAAATTCACTATTTAAGTCCGTTTTAAATTTATTACTAAATATCCATTTACCTTTCCCATCAAATTTGAATTCCAATCAATTAATATAACCCATCAAATTTCCATCCACACTTTAATATAAACATAAAATTTGCAATTCATTACCTTATTTTGATTTTATACAATTACCATTAACTTTACATTCAATTACTATTCAACGCATATTTATTCATCAATCAAATTCGATATTTACTTTTCTTTCCTTTTATTTGATAAATAACCTAGTATACATTTACATACATTCATTTCATTCCATTCGTTTATGGGTATTGCATTGAAATTAAATTTATTAGCTAATGCCAACATTATTACCATTAATTACAATTGGATTCCCAATCTTATTCAATACCCTGAATAAATAACATATATATTAATCAAATCCTTACATTTGTTTTTCTCATATTCCATTAAATATATGCACACATACAAATTAAGATTCTAAATCCAATTAGTTATTCCTTTTACATCAACCATCACTTATGAATAATTATCGTTTCCTATTTATTTTGTTACATTCACTTATATTCACTTTATGAGTAAATTGGTATTCCCTTTAACCCATTAATTACTAACTTTAATTATTGCAATTTATTATCCAACATACAAATTGAATCTATTGTCAAATTTCCCTTTTCAATTAATTAACACCTTACAATAGTTAATAAAAAAGGATTGTACTAAATAAAAATTTATTTTCATTGATGAATTCAATACTTGCCTTTATTTACTTATTTCTAACCTTATATCCAATTGCAACAATTTCCACTATTACAATTAATTGCAATATAAAATTGAATTTGTAAATTTTAATTTCCCTTGATACATCTAATTTCAACATTCTCTTTCCTATAAATAAATAAGATTTCTGTTTCTTCCTAACTTTAAATTAGAAATCCTATTAAATAAACAAATTAAATTATCGAAATTTACGGGTCGTTACACTCTCCCCCACTCAAAACTTTTCGTCCCCGAAAAGGAAAAGAAGAAATAAGAAAACAATATATCTTTCTTAATTAAATTTATAAACAAATAAGTTTACAAAATAAAATAATTTAACATAAAATATACCAATTTATACCTATTCAAATCATTTATACATAAATTGTTAAAGTTTGTAAACATTTTCAAAATATTTCTAAGTTCAAAATTTTCGAAATTTTTTGGCAGAGTCTCCTTTGTACGGGGTAACTCGGGAGAAAATATAATATTTAATATAACAAAATATCACATATAATATTCAAAATAGTACATCCCAACACAGGAAAATATATAAAATAGCGCTATAAACCGTAATCCGAAAACGTACCTATTTGTCGGCAAATTACGCTTATTTTATGGAACCAAAAGCAGTAGCAATTGCTTTCAAAACCTTCATTTCACTTATAAAATCTGAAGGGTTAACACTTATACAAAGTGAAATATCTAAGTGGTTTCAATCGCTAACAACAAATCAATACAACAACCATCAATTTTAACAACAACATACACAACAAATTCAAAGCAACCATTCAACCAAACAAATAAATAGTCGTTCGGGTTCAAAACCTTTATATTGTACGGAATGAAGAATAAACCATCCAGTGCATCATTTACTCAACAGTCTTAGATAAAACTAAATAGATTATTCATTCACCCCAAATCCAATTTTAAAATATTTTACCCAAACACCCATAACCAAACGACAACAATCCAAACAACAATCAACTTAATTTTTTATTAATTTCATTACATACCTTTGTCGTTTGATTTTCTTTTTTACTTATGCAGTGAATTATCCTTTACATTTACTCATTAAGTGTTTGCTTCATTTAATTTTTCTTATTACTTACAATTATTCAATCCCATTAACTCAGGTCATTTCAGTTCCCTTTTTATTTCGTTATAACTATTCATTCATTTATTATTGCATGACCTCATTTATTTACACTTTAATTGCTTAAGTTTATAATCATCTATTTGTCATACTTACCTTTAATTATATTTACTTGAAAATTTTGAATTATAACTTTAAGTTTGTAACATTAGATTCTCATTTAATATAGCAAATTCATTGAATACTTCATTACTTACTTTTACTCGTATAATTTCCATTACATTTCTTATTAAACATTTCAAATTTTTATACTTGGTAAGTTATATATGTTTTTAAAGATGTACTTGGAAGTTATACAAGTTTTCTCATTACCTATGATTAATTTAAAGTTCAATAATAATATTATTTATTTCGTAGGTTAAAATTTCAAATTCCATTTAATACCATTTATAACCTATCATTAAATCTCTTATTTCCTTTAGAGGTTTTAATTTATTAATTACCTACATTTCAATTCACTACAATAATTGAAACAATTAATTAATGGAAATCTAAGAATTTAGTACCGGGTTAAATTTCAATTAATTTTAAATAATAGACAAATATATTCTTACAACTTATATATCTCTAATTATATTTAAAACAAATCAAATTTATATATTTTTTTCAAAAATGAATCTACAGTAAAACTAGTACCGTGGCCTTTCCCTTCGAAACTCGAAAATGAAAGTCGATGATGCGGCCGCCATCACCGAAATTATTTTCTAGCGACAAAGAGGAAAGTACAAAACTTATTTTCTCCAAAAATCTTCTTTAAAACAATTCTTTTGAATTATATTAAAACATTTATACCAGAAAATACTTATACACAATATTTTTATATTCCAAAATTTATTCGAAAGAAATCTCAAAACCCCGGAACTTAAGCCCTAAATTTCCAGATTTCATTTATTTTACTTTCAACTTAGTTTCAACTATTATTTATATTTTCATTGCCTAACACCCAATCTATAGCAACCAAATATATGTCATTATAAAATATTTTTATATATAGAAAATATAATAGGCATAGTTATTTCATTCACCTATATTAAAATCAAATATTATGCCGGTCTGTCCTATTAAGTGTTTAGAAATCCCTATTGATGTCACAGCGTCCCATGCACCACCTAGAATTTATAAATACAAAACGGAACAGATTAACACAATATTAAAACCATTTTATAACACTAACAAATACGCTCTCTCATATATATACACTTAGCGACTCCCATATGGTATTATTACCCTATTAGTAAAGAGTCAAACCCCACAAAGCTAAGGTTTATCGCTAAACCAAAGCTCTGATACCACATGTAACAACCCGCCTTTTCGCACGCTTTAAATCGACACACGTGCCAATTCAAACCATACGGAAGGGCGGATTGTTATGGGGTAAATAAGAAAAATAGGGAAGAAATAAAACAAAACAAAATCTCACAGCGGAAGGATAAAATATAATAATAAATATACAGTTCATAAAATCTTTTTACAAAACATTTGATTCCTTTTATACAATAAATATCAGAGTTCACATGCCAATAAATACCAATGCAACGGAATTAAATAGTGTAGAGGAATAAAATAGTAGTTAGTAATACTACAATCTTCGTCTTCGTCCTCCAGAACAAATCTTCAAATCCTGAAACGCTCGGACTGACCCGAGCGAATTTGAAAAGACAAAACACTCGAGTCAGAACTAAAAGATCTTATGTGAGTTAAATTAACAGAAATAAACATGAGTACAGTAACTCAAGAGATGCTCGGGATTTACATCTCCTAAGGATCCGTTAAACTATTTACTATGTAGTATATTGCGCTATTATAATAGTGTCTAGTTGTAAAATAAACTTACTTTTTAATAGCGTTAAAGGGTTACCCATATTGCCCTTAACACAAATAATGCCAATAGTCTATACAGTACCGTAATACCTCCTGATCGGAAAGCTACCAGAGGATACTCCATAGGTACGACACAAATAGAAACTCGTAGAAGGAGTGCTAGGGTAGCATGGCACAACTAGGCAATGCCAGAGTAGATATACCAATTACGCTTCCGGGCTGATGGAAACGTGCAGCACGCAGCTGCCGCCCACCTCGAACAACACCCCCAAAATCAAAAGTAAAGTGGCCACCGAATCAATCCAAAAGTCATAGTATAATATCGAAGGAGTGCGTTCGATCAGAGGAATGACCTCATTGGCCCGTCGATCGCTCCTGTTTTAGCCACCTTATGCCAACTCACGGGAGTCGGGTCCACGTATTTACCTTACAGGAAACGCCGCCACCAACCTTCTTCATTTTGGAATCTCCACCTCGTGCACGGTTGTTAAAGTGGTTTTCGGAGTTGGCAGAGAGTATGACAACTTCCGATCCCAGTCTCTTTGACAACCAAACGTTATTATAACACCGCGGTCATTTAAAATAATTTAAACTTTAAAACTAGAATAAAATATCCATTTTAAACCCATATAAATACGATATCATTTATATTTTTTTTAAAACCCCAAATCAATACGATATCATTTAGACCCAAAATCATATAATGTCATTTTATTTTCCAATATATATTCTTTTCCAAAATCATAGGGTTTTCAAAGTAAAATGTTTAGAAATCAAAACTCTTGAATATAATATTTTCAAATCATACTACCTTGAAAATCATAACGTCGAAACAAATTTCCATCCCTTAAATGGTTAAATATTAAATTACTTTATAAAACACAATAGCTTCTTTAGATTTCACAAATCAATTTTCAAATATCGATTTAAACTTCCAAATACCATTTCAATTCTTATGTTTCAAAGCTTTAAATATTTCACCATTTTAAAAACAAACTCATTTGACAATCCCATATATATTAAATTCAATTACTTATTATTTAGACTTGAAATATTTACTTAATGAATTCAATATAATTTAAGAAAAACCTTTAACTTCGCATAACTGGAAAATCTTTCAATTAATTATATATATTCACTTAAATCAACCTGATATTCATTTAGATCACTCTACACAAAAATCAAGTTATAAAATCATATCCTTTAAAAATTCTAACTTTTCATTTAATTCCAATTTAACTTAATATTCATCTTCCAACCTTATTCTCATTTAAGTCAATGAAACTCCAGAAATTAAATTTTGAATAAATGCTTAATCGTGTTTGATCTAAAAAATCAAACTTAATTTTAAACTTCAAATCAAATTTATACAAAGCTTAAAACCGGAAATTACTATATATATAATAACCTTTATCAATAACCAAATCATTATCCCATAAACCATATATATAACTTTACAAAACCATAGAAAATCATTTCAAAATATTTTTATATATATATACCGCGGTGCCTGTATAAAATTTTCTACCCTATGGTCAAGTGATACGGATGTTAATCATTTCAATCCGCAATTTAAAATAAAAATGCGGTTGTATATCATTTCAAACCGCAATCCCGAATGAAATGAATATGCATGATAACTTGCAGATTTTATAAGATAGTACACATCATCCATTCACCCAATATCAATCATCAACCAATTTAATTCAATCATCATCAATTTAAACAAACATCAAAATATATAGAATATAAATTATACAGGTAATAAATAACATGTATTAACTAACAGTTTATATTCAAAAATAAATTTAACTACCGTTAAACTAGCAGTTTATACGCAAAAATAAATGTAAATTTAACTGGCAGTTAATATGAATAAAAATAAATATAATCATGACAGGCAGTTAATATGCAAATAAATAAATTCTAACTGTCAAATTATATGCAATAAATTAAATTAATTAACAGTTAAATTAAATAAATGCGATTTAACCGAGATGATGAATAAAACATGCCAAAAAGTCATAAACAAATTTCTACTCAAATCTTAAATCAATTTAACAAGCACAAGAAATTTTAAAAGTTGTGAGTGGGTTAAAACACTCACCTTTTGGATTTAGATCGAATTTAAATCCGATTTAAACCGAAAAATTCGACGGTCTCCAAATATGTCCAAATCAGTGTCAAACTGTCCGGAATTTAATTTCGATCCTAACAAAAAAAAATTGTGCGTGAAACGGAGTTCATAGGTGGAAGTTATGATAATTTGAACGAGTGGAAATTTTATTAAAAACAAAATAAAAAAAACAAGGAACATACTCACGTTTTTGGGCCACGTCCTCTCCTTCTACAGGTGATACTCGCCACGTGCCTGAGGCTTCTAAAACCCGAATGCAAAAATCACGTAAGAACTTCCAGCTGCCACCGAATGCAAAAATCACGTAAGAACTTCCAGCTGCCACCGTGTTCTCCCTTTGATCGAATTTTGACGCTCCAACATCCACCCTCACCCACATCAAGGACCACCGCTGCAATCTCCATCTCAAGCCGCCCCTCCAGGAGGCTCGCGACCCTCCCTCGTCGCCAGAGGTGGCTGAGGCTTCTGAAACCCGAATGCAAAAATCACGTAAGAACTTCCAGCTGCCACCGTGTTCTCCCTTTGATCGAATTTTGACGCTCCAACATCCACCCTCACCCACATCAAGGACCACCGCTGCAATCTCCATCTCAAGCCGCCCCTCCAAGAGGCTCGCGACCCCCCTCGTCGCCAGAGGTGGCTCGCTGCCGCTCCACTTTACAGCCAAGCACGGCGAAAACGAACGACTCTAGGCTTAAGTAACCGTACCGACTTCATGCCTCGACGCCCTCTACGATGCAGTAACCCCCGATCGAGCCAACTCTGCAGATCCACCGTTAAATCTCGCTTCCAAATACGAACGACCGAAACTAATTTTCCCCGATCTGGACATACAGGGACTCCAATCGAAAAACGGATAGCACCTTTGAATGACGCTCATCGAAAGCATCAGCATATATTTTTTTTGGAATTTTTCTGTTACTTTAAATTTTAGACTTTGGATTTGATCTTTGAAATTGAACATGGATCTAGGGTTTCTAGCCATTGGAAGAAGAGAAGGAACTGATGAAATGAACGCACAAAAGAAATGAGAATAGATGGGCTAGGGTTTACAACTGAATTTATATAGGTAGGTCAGAATTTGAATAGATGGATTGGATAACCAAACGTGCTAACACTAACGTGGCCCAAAAAGCCCGTTCTGACCTCGGAACGAAATCGGGTAAACCCATATATCAAAATAGGTATTTAAAAATATTCTGAACGCGATGAAAGAAGTTTCACGTCCAAATTCGATCGTATGCGGAAGTTATGCTGAAATCAATAATTTCAAATTGATTTCAATTAAATCGATTTCAAAGCGTTTCGCGTTCGTACGATCAAACGACCAGTCTGATCGCTACGAAACTTGAAACCTTACAATAATTCACTGTTACGGATCCTATGAAACTGGTTTCGTCGAAATCCGAGTCCATGACAAAAATGGTTATTTTTATATTAATTAAATAAATTCAAAATAAATAAATAAAATCCAATTTTATATTTAGATTCTAAAATTGACCCATTTTATCACTTTTAAAAATTCTTAATCATTTACAAAATTCCAACAAGTTTAAAATGTCAATTAAAGAAGGTAAATCTATAAATTTCAATATAAATCCTTAATTTCATTAAATTCCCAAATTATAAATAATATCCTAAAATTTTGTTTAGTTAAATAAATAAATTAGTATTCCATTCATTCCTATCAATAGATGGATTTAAATATTGTATTCCAAATTATCACACAAATTTCTCACATTATCATTATTTCAAATAACGAATTATTTATCTATATTCATTCTCATTTAATTGCAATTAAATTCAATTATTAGACTTTAAGTTTCCATATAAACAAATAATTCTTGATTCCCATTCTTAAATTCACTATTTAACATATTACCATCCTGGGTACCATTTATTTTAATATATATATATATATATATATCCATATACTTTAACATTTTCCAATTGTTCATCTCAATTGCATGACAGTAAAATTATATTTATTGCAATGGTTTCTGGTTTAATTAACGAACTAAGTATATAACTCATAACAATCATTGTAAAACTCTCATTCCCACATTTATAAGTTTGTTAATTCCACTCACATAATATAGATTTTTACAGGTATAGGCTTTTTATTCAATCATTATTTATTATATATTAATTAGATAAATTCACTATTTAAGTCCGTTTTAAATTTATTACTAAATATCCATTTACCTTTCCCATCAAATTTGAATTCCATTCAATTAATATAACCCATCAAATTTCCATCCACACTTTAATATAAACCTAAAATTTGCAATTCATTACCTTATTTTGATTTTATACAATTACCATTAACTTTGCATTCAATTACTATTCAACGCATATTTATTTATCAATCAAATTCGATATTTACTTTTCTTTCCTTTTATTTGATAAATAACCTAGTATACATTTACATACATTCATTTCATTCCATTCGTTTATGGGTATTGCATTGAAATTAAATTTATTAGCTAATGCCAACATTATTACCATTAATTACAATTGGATTCCCAATCTTATTCAATACCCTGAATAAATAACATATATATTAATCAAATCCTTACATTTGTTTTTCTCATATTCCATTAAATATATGCACACATACAAATTAAGATTCTAAATCCAATTAGTTATTCCTTTTACATCAACCATCACTTATGAATAATTATCGTTTCCTATTTATTTTGTTACATTCACTTATATTCACTTTATGAGTAAATTGGTATTCCCTTTAACCCATTAATTACTAACTTTAATTATTGCAATTTATTATCCAACATACAAATTGAATCTATTGTCAAATTTCCCTTTTCAATTAATTAACACCTTACAATAGTTAATAAAAAAGGATTGTACTAAATAAAAATTTATTTTCATTGATGAATTCAATACTTGCCTTTATTTACTTATTTCTAACCTTATATCCAATTGCAAAAATTTCCACTATTACAATTAATTGCAATATAAAATTCAATTTGTAAATTTTAATTTCCCTTGATACATCTAATTTCAACATTCTCTTTCCTATAAATAAATAAGATTTCTGTTTCTTCCTCACTTTAAATTAGAAATCCTATTAAATAAACAAATTAAATTATCGAAATTTACGGGTCGTTACAGGATGCTAACCTACAAATTCCCTTTTCTTAGGTGGATTGCTTACTCTATTTAGCTATGGATACTTGCGAGTGAACTAGATTTTTTTAATATTTCTTCTTGAGCTTCTATTTCCTCCGGGAGAAAAGATGGAAGAAGAAGATTGTTTTGAAAACGAACAATACACGGGTGGAGAAGGGGGAGTTAGCAAAGTTGGATAAGATTGGAACTAGCATAGAAACATGTATGGATGTACTAGATCGACTAGTGCTCTAGTTGATGTGATGTGTTCCATCAGTTAATTGGTTACTTAATTATTGGTATATCGATTGGTCCAACACGGATTGAAACAGGAGCCGTTTGATAGGAAGATTTTGAAAACACAGTGCACCTTTGTAAATAAGGAACAAGATGATACAGAAGCGAAATGAGCATCCCACACCCAAAAGGTACCCTATATAAGCGTTCCTCGAGACCCACTAGTCACTAAGGTATATAAAATACAAAAAGCACCAATTTCTATACCGGTTTCGAAGGAGCAAAGAAAAAGAGGATGTTTTGTTAATGTAAAAGGGAAAATATTTATAGTTGTTATGATATAAACTACTTTACCCATCCGATCCGTAGGAACATGTACATACGGAATTCAAGAATTTTCACCTTGTTGAAGATCTGGTGGTGCTAACTGAAGACAGCAATAAATAGCTATCGCTATTAACACTACGCCATAGATGGCCTTGTGTAACATTTTTGCAAGGTGTTGCCAGGTAAAATGTTGCGATAGCTATACAATTTTGGTCCTACTGCAACGTTGAATTTTTGATGTTGCCTTAGCCATAAAAATGTGTTGCTCTAGCTAAACAAGTGTAATTGATGCAAAAATTTTTATAGTGTTGCTATAGCAGACCTTTGCATATCTTTCGCACCAATCCACGTCAATCTACCAAGGCAAATCCTACGTTGGAGAACGTGACACCTCATCAATCCGAACACCACTCCTTGATCTTTTAGAGCCGCGAAGAAAAAAAGTCTCCGCAAGTAACTTTTTATTTTCTTTCTTCTCTGTCGATTTTGGTTAGGGCTTCGATTTAGGGGTTCCCGATTTCGCTTCGATCCAGGCTCCGGCTCGCTCCACTGCTCCATCACAAGTCATCCTCCTTCGCAAATCACCCTCCACCGCTCGATGTAGTCTCCTCCTCAACTGATTCGATTGCAAGCTGGGTTTCATGAATTCAAAGCACGAAATCGATTTTGCCTGGAAGGAATTTCGAACAGAAACGTGATGTTTGGAAGCTCGAACTGGGAACGAAGAATCGCGATTTGATTTTTCCTAGAAATCGTACTAACTTCTCTAAGGTATTTTCATTCCCTACTTTTGCTGTTCCTATTTCTCCTTTTAATTTTATTTGCTATAAGGTGCTGAATTGTGAGTTAATGATTAAGTAATTCGGATATTATTTCAAAAGAAAGAATTTAAATGTTATTTAATGATTTCATTGTGATTACTATCATGGTATTACAGCAACTATGTCCTACGAGGATTTGATGTAAGCTTATTTTAATGTTTATGAAAATCAAATTTGTTGATTACTATCATGGTTTTAAATATGGGATTACCATGTGCTACTGCTTGGTGCTTTTGTAGGCCGGCTGTGTTTTTGAAACCCATATCTTTGGCCATGAATCATTTGTCCACTGCAGCTGATACAGTAACAAAAGAAGGTTGCATGTGTAACATTGTCAAAAATGAAGGACTAGTTTACGAGTATGAATACTCTGTTGTTTTCTGTCAAATATTTCCACTAAAAGTAAAGATAACTGATGAATTGAATGATAAAGTTTTATCTACTGCTATTTGATTTATTTCTCAAAACACTTGTTAAGATGATAAAAAATAGTTCTAACACACCATTTTTTTTGGAAACTTGTTATAAAACCCATCTTGTTTTTTATTATATCACTATTGTACAATTGCGCTATTGTTAAAAAATATGTATACTAACATCAAAAATCTTTACATTGCTATTCAGTTCACCGTACAGTTGAGTAATAAAAAATATGTTTTTTTCTATTGTGTGTTTGCTATGCTCAAGTGGCTTGGACTGTGGAGACTGAACCTATGATATTTTTGGTGAATGAATATAGATGTTAACACAGGTGCGTTTACGACAAATAATCCCAATTTGGTAAAATCTGAATTATAAGTTTTAACACAGGTGCGTTTACATCAATCATAGATGTTGTCACTATGGTATAAGGTCTAAATGATATTGATGAGGCATAGTTGAATAGCATAAAAATTGGGAAGATTCCTAAATTTTATGCTATTTAGCTCTTGCCTTATCAATATCATAGGTAATCTGAAGATTATGGACTTTGGTTAAGCGTCTTTACTGGGCTGGATGTGTTGCTTCACCCTATGTGTGGGACTCCGGCTCATGCTGTGATGGCGCAAACGGAAACCTAAATTCTCATCACGCAAAGGTAACTAATAATATTATTTAGTTATTTTCAGCAAGTAATTTCCTTTATGTTATATACATGATTATTTCAGTGAGCAATCCAATTTGGTCTTTGAAGTATTATACTTCATAGAATTTTTTTAATTAATAAATGCTTCAACTTGGGTTTTAAATACAGAATTAGAAATAACATCTATAATTTATAAATGCTTCAACTCCAGTACATTTCTAAAACTTCTTTTGCTATATGTTGTCTCAATAAATGTTGGAATAAGAGTGTCTTGATTGCATATTTGCTTAATTGACACACTTGGTGATAAATTTAGTCAAGATTTTCCACTAGAATTATTGTTCGTTAAAGAATTTCATTATTATTTGTAACAACATGTGACATTGTTTGATTGAGTTGCATTATTGTTTGGTTGGCTGGACTTATCTGAGTGGATGAGCGACAGAACGCAAAAGCTTATTAAGAGGAGGAACATCAGGAGCGGTGCTATTATGTCATAAAGAAGCTCCTAAGGGTAAATTTTAGATTACATCAATGTAGAGGATCTAACTTCCACAATCATGTCCAGTGAGACTGATAGTCTGACTTTGGGGTAACTGACATGGATTGTGATGTGTACTGCTGTATGAATTGTTTTATGTACTGTGTATTATGTTGTGTATTATGCAAGTGTTTTATGTGATATTGTACTGTGTATTATGCAAGTGTTCTATGTGATATTGTACTGTTCTATGTGCTCTTAGTGTCTCTTCAGTATAGTATTGAAGTAGCTTCAGAATAGTGTTGTAGTAGCTTCAGAATAGTGTTGCAGTAGCTTCATAATAGTGTTGCCGCCGGGTTATAAATGTTGCTTAAAATAATGTTGCAATAGGCATTCAAGGTGTTGCCATAGGGATGGACCCAGTTGGGTCGTGGGCCCCACATTGTGGGCCCCACAACTTCAGAAAGTTAATATCTATGACAACATTTTTGGAATGTTGCTACAGATACCTATGGGTGTTGCCATAGACCCAAATAGGGTTCTATTGCAACAATATTACTTATGTTGCCTTAGATAGTCAAAATGTTGCCTTTGAGGTCTAAGGCAACGGCAAAAATTGCATCACCCTAAAAGTGTTGCCATAGACCTATGGCAACATTTTTCGGGCCTAAGCCAACATTTTTTTTGTGTTGCAGAAGGCCATTTATGGCGTAGTGTAAAAACAACTGAGATCCAATGAGAATATTGCATATCTTTTTGTCTTTGACATAAAGAAAGAAGGTTGTAATAAAAACTAGACATGTAACGTAAGGTTCCTCCCTAAGATGGAATCCGTTCATGGAAGAAATCCTACACAAGGATTACCTATAGAGATTTATGATGCCAACGATGTTGCCATAAAATGGGAAAACAGATCCAAGGCAACATTTGATGAAGTATGATTAGCACTTGGATTTTGCTTGAGCTATTGATGTTGTATGATGTCGTAGTTTCCCGATTTTCCTAGAGGGAGGGGCGACGATGTGGTTCACCTGACTACCGCCGAGATCCATATCGTCTTTCGAGCAATTGACTTGAAAGCTCATTGAGCAATTCCATATGCACACTACCCATTCGAAGGATGTCATGTCACTGTCCAACCTCTTCTTGAGAGTAGGAGAGTCTTTAAAGGATTTTGGCAATGGTTCAATATTGCAGTAACCGAGATGAGCAATCCTTAAGAAGATCATGTATTGATGGAACTTTTTAGGAGGATCCATCTCGATATTGATATCGGGAGGTTGTTGAAGATGAAACCCCTACCAACAATGGACGTGTCTACAGAAAGGCGACTCGGTTATTGCGCTTGAAAGAAGCAAATACTATCGTGAGAAAAACCAATGTCGGCCAGTCGGCAGAGGTGATACAAAGTAATGTTGCTTTAAAATAGTCTAAAGGGAATTCTGCTAATGTCAATGTAGTATGGAAAGTAGAAGTGGTAGACAGAGCAAGAACAATATGGAGATAAAGATAAGAAATTAAATTCGATGAGATGAGATGCCCAAGAATTCCAAAGGTTAACAATTATACTCGATTAAATAACTTGATTGAAACATATACTTGGCAACTCAAGGCCATGAACAGTATAGAAAACTAGCTTTGAAGGAGTTGACTAAAAAGGAGAAGAAGTATGGTAAGTTTTGTATATATTTCAGGAGATGCTCAGTCAGAACACCAATGAATGTAAACATCTACATGATGTGATCAAATATTTTATTTGCAAGAAGAAGTTGCAACAGTTTATGCAAGCCCCATATGATGGCGGCAATGGATGTCAAATCCCTAGCAGTGGTAAGCCAGGCCTAGTGTTGGTAAGCGTGGGCGGATTGAAAAACATTTGGTGATTAATACTATTATTGGTGGACCACATCCAGCTGAGAAGAGCTAACGAGATGTAATGATATATGGGTTCTTTAAAGATGTAGTAAATGAGAGTTGTTATACCATAAAAGATAGTGCTTCAGCGAAACAACATAGGACTATGACAAAAATATTGTTTTCAAAAATTAAGATGCTAACAGGATGGAGGCCTCGACTATTGATCTGCTAGTGATATTGACCATGATTTGCCCTGCAATCGTAAGGAAGGTGCTGGTTGACTATGAGAGTTCAGTCAGCATTTTATTCAAGAAAGCATATACCCATATGCTTCTAGAGGGTAAGGATTTAAAGCCATGTAAATCTCGAATCTATGGATTTAACTGGACTGTTACTGAGCTAGTTGAATGTGTGGATCTAAAGGTGGTGCTTGGAGAGAGCAATTGCAAGAGACTACAGGTCATGCCTTTTGTTGTGTTAGATATTTAGTCTACTTATAATGCCTTCTCGGGCCGAACGGTCCTTGCTGAATTCCAAGCAGCCAAAGCTCCTAGGTGCTTAACATTGAAATTCCGAACAAAGAACGGTGTAGGAGTAGTGAAAGGTAATCAGGGGCTTGGTCGGGAATGTTATGTCAGTGAACCGAGAGAAGTGAAGCAAAGGGAGAAAGGAAAAGGCATGGAGAGGACTCTCTACTTCAAGATTTTGGACGTATAGCAACCACCAATTAAGCCCAAGCTCGGGCAGCATGGTCGGTTCCATAAAGTTATTGATCAAAGAAAAGAGGTGGAGGATGTGATGGTGGCTCCAACCGAGTTGACGATCAACATCCCGATTAGCCATGATAATCCTACATGGGTCCTGGAGCTCAGATCACAGCTCGGCGTCAAGGTGATGAAAGAGTTGGTTTGTTTTTTTCCTGGACTGACTCTAACATGTGTGGAATATCGTTGGAGATAGCGAGCTATACATTAAATATAAATTTTAAATGCATTCTCTTTAAATAAAACACCGCAGTCTGGGTTTGAAGAGATCAGCTGCACTCAAAGAAAAATTAGAGAAGTTGGAAGACAACGACTTCATCCACGATGCCTTATACCCAAAATGGGTATCCAATCCGGTCATAGTGAAAAAACTAACAAGTAGTGGAGGATATGCATCGACTATTCAGACCTAAAAAAGGCATGCTTCAAGGACAACTTCCCACTTCCAAGGATTGATCGACAGGTAGACTCGACGGGGGCTTGAATTGCTATCATTCATGGAAGCATATTCCACGTATAATCAGATTCTAATGCATGTCCTACACCAGGAACACACCAAGTTTATTATCGACCTAAGACCATACTGCTATTTTATCATGCCATTTGGATTAAAGAACTCTATAACGACTTACCAGAGGTTGGTGAATAAGATGTTTAAAGATTAGATTGGGTGCTCAATAGAGGTCTATGTAGATGATATGCTTATGAAGTCACGATGATCAACGAACCACATCGATGACTTGGTAGAGTTGTTTAGCAATCTCCAAAAGTACAGGATGAAGCTTAACCCTTTGAAATGCCCATTCAATGTTACGTCAGGGAAATTGTTAGGCTTCATCATGAACTCTCATGTAATCAAAGCCAATTTAGAGAAGGTCAAAGTACCTAGGAACATCAAAACCCTGGAAATGATCAAAAAAGGTCTAGAGTTTGAATGGAAAGGTCATCTTCTTGAGTCGATTCATCTCCAGAGCCAATGACAAATGCATTTGTTTCTTCAAAGTGATCAAGTAAGGGAATTTCTTTTAGCTTGGATGCAAGAATGTATAGAAACATTCCAGGCTCCAGTGGATCATATAGAGTGACCTCCCATTCTATCAAAGGTGCTAGAGGATATGGACTTGTTTATTTATCTAGCAGTGTCGGTGCACGCTTTGAGCGTCGCACTTATGTGTGTGGAGTCCTGAATCCAAAGGACACTGTACTAAATTAGCAAGCGGTTAATGGGAGCAGAAAAACTATCCAAAGCTGGAGAAGCTCACATACTACCTATTATTCACTTCACGGAAGCTCCTCCCCTACTTTAAGGCTCATCCAATCAAAGTTTAAATCGACAAACCTGCGAGACAAGTCCTATAATAACCTGAGATTTCTTGAAGGCTATTGAAATGGAATATTGAATTAAGCTAGTATGACATAACTACCACCCTTGGAGAGCGATCCAGGGCCAAGCTTTGGCAGATTTTATTGCTAAATATGCTACTCGAGATGACACTCTGGAGAGTAGTAGAGAGCAGAATGCCAGGTGGAAAATGTACACGGATGGTGCATCTAACGACCGTTGTTTTGGTGCTGGAGTTGTGCATATGACTCCCGAGGAACGTTTGATTTGTTACACTCTGTAACTTGACTTTCCCATGACGAACAATGAAGCAAAGTATGAGGTATTGGTTGAAAGACTCAAGATTGTCAAAGAGCATGGAGTTAAAGTTTTGCACACTTTTGTGATTCCCACCTAGTGGTATGCGAAGTAAGGAAAGAGTTTTAGGCAAAAGGAGCGAGGCTAGCTCTTTCTCTAAACCGTGCCCTCAAACTACTTAGTGATGCTGAATATTACACCATAAAGTATACTCCTAGAAAGGAAAATGTGAAGGCCGACTCACGATCTAAGTTAGCTAGTTAGAGATGAGAAGATCATAAGACTAGTCTCAATGGAAGTGCTATTGGCTCCGAGCATTAACCAGATGGATGTTGATTAGATCTTTGAGGTCGAATGTGAAAAGGAACCATGGATGACTCCGATAAAGAATTATCTAAAGAGAGGAATCTTTCTTGACATAAAAAGCAAACGACGTCAACTCCTTCATAAAGCTTCAAGGTTCATCATGCAAGGAGTGCTTTAAGAAAAAGATTCTCAGTTCCTATGCTTCCGTGTGTCGCCAATGATGAGGCCAAGCAAGTCCTAAGAGAAGTACATAAAGGGGCCTGCGATGACCACACTAGGGGCAAACCCTAGTGAAGAAGATCATTCGTTATAGGTATTTATGGCCTACTGTCAAACGTGATGAGGCTAATTACACCAGAAAGTGTGACAAGTGCTAGAGATTCGCTAAGATTCCAAGAGCCCTACCAGCAGAGATTACTAAACTGGTTAATCCTTGGCCGTTTGCAATTTGTAGAATTAATATTATTGGCGTACTACTAATATCCAAGGGTGGCATGTAGTACGCCATCTTCGTTACTGACTATTTTACAAAGTGGGTTGAAGCGAAGCCGCTTTCCATGGCCGCTACTAAAAAGGTGATCAAGTTCATAGCCAGGAATATTATCTACTACTTTAGGCTCCAAAAAACGATTATCTCTAATAATGAAAACCAATTCGATAGCATCAAGTTCAAGTATTTCTACCATCGGCATCGCATTGAGAAGAGATTCATAGTGGTGGCACATCCCTAATCGAATGGACAGGTAGAAGCTGTGAACAAAGTTATCAAGTCCATTCTCAAGAAGCGATTAGAGAAAGCCAAGGGCAAGTGGGTCAACAAATTACCATTAGCACTTTATGCCAATGGAACACCTCACAATTCCATGATAGGCAACACTCCTTTCACACTAACCTACAAATCAGAGGCTATTATTCCATTTTAACTTGAAGTACCTTCTCCTCAAGTAATTCACTACTATCTATGGACAAATAAGAAGCTCCTGCTGGAGTCTCTCGATATAATCAACTAGAGGCGTGACGAAGCTAACTTGAGGGTAGCTGCACATCAGAGTTGAGTCGCCCGATACTACAACATTAAGGTCAGAACTACGACCTTTGAAATCTACAACTTCATTCTCAAACGAATCTTCCAGGTTAGGAATGTTTGTATGCAATTTAGAAAAAGCTTCAAGATGGCACATTCAAGCTAGCAATGGTGGATGAGATTTCACTCCCACGGGCGTGGAATTGCAAGCTTTGCAACACTATTTCACTTGCTTGTAAATTTATACATATTTTATCAAAGCTTTGTAATTGGACTGAATATATCATTTCTAGCATTTATAAAAGAAATGACTTCGAAGCTTCTGAATCCATTTATGCTTGATTTTACATCATGAAAAGTGTTATATCTAAATAAACCTGCATGTGCAAAATTCAAGCGTGTAGGTACCTAGAGATAGGCACGAACTAAGCTTCAACATTCCATGATCGGACGCATGAAGCTCAACTACACCTGGTATCCGAAGAAAGATACCCAATAACTCCTTTAACTCATAACCTAGGGGCAGGAGTATAAATATCAAAAGGCTGAATGAGATAGTCTGCCTCTACAGCTCGCGCCTAGAGTCTAGCAAAGTACCATGCCTTGCTTCGAGTTGGAAAATCAAAGGTCTACGTCGAAGATAGGCAAGATCTCTTACAAACTTCGATCAATGCCTGGAGTTAGGAATAGTCGAAATCAAACATCCTGGATGGAGATATTTAAACCACTATCTTAAGTGGTTAGTTCCAATCAACACCTAGAGTTCAGCATGGTCAAAATACGCATCCTTGAGGAGGTTGCCACAATTAACATTTAGAGATGAATTGCTTGGATTGACGCCCAGAGTTAGGCATGATCACACTCAAAGCATCCTCGGAAGGAATGTTTAAGTAGTCTTTTCAAGTGATCGAAATTCGACCAAGTTCCAAAATCGAACACGGTCATATGCGAGTATGTGCAGATAGACGCCCTAATGATCATCTCTTGCTTGCCTAATCAACAAAAAAAACTAATAACTTAGTCCCATAATGATAGTGGGAAGTGGACTGTAAACGCATTGAATGCAAAGCGCATTTCTCAAATACTTAGACAAATTCACATAACAATTAAATAGAACAAAGAGCATTATTATTCACATAGAAAAAGTTCAAAGAAAGATACAAGTGTTGTTAACAAGGTCTTGCTTGATCTCCATAGTGGACTTGATCTATTCTTCAGAAGGTCACTTACTGAAAGCCCTTGAGCAAGGTCAATCGACCCAATGATAATAACATCCACATCCGTAGGAGCTAACAAGAAGTCACTAGTGGTTTCTTCTTGCAAAGCATCAACCATTTGCACCCCCGGACCTAGAGTGTCACTAACTGGAATGTTCAGTGTTGTCCTAAAAATAGATATAATTGTTAACTTAGTCTTTGTTGCATGTTTACCAAGTTATAAGCATTCCTCCAGGGAATTTGAAATCCTAGCAGACTTGAAATTTGAGAAAGATGAAAGGAACGATTAGCTACATCGACTAGTGTCATGTAAGCTCTCTCAAATAGGGGTGAGGTCAATGATATACTTTCGCCAGATTGAGGCTTTGTATAGCCGAGCATGCCACCCAAGTCCTCTCCTAGATTGGAGATAGCGTGCTCGTCTTCTGTATCTATAGAGCATCCGGATTGTACAAAGGCACAGACAAAGAGATGGATGCAGCCGAGGCCTAGAATGAGTCATGTAGTGATACCTTGAGGAGTAGTGTCGAAGCCTTTAGCTTGATTGTTCTGAACCATGGAAGCCAACTCTGGATGTATGATAAGGTCACCTGCTCTGAGCACTTTACATTCATCCGAATTTAGAATCTCGCTCTCTAGCTCCTCCAGATTTACTTTACCTCCTTCCGAACGTTGTTGCTTTTCCCACACAATCTGCCCTCATGCCAACGCGAGAGCTCGGGGACAGCCTTTGCCAAGCTATGTCAAATCTTTGAACTTAAGTGCATTGGCATTGTAATCGGTGATATGCGGCTTGAACATGTCTTTGACCCGCTCTCCGCGGCTACCACCAACCCATCCTAGCCTTGTCCAATGCATCGTCTCTCTATTTGCGAGCATCAAACAGTTCCTTATAGTAGTCATGAACTGTTTGAAGGGCTTTGCCCTTCTCTTTCTTCTCTTTTACAGGCCGTGACTTCAGCTCCTCCACCTCTTTAGCTAGATCATGATTCTTGTGATGAACAGACTTAACTTGGCTTAAGTGATTTTTTTCCTGCTTAATCATCGCATTTAAGTTATTAACTTTCTGACTGGCATCCACCTTTCCTTCTTTAGTTCGGTTATTTCCTCATCAAGATGAGCAATGGTTTCATCATTTTGATTTGTTGTAAGCCGTAGTATTATGCCTCAGCCTCGATGCTCTCGGCATATTCGAAAATCTTCTTAGCCAATTACACTAAATGAAATACTAATTGTATACATCTCCAACATATGCCACCTATGGGCTTTTACACCCACGTGGATATCCTTCAAATTGGGAACAAATTTACAACTATTAAAGCAGATTTTTGGGAGGCAACATTGCAATTCAGCTATATGAGGGTTGGACGAGACCAGCTGTTGTGCTTTAATGATAGGTTATTTAGTAGGTTGTTCAATAGGCATATTACAAGCTCTATGTTGAGGGAAATCAAAAGCAACGGACTTTGATGATTGATCAAAATGCTGGGAAGTATGAGGCGATGCTATTTATTTTGCAGAAAGGGAAGCACAAGAGGGGTCATCATGAGGAAAGTCATAGTGATGATTGGAGTGCTTGTCTGAACTCCTAGATTAGGGCGACTTAGATCTTGATCAACGCTTAAATGACAGGATGTATGGCCTTTGATCCATCTCTCCGCCTCCTCTCTCATGGCTTGAACGTGGACTAGAGTCGAAATTGTGGCCGATCTTATAGAGGCATGCACTTGATTTCCATCTTGGTTGGTAAGCCATCTGATCCTCGAGAGACTCGTACAAACATGTCATTCCATTGAACCTGCAAATAAAACAAACATGAATCAACCTTTATAGCATAAGAACATGACGTAAGCTAAGCAAAGTGTGGTCTATGTGTGTGCATCCGTAAGTGCCCTAGTGCCCCCACAATGGACCATAGGTTAAAATTTCATTGAGAAGGGTAATCTCCCTTGCTCGAGTTGAAGGCATATCATTTAGGAAACGAATAGGGGATCCAACATTTCGAATTCTTATGTTGCTAAGGCCGAAAGAAGGAATATCGTCCAGAATTAGCACTAGACCAACATATATATCCTCAGAGGACTCTACAAGAGTTTCAAATGCGACCGTAGCTAGCGGAGGCGCGGTCAAAGTCTGCCTTTAGCGACTTTAATCTTGAGACTTCTTCTATAAAGAGTTTGTTGATCATCTTTGCCCTCATCAATAGATGGATGGTGGCCTACATCATAGTTATTATGGACAGCTCTATCACCTTCACTTGTTTAAAATGTTCTCCTGCTCCTTCAGTTTGGATTACTGGAGTTTGAACCAGGGGGCACCGCTGAATGATCTCCATTATATCCAAACAAAGAAGCGTCCTCATCGCTATCAATGGCCTCTAGAGCAGGTCCAATGCTACGATCTTTGTCCATAAGTTATATGCTTAATGGTTCTCGTCGCTAAGTAGTGTTTTTGCCTCCCTCTTTATCTTTGGAACTTCATAAAGTTGTCGGACCGTCTTTGTAAAAGTTGCATCGATAGGCCTATATGATATATTTTCAAAGAATGAAAAAGACTTTCAGTGATAAAAAAACTATGAAAATGGATTTGTATGTAAAGGACGAGAATGGAACATACGTCCAGACAATCGTCGTTGCGCAAATCTAGGAAGAAATTGAAATAAAAGGAATTCGTCTTTGAAGTAACTCAGTTTATTCCAGGCACCAATTACAATTTTGTAGCTCCCGAATGGCTCTAATAAAGTGAGGGAAGGATTTCCCTTATAGTGATTAAAGCTGTATAGATACCACATTTCTTGATTTGCGGGAACTCGGTCGAAACAGCGAGCGAATACGATGAGCATACTATAAAGGAATGCATAGTTGTATGGATGGAGTTAAGCTACAGCCAACCTCATAAAATGCAGGACTCCTTGGATGAACTGATTAAATGGTGGAACACATCCTTCCAGGCACATGTACTTATTGCTTGCTTTGTACCCAGTTGGTGGATGGTGCACCCTCTGATGGCATGTAGGAACTAACATGTCCTCGAACGTGATGCCGTGTTTCTCACAAATTCTCCTAAGCGATCTTGCCGCAATCTTTAAGAGATATAATCGGCAAGATCATCTAATATGATATCATCATCAAGTGTACCGGGAGTAGCTTCGAATTCTGGGCCATTCTATAGGCTCTTTTGGAACTTACTTCCGAAGCAAGTTTCTCTACTGGTGGATCATCAGGCCGAGGCATAGGCTACATCAGAATTTTCCTTGTAGATGGACCTACAATCAAGCTTGACTCATTATCTGATTCGATGTATCTAGGAATTGATAGGCCTGCAGCTTGAGCTGAAAGGTGCTTGGAACTTCTGTGACCTATAACTATCAAAGCTCAGCAGATAAGTCATACTAGAAAGATTAAAAGACTTCTTTGTTATAGTGAAATCCCGGTGTGGTGTAGACTACTGTGTTGTGCACTATTGTGTAGTTTTAATGTCTGATGTTATGCAACAGTTTATGAAAAGTCCGAATATTATCTAAAGTGACCGTCATTGCTAACCATCCTAACGGGCCTCATATCATCGTCCATGCTCTCAAAATGTCTTGGAACTTGGGAGATGGTGTCTGAAAAAACTCGAATGTGTCAAACATTGCAAGGTTGGAAAAAAGAGTAAAGAATCAAAATCCACCAAGGGTTGGATCTGTACTGATCCATCCCTTTAAATGAATTTCTAGCCATTTTTCATCATCTCCAAGACTCCAGACATGAGTGTCAACAAGAAGCACCTCCAGCCTCACCATCGTCACCATCGCCTGCCTAAGCATGTTAGAGATCTTGAAGAATTGTTTGGCTCGAGTATCGAGCTTCGGGCCTAAGGTCGCGTTCAACAATAAGATGGATCAAAAACGATCTCGATGTTGTGTTAGATGAAAAATTCAAATTGGAGATTGGAGGCGGTAATTCAGGAATTTAGGTAGCAGAGGTGAGAGAGTCTGTGGTGAATCACTTTAATGGAAGACAAGAACTCAAGAATAGGTAGCAGAAGTAAAGTGAAAAGGAGAAGGGAAGATTTGGGTATATAATATCCCAAACCCATGTTTTTGAGCAATATAATAGCCACATTCCAAGGGTTGGATTGGTACCGATCCATGACTATGGATCTGCATCAAATGATAGACAAAAAAAGGGTGATGGCCTATATGCGCATGCATATGTATGTGCATATGCTCAGGGAACTTCACAAGTATGTGCATGCATATGGAATCGAAGTATGATGGAAAATCAAAGCATGTGTGCATGTACGTACTTAACATTCAATGACTGGAATCGAAGAAAAGCAAAGAAAAACCTGAAAAATCTAGAAAAGAAACTATTTCAAAATTACTAACTCAGAGTAACAGGTCATGAGAACACGCTCTAGTTTTATAATGCAAGATGTTGGGAAAGCATTGCTACGTATAGCTTGAGACATAACACTTCATCGAAATGGTCCGAAGGAAGGATAACAACTATTCAAAGTATGGATTAGAGTTCGGTATGGTAATCCTAACTTGTTTTGATTCAAATCACATCATGTTGGAAATAAGACGTACTTTAGGGTGCAAGTGTTATCCAGCCTTTTGATTAGGTAGAATCTGGATGGACTTTCCGAATTGAACTTGAAAGCAATCAAGCCAGGAAGCCTAAAGAGATAGCCACAAAGTCCAAAAACCAAGCACACCTGAGCCATAAGATGGAAACTAGGCCATCTCCAGAAGAAACAAAACAAAAATCCATCTAAGTGATGGATCGGTACCGAACCATCTACAAGGATCAGTACTGATCTATTAAATCATCACCTAACTTCCTCGGTTTTCCTCTACGCCCAAGAGTTGATGTTGGCAAGCCATTTCAACCTTTATTGGATAACCTTTTTAAGATCAATTGCATGCAGTTCTCCACCGATCGCCTCGAGCACCTGAAATCATCAACTCTATTCCTCTACCGATTCATCCTATTAGCTTTGAAACAAGCTTATAATAGTGCAAGCAAGATAGAAACATGAAAGCTAACAACATGTAACCATCACATAAAGCATTAGATTCAATCCATTAGTAGATCTTATGGACCAATACCGATCCATGTCTATGGATTGGTACCGATCCATAACCATTTGCTGACATGGTCACATTTCTTCAAGACTAACTACTACATGATCGTGGAAATCGTGGTGGAGGATGTGGTGGAGCATTTCTTGGCGACCAATTGCTATAAATAGGGGACTAGGGGCCTATTTTGGAGGATTTTTTTTTGCTTCCTTGCAACTTCTACATAATTTTTTATGATCACCCATGGATCCCTACCAATCCATAAGATCTGTACTTGCAAAATAGTAACAAAAGTAGAAAGCTCAAGCAGACGTAGGAAATACTTGACCAAACCACTATAAATGTTTGGTATATTGTTTTTACTCATTTTCCATTTATGTTTCTTCACTTTCATTCCCTACTTAAGTTCATAGGTGCTTGTGCCATATTTTTGTCTCAAACATTTTGTATGGAGAGACACCATTCAAGGACACCCTTCACCTTAGAGCAGATAAGATGAATAAGGATATGAAAAAAAAATTATATTGAACAAGGATGAAGTAGGATGTGGCATGATTTGTTTTTAAACCTAAAGATTGGAAAAACACCCACGAAGCAAATTGTGATAAACTAACTCTTGATAACATCATAACTAAGCATGGCTTAATTGTTAAGTACTAACAGTGCCATGAAGAACACGTTTATCATTCGAGGTTAGATATAAGGTGAAGTCACTAAAAGATGGTTTTATGTTGCCACCAAGCCTTTGATGTTAAATATTCAAAAGTACGACTCTTTTCTTGGAATATGATATTCAAGATCCCTTAAGATCACTTGGAATGAAACATTTAAGAGTCCTTAAGATCACTTGGAATATACATTCGAGAATCCATGTGGCCTTTTGGAATAAAAAACTCAAAGGCTCATGCCATATATTCAAAGGAGATCGGGAAGACAAGTAGTGAATTTGTGTGATAGTCCATTAAACATGTTAATTGGTTAGGTGATTGGTTCTTATATTTGAAGTCCAATGTTCATATATGATAAGTAAAATAGTAATTATGTATAGTCTAAAACCTTATGGGGATAATCACGTCGAGCTTTTTGGACTAGTGAGTTTTATTATATGCATGTCCATGCCAATAACATTCAAAGTGCATAGTCTCGTTAATAGGTAAATTGAGTTATGTTTGATGTTATCCATAGGAAAAATAGGCTATGCTTGTTATCGTTTATAGTTTAAAAGACTATATTCGACATTGTCCATATTCCTTGCCATATAACTATGAGATTTACAATCAATTGATAATCTTTTCCAATTATTTAGGGTTACAATGCTTTGAGTTTATAAGGAGGAGAAGAAAAATGATCGCCCCCTCTCCATAACCCCCAGGTCCATATTTATAGGGGTGAGCGCCACATGAATTCTACACGCTTCGACAAAAGCTTCGACGACATTAATGTTACTATGTGTTGGTCTTTGTTGGATGCCGACAATAATAGACTTCGATGTCGCATTAGCAGCAACGGTCTTCGACATCGTTAATCTTATGCATTAAGGCACTTTTGATTAGTTGTTAACGGTATCAGCTATGAACGACATGAATCATTGATGAGAAGCAGCGTTGACGTAGAGTAGAATTGGGAAGGAGCGACTTCATTTAGCATAGCATCGACATTGAAGACTTTCGACGCGGTTGGCTTTGATAGCTTCTATGGACATTGATGAGATTCATCATCTAGCTTCTATAGATATTGACAACGTTTTCCATCAACACTGTGGAGTAACAGTAGTGATTATTGGTGACATCAATGATGGGTGGCATTGATGAAGAGCGACACTGATGGATAATCTCAATAGATTAAAGTTGGAATCAATAGGATGCAGCATCCATGAAGTGTGATGTATATAATGCAGCTATAACACTGATAGATTACAATATCGTTGATGTTCGATATGATTACTTTCTTTAATAACCTTAGGCACTGATTCTATTTAACATCGCTTTGTGAGGTGAGTTCATCTATCCCTATGGATGATAGGCAGCACTTACGTCGTCTTGGGTTGTTGTTTTTGTTGATGACATGTGATGCTAAAGTTAATGAGGGTCGACATCATTGGTGTCGGCATTAACCCATTTCCATTTTTTCGACCCTGCTTCTTTGAGGAGATGCGTCAACAATTACATGCGATGTTGATGAGTGGTGATACTAATAGAGTGTGATGTTGATAAGAAGTGATGTTAGAGAGGAGCTATATTGATCATGAATGGTATCAATGAGGTGCATCATTAATGAGAGGCAATGTGAATATTCTTCCTTTGTGATTAATAATCGCTTATTTTCTTAATGCTGCATTTATGTGCTTTCTAATGGTTGCTATTATAAAGGCTTAGATTCTCCTTTTTATAATGAGGTTCGATATCATCTCCTTAAAGCGTTGATTTCAACATCATATTCTCCTGAGATATTATGTGGATAACATTTGCCCCTTTTGTATAGAAGAAGCTTTTTACACTTTAGTGTAAAACAAGGAATTTCTTTGCTTTCTCGATTCCTTGTGGGATTTCCTTTCAATCATATTTTCCTATAAAACACAAAGTGAATAATAACCTTCGTTATTAACTTTATACTCAACTTCAATTTCAAGCAATCCCCTTTTGGATTTGATTGAGCTATAGATGAGTATATATTCTCCACATTATCTGTATGAGTTAAGATTTTAGTTTTCTATAAGATATCAATAAATAATAATAAGTTTTCAAATGGAAGCTTAGAAAATTATTTAGTAATATTACAGGAGGGAGCATCGGAAATTTTCTTTAGCAATGAGTAAAAACAGAAAACCATCTTACAATAATAATATTTTGAATTTGAAGCTTAGAAAGTTATCTGAAAAAATGACTAGAAAATCCATCAAAATATAGGATCAAAAATTCATCCGCCAATAATAGAAAACTAGAAAACCCATCTGTCAATAGTAGTCTAAATAGAAGACTAATTCCATTTAACAATAACAAAAGATCAGAAATCCCATCCAATAATAATGGAAACCAGAAATCCATTTAATAACTATGAAATATCGTAAATTTCATCTGGCAATAATAGTAGAAGACCAGAAATTCTTATCTAGCAATAATAATAAAAGACTAGAAATTCTTATATGGCAATAATCATAAAAGACCAGAAATCCTTATCCTTGTCTGACAATAATAATAAAAGACTAGAAATCCTTATCCGACAATAATAATAGATGATCAGAAATCCTTATCTGGCAGTAATAATAAAGATTAGAAGTTCTTTCTGGCAATAATTATAGTCCTTATCTGGTAGTAATAAAGACTTGAAACCCTTATCTGGCAGTTGAAGATTGTGTCTGTTGAGGAACACAAATGACTTATATTTGACGAATCTTTCTTTAGAAGATTGTTTGACTTGTAATGCTAATTGGCTCTGATTTTTGATACATATTCCTCTAGAACATTAATTGATTCGAAGCGTTGCATGGCACTGCTTTTGATTGCTTTGTTGGGCACCATCTTATGTGATGATCTGTACTTAGATCGAACCCTTATCACCGTCTTAGGCGATGATTTAGATTTTGTTGTCCGGTGCATTTGGTTAGCTTCATCAAGTAGGAACGTAGATGTTACGATCCATAATTTAATCACTTTAAATACGGATATATAAATATATTTTTAATAATCAATTAATGGATTTTATAACTAAAATAAAACTCTTTTAAATAATAATTAATGATGGTGAAATATTTTTTAAAATTTGGTTACAAAAATAATTAGCTCAAGGAAAAATAGAAAATGTGACCAAAAATCGTTTTACGAATTTTCAACTTTTCGGTATCTAAAAGTGTCGAAAAATGTTGTGCACATATGTGATAGCATATACACACATTTACAAAGAGTTTAAAATATATTTTTATAAGTATATAGATACGTTTACTTAAAATAATAAGCTGATATGACTTATTATGAAAATTTAAAACAAAATAGAAAGGCAAAAATACAAGTGACATAATATGTCATTTCTTAAGAAACATAAGTACTTAAGTCCTTATGGATGTTTTCTTTAGAAGCGTAATATTTCATTATGGTGAAATAGTTTTTAAAATTTGTTCAACAAAATAATTAGTTCGTAGAAAAGTAGAAAATGTGATTGAAAAATCGTTTTTCGAATATTCGACTTTTCAGTGTCTAAAATTTGTCAAAAAATGTTGTCCACATTTATATTAACGTATACACACATCGACAAATAGGTTAAAATATATTTTGATAAATATATAGACAGGTTTACTTAAAATAATAAGGTGACATGACTTATGAAAAATTTAAAGAAAAATAAAATGGTAAAATTACAAGTGATATAATATGTCATTTCTTTAGAAATATAAGTACTTAATCATTAAATGAATTTTTTCTCATTAAAAATAGAGAGAGGGGGGACCAGGTCATGTGTATATGGAGGGAGGAGACATGGAGAGTGATGTGGTAATCATATAGTGAAGGGTGTGTGCCATGAGGCTAGTTTCGTAATTTAGTTTTTCACTTTGTATAAAAAAGAATTACGTAATTTCCTCATATTTATCACTTTATTTTCGTTTCCTGAAAGCTCCCTAAGCTTTCGTGTTCACTTTCATGGCTTCCATGGTTTTCTAAAATCAAAAATCTTAGTTCTTTTCACTTCTAAACTTCATAAAACCTCGTTTAAACCTCCTCTTTGCGCTTCTATAACTCCACCTTCCCAAAAAAAATTCATGCACTCCCTTTCACCATTACGGCTAAACACTAATCACTCCCTAGTTGAACCATTTTCCACTTCCAAGCCTTCAAAAGTTCCATTTTTCCAAAGCAAACCAAAGAACTAAGTGGTGTGCAAGTTCTAGGGAAAGTCCAAATGAAGTTAGTAAGCTTTTGGTGAGTAAAGTTCTTGCGTCTAACTAAGTTTTCTAAACTTATATTATTGCTTCACTTATTGTAAAATATGATGTTTGATTGGGTAGAAATACTGTTGACTTGACTATATGTATATGTGCTTGGAAGAGGAGTGATATGGTTTGAAACTAGAAGTTGGAAAGTAAAGTTTAGTTTGCAAGTTACAATCATTGCATGTATATATTTGTTATGGCATGCTTATGTGTTTGTCATGTAGTTGTGATGTAATTAAATATGTTACAAAATGAATACATGATTGTATGCTAAGAAAGTTAGCGCCTTTGATAATTTAAATGACATGGAATCCCTTGTGTAAAAGTATAATCTTTGGTTTTAAATTTCAAAATATTCCAGGTTTAAAACTTTTTTGATTTTCAAGAACTTACCTTTATGTTTTTGTAAAGTTTTTCCTTCAAGACTTAAAGTTTTAAAGAAGACCTAGAAAACAAAATTTCAAGTTTTGGAAATTACGGGTAATATAGCAATAGTCTTTATGGGCGCAGTTCGTGAAACGAACTCTTTTTCAAATCTAATTTTTTCCACTTAAGTACTCTTTCAAAAAGAGTTTTCAAATATATGTTAAGAAATAAAAATAACATATTTAATTGATTATTTATTTATTTAATTAATGAGAAATTAATTAATTAACGCAATTACTACTTAGTTATTAGTTAAAAATGGTATTTAGTGCTTAAGTCTTAATCAAGTAAGTCAATATAAGTAGTTAATTAATTAAAAGTTAATTGTTATCTAATTACTAATTAGTGATTAATTATCATTTAATTATTTAATTAATTTAATTATAAATTAATTAATTATTTAAAAGGGGTTTAATTATTAATCAATTACTAGTTAAGCCAAATCTAATTATTATTTTAATTAGGACTTAATTAATATTTAATAAAGGTTTTGATTTATTATTTATTTAATTAATTAATAAGGGATTTGAATTTTTAAAAATCGCTTTATTTCTTAATATCGGCTTTGTTTTAAAAACTTTTTCCTTTTGCAAAAGTGTTTTGAATCAATGGATTGCCAGTTACCCCTAAGAAAGCTCAAACAAATATAAAACTAATACTAACATGGTGCCATATTTTATGGGTAGTATGTTATCCCATAGTTAACACTAAAAGTTGATAGGCCTAACCTCTATCTATGAGAACTCGAATTTATTTCTAGGCGATGGATAGAGTATGGTCGAATTATCGAAAACGTGATAGATATAAGAGGATTAAATCCTATCAATAGATCATGTTTAAATTAATTTTATGGTTATCCATATGCAAACTCGTTATAATTATCCTAAATAATGGATTGTCTGCTATTGATAACTTGACTTTTTTTAACTCAAGAAGTATGATGTGTATATTCAAGTTTCCTGTTGAGGACTCGAATACATATTACATACTTCCAAAGAACCGAAATTGAGTTAGTCGAGAATTACCGCTTAGTTCAGAGACATTGATTTTTTGAATAAATATGACTTATTCAGACCACTCCAAACTAATAATGTTCATGATGGACCATTATTGAAATGTGCTATGGGGGTTGTACTATTCTTCTTGAGGGTGATTCCAAAGTGCAAGATAGTAAATGTTGAATGTTTTTTCGATCCTGGAACAACTTGTATAGATGAATGCTATCATTGCATTTTTCCTGAAGGGTTTTGTGAGCATTCCAAGATGCTCTGCTAGGAGGAAAGTTAAAAGTGTAACCTCAAGTTTCACAACCGAGAATGACTGAAATCAGAAGATATATAGCAGGGCTAAGTGGGTCGCACCTATTAGGGTATGGTCATCCCTTATCTAGAGTTGATATCATTCCTTTATATTTATGCATCGGATGCATTATGGTTATTGATCACAACCTAGGGATGATCGTATTCGGTACTATCTAATAAGGGGAAGGCCGATCCTGTGTTGGTAGGGAGTCCATGTGTGACTCTCGGTGTATTTTACCTAGAGATTCACTATGACAGGTGGTACTTCGGTTCCTTGTCATTGGTACAATTCATTTTCCCAATACGCGTCTTTACGAACTTAGTTATGCCCAACTACTGGAATATGAGATGCAAGTATTTTAGCTATGATTCCATATTTATTTTAAACCTAGACATTATGATAATATCGTAGGATTTTATATAGGAATCTTTCAGTTATTGTATGGTAAAAACCCGTCCATGTTTATATACGACATGTTCTTATGAAATACCTTTGGTGTAAAGATTTTTTTAAAGTTAAAATTAATGCTTTACTCGCACCAGATCTATGTCTAACCCGGAGTTTTTGATTCTTTCCCTTAAACTCTAGGTACTCAAATTTTTATGAGTAGCCAAGTAGTCAGGTTTCTTTGGAGCATTTTAGGAAGCAGTATGGAGTAGGAGCTTTCATCAACATCTAGTAGTTGTTTAGATATCCGCTGTGACTGTATATTATGAATTAGTAGTTTGGCATGCTGATATTGCTGTCTTGGTTGGGAATCGTACTTATCGTAACTTTGATGTAACTTTTTAGAGTAACCATATGTACTATTCTTTGATGATGTATATGTAACTCTGACGTTGTAAGAAAAATCTATGTTTGTTTCCTTGTCTTTTATTTTCTTTATCCCACGACTTGTCATTCGGACACTTAGATGATCGGCACATGAATATTGAGGATGTATTATGTGTCATCTTTGGGTATAAGGAAGGCAGATCATTACACTTGGTATTGGAGCTTAGGTTGAACGAACACCTAAGAATTTTTTTGGGTCTACTCATTAGAGATAGGGTTAGTAGTACCCTAGAATGAGTACAGTCTTTGGGAGTGCATATTCTCGTAGTTCTGATTAGTATTTAAATTTTTTATTTTATGCTCTTTTTCTATAAGATAATCTCGCTTATGTATTCTAAAGATCTCTTTGTTCAGGTAACAAAAATGAGTACAAGAAGGCGACGAGGGAGGGAAATAATGGCACAACAACTACAAATGTAGAAACCCGAATGTTAGAAGGGCTGGAATAATGGAAGAAGTAGTCCCATTGAGGCTTCGAGTAAACCTCTAGCTTGGTGCAAGGATTTCATAAATCTTGGAAGGAAACCTTTCACGGTACCAAATCCATCGTTGAAGTACAAGCTTGGCTAAGTTCCTATGGAAAGATTTTTAAGGGTATGGATGTCTCGGATGAACAAGAATGCTTCTTGGCGTCATGGTATTTGCAGAAGGGTGTAGTGGCATGTTGGGATTCTATGAATATAATTGTTCCATAAGATGAGTTCTCATGAGTAGATTATAAGAATTATTCGTATACCAATTCATTCCAGCTATGGGAAAAACTCAATTATATAGAAGTCTCATGGATCTCAAGAAGGGAGACATGTTGGTGGCTGAATATGAGATAAAATTCAATGAGTTATCCCGTTTTGGCCCAGACTTATCGACACCCCATTGAAGAAAAATGAAATGTTCATGTGGGGTATGAGAGAAGAGTTCCACGAAAAGATGACCGCGCATGTGAAGGAATCATTTGTAGATTTGGAGGACATAGCCTTAAGGTATGAAGTGCTTTTCAAGCAGAAGCCATCAATAGCAGCAGTACCCAGTGGTGGTACCAATAACTCAAATAAATGAAAGTTTAGTCTGAATTGGGAGAAGCGAGGAAAGGGAAAGCTGGGAGGTGGGGCGCAAAAGAGATGGTATGATAAAGTTATTATTCAGAATTGTAATCCGAAGGATCACACTCCAAAATTCTATAAGAATCAAAAGGCGGGATCTATCTCTCAAATGGTTCAGAAGAGTCTTTGATAAAATTGCCAACGGCCGGGGTACATAGTTAAGGACTGACCATTGCTAAAGAAAGGACAACAAGTTAAAGTTTATGCAATCAAGGATGAACCCTCAACTTATGGAAATTTTAACGGGAAGGGAGTCTTGGAAGGTTCTATACTTATTAATGGCATTTTTCTTATAGATTTGTTTGTTACCAAGGCTTCCTACAGTTTTATTTCTCTTTATTTGGTTAGAAAATTTCAACTCTCTCATAAAATCATAGAAAACCCTATTTGTGTGTCAAACCCTATAGGTGGAATAACTAATCTATGTATGGTTTGTAAAGATGCACCGACTTCGTATCTTACCTACCATTTTTCTTATGACTTGTTTGCTCTGGATTTTAAGGGGTTTGACATTTTACTCGGTATGGATTGGCTAGCGGAGAATAGAGCCATCTTGGAATGTGTTGGAAGGAGGATATATTTAGTAACCAAATTGGAAAGTTTGGCCATGGTTTCTTATGATGAGGCTATTAAATTATTTCATAGTTCCTTATATACCTTATAATTATCCCAAGAAGAGCTAGGGTCTATATTAGTTGTTAACGATTTCTCGAATATTTTTTAAGCATGTTAACTATTTACCTCCTCATCAGAGAGTTGAATTTCATATTGATTTAGTTCCCGTTGCATGACCTGTAACTCAAACTCCATTAAAAATGGCCCCAAAAAAGAAGCAAGAGTTAAGTAGCAAACCGATGATTTTTTTGAGAAGAGGATTGATTAGGTAGAGTTGATCGAGTTAGGGATCAGCAGTAGTTTTTGTAGCTACATCTAATGGTTCTTTAAAATTGTTCATGGATTATGGAGAATTAAACAAGCAAACCATTCAAAATAAGTCCCCCTTACCTCGCATAGATGATATGTTTGACCAACTTCTTGGAGCTAGAATATTCTCCCAAATAGACCTTGCTATGGGTATCCATCGGTTAAGGGTAGTGGAGGATAATATACCCTTAACACTTTTAAAGGGCCAGACTTTTTCTATGAGTGGTTGGTTTTCCTTTTGGGCTAACCAATGCACCTACATTTTACATTAATCTTATGAATCACATTTTTAAGGATGCTCCCAATAAGTTCGTGTTGGTTTCATTGACGACATTCTTATCTACACAAAGGTTAAGGAAGAGCATACACACAATTTGGAAATGGTGTTAGAAATGTTAAGGAAAAAAGTTCTTAAGGCTAAGTTTCCTAAATGCCACTTTTGGCAATCACTAGTAAGATACCTAGGACAGATTGTGTTAGGAGATGACATTTCATTTGATCTGGCTAAGGTAGCTACTGTGCAAGGTTTCAGGAGAACCCAAACTCCTACGGAAGTGAGAAGCTTTTTAAGGATGGAGGCTTATTATAGAAAGTTTATAAAGGATTACACCAAGACTGTCGCTTATCTAATAAAGTTAACGAAGAAGGATGTTAAATACGAGTGGACACCGAAGTGTCAAAGTGCATTTCTCAATTAAAAGTGAGATTGACCAGTGCCCTTGTTATAGCTATTATTAATGGAGGAGGGTTAACTGTTTATACGGATGCATGTAGAGTTGGTTTGTGTGTAGTGCTGATACGACATGGGAAGTTTATAGCCTATGCAAGTTGACAGTTAAAGCCTCTCAAGAAGAATTATGCAATGCATGACTTGAAGCTGTTACCCGTGCTACTGGCATTAAGATGTGGATGCATTACTTGCTGGCTAAGAATCCTTCTTTTTCTCTTTTTTTCATTTCTAATCATTAAGGATCCTACTTAATAATTTCCTTCTTTAAATAGGTGAAAAGTTTGAGCTCTTCATGAATCATAACTCCCTAATGTATCTTTTGACTCAGAAGGATCTGAACTTGAGGCAGCGGCGATGGTTGGAGTTCCAAATAGCTTTTGACTTGGACATTCTCTATATCCAATAAAAAGTAATGTGGTGGTGAATGCTTTGATTAGAAATGTAGTTTTAGATTTCTTGGAAGTTGCACCGACTCATTAGAAAGCATTGCAAGCAAACAAAGGGAAGATGGTATTCTATTAGAATTTATTCAAGGAATTAAGGGGGGTCAGAGTTCAAGTTCTGAGATAGACAGACATGACACTTTAAGGATACACGGAAGATTACCTGATGTGGATAGTCCTACATAAGAACTTTGATGGAACGCCATAAATCTTAGTTCAGAATCCACCCTGTAGTTAATAAGATGTACAAGGATATGAAATGAGTATTTTGGTGGCTCGAAATGAGAAGGAATGTCCCAATCTTTATCAGTATATGTTTGAACTATCAGCGGTTAAAAGGAGACCATCGAAAGATGGCTGGTTTACTTTAACCCTTGGAGATTCCAAATTGAAAATGGGAGATGATATCAAAGGATTTTATTGATAGATTACCCAAAACAAGGAAAGGGAATGATGATGTGTGGGTCGTTGTAGATCGACTAACGGAGATTTCTCATCTTCTTTCTATAAAATCAACTAGAACTAGAGCTTTATTGGTAGACATTTATATGAAAGAGATTGTCAGATTGCATGGGGTCCCAGTAAGTATTGTAAGTGATCAATAAATCATTTTTACAAGTTAGTTTTAGGAGGCATTGCAAGTAGCTTTACAAACTAAGCTAAACTTGAGCACAACATCCCATCTTCACTTAATGGGATTCTCCTACAGCAAAAGTTATCGAAAGCATAGGCATGGCACCCTACGAACCACTTTATGGACATCCATGCAAGTCACAGACATGTTGGGATGAGATTGGAGATCGACTATGGCTTGATCGGATATGATTTGTGAAGCTATATAGAAGGTCGCAGTGATCAAGAGAAAGATGAAAGAAGCCTAGGATCGATAGAAGAGTTATGCCGATAAAGAAGAAGAGATTTAGGATTTGCTACCGAAGACTCGGTATTGTGAAGATTTTCCCGATCAAAGGAGTTCTATGATTTGGAAGGGTAGGAAAGTTGGTGGCAAGGTATGTTGTGCCTTTTTAACTTATTGAAAGGATTGGACCACTTGCCTACAGAGTTGAATTTCCAGAAAGGTTATCCGGGGTCCATAATTTTTTCACATGTCCCATCTGAGAAAATATATGCATAACCCATCGCTAATTATGGAGCCATCAATTCAAATGGATTTGGAGATAGAACCAAACTTGACGGTGATCAGGCATCCAGTTCATTTTATCGAACAAGATGAAAAGAGGTTGTGTAATAAAGTGCTGAAATTAGTTAAGATTTAGTGGACTAAAGATCTCATAGATTGTACTTAGAAGCTGTGGATCATACGGGGGAGGCTTATCTCGAGATAATGTTAGGATGGTGGTTTGTTGTTTGTTGTATGTATTGTGTTTGCGTTATTTTATTACGGATCTGTAGTGTATGTCTTTTGTATGGATTTCTAATATATAATATATGGCCTTTTGAGTTGTTTTGAATTATCTCCTTATTTGCTAATTTTGAGACAAATTCTTTTAAGAATAAGAGTGTAAGGACCGAAATTTAATCACTTTAGATATGGATATTTAAACATATTTCTAATAATTAATTAATGGATTTTATAACTAAAATAAACTATTTCAAATAATAATTAATGATGGTGAATAGTTTTAAGAATTTGTTCAACAGAATAATTAGTTCAAAGAAAAGTAGAAAATATGATCAAAAAATGGTTCTCGAATTGTTGACTTTTCGGCATCTAAAATTTGTCGGTAAATGTTGTGCACATTTATAATAACATATACACACATTGAAAAATAGGTTAAAATATAGCTTGATAAATATATAGATAGGTTTACTTAAAATAATAAGGTGATATGACTTATTATGAAAATTTAAAACATAATAAAACGGTAAAATTACAAGTGATATAATATGCCATTTCTATAAAAATATAAGTGCTTAAATCATTAAATGAATTTTTTCTCATTAATATGGAGGGGGGACCAAGTCATGTATATACGGAGGTAGGAGACATGGAGAGTGATGTGGTAATCATATAGTGGAGGGTATGTGCCATGAGGCTACTTTCCTAATTTAGTTTTTCACTTTGTCTAAAGAAAGAATTTCATAATTTTTCCTCATTTTCATCACTTCATTCTCATTTCCTGAAAGATCTCCAAGCTTTCATGTTCTCTTTCATGGCTTCCTTGGTTTTCTAAAATCAAAAATCTTAGTTCTTTTCACTTCTAAAACTCATAAAACCTCGTTTAAACCTCCTCTTTCCGATCTACAAAAACAAGTCCATACACTCCCTCCACCATTATGGCTGAACACTAACCACCCCTAGCTAAATCACTTTACATTTTCAGGCCTTCAAATATTCTATTTTTTCTAAAGCAAATGTAAGATCTGAGTCGTGTGCAAATTCTAGGAAAAGTCCGAGTGAAGTTAGTAAGTTTTTGGTGAGTAAAGTTATCGCCTCTAACTAAATTTTCTAAACTTATACTATTGCATGACTTGTAAAATATGATGTTTGTTTGGGCAGACATAGTGTTGACTTGAATGTATGTATATGTACTTGGATGAGGAGTAATATAGTTTGAAATTGGAAGTTGGAAAGTCAAGTTTAATTCACAAGTTATAATCTTTGTTTGTGTATATTGGTTATGGCATGCTTATGTGTTTATGATGTGGTGATTGTGTACGTTATGAACCTGAATATGTGATTGTATGCTAAGATGGTTAGCACCTTTGCTAATTTAAGCGATATGCAATCCCTTGTGTAAAACTATAATCTTTGGTTTTAAATTTCAAAATATTTTCAAGTTCAAAACTTGTTTGGTTTTCAAAAACATCTTTATGTTTTAGTATAGTTTTTTCTTCAAGAGCTAAATTTTAAAGAAGACTTAGAAGTCAAAATTTCAAGTTTAGGAAATTATCAGTAATATAGCGATAATCGCTATGGGAGCAGTTCAAGAAACGAACTCCTTTTGAAATCTAAATTTGTTTCCACTAAACTATCCTTTTGAAAATTGTTTTCAAACATATATTAAGTAATAAAAAGAAATTAATTAATTAATTATGTACTTAGTTAATGATTATTAAATTAATTAATTAAGTAAGATAATTAGTATTTAATTATTAGTTAACGGAGGTAATTGTACTTAAGTGTTAATCAACTAAGTCATAATTATTATTTAATTATTAATTAGGGATTAATTATTGTTTAATTACTTATTTAGGATTAATTATTAATTATTTATTTATTTAAAAGGGGGTTTTATCATTAATTAATTACTAATTAAGTCAAATTTAATTAAGATTTTTATTAGGACTATATTAAGAATTAATTATTATTTAATATTATTATTTAATAAAATAATAAAGGTTTTGAAATTTTAAAAACTGCTTCATTTTTAAATATCGGTTTTGTTTTGAAAACTGTTTCCTTTTGCAACACTGCTTAAAATCAAGGGATTTCTTATTCGATAACCCTTAAGTAACCTAAAACAAATATGAAATCAATGCTAATGTGGTGACATTTTATGGGAAGTAAGTCATCCCATAAGTAGCACTAAAAGCCGATAAGTAGGCTGATCCTCTATCTGCGAGATCGAGAACTTGTTTTTAGGCAAAGGATAGAGTAAGGTCAAAATATCGAAAACGTGATAGATAAAGTTCGTGATGGATCATTTTGAAGTATGCTATGAGGGATATACTATTGTTTCCGAGGGTGATTCCAAAATGGAAGAAACTAAGTGTTGAATGCTTGTTTGATCCTGGAACAACTCGTATAGATGAATGGTACCATTGCATTTTGCGTGGAGGGCATTGTTAGCATTCTAAGATGGTTAGCTAGGAGGAAAGGTAAAAGCATAACCTCAAACTTACAATCGAAAATGACTAAAATCAAGGGATATGCAGTAGGGCTAACTAGGTCGAACCTACTAGGGTATGTTTATCCCTTATCTAGAGTTGATATCATTCCTTTATATTTATGCATCGAATCCAATATTGTTGTTGATCACAACCTAGAGATAATCATATTCGGTACTATCAAGTAAAGCGTAGGCCAGTCCTATTAGCAGGGAGGCCATGTGTGGCTCTCGGTGTATTTTATCTAGAGATGTACTATGAAGGTGGTACACCTGTGCCTTGTCATTGATGGAATCAATTTTCCATTATGCGCCTTTGTAGAATTAGTTATGCCCGACTATTGGAATGTGACATGCAATCATTTCAGCTATGATTCCATATTTATTGTAAACCTAGACATTATGATAATGTCAGAGGATTTTATAATGGAAAGTTTTGATTATCATAAGGTAAAAATCCATCTGTGTTTATGTGCAGCATGGTCTTACGAGATACCTTTGGTTTAATGATTTTTAGAAAGTCAAAGATAAATACTAGTAAAGTAAGATTCCAATTAAGATAAAATTCTATTGTCTCCAAATAGCTAATTAATAACTAATAACAAATTTCATAGATATTTTTTAATCAGATTGAATTTACACGTGTCTCAGAATCTAAAATTTGGAGAAAGAATGGCATTTTGTGGTTGAGAAAATGCCAAAGAAGTTCAAGAGATGAGAGAATTAAGGATAGCTGCCAGAAAGACTAATCCAATCAATAATGATGTACCATAATATGTAATGATGCGCATGAAAAAGAATATTTACCCAACTTGTATGATTCCTTTTGAATGAACCTTATCATGGAATAATAAAAAATGTAGATTCAGATGAAATCATGACTGATTTAATAACTTCAAGGGTGGAGTCCCTAGAAATATGTGGATAAATAAAATTCATGTTATATTTCCTAAAAATTCTTGAACATTTGAACATTAAAAGATTTTTTGGATCGGTAGTTAGTCCAAAAATACTACTAATTCCACAACAAAACCACTTATTCCAAGCAATGCAAGAGAAGCTATCGAGAAACTACTAAACATGATTTTCTTACATCAGACCCATGTCTAACCCGTAGTTTTTATTTCTTTCCCCTAAACTCTTGGGAAATCAAATTTTAATGAATAACAAAGTAGTCAGGTTTCCTTGGAGCATTTTGGGAAGCAGTATGGAGTAGGAGCTTTTATCATTGTCCAGCAGTTGTCTATTTTCCGCTATTAATGTATATTATGCATTAGTAGTTTGGGAAGGCCGGTATCGCTGTCCTTGTTGGGAATCGTACTTGTCGTGACTTTTATGTAACATTTCGGAGTAACCATATGTACTACTCTTTGAAGATGTATATGTCACTCTGACATTGTGAGAAAAATCTGTGTTTGTTTTCTCATCTTTATTTTCTTTACCCATGACCTGTCATTCGAACACTTAGATGATCAGAACATGAATATTGAGGATGTATAATGTGTTGTCTTTGGGTGTAAGGAAGGTAGAACATTACACTTGGTATCAGAGCTTAGGTTGAGCGAACACCTGGGCGTTTTGTTGGGGTCAACTCATTAGAGATTGGGTTAGTAGTACCTTAGAATGAGTTTAGTCTTTGCGAATGCATATCCATGTATTTCTGATTAGCATTTATATATTTGGTTTTATGCTCTTTTTCCTTAAGATAATCTCACCTATGTATTCTAAAGATCTCTTACTTTTTTCAGGTAGTAAGAATGACTACGAAAAGGGGAATGGAAGGGGAAACAGTAGCATAACAACTACAAATGGTAGAATCTCGAATGTTAGAAGGGTTGGAATGATGAAAGCAGCAGGCCCAGTGCGATCTCGAGTAAACTTCGTAGCTCTGTGCAAGGATTTCACTAATTAAGGAGGGAAAGCTTTCAAGGTTACCGAATCCATCATTAAAGCACGAGCTTGGCTAAGGTCCTATGAAAAGAATTTCAAGGGTATGGATATCTCGGATGAACAAAAGCGCTTCTTGGCATCATGGCAGTTAGAGGAGGGTGCAGCAACATGGTGGGTTATGTCACCATAAATGTTCCAGGAGATGAGTTCTTAAGGGCAGATTCAAAGAAGTATTTGAATACTAATTCATGCCAGCTACGGGAAAAACTCGATTATATAAAAGTTTCATGGATCTCAAGTAGAGAGACCTGTCAATGGCTGAATATGAGATAAAATTCAATGAGTTATCCCATTTCGGCCCTGGACTTATTGACACCCCGTCAAAGAAAAACGAAATGTTCTTGTTGGGTATGAGAGAAGAGTTCCATGAAAAGATGACCATGCATGTGAAGGAATCATTTGTGGATTTGGTGGCCTTGGCCTTAAGGTATGAAGTGCTTTTGAAGAAGAAGCCATCAGTAGTAGCAACACCCGGTAGCAGTACCAATAACTCAAACAAAAGGAATTTTGATCCAGGTTGAAAGAAGCAAGGAAAGGGAAAGCCAGGAGGTAGGGTACTAGATAGATGGTACGAGAGAGTTATTTGTCGAAATAATAATCAGAAGGGTCACACTTAAAAAGTCTATAAGAATCAAATGGTAGGATATATCTATCTCAAATGGTTCAAAAGACTCTTCGCTACAATTGCCAACAGTCGGGGCACATTGTTAAGGAATGCCCATTACTGAAGGAGGGATAACAAGTTAAAGTTTATGCAATCAAGGACGAACCCTCAAATTTCTAAAATGTTAAAGGGAAGGGAGGCTTGGAAGGTACTTTACTTATTAATGATATTTTTGTTAGAGTTTTGTTTGATACCGGGGCTTCCACGGTTTTATTTCGCTTGATTTGGTTAGAAAATTGCAACTCCCCACTAAAATCGTAGAAAACCCTCTTTTGTGTCAAAACTCATAGGAGGTGTAACTAATTTATGTATGTTTTTGAAGATGTACGAGCTTTGCATCTTACCAGCCATTTTTCTTATGGCCTGTTTGTTCTGGATTTTAAGGGGTATGATATTTTACTCGGTATGGATTGGCTAGCGTAGAACAGATCCATCTTAGATTATGTTTGAAGAATGATATCTTTAGTAACCAAATTGGGAAGTTTGGTAGTTGTTACTTGTGACAAGCCTATCAAATTATTGTGTAGTTTCTTGTGTACCTTAGAATCATCCCAAGAAGAGCTAGGGTTTATATTAGTGATTAAAGATTTCCCTGATATTTTAAAGCCAATTAATAGTTTACCTCCCCATTGGGAAATTGAATTTCGTATTGATTTAGTTTTCAGTGCGAGATCTATTATTCAAACCCTTCGTAAAATGGCATGGTTAATCATTTAAGGCCAATAAAAGCCTTGACTCATGACCTTCTTAGCTAGCTTTATTCCATTCGAATGATCCCTACAAAATCCTTCATAGGCTTCTTTCAATAGTTTTAGTCCACTTTCTAGATTGATACATCATAGGTTGGGAAGAGAGTATCCCTTCTTATAAAGAAGTCCGTCCACTATAAGAAAAGTCGGAGCATGGTGCTTAATCCTTCTTGCCTTCTTTTTGTTAATTGGTAGTGTTCCATCTACAAGGTGTTCAACAATGGGGTCATCCAACTATTCTTATAGTGATTGATTGTCTATGAATTGGAGTATCGCTCCTGTGGGATCTCATCTTTATGTGCTAGACCTTGAGATTCGGTCAATACCATCAATTCGTTCCCCAATTCGAGAATCTTTTCTTCTATGCTGGGATTTGACTAATAGCGTACTGGAACAATCCGGGCTTTTGGCGCCCCCCATGAACTGGCTAGTTTGGCTAATGAATCAGCTTGGAAGTTCCTTCCTCTTTGTGCTTGGTGTACTGAGAAATCCTCAAACCATTTCATCATTTTAGCACCTTCTTTACATATTAGACTAACTTGGCATCCTTCATCTGGTATGATTGTTTCAACTGATTTACCATTAGCTGGGAATTGCTAAAGGTTTCAAATCTAGGAATTTCTAGTTGTATGGACAAAGTGAGTCCTGCCACCATTGATTCATACTCTGCCACATTATTTATTGCCAAAAATCCCAATTTCATTGTGCAATACAAGCGATATCCATCAGGCTTGAAAATGACATATCTTGCCCCCGCACCTTATTCATTCAAAGCTCCATCCACAATCAACTACCATTTAGGTTTTAAATATTTTACTTTTTCCGAGTGCTCTTCGAAGAAAACTGTACACTCATTAACAAAATCAACTAAAGCTTAACCTTTGATCATTGCTCTAGGCAAAAAATTCAGTTTCATATTGACTAAGCTATATCCCTCACTTTACCAATCTTTCCAAGGCTTAGTCAAAACCTTGATTGGATGTTCTTGAAAATAAGCTCTTAGTTTTTGTGTGATGAGTATAAGGAGTATTCTAGCTTCTCTATGACTGGATATCTAGTCTCTGCATTTTTTATTCTTCTGCTTACCTAGTATACTAGGAGCTGAATCCTTTTCTCTTCTTTTATCAACACAGAGCTAATTATGTGTTCAGAAACTGCCATGCAAAGGCAAAGACTTTCACCTTCCATGGGACTATACAGGATTAGTGGCTTCTCAAGATGGTCCTTCAAGTCCTTGAAAGCTTTTTGATAGTCCTCTCTCCATTTAAAATTCTTTTTTTTCTTAATCACTTCAAAGAATGGAATGCATTTATCAGTAGCCTTGGAGATGAACCTATTCAATGCTGCCATCCTTCAGTTTAATCTCATTACATCTTTACTCGTCTTGGGCTCCACCACATCCTTAATAGCCCGAATTTGTTCAAGGTTAGCCTCAACTCCTCGGGTGCTGAAAATGTATCAAAGGAACTTCCTATATTGAATTTCAAAAGAGCAATTCTATGGGTTGTTCTTCATCTGATACATTCGCAATACCCTAAACATTTCCTTAAGTTCTTTCAAATGGTTTCTCCCTCATGAGACTTGCCTAGCATATCATCTATGTGTACTTCCATATTTTGGCCAAGTTCCTCTTTGAACGTCCTTTTTACCAATCTCTGCTATGTAGCGCCAGCATTTCTTAACCCAAAGGCATCACTTTATAATAGTAGGTCCTCGAATCCATTATGAAACAAGTGTTCTCCTCATCTGGCTTGAACATGGAATTTTATTATAGTCGAATCGGCATCCATGAAAGATAAAAGCTTGTGCCCGCTGGTTGCATCTACCAACTAATCTATTCTTGGAAGGGGTAGCAGTCTTTTGGGCATGCCTTGCTTAGATCAGTACTGTCAATACACGTTCTCCACTTACCGTTGGATTTCTTGACCAACATAGGATTTGCCAACAAATTTAGATAAAGTACCTCTTTGATGAACCCATTCTCCAATAATTTCTTGATCTCCACCTTTAAAGCATTGGACTAGACTTTATCAAATTTCCTCTTTTTTTGTCGGATAGGCGTTGTGATATTCAAAGCGTGACATATAACAGCTAGATTTATCTCAACCATATCTGAATGAGTCCATGCCAACACGTCCTTGCTAGACTGTAGGAACTGAATTAGTTATGCTTTAAGTTTGCTTTCTAAAGTACTTTCCAACTTTAATTGTCTTTACCAAATCGATTGGATCCAAGCGTATCTCTTCAAGATCTTCTATAGGTATCATTTACACTTGCTTGCCTCTAAAATCTATTTCAATGATTATCTCCTCACCTTCTCTTTTGTCCTCCACTGGGTTTGTTTACTTTTTCTTCCTTTTCTTTTTAGAGAAATTGAATTTCCTCCACACATGTTTAGTTTTCCTGTTACGACCCAGAGTTTCTGTCATTTGAAATTTATATATTTAATTGATTTTAAATATTCAAAAGTAAAGTCTATAAGTTGAATAACGTATATTTCAAATATAGTGATTAAATGGGATAATTAAATTGTTAATTTAATATTTGAAATTGCAGAAATAATTGGAAATTGGATTTAATGAGAATTAAAATGATTTATAAAGTAGAATTAAATTCTATTTGAATTAGAATAATGTTAGAGAATTTTTAAAATTGAATTAAAAGTTAATTTACAGAAATTGAATATTTAATATTTAATTAACAAGTAAAAATGGTCATTCTTCATACAGTCTCGGATTTCAACGAAACTAGTTCTATTGGATCCATAATATTATATTATTATAGGATTTCAAATTTTGTGTCAATCAGATTTACGGTTTAGTTATGGCAAGCTAAAATACGTAGAAATTTGTTTATGCAAATTTTAAATTTAAATAAGTCGATTCGAAAACCTGTCTTCCAAATATGATCGAATTAGCTCCCGATATATATTCCATCGTGTTCGAATGAGGGGTAAAACATTATGAACGCCAGGCGGCATGCCTCATTTCGAGTTCGAAAGTTTTTCGAGTGAATAGTGTCGCGAAATTTTATATAAAAGGACCCCGTTATCTTCATTTCAATCTTTGCAACTCACTCATTCTGTCTCACTGATATTTTTATGTAGGTGAGTATGAATTTATTTTATGGAGATTGATGATTGTTTGGATGATATATGATATATTGTATATATATATATTGATTGGTATTTGGATATATTCTTGCCTATTGGAGCAGATGAGACCCTATACGTTCCGATGTATGGGTGGACGACCCTTTGTATGGGCGTCTGCCTCGAAACGGATATTGTACACATATTCTAATATGTATATTTGTTGCAGGTGACAAGTTGAAGGGACCCGATGTGATTCTTTACCAGTATTGGTTTATCTACAGATATTGTGATATATGCTGTTATCATATGATATGTGATGTTTTGGATATCAGGATTTATGTGATTGATGTGTTTGGTGTTGTTGCAGCATTGGGTCTATTTTAGAATTTTAAAAATGTTCAAGTGATGATTTCAAATTAATAAGGATTTTCAAGTGATTTTGAAAATATATGTTTTTTTTGAATTTTGAATTGTTAAGGAAATGAATTTATTTTAAATAAATAGAAGCTATAATTTTTATGTTGTAAAAATTTTGATTTTTGTGAAATATGATTAGAATGTGTTTTTGATATATGAAGTTAACTATTTGGTAAAATAGTTTAAATTGGGATTTTTGAATTTATTATAAACGGTTTATATATAAGATTTATAAAATTAATATTTTATAAATAAAAATAATGGAATTATAAAGGTGTTTTTAAAGTGTTAAAATGAGGTTATAGATGGATTTTATAAGTAAATAAGATTTGTGAATTTGTAAAGTTATAAATGAATGAATTTTCAAATAAATGAATTATAAGCGAATTGACTTATAATTTGGATATTAGCTTGTAAATGATAATATATAGTATTGGAAAATAAAGGGATTTTATAGATTGTTATTATAAAATAGAAATGTGAATTTATAAACATTGTTTATAAATCCAAAATCAATTGAATTTGATAAGTTCAATATAGAAATTATCCGAGGAATTTCATCCATGATTTTGGACAGTGGATAATCCTTTAAATTAAATGTGTAAAAGCAGTGTATTTGGTTGGGATATATTCACGATTTTGGACAGTGGATTATCCTTTAATAGTTACGTAGAAATATTGGATTTGGTAAATGATTTATATTCATGATTTTGGACAGTGAATAATCTTTTAAATTTAAAGAACAGGTTTTTAAAAATGATATTTTTAAATGCAATAAAATGATTTAAAGATGTTTTTAAACGTGCACTACGCCATAGATGGCCTATTGCAACGAAAATACAAGATGTTGCTAGCTACAATGTAACGATAGCTATGCTGATTTTTGTCTATTACAACATTAGCTTCAGGATGTTAGGATAGATATCAGCATTATGTTGCAGTAGCTATAGAATTATAAAAATATTATAAAAAATGAGTGTGGGCTGAAAAAATAGCGGACTGAAATAATTTTAGCCGCAGGAAGCAAAAACAAAGCGACAAAAGTTAACAAAATATTGAAGGGTTTCACTCAAACACTTAACAAAATACGTACTACGCCGCTCAACCTTTCAAACACTCAAACACTCCGCGATTTCAATTAGGGCTAAAAGTTCTAAGTTTACAAGGTTAATTGGGGTTCAATTACGGCAAGTTCGAGTTCAAGTTCAATTAGGGCTTCAGTGTTTCAATTAGGTCTTCAATTGGGGTTCGTTTGGGTTTCGAATTTCAGTTAGGGCTTCGATTTAATATGCTGCTTAAGGTATGACTCTATGTATATTTCAAGTTTTTCCTGATTTGATTGTTGTGTTGCCTAATTTACCGATTGACTTGTGAGTTCAGGTGTAATCATATTCCTGATTTTATTATTATGTTTGTCTTTGTATGTTATTTGTGTGTAAATTAGTGATGAACGACGAGGAAAAAATATGGGCAGAACTTCCTAAGTCCAGTGAAGGATATACCAGTGGAGTGAAACGTTTTATTCAAAATACTTTTTCTAGATTCGTTGTAGGTGATGAAATTACATTCCCTTGCAAAAAGTGTCATAATCGCAAGTGGCATCGTCAAGAGGTAGTCTACGACCATCTGATTTGGAATGGTCTGTCTGAATTGTACGTGAAATGGATTTGTGAGGTTTCCTATCTAGATCCTGAAAGGAGCGATAACGATATGGATCGTGAAGCGGGAATAAATTTTGGAGATAATCTCGATGAGATGTTGCATCATACTTGTGGGAATATGCAGAACAATGAAGGTGGATCCTCTAATGGAGCAAACAGAGTAGATGTCGATGCTAGAAAATTTCATCATCGTGTTGAAGAGGAAAAGCAGCCATTATATCCCGGGTGTACTAAATTTTCGCGATTAAGTTTCATCTTCAGGCTTTATTTTTTAAAATGCCTACATGGAATCACCGTGTCTGCATTTACCGATTTATTAGAGTTGCTAAACGAAGCTTTTTCACAAGCCCACATCCCTTTATCTTTCAATGCTACCAAAAATATCATTAAAGATTTAGGCCTTGATTACCAAAGAATACATGCATGTCCAAATGACTGCATGCTATATTGGGCAGAAAATGAAAAGAAAAATAACTGCAAAACTTGTGGTTTTTCAAGGTGGGCTATACCAGAAAAGAAAGCGGGTGTTGACAATGATCTGGAGCAGTGGATTCACAAAGTACCAGCAAAAGTGATACGTTATTTTCCACTAAAACCAAGGCTGCAAAGAATGTTCATGTCCAAGGAGTATGCAAAACTTATGATATGGCATGCAGTGGGACGAAAAAATGATGGCAGACTTCGACATCTAGCTGATGGCGAGGTTTGGAAGGCGATGGATGCCAAATATCCTCATTTTCATATGAAAACAGAAATATCATGTTAGGAGTAGCAGCTGATGGATTCAATCCTTTTCGTATAATGACTACAGCTCACAGCACATGGCTAATCATATTGGTAAATTATAACCTTCCACCTTGGTTATGCATGAAGCCATAAAATTTGATACTTTCAACCCTTATCCCTGGTCCACAGTCTCCTAAGAATAGCATTGATGTCTACATGCAACCTCTTATCGCAGGATTGAAAGAATTATGGGGTGTTGGCAAACAAACTTATAATGCCTTAACTGGTGCTAATTTCACGTTCTGTGCAAGCGTGTTATGGACGATCAGCGACTTTTCGGGCTATGCAATGTTATCCAGCTGGAGCATAAAGGGTTATTTAGCTTGTCCCGTATGCCCTTTCGAGACTTCTTCAACTTACTTGGAACATAGTAAAAAATGTGCTACATGAATCATAGGAAGTTTTTAGATCCGGAACACAAGTGAAGGTTTGATAAGAAAAGGTTCAATGGTGAAATTGAAATGGGAACATCTCCGGGAATATTATCCGGGACAGATATTGAAGAATTGTTGGCTGGTTATGAAAATATTTTTGGGCAGAAAGAGGTCAACAAGCATAAAAATGAATCCCTTTTTAAAAAGAAGTCATTATTTTTTAATTTACCATATTGGATTCACAGTGTATGTCGACATAACCTTGATGTTTTGCACATAGAGAAAAACATTTGTGATAACATACTTGGTACTTTGCTAAATATTAATGGAAAGTCGAAAGACCATTTAAGTGATTTGTGTGATTTACAAGAGATAGGCATCAGGGAGGTCCTTCATCCGGTTCTATCAGCTGATGGGAACTACCATAAGATCAGGGCTGCCATATATTCAATGACGAACAAGGAGAAAGCAATATTTTGCTCGGCGTTGGAGAATGCTAAATTGCCTTATGGTTGTGCAACTAATTTCATCCGGTATGTAAACAAGAAAGAGAGGAAAATTGCAGGGTATAAGAGCCACGATGTTCATTTTCTTCTCCATTACTTGCTGCAATTTGCTGTGAAGAAATCTGTAAAACCTGAAGTTGCATTACCTATGATAAGAATAGGTGCATTTCTAAGAAGTCTTTAGATAAAATTATCAATTTAGCTGATCTAAAGAGGCTACAAAAGGAAATTGTGGAAATTCTTTGTCAATTTGAGATGATATTCCCAAATGCTTTCTTCGATATAATGGTGCACTTGCTAGTTCATTTATACAAAGAAATTGAATATGGTGGACCTGCACATCTTTGTTGTATGTTTCCTATTGAGCGTTATCTTTGTAAACTGAAATCATATGTTCGCAACAAAAGTAAACCTAAGGCGTCCATTGCTGAAGGTTATCTTCCAGAAGAATGTTTGATATTTTGTTCAAGGTTCTTAGGTGGCGATGGAGTAGGAAAAATAAAATTTGAAACCTGTCCACAGAATCTGGAATTTCCTATTGGCACAAGAAGAAACAAAGATGGAAAAGGTATTAATCTTAAAGGTTCTCGACGGCATGTCACCGTTACATTCTATTCAATTGTGGTAACAAGGAAATAGAGAGTTTACTTGAGTAAGTTTTTAAGTTTTATTTTTATTTTAGTAATTATTGAAGAATTAGAAAATTTATTTCTATCTTTTATTAACCAGGTCTTCATTCTAGGGAACATTGAGCTTTAATTGATGGTCATGCATTATCAAAAAAATATAAAAGAGAGAGAGAACACAGTAAAGAATTTTGGAAGTGGTTAAAGGAAGAGGTTGGTAAAAAGGAGGACATTTCAAAAGAAGCACAACTGCTTGCAATGGGCCCACTTCCAACAGCTAAGAGGTTTACTGGATATGTTATTAATGGATACAGATTTTATACAAGGTTCAGAGATGCCAAATGTACAACACAAAACAGTGGTGTATTTTTGACAGCCTTGACTACTAGCTTTGCAAGTTCGAAAGATCAAAATCCATTGGTTGGTGAAGTTAATTAATATGAATCAATTGATGAAATATTAGAACTAGATTATTGGGGAGAATTTAGTGTGGTTTTATTTAAGTGTTATTGGTACCAAGAAGAGAAAGATCTAAATGGGCTGACTCGTGTCAGTTTTAATCGATTGTGCCAGAAATCTGATCCTTATGTTATGGCTTCACAAGTACAACAGGTGTTTTATACAGAAGATCCAATTGATAAGATGTGCCACAATGTTATCAAGAAATTGCCAAGAGACTGGTGTGAAATCAAAAGCAAAGATGCAAATGAAGGTTTGAATGATATCCAGCCTGCTTATGGAATGGGAAATCAAGATTTTGACGTTCTTTGGTGTAGAGATGATGTCACAATAAGACGAATCCGCCTTCCACCTAGCAGAGTGAAAGAAAAATGCTTCTTAATTTCTTTGTATCACTATCATATGTAATTAAGTAACTAATGTACCAAATTTAAGTAAGAAAATGTTTTTTCTGCCTTGATTAAATGTTGTAACTGATGTATCATATTTGTGGCTTTTTTATCTCTTCTTTAGTGTTTCTGCCTTTATTACATTTAAGTGAAGTGACTGTTTTATTTTATAATGCAGTTGGTTTATTTTAATTTTTAATTATGTCATTCTAATGTTATTTCCTTCATTTTGTGTAGGATGGAGGCAAATCTTAAATTCCATCACAAGGGAAAATTTGAAAAGAATGGATATGTTGGTGGAGAAGAGACTTCTATCATGGGCGTTGATCTGGATATGTTTTCTTACACGGTACTGATGGAGTATGTCAGGGATGAGCTCAAGTACACTGGAATTGGAGGAGTATATTCATGGAAGGGTCTAATGAGTGGGTGGAAATTGGTGACCGGTGATGCAGATCTATGGGAATTGACGCAAATAAAAAATAATGGTGATTACATTGATTTCTTTCTCGACACCGTGGTCGATGATAAAATTGAGCCAATGAAACAAATTTAGCCACAAGTCATCGTATGCCCAAGGAAGAATCTGCTGTCTCCAGGTATAAAAATATCTTCTCATTTGTACTATTTTGATGAATTTGGTCATAAGAAAACTAATGATGAAACAACCTATTTATGATTACTTTCAAATGAATTTAAACCAAGATCCAATTTTGAGCATCCGTTTCGAAAATTTATAAATAAATCATACATAAGCTCGTCCAAAGTAAGTGATAAAAACTATAAATAGTTAGCTTTTTGACTGGATGAAGATAAAAATATCTTCTCATTTGTACTATTTTGATGAATTTGGTTCCCGCATGGCTGATTTTTTTTTCATTTTGCTGCTTTAGTGTACATAAATTTTTTGTGCATTTTTGTTTAAATATTAGGACTTGTTTGATTTTTAGTGCACTTAGTAGAATAAGAAAGGAACTGGAATATTAGTGTACATGATCAAATCTTAATTTCTTTAATTAAGTTTAAATAATTATGTTTCTGACATGATAAACTTGACTTTTATGTCATTGTATGTTTGCAGTTGCGAAATCAAAGAAACGACAATTTGTCACCACTCACCATCTGCAACAGGCAGCAAAAAACAAGAAGCAGACTGAAGTCTTTACTCCGATTCGAAAGTCGACACGGTTAAACAATCCACTTATCGATGAGACGCAGACTGATCAAGTCTTTAGTCCTTGAAAGTCGGCACGGCTAAACAATCCACTTACCAACGAGACGTAGACTAATCAAGTCTCTGGACCTAGAAAGTTGGCACGGCTAAACAATCCACTTACCGACGAGACGCAGACTGATCAAGTCTTTAGTCCTAATAAGTCAACACGGCTAAACAATTCACTTACCAATGAGATGCAGACTGATCAAGTCTTTAGTCCTAGAAAGTTGGCACGGCTAAAAAATCCACTTACCGAGGAGATGCAAACTGATCAAGTCTTTAGTCCTAGAAAGTCGGCACGACTAAAAATCTACTTAACGAGACGCAGACTGATCAAGTCTCTAGTCCTAGAAAGTTGGCACGGCTAAACAATCCACTTACCGACGAGACGCACACTGATCAAGTCTTTAGTCCTAGAAAGTCGGCATTGCTAAACAATCCACTTACCTACGAGACGCAGACTGATCAAGTCTTTAGTCCTAAAAAGTCGACATGGCGAAACAATCCACAAGTGAGCGAAGCTGCTGTGAGCCCATGTATGGACAGGAAAAAGGTGATCAGCAAGAAGTCAACTGGAGTTGGTAGGTCTACAAAGTTACCAGAGAAAAATCCAACTGAAGTCAGTAGTTCTACGAAGACACCAGAGAAGAAAATCAAACTGAAGTCGGCGATGCAACTTTGAATATCAACTCAGCAAGTGTCAGGAGTAAATTGGATGTTCTACAGTCTGATGAAGAGGAAAATATGGATGAAAATGAGATTCTAGTAAGAAGACTACAATCTGATCTTTAAATATGATGTTCTACATATTTTGCTTATATTTACTATAATGTCTTGTTAAATTACTTTCAGGATGATGATCTACCACCTCCACCGCTTACAGAATACGAAAGGGAGAGAGCTAAACATGTGTCGCAGAAGAATAGTGTTTTTGAAGCTCTTGGGATGCTTACACTAGTTACTGGACTGATAAATGAATTTGAAAAAAAATAAAGGAAAATCAAAGATGTCAGCTGAAAGCGAAGATTATGCTCCAGAACAAGAGGAACCTAGTGAAGATGATACTTCAAAAAATCCAGTAAAGGTGCATTATAGCTGAAGATTTAATTTTATGTTGGTAATTATAGATTAGCTTCCTTATTTTTTTATTTTATTGTTTTTGCGTGTGTATTTTAGAGAAACAAAAAGGTTACGATTACAAAGCCTCAGTCTAGACCAACAACTCGTCCGCGGGCCATTGTTGAATCTGCAACTGATAAGAATGCAACTTCGAAGGCAGGGGAAAATCCAGTTCCTACACAAACTGTTGATCCACCATGTAGCATTGAGTTACCACATAATGAAGGAATAGGAACAATGGCTGGTTATTTGGCTATGGGAGAACGCCCGAAGAATAACTGTAGTGGAAGTGGAAGTGCAAGGAAGAAGGCTGTTGTCGGAAATGACTTGACAAACATTGAAAACGAAGGTATTATCTAATTGAGTTCTGATTTTAATAGTTTAAGTTCTCATTTATGTTATGTCTAGGCTTCTCATTACTATTGTATGTACTTTGTAATAGTAGTGGGAGCTCCCGAAAGGTTCAGGGGAAAAATAAAGATGGATAAAGTTCATTCAAGGTCATATGACAAAAGAGTTCTAATCCAAATGAATCATCGGAGCCAACCTGTTTCATACGATGATCAAGTAATGTCTGAACTGAGTGCTTTTTTAGGAACACTGAAGAGGAGTGTTCCACTTACTTAGAAGTCTTGGTTTGATGTTCCTTCAAGTTTGAAAGGCACGCTGTGGAACTATGTTAAGGTAATTTGCAAACATAGTTGAATTTTACTTAAATATATGAAACTTGTCACAAAAGTAGCATGACTGTTCTTTTTAATGTTTGATTTGTATTTAAGAAACGATATATTATTCCGAATGAATGTGAATATTGGGTTTTGAAGTCAATTCGTGACTCTTAGACGGGGTATAAGAGTCGTATTAAAAAGGCACGTTATATGGCTTATGAAACTGATGAAGAGAGGCTTGAAAATAGGCCAGACGAAATTCCACTTGCGGATTTTAGAGTATTCTTGATGTATTGGGGAGATGAAAAAATTCAGGCATAATTTTAAGTTTTATCACAAATTTTTTTTCTGTTTTTATTCATTCAAATCAGGCAGATAAACATCTTTATTTCATGTTTTTGTAGTCCAAGGCCCTTACAAATTGTGCAAGTCGGAAATCATATACAGACACACACACTGCTGGTCCATAACTTTTTTCCCAAATTCGGCATAAGATAGTATGTATTTTGCCTATTTTTATGGTTGCCAAGAAGTATGCATTTTATTTTATCTGAAATTCCTCTCCTTATTTAGCAAAGCGATATATGTTCCAAAATAATAATTAAAAAAAACTACGTATATGTTCCAAAATAAAATATCACCTCACTCAAACATATAAGCAAAATAAATATTAGCGATATATGTTTTGTTTATGATATAGAAATTTGTAACTAAAAGAATAACAAGCAGGCTATATAATCTGATCTGTCACATTAATCATCCATCAAATTTTTTTATTTCAGTTTTAATGTATTAATTTTTATTGTATCTGTTTATTATTTTTGCATTTTCACATTAAGTTACGACTCAATAGCTTTTAATAACATTTGCTAAAAAAGTACATAAAAATCTATAAAAATATAAATGAGCCTTTCTTTGCCCCCCTTGGCATAGAAAACTCAATTCTTCTTTTCCAAACCAGTGTTCGTCATGCTCATGTATTTGTACGCATTTGGTCAATATACGTCTGCATGTTAGATGCATATTAAACATTAAATATGAGTCCAATCCATCTCTGTGGAAATTAAGTAATTTGTAAACTATTGGATACACTCTTAATTCTTAATCATATGGATGTCAAGTTGATGCCTGTCTTTTGTCTGTTGTATGTTGATGGCTTTACTGCCTTGCTAAGCTTAAATTGTTTTAGTATTATATATATGTTCATGGATCATAGGTTAACCATGGGGTAATCGTAGTTTTGCATCAGAATCTAAGATGAATCATGGGATATCTGTTATCTCTGTGCTTATGGTTAATAATCTGAAAGCATAGACATATGAGATATTTACTATGCAAATTTTCCTTAGCTCAGCCTTGAATTTTGCAAAACTGATACATCACTTGATACTATGCTTGAAAAAGCTCTGATATCGTTGCTACATATGTTGTGATTTTATACTTGTTGTTTCTTTATTTTTGCACTTGTAAACTTCTTGAGAACTTACTGTTGCTCCATTTTGCATCTGTGAGTTGCCCGAGACGTTTAGCTTGTGTACACTTGTGGTTTTTGTTCTTCATTTGAACCGAGATTTGTTTTTACGTAAAGGAGATCATATTTACCTTAGTTTTGCTTTGACTTTGAGTATAATTTCTAAATTTATTAGCAATATATGTTCTGGAAAAATTGGTTTGATATCCTTTTGCTGTCTAACTTTTTCATTTAATTTGTATCAGTTCAACGAATCAGATGGAGAACTTTTTGTTAAAACTCGCAAGCGGAAAGAAGGAAAGGTACATAAGACTGATACTTCAGTAATGAAGTACATAATTGTAAGAATTTTATTTTCTCTTCAATCAGATGTCAAAAAAACGCTTCATTTTGCGCACCGACATTTTTGCAGAATTAGATCTTGTTTTGTTGAAACCTATAGCAAGATATTTTCTTAATCAATTTTAAAACTGTTAATAGATATTGCAAAACAATTCTTGTTTAAAAACTTATTTTAGAATTGTTAATTTTATTTAATGTCACATTTTGAAACTGCTTTATTTTGCAGGATAAGATTGAAAAAGCAATAGGTGAAGGAGGAAGTGATGGAGTTATTCAAGAAATGCCTTCTGATGGAAAGTCGCATGGTCCATCTTGGCTTATAGGACGGCACATAAAGTCTATAGAAGTTTCAAAATATGCCCCAATAACAAGCACATACATATAGGAGCTGGCAGCGAAGATAAGGGAAAATATAGCTGACGAAGTCGAAGCAAAGGTGAACAAGAAGGTCCAAAATGAATTTGATGCAAAGGTGAACCAAAAAGTTCGGGAGAACTTGACATGGGTGCTTAAGAAATTAGGCTAAGCAAACCCTGACATGCAAATTGATGTTGGGGATCTTTGTGCGACCGTCTGCAGTGATGGCACAGGAGGCACTGGAGGCACTGATGGCACTGATAGCACTAGAGGCTCGCAAATATGAATGTACTGTTAATAAGTAGAATTTAGTATGCACTGGCTGTAACCATGAATACACTGGCTATGTTTTTAAGTATGTTTTTTATTTTGTACTTGACTAAGTAAAACTTGTGTTGCTAGTTATTCTAAAATGAAAAGTTCTTTGTTGCAGTGTAATGTTGCCATTAGATATGATATAATGTTGCAGTATAATGTTGCCATAGATATGATATAATGTTGCAGTAGTATAATGTTGTGGTACATTTCCAATTTAAATTGCAAAAGGTGTTGCCATAGATATGATATAATGTTGCAGTATGTGATGTTAAATGTGGTAATAAACTGGCAAAGTGTTGCCATTGGAAGGTAAAAGTGTTACCATATATTAATGAACATGGGCCCCACAACAGGGTTCCGTAAAGGTGGGCCACAGAATTAGTGGGCCCCACAATGTGGGCCCACATGTTGGTGTCCAGATTGTGGGGCCCACTTTTTAGTAAATTTGATACATGTGGCAACAACTGAACTGATGTTGCCCTAGGGCCGCAAAGATGTTGCCTTTGACTCTAGGGCAACGCGGCAAAATGCATCACCGAGAAGGTGTTGCCTTTTCCCTTTTTAGACTACAGCAACATTTCTTGGCACTTCCTGCATCACTTCTTGGGTGTTGCAGTGTGCAATCTATGGCATAATGGTGTTAAGTATCGAAACCATTTATTTCAATATTCATTGTTGAAATAGACGTTTTCGAGAAATAAGGAAATGATGGATTATAACATTGTTGTTATAGTAAATAATTTTCGAAAGGAAATATTTAGTATAGTATATGGGATTTATATATCTGTCTAATTATCGAATCCCTATACTAGTAATTTTTTGTTGTCGTAACGATGTTTTACGCAATATTCGTTTTGACCCAATAAATGTGTTTAAGAGAACGATTTCCTTAATGATTAACTATATACTTAATCATGATTTAAGTATATGTAATATTTTCTAAGTATTGAAAATAAAGTGATTTGTGAATTACTTATTATTAAATAATTATATGGAAATATTTTCCAATATTAAAATATTGAAATGGTTTTGAGAATATATCTTATAAAGATAATTTGTAGTGAATATTTAGTTAGTGATTTAATTAATAAAAGATTAATTAAAAGGGCCTAGTGATTGCTTATGGTGCTAGATATTTATTTATTTGTTTTGATAGTTAAATAACCGACTATCAAACTTGGCCATTTTAGTTCCTCGACTTGATGTGGGAACTATTTAGTCGTACACCTAGAGCCATCTATGTAGGCTTGAATGTCATTTGAGTTGAGGAACACTTTTTTTGGCCCGAAGGATAGCAAGTTAAAAGTTGGATGCATGATAAGTCTATGAGACTTATTTTCTGTGTGAGGTTGAGAAACGCTTGTGCGTTGTTGGTGCGAAGAGATCAAGATTAGATTTATCTGAAAACCACTTCGGACCAACATATATGCGTTCAATTATGCATATTATTGATGATATTGATACTCAGGATTTTTATAGTGGAGGACTGCTTGTTGATCGTTTGGGGTTAAAATACTAATATACATCTAGTAGCAGTAGTCTCTTCGTCATGAAATATCCAATGCAAGGACTATTCGCTACTAATCATAACGATTTTTCGACAAAATGTGGTAGGAAAGTACCTTCGATTTGTCCTGTTCCGGGACAACTTGTATGGATGTTTTTCTGACATTGCATTTCTAAAGATTACGTACATTGGATTTTACAAACGTGCGTCAGTGGTGGCGGAGAAGACAACTTCTCTTAGCTTAACACCCTCCTTGAGGCATATAAGCTTAAGGGTTATATTTTTATGGAAGGCAATTAGTAGTCAACGGAAATGGCCGCATGGCATTCTAAGTGATGTGATTTGTGGTATGTGAAGGTAATCGTTACCTCAGGTCTCATCAACCAAAAATGACCAAAACAGCGTTAGATGCGACAAGGCTAAGTAGGACGCTCCCAAGTAGGGTATGATCATCCTCTTCTAGATATATTTTTACATGTTATGACGTCGTGTATCTGATTATTGTGGCTTGTATACTAGAGGGCCTTCGGAAAAGGTCGGAACAACCGAAGGATGACATATTCGGTACCATCTAGTTATAGAGGTAGGCCGGTCTTGTGTTGGTAGAGGGCAGATGTTTTGTGCCTCAGGACATCCATCTAGAGGTGTACCCATCGGAAGGTAGCCCCTTCACTTGGTCATTCGTATGGAAATCCAAACTCCACTATGTACCTGCCATTTTGTTTGTAGAGCATAGTATACTGGAATTTAAAAATGGTAAAAAATTTCGGCTATTTTGATTATTATTTGTGCAATAGACACTAGTATAATATAAGAGGATTGGAAATGAAATGTTTTAGTTATCCTAAGGTAAAAACATGTCCGTGTTTATGTATGGGCGTGTCTTACGAGATACTTTTTCTTTGATAAAAGAAAAGTTTGGTAATTTAATAAATTCAGTTGAGTGTGTTTCTTACGCTGGTTTACCAGACTGATCCAGACGTTCTTCCCTTTCAATGCTCGGGTCGGACCGAGTATATTTACAAGTTCAGATTTATGGTTTTGGAGCTTCAACAGGAGAGCTGGAGATCTTCATTTTCGTATACACATATGTATTTATTATCCACAGCTTAGTTGTTGTTTACATTATCAGCAATTGTGAGGACAGATTATTATAACTATCCAGGCTAATAACTATTGTTTAATTGTTGAACTTTGATTTATGTATGTATATACAGTTTCTGTTTTGTAAAGATCACTGATATGATATTATATGTTTTCCGCTGCGATGTGAGATTCTATATTGTTCTGTTTAGTTCAATCTTCTCTCTATTTTCTCTTGCCTTCTTCTCTCTTCTTTTCCTTCTCCCGACTTTCCGTCAGTCTATGCTTTTTGGGTTGGACATGTGTGGTTTATTTTCGATTCAAAGTGTACGGATTTGCGGTTATCACATTTGGTATCAGAGCTTAGATTTTGTATATTCCTAAGCTTTGATGTGTACTCAGTATAGATAGGGACAGTAACGCCCTAGATTGAGTTTGAGGTTATTATATATATGAGAGCGTATTTATTAGTGATATAAAAATGTTTTATATTCTGTTTGCTTATCCCTTGAGCTGTTTGTGAATTCCGGTTGGTATGTGGGACGCTATGTTATCGATAGGGATTTCTAAACGCTTAAACGAGGCAAGTCGACATAGTATTATTTTTAAATTGGGTAAGTGAAATAATTTTACCTCGATTATGTTTTTATATGTAAACGGATAATTTTTCAGGAATTATTAAAGTGTATATAGATGGATTGTTTGGTTGTTGAAAATGTAAATATATATAAGTTAATAAAAGTTGTTTGAATAATCTAAATAAAAACAACAATTGTAAAAGAATAAATTATATAAGCAAATGAATTATAAAGTATGAAATTATAATTAATATGATTTACAATTGTGAAATAATCTTATATATATATGAAATTTAAACAACATGAGTATATTTATAAATGTGAATTATAAATAAAAAATGAATTTAAACCAAGAATTTGAGAATTTGAATTCTGTTGATTTTGACAGTTATTTTTCAAAGATTAAAGATATTATATTATTATAAGATAAATAATTTTAGAATGAATCTTATATAAATGAAGTAAAATAGTGAAATTATACATGTAAATATATTTGTAAATATGATTTATGAATAAAAAGGAAATTTTAAAAGAATATAAAGCATTGAATTCAGCACTGTTGCTGGGAAATAAACAGGGTGATGACTACAGCATTATTAGTATCATTTTTGAGTTTCGGTGTGATTGATTTGCTACCACAATAAATTGAAAATTGAATTTTTAGTTTTGATTAACAAATTTGAATTTGAAATCCAAGTTGGAATTTATAAATATAAGTGCAATGAATTTTGAACTTATAATACGAAATGAAAAAAAAAGTTGAACTTTGGTAAAGTTAAAATGAATTTGAGTTAGCATAATAAAACGTATGATTTGAAATTTAACTAAAGGAAAGTTGAATAAATTGAATTGGATTTTAACTGGATTATACAAGTTATTGAAATGGAAATTAAACTTAAAAGATAGTGATTATATAACTCGAATTTGAAAGTTTAAATAAATAAGTTGTATAACTTATAAAATGAGAAAATGTAAGTAGACCAAATATAAAATGGTTAGACAATTTTGTTAAGCAAAACAAAATTTAAATTTAAATAGTAATAAACTTAGGTGATGTTGAATCAAGTTAATTTTGATAAATAAAATGAATATGCAAAGTAAAGTTGAATAATAAGAAGTTAATGAACTGAAGTAGTTAAATGAACATGAACTTGGTTAGATAAGAAAATTCAACTTTAGTGGTAAAATGAATTAGCATTAAAAATGTTGTTGTTAAGAAGTTGTGAATTAATAATAATATTGGAAGTGTTGTACAAAAATGTGAATATAGCAAATACTAGAATTCAATCTAAATTGAATATTAAACAAATTGAAAGTAAAGTAAATAAATTTGGTTATTAGATGGATGCTAGTTGATTGAATAGAAATTCATATGAAATGGAATTAATGAAATTGAAAGCTAAATAATTGAATCCAAATTGGAAGTTAATTAAATTTAAATAGAATTGAATTTGATTTGAATTGGAAGTGAACAAACTTGAATGTAAATTAGTGAATGTAAACTAATTGAATATGCATAAATGAATGTTAGCAAAATCCAATGTTCATGAATCAAATGTGATTAAACTGAAAATCAATTCAATGAATATAAATGAGAAGTGAATTTATATTGATTTGGTATGGATTGATTGGATGTTAGTTGGATGATAGTTGTTGGATTGTTGGATTTGTTGTTTTGTTGCATTTCCTATATTGGCATTTATAGTTGTTATATTGGTATATGTTGTATATTGATGTTACCTTTCATATATACATGTTTTTCATTGTTTTTTGAGTATTTAGTAGGTGCGGATGGCGTATGATTCGCATTTGGAGCTCGTTTTCATGCTATATTAGTTGTATATGCTCGCTAATAATATTTAAGGTACATATCTCGGATTACATATCATACTTTTATATTTTTTCCCAACGGGATGCCTCATTCTCGATGATGAGATGTATATTTGTGATATATATATATATGTTGTGCACTACGATCGAACCGCACAAAGGACACTATGGCGAATTTTTTTGAAAATTTAAAGTGTTAGAAATTTTTTAAGAATTTCAGAGAAATTTTGATATTGAGTTGAAGTTAAACGATATTGGTTGGTTTTAAAAAGATAACTAATTATGGATTTGAAACTTAGAAAAGTTTTTTAAGAAGTTTAACTAATGGATTTTTTGAAAATTTAAATGATTTTGGTAAAGCTAAATTGAACGAATTATTTTTGGAAAGATAATGGATTTTATGACTTTTTCTTACTTGGTAAATTCGAGGACGAAATTCTTTTAAGTAAGGGAAAATGTAACGAACCAGAAATTATGTCAATTCATATATTTAATTGATTTTAAATATTCAAAAGTAAAGTTTATAAGTTGAATAACGTATATTTCGAATACAATGATTTAATGGGATAACTAAATTGTTAATTTAATATTTGAAATTGCAGAAATAATTAGAAATTGGATTTGATGAGAATTAAAATGATTTATAAAGTTTAATTAAATTATATTTGAATTAGAATAATGTTTGAGAACTTTTAAAATTGAATTAAAAATTAATTTAAAGAAATCGAATATTTTAATATTTAATTAACGAGTAAAAATGGTCATTTTTCATACATCTTGGATTTCGACGAAACCAGTTTCATTGGATCCGTAATATTATATTATTTTAGGATTTCAAATTTCGTGTCAATCGAATTTAGGGTTTAGTCGTGGCAAGCTAAACGCGTAGAAATTTGTTTGTGTAAATTTTAAATTTAAATAAGTCGATTCAAAAACCTATCTTCCAAATACAATCGAATTGGCTCCCGATATGTATTCCATTGTCTTCATAATAGGGGTAAAACATTATAAATGACAGGCGGCATGCTTCGTTTCGAGTTCGAAATTTTTTCGTATGAATAGTGTCACGAAATTTTATATAAAAGGACCCTATTATCTTCATTATTCAAAAACCCTAAAATAGCTTGGGTTAGCCACCACTATGAAACTGATGGCTGATATTTTCGATCCTTCCTCCTCGATTATCTTCCAATCCATCAACAATTCAAAAACGTTCAACCACAAAGATGAAGAGGGAGACTGTAACAACCCAGTATTTTGTGATTATTTTAATTGTTTAAATTGAAACTCCTAATTTAAAAACTTTATTTTATTTATTAAAATGAATAAATTATGTTATTTTAAAAGTATATTTTGATTTTGTGTGAATTATAATTTCAAACTTGAATAAATAGGATATTTCCAGAAAAGTGGATTTTTGGTCAATCTAGTCAAACTTTGACTTTTAAATTTAAAATTTAAATATTTGAAATTTTTAATTTTTTTTTATTATAAAAATATATTAAATTTCAAGAATACTGCTTTTTGTTTCATTGAAATCCGATTTATATTGTGAAAGTTGTGCTTTTTACAATATTGGGTGTAAATTGATTTACTAAAGAAAATTATCTATTTTAATTTATATAAATAATATTTTTATTTGTCAAATCATGTTCTAGTATTTGTTATATGACATTTTAGATATGTATTTTATTTTAAAACATTTTTAAAGCGATGTTATAATTTTTCCAAAATTTATTGCATTCATTTCCTATTTTTAAAGGCTAATTTCTATTTTCTGCTACATTTAAATTATATTTAATTAAAATTTATTTATTTATTTTTGTGAATGCATTTTTATTTTGTGTACTTATCTTTGTTTATAAATATTTTTCAAGTACGTAAAATTTTCCCAAAGTTTATTCCATTTATTTTCAAATTTTCTAGACTAGTTTACATTTTCTATGCTATTTTCTTAATTTAATTATATATAATTAATATTTATTTATTTATATTTTGTTTATTTATTATATTTTTTTATTTTATCCGAATATATATATATTTCAGTTATTTAAAATTTCAAAAGAATATGGTGGATATATGAAGAGTTTGTGACCATTGGTTTGCTTTTGCCTTTTTGTATTCACACCTTTTCACACTTCAACCAACACCTTTCCATATTTGCTGCCTTAACTCTTTTCTCTTCAGCCACTTCCTCATATTCACGTGAACTCTTCTTCTCAAACTCAAGAAAAAAATTTCGGCCATTATCTTGAACAAACTTTGGTAAAATTCTATTCTCTTTTCATTGTTTTATTCTTGTTTTCATGTAATTTTGCTCTTGCTTCCTTCACTTCTAGGTTCGGCCCCACCACTCCATCAGCCTTGCCACCTCCACCACCACTTGAACATGTCACATCCACCTCCTCCTTACTGACTTTCCCTTGCTGACCCACCCTTGATTGAAGATCCACCACCAAATGCACAAAACTCCAACAACATGACCCTAGCCGAGCACACAATGCTTCCACCACCTTCATCACCCTCTTAGCCGCCACCTACACCACCAACACCACCTCTAGCTGACCTGAAACCCTCTACCACATCATCCTCTTGACCCTACCAGAGAAGGCCGTGCCCATATGGCCTTGGCTGTGACCTATTTAGGCCTTGAAACCATGTGATGTTGCTTGTTAGTGTAATTTCACATACACCATAATTTTGCACCATGTTTTCCATGTAGGCCGACCCCTTATGAACCCAAAACCAGATCTAAGACCATGCTTTAGCCTTGTATTCTAACATATGGCCGAGCCTAAGGAAGGTTGAAAGCAAGTGCAAACATTTTGGCTATGTTTTACACAGTTAATTCTAGCGTTGTTTAATCGTATTTTGAGTTGAAAGCTTATATTCGTTACATTATTTTGTTTGAATTGTATTCAAGGAAATTAACCTGTGACTCTCCCACTCGAATCTTTTTCATGCTATCGTGCTTGTGTGGATCTCAGTTGTGCATTCGTTGTTGTCATCTCCATCTATACAAGTGAGTTATTCTCACCAGACATTGTATACATATATAACTAGTAAATTGACCACTTTTGAATCTGTAAAATGCATCACCATATTATATCTGCTATGCTATAATTATATGATGTTCACCCATGCTTAAACACCTGTTATATCATATGTCACTGTTATATTATGTTGTTCTATTGTTTATATCAGTTTATCACACTGCAAGTTCCTTTTAGATTAGAATCACTTGGGTTGAAATAATACATACCCGAACGGACTTTAGAATAGGGGAAAATCGTTATGGGCTGAAATGATAGGCCTGAACGATTTTCAAATTATTTCATTTACTTGGGACTGCGGGTTTGAAATGATAAAACCAGGGTTTTCTTTGTAAATTACGGGTTGAAATGATATATTACCTGTATCACTTTTCCTAGTGTAGAAAATGATATACAGACCCGTAGTTAAAATATATTTTTCTAAAATTTTTAAAATATTTTAGAAATGTAAATATTATAATATTTTGATTTAAACATTATTAAAAATGATTTTTGTAAATTATTATTGATTTTCTGAAAATTTATAAGTGAAATAAATAAATGGTAAAGTTAGAAAATTTGAAATGTAAGTTATTTTGGGAAAATTTTAATTTGGTGATAATTGGAATTTACATTAAATATGAAAATATGATAAATTCATGATAATTTGGATTAAAGTGAATTTAAATGATTTTTTTTGTATTAATGATTTTATGAATAAAGTTAAAATGTGAAATGAATGAAAATTTAAGTTGAAACTTCGAAATACAACTAAAATTGGAAATTTATGGATTTGGCTTAAAAGTGAATTTTATGTTAAGTAAATAAAAATGAAATTAAGTTATATTTGAAAATTTAAACTTAAGTGTTAAGTTAAATTTAATTTAATGAATTTAAAATTTAATGTTGGAATTTAATAAGCGAATTATTATTAAATCTTGATTTTTGAATGGAAATTTAACTTTATAAAATCATGAATATAAGGGTTGTTTCAGAAGCGAAAATATGTGTTTTTATAAGTTAAAAATGATTTAAATAAAATATAATTGTTCGTGAAATTATATTGAATATTTGAAGTTAATTAACTGCATTTTTGAAATTCTATTATTTCTAATGTAAATGATATTACAACATTTGTAAATGCTGTAGTTAATATAAATGAACTAAAGGGCTAAATTAAATTAAAGGCTATTATAGCACTTTATAAGTGCGATAATTGTTGAATTCAACTAAGGTTTTATTTGAATTAGTGTAACCCTATTATAACATTTTGAATGCTGTCTTTTGTTAAATTGAATTGTTTTATAAGTAACTTTCTGTAGCATCTTTTTCTAAATGCTACGAAAGTTGAATTTTCATTGTTTTATCAAATTTAAGTGAATGAATGAGTTCTGAAAGACTAAAATTTTGGAAATTTAACAATTTAATTATTTATGTAATAACTTCATTTTTATGACTTAAAATGAAGTAATTTGTTTTGAAATATAAACTATTTTGAAATGTGTGTTGAAATGGTATTTTAAATAAATGAATGTGGTTTAGAAGATACGATATTTGATATTTTGAAATGGATTTTGAATGATTTTGAATTTTTAAATGATATTTGACTTCGAAGTATAAAATACCATTTTGAAATTTTAACCACAGCATGTATTTAAATTATAGTTTAACTGATTCTTAAAGGATGGGTGGTCCCAAGCATCCTTTAAGTTATTATACATTTCTACTACAATTCACTTTAGTTGGTTTACATTATATAAGCATATATGTCCTGACTTGAGCGTTTTGTGTTTTACTTTACGTTCGGGTCAGTCTGAGTATTTACAGCTTAGCTTTGGATTTATTTCCTAGAGGTAGGAATCACTGGAGATTCTGCTTGTCTAGTATCCGTTCCCTTTCAGTTTCAGTTTTCTATTTCAGTTCTGGTATTTAGAAACTGCTATGTATTTGAGGTTCTATTGTATATTTTTTTTCCAAACTGATATTATGTATAATGTTTTGAGAGAGTTTGTTATAGTATCTTCATTAACTACTATGGTATTTTAATTTCCGCTACGAGTTATTCTGATATTTCTGTGTCTGTGGCTCTGTGATTTGTATTTCATTTGCTCCAAATTTATTTACAATGCGGTATTTTGAGCAATTCAAGTCCGGCATGTGTGGATGCGAATGGCTGAAAATATCGGGTTGTTACAGCGACAAGATCTCTCAGATCAACGGTGGTGATCGAAAGTAACATGATGGATCAACGGCAAATCAAACTCAAACATTCGAGTTCGTGCATGGGTTTTGAGGCGATGGGAGCAACGATTTGATCATCGTTCTCAACGTAGAGAGAGTGGAGCACGAGCTTCGTGCTGGAGGTGGCTGATCGACAAATAGACGAACGTAGGTCGAGCGAAAATTCAATGAAATACGGCGGCTATTGGGTATTGTCAAACGTAAATGGAACGAGGAAGGAGAAGATATTTCATGCGGCCTGGATTTTATTTGATCAAATTGAATGGCCCTGATGCAATTAAGGTTTAAAATAAAAAAGGAATTTGTAAATTATTATATTATAAATTTGTATGAACTTCTAAATATTGTAACTTTGTCATACGAGGTCCGTTCCGCACGAAACGAATTGCATTGGATTCTTATTCGCGAATGCTACGTGATGGAGAAAGTTTGGAGTTGATTTGAGCTAGTGTAAATTTTGGTTAAAATTAAACGGCTATTTGATTTTATACGGAATAAAACACTACAACTGCTGTTGGAATCGATGTGAGTATAACTCACTCTTTTTGTCTCATTGATACTTTAATATAAGTGAAAATGAATTTATTTTATACTGATTGATGATTGTTTGAATGATATATGATATATTGTATATATATTGATTGGTATTTGGATATATTCCTGCCTTTGGAGCGGATGAGACCCTATACGTTCCCGTGTATGAGCATATGACCTTTTGTATGCGTGTCTGCCTCGAAGCGGACATTGTACACATATTCTAATATGTATATTTGTTGCAGATGACAGGTTGGAGGGATCCAACTGGGTTCCCCACCAGTATAGGTTTATTTACAGATATTGTGACATATGTTGTTATCATATGATATATGATGTTTTGGATGTCAGGATTTATGCGATTGATGTATTTGGTGTTGTTGCAGCATTGGCCTATTTTAAAATTTTAAAAATGTTAAAGTAATGATTTCAAATTAAAAAGGATTCTCAAGTGATTTTGAACAATACATTTTTTAGAATTTTGAATTGTTAAGGAATGAATTTATTTTAAATAAATAGAAGCTATAATTTTTATGTTATAAAAATTATGATTTTTGTGAAATATGATTAGAATGTGATTTTTGATATATGAAGTTAACTGGTAAAAAAGTTTAAATTGGGATTTATGAATTTATTATAAACGGTTTATATATAAGATTTATAAAATTGATATTTTATAAATAAAAATAATGGAATTATAAAGGAATTTTGAAAGTTTTAAAATGAGGTTTTAGATGGATTTTATAAGTAAATAAGATTTGTGAATTTGTAAAGTTAAATGAATGAATTTGCAAATAAATGAATTATAAGTGAATTGACTTGTAATTTGGATTTTAGCATGTAAATGAGTTATATATAGAATTGGTAAATAAATGGATTATCATAAATTGAAGTTTTTATAAAATAGAAATGTGAATTTATAAACATTGTTTAAAATCTGAAATCAGTTGAATATTATAAGTTAAATATAGAAATTATTAAAGGAGTTTCATCCACGATTTTGGACAGTGGATAATCCTTTAAATTAAATGTGTAAAAGCAATGTATTTGGTTGGGATATATTCATGATTTTGGACAGTGGATTATCCTTTAATAGATATGTAGTGGTAAATGATTTATATTAACGATTTTGGACAATGAATAATCTTTTAAATTTAAAGATAGGTTTTGAAAAGTGATATTTTAAATGGAATAAAATGATTCAAAGATTTTTTTAAACATGTTAAGGATTGAAACCATAGATTTCAACATTCATTGTTGAAATAGACGTTTTCGAGAAATAAGGAAATGATGGACTATAACACTGTTATTATAGTAAATGATTTTCAAAAGGAAATATTTAGTATAGTATATGGGATTTATATATCTATCTAATTATCGAATCCATATACAGTGATTTTGGGTTGTCATAACAATGTTTTACGCAACATTCGTTTTGACCCAATAAATGTGTTTAAGAGAATGATTTCCTTAAAGATTAAATATATACTTAATAATGATTTAAGTATATGTAATATTTTCTATGTATTGAAAATAAAGTCATTTGTGAATTACTTATTATTAAATAAGTATATGAAAATGTTTTCCAATATTGAAATGGTTTTGGGAATATATCTTTTTAAAGATAATCTGAAGTAAATATTTAGAAAGTGATTTAATTGATTAAATATTAATTAAAAGGGCCTTGTGATTGCCTATGGTGCTAAATATTTATTTGTTTGTTTTGATAGTTAAATAACCGACTATCAAACTTGACCATTTGTGCACACTTAGTTCGTAGCCATCTGTGTAGGCTTGATTATTGTTTGTGCCAAGGATGTTGATTCGTGTAGTGTGGAGTTTTACTCCAATCTATCGAGCTTCCTTCTTAGACCGAAGGATAGTAAGTTGAAAGTTGGAGACGTGATAAGTCTATGAGACTTAGTTTCTATGTGAGGTTGAGGAACGCTTTTGCGTTGTTGGTGCGAAGAGATCGGGATCAGATTTATCTGAAAACCACTTCGAACCAACGTATATGCGTTAGATTATGTAGGTTATTGATGATACTGATATTCAAGATTTTCATAGTGGAGGACTGCTTGTTGATCATTTGGGGTTAAAATCTCAACATACATCTAGTAGCAGTAGTCTCTTCATTATGAAATATCCAATACAAGGACTAGTTGCTACTAATCATAAGGATTTCCTGACAGGATGTGGTAGGAAAGTACCTTCGATTTGTCCTATTCCTAGACAACTTGTTTGGATGTTTGTCTAACATTGCATTTCTAAAGATTACGTACATTGGTTTTTACAAATGTACATCAGTGGTTGCGGAGAAGGCAACTTCTCTTAGCTTAACACCCTCCTTGAGACATATGAGCTTAAGGGTTGTATTTTTATGGAAGACAATTAGTAGTCAACTGAAATGGTCGTGTGGCATTCTAAGTGATGTGATTTATGATATGTGAAAAGTAATCGTTACCTCAGGCCTCATCAACCGGAAATGACCAAAATAGGGTTAGATGCGGCAAGGCTAAATGGGTCGCTCCCAAGTAGGGCATGATCATCCTCTTATAGATATATCTTTACATGCGATGACGTCGTGTATCTGATTATTGTGGTTTGTATACTAGAGGTCCTTCGAAAAATGTCGGTAACGACAGGAGGATGACATACTCGGTAACATCTAGTTCTAAAGGTGGGCCGGTCTTGTGTTGGTAGAGGGCAGATGTTCTATGCCTCGGGACATCCATCTAGAGGTATACCCATCAGAAGGTAGTCCCTTTACCTGGTCATTTGTATGGACATACAAACTCAACTACGTACCTACCATTTTATTTGTAGAGCCTAGTACACTGGAATTCAATAATGGTAACAATTTTGGCTATTTTGAATATTATTTGTGCAATAGACACTAGTATAACATAAGAGGATTGGATATGAAATGTTTTAGTTATCGTGAGGTAAAAACATGTCCGTGTTTATGTGTGGGCGTGTCTTACGAGATACTTTTATTTTGATAAAGGAAAAGTTTGGTAATTTAATAAATTCAGTTAAGTGTGTTTCTCATGCTGGTTTACCAGACTGATCCCGACATTCTTCCCTTTCAATGCTCGGGTCTGACCGAGTATATTTACAGGTTCAAATTTATGCTTTTAGAGCTTTAGCAGGAGAGCTGGAGATCTTTATTTTCGTATACACGTATCTGTTTATTATCCACCGCTTAGTTGTTGTTTATATTATCAACAATTGTAAGGACACATTATTATAACTATCCAGGACAATAACTATTATTTGATTGTTGAACTTTGATTTATGTATGTATATGCAGTTTTTGTTTTGTAAAGATCATTGATATGATATTATATGTTTTCCGCTGCGATGTGAGATTCTGTATTGTTTTGTTTAGTTCTATATTCTCTCTTTCTCCTCTTCCCTTCTTCTCTCTTCTTTTCTTTCTCCTAACTTTCCATCGGTCTGTGCTATTTGGGTCGGACATGTGTGGTTTATTGTGATTCAAAAGGTATGGATTTGTGGATCATCGCATTTCTCTTTATGCTTCGTTTGTGGTTTAGATGATTGGTTTGAAGGACCCTCATCCAATGTCTTATTAGTATCATTTTCAGCTAACTCGGTTTTCTTCAAATCATAGTCAAAAAGATTCTCATTTATATTTCTCAAGAGTGGTAAGTTTCACAAGAGCTAAATTATTCTCCCCTCATTGTTCTCCAGCCATTCTTTATTAGGAACTTCAGCATCAAGTATTTTGGAAAAACAAAGCATATCAAATTCGTCCAATGCTGGCCTCCCAAAGAAGGCATTATAATAGGATGGTTGATCCATGATGACAATGAGATCGCGGACGTCCTAGAATTTGGCAGAATCCCCATTTGCACCAAAAGCTTTATTTTAACTATTATGGAGTGACAGTTAGGCTATGCATCTGAATTTGGTACTGAGGAATCTTGAGCGGTGTTTCTTCGTGAATAGAGAAAATCCCATCCTTAGCTTCTTGAGCATAGCGGTCCTTAGCTCCTTTTCTAGTCCCAGCTAGATGCGGTCCTTTATAGATCACATCAAATCTATTGAGGGGTGGTACGAATCCTGGTTGATCATCACTTTCCACTAAGTTAGTAGCATTGTTCTGGAGTCTTTGGTGGGCATCTTCAGAACAAGCAACTTTCTGGTTATCTTTAACAAACTCCTCGAAGCGTCCGGAGCAGATCATACGTTGAATTATGCCTGCCAAAACACAACATTCATCAGTTTTATGGCCATCAAATGAGATCAAGATGGCTTAATGCCTTAAACGAAGAAGTTGTATAAATAGAAACGTTGGAAGAGAATATAGTTTCCAAATTACTAAAATTTCTTTCATCATTGTTGGTAATTTGTGCTGGTTTTGATGGTTGTCCTAGTTCTACATTTCTCAAGTTGAATTTGTAAACTATATTCGCTTCTAATGTTTCTATTTAGACGTAATTCATTTTATTGGCTTAAGAAAAAATGAATAGAGGTGGAGGTTCAAGCCCTCCTTCTAGCATTAAAATGTTAAACCAAAAAATTATTATAACACCCATGATGTTAATTATGATAAACTAACTCTTGATAACATTACAACTAAGCATGACTTAACTGGTAATGGCTAAAGAGTGCCATCAAGAACAAGTTTATCATTCGAGGTTAGATGCAAGGTGTAGTCATTAAAAGATGGATTTATAATGCCAATGGGCCTTTGATGTTAAATACTCAAAAGTCCGGCTGTTTTCTTGGAATATGAAATTCGAGATCCCTTAAGATCGCTTGGAATGAAACATTTAAGAGTCCCTAAGATCACTTGGAATATACAGTCAAGAATCCATGTGGCCTTTCGAAATAAAACACTCAAAGGCTCAAGCCATATATTCAAAGGAGATAGGGAAGACAAGCAGCAAATTTATGTAATAGTCCCTTAAGCATGTTAATAGGCTAGGTGATTGTTCCTTGTATTTAAAGTCCAACGTTCATATGTGATAGGCAAAATAGTTATTCTGCATATAATTTCTTGTATAGTGCGAAGCCCTAAGGGGATAACCACGTCAAGCTTTTAGGGCTAGTGAGTTTTGTTATATGCATGTCCTTGTCAGTAACATTCAAAGTTCATGGTCATGTTAATAGGAAAATTTTATGTTCGATGTTATCCATAGTCATAATAGGCTATGCTTGTCATCGTTCGTAGTCTAATAAGCGGTATTTGACGTTGTCCTTATTCCTTGTCATAGAATTATGAGATTTACAAGCAATTGATAACTTTTCCTAGTTTGATTTAGGGTTACAATGCTTTAAGTTAGAAAGAAGAGAAGAAAAATGATCGCCCCTTATCCACAACCCCTTAGGTCCATATTTATAAGGATGGCTACCGCATGACTTCGTCATGCTTCGGCAATAGATTTGGTGACCTCAATGGCTATGTGCTAGTCTTTATTTGATGACGACAATAAAAGAACTTCAATGCCACCTTAGCAACAATGGTCTTCAACGTCGATGATCTTATGCATTAAGGTGCTCTAGATTGGTTATTAGCAGTATCAGCTATTAGCAACATGAAGCATTTATGAGGAGTGGTGTTGACATAGAGTGGAATTGGAAGGAGTGGTTTCATTCAGCATATCATCGACATTAATGACTCTCGACATGGTTAGCTTCGATAGCTTCTATGGATATTGATGATATTCATCATTAACATCGCATGCATAGCTTCTGTAGATATTGACGATGGTTGCCATCAACACTGTGGAGTGACGGCGTTGATCATTGGCGACATTAATGATGAGTGGCATTGACGAAGAGTGGCACGGATGGATTATCTCAATATATTAAAGTTGGAATCAATAGGATGCGACATCCATGAAGCGTGATGTAGATTATGTTGCTATAACACTGATTGATTATAGTATCAATCATGCTTGACATCGTTACTTTATTTGATAACCTTTCAAGCCGATTCCATTCAGCATCACTTTGTGATGTGAGTTCATCCAACCCTATGGATGACAGGTAACACTGACGTTGCCTTGGGTTCTTAGCTTTGTTGATGGCATGCGATACCAACGCTGATGAGGGTCGGTATCGTTGGTGTCGACATTAACTCTTTTGCATTTTTTTCCCCTTTCTTCTTTGAAGAGATGCATCATTGTTTACATGCGATGTTGATGAGTGGTAATATTAATGGAGTGTAGCCCTGATAAGAAGCAGCATTGCAGAGGAGCAATAATGATGATAAGATGTATCGATGAGGTGTGTGATTAATAAGAGGCGACGTCAATATTCTTCCTTTGGGATTAATACTTGCTTATTTTCTTAATGTCGCTTTGTGTGCTTTATAATGGTTGCTATTACAAAGGCTTAGATTCTCCTTCTTGTAATGAGGTTCCGTATTATCTCCTTAAAAATTTGAATTCAACATCATATCTCCTAATAAATTATGTGGATACTATTTTCCATTAGGCATTTGACATGCAGAAGGATAAAGATAGAATTTCTTAGGCAGCAAATAAAGGCCACACAAGATTGCCAGAAATCCTATGTGGACAAGCGAAGAAAAGGGTTAGAGCTTGAAATATGAGATATGGTGTTTATCAAAATTTATCCTTTTAGAAAGGTCATGAGATTTGAGATTTAGAAATTGGCATCAAATTTTATTGGGACTTTCCAAATTTTAGAAAGGATAGAAAGATTGGTTTAACACATGGAGCTACCCAATAGATTAGCAGGAATCCATGGCATTTTTCACGTTTTGTACTTGAGGAAATGCCTTCGTGACACAACTATTGTAGTAGAGCTTAATTAGTTGGGGGATATCGAGACAAAGCCAATAGTATCTTGTTCCATCATACGCATTGTGGGGGACGGAACTAGAAAGCTCTGCAATATAGAAATTAGGTTAGTTCGAGTACAATGTAGGGAGATACAACGAAAAGCATGAGGACTTCTCATTCTAAATTTTCATGGGTAAACTTTTCTCTCCAATATTAGGTTTTGGTTGCATTGTAGTAGCTAGATTGGATGGTAAAAGATGGTTGCTACGCTTTTACTCTCACTTTTACACTCGTATAAAATACTTTTTGCATGTTTTGGATGTTTACATACATGCCTATATGTCACGAAACTTGCATTCAAACTAGGATTGAGCTCACCTATAGTATATCTGCATACATAATCACATTTCACTTTAGTTGAGTATACGATTGTGTAGATAACTTGGATGTTTACCACATATTATGTTGTTCGCCCCTTGGAAAGGTTAGGGAACAAAATTCTTTTAAAAGGAGAATGTAACACCACATAAAAATTGATAAGAAATAAATAAAATAGATAAATTAATTAAATAAGATAAGGCTAAAGATCAAAATTTTGAAAAATCCATAATTTGACTGTGAAATTTATACTGTTGCATTCATGGCGAAATTCCTATCAATTTTCGTATATAATGTTCTGAAAACGGAGCTCAAACAAAAAAGTTATGGACGTTTGAAGTTTTCAAATTTAAAATAATTTAAATAGAATTCAAATTAAAATTAATCATTAGTTTTAAAATTTGAAATTCAAAAGTTGATAGTAATTAGGCTAGGAGGTTAGTAAACGTTAAAATTAACGTTAACGTTAATTTGCGATTAAAGAATGAAATAAATTGAAAAAACAACAGCAAAAAAAATCATCCTAAAATAGCACATACAGGTCTACCTCTCCCCTTAGGCCAGTCGACCGCTAGGGATGTGGCGGTCCACCAGTTGTTAACGGTGGCGGATAAGGTTTTTTGCACATAGAACGTACTAGATTATATAATATTAAGCCAAATTAAATTAGATTGTTCCCACTATAAATAGGAGTTAGCCCCCTTACTTTTGTTCACAAAATATTTTGGGACTCTAGCGAAGCTCCGTCAGTTTGTCTCTTTATGGATTTAAAAAACTAAACTATGGTTTCAAGTAAGAAATATATATATATATATATATATATATATATATATATACATATATATATATTCTATTTATTTCCCCAAACTATTCTTCTTTAATTTTCTGAATCAAATGTATTTATATAAATCCCTTGCTATTATATATATGCATATATATATATATATATATATATATATCAAGAAGAAGAGATATGGTGGAGATTATTAAAGGTACGTCACATCCAAAGGAGACAAAGCTAAGAATATACTATGAGAGGAAATCTTAGCTTTTCTATTTTAGTAGTTGATTAATATAGTTTGGGTTTGAATATGCCTTGGGGAGTTTTGGTCTGCGAAAACTATATTAAAAAACCTCCAAAACTCCTCCAGTGCAAAATGTCAATTCTAGGTTGAAATCTCAATTTTTTATGTCAAAATAATGGAAATCGTATAGATTTGTAGTTTTGATCATTTTACCTTCTATTCCACTTCTTATTATTTTTCTTTGAATTTGATTAAAGGGTTTGATTTTGGTATAGTGTGTAAGGTATGCATTTTATTCGTAGTTTGCACCGTTTATTTCCATAAATTAAATAGAAATTCTGTTGTTTATTTTTACATGAAAATGGAGTTTAATAGAGCCTAAAATTGAAATTGTGAGTTTTCATTATCAATATATTCTATTATTTTGATGTAATAACTTTTGTACAAATTTTAATGGTATATAAGTTTATTAATTGGAATTTTTGGATATGAATATTGCAACTTTTGCATTGTTGATAATATGGAATAAGGCTTGTATAATTATTAAAAGAGTTGGTATTTAAATGTTGGTTTAAGGCGTAAACTCCATGCACTTAGAAATTGCTAGGGGTATGTGTGTATTAGCAAAAATAGCGTATAATTATAATGTATTAATGGTGTATTTGTAAGGTTATTAGTTATTATAAATCGCCCGTAGGAAAGTAATTAATGTAAAAGTCAAAATAAGAAAGATTTCTTAACAAGGCCTTAATTCGGGAAACGGTGAGATTTGCATAATATATGTAAAGTGCAATATATATTACGACTAAGTTATAGGGATGTGAGGTTGGTCAAAAGCACACAAAAGTCTGCCCAGCTAATCTCGCTACCAGCAGTGTGACGTTGAGCTGATATCAGACATCACATATTATAAGTAACTACGATGATGTAAGGTTAGTTCCAAATTCTATAGGGTAGATCTTCCCAGCTAAGCTGGCTACTATTACCTATGATTAATCGGACTAATGTAAGATGTCACTATAGGATATGGGTCATAATAGGAATGACCTACTTCAGAGATTGAATTTATTAAGTGGTTGTGTGAGGGCCTGCCTCTTTTCTATGTAGGAAGTAATAAATGGTTGGGATTATGAGTTAGGCATGGTAGAGGATATCTCGAGAAAGGGCTCGCTTCAATAGGAAGTATTAAGCTGCTGAAGAGATTCCGTGCAATGTCAGCTAGAGAGTTACTAGTGAGGGTCTGCCTTGGGATAGGTAGTATATGAAAGTGGACCTGCATTAAATAAGGTATCAGAGTTTACCTTATTCGAATTAAAAGGTATTATGTGCCTTGAGGAGTATCTCTTATATTGATAGGACATTATGGACAGTAGATATGGGTTATTATGTTGATAGCAAGTTGGTTATGGACTTATATTTGAAATTCCTTTTTATTTATGTTTGAGAAAAGCCTTTGAGCTTATATTTGAAAAGACTTACAGTATAGGTAGAATAACTTAGATATATTCCTATTTAAATTATACTTCTCAAGTACTAATATAGTAAGGCTCGAGATTTTTATTCACTAGACATATGTTATTCTGACTCCCTCTTCATTACAACACTGGTTAAAAAAGGCGATGCCAAAAGCGGAGACGTTGATGAGACTTGTGGCGGCAGTCTATTTATATACTTGTTATTTTTGTAGTTTCTGATGTGCCCATGAAAAGAAATGTTATAATTTTGGATTATTGTACCATGGATATGTAACGGCGATTATGAATATTTTGTTATAGCTTTCAATGACATTTTGAATTTGAATAAAATAGATACTATTATTATTATATTTTATCCACCCACTTTGAGATTCTGAGTGCATAGATAAATAGCTCTGTATTGTTCTTTTTACCATAAGTTTTGATGGACCTTTTCTCAGTTGGAATTTAGGCCTGCTTCGAGATTGGTTGTTATATGGCTCCTAAAATTATGGTATGTCGAGGACTCGGCTCTTCATACTATATTGAGGACTCATGTCATAACCCATCCTTCATGACCCTCGAAAATCGACATAAATACGCCCATCATATAACATGTCGAACGATCGAGTGTCGTAACGACAAATTGTAGAGGGAAAAGAAAGTAGGCAAAAGAAGAAGACTAAACAAAACAAAATCTCACAGCGGACAGAAAAATATATAATATCAATAGCTCTTTACACAAAGCAAAACTATAATGTACATATCTCACATCAGAGCATACAAATCATTAATTACAAGCCTGGACTTCATGTCACATCACACGTGAGACCCGAAAAGTTATAACATCTTGTCCTCATAACTGCTGGTAATTTCAAACCACAATGCAGTGGAAATAAACAAGTAGGAGAATACGTCTCGGTCTCTAGCTCATTTGTTGAGCTCCATAGTATTCCATCCTGAACCTGTAATACTCAGTCTTACCCAAGCATTATAATAAAATAACACCCGAGTCAGTCTGAAAAACCAGTGTGCGAAAACTCACTCAATTTGAATTAATAAAGTTTCAAAACCCTTTGAAAATCGAAGGTATCTCATAAGACAATGCCACAAACAAATACGAAGAGTGTTACCTTAAGATAACCAAAACATTTCTTATCAAAATCGTCTGATATTATAATAGTGTCTTAGTACAAATACTTATTCAAATAGCTTAAATGCTTGCACCTCACGTTCCAGCATAGGTGGACATAATCAAAACCGTATGGTGCTTATTGGAGAATGGATTCCATCTAAATGACTAGGTACTAGGTTACCACCTATCACGGTACCTGTTTAGAAACATCGTACCGGGGACCACTTCGGGATCCCCTACAACACAAGTCCGGACTATTCCTAACCTGAATAGACCGAATATGCTATCCCCCAGGGTGTTCACACCCTTTCCGAGCTCCTTTCATGCATAGTTATAATATCCTAGGTTACCTAGAAAGGTGATACACATACCCTACTTGGGTGCGACCCACTTTATCTTGCTACATCCCCCTTGATTTTCAGTCATTCTCGGTTGATGAGGCTAGAGGCTACGATTACCTTTTTATAAAGATTCACTTAGAATGCTTATTGTCCTCCGATGACAATGTGCTGATAGCATTCATCCATACAAGTTCATTCCCGGTCCGAACGGAACCGAAGGCAATATTCCTACTACATCCATCTTGAAATTATCCTCAGGATTAGTAGCAATTAGCCCTTGCGCTTCACTGCTCCATCTTTGACTCCATGCCTTTGTCTTTATTACGAAATGTACTTGTTGGATCGAAGTGGTTTTCGGATCACAAATCCGATCCCGGTCTCTTCGAAACAATGTTTGATATTTTTTGGTAAACTCAACCCCGATTCTTTAGGAAATACTAAGAGGAAGATAAGATCGGAGATCACCTCCTAACCATTTGTGGACGGATTTCGTTATAATGTCCAAGAAGAATGAACGAGTTTATACATACAGTATAACATCTCGAATGGTAACTGTACCATATAATTCCCGCACTTCTTCTAAATATTTCCAAAGTTATATTTGGGTCCAGATTTGATGGTCGGTTATTTAACTATCAAATAAACAATCAATTCAACCAAATACTTCGATTTTCACTGAAAACACCAAGTCTTTATTTAAATTAAATTTTAAATAAATTAAATCTCTTTATCCAAAACTATTTACTTATCTTATCGAAACCAGTATATCCACAAGTATCCTTTCAAAAATATTTGATAACCCTTTTTAAAATAATGTGGAAAGTACCACTGTAACGACCCAGAATTTTGAAAGATTTGAAATTGAGATATTTAATTTATTTTAAATATTTGGAATAGATATTTAATTTATTTTAAATATTTGGAAGTTATTTTAACTTGAATTCAAATATAACTATGAATTTGGCAATTTAATTATTGAATTTAATTATAGAAATTTGGGTAAAATGTTAAATCTTCAGTTTTCTGCATGTTAAAAATATTTTCAAGGCTTAGAAAATTTATATTGATAATACTGAAGATAATGGAAGCTTCAAAATTAAATTTGGAAATGATTTGTTCAGTTTTAAAATTATATCGTTTAAATCGATATTTAAAAATAGCCTTCCGAGGCACAGTCTTAGATTTTGACGAAACCAGTTCCACTCGATCCGTAATATTATATTATTATCGAATTTCAATTTTCATAGTGTTTGAAGTGATCGTTTGGCTGTACGGTTAGCAAACGAACTGAAAATTTTATCGAAATTTAATTTAATAGATGGGTTCAAAAATCTATCTTCTCCATACGATCAAATTTGGACTCGAAACCTTTTCTATTGCGTTCGGATAAGGGTATAATCTTATAAACGTCTGGCGGTACACCTCCATTGGAGGTCAAAATTTTGAGTTGCAGAATCGAGACGATTTAACTTTGAATTTTAAAATTTGAAAAAAATAATAAATATAATATTGTTGCAATTAAATACTGTGTCAAATCTTGCAACACGTGTAGAGAAATTAAAAGCATGTGTCACTTTTTGTTACACGTGTAATCTTTGAAAACTAACTTAAACAGAAAAAGAAAAAAATTTATTAAACCGTGCCCTCAAATTTCTATCTCCTCTTTGTCAAATCAAAATCGTTCGAAGGAAAGAAAAATGGCTGCGTGAAATCAAGTTTCGTTCCTCTATAAAAAAAATCAAATCTCAAATCAGGAAATCGATGGCCCACGATTTTTTTTTGAATTCGACTTAACCTTTTCCAATACAGCTTTGAATCGACTTCGAACTCGAGTTCGAGTTTTTGGAACGACATGCGATGGTGAGTTCGAGGGAGCGGCGTTTGCCTTGGGGTTGCGTTTCATCACGGCTAGTGGAAGCACGACGGCTAGGGCTTCACGACAGGGTGGTCGCGATCCATGGTGGAAGGCGGCGCATTTGATTCGCCGCGGGCTTGGCAAGTCGCATCTTGGCAGGGTTGTTCTCGAACACGACAACGTCAAAGTCGTGATGATTGGCATTGACGAGATAGTGGCTCATTCAAGCCCTAATGTGGCGAAGGCTCGAAAATCTGGTTTGCGTTTTCCTATAAGGTATAGAGTAGTTATTTTTTTCATACTTTTTATTTATTCATTTATTTTATCTATACAATTTAACTATATCTATGATTGAAGAAGATAATTTACAGTAATAAAATTATGGTTTATGCTATTCATAGAAAATATTCATGTTTAAAATATTGATAAAAACAGAAATATATATATATATGTGTGTGTGTGTGTGTATGCATAATGTGTACAGCGAAATTTTTTTATGCAGAAAGATTTTGGAATTTTATATATATAGGAATTTTAAATACAAGAAGTTTATATAAAAACAGAGATATAGGGATTTTTTTAATATTGAGTTTATATAAATTAGATTTTATCTATACAGATTATTTTTATAAATATAAGGTTTAAAAAGAAAATAAATATATGTATATACATTTTAACTAACTAGTTTATTTTAAACGTATTATAGAAATTTTATTATTTAATTGACTTATCTAAAACTATTTAAGTTATTAAAAAAATTTATTAAAGGAAACTTAGTTTTAATTTTAAATTTTTAATTAAATAAATTTTTTTAAGGAGAAATTGGTTTAAATAAAACTATTAGTTAATTAAACTATCAAAACAAAAATCGATTATTTCGAGTATTAATAAATGGTATAATTGTTTATACAAGGACTAATACTGTGAAGAAAAAAATCGGGATTTGATGGATTGCAAAACAGAAGCAAAGATGAGATCTTCTCACTCAATCGGATTTTTCGATTTAATTTTAAATAGTTAAATTTAAAATCGTTGATTTTATGCTTGGATGATAAATTATTACCAATTGTATTGGATTAGATCATATGCGCCGCATAATAGCGGAGGATATTATATAAACCCATATACCGTGATATTCCACCTCGAAGTGGAATTGGTATTTTATATATATTTGGAGTGATTGAGTTCCCGCATTATATAGCGGTTGAGACCCTATGCGCCGCATAATAGCGGATGATTTTATATAATCCTATATACCGTGATATTCCACCTCGAAGTGGAATTGGTATTTAATTGTTGTGCTAACATCTATGGATGCAGGGAAACAGGTTGGAGGGATCCAACTGGATTCCTCAAATAATTGAATTTGTTTCAATATTGTGTGTTGATTTATTTATAATCCGTGTATGATTATATTTGTGATTGAAATCGTTGAAGGCTATAGTTTAGCCAAAATATATTTTTGGTATCGTAGGATACCAGAAATAAATTAAATTTGATTTTTGAAATTTAAGTAGAAAATCTATAGTGAAATCCTATTGAATAAATTTCAAAATATGGGAATAACGTTTAATAAATGGATTTCAAGTGATATTGCTCAAAAGCTAAAGAATTTATTCAAAATACAGATTTTAAATAGTTTGGAAGAGATAAAGGAATTTATTTTAAAAGGAAATAAATTTAGAAAACAATTTGAAATTTGATTTGGCGATTGAAATAAATAAGAATTAATTTTGAAATTTGATTTGGTGATTGAAATAAATTGGAAATCAATTTGGGGTTTGATTTGGTTTGAAAGTGATATTTGAAAATAGATTTGAAAGTCGTATATTAATGGATTTTTAGAAATTTGAATTCACAATGGGAATGTATAAAGGAAATGGAAATTTGGTTTAAAAATAAACATTTGGTTTATTTTTAACCGTGGAAAGAAAATTTATGGATTTAGAACATAAATTTAAAATAAATCGAAAAGGGTTTATTAATTGAATTTATGGACAATTTAGAAATGGAAAGTGTATTTTCCTGGAAAGCCGAGTATGTTTTAAAGTAGCTTTCAAATATAAATTAAAAATTCTAAAGTTGATTTTAAAAGGATGTTTTGGAGAAATTACTTTCTTATTTTGAAAATCTTTAAAGCAAATATTTAATTAATTAATTATAGAAGTGATTAATTAAAGATTTAAATTGATATTTGTTTTAGAAAATGGTTATTTAAATAGTTATACCCTGTTTACTAATTTTATTTTAAAATTAGTTTGGATTTGAAATTTGTTTTCAAAAGTTTGAAGTGTTGAAATATATCTTGCAAAGATATTTTGGAAATAAATAATTGTGGAAAAATTATTTAAATCTTAGTAATTGTTATGAATGTTTATTGGTAGTTAAATAACCGACTATCAATATTGGCCTTTAAATGGCATTTGAATTTCGATGTGACCGAGGGTCGGATTCCAAATGGTTATTCGAAATCTACATCGAATCTTTGTGATGGATCTTTTAAAAGATCAAAGTGGAAATTTGTTGTAATTCGCTTGAAATTTGAACGTAACATTTATTTTTAAAATAAGCGCTCGTTATTCGGATTAGCCGGGAGAGGACTTTGTTTCATAAACCCATTCTGAATAATGATACGACGAAATGGGATTGCATTTGAAGTGGTGTTGAAGACCTGGTATTTTCGAAAGCGAAAGGATTACCTGTCGAATGTCTATGCATCGAGTTGCTCCGGTATAGAGATTTTATCACCCTTTATGATGGGGATTCCGGATGTGATTAGTGAATATCCGGATTGTAAGGGCTTCTTCGAAGTGCCTTCGGCTCCGTTCGATCCCGGAATGAACTTGTATGGATGTGTGTCTGACATTACACTTTGAGATATAAAGCTGGTTTCTATCAAATACATTTCTGTTGGTGGCGGAGAATTTATTCTCTTAGCTTAACACCCTCCTCTGAGACGTACGAGCTCAGAGGTTATGTAGTTGATGGTTACTAGTGATACATTCCTAATTTGGTAATGTGGCATACGAAGTGCTGCTGATCATTTGTTGATCGAAGCTTGGCTTTTGTGAAAAGTGTAGCTTTGTGGACGAGACTTCGTCGGACCTCACAACCCAAAAATGGTCAAAATAGGAAGGATGCAACAAGACAATTTGGGGGTAGCACCCTCAGGGTATGTCCATTTCCTTCTAGAAAAGGGAGGTATCATGGTATTGAGCCCAAATACTTAACTTATGTGGTTACTGCAAATTTATTGCTTTGTGGTTGAGGATCCTCGAATAAAGTTCGGTAACGACCAGGGATGGCATACTCGTGGTAGTTACTCATGTTATAGCTGCATTACAACGTGGGGTAACTCGGCCTTGTGTTGGCAGAGAGCTGGTTAAGTTCTCGGGGTATCCCTCCAGAGGCGTTCCTATGTTGCATAGGAAGTTCCGTAGCCTAACCATTTGTTGGAAATCCAATCTCCAATACGCGCCTTACAAGGTTTTAGTTGTATAACCTGCCATTTACTTATGGTGGTCACCACTATTTAGATGGTAGCTATAGTAGGCATACAATAATGGTTGTATGTTGGCTAAGATTAATATTACACTTTCAAAATGTTTTTCACACTATGCACTAATAATAATATCAAAAGGATTTTGCGTATCAAGCATGTTCGACTATCATAAAGAGAAATCTCTTCCAATTCTGCGTTTTCATTGTGTGTAGCAGAAGGCCTTATGGTAGTTTCATTTTCCAAAAGCATAGCGGATTTTTTTATTTTCTTTGTGAAAATAACTGTTTTTGAGATCTCACACCAGTCCCATGACTGACCTGGAGTTTTTGTTCCCTTTCTAAACTCTGGGTGCCCATAATTTTCCACACGGGGCGCCTAGAGTCAAGTTATCAGTTGTTCTAGAGCGAAGTCAACAAGTATGCTGTGGAGATCTGGAGTTCAAGATGGATGGCTAGACGTATCACTTTATTATGTAGTGTCTGTTGCGTTTGGGTTGGTGCAAATCAAAATTTCTATGTAAGCAAGTTATAATAACTGCCAGTGTTGTGTTGTGTCGTTGTAAACTCTGATGATGTATGTATAAACAGATATAGTTCTTTGTTTTATAGATTATTCATTTATCTATTATATATTGTTCCGCTGTGAAATGTGAGATTCTGTTGTTGTTTCTACTTCTTCTTCTTCTATCTACTTCTTATTTAACCCTAACGGTTCGGTTTTTCGGCATTCGATTGGGCGGCATTTGATGCAGTGGACGTATTAATGTCGACTTTCCAGCACCGAAAAATCGGGTCGTTACAACCACTGCGATATCAAACCATGGATCACTGCTCAATGGTTACGTCACTATCCCAGAGAAATTTAAGACATAGTTGCAGGCACTCACTGCCTTCGATTTACGCTACGCGAATATACCATTACTTTCCGAAACCTTATTTAAAAATTATCTTAAAATAATATTTATAAGTTTCAAAATGAATTTCAAGTTAATCCAGTCAAATATACTTAAATAAAAATTATTATGCAAAGCCATATAAATAGTTAATAACTTATCCTTTAAAAACAAATTGCTGACAAACGCTTCGAAAAGAATAAATCCTTAATAATCATTACAAATAACTAATGAATAATTAAATATGTTTTAAACGATTTAAAATAATTAAATAACTAATTTCTAGAATATTTTAACGCTTTTATAATCACCAAATTAATAATTAAAATTCTCTTTTTAAAATAAGACCAATTTCTCGATTTCCAATTTCATCCCGTCAATTTGGAAATCCTACTTGAATTCCAGTATAAATCAATTTTATACTTATTCACAAATTCTCTTCTCCATCCTTCAAATATTTTAAATCGCGATTTTGAAACCTTTATATTTTAACAGGTACCATTTTATGGATATTATTATTTAAAAATCCTTTATAATTTACTCTTATTCCAAAATCCTCTTCACAATATCCCGATTTAGTTAAGTACGAATTTCAAACCATCTATTTTATCCCATTAATTAACCCAAAATACTTTATAAACATTTTACTTCAAAAATCCCTTATAAATTCTTTTCCAATCTAAAAAATATATTTCTGATGTTTTTAAAAGTACTAAAATCTTGGTCAAAACCTGTCATAGCATCAAATCCATTCAAATCACACAACAATCTATCATAGATTATTCCAAAAGAACATATATCAATATATATGAAATTAAATTCAACACTTTTGAGGAATCCAGTTGGATCTCTCCAACCTATTTTCCTGCATCCATAGATGTTAGCACAATATAAAAATACAAATTCCACTTCGAGGTGGAATATCGCGGTATATATGGTCTTCCGCTATTATGCGGGGAGCATAGGGTCTCATCCGCTATATAAATGCAAGAATATTGATCACTCCAATATATATATACACACACATATATATACACTACTATATATAATATCACATCCAACTGATAAAATGCATCAATTTGACCAATCAATCATTTATTAATTTTAACTATTTAAAATTAATGCCAGTAGTCCAAAATTAAATGAAATTAACTCACCTTGAGTTTTACGTTGCCAACGCTCCAATTTTATATTAAATCGAACACATTCCATTTAACTTAAAAATTTGGTTTCTCCAAATAACCTCCGGAACTGTTCCACCATGTAGAGCTCGTCGCTGCGATTCCTGACCGCTTATTTCGTCCGATTCCGATCTCGTATGCATAAGATATCAATTTTTAAACGTTTGAATATAAATTATAAAAACAATTTTCTTTTTTTTTTATACCAAACTAACATTGGCCGTTATATCCGCAAAGTTGAAATCTCGGCCGCATATCCACATCTTCTCCCTAGCCCTAAACGAAGTATGAACCCATCGCTACTCGACCAAGACCGATCGCTGTTCCCCTTCAACATCGCCAGATGTCGATCCTTCACCTGTGACATGAGCGCCTACCCTTGTTCGTCGTCCATGCTCAGTACTGCATCACCAAGTGCCGTCGTTGCCAAGAATTTATTGCTCGAAACAAAGACGAACCTGGCCAAAATCATCCACCATACGACGATGGCAACACGAATCGACCATTGGATTTGGAGAACTCACCAAGCTCTTCGACTTTTGTGTTGAAGATTTTTGATAAAAATCAATGGATTTGAAGAAAAACGAGGGGAAAGATCGTGGTATTTGGGCTATTGAATGCTATGGTGGAGGTTGTGTATAAAACTAGGGTTTTCTATATAGGGACCATATATGTATATATATATATAGTTTTATTTATTTAATTAATATTATTTTTATAAATTTTCTAGATTTCTCGAATGAACTCCAAATGAACGTTCCGCCTGGCGTTTATAATGTTTTACCTCTATTTCGAATACAATGGGACATGTTTTAGGGACTAATTTGATTATATGTGGAAGATAGCTTTTTCAATCGAATTAAAATATTAAATACTCGATATTTGTTACAACGCGTTTCTATTTCGTACGAACGACCCAAACACTACGAAATTTGAACTGGTTTCGTCAAATTCCGAGACTGTGCCCCCTGAAGACTATTTTAACTCATCGATTAAATCGAGCAATTTTCCAAAATCGTCGAAATCGTTTAAAATTTCAAGTTTTAAAACTTACTAACCCATTATAATTCAAATAAAATTTATATCCATATTTGAAATCATTCTGATTCATTTAAAATCAAAATTCAAATATTTACATTATTACCCTATTTTAAGTTCCATTATTAAATTAATATAAAAATTCCAGCTTATAACTTATCGACTTTTAATATCCTAAAGTAAAATATTATAATTCTAATCCAAATAGGAATAAATAAATTTTAGAAATCATTTCCATGTCCCTTTACTTTCGGATTCACATATTATCACCAATTTCCAAATATTAACTTACTATTTTTTCCCAATTCATTAAATTGCCATATTTGAAATTATAAATTATTTCACTAATACAACCTAATTCTTCATATTCGAAATCAATTTATAATTCACATTCAGCATTAAAATGAATTAAATGTTCGAAAACTAACGACCAAAATTCTGGGTCGTTACATTCCTCCCCTTGTAAAAATTTCGTCACCGAAATTTACCGGGGTAAGAAAAACGCATCCAAACCCAATAACTTTTCTAAAATCCACTTAGTTAAAATCCTACATTCACTTCTCAAAAAATCTTTTTAGTTTCTATCCAAAACAATTGGCTTTCATTTCTAATTCAAAACCCTTGATTTTAATACAATTCAAAACAAACCTTCGCAGTTAACCAAAATTTTCAAAATTTTCAAAAAATAAAATAAATTAACTCCCTAAAATTTTGAAATTTTTTGACAGCATCTCCTTTGTATGGAGAGTCTTTACAATACCACAAATATGATAAAAATATATATCGCCCCACATGGTCAGAAAACAAAATATATAACAATATATATCATTTCTTTACTTTATTGCGTAGGCGTACCTCATATTAGCGTTTTTAAGCTAGTGGCCTATTTTATATGTATTTACACAACCCAAACTCTATCCAACAGCCTCTTGTGCCTGTACTTACTTAAACAAGCACATAAGTTTTCAAAATCATGAAATTCTATAATATTTCATTTATTTAACTAGCTAAAGAACAAACTTCATAATCCAAACACGCCAACCATGTATTATAAGCAATCATAAGGTTTCAACACTAATTTAATTCCTTTCCATGGATCCATATATCATTTCATTCAATTCGAAAAGATTACAACCAAACTTATTGCATTTAATTTACACTTGCAATAAATAAACTCATATTCATTCCAAATTGGTTTTTATGTACTTTACTTGCATCCATTCACTTCTTTCAATTTCAAATTGATTCACAATCAATTTATTTGCATCCCATTTATAATTCACTTTCATTATACACAATCCCATTTTATTAACTTCAATTTATTCCGCTTTTAAATTGTCCTTAAACCAATTTATCTAATTTCCATTTGATTCTCATTTATGCTATCTACCAAACTTTGTTCGCTTTATGTTATATTAAACAACATTCCGATCCTTGTTAACTTATCTATGAATCCATTCCATAAATAGTCACTTAAGTTAAGTTCCCATTGTAACCAATTTCCAATTCACTTAGCATATCCCATTTATACTATTACTTTGGGGAATTATTTCATATAGTCAACTCTCGAACAATTTATTATACCATAACATGGTTCCTACACTTTCATTTCATATTAACTTTACTTCCAACTTATTATTTCCCCTTTTCCATTCACTTTCATTCAATTCACATAGATTTATTTGCTTCATTTTATAGTGAACAACATTTCATATAATTTCAAGATAATTTATTTATAAACCATTCCACAAAACTATTTCTAAGGTTTATTATAAACTTTCCATATCACTGCTTAAGTTATATTCAGTTTGAAACTTAAGTTTATACCCAACTTACCAACTCATATCCCAATCATATTCAACTTATTTACTCTTACATTGAATTCATTTCTCGTTATCAATACTCAAAAATTTTATTTTGGTTATCCTCTTTCACTTTTTCCCAGTTTAATAAGTTATACAACTTATTTTATTACAACTTCTTTAATTTCCACTTAATTTTGTTCACATTCTCTATTTATAACATGTGGTTATATAAACACTTCACCATTCATGTTTATATTTAATTTACTCAATTCTAATTCACTCTTTATTTACAAATTCAAATTTTGAATTTCCAATTCTTTTACCTTACTACCAAACCATTTTCATTTTGGTTTCACTATTTTTTTCCCTTCCATGCATGAGTTCAAAACTTATTCATTTAAAAATTCCATTTTACTTACTTAAGTCCAGTTACATTTTATAATCATAACTCTGGATTATATACATCACATAATAGCTTAAGTATATTCTTCCATTCAATAATCATAAATTATAGTTATATAAATATTCTACATTCCAACTTTATATTTCATTCAATTCAATTCCAACTTCTATTTTATTTACCTTACCTTAAGTTAAATTTCAGCATATCTTATTCACTTTAATTTACTCAAGTTAAACTTAAATTCTAGGATTTTAAAATTTTACACTTTCCTTCCTACTCCACATTTACCTTAGTTTTAAGTTCAATAACTGATTTTCTTAACCTTACAAATCTTTTAAATAGAAACTCTAGAATTTAATTATGCGGTTTTATTTCAAAACATTTTGAAATCGTAAATATACATATATCACTTTGGTATATCAAATCATACCCTTGAAATCTCAAAACCACTTGGTTTTAGTAAAACAATTTCCCTTCGGAACTTCTAACACAAAACTTGTTTATCAAACAAGTCCAAAACAATTAATTATACCCAACCATCATGGTAGCAATCCTTCACTTAGAAACTCGAAAATGAATACTGATGATGCGGCCATCATCCCTAGAATTATTTTCCAACAACTAAAGTGAGTTCAATGCTTCTGTACTTCCAAAATCATTTTAAAACAATTTCCCTCCAATAATATTTCCAAAATAATACTCCATTATTCCCTTCAAACCACTTTGGAAAACATTTCAAAAAATTCCAAGATTTAAAAATCCCAACACTTAGTTCCAAACTCCTTTTAGCCCATTTCCCAAAATTTTCCAAGATTTAAAATTCTGGTTTAAATCAAACTTTAGTTATACTTCTTTGTATACATTATTCTTATATAACTTTGATTTTGTTATATATAAAACAATTTCAAATTTTATAATCTATTTTATTACAATGTTAACAACCAAACATCTAAATGTATATTATAATTTCAGAATTTTTTTTCTTTTATATCAAAAATATAATTTTGGGTAAAATTATTTCATTCATCCACTTTAAAACAATACTATGTCGGATTACCTTACTTAAGAGTTTAGAAACCCCTATCGACACGGTTGTACTACCCGTACCGACTAGAATTCATAAACACTCAACCGATAAGTCAACAACATATAAAAACATTTTCTATTCACTAACTATTACGCGCTCATACCTATTAATACACTCAAACTCATTCTAGAGTACTTCAGACTCTATCTCCAACGAGTAATCCCCACCAAAGCCTAGGTATATCGCCAACCTAAGCTCTGATACCACAATGTCATGACTCGCCCTTCACGAACCCTGAAAATCGACATAAATATGCCCACAGTATAACATGTTGAACGATTAAGTGGCAGAACGAAAGAGAAAGGAAATTAGGTAGAAGAAGAAGAAGAAGACTAAACAAAATAGAAGCTCACATCGGACAGAATAATTTATAATATCAATAGCTCTTTACACAAAGCAAAAATGTAGTATACATATCTCACATCAGAGTACACAAATCAATAATTACCAGCTTGGACAGTTATAACATCCTGTCCTCACAACAGCAGGTAATTTCAAACAACACTGCAGCGGAAATAAACAAGTACGAGAATACATCGAGGTCTCCAGCTCGTCTCCTGAGCTCCAAAGTATCCCATCATGAACCTGTAATACTCGGTATGACCCGAGCATTATAATAAAATAACACCCGATTCAGTTTGGAAATATAGCGTGATAAAACCACTCAATTTGAATTATTAAAGTTTCAAAATCCTTTGAAAATCAAAGGTATCTCGAAAAGACCACGCCACAAATAAATACGATGGGTATTTTACCTTACGATAACCAAAATATTTCGTATCAAAGTCCTCTGATATTATAAGAGTGTCTAAGTACAAATAGCTGAAATGCTTACATCTCACATTCCAGCATAGTTGGGCACAATCAAAATCATATGGCGCTTATTAGAGAATGGATTCCATCTGAATGACTAGGCATTGGGGTAGCACCTGTCACGATACCTCTCTAGAAACACCGTACCGAGGACCACTTCGGGATCCCATGTAACACAAGACCGGACTATTCCTAACCTGAATAGACCGAATATGCTATCACCTCGGGTGTTCCTACCCTTTCCGAGCTCCTTACACGCTAGTGATAATATCCAAGGTTATCTAGAAAGGTGATAGACATACCCTACTTAGATGTGACCCACTTAGCCTTGCTGCATTCCCGCTGATTTTCAGTCATTCCCGGTTGATGAGGCTAGAGGTCGTGATTACCTTTTTAGAAAGAGTCTCTTAGAATGCTCATCGTCCTCCGATGACAATGTGCTGATAGCATTCATCCATATAAGTCCGTTTTTGGTCCAAACGAAACCGAAGGCACTATTCCTACTACATCCATTTTGGAATCACCCTCAGGATTAGTAGCGATTATCCCTTGCACTTCATTACTCCATCTTCGACTCCATGCCCTTGTCTTCATTACGAAACGTACTCGTTGGGTCGAAGTGGATTTTGGATCACAAATCCAATCTCGGTCTCTTCGAAACAACGTTCAATATTTTTCGGTAAACTCAACCCGAGTTCTTTAGGAAATACTAAGACGAAGATAAGATCGGAGATCACCTCCTAACCATTTGTGGATGGATTTCCTTATAACGTCCTAGAAGAACAAATGAGTTTATACGTATAGTATAACATCTTGTACGGTAACTGTACCATATAATTCCTGCACTTCTTCTAGATATTTCTAAAGTTATATTTCTGTCCAGATTTGATTGTCGGTTAATTAACTTCTAATTAACTTCAAATAAACAATAAATTCAACCAAATACTTTGATTTTCATTGAAAATACCAAGTCTTTATTTAAATTAAATTTTAAATAAATTAAATCTCTTTATCCAAATTTATATACTTATCTTATCGAAATCAGTATATTCACAAGTATCCCTTCAGAATATTTGAAAAACCTTTTTAAAATAATGTTGAATGTACCACTGTAGCATCAAACCATGGATCACAGCTCAATGGTTACATTTATATCCTAGAGAAATTTAAGACTTAGCTGCAGGCACTCACTGCCTTCGATTTACGCCACGCGAGTATATCATTAATTTTCGAAACCTTATTTAAAAATTACCTTAAAATAATATTTATAAGTTTCAAAATGAATTTCAAGTTAATCTAGTCAAATATATTTAAATAAAAGCTATTATACAAAACCATATAAATAGTTAATAACTTATCCTTTAAAAACAAATTGCTGACAAACACTTCAAAAAGAATAAATCCTTAAAAATCATTATAAAATAACTAATGAATAATTAAATATGTTTTAAACAACTTAAAATAATTAAATAACTAATTTATAGAATATTTTAACACTTTGTAATCACCAAATTAATAATTTAAAATCCCCGTTTTAAAACAAGAGCAATTTCACGATTTCCAATTTCATCCCGTCAATTTGGAAATCCTACTTGAATTCCAATATAAATCAATTTTATACTTATTCACAAATTCTCTTCTCCATCCTTTCAAATATCTAAAATCTCGATTTTGAAACTTTTATATTTTAACAAGTACCATTTTACGGATATTATTATTCAAAAATCCTTTATAATTTACTCTTATTTCGAAATCCTCTTCACAATATCCCATTTAGTTAAGTACGAACTTCAAACCATCTATTATATCCCATTAATTACCCAAAATACTTTATAAACATGTTACTTCAAAAATCCTTTATAAATTCTTTTCCAATTTAAAATGTATATTTCTGATGTTTTTAAAAGTACTAAAATCTAGGTCAAAACTTTTCATAGCATTAAATCCATTCAAATCACACAACAATATATCATAGATTATTCCAACAAAACATATATTGCTATATATGAAATTAAATTCAACACTTTTGAGGAATCCAGTTGGATCCCTCCAACCTGTTTCCTTGCATCCATAGATGTTAGCACAATATAAAAATACCAATTCCACTTCGTGGTGGAATATCATGGTATATATGGTCATCCGCTATTATGCGAGGGCATATGGTCTAATCCGCTATATAAATACGGGAATATCGATCACTCCAATATATATACATTACTATATATAATATCACATCCAACTAATAAAATGCATCAATTTGACCAATCAATCATTTATTAATTTTAGCTATTTAAAATTATTGCCAGCAGTCCAAAATTGAGTGAGACTAACTCAGCTTGAGTTTTACGTTGCCAACGGTCCAATTTCAAATTAAATCGAACACTTCGATTTAACCTAAATTTCCGCTTGCTCCAAATAACCTCCAGATCTATTCCACTGTGTAGAGCTCGTCGCTGCGATTCCGGCGCTGCTTGTTTCGTCCAATTTCGACCTCGTATGCATGAAATATGAATTTTTAAACGTTTGAATATAAATTATATAAACAATTTCCTTTTTTATTTATTTATACCATACGAAAACTGGCCATTAGATCTGCAAAGTTGAAATCTCGGCCGCATATCCACATCTTCTCCCCAGCACTAAACGAATGCACAAACCCATCGCTACTAGACCAAGACCGATCATCGTTCCCCATCAACATCGCCAGTGATCGATCCTTCACCTCCGACGTGAGCGCCTACCCTTGCTCGTCGTCCATGCTCAGTGCCACGTCACCAACTGCCGCCATTACTGAGAATTTGCTGCTTGAAATAAAGACAAACGTGGCCAAAATCCTCCTCCATATGAAATGGCAACACGAATCCACTGTTGGATTTGAAGAACTCACCAAGCTCTTCGATGTTCATGTTGAAGATTTTTGATAAAAATCAATGGATTTGAAGATAAATGAGAGGAAAAATAGTGTTATTTCAGTCATTGGATGCTATCATGGCAGCTGCGTATAAAACTAGGGTTTTCTGTATAAGGACCGTATACATACATAGGTTTATTTATTTAATTAATATTATTTTCACTAATTTTCTTGATTTCTCGAACGAACTCCAAATGAACCATGCCGCCTGGCGTTTATAATGTTTTACCCCTATTTCGAACACAATGTGACATGTTTTGGGGCTTAATTCGATCGTATGTGGAAGATAACTTTTTGAATCGAATTAAAATATTAATTTTTGATATTTATTACAACGCATTTCTATTTCGTACAAATGAACGGTAACTCCAAACGCTACGAAATTTAAAATTCGACAATAATAAACTATTATGGATCTAATGGAACTGGTTTCGTCAAATTCTGAGACTGTTCCCCGAAAGGCTATTTTAACTCGTCGATTAAATCGAGCGATTTTCCAAAATCGTCGAAATCATTTAAAATTTTGATTTTTAAAACTTAATGACCCCATTATAATTCAAATAATTTTTTTTTACCTATATTAGAAATCATTCCGATTCATTCAAAATCAAAGTTCGATTATTTACATTATTACCCTATTTTAATTCCATTATTAAATTAATATAAAAATTCTTGTTTATTACTTATCAACTTTTAATTTCATTCTAAAGTCAAATATTATAATTCTACTCCAAATAGGATTAAACAAATTTCAAAAATCATTTATATGTCCCTTTAATTCCGGATTCACATATTATCTCCAATTTCCAAATGTTAAATTACTATTGTTTCCCAATTCATTAAATTGCCATATTTCAAATTATAAACTATTTTACTAATACAACATAATTATTCATATTCAAAATCAATTTATAATTCACATTTAAAATTAAAATGAATTAAATGTTCAAAAAATAATGACCAAAATTGTTGCTCGTTACAACTCATCTCCTCGAACTATGGTACATTGGGAACTTACGTCCTTGGACTATATTGAAGACTCGACTCCTCGGACTATAGTATATTAAGGATTCAGTTCCTCAGACTATCTTATATTGAGGGCTGAGCTCCTCAGACTATCATATATTGAGGTCAAGTCCAAGCTAATTATTCGCCGAATGATTTGCAACATTATTGGAAGCAAGCCTAAAACTCATCGTCTCCCCTCTATTTATGTAGCTACTGGATTAAGCCATAAACCATACACACAAAACCGTATAACAAACCTAACACGATAAGCAACTTTTCTAAAACATCTTAGAGCATAGCAAACAACATACGAAAGCATTCCTTGTCTTACTATGATCCTTAAGTTGTGAACTGCTCATGAAACAGAGGTCGTATGTGAAATTTAGAAGCATTTAAAGTTTAGGGGTATTTTCGTAATTTATTAAATAATTTAATTTGGCGATATTACTTTATCGTCAAAAGAACATGACCAATGGATTCTTGTCATCAAGAAATATGATTTTGATATATAATATGTCTAATTTAGAGTACTTTTGTGTTTTACACTTTTTAATTATTTAATTAGGGAAAGACCAAACTTTATCTATTTACAATAAAAATCACTTTTTTTATTATATAGCCATGGCATACTACATTCTGATTGTGTGTATGGAAAAAAAATCACTTTTTTAATTCAATTTCACCATTTATATTTTGATTTAAGGCCATAAACGGAAATAGTATGACTTATTAACATACATATAAATAAGAAGAGTCCTACTCACTGAAACTCTTGAATGAAGAAGAACTCAACACTGTCTCTAATGTCCTATTCCTTTTGTGCATAGAAAACCTATAGATCGGCAGTATTCCTTTGCCAAATTATAGTACTCGTCTCCATAGTTATTTCGGTGGATGGATCATCAAATCTGTTAGAAACGAGAGAGATACAGTAATTCAAAGTTTCATAGAGAAGGATGAAAATGGTGTACGAGATTATATCATTGTTCTTTGTTGTCTGAATTTACTGCGCCTTTGACCTAACAAATTTCACCACCAAATTGATGTATGATCATAGTATTGTTTAGATTCTTTGATTTTCAGCTGGTTTTGAAGAAAGCTATTGAGAAATGAAGAAGTTGTGTATTTTGAAAGTTTGATGGAGAAGAGTGAAGAGGAAGACGTAATGAAACAGTGAAAAAATGAGATTTTTTTTAATTTATTAAGGATTTGATGGAGATGAGTGGTAAGGTGTATAGATTATAATAGGATTAGAAGTAGAGTTTTAACTTCCATTTAAAGGTTGAAAATAACACATATTTACCCTAAAGTCTCATAATATTATATTACCAAAATGCCACTAGGTTTGACTTCTTCTAATTCATAGTCCATTTAACGAAATTCAGCAAGTTATATGAGTTTTATGATTGTAAATGGCATTTCAGATGCAATGGAATATGTTTCAAAACCTAATTTAAACTTCTATAAAAATTACTATTTTTCCTTTAGGTGAAATTATGATTTTACCCATTTAATTTAATTAAGTAATTATGCAAAATTACACAGTGTTACACTCTCTGCCCACTTAAAAGAATTTCTTTCTTAAATTTAATGGAGATGGACAATGCAAATATTTTCTTTAGCGTTCAAACATACAAAACAAACATAGCTACATCCATCTAGCACCTATCATACAACATAAGTAAAAACACAACAAAGAGTAATATAATACATAAGCTAGATAAAAGTAGAATGATATGATGTGAGATGAGTGCAAATGCAATAAAGTCAGCCTCCTATATGAATGCATGTGCAGTGATAATCAAATATGTATGCAAACATCCTAATACACACACGCACACACACACATATATGCGACATCCATAACAAAGTTTAAGTAAGTAACAACGACCATAAACATAAGAAGTTAACATATATATAAAGAAACAATATATAGGATAATAAAATCGGTGAGCATAAATTAGAACACCTAAATATAGGTATCTATTTGGGTGGAATATATATACATACAAGCCAACATAATACAAACTAAACTAGTACCACTTAAATAGAGCAACCATTGCAACCAAAGAATATCATAAGGATGTGCATATAACCAATCCTATGACGACTCGTATTTTGGAAGGTTTAAATCGACAATAATCCAAACATTTCCAGCTCAAACAATCTGAAACATAGATAATCAATAAGGTTAATTAAGAAAAATATAAGAAAAGAAAAAACAAATACAGAATCTCGCAGTGGAATGACAAAGTACAATAATCAAACAAACGGTTCATGAAGCTATTTACACTATATATTTGATTAGAATTTTACAACATTTACCAGAGTTATATATACAATAGAACAATATAATACTACAGTAGAACAACATGATGCATGGAATAATAGTAGTAATAATAATACCTATATTCATCTTCGTCCTCTAGAGAATAATCTTCAATACGCTGAAAACTCAAGGCTGACCCGTACGTAATGAAAAGACAAAACATTTGAGTCAGAACTAAAATATCCTTATGTGATTCAAATCAATATCACATATAACAGGAGTGTAATAGCATCAGAGATGTTTACGAGATTTTACATCTCCTACCTAGTGTATAACGTATGTGCAATAACTCAAAAGATGTTATGGGATTTTCTATCTCTTAAGGATCCATCAAATTATCTATATATAGTAGAATATGCTATATATGTAATGTATAATCAATAAAATAAATATTTTTCTTAGCGTTGAGGCTTTACATTACTTCCTCTTAACGCGTTTTTAAGCATTGTCTTACAGTTTGCATATAACGGTCCAGTAGCATGTCGAGCGATAGGGATACGCCGTGATACGACAACACTAAAACAAACTAATAGTAGTCTCATATAAGGAAAAAGTATGACAAGACACGTGAGTCAATGTCCAAGGTAGGATACTACCAGTTCGGATCACAAGGCTAGTGGTAACGCATCGTAGCTACGACTGCCCACTGCGTCCATCCATCCCATATCGAGTCAAAGGGAGATCATCCCAAATCAAGGTGCACCAATTGAAACCAACATCAAAAGTAATAGTATGGACAAAGTACAAGAAGAAAATCGTAGAACGGATGTCCGCTAGGGGTAACTAGCCCACTTGGTCCTATCAAGCGGTCATGTTTTAGTCATTTTAAATTGGAACAAGTGCTGGGGTTTATCCATCATCGTTCTCTTTCTTTAGATCTAGCAAATGTACACCAAATCCAACCACTACATTCTAGATCTCCTCCGCACACAACGTGGTTAAAATTGTTACCATATTGACAGAGAGTATGCCAATAAGAGGCCCCGGTCTCTTTCACAACCAAACATCATTTTACACACCTGTTGGTACTTTTACATTTCAAAACAGATTCATATTTGATATCAAAATATCATATTCACTTCAAAATATCATTTATTTCAAAATATCGTATTTACTTCAAATATGTCAATTTCACTTGGAAACCATTTTCACTTCAATATCTCAATTTTACTTTCAAAATCGATTTGAATTTAAACTTTGTTAGCGTCAAAATTGACCACGAACACCCAATAATATGAAGGCACCAATATACAATCATAGATAGTCTTTAGTGTAGAAAATATAATATGAAGAATAAACAAACTGAAAATGAAAGCAAGTAAAAAGAGACAAGATTTATAGTGGTTGGGCTAACTCTGGCCTACGTCCACTTCAAAATAATCCTTTTATTTATACTGTAGTTTGATTATAGTTACAATCCAAAATTCAAGAATAAAAATGGAAGAGTATCACCTAGGAAGAAGTTGAAAAGAAACAGAATGAAAGTCCCCTTTCTGAAGCCATGTCTACTGTACTTATAGGTGAAACTTCGGCTACAGGGCCTTCCCATCCATACTAGCCCTCCATAACGATCGGCGTGTCTAATTCGTCCATAAATAACGATCGGTCTTATCACTACCGATCGATCTTCCTTCATCCAAATCAACGCTGATCGTCTCAGGAGTGTCCTTTATGTCGATCCCTCCATTTCCGTGTTGCTACGGTGATCCGCCTCCTTCCAATATACTATACCAATCCATCCTCCATCAAGCATGTCGATCCTCCTCCTCCATAAAGATATGCCGACCCTTCCTGATGTTGCCTATAATGTACACCGATCCCTCTAGCTTTATGGGTGCATACCGACCCATCTTGCTTAGGATGTTATGCCGATCCATGTTGTGCTGATCCATATTATGTCGATCCATATTACGTTGAACCTTCCTTTGCAAATCCCTACTCGTTCGTACGTAGTCCTTAACATGCCAATTCCTTTAGCGCTAGAGACATATGCCGAACCCTCCATATCCAAAATGCTATACCGATCCAAACTTTGCCAATCCATTGTATGTCGATCCTTTCTATGTCGATCCAATCTTTGCCAATCCATGCTATGCCGATCTAAGTTATAATGGTCATCCTAGAACGATCGATAGGAACGATCGGCCATCCCAAGACCTTCACGTTTTGGTATGCGGCCGTTTGTATAGGCTTCCCTCTCTATTTTGTTGATGCTCTGATGACTTGAGATATTTCATGGATCATCCTTGGTTCATATAGACCCTTGCTTTTTTTGAATCCATTCAACTATCGTCCACAGCTTTAACTATAATTCATTTTCCATCCATCCATTTGAGCCAAATCAATGATATTCCAGCCTTGATAATGGTGAAGTCTATTGGGTTAAATCCGATTGCGTATTGCCTTACCACAAGGCGGGTTAACACTTTGCCCCCCAAACTTGCGATAGGAAGGCATGTTCTCGAATCTTTGAAACTCTCTTTGTCAACATGGACCAACCTTTTTATTATAACGCCTTCTTTGGAAGACCAGCTTTAGATGAAGTTGATGCTTTTATTTCACCAAAGTACTTGATGGTGAAGTTCTCGACTAAAAGTGGGCGTGGAACCATAAGAGGGGAAAAATTCAGTGCTCATGAGATGTACTTTGCAACTATTGAGTAATACAAACGAGACTGCCATTCTTGTTAAGATTCAGAGAAAAATAAATTAATCCAAACTGATACTATAAAGCCTTTGGATTATGATTCCTCAAACCCTTCACCTAAAGCAAGAACAGAGTCCATTAAGAAGACTAAACATGTGTTGAGGAAATTTGCCTTCTCCCAAAAGAGAAGGAAAAGGAGGAAGCAAACTTAGTAAGAGACGAAAGAAAAGATGAGGAGATGGACACTGAACTAGACTGTTGTAACGTACGCGTGTTTTCGTTCTTCGATAATCCGACATCGATACTCACTTTATCGACTGCCGAGAAATCGAAGGCCGAAAACCGAGATGTTATGGGTTTTAAAAAGAAAAGAAAAGAAAGAAGAGAGAAAAAGAAGAAAGAAAAAGAAAGAAAACAGAAAATAGAGAGAGAGGAAGATAGACAATTTTAGAAAACAGAGAATTAGAAAAACAGAAGATAGAAAATTTTAAAAATAGAACGGAACAGAAAGAAATAACAGAACAACTTCAGAATCTCACAATTCGCAGCGGAACAACATATAATAATAAATGAATAATCTTTAAACAAAGAACTATATCAGTTATTACATTTCATCACATTATATTACATTACATCAAATCATCAGAGTGTACAACAACATACAACATCAAACAGTGCAGCGGAAAAAGAAATACTATATACTAGTAATACGCCATGTCAATCCAGCTTGCCTCCAGCAACTCCAGAATATCCAGAATATCCTGATAAACCTAACTCTTAACTGCCCGTGTGGAAATTGGTGGGCACCCAGAGTTTAGGAAGGAAAACAATAAACTCCGAGTCAGTCATGTGACTGGTGTGAGAACTCAAAACAGTTTATTTAACTTTAAAATCAAAATAGAGGAATATTTTTAAATCAATTCGCAATGCTTTTAAAAATGAGACTACCATAAGGCCTCCTGCCACACACACAATGCAAACGCAGACTTGGAGAAGATTTCTCCTTATGATAGTCAAAGATGCTTGATACGCATTAAAATCAAATCAATTTTGATATTATTATTAGTGCATAGTGTAGAAGAAATTCATTTCGAAAGTAGAATATAAATCTTAGCCAGCATAGGTACCATTATATTATGCCTACTAATAGCTACCATATTAGATGGCAGGTTCTACAACTAAAACCGTACAAGTCTCGTATTGTTTCTTTGGATTTCCAACGAATGGTCAGGCTAAGGAACTTCCTACTGCCACATGGGATCGCCTCTGGCTGGACGTCCCCGAGAACTTAACCAGCTCTCTGCCAACACAAGGCCGGGTTACCTTTATCACTAGGTAACTACTACACGAATATGGCATCCCCCGGTCCCATCGGACCTTTAACCGAGCGCTCGTCACCAACAACACCACACAGAAATAGATATAGTGTATCAACATGAGTAAGTATCTGGGCTCCATACCATGATACCACCCTTTCCAGAAGGAAATGCACATACCCTAAAGGGAGCTACCCCTCATAACCTTGCCGCATCTTTCCTGTTTTGACCATTAACGGGATGTGAGGCTCGATGAATTCACGTCCACAAAAACACACTTTGTACAAAAAGCCGTGCTTTGGGTCAACAAATGATCAACACAATGATCACTAAGATAGACGATCAAATAAATGATCCTATCACAAATAATCAACACAATGATCATTTCAGCATCACTCAGCATGTCACATTACCAAAATGGGATATATCGCTGATAACTTCAACTATATAACCTTTGAGCTCGTACGTCTCAAAGAAGGGTGTTAAGCAAAGAATAAATTCTCCGCCACCAACAGAAATATATTTGAAAGAAATCGGCTTTATATCTCAAATTGTAATGTCAGGCATACAATCCATACAAGTCTGTTCCGGGCTCGAACAGAACCGAAGGCACTTACAAAGAAGTCCTTGCAATCCGGATATTCACAATCCTGATCGGATTCACCATCACATATGGAGAACTCAATACCGTAGCTACTCGGTGCAGAGTCAATCGATAGTTCATCCTATCGCTTTCGCAAATACCGGTCTTCAACACCGATCTTCAAATGCAATTCACAACGACGTATCACATATTCGGAGTGGGTTATACGACCCCATGGTCCTTTCCCGGTTAACCCGAATAGTGAGCGCTTATTCAAAAATAAGTGTGCATTCAAATTCAAACAAATCACATCAATTACCCATTCAAAGGGAAATATTGATAGTCGGTTATTGAACTATCAATGGATATGCATACATCACCAGATTCCAAATAATTTTCCAAATTATCTATTTTCCAAAATATCTTTACAAGATATTTAATTTCAACACTTCAAAAATAAATCAATATTTATTTTTATACAAATTCCACTTTTCACATATAAATTCCATAATGAATTAATATCTCAAAATATCCATGCATATACGATTTCAATTATTCATTTCAATTTATCTTCAAAAGATAAATTCTATAAATTCACTTCATATTGGAAAACATTTCCATACTTATTTATAAATAAGTAATTCACAATCTTTTATTTTCAACACTTAGAAAATATTCCATATACTTAAATCGAATTAAGTATATATTTCATTTTTTTAAGGAAATCATTCACTTAACATATTTATTTGGGTCAAAACGAATGTTGCGTAAAACATCGTTACAACAACCCAACATCACTAGTATAGGGATTCGAAATTAAAATAGATATATAAATCCCAATACTATACAAAAACATTTCCATTCGGAAATCATTTACTATAACAATAGTGTTATAGTCCACCATTTCCCTTTTTTTCCTCGAAAACGTCTATTTCAACAATAAATGTTGAAATCTATGGTTTCGAATCTCAACACATTTTAAAACATCGTTAGATAGTTTTAATTCAATTTAAACATCTCCTTCAAAACAATTTCTTTAACATATCATTCACTATTCAAAAACGTGAATATACTTCTTTAACAAATTCCATCCTTTTATTCATTTTAATTCAAAGAATTATTCACTGTCTAAAAACGTGAATATAACTCTATTTCTAAGTTATAACAATTAACTTATCAAAATAAGTCGTTTGCGGATTTATAAAACAACGTTTATAAATTCCATTTCTATTTATTTATAAAAACTTCTTTTTTTATAAATTCCTTTATTAACATATTTCAGTTTATAACTCAATTATAAACTAAATGTTTATATTATAAGTTAAATACTTATAAAACGATTATTTTACAAAATCGTTCATTTAACTTCCCAAATTATTAATCTTAACTTATAAGATTGTTTATTTATCCAAAATTCATTCTTTCGATAACTTTATAAATTTTATAAACCTACTGCTTATAAAATTTCATTTATAACTTCACAGTTTAAAATTCTATAAATTTCATTCATTTAGGAAATTCATTTCCACTACATTCAAACACTTATAAAACTCGTTTTATAATGTCCATAATTCAATTCATAAATATCCATTTATAAATCTCTTAATATAAATCAATTTATATTATTCTTTAAAACGTCTTTAAATTCCTTTATAATTTCATCATTCTCTTGATTTATAAAATAATTAAATTTTATAAATCCTATATTTAAACTTTTCACAATAAATTCAAATTTCTCAATTTAAACCATTTTATAAAATTATTAACTCCATAATTTCAAAAATCAACTTTTAACCGTATTTCTCAAAATTAGCTTTTTAACTATATTTCACAAAAACCATAATTTTTATAACATTAAAAAATTATAACGTTTATTTACTTAATATGGATCAATTCCAAAAATAAAGTATATTTTCAAAATCACTTTAAAAACATTTTAAAATCCCAAAATCTGGGTCCAATGATGCTACACACCAAATAGTCAATCACGACAAACAACGATATCATATATCGATATGATAATCCATCAAATATCAAAATATCTGAAATAAAATAAAAACTGTTGAGGAATCCAGTTGGATCCCTCCAACCTGTTTCCTGCATCCAAAAACATTAGCACAATACCAATTTCGCTCCAGTACGAAATTATCGCGGTATATGTTCTTAATAAATATTATCCGCTTAATAACGGCGTAATAGGGTCTCATCCGCTAAACAAAAAATGCGGGAAATCAATCAACTGCAATATATACATATGCCAATATATATATATTGATATTATATATAATACCAATTTCACTGTTTATGAAATATTCGCGGTATATGTTTTTATTAAATAACATCCGCTTACTAACGGCGCATAATGTCTATTTTAACAATCAATAAATTTACAGTCATCATTCAAACATGCATTCAAATATTTTAAATCTAATTATTTAAAATAAAATCGAAATCTATTCGATTGAGTGAGAAGTTCTCACCTTGGTTTTAATTTCCGTTTCAGCTTTTATTTCGAATAAAATTAAACGCGCGTTTAATTTTACCCGAAATTCTCACTAACTCCAAACGACTCCAAACCAACTCCATCGCGTAGTGCTCGTCCATACGATTCCAACGCAACTGAGTTTGCATTTTTTCGACCTCGTATGAAAAAGTTATGAATTTTACAAGTTACACGAGTTTATATACTTATATTTACAACATAACTTTAAAAATTATAAACCTCTCCTCAATCCTAGCCACATGATCATGATCCAAAGGCCCAAAATCTTCATCTCCTACATCACCACGCACGCGCAAGTCTCCAGGCTATGAACATTGAGGCCGAACCCATCATGATTCCTAGGGTTAGCATTTTCACTCAAATCACTCAACTATACATCATCATACCACTCCCATGTCGAAGAGCACGACCACCTCTACCTCTGGCCCCATCCCCAGCAAGCTCGGCTGCCTAGATAGCCTCGAAAACCGTGCCGACCTGATGGTGAACGGCCCATCCTTGCTCCCTCTACGCAACTCCAAACTCGATCATATCCGTATGGATTTCAAGCTCTCTTCATGCTCTACCTTTTTCGTGTTGAACACTTCTTCTAATTCCTTGTAGATTGGGAGAGATTGAGAGATGAAGGAGATGGATTTCTGGCCATTCAGTTTTAGGGCCGGCTACATGAATGAATTAGGGTTTGGAATGATATTTTATCAAATTTATGAAGAGAGAGGTGTATTTATAGAGTTTCGTTCGACACTATTCACCCGGAAATTCCGAACTCCGATTTAGACGCCGTAACCAGCGTACCTAGGGTTTATCCCGCGTTCCGGACACAATGGAACAGGTTTCGGAAGCTAATTCGGAAGTATGTGCGAGTTATGGCTGAAAACGTTCAATTTAAATTAAACCGATTTAAACCGATTTCTAGGCGTTTTAATTTGTACCGGACAAACGGTAAATCCAAACGACTTGAAATTTGAAACCTTACAATAATATCACATTACGGATCCGATGAAACTGGTTTCGTCGAAATCCGAGACTTTTTGAAAAATGGCTATTTTGACTCGCCAGATTTAAATTAAAAACGATTCGATGCGTTTCGAGCTGCCACGATCAAACGATAACTCCGATTGACACGAAAATTAAAATCCGGTAATAACTAACTATTACGGATCCAATGAAACTGGTTTCGTTCAATTCTGAGACTGTCCAAAAATTGGCTATTTTACAGTCGATTATTAAATATTAAAATATTCAATTTTCACAAATTAACTTTTAGTTCGATTTTAAAAGTTCTAAAATATCATTCTAACTTTAACATGATAAAATAAAATTTTACAAATCATTTTCAGTCATATTTAACTCAATTTTCAATTATTTCCATAATTTAACGTATTAAATTATTAATTTAATTATCCAATTAAATCTAAAAATTCAAATATAAATTTATTTGACTTAAAAATTCACTTATAAATATTTAAAATTAATTAAATATTCAAATTTTAATTTATAAAAATTCTGGGTCGTTACAATCTTTCCCCCTTAAAAGAATTTCGTCCTCGAAATTACAATTAAGAAAGGTTACAGAATTTATTAACTTTCTAAAATTCATAGTTAAACTTTTTACCAATCTTTACTAAGTTTTAAATCATACTTAGTTATCTTTTCAAAAACAAACTATATCATTTAACTTTCAACTTCAAAACAAAGTTTAAAGTTCAAAAAAAAATTTCCTATTTTTCTCAAATTTTTTCTAACGCCTTAAATTTCCGGAAAAATTCGCCATGTCTCCTTTGCGCGGCTCGATCCAAAAAAAAATGACAGTATATATATCACAAATATACATCTCATCAAGTAATGAGGCATCCCGAAGGGAAAAAAGTGTAAAAGTACTGTATTTAATCCGAGATATGTACCTTATATTTTATTAGCAAACATATACGGCTAATATAGCGCTAAAGCGAACTCCAAATGCGAAGCAACGCGATCCGCACCTACTAATCACTCAACAAACAACATGAGAACATGCACATATGCAAATAATCTCAATATACAACATATAGCAACATAACTATACATGTCACATAGCAAATGCAACTAAAGCAATATATATTCAACCATCAACCAACTACATTCATAACCAATAATATTCATTCATATTCTCATTCATATATAATGAATTGGTTTTCAATTTAAATCACATTTGATTTATTAACATTGGATTTTATCAACATTCATTCTCAATTCAATTAGTTTACATTTACTAATTAAATCCAATTCACTTTCAATTCTATTCAAATCTATTTACTTTCAATTTGAATTCAATTTCATAGCTTTTAATTTCATTAATTCTTAATGAATTACATATAATCAATCAACAATCATATAACAACCAACGTTTATATTAATTACAACCAAATTTCTTTTGCTTATATTCATTCAATTTGGTTTAACATCTTCACTTTCCAATTGGTTTTATTTAAATTGATTTTCATTCAATTTTATTTAACTTTCAGTAACATTAGATTTTAATGAATTAACACTTTCATTAATTATTCCTTATCAACTTAAATTACATTCAATTGTTTTAACATTCAATCCATTCATTCAATTTTATTCAATTTCCAAAGTTGAATTTCATTTATATAACTTAAGTTCATATTCATTCAATCCATTTGATTATTTACAACTCATATTCATAAATATATTCATATAATTTCACTTTTTATATATATAAGTTTATTTCACAATTGTAAACACTTTAATTATAATTTTATTCTTATAATTCTTTTACTTATACAATTATTCTTTTATTTAGATTATTCAAACAACTTAACAATCACTTATATACACTTTAATAATTCTGAAAAATTATTCCTTTATATATAAAAATATAATCAAGGTAAAATTATTTCATTTACCCCATTTAAAACAATATCGTGCCGAATTGTTCTATTCAAGTGTTTAGAAACCCCTTCGGCATAGTCTTGCGGACCACGCTGACGAAAGTTCATATGCTACTCAATAAACCAATCATCACAATATAAAACAATTTTATATTCACTAACAAATACGCTCTCTTAGCTATTATTACACTCAACTCATTCTAGAGTACTGCTGACTCTATCTCTAATGAGTAATACCCAACAGAACCATGGTTGTCGCTTAACCATCAGAGCTCTGATACCAAATGTAACGTACGCGTGTTTTCGTTCTTCGATAATCCGACATCGATACTCACTTTATCGACTGCCGAGAAATCGAAGGCCGAAAACCGAGATGTTATGGGTTTTAAAAAGAAAAGAAAAGAAAGAAGAGAGAAAAAGAAGAAAGAAAAAGAAAGAAAACAGAAAATAGAGAGAGAGGAAGATAGACAATTTTAGAAAACAGAGAATTAGAAAAACAGAAGATAGAAAATTTTAAAAATAGAACGGAACAGAAAGAAATAACAGAACAACTTCAGAATCTCACAATTCGCAGCGGAACAACATATAATAATAAATGAATAATCTTTAAACAAAGAACTATATCAGTTATTACATTTCATCACATTATATTACATTACATCAAATCATCAGAGTGTACAACAACATACAACATCAAACAGTGCAGCGGAAAAAGAAATACTATATACTAGTAATACGCCATGTCAATCCAGCTTGCCTCCAGCAACTCCAGAATATCCAAAATATCCTGATAAACCTAACTCTTAACTGCCCGTGTGGAAATTGGTGGGCACCCAGAGTTTAGGAAGGAAAACAATAAACTCCGAGTCAGTCATGTGACTGGTGTGAGAACTCAAAACAGTTTATTTAACTTTAAAATCAAAATAGAGGAATATTTTTAAATCAATTCGCAATGCTTTTAAAAATGAGACTACCATAAGGCCTCCTGCCACACACACAATGCAAACGCAGACTTGGAGAAGATTTCTCCTTATGATAGTCAAAGATGCTTGATACGCATTAAAATCAAATCAATTTTGATATTATTATTAGTGCATAGTGTAGAAGAAATTCATTTCGAAAGTAGAATATAAATCTTAGCCAGCATAGGTACCATTATATTATGCCTACTAATAGCTACCATATTAGATGGCAGGTTCTACAACTAAAACCGTACAAGTCTCGTATTGTTTCTTTGGATTTCCAACGAATGGTCAGGCTAAGGAACTTCCTACTGCCACATGGGATCGCCTCTGGCTGGACGTCCCCGAGAACTTAACCAGCTCTCTGCCAACACAAGGCCGGGTTACCTTTATCACTAGGTAACTACTACACGAATATGGCATCCCCCGGTCCCATCGGACCTTTAACCGAGCGCTCGTCACCAACAACACCACACAGAAATAGATATAGTGTATCAACATGAGTAAGTATCTGGGCTCCATACCATGATACCACCCTTTCCAGAAGGAAATGCACATACCCTAAAGGGAGCTACCCCTCATAACCTTGCCGCATCTTTCCTGTTTTGACCATTAACGGGATGTGAGGCTCGATGAATTCACGTCCACAAAAACACACTTTGTACAAAAAGCCGTGCTTTGGGTCAACAAATGATCAACACAATGATCACTAAGATAGACGATCAAATAAATGATCCTATCACAAATAATCAACACAATGATCATTTCAGCATCACTCAGCATGTCACATTACCAAAATGGGATATATCGCTGATAACTTCAACTATATAACCTTTGAGCTCGTACGTCTCAAAGAAGGGTGTTAAGCAAAGAATAAATTCTCCGCCACCAACAGAAATATATTTGAAAGAAATCGGCTTTATATCTCAAATTGTAATGTCAGGCATACAATCCATACAAGTCTGTTCCGGGCTCGAACAGAACCGAAGGCACTTACAAAGAAGTCCTTGCAATCCGGATATTCACAATCCTGATCGGATTCACCATCACATATGGAGAACTCAATACCGTAGCTACTCGGTGCAGAGTCAATCGATAGTTCATCCTATCGCTTTCGCAAATACCGGTCTTCAACACCGATCTTCAAATGCAATTCACAACGACGTATCACATATTCGGAGTGGGTTATACGACCCCATGGTCCTTTCCCGGTTAACCCGAATAGTGAGCGCTTATTCAAAAATAAGTGTGCATTCAAATTCAAACAAATCACATCAATTACCCATTCAAAGGGAAATATTGATAGTCGGTTATTGAACTATCAATGGATATGCATACATCACCAGATTCCAAATAATTTTCCAAATTATCTATTTTCCAAAATATCTTTACAAGATATTTAATTTCAACACTTCAAAAATAAATCAATATTTATTTTTATACAAATTCCACTTTTCACATATAAATTCCATAATGAATTAATATCTCAAAATATCCATGCATATACGATTTCAATTATTCATTTCAATTTATCTTCAAAAGATAAATTCTATAAATTCACTTCATATTGGAAAACATTTCCATACTTATTTATAAATAAGTAATTCACAATCTTTTATTTTCAACACTTAGAAAATATTCCATATACTTAAATCGAATTAAGTATATATTTCATTTTTTTAAGGAAATCATTCACTTAACATATTTATTTGGGTCAAAACGAATGTTGCGTAAAACATCGTTACAACAACCCAACATCACTAGTATAGGGATTCGAAATTAAAATAGATATATAAATCCCAATACTATACAAAAACATTTCCATTCGGAAATCATTTACTATAACAATAGTGTTATAGTCCACCATTTCCCTTTTTTTCCTCGAAAACGTCTATTTCAACAATAAATGTTGAAATCTATGGTTTCGAATCTCAACACATTTTAAAACATCGTTAGATAGTTTTAATTCAATTTAAACATCTCCTTCAAAACAATTTCTTTAACATATCATTCACTATTCAAAAACGTGAATATACTTCTTTAACAAATTCCATCCTTTTATTCATTTTAATTCAAAGAATTATTCACTGTCTAAAAACGTGAATATAACTCTATTTCTAAGTTATAACAATTAACTTATCAAAATAAGTCGTTTGCGGATTTATAAAACAACGTTTATAAATTCCATTTCTATTTATTTATAAAAACTTCTTTTTTTATAAATTCCTTTATTAACATATTTCAGTTTATAACTCAATTATAAACTAAATGTTTATATTATAAGTTAAATACTTATAAAACGATTATTTTACAAAATCGTTCATTTAACTTCCCAAATTATTAATCTTAACTTATAAGATTGTTTATTTATCCAAAATTCATTCTTTCGATAACTTTATAAATTTTATAAACCTACTGCTTATAAAATTTCATTTATAACTTCACAGTTTAAAATTCTATAAATTTCATTCATTTAGGAAATTCATTTCCACTACATTCAAACACTTATAAAACTCGTTTTATAATGTCCATAATTCAATTCATAAATATCCATTTATAAATCTCTTAATATAAATCAATTTATATTATTCTTTAAAACGTCTTTAAATTCCTTTATAATTTCATCATTCTCTTGATTTATAAAATAATTAAATTTTATAAATCCTATATTTAAACTTTTCACAATAAATTCAAATTTCTCAATTTAAACCATTTTATAAAATTATTAACTCCATAATTTCAAAAATCAACTTTTAACCGTATTTCTCAAAATTAGCTTTTTAACTATATTTCACAAAAACCATAATTTTTATAACATTAAAAAATTATAACGTTTATTTACTTAATATGGATCAATTCCAAAAATAAAGTATATTTTCAAAATCACTTTAAAAACATTTTAAAATCCCAAAATCTGGGTCCAATGATGCTACACACCAAATAGTCAATCACGACAAACAACGATATCATATATCGATATGATAATCCATCAAATATCAAAATATCTGAAATAAAATAAAAACTGTTGAGGAATCCAGTTGGATCCCTCCAACCTGTTTCCTGCATCCAAAAACATTAGCACAATACCAATTTCGCTCCAGTACGAAATTATCGCGGTATATGTTCTTAATAAATATTATCCGCTTAATAACGGCGTAATAGGGTCTCATCCGCTAAACAAAAAATGCGGGAAATCAATCAACTGCAATATATACATATGCCAATATATATATATTGATATTATATATAATACCAATTTCACTGTTTATGAAATATTCGCGGTATATGTTTTTATTAAATAACATCCGCTTACTAACGGCGCATAATGTCTATTTTAACAATCAATAAATTTACAGTCATCATTCAAACATGCATTCAAATATTTTAAATCTAATTATTTAAAATAAAATCGAAATCTATTCGATTGAGTGAGAAGTTCTCACCTTGGTTTTAATTTCCGTTTCAGCTTTTATTTCGAATAAAATTAAACGCGCGTTTAATTTTACCCGAAATTCTCACTAACTCCAAACGACTCCAAACCAACTCCATCGCGTAGTGCTCGTCCATACGATTCCAACGCAACTGAGTTTGCATTTTTTCGACCTCGTATGAAAAAGTTATGAATTTTACAAGTTACACGAGTTTATATACTTATATTTACAACATAACTTTAAAAATTATAAACCTCTCCTCAATCCTAGCCACATGATCATGATCCAAAGGCCCAAAATCTTCATCTCCTACATCACCACGCACGCGCAAGTCTCCAGGCTATGAACATTGAGGCCGAACCCATCATGATTCCTAGGGTTAGCATTTTCACTCAAATCACTCAACTATACATCATCATACCACTCCCATGTCGAAGAGCACGACCACCTCTACCTCTGGCCCCATCCCCAGCAAGCTCGGCTGCCTAGATAGCCTCGAAAACCGTGCCGACCTGATGGTGAACGGCCCATCCTTGCTCCCTCTACGCAACTCCAAACTCGATCATATCCGTATGGATTTCAAGCTCTCTTCATGCTCTACCTTTTTCGTGTTGAACACTTCTTCTAATTCCTTGTAGATTGGGAGAGATTGAGAGATGAAGGAGATGGATTTCTGGCCATTCAGTTTTAGGGCCGGCTACATGAATGAATTAGGGTTTGGAATGATATTTTATCAAATTTATGAAGAGAGAGGTGTATTTATAGAGTTTCGTTCGACACTATTCACCCGGAAATTCCGAACTCCGATTTAGACGCCGTAACCAGCGTACCTAGGGTTTATCCCGCGTTCCGGACACAATGGAACAGGTTTCGGAAGCTAATTCGGAAGTATGTGCGAGTTATGGCTGAAAACGTTCAATTTAAATTAAACCGATTTAAACCGATTTCTAGGCGTTTTAATTTGTACCGGACAAACGGTAAATCCAAACGACTTGAAATTTGAAACCTTACAATAATATCACATTACGGATCCGATGAAACTGGTTTCGTCGAAATCCGAGACTTTTTGAAAAATGGCTATTTTGACTCGCCAGATTTAAATTAAAAACGATTCGATGCGTTTCGAGCTGCCACGATCAAACGATAACTCCGATTGACACGAAAATTAAAATCCGGTAATAACTAACTATTACGGATCCAATGAAACTAGTTTCGTTCAATTCTGAGACTGTCCAAAAATTGGCTATTTTACAGTCGATTATTAAATATTAAAATATTCAATTTTCACAAATTAACTTTTAGTTCGATTTTAAAAGTTCTAAAATATCATTCTAACTTTAACATGATAAAATAAAATTTTACAAATCATTTTCAGTCATATTTAACTCAATTTTCAATTATTTCCATAATTTAACGTATTAAATTATTAATTTAATTATCCAATTAAATCTAAAAATTCAAATATAAATTTATTTGACTTAAAAATTCACTTATAAATATTTAAAATTAATTAAATATTCAAATTTTAATTTATAAAAATTCTGGGTCGTTACAACTGTAGAAATGAACGTGAAAGAATGAAGCCTACTAAAGATCTAGAGGAAATATGCTTGGATCCATCCGATACAACGAAGATAGTTAAGATCTGAAAAGAGCTAGACAACAAGCTGAAAGAAGAGATAGTCTAGTTCCTTCAATCTAGCAAAGATGTATTTTCTTGAACCCATTTAGATATAGTTGGAATAGACCCAACCACCATATTTCATGCTTTGAATATAGACCCGAATATCACACCGATCCGGTAGAATAAAAGATAGTTCGATTAAACTTGGTCCAATGCTTAAAAGAAGAAGTCAAAGGATTGCTCGAAAATGGATTTATCGAAGAGGTGCTTTATCCAAAGTGGTTTGAAATTCTTGTTCTAGTCAAGAAATCCAATGGGAAGTGGAGTATGTGTGTCGATTACACTGTTTTGAATAAAGCATGCCTAAAAAAAATGCTATCTTCTCTCGAGGATAGACCAGTTAGTTAATGAAAAGAGCGGACACCAACTTTTATCTTTCATGGCATGTATTATGGACGCAATCAAATTCCAATGTTCAAACTAAATGAGGAAACTACTAGTTTTATAATGGACTAGGTAACATATTGCTATAAAGTAATGCCTTCTAGATTGAAGAATGCTAGACAACATACCAAAGACTAGTGAATAGTATGTTCAGAGAACAAATTGGTCGGAACATGGAAGTATATATAGATGATATGTTGGTTGAGTCCCAGGAGAGAGGCGGTGATCTAAAAGACCTAGAAGAAATGTTTGATGTATTAGGAAGATATCAGATGAAGCTTAACCCACAAAAGTGTTCTTTTAGAATTCAGTCTGGCAAATTCTTAGGATATATTGTCAATATAAGAGGAATTTAAACTAATGCTGACCAAATTCATGCCATTAGAGATATGGAAGAATCTAAGACATGCAAAGATGCAATGAGCTTGAATGTGAGAGTGGAAGCATTGAACAGATTCATTTCCAAGGCTATCGATAAGTGCATTCCATTCTTTAATGAGATTAAGAAGAATAATAACTTTGCATGGAGTAAAGACTGTCAAAAAGCTTTCAAGGAACTGAAAGATCATTTGGAAAAAGCACCAATTCTCTCTATCCCTATGGATGGGAAAAATCTTAGTCATTATATGGTCGTTTCTGAACATGCAATTAGCTCAGTGCCAATAAGAGAAGAAATAGGAATTTAACTTCTAGTATATTATACTAGCAAAAGACTCAAAGATGCAGAAACTAGATATCCAGTTATAGAGAAATTGGCGTAGTGTTTGATGCTCACCGTGTGAAAATTGAAAGCTTATTTTCAAGTGCATCCAATCAAAATCCTAACTATTTTCCCAATTAAGAAAGTTTTTAGTAAGCTAGAAACTTCAAGGAGATCGGTTAAATGGGGAATAGAGCTAGCCAACATGACATCGAATTCCTACCCCGGATACGAATTAAGGGACAGTCTCTAGCCGATTTTTCCAATAAATGTATAGGATTCATTAAAGAGAAATCATAAAAAGATCTAAAACCTAAGTGGCAACTATTCATGGATGGAACCTGAAATGAAAAAGTACCCTTGGCCAGATATGTGGTTATAACCCCCGATGGACATCTTTCGCATTATGTAATGAAACAGACATTTTCAGCCACCAACAATGTGGCCGAATATGAATCTATGATAGTAGGACTTACCCTATCCCTCCAATTGAAAACCCCTAGAATCGAGATTTTTAGTGATTCACAATTAATGGTAAATCAGCTAAATCAAAAATATCAGACGAAGGATAACAAACTAATTCTATATGTTAAAAAGATATTGAAAATGTTAACCCAATTCAAAGATGTCTCAGCACATTAAGTGTCAGAAGGCAATAATTCTCAAGTTGATTCTTTGGCTAAGTTGGCAAGCTCACGAAGGGCACCAAAAGCCCGAATCTTGCTAGTAGGTTACTAAGGGAATATTAGTAAAGAGAAGAAAAGCCTTAGTCCATAAAATGAGTCCTTAGTGTTGACCAGATCTCAAGCCTTAACACAGAAGGAGAAAAAAGACGAAACCGAGATCCTTTAAGAAAAACCCCCTCATACAGAAACAAATGATCAATACGAGAATAACTGGATAACGCCTATCGTTAAATATAACAAAAGAAAGGTTGCCAGTAAATAAAAAGGAGGCGAGGAGAATAAAATGGCAAGCTCTAATTTTTATCATGGAAAATGGCATACTTTATAAAAGGGATATTCAGTCCCTTATTTAGGATGTGTTAATCCAGAAACGATAGAAAAATTACTAAGGAAAGCCCATGAAGGATTCTATGGAGACAATTACAATGGTGTGAAACTAGCTAAGAAAGTTATGAGATAAGGCTTTTATTGGCCTCAAATGACTAGTCAAACCGTTGATTATCTAAGAAGATGTGAAAATTGTCTAAAGTTATCTATAATCCCACGTCTACCATCAAGTGAATTGACTTCTATCTCAAGTCCATGGTCTTTCGATGTATAGGGATTTGACCTAATCGGGCCATTGCCGATATCCAAAGAAGGATCATAAGTATGTGATAATATCCATTGATTACTTCACGAAGTGGGTAAAAGCTGAGCCTCTTTCGAATATCACATCGAGAAAGGTTCTCAAGTTCATAATTAAGAATATCCTTACAAGATTTGGAATTCCATACAAGATAATATCTAATGATGGAACTCAGTTTGAAAGTGAAGAATTAATCCTACTCCTTAATAAGAATGGAATCATTAAAAGCTTTTCATCTGTAGCTCATCCCAAAGAAAATACGGCTATTGAAGCAGCCAATAAAAATGTAAAGACCATCCTAAAGAAGCGGTTAGACAAAGCAAAAGGAAATTGGGTAGCGGAACTATCTTTCATTCCATGGACATATAAAACCTCTACTAAAATTGTAACAAGACATTATGTTCCCTAACATATGCATGTGAGGCCATGCTCCGAATTGAGATTGAAGTACCTTTTTTCGAAGGATTATATATATGCTTTTTAATCCAAATCATGAATTAAGGACAGAGTCCCTGGACCTAATCAATGAATTAAGAGATGAAGCGACCATACGAACGATTGAGTATCAACAATGAATATCCAAGTACTATAACTCTAGAGTAGGAGGAAGATCATTCCAAAAAGGAGATTTATTACTTTGAAGAGTAATGGAAAATACTGAGAATCCGACGGATGGATCATTTGGGCCAAATTAGGAAGGGGCCCTTATCATACACAAAGTAATCTCACCCGGGACTATAAACTATGCCAACCCGATGGCAATGTAATAGTAAGAACATGGAATGCTGAACATTTATGACCAAATTTTCCAACAATGGATGAATAAAGAAGTTGAAGAAGAAGAATTTACTAGCTTATACATGAGAAGGAGTGAGACTCTTCTTAGACAAAAGACCTGGCCATCAAAGACCCATGGCCATCAAAGGCCTTATAACAGAAAATTCTATAGTTTCGTTATCAAAGGCCTCACTAAAGAACTTCCTAGAGGGAGGAAGGGTGAGCCTTTGGCTTGTCCAAAGTGTCGACCAAGCTTTTAGTGCCATCATCAAAGGTCTCATCTATGTGCCTCTTGGAGGCAGGAGGGAGTATGGAGTAAGCCTATAGTGCCTCATCAAAGGCCTCACTTAAGCACCAAACCAACCTTCATTGCCATCATCAAAGGCCTTATAGAAGCGCCTCCTAGTGGGACGACAATAAGCCTTTGGCCTGTACAAAGTGATGAACCAGCCTTTAGTGACAAACCAGCCTTTGCCTCACTAAAGCGCCTGCTAGAGGGAGGTCGGGTAATTCTTTGGTCGTGCTTAAGAGAGCTAACCAAATGCACTGGAAAATAGGCCTAAATCATCATCTAAGATGGTGATAAGAGGTCCGAGCCAAGTAGTGTCCTAATCAATCAATCTTTTAGAGCAAGATCTATCAAAATCTGAGCCAAGTAGTACTCTAAATTAGTCAATCTTCTAGAGGAAGTTCTATCAAAATCCAAGCCAAAAAGTACTCCAAATCAGTTAATCCTCTAGGGGAAGATCCATCAAAATTCGAGCATGGTGGTGCTCCAAGTCAATCAATCTTCTAAAGGAAGATCAACCAAAATCCAAGCGAAGTAGCGCTTCATATTAAACAAATTTTCTAGAGGAAGGTCCATCAAATATGAGGTATTTATGCTCCCTAATAAATGTAATATTCAACTATCGGATAAGAATTTTTGGTCTTTGATTATTATCAGATATGGGTTTATGGTCTTGTATCATTATTACCAAATATGGATTTTCGATCTTCTATTATTATTGCCAGATTTGGATTTCTGGTCTTATATAATTATTTCCAGGCATGGATTTCTAATCTTCTTCTTTTATTGCCAGATATTGATTTATGGTCTTCTATCATTATTGTCAGATATGGATTTCTGGTCTTCTATTGTTATTGCTAGATAAAAAAATTCGGTCCTCTATTATTACTTCTGGTCTTCTATTATTATCAGATAAAGATTTCTGGTCTTCTTTTATCATTACCAGATATGGATTTCTCGACTCCTTTTATTGCTAGATATAAATTTCTAATCTTCTACTATTATTGCTAGATTTGGATTTCTGATCTTCTATTATTATTTCCAGATATGGATTTCCGGTCTTCTATCATTTTTTGCCACATAATCAATTCCTGCCTTTTATCATTATTTCTGGACTATTATTTTATCAGATAAGAATTTCTTGTCTTTTTTTATTATTACCAGATATAGGATTTTGATCTTCTTCTACTACCAGATATGGATTTATGGTCTTCTTTTATTGACATATATGGATTTTTGGTCTTCTTCTACTGCAGTTATGGATTTCTAATCTTCTTTTATCGACAGATATGGAATTTTGACCTTCTTTTACTATTACTGCTTAAAGGACTTTTAGTCTTATTCAACGAGTTTTTTGGCTTTCTATTATAACCATCATGCGGACCTACTGCCCTTCTATTGTCTTTGCTAGAATGGTTTTTGGACATCCTTCCTATGATATTTCCACTAAGGAAATTTTAATTCATAAATAATTATCTAATTTTAAATCCATGAAATTCTTTGTTAGATAATTTTCTAAACATGATAAACTCCAAAAGTAATATACGTTATGGATAAAAGCTCCTTCATAGTCTCTTGAAAAGTTCATTAGGAATCAATCAAAAGGGTAACAATAAAAATCATGATCTATTTCGAATTTTACAGGAAAACAACATTAGAGAGGAGATCTCACTGATGATTGGGCAATGCAAATAAATTCATGGTTTTACCTTAAAGAGTAAAAAGCATCACTTATACAAGGAGGGGGACAAGTGTTATCCATATAATTTCAATATCAAAAGTAATGTTATAAGCGACGATGTTGCAAAGGAATTGGTGCCATTAAGTTCAGCGTCGAAGGTTAATAGTGTCGTATGTAATCAATAATATGTATAGTCGATGTTGCTTCTCTTTGGCATCGCCTCAGCCACATACTATTATCACTTCCCAAGCTTCGTCGCATATTAGTAAAGCCAAGATTAATATTGCTTTAAATTGACCGTCAACAATCAATGTCGTAGATAACTAATATCGTGTGTCAACAATGCCTTCTTTCATTTATACCGCAATTCAACAGTGCCACATTCCACCAATATAGAAAAGGAGAACATCGCACCTAGTTGGTGTCGCATGAAATACACGCTGCCCATCATCAAAGTCAAATGGTTTTGGATGTCGCACTATTTGTTGTCGCTTCCAAGCAACATCACACTTCGTCGTCTATCGACAGATATTGCTTATCATAATGCCGCCAATCAATCAGCATCATTGATAGACCATCCCATAATGCCACCAATCAATCTTCATCATTGATAGACCATCCCATCATTGATAGCCCCTTCAGTGATGCCAAATCTTTTTAACATAGGTTGTTATCAATAGTACACTTTAGAAGTACCATCGCAAATAATCCTCGTGACATCGATGATGAAAATCGTCAACATCCACGAAGATGGGATGACAATCGATGCTGCTTTAATTCAATACTTCCGTCAAATAGTTAGAAGCACTAATCATCAACACCGAGAGTCATCAACTTCGATACTATCCCATATGAAGTCGCTCTTTCACAACACTACCCAGTGTTGACATCTCTCCTCATGAATGCTTGACGCCACCCTGTATTGATGCCATTGAACAATGAATCTAATGCCAAGTGACGCTGTTGGCTTTCCAAAGCCAAGCTTGCTGATGAGATTGGAGGCGGGATGGAGTCGCACTACCCCTACAAATATAGACCCAGGGTCGTGCAAATGGGGATGATCATTTCTTCTCTCTACTCTTCAAATCAAGTTCTTATAATCCCTAAATCCAATTGGAGATAAAACCCATTTGATTATAATTGTGCATAATTCATATGAACAAGAGCTTGGACTTGCCTCTTATTTTGATACTCCTTTTTGAACATTAGTGACATGGATGAGCATATGATTGAATCCTTAAACCCCAAAACTCGATATGATTATTTCAAAGGAGTATTGGACTTTGATCGATCATATGCACATATATACTTTGCCCAATACATTTGGACATTGGACCTTGAATATAAGAATGAATCACATAGGCCATTGATGAACTTGATGGACTATTGCACAAATTTGTTGCTTTTCTTTTTTGCCTCTTGTAAACATATAGCATGACATGGACCTTTAGAGAATATCACCTCCAATGCTCATATGGGTTCATAAATATATTATCTCTTATAGATCTTCAAGGATCTCAAACACGATGTTCCAAGAAAACATATGAATTTATAGTAATTCATCTCAAAGGCCCAATGGCATCATAAATCCATCCTTTAGTGATTCCATCTCGCATTAAATCTCAAGTGACAAGCTGGTTCTTGATAACATCATTTGGTCAACACTGAGTAAACCGAGCTTTATCATGTTTTGAATCAAGGATAAATTTGTCATAGTTAGCATCACGGGTGTTATACTAGTTTTTGGTCTAATAGTAACTAAATCTACATGTGAAGAAACATCCAACCTATGATTTATAGGTAGCCACTATAAAATTTGCATTGAACGTGTGGAGGCATAACTTGATAGGACAAAGGTTCGAGTTGTTCACCGATCATAAATTATTGAAATACCTTTATAGAAGGACCTTAACTTTTCGTAGCAAAGATGGTTTGATTTCTTAGCCTCCTATGTCTTTGACATTTCCTATATGTGTGATAAGAGAATGCTGTCACGGATGCATCATGTTGAAAATATTCCAGCTTGGGAGCTATGTTCCAAGAGTGGATGTAGTTAGAGCATATAGTTGGATATGATTTCGAATCGAAGGGTGAGCTTGAGTAAGGGATGTTAATGAGATTGACTATTAGATCTAATATTTTAGAACAAATTGGTACTAGTCAAAAGCATAATGCTAGAATAGTAGAGATTATTACTAAGCTTGAGGTGGGAGTAGAGTCCAAAGATTTGAAGTAGTATAGATTTGATCGAGATGGTCGGCTCCATAAATAATGAAGATTAAATGTAACTGATGAAAATGGACTTAGAGTTAAATTGTTGCCATCGTTCAAAGTTAACTATCCATCTCGAAGGAAATAAGATGTATGTAGATATGAAGTAGACATTTTATTGGGAATAAACGAAGGACGTTGAGACAATCGTCTCAAAATCTATGAATTTCCACTTGGTTAAAGTTGAGCAAAAGAAATTGAGTGGTTTATTGCAATTGCTTTGTTAACCGAAAAAATAGATTAACACCCTGGAGTGTGATACGAAAGCATCAGCTTGTTAGAACAGAATAAATATAATAGAAACATAGTGGAAAAGTAAATAAACGTAGAGAATTTTATAGTGGTTCGGTTGTTAACTAAGCACACGTCAACTTTATAACTTTACTTATTGATTTGATCTTGATAGAATAAGATTACAAGGTGATTGAAAGAGAATTGATCATAAGTACAGGGGCTAGACAAGTTCTAAGTCCTAGAAATGCCTATAGTTGTTGCCTTGATGACTATGGTGTGGAGGAGAGAGTTGAAGATTAGATGAAAATCCAATGTAGTGTTAGTAGAATCCCGATCCATTTTTAGTTGATATGTGGTTTATATTTATAGTGGTAATGGTTGTATTGGGCCAAACAGAGAGTTGGAGAATAGTCCAGAGGTCGGCCTAGGAAGGTATGTAAATTTGTGGACTCGCCTGGGTTAACTCCAGAAGTTGGTCTTGACCTCTTCATGTCTATGCCAGCTTCTGTGGTTCAACCCAGGTGGGTTGAGTCGACTTGCATCTTTAATGCTACTTGTTTTGCAATGTTCCATGTAATTTCTTTGGAAATTTGGTTAATGTTGATGATGGTTCCTTCATCACTTGTTTATTCTACTATTTTGACTGCTAGCCCTTTAATCTTGGTATTCTACTGTTTAGAATCCTCTGATACTGCTTGGGCACACATAACATAGGTAAAGAAGAGCTTATGCAAAGTTTGAGTGAGAAATATAGGAGTATGTGATGTCTCCACCTACCTCTCCAAGTCAGTACTGACTTTACACCATTGTTCCGTTCATATTCCTTTGAGTTGTTTCTATACTTAGTCTGAGTGTGCATGCAAAATTTCAAGTCATTTCATCTTCCTCTCAACGTTCTGGCTCCTATTGATTTCTACTTGGTTAGAAACCCAGTTAACATTTTCTCCCAGAGTATGCTTTCGCTAAAAATAGTGTACTCTAGAATGAGCCAATTCCTGAAGTATTATCCCATAAATCCTAGTCGATTATTGAAGTGCCTCCTTGGATGTTGCTTTTCTTTGGCTTAAGTTGATCAATTTATGTTCTCTGTCTGCTTGAACTTGGATTAGTACTTTTGTTCTTGATATTGGCTATATAATTTAGGTGTTGGAACTTGTAAGCAACTTTGTACTTTCCAATAAGCTCAGTATTGAGAGTCTAATTTGAGTAGCCAAAAACATGACATGTCGGTACCGAGTTCTCATGTTGGTACCGAGTTCTCATGTCGGTATCGATAAAAACACTTAGAGAAATTTTGTAATTCTCTTTTATAAACTAACATAGGCTTTCTTTTCTCTTCACTTTCTCATTTCCTTGTTTTAGTTGTCGTGTCCTCAAATCCTACAACTGAGATCTCGAGCTGCCTTCTTAATCTCTTTAGCCAATTCGACCTCACCGCCGACTTGCTTTCGCTAGTACACCACCTACCAACGCTTTCTACAAAAATTCTCCGTAATCCATCATTGTTGCCTACTCCAGGTCCACACTTTGAAAAGGCGGTGTCGAATCTCTTTGAAACCTTAGGCTGTGGTTAATTCATGGATTTGATTTGGAGGTAGTTGATGCTATGATGCTGATATGTTATGGTTGATGAGGTGGTTTAAGAACTGGCTAATTTCGTGAGATAGAAAGCAATCATCATCATGATGGTTCGCTTGGTCATGAAGCTAGAGTTTAGAGTTTCTTTCGATCAAACACATGTGGTTTCAGAGAAGAGTCTGACCTATCCCTTTTAATTATTTTCCTTACGAAGTTATCCAACTTCATCCATTGAGTGGGTACTGACACGACGATTAGTTTAGAGTTTGGAAATATCAGATGATTTCAACACTCTGCTTTTCTATAACTGCACGTCTGGTGTGATAGATTTAGTGGTATGCCCATAATTATGTAATTTGTTACATTTATCTAACTCATTGACCAATCTTGTTCAAAATGAAGGTATTCTTCCTATTGTATACTTGATATAATGTGGTTATATTAATTAATCAATTTAATTAAAAATATATTTAATACGAAATCCATACATGGTATGTTTTATGATAGTAGTTACAAAGTATTGTAACTGTGGGTAATTCATTACAATAAAACAAATATAGCATTTTAAATGTTCCTAGTAAAGATGCATCGAGACTGGATATCGATGTATCCGTTGAGACTAGAGTAACGTAACGCTCTCTAACTGTTGGGCAATGTATTACTCATGACTGTTGGGGGCACCAAGGAGTTACGCATCGGTAGTTTTCTGTTGGTCAATATTACTAAGGTCAAGCAGAGAATATCGATGTGACTAATTTACATGGTTCGCTCGACTTGAGAATATTATTGATCTTCAATGTGGAAGCCCCACTTTGATTATAGTTAAACCGTGGCACAGCGTCCATCGGACGACTATAGTTGGATTGAGTGGAAGCATTAGAAGTGAAACTCTATTCAAGAGAGGATTCGTCTCCTCAGTTATATGAGGTTAGTATCACGGTCAACTAAAGTCAACTCAAAGTCAAAGTCTCTGGCAAGAGTATTTTGGTTAATAATAATTGTTATTACTGAACCAAAAATTTTCTGTTTGGACTATAAAATTGAATGTGAATTATATTGGAATTTTGACCAGTACCAATAAAACAAAGTGATAAAGTTTTGATGAAGTGAATTAATGTAAATAATTATCACTATTAGGTACGGCTTATAATAAGCCAAATTGGATTTTACCAAAATATGAGTAAGCGATAAATTTGGCCAAAATGTCGCACCACCTGCTAAGTGACGTGTGAACGTTAATATTCGATTAGTTCGATATTAATCGTTGACTGGATTTATACCTATGAGTCTCACAACCGTAATTATGAATTCTCTGAAAAACCACATGATTTAATTCATTTATAAATGTTGTAAATTGATTAAATTAGTCGATATTTGAGAAATATTAATTATTATTTATTTATTTGATGTTTGGAAGTTTTTGTAATTGTTTTAATGCATTTATAAAAGTTATATTTGTGCGCATTGGTATACAATATCAATATAATTTAAAGATAGTTGCCTGAAATAATTTATGGAAATTTTATGTCATTTGAGGACATGATTTGTGGAAATTTTATGTCATTTGATGTCATGTTGTAAAGAAAGGATTGGAGAGAGAGAAACAATCAAGGGAATTAATTAGGGAAGTTTTAATTAAAGAATGGAAAAGTTCCATTCTTTCAACTGAAAACATATTCTCTAATCCATTTTGGATGTACAATTCATTCTTTCTCATTCAATCTCTTTCTTTCTCTTCTTCTAACTTTTCATGGCAGAAAACAAAAAAAATCAAAATTCTTTCAAATCAAAATAAGAAGATCAAATAAAACAAAACAAAAGTGGTTCATCCATATGTTGCAAAGTTAGGATGTGGATCTTGAAGATCTTAGGAGATATCATCATTCAAGGTGTGATTTCTATGCAACATCCTAAGGTGATACAATCAGATCTAAAAACATTCTTCATTCAAGATGCAAATCAAAGGCAACATCAACAAGGTGTGTTTTAAGGATTGGGTAGCAAGATATGTCATTTTCTATATATAGATGGTAATTTTGCAATGTTTGATGGAAAATTTGATTTGACTTTCATAATTTGTATGATGTCTTATTGTCTTGCTTGGTTAAAAAATTGTTTATAAAGATTGAATTATGTGTTGAAGGTTATGATTGAGTTTTCATTTGATAGATCAAAATTAAATTTGTTTACGTTTTAAAACAATATTTAAGTATAGATCTATGTTTTTAAACATTCTACTTAAAGTGTAATTCTTCAGATCTGAATGTTTACATGTTCGAATTATTTAGCTGCTTTTCTTTACTTTGTTAAATTGAAACTAAATCTATATATATTTTAAAATACAATGTTTTATCTCAATTCTATGTCTTAAAATTTAATTTAAATTCCATTTCTTTAAATCTGGAAATTTAGAATATCATGTTGATTGATTGAATTATATTTAAAGTTAAAAATGAAATTTATATGGAACCAATATAATGTTTCAATTATAGATCTAATATTTCATAACAAAGTGTAATTTTAGTTTTGAATGTTAATATATATATGTATGCGTGTGTACGTATGTATGCATTTATTACTTGAACTTTTTATTGCATTAGATATTTACATATGAATAAAAGGAATTGTTACAGCAAATCAAAGTTTTGAAATTGACTATAATAACTATCTAATTTATATTATTAGAAAGATTTAGTTGGATTCCATATATACATATTTGAATCTATTTGTATGTGTTCAATATAAAATTTATTTTTCTTTGCATATATTGTCATCGTATGAAATCGTTTCTTTTTTTAGTTAAGACGATAATATATACATACAATTCATTGTTTACCTTTTATATTCTTACAATTTTGTAGCTATTGTTTGTCCTAAATATGTTGCATTAATTAAGTTTACTAAAAGGGAAACTGTATCAATCACCTTTGTCATCGCTTATTTATTTCTATTTTAATTCCTATATAATAACCATTCAAACTATTCTTGTTTATTTTATGTATACATATCAATTACCATTGACTATGTACACTCCCTGTATGTTGCACTTGCACAATATTTACTGTGAGTATATTTAGAATTCATGTCACGTTTAGATTAGTCACTAATGTTATTTTATTAACCAATTATTTAATGTAATTAAGAGAAGGAAATGAAAAGTTTCCTTCTTTAACTAAATTTATGATCCCTCGTTAATTGAATAATTTAAGAGAAAGGAAATGAAAGTTTTCTTCTCTAACTAAATTTATGATTTCTCATTAATTGAATAATTGGAGAGAAAGGAAATGAAAATTTCCCTTTTCTAAATAAATATATGCCCCTAAATGAAAAGTTCCCTTTTCTAAATAAATTTATGCGCTCTCATTAATCGAATAAGTTAAGAGAAAGGAAATGAAATATTTCCTTCTCTGAATAAATTTGAAATTAAACGTTACGCACAAATTTGTATATAAGAGTATATTCGATATACTCTAACTTATATACACATTAAATTAAAGTGAAATTTATTTATAAAGTTAAATAAAATATATTTTTATTTAAAAGAAACTTGAAAAGTTCCAAATGAATTTAGACTTCATAGGCCCATTAAAGATCCAAAATGACTATATTTTTTGAAATTCATCCATTTCTTCCGCCGCAGGCTGGCCCAATTCCTTCACTGTGATCCTAAAAAAAGCTTCCTATGTCGCTCCAGAAAACGGATCCATTAGAAAAGTAATTTCAAAGGATAATGCGGATTATTTTTCAAATGCAAGCAAGCTCTCTACACCATTTGGCTTGTTCGCGGTGTTTTGCAGACTAGACTCATTTTGTGTAGATACTATGTTGCATTTGCCTCGATTAACACTTAGAATTCAATTGGTCGACATATGTCAACATCCTTTGAATTCCAAGAGTCGGTCATATGGATACTTCGCATTCTATGTAAAATTCATCTAGCCATGTTGAATGCTCTTATTTAGAATGACTCGCCAATCGGCTCATCGCAAATCTGCCGAAGGACCATTAAATCCTTTCGAGGGGCTTCGAACATTGCTTTGGTTGCTTCATATATTCCGGTTGAGACAACCAATCTTCAACTTTTGTGTTTGAGAGTTAGATGGTGCTAGTAGATGCCAGTGTTCCTCCCTAGTTGTCACCAGAGCGAATTTTAACAAACCACCAGAGCAAGCGCCCACCATTATGACTTAAAATATGCTTCACAATGTTTTCTTGCATCATGGAATTCTTACCTAAGATATTTTCTTATCGACAAGAAATGAACATGCACATTTTCCATCCCCTGGTTTCACAACTTGCAGCCGATACAGGTGTCTCAGCGGCACTGTTCCATCCTTCAACTCTTTCTTAAGAGATATCCCAGGAGTGATTGGGCATGCACCTTTTCAGATTCACCCAAACTGTTTTGCCTTATTGAGCTCACTATACCTCTTGCTCATGCAACGATTTAAGCGCCCTCCATGCTTCAAAGAGCTCACATATTTACTCAAATTCAAGAGGAGAAAAGTTTGCTCCTCCTTTGTTATTATCAAAGCCTGGACTAGGTGCAAGGTTATTGGGAACCTTCATAATAAGCATTTGATGTTCAAATTCAAATATTTCTTCGTCTGTTGTCTGGAAGGATTCAGTCGTCTTTGGTTAAAAGGAAGTAAGTTTTGTTCTATCAATTCTCTTTATAGTGACACTTCTTTACTCCAAACTGAAAGCATATCTCTTACTGATTTTTTGATGAGAGATAATAGATTGGAGCACAAAGAGATGCACAGACATCTACAGGCCATTAGAGCGATCGAACGCTCTGTCAGCTTCCTCTTGACGAATTAAAACTTGTTAGAGTATGGCTTGCCTGCCCAGGGAAATGAAGTTGACATAAAGTTCCTTCACAGAGCATCTCTAGGTCATGTACCCATTCCACTACATCCAATCGTGGCTCTAACGATGATCCTCAAGAGGAAGAGGAAGAAGGTGGATTGGCCGATGGTTGTGAATCTGGTGATTATCATGAGGAGGAGGCTATTGATATAGAGACCGACGAGCCTCTGGGAGATAATGAAAAAGGGAAGGATGTTGAAACTAGGGCAGATAGGCCTATAAAAGAGGGTGCTCCCAGTCGTGAGGGTGATAAAGGGAGAATTTCTACCATCCCCGAAGAGGATGAGATGGTTAAAAGAAGAAAAGGAAAGTGAGTCATGGTTATGGAGGAGGGAGAGATCTCCGACGATGAGAAAAATACCAACCTTCAGGCCACGAAGGAAAGGGAAACGAGATCCAAGGATGAATCACCAGGAATGAGCCTTGGTCTTCCCAGCCTTCCTTCTTCGATCCTTTTGGTCGATGAAATCATAAGTCCAAATCTCGTTACTTCTCCTCCTCTTGAACAACCAGTTGTTGGGACCCCACTTTCTATGGAAGATCAAGTTGCAGGGACTTATGTTGAGCCTACACCAACTTCTGACTTCATGAAAGATGTTGCCATCTATGTTAAAGAGTATGGGGACATCTCAATCACTGAAATAATAGAAGAAATTGATTCACATATCGACATATCTTTTGAGGCATTTATAAGTGAAGGCAGTAGCATTCCAACTCTAAAACAATGCCTAGCTAGTTCGTAAACCATAAAGGGGTTATTGGTGTTATACACTTCGCTCTAAGATCACAAATTTTCATCTTCACATACATCTTGATTTGTGTAATTCTGGTACTCATAAAATTTTGATTATTTCTAGTTCAATGGTGTATAACGGATATGAAGCACTTTACTGTAGCTCGAGCGACTATAGAACGAAGACTCCTAACCCTTATCCTCGTCGCTACGAAACAGACAAAGAGAGGAGAAGGAGAATAGAGCACGAGCATGATGAAGCTTACAGAGCTAAGAGAGAACGCCTCAATGCTGAAGAAGAAAGAGTGATGAGAAAGAGGGATTTCGGGGGAGATTCCTCCCATGATACTCTCAAAAACCCCTAAAGAGATTCCTCCGAGTGCCGTGGAGCCAATACTTCTATCATTCCTCTACATTCCAAAGCTCAAACTTCTATTATCCAAGATACTCCTTCATCATGGACCATTAGAACTTCTACTGTCTCTACTCCTTCTCAAGGTATATCAACACTTACGCTTTCTCCTTGTTTATCCCTCCTTCAAGCTTCTTATCCATACTTATACTTGCATGGATTAAAATTCGATCATGACATCAAAATCATTACTAAAGAAAGTGACAAATAACTTGCAGGAAATGTAAAGCGACATTGACTTGATTTTCAAATGGAAGAAATTATGCAAAGCTCATTCCAAGATCAATAAAATCAACCTCACACAACTTGACTCGCACAAAAAAGAGAGCAAAAAAGAGAGCATAAACCGAGAAGAGGCGACTAAAGAATGTGATGCTGACTTGATCAAAGTTACCCAAGAAAGAAATCTTGCACTCGAAAAGAAAGTGAGTGTAGATTGTTTGATGGAAGAAATAAAGAGTGCCCATACCGATGTAGAGATAGCTATAAGGAATAATCTTAGGGCCCCACATCTTGAAATGAGAGCTATAAGAAATAGGCAAAAGAGCAAGCCTTTTCTGGATAGGCGTCCGAGCTTGAACACCTCTTTGAAGAAGTGTAGAAACTCCTTGAGGAAAACCAAGGGCTGACCGAAAAGTCGAACACTTCGTTGTCCGATAAGCTTTCAAATGACATCAAGCTTTCTATTGACCGGAGTGTGCTGACTGATCTTGAAAATTGCCAGGATGCCGAGAAAGAGAAGAGGGACCAAGAGAGGGAAGACCTCAACCTAGCTGACTAACATTTCTATGCGAGTGTGATTATGCACAAGGATCTAAAGTGGTTAGGAAACGATTATCCTACCACCCTTGCTAAAGCATGGGAAAAAGTATTGTGTCGGGCTGGAGGTGACCATTCCAAGTCCGAGCTACTGACGCGGTAACTTGAGTGCCAAAGAGATAGATGTGCTTGTCGTAGGGAAGGAAGTTCTCCTTTTAGAGGATGCCATGGCTGTTGCTGCCCATGCTGGCCTGAGAACGTCGGGTCAGTGGAAGTGCATGTCTCACCGTTTGGGCATCAGTGACGATCACCCCCTCTTCAGCCACACTGCACGAGCCTTATTTCCCTGCTCTAGCAATTGATCAGTTCCCAGCAACCAAAGAATACGAAATTGGCAACATACCAAGGAGTCCCACTTCAAGTTTCTCAATTATTTCTCCTTTGCTCCAACAGGTTAATCGCACTCCTAAATCTATTACTGATTTGTACCATTCTCTCTGTAAAATCATAGGTCCACTTGACGTTCCGCCTTTGCCTCGTGCCTCTCAAAGCACACGAACCAAAGAGATTTTCGTCGCCTCCACTATTGTTTCCACAAGTTCAACTACTACCCTCAAGCCTTCCACCTTCGGGCACGGATCTGATGCCTAACAGATCGCAGCATTGGAAGGGTTAGAGGACATTGCTGTATTGGAGGAGGAGGATGTTCAGATGGTTAGTTCTACTGATCCAACCGGGGACAAGATGATGGTTGATAGAATCAAGAGAAAGAGAAATAAGGCAAATCTTAAAGTGAAGCTAGATGCTGCAAAGACCAGGATCCTCTCATTCACCATCAAGACTAGCAAACTGAAATTTACAGGTGAGTCAGTCAACAGGTTAGAGGAAAGTGACTTAAGAAAGATGGTGGTGAAGAAGAAGAAGACCTCAACCCGACCAGATAGGGGTGGCAAAGGTGTTGTGAGAAGAAGTGATGGGCTAGAGCATCAGTAGAGTCGGGTTTTGGTGTTTTCTTTTAGTTTGTCACTTTTGATTTCTTAAATCCTTTTGTACAAGTGTATAGTTAGTATGTAGCATCTTTTCTTTTGTCGTTGCATCAATAGAGTTTATACTTTTGCTTTTGATGTCCAAACAGGCCGACATTGTGCGAGAACGGACCCCGCCATTCAATAGTTTACATAGAGTAATATAAGCAATGAAAAGATTAGTATTTCTATTGTAATCTCTTTTGTGTACTTCTCTATATTCTATGTACCGTGTTGGTTCATATACCACTATATGTGATCATAATACGATTTCTTACCTTACAATTTCATATTATACACTACTGTACTGTGTGATACACGATGTGTTTATTTACCATATTTTTATGCATGTAAATGGTGTAAATAGAATACCTTGCAGTTATTTAGTTTTACTATTTTACTTCGCCATATTGTAGTTGACAGAATTTTTGTTCGACATAATAGAACCATGGAGTGACTTTTACTCTAAACTAGTGTTAGTATGTTATATGCCCCCCGGTCTATGGGGCCGATTGCCTGAACATTTGATGCGAGACCAGGCGCTTCGGAAGTCTCTGGTTGCCCCCATTCAAGGATGTATTATAGCTCCTATTTTTGGGAACTTACAGTCTGAAAGTTCGATTCCGAGCACTATGCACTTTGGTCACAGCCGATTTTCTTCGAGTTAGGTATTGAGGTTCTACCCGTACATTAGCCTCTATTACTTGAGACCCGTGAATAGCTCAGTTCCTTGGATTTTCCTTCAATGCTGGGGATGTCTAGCGATGTTGAGCTTTGAGCCATGGGGATTGATTTCTGCCAATCCTGCAACTGATAAGTTTCCTGATACCGCCAAAGCAATGTCCATACTTACAAGGTTTTAACAAACCGTTGATATTACTGGGGGTAATAACGATGATTCAAAGTACACTTGAATGTAGTTCCATTGGTTCAAGCGACAAAGGAGTGGATGCTCGCTTGGACGCGGTTTCATTGGTCCAAGAAGCGAAGGAGTTAGCCGCACTTAAATGCAGTTCCATCAACTCAAGTGGCAAAGGAATGAAAGCTTACTTGGATACGGTTTCGTCAGTCTAAGAAGCAAAAGAAATGGGTGCACTTGAATGCAGTTCCATCAGTTCAAGTGGCTAAGGAAACAAATGCTTACTTGGACGTGGGTCTATAGGTCTAACAAGCAAGGGGTGGCTTATAGATGCATGTGAGGGTGATGCTTTCCTAATGTTGCCAGAGAAACACTACTTCTTATAGGGCAAGGATCGATTTTCCCCATTGATTTGACAATTTGAGTCGATTTTCTTCATTCGACCCTATGGGTCACTTATTTGAGCATAGTTCCATTAGTTCAAGAAAAATGTGGATGGAGCGTACTTGGACACGATTCCACTGGTCCAAGTAGCGGGTGAATTGTTTTCGAGTTAATCTGACCTCGTCGACTAACTGGTTGCTTACATGAATGCGGTTCCATTGGTTCAAAAAGTGAAATAACTTTATTGATAAAATAAAGTGAAAGACAAATCTTGCCTATTTATAATGCCCACAGTATCCATGGGTGGATAATTTGCGAAAATTGGAACTACATAGATAGAAATTCAAATAAAATAGTGCCATAGCAAATCACTGTTGCAAGCATGGGGATTCTAGATTCCATTGACCGTTGTAAACTTGAAAGTTCCATCTCCAAGTTTCTGGCCAATAATGTAGGATCCTTCCTAGTTTGGGCCAAGTGGCCCTGTACCCAAGTAGATTCATTTTAGGATGAGATCTCCCACTTTGGAAGTGCAGTTGCGAACTTTAGCGTTGAAGTGTTTTGCTACTCCTTTTGATGAGCAACGGTTCTTAACTCGTCTTCTTCCCACTTCTCATCCATTTGATCAAGCGATTCGAGCAAGGGTTCACTTTGAAGTATCATCTCCGACGAAAGGGGACTTCCAGTTCCACTGGTATCATTTCTTTTGAACCGTATGCCAATGCAAAAGGTGAGTGCCCGGTCATCGACTTATAAGTTATTCTGTAAGCCCATGGTGCAAGTGGAAGTTCATCAACCCAAATTCCTCTAGCTTTTGTTAGCCTTTCTTGATGGTGAATTTGATGATTTTGTTCACTACCACTACTTGCTCATTTTCTTGCAGGTGTACCACTACGAAGAAGCTCTTTTTGATTTAGAAACACTCGTAGAAGTTCTTGAATTCGAAAGTCTAGAACTGAGTTCCATTCTTTGTGATGATTTTTACGGTACTCCAAACCTGTAAATAATGTTTTTAGTAAAGAAGTTAATTACTTTCTTAATATTGATGGTGTCCAGCAGTTCCGCTTTGACCCATTTGGTGAAGTAAACAACATTGACGATAGCGTATTAGGCTCCCCTTTTAGATATTGGCAATATGCCAATCAGATCGAATCCCCAGATTATAGACAGCTATGGGCTGACCATTTGCGTTAGCTCTATGGATGAGGTACTCATAATTTTGGTAAATCTATGGCACATGATCGCAACATCTAGCGTAGTCTACTGCATTCAGTTGACTAATGGCCAGAAATATCCATAACGGATAGCCTTCTTTGCTAGTATCTGTCTCCTGATGTAATTCCTACAGTTGCCTTTGTGAACTCCCTGGAGGATCCTCTTAGCTTTGCTACTGGTTATGCATTTGAGTGAAGGGGTGGAAAATCCCTTCTTTTAGAGCATTCCATGTTCTAGTACGAATCATGGTGCCTTTCAAGAAGCTTATTCCACTCATTCTGATCTCTGGCGAGCATCACTCTAAGTAGGCAGTCTTTGATCGGCTTCATCCACAATTCCCTTTCCTCTGTATTTTCTAGAATCCAATCGATGTACATTTGATCTATGCTAGGAATCATCAACATCTAAACTGGAACCAGCCCTATCGACTGTGCTTCTCCGGAACTATCTAGTTTAGCTAGGTAATCTTCTTTCATTTTACATTCTCTCGAAATATGACATATGGTATACTGTTCAATGTCGTCCAACAATTCTGTTGCCTTTGGTATATAAGGGCCAAGGTTTGCCCCTTTAGCCCGATATTCCCCTTTCACCTGACAGACAACTAGCCGAGAGTCGTTATAAATGTGCACTGCCCTTATTCCTAATTCTTTTATAATTTTTATCCCTACTATTATTGCCTTGTACTTTTCCTCGTTGTTAGTATAGAGAATTCCAACCTTAGAGCATGGGAAAAGGATTATCTATTAGTAGTTTCGAGAACAACTCCTGCTCTTGAGCAAAAATTATTTGATGTGCTATTGACAATAGTTTCCACTGTGACACTACCTCTATAGTATATTCTTCTTCGCCATCTCGGGTTGTAAATTGGACGATAAAATCTGCCAATGCATATCCATTGATTGCCCTTTCGGGGTGATAAGTGAAGTCGTACTGACTCGGTTCAATATTCCATTTGATAAGTCGTCCCAACGTCTCTAGACGTTACGACACCTGCTTCAAAGGTTGATTTGTCAACACTTTTATTGGGTTAGCCTGGAGGTATGGGCATAGTTTCCTTAATGCAATCAACAAGTAATAGGTTAGTTTTTCCAACTTTGGGTAGTTATTCTCAGCTCTAGTGAATCTCTTACTGATGTAGTAAATGAGCCGTTGAATTCTATCTTCATCGTATACCAGTGCTGCGTTTAAAGCGTGAGTTGACACCGCTAGGTAGATGAATAGTTCTTCCCCGCCCACCGATTCAGATAAAACCAGCGAGGTCACAATATGTCACAATAATTCCTCAAAAGCAGTTTGGCAGGCCTAATTCCAATCGAAAATTTTCTTTCCCTTCTTCAATGCATCGAAGAACGGTATACACTTGTCTATTGCTTTGGAAATAAATCAGCTCGACGCTGCAACCTTTCCATTCTGACTTTGCAATTCTTTTTTGGTTGTAGGGGATATGATGTTCTATAAGGTCGTGATCTACTCGGGATTACCTTCAATGCCTTTAGCATTCATGATGAAATCTAGAAAATTCCCTAAAGCCACACCGAAAGAACATTTTATTGGATTAAGCTTCATTTTGTACTTTTGGAGAATATCAAACATTGTCGAGAGGTTGTCCAGGTGATTTCCTGACACACGTGACTTGACTAGCATGTTGTCCATGTAGACTTCCATCGTTCGTCCAATTCGATCCTTGAACATTGTATTCACCAACCGTTGGTAGGTTGCACTGACATTCTTCAAGTTGAATGGCATCACTCGGTAACAACACAATTTAAAGTCCGCGACAAAGCTGGTATTCTCCTGGTCAGGTTCGTGCATCATAATTTGGATATATCCTGAGTAGGCATTAATGAATGAGAGTAGCTTGTGGCCTGCAGTTTCATCCACAAGCTGGTCGATTCAGGGTAACGGGAAGCTGTGCTTTGGATAGGCTTTGTTTAAGTTGAGTAATTATCACAAGTTCCCCACTTCCGATTGGAATTCTTAACTAAAACTTGATTCGACACCCACTCAGGACAGGTTGCATCGCGGATAAAGCCATTAGCCAACAACTTATCCACTTCTTCCTTTATTACAGTGGATCGCTTTGGACCTAGGCTGCGTCTCTTCTGCCTCAATAGGGTGTACTTAGGATCGATATTGAGCGCATGACATGCTACCTTCGGCGATATCTCACATATATCGGAACGCGTCGAAGCGAACATGTCCAGGTTGTCGTGAAGAAATTTAATCAATTCTTATTGCATTTTGATCCTAACTTGTGACCCTATTTTTAATAATTGAGTTAGGTCATCCATATCGACAGGGACTGACATCGTAATCTCTACCGATGCCACTTATTCCTCTCCTGAACTCTTCTTCGTAGGGTATGAAGCCTTGTCAAAATGACTATGGTCCCTGAACCGGAGGCGATTCTATAATTGCTATGCAGATGGTTCATGAACGTGGAGGGACTTCCCTACATTCTTTCCCTTTTCCTTTCATTTCGATTCATGTAACTCGACGATGTAATATTCTCTAGCGACGCTTTGATCTCCCTTTATAAATCTAACTCCATTCCCCGTCGAGAATTTCATGGTTAGGCACCACCGAGAGAAAGTGAACCTAAAATGAGCAAGGGTCAGTCGACCCAAGAAAGCGTTATAAGCTTACATTTCATCCACGATCATGAAGGTTTGAATAAGGACTACCCTTCGTTCTCCTTTCCTAAGCCAAGCAAGTCGATCATCCCGACTGGCTATCTTGGGTCTTCTGTAAAGCCTTGGATTTTCATTCGGCAAGCAAACACATCTTTTATGCAGATCTTCATATGATCGAACATATGTCGAAATAAGATATTGACCGAACTTCCACTATCCACCAGAACTCGACATATAATTGCTGACCTGATTTCGAAGGTTACCACCATCGGATCGACGCTTCTACTCTAGTGTCTCGGCTTCGAAACATATATCATCATTAAGTGTCCTTTGTTGCTTGGTTAAGGCGCCATCCACAATCGTAAAACAAGTTCCTTTCGGAGCGTGCTTTAGTGAACTCGGATATCGCTCTATCTCCTTTCAACTTTTCTATATTGGGTGAGGTCCACCAGAAATAGTGCCAATAACTAGCCTCTATTCCCTCCATTTGAATCCGTCTACACTGGATCTAGGTTGGATCCCTTTAGTACTTAGAGCTTGAGGTCTAGCGGACTGGTTATAATTTTGCAATTTTTTCATGTACTACTGGAGCCTGTTATTCTTAATCAATTCCGTAGTCAGATCTTTTGGACGTCGGCACCAGTTTGTGTTATGCCCGTGAGTCTCATGGAAGTGGTAAAACTTCCTTGATTGCTTTTTTCATTCAGATTCTTCCTTCCTAGGAGGCTTGTTATATTGCTTAGTTACATGAGTTGCAAGGTAGATGTTCTCTTGGCCGCCGTTCAACGGTGTATACGCCATGGTTCTCGGGTTCCTGATACGCTTTCCATTCCCATCATGCCTACTAGTATTCTGGTTTTTCCTTTTCCAACTTCCATTTTTCATTGCATTTCCTAGCACGGCTCCAGAATTGTTTCCATCCAGATTGACCGCTATATTGCTCTAAACTGCCTCCTGGTTGCACACTGGCAGTTTTGCCCTTCAGTGTGTCTACCTCCTCAATCTCAAATACTAACTCACCTTACGATTGAACTCCTTCATGGTGGTTGGTTTTTTCATCTTAATCCATCTTCCAAAATCAGTATCCGGATGCATAGCTCGAACTAAAACTATGAATACCCTATCTTTGTTAGGATTTCTCATTTTGGTAACCGCGGTATTAAAGCGCTTCATAAAGGTTTTTAATGACTCATTTAGTCCTTGGAAAAGACCAGATAGGGACATCACATCTTTTTGCTATGTCATGTAAAGCTTGAACCAAGAGTTACCTTGCTAACTCATCGAATGTAGAAGTGGATCTAGATGGGAGTATGGTAAACCACATTGAAGCAACTACTTCCAAGAATATAGGGTAACATCTACAGTGGACTACATCTGTTGCAATAGCTCCTTCCACGTGCCAACTATACTTGTACAAGTATGATTTAGGACCTGTTATCTTATTATAGGCCGGTATAATGGGCATAGTAAACGTCTCAAGATATTCCTCCTGTAGCATATTTTCAGTGTATGGAGTCCGACTTGGTGTAAAAACCCAGTAGTCGTCTTTTCTTCCTTTATTCTCTTCCATCAAGCATTTTAGCATGTTCACCATGTATACCTCACTAGTTCATTTGTCCATAGGTCGACTATCAGAGGCTGCACCAAAGTGTTTTGCTCTGTAAACAACCTCGGTTTGCCAGCTGAAACCTAGGCACTCCGTCCTCTAGGAGAACTACTCCTGTAGAATTCCGTTGGCACACGGTTGGCCAGGTAGTGGTAGTTTGAACTTCTTTTTCGGCATTCTACATGTTTATATCAACATTTAATTCCAGTCATTTAGCATCAAGTTACATGTCACCTTCAGAATCGGGGAGAAGCATCACAATATTCCCTAGCGAAGCCTTTGCTCCAAGGTTAGGGTTTGCGGTTGATTTTTCTCGGCAGATGGGTTACTTCCATTACCTTAATAACAATTCTAGTCATCTGATCAACTATCTCTTTTTTCTTTTTCTTGCCATCCCTAATATTCAAGACTAAGATGGAAGAATTTTCCTGTTCCATAGAATTTGCAGTTTTCGGCCTAGTACTTGGGGCAATTGGTGGTTGTAGCGCTAGCAAAGTGTCTGCCTGGTCCATAAAAGCTTTTAGCTATCAGCCATTTTTTGGTTAAGCTGATCAACCACCTGGTTAAATTCTCCTCTTGTCACAACTATATGATGAGCAGATGATTTCGATGCTTGATTTCAAGTATTAACTCCTGTTGGTAAGTTGATGGTATTGTTGACTTCAACCTACTTTGTTGAATAGATAAAATGAAGAAAGTAAATGTAAAATGAGGCAGATCTAACAAACACACCAATCAACAAATAAGAAAAAATGCAGAAACACAAAAATTTAGAGTGGTTCCATGCATTGCTTATGTCCACTATGGTATGATTGATGTTTATTGATTTCGACTTGTTGATTATAGGAGATTACAACAGTACAACTGAAGTATAATAGTGATTTCGACAAAGTATCAATGTAGAGAAGCCCAAAGTCCTTTTTCTGAAGGCCTAGGACTGCTATTCATAGGTGTAGGCGGAAAATATATGGCTAGGATCTCGGGAGACCCCTTCTCTCACATTGGTGGGCCTACCAGATCGATCCCTGGACATTTAGGATCGATCCATGATCGATATGTATACAATTCCTATCAATCAAAAACGGCTCCATTTGGGTTAAGATCGATCAGAGATGAAGTAGAGGTGGTACGCAAGCTCTTGTGAAAATTTGGTAGTGTTTGGACATGTAGATTTTGAGTTACGATCGATCCAAGTTTGTATTTGCAAAACACTACCGAGTTCGTATCGATACAATTCGTATCGATGGCTTCGTATCGATGCTGGCACGTGTCGATCAGGGTGACGTGGTACTATGTTCTTGGATCGATCTACTTTCCATGCCGATTGACCGTATCTTCCACTTTTACATGCATTGTTCGTATCGACCCAGCATATCCTTTCGTATCATTTTTTTGAGCCTTACTTCATATCGAACCTGAAGTTATTTAGTATCGATAGCTTAATGGTCACTTTGTATCGATGGTTACCGATACCTTCGTATCGATCATGGGATGCTGGTTCGTACCGATGGAACATGGTTGGCTTCGTATCAATAGATAGACAACCCCTTCGTATCGATCATCGAGTGGCTTCTTTTGTATCGAGGATGCATGGCTTCTTTCGTATCGACCAATGACGATCGATATGAACCATGTAGTTAAATGATCGATACGTAGAGTGTATTCATGGGACCAATATGAAGTATTATTTGCCGATGGATACGAAGTGTTTTTAACATGATCGATATGAAGTAGCTTCATTCTGATGGATACGAAGGAAGTTAGTGGGCTGGATACGAAGTAAATCTCTCTTGAGGAATGGATACGAAATTGTATGGCTACGAATAGAGTTGGTTTTCTCAACCTTGTTCGATTACTATCTTGAGCATACGAACTCCGATTGACATGAAATTTGGAAATCGGCTTTCATAGCTTTGCTTGTCGTGTCATATCAATTGTAGCTTGATGCAGACTTGGGAAAAATATACCAGTATCCATAGAGAACCTATGTACAACCGATCTCCGAGACGAACTGTCTTTGATTTCTAGTCAATTTCTTGATGTCGTGGCCTTACTAAAGAGGCGGGATAACATTTTCCCCCCAAAAGACGTCTTGTGTGAATATGACATGCTTTGAAAAGATGCAATCTTTAGTCTGAAAAGTTCTATCTGATTCGTTGAGTATTCATTGTCTTTTCATCAAAAGATGTAACCTTTGATTGATTTCCAATAATATAAATGCTAAATTATTGACTACCAATGATTATGCAGTGCATTGTTGTAACTGAGTGTTGAGTGTCAGTGACCTGTTGTTTGTCGTTGTAATTCTCACCAGGCGAGCATTCAACTCCAGTGAATTTTGAAAATTGAATATTAGTTCGTCATACATGCATGTATGTTGAACTGACTCCCGTTAACGTTCGCACGTTCACGAGTCGTTGTCACATTTTTTTAAATCGAGTTTCGAATCAATCCTCTCTTGGATCGATGTGAAATTTGAGTTCTAACGACGCTTGATGGTCGTTTTAGAGTATCTCTTCATATCGATCCTCTCGCGGATCTATTTGAGAAGTTCGAAAATCATCTTCGTATCGATGGTGATCGATACAAATTAGTTGGCATTTTAAAAAATCTCATATCGATGGATATGAATTTCTACGAGCTTCAAAGCAATGGATACGAAATTTCCATTTCATATCGATGAACCTTTGATGGGTTCGAATGGTTCAAACATGCCTTTGCTTAGTGCCTTGTATGGATAGCTTGATGGATACGAATTGCTTCATCTTGAATAGACCATGGATGGATATAGAGGAAGCTCCGTATCAATTATATTGCAAACCGCTTCAACCGGCCACCTTGCACTGGAAGAAGAATCATCATTTTCCTAGGGTCGATTCATATAAATGCTCTTGTACTTAGAAAAAATCAACACTTGTTCATTTTCTACTGCGCTGCTTTCGTATCGCTTCGAGTTAAAAAAAATTAAAAATGCCTTTGCATTCGAGTTATTCAATCCATCCAACTACTTAAATTAGGTAAAGCGTTGAATGAAATCAACGTAAGATGATAAGACTTGAATTATGGTGTCCTTCCACTTGCATCCATGGCCTATTCTAGTGAAGAGGAGGCCATAGATGGTCGGCGCAAGATCGAGGAAGGTCAGAGTGGTTTCTGTATTGATTAGGGAAGATGAAGCATGGAGGGATACGAAGTATGCGTGGAAGGGATGCTCGGCTTTGACTTTGTGCCGATGGAAGAAGGAAGGGAAAATACTTTCGTATCGTCCTAGGACAAGGAGCTCGTATCGATCTGGAACTGATGGGTGAAGGAGGAAGTTCGTATTGATTTTGGATACAGTATAGTTTCGTATCGAAGGAAAGACTTGCTTCATATTGATGGCTGGTGATCCTTCGAATAGATCGATTGATACGAAATCTTGGGCATGGAGATTGATACGAAGGCACTGCTGTTGATCGATATGAAGTAAGAGATTTTTTATTGATACGAAATGACCTTCGTTGATTGATACGAAATGATGCTCTTTGACTGATACGAAGCGATGCCTCCTGGACCGATACAAAGTGTATTTCTGGTGATCGATCCGAGTCTAGATTTTGATGGATGCGAAACTTAGCATAATAAGACATCTGACTCCGATGTGCTCCTGTCCTGTACAATTGGACTTAACTGTTTCACTGCATATTCGACTGCCCTTCGAAGCTTGTCGATGGCACTATAACTTGACCAATTTGACGAACTTTAACTTGGATCGATCTCCGAAGTCTGGATGGCACAGTTGTGACGGTCAGCGATTACGGTCATTTCGGTTGAATCTCCAACTCTTATCATTTGAACATTTCACAAATCCCATAGAAGTTCTAAGTATTATGTAGCACTGCACAGCACATTCATTCACTTCATGCTATGGAAAATACGGGTTTATTGCCGTCTAATGATGATTTTTACTGAGTTCAATAGCTATGGAACCTAGAAGCTTGCAATCGCAGGATGTCCAGAGTCCACCCCTTCCTGCAATTGAAATGCCGGTTATTGTAGCCGACGCTTTAGCCCTTCTCTAGATGAATTGCCAGGAGCATTCTTTATTACGCATCTACAAGATTCTGTTCCTTCCAATATTTCTAAATATATGTTGCACAGGATTTGCCTAAGGCATAGGCTGCCGATAAACGATGTCTTATTACCAGAGCCAGAGGATAGAGCTCACACTCCCTCGGAAAGGTACACAACCTGTAATAGATTTATGTGTGTAGCTGGGACACTCCCTCCATTTAATCAATTCATTCAAGAAGTTCTACTTTTCTTAAGGATCGCTCCATCCCATTTGCACCCAATGGGTATGCCATGTTGAACAGTTTATTCATCGTCTTCATAGGACACCTTTTCAGATCTCCAACTCCAGAGGAAGTCAGATATTTTTTTAAAATAAAGTGTCGAGGAGATAATCATTCCTTCAGTTTCTTAGAGGCAGTTAGGAATTGTCATATCGTGGTCGTGGCTTGGAGCACGCTGGGCTATTTCCAGATCGAATGGTTCTACGTTCAGTGTCCACCAGGGTTCACTAGGCGGTGGCTAGCAAGACGTAAGTGCGCTAGCCTCCGTGCTGATTAACTGGATAATAGCAGTTGATGTCGGGTCTAACATTTTTTTCTTTTACATCTTCAATTCCATGACCTGAAGGCGCTCTGTTTAATGAGATAGTATGAGTTCTTCAAGAGGTGCCCGCCGAATGCAGAGACATCGACGAAGTCCTTATGGATGAGAATTTGGTTGCCGGTTGGCTAATTGACAAAGACCAAAGCATTGGACTTGTAGGGGCTCTTATAACGGCCTCGGTTAGGAAAAATTGAAGGAGAGCTCCGGAGATAGTAATTACTGAACAAGGTGGTGATGAGAAAATGTCCGTTGGACATGAGCCCACATTTGGGCCTTTGCAAAGTCCTCAATCTTTAAAACGGAAGAGAAGAGGCAAGTCTATTGCTCGAAAATCTGTAAGGCGCAAAACCATTATAGCCTCTTTGTCTGCTACTAGTTAAGAGATTCCTCCTTCGTAGATGGAGAGTTGTTTTGTAGGACTGGTAGACATCCCCATTGCATATGACCTGCCTTTACATCAAGATACCGGGTTAGAGGGGATTCAAAGCGCCTTAGACATAAGGGAGCTAACTCCTATGAGTACGGCTATTACAACCGATTGGTTGGGGGGTTTTGCACACGCATACACACATTTCAGCACCACATAAATTCTAATCACAAGCTGTTCATCTCTGAAGATTACCAACTTTGTTTCTCTTTTCATTTTACAGATACGATGTCAAGGTGGGGATCTATGCTTGGTAGTCTCCGTTCTACATGCCATTCATCAAGCTCATATTATGAGTCTCGCCAACGTAAGGCCTATATAGAATGTGATCGCATCCACTCCAGTCAAGAGAGGGAGCACTACGAGAGGGAAAGGGATAAGGAGAGGGAGAGGGAGAGGCAATATAGGTGCCATTCCCGGTCGCTCTCTCCACCACCTAGAGGTCCAATACAACCTTCTTGTTCTGGCAAACAAGCCTTAGAATCTTCGCATTATGTAGCACCTTCTCAAACTTCAAGACCCGAAGGTCAACGTCGGAGGATCGAAACTGAGACCTCCATCACCACTGAAGAAGCTATTACAGAACCCACTAGGGAAGGGGCGATTAGAATCGTTAAGTTAAAAAAGGATTTTTCAAATGTCTACTTCGACGGATTAACATTTCCTCCACACTTAAGCAAATTACCAATGAGGCAAAAAAGATGAGGCATGACTACATATACGATGTTTATGCCCAATATGGAGAATGGATGAAGATCGTAGAGAAAGTATCAGTGCTGGCCTTTGAGCGGGCAAAGACAATCGAGAAACTAGAAACCGATCTCGCTTAGAGGGACGACATAGTGCAAGTGCTCACTGTTGAGAATGACACTCTGAGGAACTTAGAAACAGAAGCCTTGAAGAAAGTCGATGAGGCGAATAAGAAGATAGAGTAGATGAGGCAAGAGAACCTAACTTTGGTCGATGATATGGGCCACAGAAATACCACCATCACAGCCAAGAGAGATAATGCGCTCAAGGAGCTCAAGGAGCTTAAGGCAAAGTATGTTGAGGTCATCAAAGAAAAGGATGACGCTAATAAGGCTGCTCAAGTGGCATGTGATCAAGCTGTGGAACTTAGGAGTGATCGGGATGCTGCTGTACTAACGGTGTAGGAAGCCGAGGCTAGGGTTGAGATTGATGCCAGAGCGCTAGAGGCCAGGTTGGAATGCGACATTGAGGATCTCCTCATTACATATAATGTCAATATTTTGAAGCATCGAAATCTGAGTTGGCTTGAAGATTATCCATCATATCTGTATAATGCTTGGTGCTGCTTGGCTGAAGATGAAAATGCAGAGCATCATACTGAATCCGTTAATGAGTTTGAATTGGAGAATCGGGTGCAGACTGAGGACAAGAGAAGAGTTCTCTACGATGCTACCATCATATTTGAAAAAGAGAGACTCGCCAGTCAGCATCCAAAGGATGGAGAGGGTTCTGGCTTTAAGCATCATGATACGAGCTCTGAAATTCCTATGCCAATCCAGCCCGAATCTACTCCTGCAGTTGATCCTCTATCTATGCTTGCTTACAATCCTAATCAATTGCACCTGTCTCCAGCTCGCAAGTGCATCTCATTATGAACACTTCTTGAATTCATTCCAAGTTTGGAATATTATCAGAAGAAGTCACTAATATTTTTTCTTATCTTCATCCAGCAATAGGAGCTACACCAGTCATGCCCCCGCGACCCAAATGCAGCATCATGAGCAGGAGGCCCTTATGACGGAGGCAATCACAACAACGACCGCTGCACCAACTGAAGGAGTGAAGGGGAGCGCTTTTATTTTTGATGAACAGATGATGAAAGAACTCCTTGATCATCAAAGTGATCCACTTACCGACTTGCCATTCATCATGGGCAAATGCACATTCACAGCCAGCTCTTTGGGACCAACTAGCAGCATTCCCATGGATGCTTAAGCAATTCATGAGGAAGAGATAACGGCAGATATTAACGTCGAGATAGAAACAACCGCACAGACCAGTCGTATTGGAGGTGGTATGGTGGGTCCTGGCTCGGCTCCTCTGCAAATGATCTCTCCCGGTGGTACAGTTGTCGACATTGGCGTGCCTTCCTCGTCTTCCCATATCGAGAGTGTTCCTATTCCTTTCGAATCCGTATTCAGACAGTATTCCAATTCCATGTGTTCGGAAGAAAAGATTACCATAATTCCTCCAGTTAGAGATCAACCACCAAAGGCAAAGGCTCTAAGGGGCATCCATCCGGTAGCTCCAATGGGTTGATGCTGAGGAAGAAGAAGAAACCAAGGGACTAGACATGTCTTCTTGCTACTTTTTTTGGTAGATAGATAGGAATTCATTTTTGCTTCCTAGAGGTCGTCTATAGGTGCAAGTTCGGCCCCTACTTCTAGGAATTCTTGGAATAATTTTTGGACTTATCCTTCTCTTTCAAAGAATAGTTGAAATGAAATTCCATTTTGTTTTTAGCATAATTTTGTATCTATTTGCTTAAATGCTTTTGCGCTTGAATTTCAATTCAATGTACTTGTGAGGCTTTATTCTCTGAATTGGACCTGAGTTTGGTTGTTAAGCCCTAAAGTTATAGCTTTGGGTCATAACTGAATATTAAGTCAAGTGATAATATTACACTGTTTCGATCAGTAGCTGGTACTTGAATTTTTCCCCCAGTCCTGGGGATAAATTGAAGTAGTAGGTAGGAAGTTGCTTTCCGCCTTAATTAATCGAGCTTAACTTAGTCGGAATGAAGTTGAAATAAGACAAATTTGAGTGGTCAGATCACACTTGCTCATCTATTGGTAATCGCATCCACACTCAGGGATTGGACTTGTGTGTTGGCGGTCGGTTGTGCTCGTTTAATGTTCAAAGATATGTCCACGCTCTAGGGACTTAAATTATTTTGCAGGCGGTCAATCACACCCTTTTGATATTTAGAATTTCGTCCGCACTTTAGGGACTTAGATTGATTTTTGGGTGATCAATCACACCCAATTTGTTTTTATACTCCGGTCCGCACTCCCGGGACTCGGAGTTGTCTCACGGGCGGTTGGTTCACAATCGGTTTATGCTTATACTAAAGCCCATGCTCTGGGGACTTAGATTTAGTCGATGGATGGTCAGTCACACCCATTTTGATGTTTATACACCAGTTCGCACTCTGGGTAACTGGAGTTGGTCAAAAAACGGTCGATCACATCTGTTTTGATTTTTAGGATTTCATTCGCACTCTAGGAACGATAGATTTATCAGGATCAAGGACGGTCGTCACATCCAACCTTGGTTAACAAGTGAGGTCGTTAGACGAATGGATCCATCCTGTTCATATTTGGATTAAACACGGGCGAAGTCATTAGGTGGACGGATCCACCCTCTTTTAGTCTGCATATGTAAGTTTATACTCCATCTCGCACTCTAAGAGCCAGAGTTAGTTAGAAAATTGTCGTGTAGCAATCCTTTTTGGCTTGAGTGTGATGGCTTGTCACCGAGCTCGGGTTTCACTTAGCGAGTGACTGGTCGTATCACAGTCACTTCCTATTTGAATAAGTCCCACCATAGGAGGGAACTTAGCTCTCTATGCATTGTGATGGTCGTATGGCGTATTTTAAGGATCACTGCTCTTGCTCGAAAAGATTGCATTTTATTGCTGAAATAAGAAAGTATGGCAAAGTCAGTTGCCTTGTTACAAGTTCAAATTTCGAAATGCATAAACAAATTGCAAATAAAAAGCAGACTGAATGAATAAATAAAGCTTATCATGTGTAGTAGCGATGAAGATTCTCGATGTTCCAGGCTCTCAGCAAAGTAAGACCATCAATGGTCGATAATTTTTTAAATGGGCCATCTTAGAGTCTTCGTTCATTAACATACAGTCCCTCCCACGTTGGTTTCATATATGAAGGGACCGGGTAAGTTCTCTTGAGGATGAGATCACCAAATTAGTTCGGGGTTGGACTATAGCATTGTACAATCGGGCGACTCGACTTCGGTGCGCGGCTACCCTTAAATCAGCCTCTTCGTGTTTCTCATCTAGTAAGTCCAGAGATTCGACAAGCAATATAACATTTTTCTTTGGATCATAATAAGTGACATGATGAAAAGGTACTTCCAATTCAACCAGAATGATGGCTTCTGAGCTGTAGAAAAGTGAAAATGGAGTGTGGCCGTCGTGGACTTGTGGGTTGTTCAATATGCCCATAGGGCCATAGGAAGTTCATCGTCTCATCTGCGCTCAGCTTTTTCTAATCTTTTCTTCAGAATGGTCTTTATAACTTCATTAACAGCTTCGACCTGTCCATTCGTTTGAGGGTGTGCAACTGCAGAGAACATCTTTTGGATACGAAATCGCTGATAGAAATTCATGAATTAAATACTATCGAATTGGGCTCCGTTATCAGTGACGATGGTATGTGGGAGACCAAATCGATGGATAATGTTGCGTACCACAAAGTTGATCACTTTCTTTGTTGTAATAGTAGCAAGGGGCTCGGCTTCCGCACATTTGGTAAAGCAATCAAGTGCAACAATTGCGTACTTCATGCCACCTTTAGCTAGAGGTAGAGGCCCAATAATATCGATGCCTCATATAGTGAACGACCATGGACTGACCATCTGTGTTATTTTGGTAGGCGTGGTTCTCGAAATTCGAGCATGTTTCTGACATCTGTCGCATTTCCAAGCATAATTTGATGCATCGCGATTTACAGTCGGCCAATAATAACCATGCCAGAGTAATTTCTTAGCGAGAGCTTACCCTCCGGTGTGATCGCCACATTCTCCTTCATGCACATAATATAATACTCATTTGATTTCATCATGGGAGATACACCGGAGTAAAGGAACAGAGTACCCTCTTCTATACATGACTCCACTCTGAATAGTGAACCGCGAAGCCTTTCGGAGAACTTGTCTTTTCTCACTTCTGCACTATGGTAGGGTCACATGCTCGAGATAGTTCCTGAACGGAGTTATCCATGATTCCTTACTGGGTTCGACTTTAAGTACCTAGTCAGTCTCCATTTGATCAATACTCGGGGAAGATAGCGTCTCAATGGGAATGAGTCCCATTTTCTTTTCCTCACTGATGCTGGCTAATTTTGCCAAGGAATCAACCTTCTGATTGTGTTCTTGGGGTATGCAATAGATGGCATAATAATCGAACTGATTCAATATTTCTTGGACCCGAGCAAGATAAGTAGCTAGTCTTTGGTCTTTGGCCTGGTATTCCCTCCAAACTTGGCACACGACCAATTGTGAATCATAGTAAATCTCCACAACAATAGTTATTAAATGTCCGGGAAGCCTTAGTCCAGTGAGAAGAGCTTCGTATTCGGCCTCGTTGTTGGTTGCATGGAAATCAAACTTCAAAGCACATCATACAGATCGGCCTTTAGGAGTTTCAAGCATAACCCTAGCGCCTGAGCAGTGGTCATTTGATGAACCGTCAGTATGTAGCTTCTAGACATATTTGGGAGATTCATTAGTTTTGGGCAAATCCTCCAGGATAATGAATTCGGCAATTAACTATGCTGGGACATGTCCTTGAATAGCTTGCCTTGGTGTGTAAACGATGTCAAACCGACTCAGCTCGATATTCCACTTGAGCAACCTACCAGATGTCTCAGGCCACGTAAGGACCTGTCTTAACGGCTGGTCGGTGTAAATGGTGATAGGATGAGCCTAGGAATAATGGTAAAGCTTCCTTGAGGCAATGGCAAGACAGTAAGCTAACTTGTCCAACTTGGGATAATTTCTCTCTGCTCCGGTCGGTCGTTTGCCGATATAATATATTGGCCGTTGTATCCGGTCCTCCTCTCGAATCAAAGTAGCACTCTGTATAATCTCTCGTGATCAATAGGCTTTGATAGAATGGGTGGTGTGGATAGGTGTTGAACCAGTGCGCGGAATGCGCCTTCACACTCTGTATTCTATTCAAAGTTTCGTTTCCCTTTTCTGATTAGATCGAAGAAGGAAATGTATTTGTCGATGGATTTTGAAACAAAATTGCTCAGCGCTGCTACCTTCCCATTGAGGCTTTGAACTTGCATTATAGTCCTTGGAGTCCCAAGATTTCTAATCGTCTAGATTTTATCAGGATTGGCTTCAATTCCACAAGCATTAATGATGAATCCAAGGAACTTTCCAAACGCGACCCCAAAGTGACACTTCAACGGGTTGAGTTTCATTCTATACTCTTGGAGGATGTTGAATATCGTTTCCACATCATTGATATGATTCGTGGAGAATCATGACTTCACAAGCATGTCGTCCATATATACCTCCATGGTTTTCCCGATCTGGTTATCGAACATTCGGTTGACGAGTCTTTGATATGTTGCCCTAGCGCTCTTAAGTCCGAATGGCATCACTTTATAACAATAGAGTCCCAGATCGGCAACAAAGCTGGTATGCTCCTGATCGGGTAGGTGCATCGGTATCTGATTGTAACCAGAATATGCATCCATGATGGATTAAAGCTTATGTCCGGCCGTTGAGTCTACGAGCTGATCCATTCGGGGAAGTGGAAAACTGTCCTTAAGGCAAGCTTTATTCAAGTACGAGTAGTCAACGCATGTTCTCCATTTCCCGTTAGGTTTCCTGACAAGTACTGGGTTGGACACCCATTCTGGATATAACGCATCTAAGATAACCCATTCGAACTGACTTTATCTACCTTAGGACGGCAGATCTCTCTGGATCCATATCATGCCTTTTTTGCTTGACTAGGTCATGCCGCCGGTCAATATTCATTGTGTGCCTCACAATGTTTGGCTAGATCCCACACATGTCGGAGTGCATCCAGGAAAACACGTCGAGGTTTGCCCAGAGAAATTCAACCAATTCCTCCTTCATTTGTTGGCTTAGCTGAAATCCAATCTTTACCATTATAGAATTGTCATCATTATTGATTGGAACATCGATTGTCATCTCTGCCGAAGAAGCCTGACCGTCTTTGACTTCGTCCTCGCTTTCAATATCTCTTGGGTCAAGATCTCTTGCGAATTGGTTGTGATGCCCGGGCCTTGTCAAGGCGTTAGCTGTGAATTTTCCACAAAGAGGACATAGAGAGATTCCTCTACGCCCTTTCCCTTCTCTTTTTGCCACGCCATCTGCAGCACAGCAACATAACAGGCCCGTCCAACAGCCTGGTCTCCCTGAACGACTCCGACTCCATTGTCGGTAGGAAATTTCAAAGTTAGACACCAAGTGCAATAGCAGCCCTGAACCCAACTAGGGTCGGTCGGCCCAAGAAAGCGTTGTACGGTGAGTCAATATTCAATACGATAAACTGCAATATCCAGAGTCTTCGGTGTTCACCAACTCCCAACTCCATGGTAGCTCCACCATCCCAGCGGGTATAGTCGCATTTCCATTGAAACCATGAATACGAGACTGACAAGGCTTTAAATCTTTCGCTTCCAACTTCATTCGATCATAGGCTCGCTTAAAGAATATGTTCACTAAACTTCCACTGTCATTAAGATCCTCTTCATCCAAGCAGGTCCTATCTGAGATGAAAAGACTAGTGGATCAATGGTAGGAGCTTCGACTCTGTCGGCATCCCTATCCCGGAATACGATGTCGTCTGTCATCGTCTTCTGTTGTTTAGACGGGCCCCGTCTTCCAAGTTACCGCAATATTCGAAGCTCACATGCCTAATAGAGCTGGCATACGACTCCATTTCCCTCCAACTCCAATCCGTCGGATGAGGACCACTACTAATAGTGTTAATCACTAACCTCCAGCCTGTATGTGTGGGTTCCTCCAGTCTAACTTGACTTGGTATTTGATTTTGATTTGATGGGCCCACAGCTCCAACCTGCGACATCTGAACAAACTGCTCTAATTTTCTTTCTCGGATCAACTTCTCGATAATATCTTGTAGATAATGACACCTTTCATATTGTGGCCATAACTATCGTGAAATATACAGAACTTCCTAGTTTGAATCTGTTTCTCTAACGATTGCTTCGGAGCAGGTTTCTTATATTGGATAGTATTACAAGTTTGCAAGTGCGTATTTTCCAAGGATCACTACAAGAAAATCACTAATCAATGGCAAATTAGAACAACGTTTTAAGGCACAAAGCTATTTTTAATCTTCTAATAACCAATTAAAAAAGCGTAAACGCTGTGTAACCAAATTTACCTGGCGGGCATCCAATTTAATTTTAAGGCCACGTTCTTCCACTATTATCTCCGCAAACTATTTCCCACGCTTACACGTTCTTCTTCTTCTTCACCAAAAAAATTGAAAACCCTAAAATAGTCTCTGTCTCTTCTGATTCTATCCAACCGTATATTATCAGATCTAATAATGTTTTACACGAAAACAATTTCCCTCTTCGTTCGCTCCGTCTTTATCGTCTCCATCCTTTATTTTTTCCGCTTTTTTCATTGCGCTTCAATCCTCTGTACCACCCTCATCGACTCCTGCATATGCACGTTTTCGCTTTTAAAGTCTTCGATCGTGCTCAAATCTGTACGGAGGGACGCATGATAGATTTGAGCGTCCGAGGATAATTCATCGACAAGATCCAACTTTCGACTTATCACCCAATTCAGATTCATTTAACTATCATTTAATTTTTAATTTTCAAATATTACTTATTGGACTTTTTTTTCCTTTTAGTTTGTTTGAAATTATCATTGGTTATTTTCTTTCAACTTTTTTCTACTTTTAACTTGTTTAAATTTATTGATGTGTGATATTCTACAAAAACAGACATCTTATGTTTGAATTAATATTGGTTTGATTGGTTTTAGTTTGTTTGAAATTAATATTTCTACCAATGGATTAATTTGAAATATTAAAGATTCTACAAACACAAACACCTGATGTGCAGTGTTCAGCCGATGCACACTGATAATTAATAGTGACAAGATTCAACATTCAAAGCATACATTATAGCCAAATTAAAAAATGTAAAAGGAAAAAAGGTACAGTAGTGGTTTAGTCGCTTGCATTTTGATACTGTCACTTGACATCCATCAGAATGCTTTACTTACAAAGCCCATTCTTATTTCAAGTGATTCGAGGCATTTTAGTCACTTACATGCAAAGACTGTTAATTATGGAGAAACATCAAGTTATTTTTTGTATAGAGTTACCTTGTTGACCCAGGCACTCTATATTTATTTAGCCAAGACTCATATTATTCAAAATAACCGGATAATTTTGTACTCCAATTTTGTCCATAATACAAGCACACTAATTGATCAATAATATTTATGATGCATCCTAAGAGTAATCAGCAAATGTTCTTAGTTTTGGATTATCACATTAAAGATATATGAATAAATTTTTGCTGCTTAAGTGGTCCAAGACATTTTTCTCTTGATGTCATTATGTAAACCATTAACACAAACTTCTTTTAGTACTTATAATTTACTATTGCTTATTTCATTGGGTGTTCCTTAGAAAAGTATATTGCATTTATCGTCCCAATGTAAAGCCACTGAAAAATTAAACATTATCACAATGATTGCTGATAATATACATCCAAGGGAATCTTTATGTACTCGTCAATTTCACTTTTTATAGGTAACAAAAGTCTTTTTTGACTTTGTTGCATGTACAATGGAGTTGATTGTCAACTACAAATAGTTTTTGAATAAAAATTGAAGTGCCAGCGAACAAGTTATCTGAAACTTCATTTCTAGGTACATTCATAATTTTTTGCCGAAACAATGGAAAACAAGCATGGTGATTTTACATGGATATCTGTATTTTGATTTATTTTCGTGCCTACCACCTAATTCATAAATTTGATTGATTTAAGTGTGAGTTTCAAACCCTTTTTCTATGTATGTATGCTTGAGTTTTCTTACATGCTTGAATATTGCTTATTTGATTTAAGATAACTTCTTCCTATCTATTAAAATGTGAATATCTACATTTTTTGTTCATAGTTAGATTTATTCTCTTTTGGATTTTGGTTTAAATGGATCTGAATTATTTGTTTGTTGTAGAATTTCAAAGTTGAAACTGATACTAGTAAGTCTTAATAGTACATTTCTAGAATTCCTTTAGGCCATCATCAAATCACTTTTTAGAAAAACATTGTGAATATATGTGTGGCTTATTTTAAAAAAAATATTCTTGCAGGAAGACACGGGTGGGCAGAGTATGCAGATAAAGGTTGTTACAATGCTTTCCAACTTCCTCCTGAGTGGCATGGTTGGCTGCATTTTATCACAGATCACATATGTGATGAGGTAAAATACTGAAATTTATTCATTTATTACTTTAACTAGGATCGAGTTTATATTAGCTTGATCTTGTCTGCTTCACTCACATGTTGAGTTGATCTATGCTGTTTCCATCAAAGCCATCATCAATATAGTGTTTTTTTAATTTTGTTTGGCCAAGCATCGTCGTCGTCATTATTTATCATATTTCGTTTCCCTCCTATGTATGCCCTACTTGTAGGCGTAACCAAATGGTGATGCATATATTCATATGAAAGAGGTGAATTTCTGATGATCAGATGCTTTCTATTCTGTTTTATTTTTTAAAAGAACAGTTGAGAGAGTTTTTGTAAGTATTGAATTATAGAAACCGACTAAAGGAATGGATGAAATGTTTTTTTAAACTGCTTACGTAAATTTCATGTCTGCTTCTAGTATTGTACTGAAGAGATATGGACTGGAGCACAAGAAAAATTTCTCAGGGGAAAGGGATTAGTACATCTACCATTCTAAAGGTCATAGTCTCCATCCTGGATAAAGAGACTGGACTGGCTACCAGGTTTGGGAACCACATCCAAAATTTGTGTAAATTTTATCTCTTGTTTTGATTATAATGCCAAATGGATGCATGCCATGTTATTTTAAAGAAACATATTCTTCCTATAAAATTTGACTTGATAATTTATAAATGCCCTAATAAGTGCAATCTGTGAGCTGTTCCTATGGAAATAATGTTGTTTTTGACTTTCTTTGATTGATAATCCATCAGCATGTAGATGTTTGGTGTTTTATCTAATATGAGTGTATTTCTAGTAACTTCAAAACCAAAATTAATACATAGATTCTTGGAAAGAAGTTTTAAATAGTAATTTATAAGCAAAAGTATTTGAATAACATTTGAGTTTCAAGTTAATTTTGGTATTTGATTGTTATGTTATTATAATTAATAATTGTATAACAGCATGTTCAGTACCTTAGGCTAAACTTCAACTTTCTAAAGTTTGATAATTCTTGTCCTCCGAATGTTTGTGCATGCTACGGAGTTTTTGGACATCTTTATTGAACAATGCGAACGCCACAGAGCTCATGTTCCTTTTGGTTCCCTGGTGCACTTTCAACCACCACCAGGGATTCGACCTGCACATACGAAAGATGCAAACGGGCATGGAGCAACCCCAACCTACTACAGGCAAACAGAATAATACATCGAAAGAAGTACGAGTAAAAAATGAAAATAAAAAACCCAAGAATGGTACTACTAATCAATATGTTTAGTTCCTTAAAATTGAAGAAATGAAATGATAACACAAAAAAAATTATAACAGCTAAATCTTTATCCCGTGGTTCACCCAAGGTAACTTATTTAACTTATCGTATAAATATCCTTTATGGTTAGTATAAGGTTTGGAAAAATTGTATTCTTTCTATATTTTCTATCCTTTATGATTAGTATGAGGATTGGAAAAATTATACTTGGATTAATTGTATATTGTTAGTATGCTAATGAACACTAAGTCTATTGGGTGTTATGTGCTTCTTATTCAAAAGAGTATTCTTAGGGATGTAGTCACAAATTTATCTCTACATCATCTTGCTAAGCAAAAGATTATGTTGGAGAATGTGAAGAGGGAGGATATTGAGTTAATTACCATAACACAACTATTTGCCATAGTGAAATTGAGCATTTTAGGGAGGAGAAGCTGGGTTATACGAACTACATGGAAGAGGTTTCAATTGGTGATGGCGAGATTATGAAAATTACTGGGGTTAAAGATATTGAAAAGACAAGAACAGTGCTTGTTATGGGTTCTAATCAACTTATGATTGAGGAAGCCGAGAGTAGTCTTCATGATCCTTCATGTGTCGTCAAGTGCCTGGTGAACAAGAAGTATCTGATCGTAGGTGGGGGCGCACCTGAAATTGAGACTCAAGGCATTTAGGAGCATGGGCGAAAGAACTCTTCGGGAAGGAAAGCTACTACAATAAAGAATTTGCAGAGGGGCTTGAGGTTATCCCATACACATTGGCTGAGAATGCTGGTCTGAATCCAACAGCCATTGTAACTGAACTAAGGAACCATTCATGCAAAGGGGGAAATCAATATTGGGATCAACGTGAGGAAGAGACTAATAACGAACATATTAGAGGATAACATGGTGTAGCCGATGTTGGTCAGCACGAGCACCATCACACTTGCTAATGAGTGCATTAGGATGATTCAATGATACTGGTAATGTCAGGTAAGCCTAGTATATTGTAGACGTAATGCATAATGAAGATTGATATAGGTTTAGTGTTATTTTATTCCAAGTTATGTTAAATAATAGTTTTTTCTTCTAAAATTTCTTTATGGTTATTAGAGTTCTGTAAAAAAAATTGTTAAAAATGCTTTTGTTTTTCATGTAGGGTATTGGATTCTTGAAGAAGATAATTCAAGCTTTCCATGATTATGATATGCTACTTTGGCCCATCATTTTGTTTTACCTCATAGTTTAAGGTAAAATTTTCCATGCTTCAAGATATTTCCATTGAAATGTTATGTACAACTATAATGTGTTTGGTGTGTGAACTTGGTGTAAATTTGATTATATTTAATTTAATATCCGTCGATCATCAAGTATATTTATATGATTGTTTCTTGAAATTAATCGATTGTGTCTATTGATTTTAATAGTTATATTATTCTCAAAGACCAAGTGAATATAGGAATAATGATCTGACACTACAACTATAAGGAGCTAAAAGGCTATGTTCAAATCTACATTGGGAAGATTGCTTGCTAAAATTTGCCAATGAAAGGTATGTTTTTGTGCTTTTAAATATGTATGCCAGGTGATGTGCACATTATCTTGTTATATATATATATATATGATATCAAGGAGCATTTTTTTATGATATATGATATGAACACGATCATGTTTTGATCGTATATATACATATACATGTCTATATATGTTGAATTGGGATATGCGGGAAAACACTAACCACATAAAAGAGGTGGTGTCGGATTTCAAAAATTCAATAATATTAAAATAGCAATAAACATACATCTACAGTAAAGTAAATAATATATGTTGTAACATCTTATCACTTTATATATACTCAATTAAAATATAGTTATAGATATGCATATATATATTTATTATATATTAGCTAATTTAAAAAAATTAAGTTAACCAAGTTTTATAAAAAATATATAAGTATATAAAAATTAACTTAGTTTATAAGAAATAAATAATTTTTACAAAAAATAATAATTATGCTAACAAAATTCAATAAAAAAATAAACAAGTTTATCAAAATTAGCTAAACGTTATAAATTTTTATAAAGTTTAAGTCAAACCTTCATAATAGTACAAAGAAATCATTTTCAGAAACGTAAGCTTTTTTATTTATCGGTTTTTTAACTGAATTTATTTGAATGTAAAATTTATTTTTCCTACAGGATTAAAATCTTGTATAATCATTTTGATGAGAGATCAGGCCTAGAAGCTCCTCTAATTGCTGATGATGTTTTTGAGATAATAATGAAGGTGAAATTTACATGTCAATGCTTTTACTTTTATTTTTGTTCTTACTATGTATGAATTATCTATGACAGTTTATTCCAAGATTAAAAGGTAAGTGCTTAAATTTATTGCACTTTATTTCTTTGATAGAATATTTCACTTTAGGGATGCGCTTGCATAATCATTTATCCTGATTATTATCTTATCCTTAGTCATACTGAACTGTTAAGAGTTATTGTTGATGTTTTCTCATTATCGGTCATACTGAATGATTATTGCTATTGCACATGCCAAATCTATGCTATAATTTTCATTTAGATTTTTTCCAGCCATTGTTGATTTGCTTTGGTATATTTTGCGCAACATTGAGATCAATGAGCAAATCATAGTTGTGGACCTATGATACATCATTTGGGTTGGGCTGTAATTAGTTTTATATACCACGTGGCTAAATACATCTGTTTACATACATAAATGACCTTGTACTATTGACATTCAAACATGATATGATTGATCACAATTTTAGATATGCAGTTGGTCTTTAATGTTGATTTTATGGCATATTGCATACTTTGTATTAGTCAATCGCCTAATGAAATAGTGTGATGAATATTTAGTGTTTTCATTATGAATCCGATTTAACTTTGTGTACACTTTTTTGATGAATTGATTCTCAAGCATTACTTTTGCTTTACAGGTTGATGGATGACTGTGATGTAAAAAAGGTTGCAACGAGTTATGGATCGAAGTTATTTTTGCTGCTAGAACTACTTTCTGGTTTTAACGTATGTACTAATTGCTTATGTTTTGCTATTGCTACTTGTTCTATATTTTGTTTATGAACTATTGATGACGAACTATTTATGTTTGTTATAAGAATATTGTGTATTTTGATTATGAAATTTCATACGCTGGTTATCAAATTTCTATCCAAAATGTGGTATTGATACAATATATTGATTTTGAAATGTGGTATTGATATAATATGCAAATTTTGAAATATGGTATATATACACATTATGACTGATGTTTACTAAAATGGAATTTACAGAAAGGTAGAAAAAGCCTAATTGACTTAGCTTCGTATACAATTTAATGGCGTTTTTAAAACGCTGTTAAAATATTCAACGGCGTTTAAAAAACACAGTGGAATGTTTTAACAGCATTTTAAAAATGTCGTTAAATTGTATCTAAAAACATAACCAAATACAGATTAACGGCATTTCTAAAATGCTGTTAAAACATTCAATGTACGTTTTTTAAATGCCTTGAATTTTTTAACAACGTTTTAAAAATGCCGTTGAATTGTTTTGACAGCATTTTTTAAAAATGCCGTTAAATTAGACCAAACGTTGTTAAATGATTTCATGACACCAGGGAAACACTGTAAAAAAGGATATTTAACAGCGTTTATTCCTTGTCATTGTATATCTCTGACATATAACTGTATGCCGATATATAGCGTATGTAAAAACGCTGTTAATAGCTTTTATAGCATTTTTGAAACGCTGTTACAGGTCCTCTTTGTTGTAGTATATGTATTTAAAAGAGTGTAGGTGATGACACCAGGGAAACGCTGTAAAATAGGACATTTAACAGCGTTTATTCCCTGTCATTGTATATCTCTGACATATAACTGTCTGCCGATATATAGCGTATGTAAAAACGCTGTTAATAGCTTTTATAGCATTTTTGAAACGCTGTTACAGGTCCTGTTTGTTGTAGTATATGTATTTAAAAGAGTGTAGGTGTCAAACATGGGAGCTCTACGTCATGGTCCGCGATTCTGATCTTGCTTCTTACCCTGATTTCCATCATCTTTCTGTTGATTCTGCTTATTTTGTGTATTTAACCACACCTTTCTGGAACTCTCCTCAGTTTGTTTCACAGTGACATTGCTTTGGATTCCTTGCACACTGGGGCCTGCATCATCCTTTTTCCTAGACTGTTTCACATCCTCTTTTCTCAAGAACTTAGCTGCCTTGAAATAAAAATAGTCCAATGACACAGGGGTTTTTCGGCCAACTAGTTGCCAAATTCGAAATCGGGATCGATTCCCTTAGTTAGTGCTATCAGAATGTAATTGTCATTAAGGTTAGTAATCTCAGCGCATGCAGTGTGGAACCTCTCCACGTAACATCTGTCTCTCCGGGAGCTTGAGTGACACTGGACAAGGTATTAACATCTTTGGGCCTTATGACATGCATGCAAAACTGCTCAACAAACTTCATAGCCATCTAGTCAAAACTTGAAATAGATGGAGGTGATAGGCGAGTACACCACATAGTCGCGATGCCCCTTTGGGAGATTGGGAAACTTCGGCATTTGACTGCATGATCAGCCTGTGCGGCATTCATCAACCGTTCATACTTTAAAATGTGCTGGTTAGGATCAAAGCTCCCTTCATAAACAGGTAGGGTTGGCATTCTGAATCTCCAAGGTGGTTCAGCTTAGAGGATGTCATCAATGGAAGGGGCATAAATCCGCAAGATTCCCCAGTCATCATTGGTGAGGCCTTGGCTTTCACGGATCATCTGGCGGATTATTGTTGGGATATTTAGCATCTGGACATTCTGGGCATGTTGCGCCAAGATGTGGTCGGGTTCCACAATGCGAGGATGGGTCGGGCGTAGTTGATGGTCCATACCTTGCCTCCTTGGCTCTAGGTCTTCAGGAACATAAGGCTTAAAAGTATAATCATGTTGGCGGTGGTTTGGATCCGTTCGGTTCCGAGTGTCAGCTCCCAACTAGATGGTTGTGGCAGTAGCGCGGTTGCCAGTAGTGTGGTAAGGAACCATTCCTCTTCGGAAGGAGGGTCTCGTCTAATGGCTGGTAGACTGACCAACTCTTGCTTTTCCAAGATTCAAAGTGCGCCGATGTCCAGCAGCCTATGTATTTCTTTCGTCCAGCCGTGGTCACGTGGATCTGTGATTGTAATCAGAAGAAGCTGAACTTTCAGTATATGAGTAGAAAGCCTAATCCCTTCTAGATCTCCTTCGTCTTTCACGGTTCAGTCTGGTTAACTCAGCGTTGGCACGGGGATGCTGGGTAAGCTATTGGCATATTTGAGTCAGCCCTTGCATCGATAGCCCGAACTCCTCCCTTGTGACAGGGCCTTGTGGATCCGAAGGTCCAACAGCGTTCTGATCTACAGAGGGACCTAATGTAGGGTTCTACCTATCCCGTCCTTCTAGATCTACAATGGTTGAGGTAGTCCTCGTAGTGACCATGCTGAATAGCGAATTTCTCTCCTAGACTTGGCGCGAATCTGAATAGGACGGGAGAACTGCTAGGCTTGAGATCTGGATCTTCTCCTTAGATTCTTGCAAACAAAAATCGGTAATAGATCCAATGAACAAGAGAAAAGTCGAGTTCTCTCAATGAAAGCACCAAAGTGTTTGTACCAAAATTTGGCACAACACTCTTCAGATGTGTTTGAAGATATAAAATGAAGAAAGTAAATGTAAAATGAGGCAGATCTAACAAACACACCAATCAATCAGATAAGAAAAAATGTAGAAACACAGAAATTTAAGGTGGTTCGGCGTATTGCCTACGTCCACAGTGGAATGATTGATGTTTATTGAATTTGACTTGTTAATTACAGTAAATTACAACAATACAACTGAAGTATAATAGTGATTGCGGTAGAGTATCAGCGTAGAGAAGCCCAAAGTCCCTTTTCTGAAGGCCTAAGACTGCTATTTATAGGCGTGGGCTGAAAATATCTGGCTCAAGTCTTGGGAGACACCTTCTCTCATGTGGTTGGGCCCATCAGATCAATCCTTGGACATTTGGGATTGATCCATGATCGATACATATACAATTCGTATCGATCAAAAATGACTCCATTTGGGCTGAGATCGATCAGAGACCAAGTAGAGGTGGTACACAAGCTCCTGTGAAAATTTGATAACATTTGGACTTGTAGATTTTGAGTTATGATCGATCCAAGTATGTATTTACAAAACGCTGCCGAGTTTGTATCAACACAATTCGTATCGACGGCTTCGTATCGAAGTTGGCACGTGTGGATCAAGGTGACATGGCGCTATGTTCAAGGATCGATTCAGTTTCCATGCCGATTGAACGAATCTTCCACTTTTACATATATTTTTCGTATCAACCCAGAATATCCTTTCGTATCATTCTGTTAAACCTTACTTCGTATCGAACTTAAAGTTATTTTGCATCAAAGCTTAATGGTCACTTCATATCGATGGTAACCAATACCTTCGTATCGATCATGGGATGCTGGTTCGTACCGACGGCTCTTGGTTAGCTTCATACCGATAGATGGACAACCTCTTCGTATCGATCATCGAGTAGCTTCTTAGGTATCAAGGATGCATGGCTTCATTTCTATTTATCAGTGAAGATCGATATGAACCATGTAGTTAAATGACCGACACGTAGAGTATATTCATCGGACTGATATGAAGTATTATTTGTTGATCAATATGAAGTATTGTTAACATGATGGATACGAAGTAGCTTCATTTTGATGGATACGACGGAAGTTAGTGGGCTGGATACTAACTAAATCTCTCTTAAGGAATGGATACGAAATTGTATGGATACGAATAGAGTTGGTTTTCTCAACCTTGATCGATCACTATCTTGAGCATACAAACTTCGATTGACTTGAAATTTGGAGCGTTAGCTTTCATAGCTTTGCTTGTCGTGTCATATCAATCGTCGCTCGATCCGGACTTGGGCAAAATTTATCGGTATTCATAGAGAACCTGTGTATAACCGATCTCTAGGACGAACTGTCTTTGATTTCTAGTTAATTTCTTAGTATCACGACCTTGCCAAAAAGGCGGGATAACATGGTCCAACACCAATTGTTGCATCGGTAGATCACCCAGAAGTTGTTCTCTTCCTTCACGCCATTGATCTTCAACGAAAGGTCTTAAAACTCTTTTCAAAGTAAAATTTGTGGATCTGGCTTATGGACCTATCCGATCCAAAGTGGGGAGCTAGATCTAAGCCTGGGTTCACTGTTCTTAGTGAAAGCACAATATGTTTACCCAAAAAATGGATCAACACCCTGGAGTGTGATGTGAAAGCACCTGTCCTATTCGAACATAGCAAATATAATAGAAATGTAGTGAAAATATAAATAAACGTAGAGAATTTTATAGTGGCTCAGCTGTTAACTAAGCCTGCATCCACTTTATAACTTTTCTTACCGATTTGATCTTAATAGAATACAATCACAAGGCGATTGAAAGAGAATTAGTAAAAAGTACATGAGCTAGACAAGTTCTAAGTCCTAAAAATGCCTATATATGCTACTGTGGTGACTATGATGTGGAGGAGACAGTTGAAGAATAGATGGAGATCTCATGTAATGTTAGCAGAATCCCGATCCTTTGGTTATTCTATAGTTTGTATTTATAGTGGTAGCAGTCGTATTGTGCCAAACGAAGAGTCGGAGAATAGTCCAGAGGTCAGCCTAGGAAGGTGTGTAAAATTATGGATTCACCTAGGTTAACACCAGAAGTCGGTACTGTCCTCTTCATTGTCGGTGCCGACTTTTGTGGTTCAACTCGGGTGGGTTGAGTCCACTTGCATTTTTCATGCAACTTGTTTTTGCAATGTTCAATGTATTTTGTTTGGCAATATGGTTAATGTTCATGACGGTTCCCTCATCACTTGGTTTATTCTGCCATTTGAGTACTATCCCTTCAATCTTGATATTCAGTTATTCAGAATTCTTTGATATCACTTGGGTACACATAAAAAAGGTAAAGAAGAGCCTCTGTAAAGTTTGAGTGAGAAATATATGACTATATAATGTCTCCACCGACCTCTCCAAGTCCGTACCGATTCACATCATTGCTCCATTCATGTTGAAATTTCTTTGAGTTGTTTCTATACTTAGTCTAAGTATTCATGCAAGATTTCAAGTCGATTCATCTTCGTCTTGACGTTCTAGCTCATATTGATTTCTACTTGGTTAAAAATCTAGTTAACATGCTTAAAGTTCCATAGTGAAAGTGAGAGCTGATATTGAGGGACTTAATTGACTAATTGTTGAGGACTAGAAGAGGGTACGATAGTATTTGATTTATAGTCAATAGATTGACGAAGAGCCATTGATTCATATCTTTAAAGTCCAATGGAACGACAATGGAACTTACTGAATTGTCTATGCATTGATCATATGATTAGACAAAGTACTGTAGAGCATTGTGAGCGTAGAGACTCATTATTCATGATTGGAATTTGGAAAATCTAACAAGAGGAGTTAGGGATGGAGATGAATTTAAGTATAGCTTATCACGCATAGACTCACATTCAGATCAAAAGAGTGAATCGTATACTAGAGAATCTTTTATGGACTTGCATATTAGACTTTAGAGGCATATGAGAGGACCATTTGCATTAGTAGGTTTTGCATACAACAATAGCTATCAGTAGAACAATGACATGACATCGCTTGAAACATTATACGACCGACCATGCAGTACCCCTTCGTGTTAGTGGAAAATATGGGAGAGACTTATACTTGGGACAGTTATGATTAGAAACTTAAGATAAGATAGAGATTATTCAAAAAAGAATGAAAGCTACACAAGATTGACAAAATGGTTACGTTCATAAAAGACAATGTGATATAGAGTTCTCAGTTGGCAATATGGTGTTTGTCAAAATTTCTCTTTTAATGTAGTCCGATTTAGTAATGGTGGAAGTTGACACCAAAATTTGTAGTACCTTTTCTGATACTCGACAGATGGTGAATCTTGTATACGGAGTTGACTTAACTCAAAGATGGCAGGGTACACAACGTATTCCATATTCGCATCTTCGGAAGATTTTGCATGACTCGGGCATTATAGTTAGCACCAGATCAACTAAATGAGTAGGAAGTTGAACCAAAAGCGTCGAGACCTCCTAAGCCTATTTGTATAGTTGAGTAGAGTATGTAGCAGCTTAGGAGGAAAACCATAAAGCTTGTAAAGTTTTGATGGAGTGAGAATGAAGATGATAACATTTGAAAGACCGAGAAGAGTATTTGGACTACTTATTTGGAGCTCTTCACTTTGTAAGAATATATCGATCACGTTTATTATATTATATGTTTGCTAGGGTTATATGCATGATAGATGTTAGTATAGTTTGCTTGTTATGCTTATATGTTATGGATGTTTGTTTGATTATTTTCCTTGGTTATGTTTGATCGTCGTTGGAATTTTAGATCGAAATTCTTAAAGGGTGGAGAGTATAAGGACCAACATTTTTATATATTAGTAGGTAGATAAATATTATCTACATAAACAAACGAACTAAAAATGAGATAAAACTTTAGGTATTGTAGTATTTGATATTTTTGATTGTTAATTAGAATAAATTATGGACAATTCCGGTCTAGAAAACTTGTAATGGCCATGACTTTGAGGAGCGGAATTGATCCGAACCTACTCCAAATGAAAGATATGACGGTTTCTCATTTCGTATAGTGGTCATAATATAAATTTGGTCAAGCCGTTGATGCGATATTGCTATTTTAAATTGTGCAAATTTTAGGCAGATTTTGATGGTTAGGTCCAAGCCCATGAAGGCATAATTATTGATTTTGAGAATTGTGCTAATCTCGGGATTAGTGCGGCCACCAAATCATTTAACTTTCCTTCTATAACAGATCTAAACACTATTAATCCCATCTCCGTCTGAAAGTTCGTTAAATCATACTATTTTTAGTTAAAAACTTGATATTAGTTGGATTGACTTAAATAAACTACGTTTTGACTCGTTGAAACTCAAAACAAATACATTTTAAGTTTCAAAAGACCAAAAAATAGCTTATTTAAGTTGAACCAAACGAGCAGGCAAATCAAGTTTATGGATTAATTAGAGATTATCAAAACATCATTACTGGGATTCAAGGTCTTTGCTTTTTAAATTTGGATTTGGCTTTATTTCGTCGATTTATATCGAGCTATGTGGTCTAAGATCTTTATTGTATGTGCAAATATTTATTTAAAAAATATTTTGGATCCATTTTTAAGATCAAAGTTTTGATTTATTTGGGTCTGACTTAATTTTAAAACAAGGATAAAAACTTGATTTTGGTCCGCAGAATATATATTTAAAAGCTTCGCTTCGCTCAAAGCTCCATCGTATCATATGAATCAACAATGTGTTACTGATAGTTTTGTTTAATCCAGCGGTAAGAACGGTTGGATTTACAGTCTCAGAGCAACTTTTTATGTTATTTTCACAATTTATGATCATATCATATAACAGCGCGAATCGACTATAGTCGTATTTCTATCAATTGCTTAGTAGTATTATTAGCATTCAAGATTTTGCCGTGGATTTACAAAGTATTACGGCTTAGCTCCATTATAATAACCTAGTTTTCCTAGTTGAAACTAGGCAATTTAAGATCATTAGTGATGTCCAACACTTGATACCGACATGTCGTTGTCATTTAGTTTTCGCCAAACCAAGTTTAAAAGTCGATGTAAATTTGAAATCTATGCAGTTTTGGTAGAAAAGCACGATCATCTGAATCATTACAACGACTTCCAAACAGTACCCTTGTCTGGATTAAGGAATCATTCACCGTCAAGGCAAATTGCTGATCGAGTACACAAGCCGTATAAATATAACTTTACCGGTAAGTAGAGAGAATAGGGTTCACATTAAGCCTGGAAACTCAAAGTTTACTTCTGAATCTAGAACCTTAACACATTACACGTTATAGTACCTCTCCAAGGGCCATGCTTCTGTTCAAGTCAACTGTTCTAATAAATAATTGGCCGGGACATTCTACCAGCTCATATATAGCTCCAACCCTGCGTTAATGTATTTTGAAGTATATTCTGCATTTAGTGGAAGAAACATAGATAACAACGATAGTATCTAGCTACCACCATATTCATCAGTACAATATTACAGATGTCAGAAAACATGAATGTACAATGTGTTGGATAGTGGAAGCATCGAGATCTTATTTACAACTCAAAGCCACCTAATATTTGCTAACAATAATGCATGCATTTTTATCTGTATGTATATTGATCGAGTGGGAAACTACTAAGAGTTTATGCGTGTGGACCTATACCTATTTTGCATGTTCTTTCTTTTAGTATGATATATATGTTGGTTTATCTTGTTAGTTTGTTATGAAATGTGAACGCTGAAATTGATGTATGAAGATTAGTTGCTCTGTGGTCGTGATCTATATGTCCTATTTTATCAATTAAAAAGTGATCATTCGTCCTGTTTTATTCTTCCCTCGTTTAGGAGCATTTCATTTATTTATAGTAACATCCCTTTATTTGACTTAGAACTAATTAATGATCAATGGCAAATGTCAAATTAAGGATCTTGCTATGCACGAATTAATAGTAAAGATGTTGATATTATGAACGTCATGTTTACGAGGATAAATCTTTTTAGATGACAATATATTAAGAGAATAAATATGCATATTTTCGTGTTCATATTACTAAATTATGTCCTTCTGAAGTATGTTGCTAATTTGCAATAACCCCAGAAAAGGTTTTGGATGAGTCGACATTTGCGAATGTGAGGTATTTAGTCTGGAGGAAATCTATTTATTTTAAATTTTACTGAACAGCACTTTGGTACATATGTTTAAAGCTTTACTAAGATTGAGAACTGCAATAGAGCCCAAAAACAGAGGATGTGAAAGTTGATCCAATTGCGGATTTCCCTGTATTTTTTTATGAGTGTGGGTGGGTGGCGTGTAATGTTTGGGTTTGTACTCTTCAATGTGTGGAATCAAAGATTTAATTATCGGATTTCGATCACGTTTCGCCTTGAAATTTTTACACAAGTTATCTTGTATCGGAAGAGATCTAGAACAAGATGAGTACATATCGGGTGTACATCTCGGGTCTTATAATACATCTTGAAAATATCTCAGATGTACTTATGTGTCTAAAATTGATATGTCAAAAATTTATTTAACAGTAATAGCTTTATTAGTAAAAATAAAAATGTTAACACACTTGATTTACATGGAAAAGGAATATTTTTAAAAGAATAGTACCTTGATTTGCTTAATTGATTTGGTAATGATGAAATAATATCCTTTTATTTGAATATAATAAAGAAGTGAAACCTTTCGCCATGACTCACTAAGATAAAAAGTAAAGAATATGTTTAAGAAGTTGTTAAATTATAATTGGATTGAGTAGTTTCTTTTTAATCAATATGAAAATAAAAAATATTATAGAAAATAAGAAAAATGTATAATTTCGGATGAGTCTCGGTTTGAGAATTTGAACCATATTTGGGGTGAGATTTGAATATCTCGGACGAGATGAATGTCGTGGAAGATATGTAGGAGATTCGATGTCTTTTCTCGTTTAAGTGTGAAAAAGTGATCTCGAAAGAAATCAAGGGCGATATATAGAATATTTAAAACCATGGTTCAGATTACATACTCAAAAGCCATCGTGCTTCATACTTGCTTCATGAATGGGTAAAATTTATTGTTCCAATTAACAGTAAATAGTTGGATCCTACCACAAAATTATACTTTAAAGTTTTCCATTCAATGAAAGCGCAAGCATTGTTCTTAGTCGTTGATGCGCAACTGAGGATAGAACTCCTCATATGTTTAAATGAGAAATCAGCTCCTTTTATCCAAATCAATTTTCTTCTCAAAATCAACACATCCGCTTTAGACTTTAACTATGCCAAGCACCATCAAAACTGCCTCTTGCTACTCCTCGATGTCACCTCCTTTTCCTCATCGATGTAGCCATAAGCGATCCCTTTGTTGATGCCTCCTTGCTACCAACACAATCAACAAGCGTTTCGCTATGTTGACACCATTGGAAATGGATTGTACGGACTTCATTTTTTAGGTTACTGAAATGGATTGAGTCGTGGAGTAGGTCGTTCTCTTCAAGATGTTATATGATGTACCTAAAATGTGTAAACTAGACTATCAACCACAAGTTTTCTAGGTTAAAATAACCACGGTCATTTTTTGTTTGGTATTCGTTTGTACTAATGAATTTCGTTCAACTAACACCTAGTAAAGCTCAAAGACAATTATTTTTAGTAGGAAAACGTAAAATGAGTAAGGGAGTAGAGATGATTTAATCTTTGATTTTTACCGCTTCCAAAATAATCGTTTATTTATTTTTTGACGAAAGAGTGGACCTCGAAAAGAGGAGAGCACTCGTTATTTTATTATAAATGTAGAGACATAAACCACCAACACGTGTGATGGGTAACCAAAAAAAAAAAGTTTCATTCATCAAAAAGATGTTTAATTTTTTTTAATAAATAACTTTAATCCAAAAAATAAAATGTCGCACCAATAAAATAGCTTGGCTTGGCTCAATTGCTAGGACGATGATATTTGTGCACTTATGTGCCAGTCAAACATGCTAACATGCTTGACTATTCAAACTAATTGCTTTCATTATTTATATACCATATGCTCTACAACCAAAGAGAAAACTTTGGATGCAAAAGTGGACCAATATATTTTCGTAGAATCCTATATTTATATAGCATCCTTTCATTTTATCCTCAGATGTGAGACTATTCAAACTAATGAGCACCAATGATGCTTTTCCATTTTTTTAATTTACGTATAATTCCGACAATCCTCCATTTGAATTATTTCGAAAATATTTCCTTTGGGAATATTTGAACATATAAGATTGTGTGTAACAAAGGCATCTTTCGAATTATATCTTCGCATTAGTAGGATTCATATCATACTAGAGTGACACGTCGTCATGACCTCTCATTTCTTACATCAGACCAGGCACAATCTTTTCATTGTGTAGTTAAAAGCCCGTGCGTTAACGGTCATCCACCTAGTTTCCACTACTGCAAATGCTCTAGAATTTCCGTCCAGAAAGTCTCATTTTCAATAGGTGAGCCTATCAAGAGTACTCGTCTGGCTGGAGTATTTATCTCATTAATTGTTTTTATTAACTGAACCGCTAATCGCTTGAGAAAATTATGTTCCTATTTAATTTAGGAAAATAATATGATTGCAGTAGTATCACATTACAACTTGTTATTACCTAATGAACCTTGTTCTTAGTATCTCCAATCTTTAGGTAGGGTACCATCATGAGTGGCAGATCATTCTAAGGCAATAATCTCATTCTTTTTTTAGGTTTTATGGACTTTCTCTCTAATCAATCCTTTTTGTCAAAGGATTTCCTAAATTACAATCGATGCATATTTTATCCAATCTAATAACACATGTAGAGAGGAACTCTCTAATAGTACTGTTTTTACAACTTATCAGCCATCTCTTACTATATAATAATGGTTAGAAATTTTTCAATAGTCGTGGTATTATTGCAGCGTTTCAAATCTTTCAATAAAGGGATCTCAGCTATTAAGGTTCACAACCAATCTACTTCTTCAGTAGTTGTAGCTAGTATTATAATTTCGAACTCCATGGTGGATAGAGACAAATTAGTTTTTTCTTTGATTTCAAGAAATTGCCCCATCAAATATACAACAATTTAGCCATTCTTTGCATTTGACTTATCTCATAATTCCAATTAACATCACTGCATTCTTCAAGGATAGTTGAAAACTTCTATTAATGTAATTCTAGGTACATAGTTCTCTTAATGCATTTCATGAACCTTTCAATAACATGACATTGCTCCATACCTAGATCTTCTAGTAAACCTACATAATAATCCCATAATATAACTAAGATTGAGTCTAATATGATAAATGGAATGCTGGAGCATGTCGTTAATGCTAACATAAAGAATCTTACACCAATGCTGATATTCTTAAACAACTTTATACTCGGATCATATAGTATACGGTTGGGTTTAAGATCAAATTAGTTTTATTTCTTTAAGATATTCTCAATAGTGAGATTGACCAAAAAAGATTTCCTTTTCAGACCTTCTTATCTTAACATCGATTATTACACTCGCTTCTTCAAGATCTTTCATATCAAATTTAGCACATAGTAGAAATTTCGCGTTGTTCATAACATGAATACCGAATATAAGGAAATCATTCGCATGTAGACATGTAATAAAGAAAAACTAATTTTCAAATTTATAATAGGCCCATTTGTCACTTTCTTTCATTTTAAGGCCATGTGAGACAATTAGATTGTTCAATTTTCATGTAATTGCTTAAGTGCATATTTAAGACCATACAGAGATTTATTAAATTACAAACCTTCTATTTCTGATCAGGAATTACATGTCCTTCAGGTTGATTCATGTAAATTTTCCCTTTCAATTCACCATTAAAATAATTCAACCTTTGTTAGTGCATTATTATATCATGAATTGCAGCATGGATGTTAAGGACCATTAACTCAAGTGGCAAGTGGTATTATGCTTTATACTAAGATTCTAAAGGTCATAGTTTCAAACCATCAAAATATCAAAATGAGTGCTCTACTTGAATATAAAAGCTCCAAGGGGTTGGATTGATGCATATAGCCAAGTGACTAAATATACTTAATTTATATTTGTGACTAAGTAATATATTAATAAATATATTACAAAGCATACAATGCATTAAAATAATGTAAAGTAAATAAAAATAACCACACTAAGATTTTTATACTAGTTTGGGCCTCCCATCTTACGTCTAGTCCTTAAACACCTTTTTGGAATTTCCCAAACACAACCTCTCTTCATCTAGAGAAACGGGTTTACAACAACTTTGCATGAGTTACAAAATATGACTTCACAAACTACCTGAAGACTCTGCAACAAGAATTTGCCTTCAATATAAAATATATTTGGATATTTTATATCTTACTATATGGATGTCTTCTTTTTAATATAATCTCTTATAACCTACGTAGTATATCTCCAAATCAAAAGGAATAGATTTATAGAAGTAATTTGAAATTATTGCATTGGAAATTTTGTAAGAAGTGAATGTACATAGCATTATTATTAGAGTTAAAGGGATAAAAGAAAAGGATAATATTCCTTTTTCCTTGAAATGATTGAGAGTGTTTATATTCGATTTAGGAATGTATTTGAGTTACTGCTGCTATTGAAAACAAAGAGAAGCAACTTTGGATGAAGATTAGTGAAGTAAAGAGACGCGATCAAAAGTTAGAAAATTGACTCAGTGAAAAATTGTGTGCTACTTTGGATCTTCTCATTTAAAACTCCGGGTCGAGCAGAGGATTGAAGTGGCATGGCTAGAGCAGGCTTGAGCATGGGTGTGTGAAGCAACAATAGGTCAGATGGGAAGGAACTTGCACGAAGATGAAAAGTGAACCCGTAGTCGAGAGGAGTGGCAGTAAGAATTCAAATTCTTTTAATAAAAAAAGCCTATTTTCATTTTGATTTTTTCCTTGGCTTTTTTAGACATGTAAATTCCAAACAAAATTATGAAAAATACCTTATGATGTTTAAAACAATTTCCAAAATTTATAGCGACTCAAAGATCATTTGTGGGTTTTCAAAATCTAGAAAAATAGGACTTGATAAGGACACAATAATTAAAATATTCACCTTTCCTATTATACAAGCATTTAGTAGGTTCTACATCAAATTGATTCATAGGGATGATAAGTTAAAACTACATGCTTAACATTGTTTGATAAGATACACACACACATGCATAGATAGATATTGAGAATTATATCTATCATAGGTACATATATATTGACAATTCATATGTATATTTTATGGCCTCAACATTAAAAAATTTAATGAGAAAAATTAATGAATTTTGTTTCATAATCACATACCTTAACCATATAAAATGTGCATAAATGTTTTGTATTCATCTATTATATACATCAAAGGTACAATGATTAAGTCAAAATTAAAATTCTCATTAATTAATTATCTCCAAATTAATTGTTTTTAACGCTGTAAAATGTAAATGTTCATATATTAAACATGTGTAACTAAATGTACAAGTGTTAACATAAGGTAATTTCCAATTCATTCCAAACTATTTATATAACATTGAACCATCTGATATATTTAAAAATTTGATTACACACACACACAAATATATATATATCTGTGTGTGTGTGTGTGTGTGTGTGTGTGTATGTGTGTGCATGTTGCTTCAATTTTATTAGTTCAAACAATACAACACCAAAATTGCATGCATCAAATCAAATAAGATGTTAACATCTCTTAATTCTGGTGTTGAATGAAAATTCAAACAAAATCAATTGAGTCCTTAAATTATGTATCATGTTTTGAATAATATTACAAATAATATAAAACACAGATTCGTAAATTAAAAACTTTTATGTACACACACACACACACACACACACACACATATATATATACATATATATGTACATGTATATGTATATATAAAATTTTGTTTTTGGTTATCATATTAAAAGCTGGTCAAATCTTATTTTCAAATTGTTTAATTCTTTTACCAATTTTTAAACCAAAACAAGGCAATAACATATTCATAAAAATTATAATAATCAGATTACATCTAAGAAAATAAAATGAATTTAGAATATACCTTCAGATCTAGCCAAAATTTTCACCTTTATTTGGAATTCTCTCTTAAGATTCTTGAATTTATGCCCACCTGTGCAAGAAAAGGATGAACGACATTGCCCTTTATTTATATGTTGTTTTTAAGTTTATTATAGAACCTAAAATTTTCTAGACAAGGAAGCGGGTTAGGTCGGCTATGGTAATGAGAGAAAGAGAGAAAGAAGATTAACTTCTGGGCATGAAATTAGTGGTTTTGCTCTAATCGAAATAATGGAACCTTTCAATTTTCTCTAATTCAAACTTCCCTAATTAATTCCTCTATTGATTTTTAGTCACCCAAATTTTCACTTGCCGAAGTATTGTTGACCCTAGTTTATGTTTTTATGATGCAAAATTTCCAAAATCCCTTTAAGAAATTATTTCTCGTTTAAACCCCTATTTAGAACTTTATCTGTAACAACACTGGTCTAGATTACTTAGAATTAAATCTAAAATATGATTTACAATTGTCTAAATTAATTTTAAGATAAATTTGAGAATTTTATTAGTTATAATTTCCAAATTAAAATGGCTATTCAGATGGCAATAAATAAATTTAGGAAAATTTATTTAATATTAAATACTATGTAATTTAACTTCTTATATTTAATAATATAAGAACAATTTTGGAGAAAATAAGTAAATAAAATATATGGAAATAATTTTATAATTTAAATTATGATTTTTCCAAAGGTTTATTTGCTTATTTATATTAATGGGAAATTTATTACAAATATCTTTCATCTCTAAAACTATTAAAACAAGTGTTGTAAATTAAAAAATGATAAATTGAGATTTATTAATAAGAAATGAGAATTTGACATGTTATTTATTTTAGGAAAATTAAACAAAGTCAATGTCGGTTAAATAGAACATTGCTTAGTATGCATTGGTGTTTATAAAGAGATAAAACAAAATAGATTAGTAACACTTCTCTTAGAAAATTAGCAACACATTGCTATTGGATCCATATCTCAACCCAATTAACCCAAATAAGAGAAATCAGAGATAAGAAACTTATGTACAATATTTCTCATTCTCATTTTATTCTCGTAGACCAGAAAACACAAAGTTTCCTAAGTCCCAAAACCCTAGTTCCCAAATCCCCCAAATCAAAACTGAAAATCATAGGGTTTTGATTAATTCTAGTGCAAATTGAGAAAAGGTAATCTCTACCACTAGTTTGTGCATCTATTTGTTGATTAATTTCAGTCTTAGCCTCTAATTTTAATTTTTCCTCTCTAATCTTTGGAACTAACGTAGGTTGAAGCTGAAATAGAAAAGATTTGGAGGATCCAAGCTATAATCTTCAATTTCAGATTTGTTTAGGTGAGTTTACCTCACACTTCTAGGCTAAAATGGATGCATGTTGCTATTAGAGGAATTTCCTGAATCTATAGTGAATATGATCTCAATTTGTTGTTATTTTCTAGTCACTTTTAATTTGATTCTCTGTTTGCTGAAAACCCACCTTATATACCCATGAATTGCATCCAATTGTTGATGTTTTTAAGCTTGCATGATTGCTAAATCAATGTTCAAGGAGTCAAGAAGGTAAGTGACAAAGAAACGAGCGACAACGAATGGACGGAGAGTTGCTGGCATCACTTGGGATTCAGCTAAGGTGCATTGGTCCACCAGTCTGACCAGACCGGTGCACCGATTGTGACCTGGGATGAGCCCTAACTTACACCGTGTGGCCTCCCGTTTGCATCTGTTTGCCCCTTCATCCGTTAGGCCCCTTTTCGATGTTTGATTGATTTTGATCCTCCAATTCATATTGACTGCAAAGTAAATTTTGGAGTTTTGATTATGAATTTGTGAATCCATCTTAGAGTTTCTATTCCATAGGAATGCTCTATGGATACATGAGATTGCATACACGTTTTATCGCACTATTTCAACTAGAATTTTCAAAAGAATGATTCTCAATCCAAACCGTTTTCTCAAGTCATTTTAAGTACGAATATATTTTATATAAAAGATATTTGGAATATTTATATAAAAGAATATATTTCTTTATAATAATAATGGTTTTAAAGTTGATTTGAAACAATGGTTTAAAATACACACACACACTTGTGTATATACATGTATGTATATCCTAACTGATAAAACTATACTTTACAAGAATTTTATTAAAGTAAAATATTTGTACGCAATTACAGGTTATTAATTGAATGAGAAGGTGATTTAAACATTTAATAAAATGAGTGGTATGGAATGCTCGCGTTTGTTTTACTGCTTAATTCCCCAACTTGTTCGATTAAGCCATTTATATGCACAAATGAGTTTACCATCTTATAGAAAATGTTTAGTTAATCCCCTGTGGTATGGGACATATGGTTGTTACCTATTCGGTTGCAATTTGGAAGTATATGACCCTCATATCAACGAGTTTATGACTCGCCTTTGGAGTTCTATACGTCTTGCACCTATCTTGGAGTTTTTATAGGTCTTGTACATATCATGATGTTTTATAGGTCATGCACCTATCTTGGAGTTTTTATAGGTCATGTACTTATCATGTAGTTTTATAGGACTTGTTCCTATCTTGGAGTTTGTAGGTCTAGCACCTAACTTGATGTTCTATAGGCTTTCGCCAATCTTGAAACTACTACGAAAATCTTACCTATCTTGGAGTTTTATAGACACATACGTCTATCTTGAAGTCATACGCATGTAGGTGAATTCACTCACCAATCTTGGAGTTTTGGCGCCTTCCCCCTTTTATGTGATTTTTGGATTTCTATTGATGATTTCTAGATTGTACGTTATTTATTTATCGTCAAGTAGTTTTGGGATTTTGCTTTTAGAAGCTAACTTGTCTTTTGATATTTGGTGATTTCTTTCTTGGATTTTATTGAAGTGTTTTTGATGTTTTCCCATACTTGATTTTGTGTTCATATTGAGGTCTAGTTCCTTTCATCCATTATTTATCTTGCTTAACTCATCCATTATAGTTTAGATTAACCCGTTTATTATATCAAATGCTTGGGTCAGCCTGAGATATTTCAGGGACTTCAGTTTGATAGTTCTAGAGAAGTTCTCACTTCGGTTATCTAGCTATCATTCATCTCACCTTCATCTCGTATATATGTACATATTCATATAGTGTTGTATCTTATCTCGAGTATGGACTCATTTAAATGTTCATATTTGTATCTATGGGATGTAGTACTTGTATATTCCATAGTTTGTAATGACTATAATTTTGTAGTTGAGTTTATGTACCTATTTAATTTCATCAGCTTGTATCTATTTGTATTCCACTTTGTATATTCTATGATTTGTGATTCTGTGACTCATATTTATCATATATTGTTCTAGATTATTATTCTAGCCATCATAGTTTTGTTTTAAGCCTAGATTGCATACGTTGATTTTGAAAGTCTATATGAGTGGATCGTATATGATATATATATATATATATATATATATATATGCAAGTATGAACAACTAACTATATAATATAACTTGATAGATAATAATAGCAAAGTAAATTAAAATAATCACACCAAGATTTTATACTGGTTCGGACCTCCCATCCTACGTCCAGTCCCGTAGCTCCTCTTCGGAATTTCCTTTAAACTAACCCTCACTTGATCCGGAGGAACAGGTTTACAATAGCAGAGTTTCTTTGTCAAGAATGTGTTCTATAACACGGATGTTGACTACTGAGTACAAGTGCTTCCAATATATATATATATATATATATATATATATATATATATATATATATCTAGAGAATATTCAATGAGGAGTTCTAAATATATGGAAGAGTTAAATACAAGTAGTTGATTGCTAGAGAACAGGTATAAATCAGAGCATAGGAATTAAGAGCATAAGTAAGTAAAGGTGAAGATTCTCTTTGCATTCCTGATGCTATTTATAATGATGAAGAGTTTTCTTGTATAGTTGCATATGTTGTAATCTCTCTAAAGTCGCTTCTGATGGTGATGAAGAGTTGCAGCAAAGAGAAGCGGATGTGTCCTTTCGAATGCGACAGTTGGTCTTTGAAATTACTCAGTCGAGTTTAAAAATCAGACGTCTGGAGGCATGTTTCAGACGTCTGGTCTTTATATTATTTTTTTGTGTTTGGTTGCTGTTCAGACGTCTGAGTTTATTATCAGACATCTGTTTCCTTCTGAGTTGTGAACTAGAGAGTTTAACCAGACGTCTGAGCATATTAACCAGATGTCTGATTCTGTCTGATTTGCAAACCAGAGGAAACATTCAGACGTCTGGCTAGTGCACTCAGACGTCTAAAAGTGTGCATGTTGCTTTATTTGTGTCCATGACACACCTTTTCAACATCTACCGATTTAAAGTCTTTTGATACTTCTCTTGGGTCTTGTTTTTGTCTCTTTGGTGATGTTACTCTATCATCTACCTATATATATAGATATATATGTACATTCGATTTCCATTGTATAGTTGTTATCATTGAAACCATAGAATTGATTTCCTAACAATCTCCCCTTTTTTGATGATGACAACTATTCAATGTACTTATATATAGATTAGAAATCTCCCCCTGAATGTGTGCTTATTTTTATTGTTTTATGATTATACTTATATTTCTCCCCCTTTGACATTATCAAAAAGAATTCGTAATAATTAAGCCAATCGTCAAAAAAGAAAATTTTCATTAATAGCAGGAAGGAGTTACATTCAAGGATTTGTACAAAAATACAAACAACTACAATTCCTAAATTTTATAGTTCCTTTGGAGAAGCGTGATTTGGATCACCTTCCTTTGGTGAAGCTTGATTTGTATCATCTTCCTTTGGTTCTTCTTTTTCAGAAGTGCTAGCCTTTGAAGGAGATGTCAAAGCTTCCTTTGGAGGTTCATCCTCAAATAATTTAGAATGTTTTGCAGAAGGAGAAGGTACAGGGGTTGCACAATCCTCAGAGGGTGGTGTTGGACCACGAACTCGTTGTAAAACTTCTTTAAGAACCCTATAAAAACAGTCAAAAGAGATTCTTCAACTGTGGCTAGTCGTGTAGCAAATGAACTTTCAAATTTGTCAATTCGCCTAGCCAAATATTTTTGATTTTGGGATAATGTATGCTGGTTTCGAAGTGTGAGATCTCGAATACTTTCATTTAGATTTGTTTCCAATCGAGTCTCTATAATTTCGTCCTGTCCCGAATAATCAAATGGTGCGGGAGGAGGAGGAGTGACTTCTCGATGTTGTTCTTCCTCTTGGGACGGATCAATGTGTGGTTGAGGAGGAGGCTCAACTTTTCGAGATTGATGATTATGCGTCCAATCTTCGAAGGACATAATATCTGGAGGAATTTCTGGTAGGTGCATCAAAGAAAAGAATTTGTGGAAGCATATTTTGACAAAATTTCTTCAAACGTCGATAGATAGGAAGGAATATTATGTGCACGAAGAAGTCTTATAATATAGGTAGGGTAAATGATCGATGGCCTTGAGCAAGTCCAAAAGTGTTTAAGCTCGTCGAAGATGAATTTTGCCCAATTTACCTGAGTTCCACTAAAGAGAGCATATAGAGATTTGTGCTCCAATTCCGTTATTTGCTCGTGAGTCCCCCATACATGGAACCACTATATTTATTATCATTCTTGTCAAGAGTCGGGCTTTTGGACGTAAATATTTTGAAGCGAATTTCGGCATTTCGTCCTCCCTTATTTGATGAGTAATACTATTCTGTGGCTTAAAACGCATATCCAGAATGTTGTGCAAATCCTCCCTGGTGTCGGAGCATCCTAAGGTTCTGGCTATTAAACCCGGAGTTAATCGAATAGTATTCCCATAAACGCTTGACCATAGCTAGTTGTCCTCATCTTCGGTATTCCAAACTGAAGTACTATCTAGATTGGGGTAGAATAAAAATATAGCTAACGGATCTATTTGAACATCATTAGGAGTAAACGAGATTAGAGTTTCCAAACCAGCATTTTCACAAATTTCGTCTAAATCATACATGGGGAATTTAAGAAGATTATAGAATGGTCATGTATGAAGTTTCTTCTTTTGAATATCTTCATACCTTTTTATAGAATGGGGAGCTTTATTCATCCACCGTTCGATTTGGTCAACGGAGCAAACCTGGGAATTTGAAGATGTGGTGGGTTGATCTTGCTTTCTTTTCGTCATTTTAGGATTCTTAGTGTGAGGAGGCATGTTGATTATATTTGCTGTAAGATGATGTTTGGGTACGAAAATTGACGTTGAAAAAATCGTAGGATGTAATAATTTTAGGATAAAGATGTAATAATTTTTGTTCATAATATAAAATTAGACGTCTGCTTTTTGATCGAGACGTCTGGTTTGGCGCACAGTTATTAAGTTGTAGATACAGAGAGATTTTTCAGACGTCTGGAATTAAAAAACGACGTCTGTTTTGGTTAAATTCCGATACAGAGAACTAAGGCAGACATCTGGATCTTATTTCAGATGTCTGAAATGTTCTGAATTTTATTTCTAGAAGACAGAACAACAATTCAGACGTCTGGGGGATATATCAGTTGTCTGACATATGCAAATTTCTTAGACATATATCAGTGTATCAGACGTCTGAAGACCATAGTCAGACATCTGAAATAAGCAGTTTTGCTATAAATAGCCTAAAAATTGATGGTTTCACTTATTTTTGAATGTTGATAACAAATATCTTTATTGTTGTGAAAAATACATAAGTATAGATATATACAATAATTAATACGATTTATTTAGATGGAGACGGAGTTTTAGGATTTTCTGACTCATTATTATTCCATGGTCTAAGTGGAGACCATATATTTCCACGTTCGTGGGTCCGTGGAGAGTTAGAATATCATCTTGGTGAGGGATCTGAAGGAATACGATACAAAGAAGATGGATCCAATGAACTACAAGGTTTTGGTAGCAGTTCATAAACATCTTTCTTTCGTGACAAACAAAATTTCATCGCTACTTGCTCTAGAAAGTTTAACCTTCGTGCCGTAACTTTTTGTTCGAAATAAAGTTCTCATTGAAGATCCATCTGTTGTTTTCGGTAATGATGAATTTCATCAATTCTCTCCTTTGTGTTAGGAAAAATAAATAGGGATCTTTTAGTTTTCTTATTATCTGGAGTAAAACCCGTACGATGACCACTTATTTGTTGGCACTTGCTTTGGTGCAGGCGTCGGAAGTCGTTGTGGTGTGTCAACCAAGCTGTCCGTCGATGGTGTGGAGATCGAGATAGATATATAGGAGTCCTTAGAAGAATTTTTTTACTAAATTTTTTAAGAAATTGATTGTTTGTATATAGTGGTTATGTAACTATGTATATATATATATATATATATATATGCTGAAAACCTTATTTATAGAACAACTTTTTCCTAAAAATTTAATGGGTTCAGAAATTAATAAATAGAATTTGTGGTAATAAAGAAGATAACTAAACTTAGTCTTTAAATGAAATTATTAATTAACTATTTCTAAGGGAGAAGATCATGGAGTGAACAAATACCTAAACTTCGTCGGAGTTTAGTGAAAGTTTGTTCATTCAATGGTTTTGTGAAAATGTCGGCTACCTGATTTTCGGTATTTACGTATTCTAAAGAAATAGTTCCTTTTTCAACATTGTCTCGTAGAAAATGATGTCGTATATCTATATGTTTAGTTCGTGAGTGATTAACAGGGTTTTTTGATAAATTTATAGCACTTGCGTTATCACGATATATTGGAGATTTGTTGATAATTTTACCAAAATCCGTTAGTATTTGTTGCAAGTATATTACTTGCGCACATGCTAGAGCGGCGGAGATGTATTCGGCTTCTCAAGTACATAGAGAAACACAATTTTGCTTTTTACTAAACCATGAAACTAAAGATTGTCCGATAAAATGACAAGTTCCACTAGTACTCTTGCGATTTTTTCTACACCCACCGAAATCTGCATCGCTATATGAAACTAGTTCAAACGATGATCCTTTAGGGTAAAACAAACCGTAATCTCTAGTACCAGATAGATAACGTAAAATACGCTTAACAGCTCTTAGATGTGATTCTTTTGGTTGTGCTTAAAATCGGGCATAAAGACATACACTCATCATAATATAGGGTCGACTGGCCGTTAAATAAAGTAAAGAACCATGCATGCTTCGATATAACTTTTCATCAAAATATTTTCCATTTTCATCCTTTTCTAAGTGAACAGTGGTGCTCATTGGTGTAGGTTTGCTTGATGTTTTATCCATGTCAAATCGTCGTAATAAATCGTTACAATATTTTTCTTAGTGAATAAAGATTCCATTTTTGAGTTGTTTTATTTGTAAACCTAAGAAGAAATTTAATTCTTTCATGTGTGACATTTCAAATTCATTTTTGATAATATTAGAAAATTGGTTACATAGTTTTTCGTTGGTTGAACCAAAGATGATATCGTCAACATAAATTTGTACAACCAAAATATTGTTATTTTCTCTTTTAATAAATAAAGTTGTATCTATTTTTCCTATATGAAAACCAGATGTTATTAAGTGATTTTTAAGACGTTCGTACCATGCACGAGGTGCTTGTTTTAATCCATACAGTGCTTTATGTAATTTAAAAACATGATCGGGATATTTTTCGTGAACAAATAGTGGTGGTTGTTCGACTATACATTTTCCTTAATAAAACCATTCAAAAAGGCATTTTTGACATCCATTTGAAATAGTTTAAAATTGTTATGAGTTGCAAAGGCGAGTAATGTACGAATGACTTCTAATCTTGCTACTAGAGCAAACGTTTCATCGTAATCTATGCCTTCTTCTTGATTATAGCCTTGAGCAACTAAACGTGCTTTATTTACAATAATATTTCCATTCTCGTCTGCTTTGTTTTTAAATACCCATTTTGTTCCTATTACCGATTGATCTTCAGGTCTTGGTTCTAATTCCCTTACGTTATTACGTTTAAATATATTTAATTCTTCTTGCATAGCTATTATCCAAAAATTATCATTTGAGGCTTCTTTATAATTTTTTGGTTCAAAGTTTGATACATACGCTATATGGCTTATTTGATTGAGTTGATTTCTAGTAACTCTTGAGTTAAGATCTCCAATAATATTATCTATTGGGTGATTCTTAAGAATTCTAGAGATGATATCAAGGTGTTATTTTGCAAATTTATTCCAATATTTATAGCATTTGATGAATTTGGTAGTGGAATAGTTTCTTCTTCATCATTAGTATAGTGATTGAAAGGATTTTCGTCGAACGAGACATGTAAGCTTTCTTCAATAGTATTATTTCTTTTATTAAAAATTCTATACGCCTTGCTACGATCTGAATATCCAACAAAGACACCTTCATCGGCTTTTGGATCAAATTTTCCTAAATTATCTTTTGTATTTAATATAAAACATTTTGAACCAAAAGTTTTAAAGTATGACACTTTAGGTTTTTTTACCAAAAAATATTTCAAAACAAGTTTGTTTAGTCATGGGGAGAATAGTTACTCGATTTAATACATAATAAGATGTTGTAATAGCTTCAGCCAAAAAGTATTTTGGTAATCCACTACTATTTAGTAATGTTCGTGCATATTCTTGTAATGTAAGATTTTTTCTTTCTACGACACCATTTTGTTGAGGTGTACGAGGAAAAGAAAAATTATGAGTTATTCCTTTCTTATTGCAAAAGTTTGTAAATAGATCATTTTCGAACTCTCCTCCGTGATCACTTCTAATATTTTTAATTTTCAAATTCATTTGAGTTTTAATTCTTTTAGCAAATATTTTAAACATACCAAAAGTATCGCTTTTATGTTTTAAAAATAAAGTCCATGTATATCTCGAAAAATCATCGACTATTACGAACACATATTTGTTGTGATTTATAGATCTTATTTGCGTTGGACCAAATAAATCTAAATGTAATAATTCTAATGGTTGTTTTGTAGAAATATTATTTTAAGATTTAAACGAGCTTTTCTTTAGTTTTCAAATTTCACAATCGTCACATAAGTTTTCTACTTTATAATTCATTTTAGGTACCTCTTACCAACTCATATTTTGCTAACTTATTAATATTCTTAAAATTGATATGACAAAATCATTTATGTCATAACCATGGATCATCATGTTTGGCGGTTAAACATAAATTTGAATTTTTATTTATATTCAAGTTTAATACATAAATATTTTTGTTTCTAAAACCTTCAAAAATGAGTTGTTTGTTATTATCTAAAATATTACATTTATCTTTTTCAAAATTTATTTGAAAACCTTTATCGCATAATTGACTAATTCTTAGCAAGTTGTGTTTTAAATTTTCTACTAATAAAACATTTGTAATAATAGGAGAGTTAGATATACCAGAGTTGATAACTTCTCCAATGTCTATGACACATCCTTTTGAATTGTCTCCAAATGTTACCGTTCCACCATCGATGTATGTTATATTTGATAACATTTTTGAATTTCTGGTCATATGCTTGGAGCAACCGCTATCTAGTATCCATTTCTTCTTATTTTTTATTTTGGGTACCTGCAAAAAAATGTTTTAATTGGTACCCATATATTTTATTAGGGTCCTAATTGTTAGAGGAAGGTAGCCATACCCAAGATGATTTGGTACCTTTATAAATATAATTTTTATTATAGACTACATTCTCTAAGTAATTATTAATACGCTTTTGTCTAATCAAATTATTATTTGTTTTAGGAATCCAAATTTTCATATTATTGATATTCAATTTAGTCTTAGACAAACTTCTAGTTTTTATATGCCTACTATTTTTAGCATTATTTCCTTTTGTTTAAAAGAATTTTTGAATCATATTCCATTTCTATTACCTGATGGTTTTGATAAGATTCTCCAAATCTTGTTCCTTTATTAAATTTTGACACATTATTGGTAATTTTATCTAATTTTTCTCTTAACTCTATATTTTCAATTTTCAATAATTCAATACTATTTTTAAAATCAATATTTTCTTTTAACAAATTTTCTTTTACTATAGAAATATTCTCACTTTCTATCATATTATTTTTGATTTTTTCTTGAGATATTTCAAGTTCCTCTTCTAGAATAATTTTTCATCTTTCAACATTCGTACCTCAAGTTCTAATCTATTTATTTTGACTATATATTCTTTGTTCAATTTTTTTATTTGTCTAAATTTTTCGTCTAGTTCCATGCTAAGTTCTAATAGTTCATCATAGCTAAGTTCAGGGCATACCTCTTCAGTTTGTGCCATAAAACACATATTAGCTTGTTCTCCGTCACTATCGCTATCACTTTCAGAAGATGAAGAGTCCGAGTCATCCCAAGTTACTTTGAAATCCTTTTTCTCCTTGAATTTTTGAATTTTGTTATTCTTTTTATCATTATTGAGTTTAGGGCAATCCTTCTTCATATGTCCGTATTGATCACATTCATAGCACTTGATTTGAGATATGTTTGTTGTGTTGGACTTCCCTTCTTATTGAAATTTGGTCATTTTTCTAAATTTCTTGAATCTATTATAATTCTTGGCAATAAAGACTATTTCTTCTTCATCTAGATCAGAGTCATCATTTTTTGTTGCTGGAAATGCTATATTCTTTTTCTCCTAATTTAGTTCTTTTCGTGCCTGCAAGTTAGCTTCATAGGACATTAAATTTCCTATCAACTCTTCAACTTTGAGAGTAGAAAGATCATTAGCTTCTTCTATAGCTAAAACCTTCCTTTCCCAATCTGACGTCAAAGAGTTGAGTATTCGAGATATTAAATCAAAATCAGTGAATTTAACTCCTAATGCCATAAGATCATGTTGGATAGTTTGAAATAGAATACATGTCAACAATAGTTTCATTTTGCTTCAGTTTGAATGAAGAAAATTGGTTTTGCAAAATCGAAATCTTAGTTTGTTTGACCTTTGTTGTACCTTCATGTGTAATTTGTAACGTACGCCAAATGTCAAATGTAGTGGTGCATAACATGACACGTGAAAATTCATTTTTGTCTAAAGAACAAAATAAAACGTTCATAGCTTTAACATTATTTGATGCTAAGGTCTTTTGTGCATTGGTCCAAGTGTTCATGGCAGTAGTAGGTGCTTCATATCTATCTTGTGTGGCTGACCAGATTTCAAGACCATTAGCTTCCATAAAAATTCTCATACGTGTTGACCAATATGCATAGTTAGATCCAATAAAAAGTGGGGGTCGTGCAGTGGACTGTCCTTTTTGGAAAATACTTGCCATATTAAAGTGATTCAAAAAATATGTTACTGTAATTTGATCAAAACCCCGCTCTGATACCGATTGAAATCTATATGAGTGGATCGTATATGATATATATATATATATATATATATATATATATATATATATATGCAAGTATGAACAACTAACTCTATAATATAACTTGATAGATAATAATAGCAAAGTAAATTAAAATAATCACACCAAGATTTTATACTGGTTCGGATCTCCCGTCCTACGTCCAGTCCCGAGTCTCCTCTTCGGAATTTCCTTTCAACTAACCCTCGCTTGACCCGAAGAAACAGGTTTACAATAGTAGAGTTTCTTTGTCAAGAATGTGTTTTATAACACGGATATTGACTATTGAGTACAAGTGCTTCCAATATATATATATATATATATATCTAGAGAATATTGAATGAGGAGTTCTGAATATATGGAAGAGTTAAATACAAGTAGTTGATTGCTAGTGAATGGGTATAAATCAGAGTATAGGAATTAAGAGCATAAGTAAGTAAAGGTGAAGATTCTCTTTGCTTTCCTGATGCTATTTATAATGATGAAGAGTTTTCTTGTATAGTTACATCTGTTGTAATCTCTCTAAAGTCGCTTCTGATGGTGATGAAGAGTTGCAGCAAAGAGAAGCGGATGTGTCCTTTCGAATGTGACAGTTGGTCTTTGAAATTACTCAGTCGAGTTCAAAAATCAGACGTCTGGAGGAATGTTTCAGACGTCTGGTCTTCTTATATTTTTTGTGTCTGGTTGCTATTCAGACGTCTGAGTTTATTATCAGACATTTGTTTCCTTCTGAGTTGTGAACTAGAGAGTTTAACCAGACGTCTGAGCATATTAACCAGACATTTGATTCTGTCTGATTTGCAAACTAGAGGAAACATTCAGACGTCTGGCTAGTGCACTCAGACGTCTGAAAATGTGCATGTTGCTTTATTTGTGTCTGTGACACTCCTTTTCAACTTCTACGGATTTGAAGTCTTTTGATACTTCTCTTGAGTCTTGTTTTTGTCTCTTTGGTGATGTTACTCTATCATCTACCTGTAAATATAGATATATATGTACATTTGAATTCCATTGTATAGTTGTTATCATCGAAACCATAGAATTGATTTGCTAACATATTGCACTTGAGAAGAAGAAAAAATTATATATAACACCCAAATTAACTTATTAATGTTCGCTTAAAGAAAAATGCATGGATGGTCGCTCTAAACCAGCCCTATTCTTTACACTAATAGACAGTACTACTCAGTAATGCCCTTAGTTAACGTGGGTCTTAGGGTGAGGCATCACATTATTGACCTTTTAAATACTAACATTCATACATCACTTTAGCTATTGGCATGATAGTTTGTCAGAGTTCATCGCTTATAGACCTTTTGGAAAAATCCAGTTTCACATTTTCTTCAGCGGTAATTTTTAGCAATGATTATTTACAGAAATTCTCTTCATCAACTCCATATTACTTTAGGACTTATGAAATTTGGTTTTAGTCAAAATTTGAATGTCATCCATATTCAATTTGGTTAGTCCATATACGAAGCCTTTGGTTCAATAATAACATTTATTATTTACTGTACTGCTCTGGCAAAAGACTTTGACTTTGAGTTAACTACAGTTGACCGTGATACTAACTCTTATAACTGTAGGGAATAATTCTTTATTGAATCATGCTTCACTTTTAATGCTTCAACTCAGAACCAACTATAGTCGCTCGATGGATCATCATGCTAGGATTTGACTATAATCAAAGTATAGTATCCCCATTGAAGTTCCACAATATTCTCAAGTCGAGGAAATTGTGTAACATTGTCACTTCGAGATCATCTACTTGACCATGGTTATAATTAACTAACAGGAAAATATCAAGTGATTCATGCCATAGTTATCTAATAACTATTAGTACGTAACCCCTAAGTGCCTCTAGAAGCCATGAGTAACACACTGCCCAATTTCTGGAGAGCATTAAATAATCTGGTCTTAAAGGATGTGTCGATATTCTTTCTTGAAACATCTTTGTTGAATCTTGCCTTTTTGAGGTTTTGATGGCACAACTATATATCTCTATAAATACGGCACAATTTCATCTCTTAAAGAATATTTCCAAAAATGTCCAACTGTTGCAATCAAAGGTTTAAAGATCAATTATCAAGGATTAGCGTCATAGTTAGTCTAGAATATAATATACAATATCCTCTAATAGTTACACACACTCAAAATTATTTTAAAATGATCGAAATTATTTTATACATTGTCAAAATTGACAGAACTCAGACTTTTAACTTCATTTACTAGACATTTGAGAGTACAAAAATCATAATTTTTTTAAAAAAGGTCCCTATGTCTGATTTAAAATTCCAAACGTCTAAAAAATTCAAAATAAGGCTCAAAACACTCAAGAAGAATCCTTGTAAAAGATTAAACGTCTAATCTATTTATTTAGACATCCCAGGTGCTTTAGATTTTTATTTTATGATGCAAGTCAGACGTTTAAATGAATTGACTAGACGTCTTATAAGTGTATCCGACATTTGATTCATTCATCCAAACACCTAACCTTGTATAATCTAATTTTTTAACCAAAGAACAAAGGCGTCTTAATCTATGCGCCAGTTGTTTGAATAAGGTCAAAAATGAACGTATTCCTTTTTAGAATACAATCAGACGTTTAACCAATATAGTTTAGACGTCTGATCTTGTTTCAAGTATATTTTTTAAAATTATTCGGACATATAATTTTTTAGCACGGACGTTCAAGAAAGAAAAACAACTATATTTTTGAATAGACACCAATTTTCCAAAAGGTAGTATCTTTCTCGAAAATATGTGATCTCTTGAGCAATCACTACTCTTTAGCTGATCTCTTCGCTAGTATAAATATAGACCTATTTTATTGTTTGATTTCACTAATTTTCTTGCTCTCTAATTCTTATTCTATTTAAAATTCTTTGAAATCAAAAGCAATCAAAAGTTACTCTCTGCTTCCTATAACACTATACGTTTAACTTCTATACCATCAAAGGATATTATAGAAAAGACGTACTAAAGTGTGACTTATTTGTAATGTTATAAACACATCGAAATCGGAAAATAAAGCATTTTCTTTATAGTTGGTTGAAGTCCTGATCATGTGATCAAGTGGAGTCTGGAAACATGTTACGCTAGGTTAAGTGAGGATTGTTAATAGTGAAAATAATATGTGGAGCTTATGGACTGGATGTCAGACGGGAGGTCCAAAATAGTATAAAAATCCTAGTGTGGTTTTACCTTATTCTTTATTATGCTTATCTTCTTATTTGCTCAGATTTATATATAGCTAGATATAATCCATATTATATTAGATCATATAGACTTTCATTTAGCACAATAGTAATGTTGGAACTGGGCCAGCCCGCAGCAGAGTTATAGGGTAAATTTCAAAAAATTCCTCTTTGGATCTATTGGGTATATGAAGTCTAAAGAGAGTTTAAATTCAATCTAAAAGGTGTTTTAAATAAAATCCTTTGTTTTATTTTATTAGTTTGAAAGAGTGTGAAGTTGTTGTAAATTTAAATGAATAAGCACATCAAATACAACCATATATGTAGCAGTTACTTATTAAAATTCATTTGAGAAAGAAACCTTTTGTTTTCTTCTCTAACACTTGTGAAATCGATTAAGAGAATAAATATCATTAATTAGAGAGAGAAACCTTTTATTTTTCTCATTTGATTGGATTGATGATTTGTTAGATGCCATTGATCAATTTAAACATGGCATGAAATGTGAGTGTATCCAAATATACTCAAATGATAATGTATAAGTGAAACATATGAGAAGTGTGCATACATAATGTTTCCTTCATGTATGCTTTTGTTGTCCATTGTATTATTTAAAACACGTGCGCTCACGCACACGCACACACGCACACAAATATATATATATATATATATATATATATAGCCCATGTGTGTACATATACATACATATAAATTTGTTAAAAATTAAGTTTCACTATTTTAGAACTTCGAAATTTAAGATAACAATTTTGGATCTAGTTTCAAAGCTAGGAATGGTTTAAGATTAAAATTATGATTTTACATAAAAGTCCATTTTATAAATATTAAGTTAAATTAATATACACACATATATACAAACCATTGTAAATAATGTTATAAACTTAAAAGAACATCCGTATGATAAAATTGATAGTTTAGTATATACTTTAGGATAATTACTTTGACGTCAAACTTTAATTTAAAAAGAAATCCAAGGGTTTTTGAAATTTTGCACAAAAATCCAGCTATATTTATATAGGTTTTTTTTGAACTTTCAAACAGAAGTATGCAATAAAGAAAAGATTGTATTTAAAATCACAAAAAAACACATACACACAAAAATATTAGTAAATTACTTATATTTTCTTTGTTAATCAATAATATAATTGTATTATTAATTAAAACTTAGATTTCGACCAATTTTTTCTTTTAAACAGTAAATTTAAAATAATAATAATAATAAATAGGACAAATCAGGAAGATACATATACACACACACACACGTTGCAAAGATTTTGGATATAAACTATATAGACAATATGAATAATTTATTAAATGTGAAATCATATGATATAGATCTAATGATGATAAGATGAATAGGCAAGCAATTGAAGTATGTCTTAAAGCGGATACCAAATCAAAATAACATGGTGAATGTATATAATTAATTAAGATGTAGCAAAAGGGGATCTAATATGTGTAAATATTTGAAATATATGATGAATCCAAATCATATGAACAAGGTGAATGGTGAATAAATGAAATTAGAATTATTACCTTAAGATGTTGCCAAGAGAATGCACCATGAATGAGGAAATTCCCTTAGAAATACAATATCCACACCCAATCCTTGCAAGAGATGGATGAACCACTTGTATTTCATTTTATTTGATGTTATTTTCATTAATTTAGGTTTTGCTTTTGGTTTGGATGTGACCTCAATTTTCAGCCATGGCATGAAGGAGGGGAGAAATAAAAATCATCTGCAAAGAGAATGATTTAATGAAAAAAGGTAAATAATTTTGTTTAAACGGAATTTTTGAAACCTTTCTAATTTCTTCCTTAAAATCTTCCTTCTTTATTCCTGATCAAATCTCAATCAAATCTAAACTCACCCTACATGTATGGTTGGCCATTGTTTTTGCCATCATATGAAAAAATATTTCCTAACCCATTAAGTAATTATTTTATTTAAAACATTTAAAGTTAGATCGATATCGTATATCGATGCATGCAAATATAACGTTTACAAATACATTCAAATAATTAGAAATAACTACAAAAAATTCAATAAATTAAATAATGATTAATATTAATCAAATATTGATTGATTTAATTAATTCACAACATTTTACAAATTAATTAAATCATGTAGATTTCCAAAAAATTCATCATTGCAGTCATGCGACTCAAAGGTGTAAGTTCAGTCAGCGTTTAATATCGAACAATTCAAATATTAATGTTCACATGTCACCTCAGCTAGTGGTGTGATATTTTGGACCAATTTATCACTTAAATATCCTTTGGTAATTTCCAAGTCTGCTTATAATAAGCCGTACCTGATAGTGATGATTATTTACACCAATTTACTTCATCAAAACCGTATCACTTCAAACTTATGGAATATAATAATGATCAAAATCCCAGTATCATCCACATTCCACATTATAATCCAAACATAAAATCCTTGGTTCAATAGCAACAACTATTATTAAGTGAACTACTCTGGCAATAGATTTTGACTTTAAGTTGACTTCAGTTGACCATGATACTAACCCCATATAATTAGAAGATTAATCCTCTATTAAATACCGTTTCTCTTCAAATACATCCACTCGAGCCAACTACAGTCGTTCGATGGAGCCGTGCCATGATTTAACTATAATCAAATGGAGCTTTCATATTGATGATCAATAGTATTCTCAAGTGAAGAGAACTGTGTAAATTAATCACTTCGAAATTTTATGTTTGATCTTAGTTATTAATCAACGGAAAACCATCGAGTGAGTCATTCCATAGTTATTCAATAACTATTAGTATGTAACCCCTTGGTGCCTCCAATAACCATGAGTAATACACCATCCAACATTTGGAGAGCATGACGTACGCTAGTCTTAACGGATGCATTAATGTCCATTTTTGATACATCTTGACTAGGAATATTTAAAATGATGTACTTATCATATTGTGATATAATACTCATGGTTACAAGTATTTGTAACTATTATCACAAACACATCATTAATAAACTTTCTGACATATATACTTAAATTAACTAATTAATTATTCTTAATGTTTTTAACAAGTATATAACATAAAGGAAACACCTTTTGATTTTGAAAAAAATTGGTTACTAAGTCAGAATTATGTAATAAATTACGTAATTGCCCTTAAGGGACACCCCTGACTCTATCAATCTTCCACTAGAACGTGGGGTCAATTATGAAATTTTATTCCAACTTCTCCAGTCGATTTCTTCATAACCAATTGGATCAGTTCCTCAATGGGCGAGTACGCAATTATGTTTCAATTATCTACTATGTCAGTCAACTCTCTCCGACATCGATAAATTGGCTTTATCATGTTGAACAATTTAGAGTATGTCTCTCGACCTCCAATGAGCCCTAAGCTCTGTTATGAAATATATCACGACACTATTATCATTTAAAAATGTTATGGTATTTTCAACATTTGGAATCACTCTTTGGTTCTGTTATAAATTTGTGTATATAATATGTGTATATATATATATATATATATATTAATTTTGTTATGGTGCTATTCAAGGTGATTTACTTTGGCCTTTTAATGTGTCATCCATAATCTCTCATTTGAAACATTTCCAAATTAAAGGTTCTTAGCCAATCTTTGAATATAAATTTTATATTGGTGTACCATACTCGGTATTACATATGCAGTCTAGGTCTGAATGCTACTTTATAAGGAGTTCGTTACTTATATAAACAATTCTCATATATTAAATAAATACACAAGAGCACTCTAAATTACCATTGTGAACTTTAATTTGGATTTGCTACCTGCTTCTTGTATCAAATATACATAAAAAATGATGATATTGTGGAGAACATAATATGAATGATAATTCCTGTTGCTAATGTACAAGGAATCCTTCTTACATGTTTCTTATTAAAAATTTAAATAAGGTGTTCTGCATATTATCTTGGACATTCCCGATGTCCTTTATACTCACTATAAAGACATCATTTGCAAATCCAACCTCGAGTATAACAATAACATAAAAGTTGATTTTAACGTAAGTACATAGTTAACAATCAGTAGTGTGTTGTTTTCTTATGTTTAGAAATATTAATGTGTCTTCAACTTTCTTTTTAACGGGCTCACGCTTCCTTGGCATTTTGACTGAAATCAAACCATTTAATATTTCTCTCAAAATACTTGTTCAATTTCGATGTCCGTCGAATGATACTTTCATATCGGTTCTTAGATCATATCTGAAACCCATAAACACAATGCCGCTTCCACTGACATCGAGACACTTTAGTTGTTATGTGCAAACCGTCTAATTTAACTCTTTGTTTATAATTTTTTTTTTAATACGTATGCACCAAAATACCAAGTCATATTGGATGATAATTTTTTGAAAAAATCTAAGTCAGACGAATTTGTCATGCTTGTTTCAATAATTTAAATTCACGATATTACACTTATCAATGTGGCTCACTATATCCAACTGTATTTCGTTTATCTTAAAGACACATTTGTGACCGATGGATCATATCTCTTTTGGCACAGCTATTAAAATCATACTTTGATAATGTACTTGGAATCTGCTTCGGGTTTGTGCATCATATCTGTAACAACCCGCATATTTAACGATTATATATTTAAATGTTTTTATTTAAATATAGCGTCGTTAGTCGGATTTTTGGGTCCGAAATGCTACTTTTTGCAAACGGCCGAATTGGAACTCGAAACCATTTCCATTGATTCCAAAATGGCGTTTGCAATCTTTTTGAGTATAATCTTTGATATGTTTGGAGTAAGTCGTATTTTGCTATTTGCTAAGTGGGCTTTTGGGTTTGGGTTTCACCCAAACTATTCTATAAACCAACTCAGCCCTTCTCTCCTTCCATTCACACATTTTCATTTCTTAAGCTTAAGCAAAACTGAAAATGGGGGAAGAGAATGGGAAATAGAAACTCCAAGCCCTAATTCCTCTTGCAAATCCAAATTCTTGCTCCAAGTTCATAGAGAAGCTATTGGTAAGCCTCTTCTTCATCTTCTCTATCTCTTTCTCTCTTCAATCTCAGAAATTTCCTAAACTTAGGAAAAATACTTGTTTGATCTTAGATTGAGGCTAGTAGAGTAGAAGTGGAGATTAGTTGGTCTTCTCCTTGCAAATTGAACTCCTTCTTCTTGGTTTTGTGATATAAGGTGAGTTTTGAACTCACATCTACTTCTCTTGGTTTCATTAATGTTGGGTACGGTTTCCTAACACTTGTTCATATGCTTTTGCTTTCGATTTGGATTGTTTTGGTGAAATTGCCAAATTATGATTTTTGAAGCCAAATCTATGTAAAACCTTATATGGTTGGTGTTTATGTTGTTCGGAGTGTTTGGGGGTGTTGTTAAGGTTGGGTAGTCGTTTGACGTAAGCCCATAATCAACACGCATCCGATCGCTTTCGATTTGTTTGGCCATAGTTGGCCTAGGTTCAGGAAATGCGTGGCCATCTGGTTTCAGACGTCTGAAATGCCCATTTCAGACGTCTGAATATTGTTCTTGGGAAGAAATTTATTCCCAGATTCAGACGTCTGAATTTATATTCCAGACGTCTGAGTTAGCTAAATTTCGACCAGAAGGCAAAATATTGCCCATTTCAGACGTCTGGATGTTAGGATTCAGACGTCTGAATTCTGTTTTGGGAAACAAATTGATTTCCAGATTCAGACGTCTGAATCCCTTCTTTCAGACGTCTGAATATGCTGTTTTTGGCCAATTTGCCATGTTCGTTTAATTTTCTAAATTTGATCGATGCATATTGATTCCAATTAGTTGTTTATGCATATTTGACCTTGATGATTCCTTTTTGACTTCATTCACGGGTTTTATAAATGATTTCTTCAAATTTTATTAAAAGTTCGCTTCTCCGATTTATAAATTCTATTTAAACCACACGTACAATTTCGCACTTCGAGCGAAGTGGAAGGGTGATTAAATGGTTGGGCAAAACACAAACCATGAATCTGTGCGTTTATCTTTCCTATTAATCTCCGACCTATTCAACTGATCGCTTTAACCTTCGGGTTTGGTCTATCGATGATATGAGGTAAACTTTGTACTGCTTTGAGTGTGAAAGTGACTGACGGATAGTAAACCGTTTAGTGCGAACAAGTGGTTATAGGACATACGTTAACACTTTTCGGATTTCTTTTCGAGAGTTGTGACACATTCCGCCAGTTAGTGGTGTCCAGTATTGGGTCTCTGACCTTCACGACTACGGTTTGTTGCCTTCGGGTATGTGCCTTCGGGTTTGTTGCCCTATAGTATCGCTTTCTATGTTGGTCTTTATGAGCCGCATGGGTGATATTGGGTTGCCCTATTGTATCGCTTTCGGAGTTAGGTCTTTATGAGCCGCTCGAATGATATTGGGTTTGGAGTCTTCGGGCTCATGGATCCTTGTTTATACAGTACTGAGCTCGAGCAATATTCTGATGTTTCATTCATATGTATATTCCCTTGGTATCGCCCTTCGGTGTTGGTCATTATGAGCCGCATGATGCGTAGCGTTTACCTTGTGGAACTTGTATACCTTATTGGCATTTGTTATTGCCTTTTGGCTTGTTTTGGGATATTCTTATCCTTTGTTTCTATGAGTTGCCGATGATATGAGGCTTGTTATCATATGTTTCATCTTTTTGTTAGATGATTGTGTTATCTCTTTTAGAGATATTTGTTATAAATTGTAACCTTGCAGGTTTATTGTTGTCCAGTTTATCTAACTGATATGTTTAGCTAAACTGACCCGTGTATTTTATACTCGGGTCAGACCGAGATGTTTCAGGTTAGGTGCTTTTGGACTTAGCCTATTTTTCTTCCGCATGGACTACTCCGCTAGCTTCTTTTTGTCGTAGCTTTTTGTGTAGTCCCATTTTGTAGTAACTCTGATATTTATTCTATTGACTCGTCTGTATATTGTGGTCTGCTATACCACTTGACATGTATTGTTTTGTAAACTCTGTTATGTATCTGTATATGTGTATATGATGATCTACTGTTATGTGATGTATACTACATTTGAGTTGTTATATTCTGTTCTGATAGATCTAACCACCTATGGTTTTGTTTTGAGTATTCATTGGGTATTTCGACCTTATTGTTATGTCTATGTCGGTGTATTCAATAGATAGTTAGAGCAAGGCTATAGATGGTCGCTCCCAACCAGCCTTATTCTCCGTGTTAGTTGACGGCATTACCTTGTAGTGTCCTTGGCTAGCGTGGGTATAGAGGTGGGGCGTCACAGCGTGGTATCAGAGCGAGGTTCAGAACAAAAATATGATAAACACAGAATAGATGCACATATTATGGTACATCAAAGTGTACAAGTGATACAAATCTTTGAATCATTGTGTCTCTTTATTCCATCAAGGTTAGATAGAGTTTAGGAATACGTCTAGGAATGCATTTTATTCCGTAGTATTCCATATTGCAATATCTACGTTGTGAATAATCTTGTTCTTATCTTACCTTCAGCGTATGGCTGGAAGAGGCAGGGGACGACGTTTGGATGCTGGGCAATCCAGTGGCTCACATCCGGATGGCGTTTATATGTCTGTTGATCAGTTTTTGGAGTTGTTTAGGAGCACTCAGCCTCCAGTTCCTCCTCGAGTGTCTCCACCTCGCAAGTCTGCCTTTGCCCGTCAGTGCAGTGATTTTTCTCATCTTGGAGGAAAGCCGTTTAAAGGCTCTGAATCCGTTCTTGAAGTCCAAGCTTGGTTTCGCACGTGCGAGCGTATCTTCTCTCGTATGGATCTTTCTGACCATGATAGAGTTCTTGTAACTTCTAGCTTATTACAAGAGCATGCTCTTGATTGGTATGAGCTTCTTGTAGCCGAGATTGATGGGTCTACTCTTTCTTGGACTCAGTTTCGGGAGCGGTTTGAACTCAAGTTCATTCCTGAATCTGAAAAAGTTTTATTGACCCGTCGCTTCCTTGAGTTGAAGCAAGGGAAATCTTCTGTTTCTGAGTATGTTGCATCATTCGAGGCTTTATCTAAGTATGGTCTTGAATTCATCAGCACTTCTTATAAGAAGAATTTGAAGTTTGTTTCTGCTCTTAAGAAATATCTTAAGAAATCTTTGTTGCTCCAACTTAAACTTTCTTTTGAGGAGTTGGTTGATTCGGCACTTCATCTCGAGACCGTCGAGAAGGAGTGTGATAGTGATGTGGATGTTGAGGTTTCCAAGAACCCCAACAAGAGGCCGTTTCCAATTCAGAAGTCCAGGTCTTTTCCTTCTAAGAAGAAGAAGAATGGCTGTCCTAGTTCTCAGCCTCAGTCTTCCGGAACACCTTTCGTTCGAAAGTGTTTCAATTGTGGTTCTCCGGATCATGTTATTCAAGCTTGTCCTAAGCCTCTCTTCTGCCATTATTGCAAGAAGGAAGGTCATCATATTTCAGCTTGCGCTACTGTTCCGGTTGGTGCTAAGTCTAGCAATCTTTATGCTACCAAGGCTTCTAAAGGTCCTTTTCAACCTAAAGGTATATCTCCATCCATTTTGAAAGGTTCTATTTTATTTCAGGATCATAGTATACGAGTTCTTTTCGATACGGGTGCTTCACATTCTTTCGTATCGAAGAAGCTCGTCGATGATTTATCTTTGGATGTTTCTTGTACGATTACTTCTTTAAGGATTGCGAATCCTATTGGGGGATCCGCGACCCTTAGTTTGCTTTGTGATGATGTTGAGATTGTTTTGTATGGTTTTTCTTTTCGTGCGAATCTGCACGTTATTTCTTGTCTGGGATTTGATATGATTTTGGGTATGGACTGGCTAGTGAGATATGATGCCAGGATTATTTGTTCGGAGAGAATTTTGTATCTTCGACATCCGGATTCGCCTACTCAGCTATGTCTTGTTCTTCGGGATATGGATAATTCCGAAATGGCTTTATATTCTCTTGATTCGCGAGATGATAATGATATATCTCGTATTCCCAGTGCTTGTGACTTTTCTGATGTTTTTGAACCTGTTTTGGGTTTGCCACCCAAGCGAGCAATTGAGTTCCACATTGATATCCTTCCAGGCGCGCAGCCAGTTAGTCGTCCTCCTACGAGGATGTCTACAAGGGAAAATGAGGAACTCAAGAAGCAGCTTTTAGAGCTTGAGTCCAAGCAGTTGATTCAGTCCAGTTTTACTCCGTGGGGATCCGCGGTTGTCTTTGTGAGGAAGTCTGATGGAACTCTTAGGCTTTGCATTGACTATCGCAAACTTAATGAGTTGACCATTAGGAATAGGTATCCATTGCCTAGGATCGATGACATGTTCGATCTATTGAGTGGTGCTAAGGTCTTTTCTTAACTAGACCTTGCCACAGGTTTTCATCAGTTACGAGTCGCGGAGGATAGCATACCTCTTACCGCTTTCCGCACTCGTTATGGTTCTTTTGAGTGGCTCGTTATGCCGTTCGGTTTGACGAATGCTCCTACTTTCTTTGTTGATCTCATGAATCGGGTATTCTGGGAATATCTCGATAAGTTCGTCCTTATCTTCATTGATGATATCCTTATTTATTCTAAGTCTGAAGCTGAGCATGCTAATCACTTGAGAATTGTCTTGAGTACCCTCCGTCATCATCAGCTTAGAGCCAAATTCTCCAAGTGCCACTTTTGGGAGAATAAGGTTGAGTTCTTAGGCCATATTGTATCTTCCGATGGCATTTCTGTTGATCCCTCAAAGATCGAAGCCATCCAGAATTGGAAGAGGCCTGAGAATGTGCATGAGATTCGTAGTTTCCATGGATTGGCGGGTTATTACCGTCGGTTCATTAAGGATTTTTCTCGTGTTGTGCTTCCTCTCACTTGCCTTACTCAGAAAGGCATTCGTTTTGATTGGTCCGACAAGTGTGAAGCTTCCTTTTTGACGTTGAAGGAACTTCTCACTAATGCTCCTATTCTTGTGGTTCCCGAAGGGAATCATGATCTTGTTGTCTACATCGATGCTTGTGGTAGTGATCTCGGTGCTATTCTTATGCAGAAAGATCGGGTAGTTGCTTATGCTCCTAGGCAACTGCGTCCGAATGAAGTTCGCTATGCCACTCATGATCTTGAGTTTGCCGCCGTTGTCTTCGCCTTGAAGATTTGGCGACACTATTTATTGGGTGAGCGCTTCATTCTCTATACCGATCATAAATCTTTGAAGTATTTGTTTACTCAGAAGGAACTCAATATGAGACAACAGCGTTGGCTCGAGTTTCTTGCTTCCTATGACTTTGATATCCAGTATACCCCTGGTAAGGGTAATCCTGTTGCAGATGCACCTAGTCGCAAACATTCGGCTGTTATTTCTACGATGCTTGCCGAATGGGATGTTCTTGAGACTCTATCTTTTTGTGAAATTCGTGATCGAGGTTCATCTTCTGATTCTCCTATTCTATTATTTAGTTTGGGAGCTCGACCTATTTTATTGGATCGTATTGCTGATGCCCAGCGGCGTGATCCTGATTTGTTGCATCTTATTCAGCTTTGTGAGTCTGAATCTTGTGATGAGGCGTTGCGGGATTTTAATATTGATTCTCATGGGTGTCTTCGTAAGAAGAACCGTTTTCTTTTGCCTTCTGATTTTGCGCTTAGGAATGACATTCTTGATGACTGTCACCGTTCTAAGTATACTATTCATCCCGGTAGTAGTAAGATGTATGCCGATATGCATCGTCTTTATTAGTGGGAAGGCATGAAACGCGATGTGGCGAGTTATGTGAGTAATTGCATAACTTGTCAGCGTTTTAAGGTCGAGCATCAGCGTCCTTCTGGTCTTCTTCAGCCTCTTGAGATTTCATTGTGGAAATGGGATCAGATTTCTATGGATTTCATTGACGGCCTACCTCGTTCGAGATCTGGCCATTCTAGCATTTGGGTTATTGTTGATCGCCTCACCAAGTCTGCTCATTTTGTCCCTATTAAGTCTAATAGGACAGCTTCGCATTTGGCTAAGTTATATGTCAAGGAAATCGTGAGACTTCACGGTGTTCCTAGTTCTATTGTGAGTGATCGTGATACTTTATTCACGAGTCATTTTTGGAAGAGTCTTCAGCAAGCTTTGGGAACAAAGCTTAATTTTTCTACAGCTTATCATCCGCAGTCTGACGGACAGACTGAAGGGGTGAATCGTATCTTGGAAGATCTTCTCCGTATTTGTATTTTTGATTTTGGTGGTTGTTGGGAGGATCACCTACCTCTTGTAGAGTTCTCCTACAACAATCGTTTTCAGTCTAGTATCGGTATGGCTCCTTTCGAAGCCTTATACGGAAGGCCATGTCGATCACCTTCTTGTTGGTTAGAATCTGGAGAGAAGCTTATTCTTGGTCCAGATTTTGCTCGTCATTCTTCCAAAAAGATTGATCTTATTCGATTGAGAATGAAAGAGGCACAAAGTCGCCAGAAATCCTACGCGGATAGCCGTAGGAAACCTCTCGAGTTCTCGATCGGTGATCTTGTTTTTATTCGTGTTTCTCCTTTGAAGGGGGTTATGCATTTCAGTACGACTGGGAAATTGGCTCCTCGTTATATAGGACCATTTTTTATTACTGAACGTATTGGCCCTGTGGCTTATAGAGTTTCACATCCAGCTCATTTATCTGGCATTCATGATGTATTTCACGTCTCGCAACTTCGGAAGTGTCTTCGGGAGTCGGATTCTGTTATTACCTCTCTTGATTTGCAAGAGCTTGAGGTCTCACCGGACTTATCTATTGTACAGCAACCTATTCGCGTGCTTGACACGGAGGTGCAACACCTTCGAAACAAGAACGTGCCACTCGTTAAGGTTCAATGGTCCGCTAATCCCAATGACTGTACTTGGGAAACCAGAGAGTTTATCGAGCGATCTTATCCGGGGTTTCTATCTTAGCTCGAGAACGGTGAGTTTATCTTTTCATCTCCAGCTTATTCTCTTTTCTTTTGAATGTTGTATGTATGTAGTTGTTACAAATATCGTCTCTAGGAATTGCGGGGACCCAATTTTGTAAGGAGGGGAGATCTGTAACAACCTGCATATTTAACGATTATATATTTAAATGTTTTTATTTAAATATAGCGTCGTTAGTCGGATTTTTGGGTCCGAAATGCTACTTTTTGCAAACGGCCGAATTTGAACTCGAAACCATTTCCATTGATTTCAAAATAGCATTTGCGATCTTTTTGAGTATAATCTTTGATATGTTTGGAGTAAGTCGTATTTTGCTATTTGCTAAGTGGGCTTTTGGGTTTGGGTTTCACCCAAACTATTCTATAAACCAACTCAGCCCTTCTCTCCTTCCATTCACACATTTTCGTTTCTTAAAGCTTAAGCAAAACTGAAAATGGGGGAAGAGAATGGGAAATAGAAACTCCAAGCCCTAATTCCTCTTGCAAATCCAAATTCTTGCTCCAAGTTCATAGAGAAGCTATTGGTAAGCCTCTTCTTCATCTTCTCTATCTCTTTCTCTCTTCAATCTCAGAAATTTCCTAAACCTAAACTTAGGAAAAATACTTGTTTGATCTTAGATTGAATCTAGTAGAGTAGAAGTGGAGATTAGTTGGTCTTCTCCTTGCAAATTGAACTCCTTCTTCTTGATTTTGTGATATAAGGTGAGTTTTGAACTCACATCTACTTCTCTTGGTTTCATTAATGTTGGGTATGGATTCCTAACACTTGTTCATATGATTTTGCTTTCGATTTGGATTGTTTTGGTGAAATTGCCAAATTATGATTTTTGAAGCCAAATCTATGTAAAACCTTATATGGTTGGTGTTTATGTTGTTCGGAGTGTTTGGGGGTGTTGTTAAGGTTGGGTAGTCGTTTGACGTAAGCCCATAATCAACACGCAACCGATCGCTTTCGATTTGTTTGGCCATGTTGGCCTAGGTTCAGGAAATGCCTGGCCATCTGGTTTCAGACGTCTGAAATGCCCATTTCAGATGTCTGAATATTGTTCTTGGGAAGAAATTTATTCCCAGAATCAGACGTCTGAATTTATATTCTAGACGTCTGAGTTAGCTAAATTTCGACCAGAAAGGAAATATGCAAAATATTGCCCATTTCAGACGTCTGGATGTTAGGATACAGACGTCTGAATTCTGTTTTGGGAAAACAAATTGATTTCCAGATTCAGACGTCTGAATCCCTTCTTTCAGACGTCTGAATATGCTGTTTTTGGCCAATTTGCCTTGTTCGTTTAATTTTCCAATTTTGATCGATGCATATTGATTCCAATTAGTTGTTTATGCATATTTGACCTTGATGATTCCTTTTTGACTTCATTCACGGGTTTTATAAATGATTTCTTCAAATCGTATTAAAAGTTCACTTCTCCGATTTATAAATTCTATTTAAACCACACGTACAATTTCGCACTTCGAGCGAAGTGGAAGGGTGATTAAATGGTTGGGCAAAACACGGACCATGAATCTGTGCGTTTATCTTTCCGATTAATCCCTGACCTATTCAATGATCGTTTTAACCTTCGGGTTTGGTTCATCGATGATATGAGGTAAACTTTGTACTGCTTTGAGTGTGAAAGTGGCTGACGGATAGTAAACCGTTTAGTGCGAACGAGTGGTTATGGGACATACGTTAACACTTTTCGGATTCCTTTTCGAGAGTTGTGACACATTCCGCCAGTTAGTGGTGTCCAGTACTGGGTCTCTGACCTTCACCACTACGGTTTGTTGCCTTCGGGTATGTGCCTTCGGGTTTGTTGCCCGATAATATCGCTTTCTATGTTGGTCTTTATGAGCCGCATGGGTGATATTGGGTTGCCCTATTGTATCGCTTTCGGAGTTAGGTCTTTATGAGCCGCTCGAGTGATATTGGGTTTGGAGTCTTCGGGCTCATGGATCCTTGTTTATACAGTACTGAGCTCGAGCAATATTCTGATGTTTCATTCATATGTATATTCCCTTGGTATCGCCCTTCGGTGTTGGTTATTATGAGCCGCATGATCCGTAGCGTTTACCTTGTGGAACTTGTATACCTTATTAGTATTTGTTATTGCCTTTTGGCTTGTTTTGGGATATTCTTATCCTTTGTTTCTATGAGTTGCCGATGATATGAGGCTTGTTATCATATGTTTCATCTTTTTGTTAGATGATTGTGTTATCTCTTTTAGAGATATTTGTTATACATTGTAACCTTGCAGGTTTATTGTTGTTCAGTTTATCTAACTGATATGTTTAGCTAGACTGACCCGTGTATTTTATACTCGGGTCAGACCGAGATGTTTCAGGTTAGGTGCTTTTGGACTTAGCCTATTTTGCTTCCGCATGGACTACTCCGCTAGCTTCTTTTGTAATAGCTTTTTGTGTAGTCCTATTTTGTAGTAACTCTGATATGTATTCTATTGACTCGTCTGTATATTGTGGTCTGCTATACCACTTGACTTGTATTGTTTTGTAAACTCTGTTATGTATCTGTATATGTGTATATGATGATCTACTGTTCTGTGATGTATATTACATTTGAGTTGTTATATTCTGTTCTGATAGATCTAACCACCTATGGTTTTGTTTTGAGTATTCATTGGGTATGTTGACTTTATTGTTATGTCTATGTCGGTGTATTCAATAGATAGTTAGAGCAAGGCTATAGATGGTCGCTCCCAACCAGCCTTATTCTCCGTGTTAGTTGACGGCATTACCTTGTAGTGTCCTTGGCTAGCGTAGGTATAGAGGTAGGGCGTCACAATATCATATCATAGAGTCAATACTCTTAATAGTTTAATTAGACAACCAAAGATAAATTATTTTTGATACTGACAAGAAACTTATAGTTTCTCATTGACGTGCTAGAATACGCATTAAACATTTTAGTATGTTGTGTCCTTTGGGTTTAATTAATTTCATTAATCCCTTGCAATCAATTTTAACCTTGGATCGTATCCATATGCATTTTATTACCAATAATTTTGTGAATAAATTTCTTCACAACGAAATTGGTATTTCTTAAGACAACAATTATTTCTTATTACAGCAGAACGGGCAATCATAAACATTTTATGAATTTCCATACATAAAACCCATTCCGTATTAGTTCCCAATATTTGTATTCATAACAAGTTAGTCATCCAGTGACTATCATCCCATACTTCTTTCGGTGTGATTCACACAAGACCTCTTACGCACAATTTTTCCGTGCGGTCTTTCGACTCACACAACCCGCCAACTCCTTGGTCTAGGACATGATGTTGTTTATTATAAACCCTTAGCTTGTATGATTTTATAAACTACTCTTTAGATGATATTAATTTTAACCTTGTATGCTACTCTTAATTACATATCTTATAGAAAGAATTTAACTCAACTTCATTCAATTTTAATCTTGCTTTGTCCAACAAAAGTTCGATTACTCTTTATCAATACATCCTTACGTATTATAGGGTGAGTTACTCTTGAGACTAAACCTATAATCATTTTAGGTACGTTTGGAACTCTTTCCGATATACTTACTCATTCGGTCAAATCGAATAATTTTGTTACATGTTATTTTATTTACTTTCATTTTATATTCTATGAACTTACCATAGACATCCTCCATATGTATCAAATACACAGACATGTTTGTGATAATTCATCAACGGATACAAAAAAGTGTGTGGAACCATTTTGGTATTATCATACTTGTGCGTACATCTATATGTATCAATCTGAAGAGTTCGTCAACTCTATTGATGCTCCCATTAAATAGGTACTTTTTCCTCAATTATCTAAGATATAATTAACCAGTATCATATGATTCATAATCATATAATGAAACTTATTTCTTAAAACTATAGCTTGGTCTATAGTTCCAAATTAATTGTAAATAATTTTAGATACTTCGCTATTTTCCAATGTATCACTTTTATTATGAAATCAAATACCACATTATAGTTCTATTTCATAACAAATATTCATAAAATTCTCATTGAAATAAAACAATGTTATTGAATATGCGAGTATATGACTTTTGTTTAATGATAATAAACATATATATATATATATTCATTTAAATGTATTTGTTAATGTACTATTTTATTTTTCACATAATTATATAAATATTTGTTGAATAAAATAAATAACGTAGAATTTAAATTCAAACAGATATTTTTATTCAAACAAATATTTATTACAATTTTGAATAGTACAAATTTGAGCTCTCACTATATATATACAAATTCAATGATAATACAAATTCGATTACATCACAATTTATCATTTACAAATGCACCTTACTATAATTCACTCATTCACTTGTATTTTATCTTTAAATTAAATCCAGCATTTGAGCAATCTGCAAAAATACACACTGACGAAGTAAAATTGAAAATAAAATATTTTTGCAGTAAAATGTGATTTAGAAAATATTATTTGCCTCAGTCATTTGGGATGTTCGTCATCATTTAAATTTGAATTTATCATACATGAACAGCTTACACACACAGTGTATCACTGTACATGCCACAAGGCTGTGCACACCATATATACAATTGATAAAATTACAGGGACAGGTGATCACAGGTCAAACCTAAATCAAAAGCCGGGTTCAACTCAAGTAAAGTCACAACATGAGCACAAGGTCAAACCCGAGCTTTAAGCTGGATTCAACACGGGTGTAATCCAAACGTACCAATTTAATAAAATTTTCAAAAATCTAAAACCAATATAAATCAAGCCTCGACCGAAATTGAAGCACACTGTCCTGACCGAAGACACAAAAACAAGTGATGCGTCAGTGAAACAACTCAGTATGCAAACCACTGCAAACATAAGTCGACAAAGCAAACCATCAACCAAACTCAAGGAAATGAACTGGTTGGAACAAAGGCAGTGCACATGTATACCATACCAGGGATGAAACTCATCATAATTCAAACCGAAACACATAATACACCAATGAACCAACCAAGTACACATGTTCAATCAAGTGGCTCAACTCAACATAGATGCATGCAGACTTCAAGATTCAGTGCACAGTCACAATGAAGACTGCATGATGATATCCTACAGGGAAATAAATTCAAGGTACTTTTGGCACAGGTCCTTATTAAGTTTCAAAATTCACGAAAATTCCTTCTCAAATTTCAGTGTAAATTAGGTCCCTGTTTTTTTATTCACGATTATTGCAGAGCATGATGCAACTTTTCATAAAAGTTGCTGACATTTCCGCAACTTTTTCGTACACTGTGAACATAGTGTATGAAAGTTGTTGAAATATCAGCACTTATTTATAAAAGTGGCTGACATTTCAGCAACATTTATGTATACTGTGAACACAGTTTATGGAAGTTGCTGAAATATCAGCACTTATTTATAAAAGTTGCTAACATTTCAGCAATAATTTTCTTCATTTCCAGAAAATAGGGACCCGATTTACGATGAAACTTTGACAGGGAAAGTTGCTGAAATATCAGCACTTATTTATAAAAGTTGCTGACATTTCAGCAATAATTTTCTTCGTTTCCAGAAAATAGGGACCCGATTTACAATGAAACTTTGACAGGGACCCGCTTTACAATATGAAAGTATGATAGGGATGCCACCCTTATTTCCACTAAATACAAAGCAATATCAATACAACAATGATGAACCACTGACTCCAGTGAACAGCAAGTAGAATCAAGACTCGAGCAAAACAGAGATGACCATGCCACCAGACTATATGATTACACAAAGTAATGACAACATACACAATACAAAAGTGATCATCACAAGGAGGCAACTAGACTTCAAGTCAAGCAGTGCACAGTGGAACGAAGAACAGTCACGGCATTTCACAAATACTATAAGGATTGCTACCTAGCTAATGAACACAATATCGTCAAAGACTGGTGCAAGATCAACTGAATATATATGTGCAGAACATATGAACAGACTATGCAACATAAAACAGACTCGGTTACTAAATGCTACAGACTACTTCAATAGCTGAACTAAGACAGATTCCAAACACAGTGAAGTACAACATCAAGTCACAAATATACAAGTTTAATGATTCGACGCACAATGAAACTGCACCAGACCAGATCACAATGTGCACAGATATGCAAACAAAGTATGTAGTGACAACACAAGTGTAAATCCAACAATACATGCATACACACATACAAATGTATGTATGCACATATATAAATACACACAAACCAGCAAAGACCGGGGTACATGCAAAGTGGAAACAGGCTAGGGGATCAATATGGCAACAATGCAAACATAGTTCAAATGAACAGACCATGTAATATAAAGATGGAGGCAGTGTATATATACATAGACAACTTGAAGTAAACCGAGCATAAAAAAGTGTGCAAGTCAATGAAGCTTCAAGTCATACTAGCAGTAACAGTGCCGAAGACAGAAGTCATGTATGTAACAGATTTTTTTTAGAAACAAAGTCAAAATATCATCATAAAATCAAAACTAGTGTACAGTTGAACAAAATAAGGTACAAGTCAAATACACTACAGGCATGAACAAATATGACCGAAGTCAGCAGCAGTTTTACAATTCAAGTCAAATGCTGAAGTCATTTTTTTCTCACAGTATATGATATGAGAAACACAAATCAATATCAAGTTTATAAGTCAAGGTTGATGTCAACAGTTAAATGCATAAAGTCAAGTTCAAATCAAAATCAACGCCGTGATGACCAAGGCAACGAACCAAGTCAGAAATCATCAAGCAGAAAAAATCGAATAGTCAGAAATCGAAGCCGTGGTGGCCACGAAAGCAATTCAAAGCTGTGCGAATCAAGGAAACAGGAATTATATGAATTTGAACAAGTCAATTCAATCTCAAGCATCCAACTAAAATCAAGTGGCCGAGATGAATTCAGAACAAATTATTTGACGAATATACGAACGAAAATATAGGGGTTCGAACCCTATATTAATGATGAACATCATCGACTAATTATGCATTCGAGCAAAAGAACAACATAGAAGAATCAATTCAGTAACTCGAATCAAAGGTCGAGCAGAATCAATATCGAAAAAGGGAAAAAATCGCATACCCTTTTTCACAATCGAACTCGACCAATTGAAGCAGCCGCGAATGAATCAATCGAAAAAAGCAATCGAAGTATCATTTATCAATTTAAGCGACGACTTTAAATTTATCCAGAAGCCCTAAGCGCTCAGAGAGCAACAAACGAGTATAATTGAAGCAACCATATTTTTTCACAGGAAAGAAGGACGGGTTGAAGAATAAAGAAAGGGATATTTATTTTGGGCCTACTCTTTTATATTATTAATTGGGCTTTAGTTTTATATATTAGGATTTTGTGTTTAATTTATTTTTAAATTTGTATTTTTCCTTTTAAACTTGTGTATTGTCTAGTCGTATGACTACGGAACGAACTGCGGTGGTGTAGTTCGAGAATTCGCAACTCAGTGGCTGAGTTGTGGCTGAGTTTTTGGTGTAGATTTAAGCCTAGTCCATAGCGGGTGTCGTGAGTTTACGTGTGTAAGCATCTGATTGCTTAATTTCTGGTAGAAACCTTGGGGGCAGCACGTAGGCAGAGTTTTGCCGAAGCTGGGTAAATTCTGTGTCGTTCTCTTTCTGCATTTATTATTCTGCTATTATCTATGCTGCTATTATTTTGATATATCTGTGATGAAAATATTTTATAAACTTCCGCAATAATTTTTATAACTAAAAGCATCACCCTATTCGCCCCCCTATAGGGTTAAATTGATCTTACAAGTGGTATCAGAGCCAGGTACAAATGCCATTTTTGTTTTAAAATTTTGATTTTTCAAAAACCCATTTTTATTTTAAAATTTTGGATTTTTAAAATGGCTTATTTTAATAATGATTTTGCTGAATGTCAGTCTATAGTTAGACCACCAAAGTTCAATGGTGAATATGCTTACTGGAAAAATAGAATGAAAATTTTTCTAATAACCATTGATGCTTGGAGTATAGTCGAGACAGGTTATACATCACAAACTATAATTATAAATAATCAAGAAATAGATGAACCGGTGGATCAATGGACAAATCTTGAAAATAAATTACAGAATGCTATTGCCAAAGCCATGAATTCTATTATTTGTTTATTAGATCAATTTGAGTTTAATCGTGTCTCACATTGTCTAACTGCGTAGGAAATATTGCACACGCTAGAAGTGACTCACGAAGGAACATTCCAAGTCAAGGAATCTCGCCTTGCCATGCTAAGTAGCGAATACGATAATATTACAATAGCCAAGGAAGAAAATGTTAAAGGAATGTACGGACGGCTTTCCAAATTCATATACAAATCAAAAGCTCTCGAAAAACCATACACGGAAATGGAAATAGTTCGAAAAATCCTTAGAGTCCTTCCACGAAGTTTTGAAGCAAAAGTGACTACCATTCAAGAATCGAAAGATTTAAAACAAATCAAAGTTGAAGAACTTATCAGAAATCTCACCACTTATGAGCTAGAAATGAAATTCAAGGAAGAGCGTAAAGGAGTAGATACTCGAAAGAAATCAATAGCTCTCAAAGGAACAACTGAAAGTGATGATGATGGTGACGATGATGGAGCAGCAGAGCTGGCACTGGTAATAAAGAGATTCAAAAAGTGGAACCGCAAATACGAAAATCCAGCTCTAAATCAAAAATTAATAAGCAGAATAATCAAAGTTCTAGATAACCCAGAACAACATGAAATCATCTGTCATAAGTGCAATAAATCCAAACACATCAAGCCCAATTGTCCTCAAAATCGACACGACCTAGAAAAGAAATCTAAAAGGAGAAATTGTGCCGCCACGTGGAATACAAGTGACGATGATAATAAAAGCACTAGCGGTGAGAGTGAGAAAGCTGATATGTGTCTTGAAGGTCATATAAATGATAGCGATGATGACGAGCCAAGTGAGGCATCAAAACTCACCCACTCACAACTACTTATATATTTCCACGAAATAAATGGCTGTTTGAAAGACTTAGGGAGAAATACGCTAAAACTGAATCATAAAGAGATACTTTGATACAAATAAACAACTTGACCAACTAGTTAAAAACTATCAAAGTAGGATCCCTAAGTGTGATAAGTGTCCAACATTGGAAGAAGAAATTAAAAAATCAGAAATTAAAATTAAATCGCTTTAAAACGAAATTCTGACTTTGAAAGAAAGTGAAAATACAAGAAGAGAAAATTGTATTAAAAAGTGCACAATTATTGAACGAAAATGAATCTCTCAAAACACAAGTCCAACAACTATCAATGACTTTAGGAAAATTTTCCAAAAATGAAAGATCGTTGAATATATTATTAGGAAAACAATCTGTTAATACGGTTAGGCAAGGACATGGATATATTCAAACTAAACCTATTAGGAGTGAATTTAATCAAGTTAAATTCAAGTGCACAATTTGTGGAAAATTTGGACACAATCATAATATTTGCTAGTATAGACCCCAAACAAGTGAAAACCATACCAATTTGGGTTCCTAAAGGCACAAATATAAAATCTCTCAAAGTTAAACAAATCTGGGTGCCGAAAGGAACATATATAAATAGTTTTGGGTCTGCACAAAATTATTTTTCAAAATATTCTGCCACTAACAATCATGGATCTATAAAAATAAATAGGTCACAAAATCTTTCATCGTGTAGGTGTGGTGGCAAGCTAAGGGACTACAATAGTGTTACTTGGATTCTGGATGTTCTAGGGACACAAAAAGCGGCAAAGCAAAGTTCCTTAGCCTAGTATAAAGGTGACAGAATCACAATGGACAACAACGAAAAATATCGTAAAGGCAAAACAGGTAATCGTATGTTTATTCGATATATTAAATGTGATAACCTGCACCATAATCTGAATTAAATCAGCCAGTAATGTGATGATGAAATGAATGATGATTTTGATTCTGACTTATTCAAAATTATTGGCCAGTTATATTCTTATGCCAAGAACACTACAAAAATCTCTAGAGTCTTTGAATTACTTCATATATTAGTTTGGATTAATAATAGTGTTTATTGGATGATAATACATTTGGTTATTTTACGGCTAACTCTATATTCACGGTTTTTGATTATTTACATGACTTCAATTCAAATTCAAGAGAATTTCATTTAAAAAATTGAAAAAAGGATTCCAATAAATTGTTGCAAATTTCACGGTCTGGTCTATGACATTCAATTAATGATAATCTCGAGTGAAAGAAAAATTCAGATGCAGATTACACTGGTAATCTAGTTGATGGAAAAATTACTAGTGGAACGTGATCTATGTTGAGACATTTAGTAACTGCATCAATTTTCAAAGAAAATATCTGCATATTTTTTCACTTCAAATAATTTTCAAATAGCAGAAATTTTCTTATAAAACCCCTTCTGGAAAATCAGTTTTGACCTTGTTTCAGATTAGTCATTTTGGAAAATTTGATTTTATAATTATTTTTGGATTTAATTTCAAATAACTACATTGACTAATCTGACTCCCTACTGATTATCGATAAGATAAACAGTTATTAAAAAAGTGATGAGTGTTGATATTATTCATATATCATAACTTGAGACGGTATATTTAGTAAATTTCTTTAGAAATTTAAACAAGAGTTATAAACACTTTTTGTTGGTAAAAATTCCATGATCATTTCTATTTCTATTCATAGTTCAATCGACCATCACTCATTATAATCCATTATAGTATGTCAATATGTGTTGTTTTAAACAGGAATCATTCATTTTTCATTTTATATTTTTTTATAAAAAAATCCAAAGTATTCACTCTCATTTAAAAGACCTCATGGTTATGCATGGGTGAATTACTTGGAATTTTTGATTATGTGCATCCGTGCTCATTTAAAAGTCCCCACGGTCATGCATGTATGGAACGCACATCAAAATTGATGAATTAAATAGACAAGTTGATTCTAATCCCATTTAAAAGTCCTCACGGTTATGCATGGTTAGAAGATACTTGAATTCATTTTTTTTTTAAATTGAATACTACTAATCTCATTTAAAAGTCCTAACGGTTATGCATGGTTAGTAGATATTCAAATTCCTGAAATAAATATACCATAAATAGACACAATTGTATGGTTTTACATGATGATATCATTCCTATCATTTTAAAGTGGAATATGCGTCAAACAGAGTATTTATGATTTTTGTTTGATTTTTTTATGAAATTTAATATTTATATTCAATTGAGTTTTAATGTTGTATTAATGTCTATCACTTTATCTCTATTTTTTAACATTATTATCCTTTTGCTTAACAAAAGGGGGAGAGATAAGTTAAGATTTTGACAAATAAAGGTTAAATATTTTCAATATTGCATCTAGGCTCATTTGCATACTTTTATTTACATGCACATATGAAGGGGGAGCTTGTGTAGAGAGGGAGCATTTAAATAGGGGGAGCAAATATAGTCTAATATATTCAAAATCTTAAAAATATGTTTATTATCATCTAAAGGGGGAGATTGTTGAGTATGCAAGTATATGATTTTTGTTTGAAGATAATAAACATATATATATATATATATATATATATATTCATTTAAATGTATTTGTTAATGTACTATTTTATTTTTCACATAATTAAATAAATATTTGCTGAATAAAATAAATAACATAGAATTTAAATTCAAATGGATATTTTTATTCAAATAAATATTTATTACAATTTTGAAAATTTTGAGCTCTCACTATATATATACAAATTCAATGACAATACAAATTCAATTACATCACAATTTATCATTTACAATTGCACCTCACTACAATTCACTCATTCACTCGTATTTTATCTTCAAATTGAATCCAGCATTTGAGCAATCTGCAAAAATACACACAGACGAAGTAAAATTGAAAATATAATATTTTTGCAGTAAAATGTGATTTTGAAAATATTATTTGCCTCAGTCATTTGGGTTGTTCGTCATCATTTAAATTTGAATTCATCATACACATATAGCTTGTGACATGCATAGTGTATCACTGTACATGCCATAAGGCCATGCACAACGATATATACACTTGATAAAATTACAGGGACAGGTGAGCACATGTCAAACCCAAATCAAAAGCCGGGTTCAACTCAAGTAAAGTCACAACATGAGCACAAGGTCAAACCCGAGCTTTAAGCTGGATTCAACACAGGTGTAATCCAAACATACCAATTTGATAAAATTGTCAAAAATCTAAAACCAATATAAATCAAGCCTCGACCAAAATTGAAGCACACGTGCCCAGACCAAAGACACAAAAACAAGTGATGCATCAGTGAAACAACTCAGTATGCAACCCACTGCAAATACAAGTCGACAAAGCAAACCATCAACCAAACTCAAGGAAATGAACTGGTCAGAACAAAGGCAGTGCACGTGCATACCATACCAGGAATGAAACTCATCGTAATTCAAACTGAAACACATAAAACACCATGAACCAACTAAGTATACATGTTCAACCAAGTGGCTCAACTCAACATAGATGCATGCAGACTTCAAGATTCAGTGCACAGTCACAATGAAGACTGCATGATGATATCCTACAGGGAAATAAACACAAAGCAATATCAACACAACAGCGATGAAGCACTGGCTCCAGTGAACAGCAAGTAGAATCAATACTCGATCAAAACAAAGATGACCATACCACCAGACTACATAAATACACAAAGTAATGACAACATACACAATGCAGATTGATCGTTACAAGGAGGCAATTAGACTTCGAGTCAAGCAGTGCACAGTGAAACAAAGAACAGTCACGACATTTCACAAATACTATGAGGATTGCTACCTAGCCAATGAACACAACATCATCAAAGACTGGCTCAGGCTTAACTAAATCAATATGTGCAGACCATATGAACAGACTATGCAACATAAAACAGACTCGGTTACAAAATGCTACGGACTAGTTCAACAGCCGAACTAAGACAGATTCCAAACATAGTGAAGTACAACATCAAGACACTAATATACCAGTTCAATGACTCGACGCACAATGAAAATGCACCAGACTAGATCACAATGTGCATAGATATGCCAACAAAGTATGCAATGATAACACAAGTGTAGATCTAACAATACATGCATACACATATACAAATGTATATATGCACATATATGAACACATACAAACCAGCAAAGACCATAGTACAGGCAAAGTGGAAACCGGCTAGAGGGATCAATATGGCAACAATGCAACCACAGTTCAAATGAACAGACCATGTAATATAAAGACGGAGGCAGTGTATGTATACATAGACAACTTGAAGTAAACCGGGCATAAACATGTGTGCAAGTCAATGAAGCTTCAAGTTATACTAGCAAGTAACAGTGCCGATGACAGAAGTCATGTATGTAACATATTTTTTTCAAAAAAACAAAGTCAAAATATCATCATAAAATCAAAACCAGTGTACAGTTCGAACAAAATAAGGTACAAGTCAAATATGCTACAGGAATGAACAAATATGACCGAAGTCAGCAGCAGTTTTACAATTTAAGTCAAATGTCGAAGTCAATTTTTTCTCACAGTATATGATATGAGAAACACGAATCAATATCAAGTTTAAAATTCAAGGCCGATGTCAACAGTTAAATGCACAAAGTCAAGTTCAAATCAAAATCAACGCCGTGATGTCCAAGGCAACAAGTTCAAACCAAGTCAGAAATCATCAAGCAGAAAAAATCGAACAGTCAGAAATCGAAGCTGTGGTGGCCACGAAGGTAATTCAAAGCTGTGCGAATCAAGGAAACATGAATTATACGAATTTGAACAAGTCAATTCAATCTTTAGCATCCAACTAAAATCAAGTGTCCGAGATGAATTCAGAACAAATAATTTGACGAATATACAAACGAAAATATAGGGGTTCGAACCCTATATAAATGATAAACATCATCGGCAAATTATGCATTCGAACAAAAGAACAACAAAGAAGAATCAATTCAGTAACTCGAATCAAAGGTCGAGCACAATCAATAACGAAAAAGGGAAAAGATGACATACCGTTTTTGACAATCGAATTCGACCCAATTGAAGCAGCCGCGAACGAATCAATCGAAGAAAGCAATCGAAGTATCATTTATCAGTTTAAGGGGCGACTTCAAATTTACCTAGAAGCCCTAATCGCTGAGAGAGGAACAAATGAGTATAATTGAAGCAGCCATATTTTTTCGCAAGGAAGAAGGACGGGCCAAAGAATAAAGAAAGGGATATTTATTTTGGGTCGACTCCTTTATATTATTAATTGGGCTTTAGTTTTATATATTAGGGTTTTTTATTTAATTTGTTTTTAAATTTTTATTTTTCCTTTTAAACTTGTGTATTGTCTAGTCGTGTGACTAGGGGACGAACTACAGTGATGTAGTTCGAGAATTCGCAACTCAGTGGCTGAGTTGTGGTAGGGTTTTGAGCGTAGAGTTAAGGCTAGTCGATAGTGGGTGTCGCGAGTTTACGTGTGTAAGCGTCTGACTACTTAATTTCTAGTAGAAACCTTGGAGGCATCACGTAGGCAGGGTTTCGCCGAAGCTGGGTAAATTCTGTGTCGTTCTATTTCTGCATTTATTATTCTGCTATTATCTTTGCTGCTATTATTTTGATATATCTGTGATGAAAATATTTTGTAAACTTCCACAATAATTTTTATAATCAATAGCATCACCCTATTCACCCCCCACCCTCTAAGGTGAAATCGATCCTACAAATGTTTATTCTTCAATTATCATCGAAATGTAGATATTATTTCATAAACAATGTGCGATATGTTTTACGAAATTTTTTTTGTAACTTGAAGCAATCAATAAGTGTTATATCGCATGCTCCCACTATTTATGTCATTACTATAACGGCGTACTGCATACAGAGGTCCATCATCACTAGATATATAATATTTATTTCATATACTCTAATAATTCACAATGGGGATTCTTTGATCAATTATCTTAAACTCAAAGAAATAAATTTCACAGAAAACAGTTTTCTATGTAAAAATATATTTCAGAACATAAATCATATTTCTTATTCCAATGTTATGTATCAATTATTATTTTACAATTCTTGTTTTCGATGTTACTTTATGAAGCAGAAGTGAAAAATCATTCTGTTCATCCTAACTGTGCCTTAAATCATGTTTACTCTTGTACATTCGTTTTTCCTTTTAAAGCTAAACCGTTCAAAAGAAAAAACTTACTACAATATCATAATTAACTCTTTACATTAAAGGACATCAATATCATAATTACCTCTTTACGTAATCAAATCTTTTTTCCTTTTAAGTGCATTCGATCATCCTTAACATTTAAGGACATCAATTATGTTGCAATTAATGTAAACCGATCAAAGATGACATTTCAATGGTCGTGTTCTCAAATCCTTTTTTGTAGTTTTGGTCTAGTGTTATATATAACACAATAAGTTCTTCAATATAATCAATAAAATTGATTACTAGATTTGTAATATGGTTTATTCATTTATTTCAAATGAATTAATTTTATCATAGTACTATACACTACGAACTCTGACCATTTACCATATAACACTTATATGTGATAGTGTATGGATCAAATATTCATAGTCAGGTATTGCTTCAGAGTTTGAAACTCACAATAAGCAGTACATGGTCTCAGCCAAATAAACACAAAAGCGACCAAATCATGAAGGATTTTTCATAGTTGTAAAATTAAGAGCTTGCATGGTTATTGAAACATCAACATGCAAGATGTATTTATTAGTAAGTATATTATATATTTCTATTTGTCAATCTTCAGTTCATTTGTATATTTTAATTGATAAACATTTATCAATCATGTTAAATGCACAAATTTATCAATATAGATTAATATAACATTATATAGCAAATGTTCTTACAATATTAGAAATGTTAAATGTTACCATTTCTTTTTTCTAATAAAGTTCCAAGCAGATTCTTTATGCTTCTCAAAACCCTAAGAAAAACATAGAAATCGTTCGATTTCTTTAGTGGGTGTTAGGACCTGTAAGCCTTGAGATTATGACCATGAGGAAAGCTTAACAAACTATAGACCCACATCAATAACTCCTTATCGATTGTATCATATACAACACTTAACTCATGGTTCCTTGTCCTAATCTCATCTTTACCCTAAGGAAATCTCAATAAATAAAGAGAGATTATTCATTCGTACCCACCATTCTCAATGGTGTAAGTACATTGCACATACCTTGAGGAAAGCTTAATAAATATGTTCAGTTATCTTACCTCGTAGATTCAATTTACTTATAGCACTACACATAACATCACTAGGTTAAGGAAAGCTCAATGACTAAGGAGTATGTAAGTAATCAATTAATATATAAGTGATAGAGGACAACTTTATATTTAAGATTCATAATCTCTATATTATATTGAGTGATATCAACTTACGGAATAATGTATTTTGTATGCGCCAAAATGGTCACAAACACTCAGTTGTTGATGGAAGCACCCGTTTATAATCGCAGATCACAGATAACAAAAATGTAGAGAAAATAAATGTGAAAAACACTCAAAATTTAGAAAGAATCATACCGAAACACACAGATTTAGAGTGGTTTGGCATTTGTCTTACATCCACTACGAAATGGCTGACTTTCATCGATCTTTGTTCGCTGGTTACAATGAGTTACAGTAGTAGAATTGAAGCATAAGAGTAATCTCGGTAGAGTCTAGACGTAGAAGAGCCCAAAGGTCCCCTTTCTGTAGACTATGGGATGCTATTTATAGGCGTGGGATGCAAATATCTCGCTCAGATCTCGAGAGACCTCTTTTGGCACATGAGTGGGCGCATATGATCGATCGCATGTCATCTGCACTCGGTCTGTGACTGATACGAACGAATTTCGTATCGATCAAGATTTGATCCAATCGAGTCGAAATTTAGCACGAACATTCTTTAAGTTGAACGTAAGCTTCTGTGAAAATTTACTAGCATTTGGACTTGTAGATTGTGAGATATGATCGATGCAAGTGTCATTTTTTATGAAGGCTGAATCGTTCGTATTGATATGTTCGTATCCATCACTTTCATATGATCGGTGTGATGTGGTGCGATTGTTTAGGTGAGATCCACTTTTCATGCCATATGATCGAGCCTTCCTTTATTAGTGCCTTGTTCATATCGACCTGATGCGTCCATGCTTTGCATCAATCCAAGGATGATTGCTTCGTATCGATGGTCTCTAGCCTTTTCGTATCGATCAAAATTGGATGACATTTGTATTAATCAGGAATGTGTTCTTCGTTTCGATCAATGAACGATCGATACAAAATACGTGAATGGATTGACCGATATGAAGTGCATGGAACAATCGATACAAAGTGACAATCTCCAATGGATATGAACTAGTTGGTGACGGTGGAAGCGAAGTAGGATGGGCTCGGACCAATACAAAGTGGGGCATGCTTGATGGATACGAACATGGCCTTTCAGTTAATGGATACGAACTAGCGCTCTTTTGATGGATATGAACAAGAAGTGTGTTTGATTGATACGAACAAGACTTCCTGGATGGATACGAATTAGAACATTACTTGAGTTGCATCGATCATATCTTGAGCATATGAACTCCGATTGACTAGAAATTTGAAACGCAGCCTTTTCAAGCCTTGTTCATCATTCCCAATCGAACTCCTCTTGATTGGAGCCCGGTTAAATTTTGACGATATCGATCATAGCCTTGTCTTCAGTCGATCTCTAATACTGGTTTCCATTCTTTTTAGCCTATTTGTTGATATCCTGGCCTCGACCAAAAGGTGGGATAACATTTGCCCCCCAAAACATGCCTCGTGGCATGTTTTGAAAAGCTCTGAACCTGACATCCGAAGTCCATATTTCATCCATAACCATACCATCCAATTCATAACCCAATCCGTTACTAAGCCATCCTATCCGAGTGCCACAGTCATAACCTGATCCAAATCCACGATTGCTCCAAGTCGTTGTCTGATTCCGAATCGTGTAACGAAATCCTTGGCCAATTTCATAGTTATCCAAATCCAACAACAGAGCTTTAATCTATCCATATCCAATAACCAATAGCCAAATCCATAATATTTCTGAGTTAATATCTGAATTCGGGACAGCTCCGAGTCCTTTTCCAAATCCATGACGCTCTAGGTCCATTTATCCCAAGCCGAAATCCAAATCCATGACCTCTACGGGTTTAACTTTAAATCTATAGACCATGCTGGGTCGCATTATCCTGTTGACCCAGACTCTCTGGTCAAGGGCTTTTATGTTCTCCAACCTCGGCTCTCCCACCAATGACTTTTTATATTCTCCGGCTTCATCTCTCCAGCCAAGGACTTTTATATTCTTCTGCCATGGCTCTCTAGTCAAAGACTTTTATACTCTGCGGCATCGGTTCTCCGGCAAAGGACTTTTATATTCTCCGGCCACGGCTCTCCGGCCAAGGACTTTTATTTTCCCCGGCCTCGGTTCTCCGGCAAAGGACTTTTATATTCTTTGGCCTCGGCTCTCCGGCCAAGGACTTTTTATATTCTGTTTAAGTCCATTACATCGCTCTCCGGTGAAGGGACTCGTAATTTGCGATTACTACACCGTCTCTCCGATCAGGACCATAATCGCGAGATCCGTATTATTTATTACATTAATCCAAGTCCAATCATTAAAAATAAGAGTTTTATAGCCAAGGAAAACCAAATGAGTGTCTGTACATTCAAGGAAAAAACCAAAGTTTTCAAACAAACAAAAACAAGGTTTTATATACTTGAGCAACACGGTCTATTATCATCTCAGAGCGTGCCTAGGGACCGTCCTCGATCTCGTACATGTGTAAGTGGCTTAGCCATATTACTTTGAGTTCTATGACTTATTCAAAGTCTTAAATCCATTTAGTTGATAACAAGCTGATGATTCCTAGATCCAATTCCATCCTCGTTCGAGGTGGGCGGTGGCCGCTCCAGTTCCACTGCCGCATCTCGATTCCTTACATATTGTTGTAGATAACCATTCCTTACATGCTTCTTAACAATATCCTTCAAATGTCTAAAGTCATATGTGTTATTCCCATTCAGCTCATGGAATATGCAATGCTTTCCCGATGCCCGCTCATATTCAGAAAGTTCCCTTCTTGCCGGCTTTCGATACTGGAGGCGCCCTCGAGTATCCATGTAAATCCTCTCCAGAGTCTCAATCAAATCCATGTAGGAAGTAAATTTTGAATTCCTCCTGGCCTTTTTGAAGTGTCACCATTATCATTCATTTTCCTTTTTCCTTTATCATCTTTGTTTGGATCCTCCTTGGGTGGACCTCCACCCCTTACTGCATAAGCTTCAGCCTCTTTCCATTCTCTCTCAACCTGTGCATCTTCTTGCCTCAGAAACCATTCCGCATTATGGTAGAACTTTTCAAGTCCCTCGGCGGGTCTCGTTCCAACGATAACTTGAAATCTAAATTATCTATAATTCTCGAAACTGCCGCCATCAAGACCATCGATGGATTAGGTCGATCCATCGAAGCCACTGCCGCATTGAATCTAGTTAAGAAATCCCCGAGCGACACTCCTTTCCATTGTTTCATTGATATTACTATCATCACATTCTTGGGTCTGGCTATATAGACTCGAAACAATCTCATAAACTTTTCAATCAACTCCGTCCATGTGCCAATATAGCCACTTTTCGGCTATCTAAACCATAACGCCGCTATATCCATCAGATACAAAGGGAAGCACCGCACCATGACCTCCTTTGATGCTCCCAGTACTTCCATATGCTGCATATACCTCGTTAGATGAACAACGGGATTCGTCCTTACGTCGTACATCTCTAATGTTGGTAACTTGAATTCTGATGGATTCCTGGCTTGCTTGATCGTAGGAGCAAAGAGATTCCTATTAACATCTTCCAAATCTCTATTCACTAGTCCATCTCTCATGGCTCGTCTGACGATCTTCGCCAATCTATCACTTTCGTCAACATGTATTCCTTGTCTGTTGCCTTCAACTTGCCCCCGGAGTTCGCGAGGGAATCCTGGAATCTGCTCTCTTGGATGGACGTTCGTTCCTTTATAAATGCCATGTTGAACAGCTCCACCTAGTATCCTGCCTAAGGTTGTATCAACATGCCCCTGGGGAGTGCCCTCTAGCTCTAGGGCCTCTCCTGATGGTCCCACTCTGCTCTGGGTTCTGATTGCTCCATGCTCCGGATCTCTATCTCTAGCATTTCCTACCGTAGTGTTCCCTTGATTCTGCATTCTAGTTTGTCCAACATATTGGAGTAGGTTCTGCATCATCTCTTCTTGCCTTTTCAGCATTCCCACCTGAATAGCTTCCATCATCATCTCCATCTCGTCTCGGGTGATGAAGACTGAAGCTTGATTCGCACCTGAGGAAGCCTTCTGACTTCCTTCATGCTAGCTTCCTTTTGCACTTGGTCTCCTTGCTGATTGCTTCACCGTTGCTTTATAGATTTAAGTCCTTAAGCCTTCAGATCCAAGACCCAAGCTATAGAATACCTGAGTTCAGTTCTCAATGAAAGCACCAAAATGTTTACGCCAAAAATGGTCACAAACACCCAATTATCTATGAAAGCACCCATTTACAATCACAAATCACTGATAAAAAATATGTAGAGAAAACAAATGTGAAAAGCACTCAAAATTTAGAAAGAATCACACAAAAACACACAGATTTAGAGTAGTTAGACGTTTGGCCTACGTCCACTGTGAAATGGCTGACTTTTGTTGATATTTGTTCGCTGGTTATAATGAGTTATAATAGTAGAGTTGAAGTACAAGAGTAATCTCGGTAGAGTCTGAATGTAGAAGAGCCTAAACGTCCCCATTCCATAAACACCGGGATGCTATTTATAGGCATAGCATACAAATACCTCGCTCAGATCTCAGAAGACCTCTTTTGCCACATGAGTGGGCCCACATGATGTATACCATGTCATATGAACTCGGTCCGTGATCGATACGAACGAATTTCGTATCGATCAAGATTTGATCCAATCGAGTCAAAATTTAGCACGAACATTTTTTAGGTTGTACGTAAGCTTCTATGAAAACTAAGTAGCATTTGGACTTGTAGATTGTGAGATATGATCGATGCAAGTGTCGTTTTTTATGACGACTGAATCGTTCGTGTCGATATGTTCTTATCCATCACTTCCATATCAATCAGTGTGACATGGTGCGATTGTTTAGGTGAGATCCACTTTCCATTCCATATGACCGAACCTTCCCATTATTTGTGCCTTGTTTGTATCGACCTGATGCATCCCATGCTTCGCATCGATCCAAGGATGCTTGCTTCGTATCGATGGTCTCTAGCCTTTTCATATCGATAAAAAAAGGGATGACATTTGTATTAATCTGGAATGTGTTCTTCGTATCGATCAATGGCCGATCGATACGAAATACGTGAATGGATTGACCGATATGAAGTGCATGGAACAATCGATACGAAAAGACAATGTTCCATGGATACGAACTAGATGGTGACGATGGATGGGAAATAGGATGGGCTCGGACCGATACGAAGTGGGGCATGCTTGATGGATGTGAACACGACCTTTCAGTTGATGGATACAAACTAGCGCTCTTTTGATGGTGCGTTCGATCGATACGAACAAGACTTCCTGCATGGATATGAATTAGAACATTGCTCGAGTTGCATCGATCATATCTTGAGCATATGAACTCCGATTGACTTGAAATTTGAAACATAGACTTTCCTAGCCTTGTTCATCATTCCCAATCGATCTCATCTTGATTGGAGCCCGGTCAAATTTTGACGACATCGGTCATCGTCTTGTCTTCAATCGATCTCTGATACTGGTTTTCATCCTTTTTAGCCTATTTATTGATATCCCGGCCTTGACCAAAAGGCGGGATAAAATATTTCTTATGAAATACATTCACGATTCAAGTGTCGGATACATCACGAATCACCTTATACTTACATTTATGCACGTATTTATTACTTAAGTCTATTTAAGATTTCTATTAAATTTCACCTTTAGTTTTTACATTCATATTATATAAGTTTCATTATTATAGAGTAACTACTATATTTTAATTAGCTCATATAATAATCTTATGCACAACATTATATTAATTAAATGATTTTTAATTTACTTTAATTAATTAAAAATATAATTAATTTTATATTATTCCAATATACTATTGATATTGAATATATATATATATATTTATTTTAACCTTTATAGCATAACATATATATCTTATATATGTGTGTATTTTTATTTAATCAATTATTAATTTATTTATTTAATCAACTTTTAATTAATTTATTAAACTATACAATTTTAATTAAATTATATTAATTTCAAAAAATTATTTTATTAATACATGTATACTTATGTTATATTAAACACTTTAAAATAACATAACATATATCGATATATGTATAATACATGTATATAAGTATTAATTAATTAACTTATTCAATTAATTTATTTTATTAATATTATTAAAATTTTATGTTATGTTATAACCTGTTATAATAAACATTTTTTGTACTATAAATTTAACTTATAAATTTAAAATCATTTCAAATTTTCAAAACAATTTTGAAAATTAGCCGAAGGCCCAATTCAAATTGAGTCCTTTCCTATTTGGGGCAACCATTTTGGTCACCTCACCTTTCGGGTCAGGTCGGTAGCTAGCGAGGGCAGGATACGTGATTACCTAAACCCAAACCTAGACACTACTTTTACCGTATTAACCGGGCAAGCTTAATCAGTTAGCCCAAACACAGAAAATTAGAACCGCATAACCTATTGAGCTCTAATACCATTATTGCTCCAGCATAAACTCTATCAAGGTGACACGACTTGGTACCTTATGGGTGAGTTTTACATGTAGCCTCTTAACTAGCACAACCATTGATATGTAGCGGCAAGAGACGATGCTTCATCAACATGTCGTAATGTGAGAACCCCTTATCATGCTAGTTGTAGGGATCAAACTTGGGATAACCAATGTAACTATGAACGTCCCTACCAACCTGACTCCAAATCCATTAGACTAATCAAGCCAGCCCATAGCAGAGTTATGGGGTGAATTTCTAAAAGCATTCTCTTCAGATCTATAATTCCTATAGAGTCTAAAGAGATTATAGATTCAATCTGAAAGGTGTTTTAAATAAAATCTTTCATTTTGTATGTTCAGTTTGAAAGAGTTTGAATTTATTATAAATTTAAATGAATGAGTGATCAAATACGCCCATGTATGTAGCGGTTACTTATTAAAATTAACTAATACTTATGCAGTCAATTAAAAAAAATAGCATTAATTAGAGAAAGAAACATTTAGTTTCTCTCTCTAATTAGATCGATGATTTGTTGAATGTCATTGTTGACCAATTTAAACATGGCATGAAATGTGAGTATATCCAAATATATTAAAATGTATATGTAAAACATATGAGAAGTGTGTATAGATGATGTTTCCCTCATATATGACTTTGTTATCCATGGTATCATAAAATACATGCATACATACATACATATATATGTGTGTAAATACATACATAGATACACACACACACACACATATATATATATATAATTAAGCCTACACAAATACACACACACATACACATATACACACACACATACGTACATACGTATAAATAAGTTAAAATTAAGTTTCGCCATTTTATAAGTTTGAAATTTAAAACAACAATTTTGTTCAAGGTTATAAAGGGTTTAAGGTTAAAATTGTGATTTTACATAAAAATCCACTCTATAAATCTTAGGTTAAATTAATACTCAAACACATATACGAATCGCTATAAATAATGTTTTAAACTTAAAACAATATTCAAAAGTGTTTGCACGAAAAATGGTCATAAATAACCAAGAATAATTTTTGTAGAGAAGTACATGAAGAGAAGTAAAATTAAAATGAGTAAATGAACAAGTAAAAAAATAGAGAATAAGAGGTAATCAAAGAAACAAAGGTTTATAGTTGTTCGGCGTTATGTGTCTACATCCATTTTGAAGATTACGCTTTATTACTCTCTTATGAATCTGATTACAACGGTAGAACAAAGCTAGCACTTGATTGCAATAGACTCTAGAGTAACAAGCAGCGTAAAGATCTACCAAATGAACAAATAGGTTCGTATTTGTAAGGTGAGATGACGAGATATTTGGCTAAGATTTCAGCAGAGGGCTCTCCAGGTCCATAGGAGCCCACCATAACGATCGATAGTCGTAATTCGTTATTTTGGAACGATCGGTATAAATCATACCGATTGTTATTTTTGCTTCTAATTGTTATGTTATCTTTTTTGGGGCATCCCATGTGCCTCTAGACTTTGCTTCAAAATATGAAGTCATTCTGAGTTGAAGTTTATGAGATATGGATCAATCTTTGTTGTATTTGGATTGCATATTGAGTTCCACCGATTGTGGGAACGATTGGTATTTCTCGAACATGAGAGTTTTGACCTGCAATCATTTCTATGTGCTCCACCCTTAATGCCTTGAGAGTTTCAAGTTAATTGGCCTTATGGGTTTTGAAATATCGATCGATCTTCGCTGATTTGAGCCATTTTATTAATCGTTCCTGATCGATTCATATAAATCATTGCTTTGTCCATAACTCGAACATATGAATTTCGATCGAATTGAAACTAAAAATGTAGCTTCACAAGGCTGTCTATCACTCTAACTGATTGCACCTTTATTAGGACCCGGTCCAAATCTATTCGATCGTAATCCATAGTATCATATACAATCGATTCTCAAGGCTGGTAACCATTCATTTCTATCCAAGTCGATGGTATGACGACCTTGCCAAAGGAAAGAGAATATTTGCCCCTCAAAGTACGTCTTGTTCGAACATGACATGCTTTGAACCGTCATGAGCTTTGATTATCGTAAAGGATTCCATCTAGTTTATTGAATGGCTGTTCCTTTTCCATTGAGTCGCTTTTTGCTGAGGGTCGTGTCTCCTTCTATTCATTATGACTATTGGTCAACTTTCAATGGTATAAATACTAGATCACGGCTTATGGATGATTATCTTGTTGTTTTTCTAATGATTATCAGGCCACAATAATCTGGTTTGGATCTTTCTTCGGTTGATTTCAGGTGTGAATTCAATTTCTGCCAATTTCAAAAAAATGAACTCTAGAACGTATACTGGTTCGTATACGTGTTTATACCTGACCCCCGACCATGATTGCATGTCCACGGGTCATTGTCAAGTTTCAAAGTTATTTCTTGTTTTGTGTGAATGACCACAACCGATCGTTTATCATCGAATAACAGTTTGGATTGCTTTTGTATGATCGTTTTTTCATAAACAAATGATCAAGGCCGATCGTTATCACTGAATGGATTTTCATACTCATCTATTTACGATCGTCCATATACGATCATTTCCATTATATTTATGCATATATACATACATACATAGATATATATATATATATATATTAATTTAGGCCGATCTTTATTAGATATAGCTAAGTTTCGGATCGTATTAGAACGATCGATGTAGAAAACGATTTTCACAATTATGCTTAGGAACGATCGGTCCTACATTTGGGTCACAAAGGGTTGGCCGACATCTCCATATAAAAACATTTCTACTTGGCCACCTTCATTTCCACATCTTCATTTCGATCGTTTCGCTCCAAAACAAGAAATGAAAAGAGCCTTCTTCTCTCCCTCATCATTCAAACAATGATCGGAATTTCTCAAGCAAGAATAGATTCCCCTTTTCATGAGTTACTGTCGCACTATTCCTTTAGATTTCGCATAGGTTCAAATTTGAACCCATTTCCTTCTCCAAATTTCAACCCAGGTAGGCTGATTCAAACATGCTTTGTGATCTCAGCACGAGACTTTGGGTTTCATCAATTTCATGATGTTAGAATTGAATAACGGATCGGTTGAAGGTTGGAGGAAATAAAAATTGAAGGAGGTTGTGGCCAAACCCGATCGTCTTTGGGGAAGATAAGCATTAGTTGAATGATCATTTGGAGTGGGGTATATATTTAGATGCGGATCATTCTTGAACGATCGGTTATGCCCCGTACTTAGTGAATTTTAAAGTGGATAATTAAATTGTTTCGACCGTTCTTTATTGGAAGTGAAGGAAAACGATTGGTTAAAGTGTTGAGTCAAATGATCGGTGTGAGGATTTGAAGTAATGACTGGATAAGGGGGTTATTGGGAATGGTCGGATGGAGCGAGGGAGTGAATGATTGGTGGGAATTTTTTTTGTGAATGACCGATCTTGTTTGGGGAACAACCGTTGTTAGGAAATCAACATCAAAAAATGGAACTCAAATAAGTGAACTTGAACTAAATGATGAGATTCGACCTTTTATACTTGAACGGACATTCAAATTTGCATATGGTTTGAACTGCACATTTATAAATATATGATACTTGGACATCAGCGTGAACCATTGCCTTTTACTGTTCTATTGAAGCTTATTACTAACTTGGATATAAACACTGAACTTTTACTTGCTGACAGTAGATTGCGAAACTCAAACTGCATTATTCCTAATGACATAGAGAAATGGTTGAGACAGTCAGGAATGATTTCACTCTGGTTAAACCTCAAAGTCTTATCATCTTTTCTATCTTTAATTTCATACAACCTATTACCATATAGTTTGATACTTCATCGCACTACACTAGCACTCACTATGAACTAGGGGTTACAAGTTACTTTATCTAATCATGATTGTTGCTGAGTTTAATAGTAATGGGTCCTAGACGTTTTGGCGTCATGCAACCATGCCTGCTAGAACATTTTCTTCAGCAGGATAATCCTGGCATGGAATCAAGTTCTTCAACTGAGTTTGATAGTCTGTCCTCAAGTCATCATTTAGAACAATCGAAAAGCCTAAACCCACAGTCTGATTTTCCCTCTGTAGTTCCTATTCTTCCACCACAAGTTGTTGATCTTATGCCCAACATTCTAGAGGATGCGGTTATTCTGAAGGATCCTGTTGATTCTGTAGCCTCTAAAATTGAGGAAGACGCTCTTCATTGAATCTACATAAGGCATGGAATTCCTTTTGCCAATGTATTGGTTTTGCCATAGGATGATAGGGCTCATTGACCTATAAAAGGATATACGACATGCAACAAATTCATATGCCGGGCCGGATGCATCCTACCATTTAACTCATACGTTCAGGAAATTCTCCACTATTTGAGGATAGCTCCAATGCAAATTCATCTGAACGTCTATGCTATTGTCAATTGTATTTATATGGTATTAATGGAGTTCTTGTATCGTCGTCCAACCATCGGTGAAATTCAGTTCATGTTCTCTTTCAAGCGATAGAAAGGGAGTCTTTCGTTTACGTTTCTTGAGTCAATGAAGAAGTGTCAAATTCTAACTGGCGCATGGAATAAATTAAGCGCTTTTAAAAGCGAGAGGTTCTTTGTTCAATGTCCACCTGGTTTTTCTCGATAATGGCTGGAAAGACATAAGTGTTATCCATCATTTTTATATTAGCATGGAAAACCGATATCCAGACCGCACTCCCGACTAAGTAATTCTTTTTAAAAGTATGTCGCACAGCCTAGCAGTCATCTTTGCGAGGGTGCAGTCATGACTCTTAAAAATACATCACCTAAAGATACACTGAAGATGATAATGTCTATCTTCTCACAGACGAATGCCTTATTACTTTTTGTTTGATGGAAGAGGGCCTTAGCATAGGGCTAGTAAAGGTGCTCAAGATGTAGCGGTAAGACCATAGGATGCAGCCGATTAAGGGCAATCGAATCGACCCTATCGTGGCCCCAGCTATAAGTGCTCAAGAATTTAAGGATATTGATGTCAAAGGAGATAAAGGCGATGTGCTCGGTCGCAATGATGATGGATCTAGTCTTGGAATCAAGGCTAGATTCTCATAGACCTCACAGCCTTTGGGTCTCGATAAACGAAAAAAGAAAACACTTGTTTATAAATTTCCCAAAAGTCATCTTTCTAACCAATTCAAGTTGTGGATCACTCCCAAGGTTGTCCAAGATGAATCCTCTTCTCAACTGTCAGAGCATTCAAGTTTGTCGCTTTATTCTTTGTCTAGTCTACCAATACCACATGACCTTGACGCTTTCTACTTCATTGACGTGAGTGTTGATTGGCCAAAATCACCCACACGAACTGGCACTAAAATTCCAATTTTTAAAGGAGAAATTAAACCAACGAGCAATGCTCCTGCATCTGTTCCGTCGAGAAATTATAAACCAATTGTACACACTTGCACCCCTTAACATTGCACTATGCTCAACATATGCCCTTAATGCTTAAATTTGATAAACTTTTGTTTTCCTTTGCAGGAATGATGTAAAGAAAAGGAATATGTTCAATTCCCTTCGAGATATACACCACTAATCCTTTGGTTCATGCTCCAGCTTGTATAGTCAAGGTAGTAGTCGAGAATATTATGATTCTAGATATCACTCCAATCGAGACTATGATCTTTAGGATATGGGTGATAGAGATAAACTATCTCAAGATAAACATCGATCAAGATCTCGGTCCCTGTAACACCCCATATTTTTATAACGTTATTTAGAATAATTAATTAGATAAATTAAATAAATAATGTGAAGATTAATAGGTTGAGATTTGATTAGACTAAGGGTAGCCGTGCCATGTTAGTGTGTTAATTAAAATAAAATAACATAAACAAAGGTGTTAGGAATGAGTAAGGGAAAAATGGAAAATATGGAAGGCTTATACTCTAAAACCTTAGGAAATAGAACTCACATTCATTTTAATTTTAGAAAACGAAAACATTTAAGATCGGCCACCATTATTGTTCTCAAAAGAAGATTAAAGCTAGAATTCAAGTAAAGGAAGATAGTCAACATCAAATCTCACATCTTTTGATCTAAAAGCTAAGGTGAATAATTACTACATCCCATTTTTATTTTTGGTTAGATCTGAAATTTTTTTGCAAGTACATGCCATGTTTTGATTATTAAAGTTGTGTATGTATATATATATATATATATATATATATATATATATATGCTTGTTGATGAATTATATATGTTCATAGTTTTTTTGGTATGTTTGACATGAAAACCCTATTAGATGACATCCAAATTCCTTGAAAGTTTGAATATTGGTTTTAAATGATATTTTAAAGATGGGTTTCAATTTTCACAATTTTTTGAATTAATGTGGATTTTATATAAATTTTCTAGTAAAGAAAATGATTTATTGGATTATAAATTATTTACGGCTAAAATAATAATTATTTGGGTTTGAAATTTTCATATGTTATAAAATATATTAAAATATAATTTCTAGAATCTTTCCAGATTTTTCCTAAGTGTTTTGATGAATATATAAAATTATTTAAGTTATGGGACTTAAATGTTTTATACATTTAATTAAGGAGAATGGGCATTTTATAAAATAAAGTTATATGAAAAACATTTGTTACCAATAAAATTTTGATAAACAAAGGCAGGTTAGTTGAAAAGTTATCCTTTTTTAAGTCAAAAACAGGTAAATCAAGCTTTTGGCATGTTTCAGCCGCTTTTGGCATGTTTCAGCCAATTTTGGCATCAAACCTTCCGATCCAAATCTCTCGACACAGTCGAAAGGTTAGCTCTTGACAAGATCAAAGTCCAATGCATAAGGTATCAAGTTACTTGGTACGTAATGTATTGGACAGAGTCGAAGGATTATAAGTCGAAAGGTTAGTTGCCAAAGAGGTCGAACTGTGTTTGTTTCATAAACCAAATATAGCACGCATTACTTTCGAATAAGAGCTTTCAACTTAGTTGCCTTCGACCAGGTCAAATGTTTAAAATAAAGATTTTAAACCTTTAGACAAAGTCGAAAGGTTACTACTGTTTTATCACTATTTTGATTTGAAACCTTCCGACACAGTCGAAGGATTACTACCACTTTTGTTCTATTTTGATTTGAACCTTTCGAAAAAGACCAAAGATTTACTAGTTTTAAAATTAGCCGCTTCTCCATGCTTTCAAAAGGAAACTTTCGACTTAGATCATTTGCCTTTTTTTTATAAACTCAAGAATAACCGAAGCTTTTGAAGGAATTGTTATAAAGGCAGTGGCCTTTTGTTTTAATTAAAATGTTTTAAAGCTTTCAAAGCAGACCTTCCGAGAAGGTCGAAAGGTTGCTTCCAATGAAGTCAAGAGGTTTTAGAGGAAGGTTTTCCACTTGTTTTAAATTGAATCTGGTAATTTTCTAAAGGGTTGTTTTTTGAATGAAGTTGAAAGGTTGTTTATTGAATGAAGTCGAAAGGTTGCTTACTGAATAGTTTAGAAAGGTTTGAGTTTAATGGTTTCGAAAGGTCTAAGGCCAATGATTTCGAAAGGTTTTAGCTCAATGGTTTCAAAAGGTTAGAGATGGAAGGTTTTCCGACGTGTTTCTAAGTCACTATTTTAAAGTGATTTTAAAGAAGGATGTCCATTTATTACTTTCGAAAGGTTCGCCTTTCAGTGGTTTTGAAAGGTTTGATGAATGATTTCGAAAGGTAAGGTTTTGGCATATTGGCGTAGATAATTAAAGGATTTTCACTTGGTTTTGGAAAAAGGTACTTTCAAAGATTTAGAAAGGAGAACTTTCAAATGTTTAAATGTTTCATCAACTAAGGTTTGAATAAAGAAGATATATATACACACACATATTAGTATTGCGGTTTTGAGTAGAGCATAAAGAATATATATGTTCCTTGTATAATTTTTATTTAAAGGTTTTAAACCATTTTGAAAATGTTTTTAAGGAAAATCATAGGAGAGGATTCTTAAGTGAAAATGACTCAGATAATAGAAAACCAGATGAGACTAGTATGGGCTTGAGCCCTATACATTAGCTATTGGCCCCAGTTAATTATTATCCAAAATTCCAGTGTGCAGGGCTTGGTCATAGGTAGACTAAAATTATGATTACACACCGAAAGGAATATGTATATTTATATACAAGTAGGTTATTGGTGAGCCTGAAAAACCATTAGGATTAGGGAGACCTGGGAGATGATTAAGTTGGGGACAGACCATCTAGAAGAGAAGTATATAACAGATAGTTAAGGACAGACTGTCCAGAAGTGAAGTATTTAACAGATAGTTAAGGATAGATAATCCAAAAGAAGAATAGTTAACAGGTGTTAGATGAATTTTGTTTATATTGTCTAGTAGGCCCGAGTTATCCAAACAATACTTATGTGTTTGAACAGATAGTTCATCATTGCCTAATATTTATGTATGTTTACATAAGGATTGCTTTACAGTATTTAAGTAGTTTTGGTTGTAGGAAAAGGTTTTGCAAAGATATTTAAAAGGATGTTAGTGAGGGGAAACTCATTTCGCTAAGTGGCGTGGTCTCACTTAACATATATATTCCAGGGTGTATAGAATTATTCATATCAGGCTTTACGTCCGACTTAAATTTTATGTTTTCCCCTTAAACTCTCGAATGCTCAAAATTAATTTGAGTAGGCTGAGGGGTTAAGTTCTTTTTAGGTTTTAGTAGGATGAAGATTAAGGCCAGCGGAGGCCGGCATAAGGCAAATAGATAGCTATTTAGGAGTTGCGATTCTTATTTTATGTTTTGATGTATTTCCGTTGTGTTTTTTACTAAGTCTATTATGAATCTAGACTTTGATCATCCAAGAGGGTATCTTCATATGCCGCTCTTTATGTGTTTGTAATAAGTATATTTTATCTGTGCTTGGTAATGAATTTGGGATTATGTGTTGGGAATGTGAAACATTTTGTTTTGAAAGGTAATGAAGTAAAAAAAAATTGAAATTGTTTTTTGTTTCATATTCAAGTGCTTTTGATAATATTAATACCATAACATAGCCGTATTTAGTCGATGGAAGCTAATATTATAGATGACTGCCGCATCTGTAGCACTTAATTTTAGGCCTCTTACAGTCCCCTCCTCCAATGACTTCTCATATGCCAATTGATCATCGGGACCCAGCTGTTGATCCCTCTCGTGGTCCCCCTTCCATTTCAGTTCCTCCATAAACTTTAATTCCTTCTCATTCTCAGTGGTCTAGTGATCGTCGTCGCCATAGCGAACATGTTGCTACTTAGGGGCTCGAGAAGGAAAGCACCGAAACCAAAACCGTTGCCAAAGATCCTATGATCGATCTACTTTCTCGCATGGCACAGCTTCGAGAAGATTTCCCAGACCTATTCTTTGAAGGGTTCTTTTTCCCTCCTAATCTAAAGAGGGTCCCAGGCCATGTTCAAAAAATGACTATCGATTGTGTCACCGATATCCACAAGCAATACCATGAACAGTTGAAAGCAGCGGAGAAGATGTTGAAAGTATCTTTCGAGCGTGTGGCGGAAATAGAAATGTTAAAACATAAGGAGGCTCAAAATAAAAGAATCATCGATGCTTTGACAAATGAGTTAGAGTTTTCTAGGACCTTTCAAACAGAGGCAGAGGGTAAAGCAAATGCTACTGTCAATTCTATGGATGAGATGAAGTCCGGTCATCTAGATAAGGTTTAAGTGTTACATCCTCGAAATCAAGAAATCGTACTTAAGGGAGATACATCTCGAAGTAATGAATCTGCAGCCTTGAAGGAGATTGCAAAACTCAAGGATAAGTTCGAATATGTAAACGAGGAGAAGGATAATGCTCAGAAAATCACTCAAGATGCTTATGATAAGCTAGATAATGAAAGACTTGAGAGAGATACAGCCGTTAAGGGTCAAGGTGTTCATGCACTCATTCAGCGCGAAGTAGAAGCTGTCGAGGATAAGGCCGGGGAAGAGATAATAAACAAGCTTGACCCGCTTCTTATTCTTTACAATGCCAACGTTCTCAAGCATAGTAATATAAAATGGCTTTGCGATGATTATACATACCAGCTCTAGCGTGCATGGGAATTTCTTGTTCAAGAGGAAATGAGACTCCTTAACACTGAGGAAATTGACTTGTCCAGGCTTCATGGTGAAATGCTATTGGATGATGAATCCAAAATATTGCATGATATCCATCTTACACTCCAGAAAGAATCTGATACTGCCTCTTTACATGAAGTTGGTGAAGGATCCGGGTCGGCACAACCCGATGTTACAACTGAATTGCCCCCAACATCTTAGGCAAACCTAAGCTCCATGGCAGATTCTTCAACAATCCCTGTGTATGATCCGGCCAAGCCTCGGTTTCTCTAATTTCATAACACAGTTTTGAGGGTATTTCGGCTGAATTTGGGAGCCGCACTAAGGAAGGTATTTCACCGACAACTTCCGTCTTTCAAAAGGTTGGAGTGTCATCAGTTGATATTTCTAATCTTTTCGCCTATTTTTCCTTAGCTTAAATCTATAAGGTGTCATTCCTTCTCCCTTGTGAGTAATTGGGTTCACAAGCGGCTTTGATGGAATCCATTACAGTTACAACTTCTACCACTACTCTGGGTGCTCGAAAAGAAACCTTCATTATTGATATCAATTCATATAGGCACTGTTTAAGGAAGGAGGCGACCCACACCACGAAATTCCTTTTGATTAGGATGTCATAATCACGGTCTCTTCCAACCCTACTGATGAGCTCCGCATGAAAGAGCGAGTTGAGAAGGAAGAGTAGTTGAAAATGAAGGTGAAAGCTGAACCTACTGATATGGATTTCAATGAGCCATTCCTATCCCGCTTTAGATAATCCCTCCTGACGGTACAATTCCCTGAGATGAGGTCCCCACTACTTTCGGTGTTGAGAGTGTCTCGATCCCTCCTACTTCTAAAGATTATGCCGCCTCGATCCCCATAACTGAAGATGTTTCTTCGAAGAAAAGCCGGGGCAAAAAAGGATCAAAGAGAGGATCTAGTGGAAGTTTGGATGGAGGCACTCCCACGAAAAAAAGATAGAGAGGAATTCCCATATTCACGAGATAGATCCTGCTCTCTAACGAACCAAGAAATAATCATTGGGTTGGTGTGATGTGTAAATAGCTTGGATGGCTACTTTTCGTTTTGCTGGTCGTGTTTGTATGGGTACAACCCCTATTTTTAATTCTCATTTTGGATAAATTTGTATTATGAATAGCAATTTTAGTGTGAATAATAACTCTTTTGTTCTTGTGTATAATTCTCATACATGCTTATTTAAATGATCGAGCTGTTACATTTCCATTTAATATATTTGTGATTCATTACTCGTTGGGTCGACTGTCGATCCTATTTATCCATCCCGAGGCCTCCCTATGGTTGTGGCCTCGAGTCATATCCAAACGTTAGGCTTTAGCTCTAACGTTACACTGTCGAATTCAACGATCAAGTCATCTTGCCTCTGCCCCTGAACTTGGTTGCAGGGTTGATCGGCGGGTGGTCAAGTTCCACCTCCATTAACTTCGTTCTCATCCTGTCAAGTCTGATTTATTCAAATAATAAGTGGTCGAATCACAACTTATTAGCATTTATACTCATATCCTCACTCTGGGGATATGAGCTATTTCTTAGGTTGTCATTCACACCCATTTAGCATTTATACTCGTATCTGCATTCTAAAGACATGAGTTACTTCATAGGTGGTTAGCCGCACCTATTTAGCATTTAAACTTATATCCACACTCTGAGGACCTAAGTTATTTCATAGGTGGTCAGTTGCACCCATTTATCATTTATACTCATATCCGCACTTTGGGGACGCGAGTTATTTCATAGGTGGTCAATCGCACCCATTTAGCATTTATACTCGTATCTACTCTTAGGGGACGTGAGTTATTTGGAAAAATCTTGAGTTTAGTTCTCTTTGGTCATTCGTTCTACCCTCAAGTATGGGGTTTGATTCAATAGGTGACCGATCGAATATGAACCACTCCCAAGTTATGTCGAACCCCTCGAATAGTGGGATTTAGTCAGTCCTACATCGTAACTAACATGTACTACAATGGTAGGTCACATATTTGAAAGCTCTATTTCTGAAAGGCTCTATTTCTAAAAGGGAAGAAATGACATAATTTGTCTTATTACATATTTGAAAAACCAAATACTAAAGAAAGTCTTGAAATTAAATACAACTAAGTGAAAATGAAAAAACTAACTGAAATAGCATCATAAATGCTCGCTCTTCCATGCTCTTGGGAGTTGATGCCGTCAGCAGTCGCTATCTTAAAAGTTCCCTCTCCAAGCCTCTTCTTAAAGACATACGATCCTTCCAAAGTTGGATTCATATATGACGAGGTAGGGAAAACCCGTTTTAAGACAAGATCACCTATTTCAAAGGTTCTAGGTCGGACTTTAGTTTTTTAGTATAGGGCGACTCGGTGTTGGAGTGCATCTGCCATCAAATCAACTTCCTTATGTTTCTCATCTATAAAGTCTAGAGATTACTAGAGGAGATTTTTATTTGTTCTGGGATCGTAGTAAGTCACTTGATGAAAAGGAACTTCGAGCTCAACGAAAATAACAGCCTTAAAACCGTAAGCAAAGGCAAATGGAGTATGACCAGTCGTGAACTTATGGGTGGTCCTTTAAGCCCATAGTGCTATCAGGAGTTCATATGCCCACTTTCCTCAAGCCCTTTTCCAAATGCTTCTTCAGAATGGATTTTATGATTTCATTCATAGCTTCAACTTGCCTATTCGCTCGAGGGTGAGCGACTATAACAAATTTCTTTTCAATACGATACCGATGACAGAATTCTTTGAATTCAGCAATGTCGAATTGAGTCCTATTGTCCGTTACAATAGTTTATGGAAGATCAAAACGACATATGATATTTCAGACAATGAAGTTGATTACTTTCTTGTTGTGATGGTAGATAAAGGTTCCGTTTCGGTCCATTTGGTGAAGTAATCAACTGCAACAATAGCCTAATTTGCTCTATCTTTATAAATTGGTAAGGAACGGATAATATCTATACCCCCACAAGGCAGATGGCCACGGGATGATCATTTGCGCAATTTCTGTTGGCGGCACTCTTGGAACTTTTGCATATATCTGGCACTTGTCGCATTGCCTTATATAATCACTAGCATCTCGAAGGCCAATAATACCTATAACGGTATATATTCTTTGCTAAGATTTGCCACCCTGTGTGATCGCCACATTAGCCTTCATGAAATTCCTTTAGGACTCGTTTTATTTCATGATGAGTGATACACCGAAGAAGGGGAACAGAGAAACCCTTTTTGTACATAATTCCTTCATGTATGATATATCGTGAAGCTTCACGAAGGACTTGTCTCTTTTTATTCCTTCGTTCTGGAAAAACTCCCTGTAGCAAATAGTCTATAATCGGAGTCATCCACGACTCCTTCTCAAGCTCCGTCTCTAGTACCCTGTCAATTTCCATCAGGCTTACGCTTGGAGCATTTAATACCTCGACTGCAACCATGCCCATCTGTTGTGCATCCTCGGTGCTAGCAAACTTTCTAATGAATTAGACTCTCTATTTTGATCCCGAGGATGTGCATAATGTCATAATACTCAAAGCCGATTAACAACTCTTGGAATTGGGTAAGGTATGGAAAAAGTTATTGTCCTTTAGCTTGGTAATTCCTCATAACTCAGTATGCCACCAATTGTGAGTCACAAAAGATTTCAAGACTCTTTATTCCCAGTTCTCTAGCGAGTTTAAGTTCAGCATTCAGAGCCTCATACTCAGCTTTGTTGTTTCTTACAAGGAAATCAAGATTCAAAGTATAGAAAATTGTCCGATCTTCGGGAGTTACAAGCACAATCCCAGCTCCAGAACAATGATCGTTGGATGCTGCATCTATATACAACTTCAGCTGCATGGTAGGTATTTCACTACTCTCCGAGAAATCATCCTACACAATAAATTCTGCTATAGAATCTGCCAGTGCCTGATCCTAAATAGTCCTCCAAGGAAGATAAGTGATGTCGAATTAACTAAATTCAATATTCCACTTGAGAAACCTTTTAGACGTCTCAGGTTGCTGCAAGATATATCGTAATGGCAGGTCAGTGTAAACATTAATAGGGTGTGCTTGAAAGTAAGGGCGAAGATTTTATGATGCAACCAACAAGCGGTATGCTAGTTCCTCTATCTTCAGACAGTTCTTTTTAGCCCCTGTCAATTGCTTGCTAACATAATACACCATTCTCTAAATTCGATTCTCTTCGTGAAGCAACATTGCACTTATAGCGTGTACCAACACTGCTAAATAAAAATATAAATCTACATGATCCACTGGCTTTGATAAGGTAGGCGGTCTCTCCAAGTGGTTCGCCAATGCTTGAAATGCATCTTTAAAATCATGTGTCCATACAAAGTTTCTTTTTCCTCTCCTAATCAAGTCGAAGAATGGAATGCATTTATTGGTAGATATGGAAATGAATTGGCTTAAGGCACCGACCTTCCCATTCAGGCTCTGTACTTGTTTGATAGTCTTTGGCGCTTGGATATTACAAATAGCTTAGATCTTCTCAGGATTAGCATCGAATCCGTGCCATTAACGTAAGACCCAAGAACTTCCCTAATGCAACACCAAAAGAACATTTTAAATAATTAATCTTCATTTTGTAATGTCGAAGGATGTCAAACATTTCTGCCAATATTCTAATGCAGTGCTAGATTGTTGTGACTTCATGAGCATATCATCCACGTATACCTCCACTGTTTTCCGATCTAACCTTTAAACATTCTATTAATTAGGCACTGGTAGGTTTCCCTGGCATTTTTTAGTCCAGACGACATCACCACATAGTAATATAATCCAACATTGGTAATGAAACCGGTGTGCTCTTGATTGGGAATGTGCATTAAGATTTGGCTATATCTTCAGTACACATCCATGAAAGATAGAAATTCGTGCCCCACTGTTGGGTCTACCAACTGGTCGATCCTTGAAAGAGGAAAATTGTCTTTTAGGCATGCCTTGTTCAAGTCCGAGTACCAACGCATGTCCGACATTTTCCTTACGCCTTTCCTACAAGTGCAGGATTAGTTACCCACTTAGGTTAAAAGGTATCACAAATTAACCCATTGTCTTTGATTTTATCCACCTCCTCTTAATAGCACCAGATCTCTCTAGATCCATGGCATGTCTATTTTGTTTCATCGGAACATGCCTCTGGCCGATAATCAATGCATGGCTCACAATGGCAAGTGAGATCCTACACATGTCAGAGTGTGTCCAAGCAAACATGTCTAAATTGTCTCAATGAAAACCAATAAGCTCTTTCATCTTCAGGGCACTGACCTGCAATCCGATGTTTAGGACCTATGACGGGTCATTGTGGCTACCTATAATGTCAATCGTCAGCTCAGTCGATGTAACTTGGTCTCTTTGGGCTCCTTTTCATCTTCTCTTGGATCTATATCTATATAGAATCGACTATGGCGCCTGATCTAGGCTCAGGCGCTAGTTATCATCTTCATTGGCTTGGATGTGGATTGACTTATCCACACCCTTACCTTTCTCCTACCATTGAGCATCCCTCAACGCTGCTACATAATAGGCACGTTCGGTCGCTTGATCACCATAACCGACTCCAACACCATTATCTATTAGGAACTTCAAAGTCAAACACCATGGAGCAAGAGCTGCACGGAACTCAACGAGGGTCGGTCGGTCCAAAAGGGGATATCCAAAACAACAGAAGGCAGAATATGCACTCTCCTAAGTCGCCTTCTTCTAACACTACAAGTAATTCAATGTAACCAAAAGCTTCAGTTCGGCACCATTAAAGCTCTGAATGCGAGCTTTAGACGTCTTCAAGTCCTTGGCTTCCATCCTCATATGATCATAAGATTTTTTGAAAATTATGTTTACAGAATTTCCATAGTCAACCAATATCCTTCTCACAAAAGCGGAGCCGATCATGGCTGAAATGACCATTGGATCGATCGTTGGAACCTCCACCTTATCTGCATCTCTATTTCTAAATAGGATATCATCTGCCATTATACGTTGTTGTTTTGCCGAAGCTCCATCCTTCGTTTTTGAATAGCATTCAAAATCCACATGCTTAATCATAGTTTCATAGCACTCCATCTCATGCCAACTATTATCAACCAGATGTGGTCCACGACTATTGTATTAATTACCAATCTTCCGCCGGTCCGCGCAGGCTCCTCGGTCCTATGCGGTGCTTGTCCTCGGTTGGGGTCAGATGTCACCTGCCTACAATCCAGCACGATTTTTACAAATTATTGTAACTTCCTTTCTCGAATCATCGTTTCGATAATATCTTGGAGATGCCTACATTGATTTGTGCTATGACCGTAGCATTCACGAAACCGACAATATTTCCCAGTTGGTTTCTGTTTCTATGTTGATTCTCTTGGAGGCGGCTTCCTTTACTACATGGTATTGCAGGTAGACAAGTAGATATTCTCCAAGGATGTATCCAGTGGGGTGTATGTATTATTCTTCGGAATCCTAAGCTTTCCTCTTCCAAAATCCCTCTTTCGTTCTCGGCTTCTATCTCCACCATTCTTTTGTTGATTCGGTTTGTTCTAGACATTCACTTGAACATTTCTAGAACTATCATTAGACTGCTTTACAACAATATTACTTTGTACTCCTTCTCTACTTCGTCCCGCAACATTATTCTTCCTGGAGGATCCGACTTCCTCCATCCTCAAATACTGAGCTGCCTTTGTGTAAAAGCGTTCCAGCATAACGAGTGGCTTTCCAGTTAACCAATAGCCAAAATCAGGTTATGGATCAATCCTAATTATTACGGTCGTCAATATAGCATGGCCATTAGAATTATTGATTTCTCTAACAGCTGTAAGGAATCTTTCCAAATAATCTTTCAATGATTCTCTTAGAGCCTGGATCACGCTGGACAGGGATATTACATCCTTGGGGCAAGTTGCATGCATTCGAAACTGATGCACAAACCATGTTGCCAAATCATCAAATCTAGAGATCGACCGTGTGGTAGCCTTGTAGACCACATCGTTGCTATTCCAAAGAGAATTATGGGAAAACATCAACATTATGTTGCATCATATTCTCATGTGAAATCCATTAGCTATTCATATCTCATGATGTGCTGCCTAGGGTCGATTTTTTCTTCGTACGTAGGCATCGATGACATGCTGAACCTCCTTGGATACACTGCATGTAAGATATTATCAATGAATAAGGCATGGCTTCTCGAGATTCTCCAACCATCATTGGTCAAGCCTTAACTTTCTCTCACTAACTATTTGACCATAGCCAACAAGTCTGGAGTTTGGATAGTTAATGTCAAGCGGCTTCGTATTCCACCTCACATGAATGGTTCGGTCGATGTCCATGGGCCATCCCACACTTTCTTGCTTTAACATCTTCTCGATCTGTATCTCGTATGTTCACTTCATCGTTATTTTAGGGAAGCATTTGGTCAACATTTAATTGAACTCCGTCATCCAAATCATCCACTATAGCTCAAATTTGAATCCTAGCATGCATAGGCACGTTCCCTTCTCTGGAAGAGGATCAGCACGATCGTTCCTGGCGGACCACGATGGTCTGTTTGTTGATGCCCCGAAGTTTCTACATGATATTCGTTTGCTCTACGACACTTATGCCCATGATACTCATCCGATGAACTAGAACTTTCCAATGTCGAGTAAGGGGTAGAGTCCCTCCTAGCTTTTCCTCGTTGTTGGTGACTAAGTTGGTTCATTAGGTTAATATTAGTCTAAATCCGCTGACTTAATTGTCGACGGCTATCCATTAGCTTAGATTCTAGAATTCTTCTCTTGTAATAGAACCTGTTAGATTTTGGCCTTCAACTAGTTCAACATTCACATCCATTAGTTGACTGCTTGGGCTTCTTTGTTGGGTACTAGAATTCTCATTTCCTTCTATGTTTTGAGAAGTAGATCTAATGTTCCTCACCATTATTGATAGCTTTAATTCGTTTTTTTTTCAAATTTGAGTAGAACGAGCAAACTTCCTATAAATAATTATGTATCTCCTTCGAGGGAAATGTGCAATCCAGTAGCAACAAAGAGATCCTAATAGGCTGAGAATCAAGGTTCTCAATGAAAGCACCAAAATGTTTGCACCAAAAATGGTCACAAACACCTAAGAATATGTTTTATAGAGAAATAAATGAAGAGAAGTAAAATTAAAATGGGTAAATGAATATGTAAGTAAGAGAGAATAAGTGGTAATCAAAGATATGAAGGTTTATAGTGGTTCGGCGTTGTGTGCCTGCGTCCACTTTGAAGATTATGCTTTATTACTCCTGTATGATTCCAATTACAATAGTAGAAAAAAGCTAGCACTTAATTACAATGGAGTCTAGAGTAGAAAGCAACGTAAAGATCCCCAAAATGAACCGCTTGGTTATTTATAGGGTGAGATGATGAGATATTTCGCAAAGATTTCGACAGATGGTTCTCCAGGTCCATAGGGGCCAACCATAACGATCGGTAGTCATAATTCTTTGTTTTGGAATATAAATCATACCAATTACTATTTTTGCTTCTAATTTCCATGTGATTGTTTGGGGGAGAATATGCCTCTAGACCTTGCTCTTAAAATATGAAGTCAGTTTATGAGATATAGACCAATCTTTGTTGTATTTGGATTGCTTACTGAGTTCCACCGATCATTAGGGATGATCGGTATTTCTTGAACCTAAGATTTTTAACCTATGATCATTTCTGTGGGATCCACCCTTTAATACATTGGTTCCTTGAAAGTTTCGGGTGAATTGGCCTTGTGGATTTCGAGATGTCGATCGATCTTCACTAATTTGAGCTGTTTTATGGATCGTTCCCGATCCATCCATATAAATCCTTACTTTGTCCATAATTGTAACATATGAACTCCAATCGACTTAAAATTTGAAATGTAGATTCACAGGTCTATGCCTCTCACTCCATACTAATTGCACCTTGATTTGGACCTGGTCCGAATCTGTTTGACCATCGTCCATATTATTGTATACAACTGATTCTCAAGGCTGGTAACCATCTGTTTCTAGCCAAGTTGATGGTCTCATGGCCTTACCAAAATATGGGATAACAGTAAGATAAAATTGATAATTTAATATATACTTTAAAATAAAGTAAAAAACTGAGGTCTAACTTTAATTTAAAAGAAAATCCAAGGGTTTGTGAAATTTTGCACAAAAGCCTAGTTATGTCTATAAAGATTTTTTTAACTTTCAAATAGAAGTATGTAGTAAACAAAAGATTGTATTAAAATAATAAACAAAACATACATATGCATATAAAAATTAATAAACTACATATTTTTTCTATTTGAATTAGTAATAATTTATATTATTAATAAAACATAGATTTCAATCAATTTTTTCTTTCCGACATCAAATTCAATAATAACAAAATAAATAGGAAAAATCAAGCACACATATGCATGTTGTATAGGTTTCAGATTTAAACTATATGGACAATATGTATAATAAAATATGAAATCATAGGTAGTACTAATGATGACAAGATGAACAGGTAAGATATCAAAGTATATCTTAAAATGGATCCAAATCAAAAATAACATGGTGAACTTATACAATTATTTAAGATGCAGCAAAAGGGGATTTAATCAATGTAATCAGAAAACAAATTTTTAAGTGAGAATAAATATGTGATCAATCCAAATCATATGAACAAGGTGAATGATCTAAAAATGAGAATTATTACCCTGAGATGTTGCCAAGAGAATGCACGTTTAATGAAGAAATCCCCTTAGAACTCCAATATCTACACCCAATACTTGCAAAAGATGGATGTGCCATTTGAGTTTTACCTAATTTGATGTTGTTTTCATTTATTTGGGGTTTGTTTTTGGTTTGGATGTGACCCTAATTTTCGACCATGGCATGAAGGAGGAGAGGAGGAAAAATGATCTTTAAAGAGAATAGTAAAGAAGGAAAAGCTTTTCTTTAATGAACTGAAACATTCCTAATTTCTTCCTTAAACGTCCCTTTTTATTTCACATCAATTCTCTATCAAATCTAAATCCACCCTTCATGTATGGATAGCCATTGTTTTTGCCATCTTATGGAAAATTATTTTCAAAACCTATTGAGTAATTACCTTTCACTTAAAACCTTTTAAAGTTACATTGATATCTTACATCAATGTACGCAAATATAGCTTTTATAAATGCATTCAAATAATTACAAATGACTACCAAACATCAAATAAATATTATAATAATTAATATTTCTTAAATATTAATTAATTTATTTTACAATATTTTATAAATTAATTAAATCATGTGGTTTTTATGAGAATTCATCATTATGGTTGTGTAACTCGAAGGTGTAAGTTCAGTTAGCAATTAATATCAAACAATTTGAATGTTCACATGTGACCTTAGATAGTGGTGTGATATTTTAGCTGAATTTATCGCTTACACATCCTTTGGTAAAATCTCATTCTACTTATTATTAGCAGTGCTTAATAGTGACGATTATTAACACCAATTATCTTCGTCATTACTGTATCACTTTGGACTTACGGAATTCGGTAATGGCCAAAACTTTAGTATCGTCCATGTTCAACTTATAGTCCAAACAAAAATTCCTTTATTCAATATTAACAATTATTATTAACTGAACTAGTCCTTCCAAAGATTTTGACTTTGAGTTGACTTCAATTGACCATTGTACTAACTTCATATAATTGAGCAGACAAATCCTCTCTTGAGTGGTGTTTCTCTTCGAATAATTCCATTCGACTCAATATGGTTATTCGATAGATGTGTGCCATGATTTCAAGTGGCCATGGATGATTCAGATTTATCTTCATCTTTGTCAAAGAGTGAGAGTGATATGGAGCAACCTAACGTATGCTTCAATGCAAGAAGTAGTGATGTAAGTTCAGATATGATGATTATTTCAAATAAATTTTGAATTTCTTGGAAAACAACAATCACTTAGGAAAATAAACAAAGAAACTGTTGGTAAACTTAATAAAGTTTAGTTAGCGATTACGTCAAAGGATGGAAAAATTATTATAGAGGAAGAATTACAAAAGCCTCAGGTCTCTTGTGAAAACTTGACTTCTCAAATTACTATATTGAATGATGGACTTCAATTGTATAAAAATGAGCATGTCAAGTTGGCCAATGAAAATTGTGAATTAAATTCTTCTAATAACTCTCTTAGCATTGAAATTGAAAATATTAAAAATAACTTTGAAAAATTCTCTTCAAATATTTCTAATTTTAATAAAAAGAGAAAAATTATCAAAAATTATAATGTTTTCAAAAAGTCTTCTAGTAAAACCAGTTTAGGATTTAACGGCGATAAGAAAAATAAACCTATAAAAATAGTTCTCTGAATGCTAGATTTATAAAGGGAAAAAGTGTTGAAAAATCTATTTTAAACTATAAGATAAATACAATTGAAATATCGGTACCAAATCTAGTGATAACAACTTCAAAAATGAGCATATAAAGGATTTCTTAGAAGAGGTTCATAATAATGATGATTTATTTTTAAAGGGAAAACCAAACCCTTTTGGATATGGTTTCCTAAGATCTAACTCTTAGTATCGAAACATAGAAAGTGAGTACCAATTTGAATTCATATCATTTGTAGCTACTAACAAGAAAAAGGAGAGATGAATTCTTCGAAGTGGATGTTTCAAATACATGGTAGGAAATCTACATATACTTACGAATGTCAAATACTAGGATGGAGGCACCATCACCTTTGGAGAACTCTAAATAGTATATAGTTAGCGTTGGAGATGTATGCAATAAGGGTATACATAATTCTCATTTAATCTTAAATATCTTGCTGGTAGAGAATATGAAACATAATTTACTTAGCATCAGTCAGCTTTATGACAATTGATTTACAATTTCTTTTGAAAAATATAAATATAACAATTTTCACTAAAACAAAAATTCAATTTTTGAGGGAATAAGAAAAGGAAATATTTATATTTTAAATATGAAAATTAATAATGATTATAACATGTGTCTCTTATCCAATGATCTTGATCCATGGCAATGGCACAAAATATTTTGTCGTATAGATTTTAAATACATTAAAAAGCTTGCTAAAAATGAATTGGTTAAAGGATTGCTTAAATGAGCTTTAAATTTAACAATCTTTGTGATGCATATCGACTAGGAAAACTGAAAAAATCTTCTCTTAAGTCTAAAAAAGTTATTCTACCTTATAACCTTAGAATTACTTCACTTGGATCTTTTTGGACGTGCTCAAGTAAGATCTCTTAACGATAAAACATATGTTTTTGTTATTGTTGATGATTTTTTAGATATACATGGACTCTATTTTTAATATATAAAAGTGCTGCACTTGAGGTTTTTAATTTCTTTGCAAAAGGAATTAGAAAATCAAAAAATTCTGAAAATTAAAAATATTAGAAGAGGTCATTTTGGTGAATTTCAAAAATGAACTATTTTACGTTTTTTGTAATAAGAAAGGAATAAGTAATAACTTTTCCTTTCCTAGAACACCTCAACCAAACGATGTTGTAGAATGGAAAAGTAGAACACTATAGGAATGTGCAAGAACATTATTAAGTACTAGCCAATTACTAAAGAACTTTTGGATTGAAGTTGTGTCTATGGCTTGTTATGTTCCAAATCGTGTCTTAATAAGGCCATTGACTAAACACCTACCATATGAATTATTTAAGATAAAAAGCCAAAAGATTCATATTTTAGAATTTTTGGTTCAACTTTTTTTAATGCTAAATACGAAAGGTAATTCAGAAAAAGTTGATCTGAAAGCCAGTTAAGGTATCTTTTTCAGATATTCGAAAATAAGTAAAGCATATAGAATATTTAGTAAAAAATCAAGTACTACAGAAGAAACTCAAAATGTATCTTTTGGTGAAACTTATAAGATTAGTATCGATGAAGATGATGTTGTTTTAATAAATCAACCATCTAGTTTTGAAAATCTCTCTCAAAACGAAAATGTTGATAATTCACTAAAATCACCGGCTCGAATACTAAAAGATAATCCACTCGACAATAAAATAGGTAAAGTTAACATTAGAGTAAGAAAAAAATTAACTAAATTTAATGGTACATGTTGTGTTTATATCTAATAGAACCGAAATATATTAAAAACGCATCTAAAGATGATTATTGGATTTTAGCCATGTAAGAACTAAATCAATTCGAATGGAATAACGTTTGGTAATTAGTTTCAAACCAAATGATGAAATCGTAATTGGTACGAAATGGGTATTTAAATATAAAGTAGATGAAAACAGTGACATAATTTGCAATAATGCTGGATTAGTATTGATACGTCCATTTTTACTACGAATCACGGAAAAAGAAATGGAGAGTGCTTGAAGTCAAGAAAGCTACTCTCATTGCAATAAGCCTCAATAGGAAATGGACCTAAGATCACGACATCTAACCACGGTAAGGGGAATGCTGCAAAAGGTAACCGCCGCACAAATTAGGAAAATTAAGCAAATCACATTGGCTATATCCATGATCAGAGGCCAAACTAGAATACCGAGCCCTGGCATTATGGCTAACGCCTTATGTTCTAGATTAACCAAACATTTAAAGTTCACATTTGTTAAAAGTATACAAGAATAGTCTGCACTAGCACATACTGAGGGTAACCTACACAATGCCAAATATAGCCATAAGCACTCCGAAAGGGCTATATACAAGGTCGCTCAAGACATGCTTAAACACTAACTCAACCCTATAGACAAACGACGAATGTAAAGTGCTCTCTTTATCGCATCGATAATACAAACAGAACAATTCAAATCATAAATAAACCTCAATCGCATCCTAAACGCATTCTAAACCAATCCTCAAAACAGTTTAGGAAGTGCTACTCCATTCTTACCCGACATAGTGACAAAATAAACAAAGATAATAGGAGCATTAACAAGGCAGTACAATCTGAATGATAGGTAATGATTCACCACTGAACCTCTCTACATGCGTCAATCACAAACCATTACCTTTGAGCAGCCTCTTTATCATTCCTCTTAAAGCAACTTGCCATTCCAATAGAGAAGAGGCTAACATTTACATACCCGGGCATCCCGCCAATTTTTTAAGCATCCTACTTTGAGTTTCTAAGATCCGGCCAATATCTGGATTTCCTACCGAAAATCTCTTATCAATCCCTATACAAAGAACAACTGTCATGGATATGCAACAAGTGGGAAAACTCAAGGATGGAGATGGAAGGAAAAGTGATTGCAACCATCAGCTGTTTATTCTTCATAAGATAAAAGGAAACACTAGAGGACAAAGAAAGGAGATCTTTTTTGGGAACATCTTCTTCTTCCCAAAATTAAAGGAGATATCACATGCCTTAGAGGACACTGTAATCATTTTGTACAAAATTCATGAAGATATCATGAAAAAACCCCATGGACGTAGGATTAACATTGATTCATACTACGTAAAAAATCTCCCTGACCTTTACTTTTATCTTTTTACTATTTAGCTTTTACTTGTAGCTTTCAAAACCTCTTCAACATTTCAACAAATAGTTGAAATGCGACTACTAGATTGTGTAAGCATTCAACAACACGGTCGCTTCTCAAAGGTGGATTTAACGAAGCTTTAATTCGCCGATTCCCAATCGTAGGGATGACTAGACATAAGGGTACCTCATAATCAAGTTGAGTGTGGTGAAGCTGAAAACTTTAGCAACATTTTAGGTGCTAGTAGGAGGGTTTGAACCTCTGTCCCGCCATTCCTCTCTTTTTAATTTCCAACAGAACTTTCAATTCAATCTTTCATTTCTCTTTACCCATGGCTCACTGCCCTCGTTTGTCTACTCCATGTTTCATGCAGTAGATAAGCAGCCACAACATTGTCATGAATAAAAACAGTGAGACTGGCAACCACTATTTGATAGAAAGAATCAACAATCGATCTTTCATGGAATCAAGTCAAAGAGCTACCAACATTTGATTATGGCCCCCAACGTCAGCCAACTGCCGACTTTCGAGAAAAAATACAAGTGTATTCATCGATTTGGACAATGATTTTGATAATGTCATAAAACCTAGGACCGAAATCCAAAATTCCCATGTGCCTTGCCGGAAGAAGTATGGGAACACCTCCCATACTACGATTGTAAGGGAAAAGACGATAGAAATTCTATCCAAAAAATGAGGAATTCAATTGATGCACCATCGACTGGAGATTGAAATGCCCACGCATTTGAAGAATCCGCCTCCATCCCTGGCATAAGCTGAGAGCATAAAAGCTAAATTAATGCTTCTCTCCCTTACAAGGAAAGCTACCCTCATCAATGGAGATTGGAAGCGAATCGAGCCCAAAGTCTAGTGGATGAACTAAAATAGAAGCATCAGCCATCACCTACAAAGGCAAGCGCTCAACGTCGAATTGAAGAGCTTGGACTTAAAGCAACATGTCTTGCACCACACATGGCAAGATTTGTGAAAAAAATAGTAATAAATAATGCACGTATGTAAAAATGTATCAAACTGGTCGTAGGGATACTAGAAAGCCCAAACTAATATAAAATTCTTTGTGTTATTTCCCTGTAAAAACAGTTATATATGCACCTTCACGGTTTACCGCCAATATTCCCCGATTAAGCTTAAAGTGAGATCGGCCTCAAAATGGCAATCTCAAAACTGGTAATGCTATACTGGCCACACACATTTGGACTTGCATCAACGTGAGTACGGTTCTCTGTCAGATTAATTTGTTGGACATGGTGAAAATTTTCCTTGATCCGGTATGAATTTTCCTATGATAAAAAATCATAAAGACTGGTGGTAGGAACATTAGACTATATGAACCTGTACAAAATTATGTCAGTTAGTTTGACATGCCGCACTGGACGAATGGATATAAGACGGCCAGAACCAGTACAAAATAACCATATGCATGCGATAATGGGTTGTACAACATGACCTGACTTCTCAGTCAAATCACTCCCTCAAACGGAAAGACCGTGACAAGAGCATAATAACTTACTCTTCATAGCTCACCACCATAGTTCCGTGGTATGATTTCACCTATGAACAACATATACAATCTCATAAATGAGAATGATGATACTAGAGAAGAATGCTACTCAGTATACATGACGTTACTCCTCAATCAAGGGGCAAGTCATACCAACCTTACAGCTAAAGACATTTCACCCCTAGAATAGAGGGTAGGTCAAAACAGATATACAACCAAGCATATGGCTAAGGACATTGCACCCCTAAGCAGGAGGCAAGTCAAGATCAGCCAACAGGTTAAATGACTAAGGATAGTTCACCCCAAAAACATGGGGTATGTCATATTAGATATACAGCTAAGCATGCAGCTAAGGACAGTCCCCCCTGGAATAGAGGGTAGGTCATATTTGCATACAACCAAGCATATGGCTAAGGACAGTTTGCTCCAAGAATAGGAGGCAGGTCATATTAGATATATAGCCAAACATACGGCTAGAGATACCCTGCTCTAAGTAGAGGGATAATTCATGTGCAGTCCATGGCTAATCAACAGAAGATGCTGCATTCCAAAAGGCCATCGAACCGCATTAACAATACAAGGAAAGTTGCGAACTATCGGGCCATGAAAAAGAGATATGTCCTATTCCAGGGGATCACCCTAGACTTAGCAAAGGTGCACAAAACATGATCTATACCAAAGGAAGCTGTCAATCAGGTACAAATCTAGATTGCTACTCAAAGCTCCCTAGGTATACATCGTGTTAACCTGCCTTTTGGCAAGGGCGTAAATAAGCAGATTTAACTAAATCGATTGCTCGATTATCAAGGCTGGAATATGATGGGTTTGAATAGACTAGATGGAGAAACGACCAATCACAGATAATAAACATGACTATGAAGTCGGGATTCGGCATAGTCGATGGATAAAAGATACGGGATACTCGAAGAATGAGTTTCGAGAAAGGTCGAGTTGATTCGAGATGGTTGGAGTTCGCTTCAAGTTGCTTGTAGGTTTACTTCGGGTTTCACCTAGGTGGCTTAAAGTCAAAAAAGGCTTTACTTCTAGTTTTCAAGGGATCGGCATCTCATTATGGGATCGGCATGGAAGTGATTGGATCGGGTAGGCATCGAGGAGTGCTTCAGATTGGCAGGTTTATAACTCTGGTCGGCACTCAACTATACATTGGTCTGCATTATAGGGGATTGACGTCTTTGGTTTGCTCCGGGCCGGTGAGTTTCATACTTTGGGTCGGCATGTTGGTTTTAGAATCGGTAAGTATGGGGTTAGCTATAAGATTGAATGGGATCATCATAAAGCTACGGGATCGGCTGCTTCAGGTTGGTACTTGCCCATCTACAGGTCGGTGAAACATGAACTTCATGTCGGCTATAGAGTATGGGGATCTGCGTATAGGAGATGGCATAGGGTCGGAAACGTTTTGCCTCGAGTCATAACACAACCTACTTCGGGTCATATGCATGCGTGTTTCAGATCAGTGTTGTGAAGGCTTCGGGTCGGCTAAAGAGGATCGGGTCGGCGGCTTGGAAAGGGGTCGGCACCATGTTATTTCGATTCCAAACGTGGGTTACTTCGAGTAGCAGCGAGTTTGCTCTGAGTCCTATATATGTTTACTTTAGGCCATTCCCGGGGAAACATTGGATCGACATGTTTTGGGCATGGGCTCGGAAGTGGTGATGGATTGGGGTTCGGCTATGGTCTTGGTGGGTTCGGACTCAGGAAGCCCAGTAACTATGATTTTGCCTACAAATACAGTAGGCGGGGCTTCATAAAAGGGATCTTCATTGTGTTTCCCTTTTTCCTCTCCACTATGGCTACTCCGCAATTATTGTTTTAAAAACTTTGAATTTTAACTATAATTGATTTTATTATCAATAAAAAGGAAGTACATGGAGTAGACGTAGGCCATAGTCAGCCGAACTACTATAAATCCTCTGTTATTACTGCTTTATTTTTAATTTTGATTGTTCTTCATATTTGAACTCTCTACATACACTCTATCTGTTATTTATGACTGTGAAATGGTGCTTTCAACTTCATTTGGGAGTTAGTGACCAATTTTGGCGCTAACACGTCGAAATATCGAGTTATCAATACTTAGTTATGAATCTTATATGTAATTCATTTTTTACATAACCTTGCACAATCTATAAACATTACAATCTGGGTCATATTACAAAAAATAGTATTCCCTAAAAATTAAACTAAGAGTCCGATACAAAACTAACCACTATCCTTTATGCTATCATGATAAGCAGGAGTGCAATGCTGTGAGCTGAGAGGGAAATTAGCTCTCCAGCTCAGTAATCACCACCGATGATCGAGAACAAATGCCCCTACCGTGAGTCTATTTTCGATAGGAAAACCAGGGGTCATAGTTAGCGCTGGCCTAGACATTTTCATAATCTGAAGACCTATCCTTGTAATCAGCCCATTTATACAAAAAGGAAAAATTAAGTCCAGGCCAGACATATCTGAAAACATCAATTGAGCATTATCGGCCAATTTCTGCTGTTTTGGTTTTCACTTTCTCCTTATGAAGTCCTTCCAAAAGAAATTCCATGTCCATACCACCTTAGGAAATTGCGATGGAGTCCAATTAGGCTTCACACTCTAGGTTATATATGTCACGCTCTATGGCATTTATCTGCCTCATAGCTACTTTCCTAACCTTCTCAAGTTTTCCCAAGAGGTGCTCCCTCATTTTTTCGACACCTCTAGAGAAAGGACCAAAAAACTCTATCTCACCCTTAAAGTAATTCTCTAACTCTTTAATCTTGGCCGCATAGTGAGTCTTTGTATCATTCTCCCACTTAAGGATCTCAGTTGTGTCAACCCTAGATAGGAGCACAGGGATTGCATTCAACCCAAAAGGGTCACGTGAAGCTGCAATCATTGGAAAGCTTTCCTCTACTCTCATACACATCACCATCTCTTTGTTCATCTCCACAAACCTTTTTCTATGCTTCTTGATTTTGTCCATGTATACAGCCCCATATATGTTCTCAGCCTTCTTTGATAAATCTTCCAGCTCCACTATTCTGAGCCAATCAGAATCTAACTTATTTTGCAGAACAGCTATCTCTGAATCCTAAACAAAATAAATAAGCTAGTAAAGGACAAGTAAGTCCACAAATACCAAAATAATATAAAAATGTAAAGTAAGCAAAATAGGACTGCTAAAAAGTTCATAGATTTTCCGCAAAAAACATTATAGGAAACTTAATTTCTCGGTCAAGTTAAGTATTACAAGTGTGTTTTCCTTATGCTAAAATCTTAATAATAGAACACTAAATCTAAGTAGGATTAGGAAAAGTAAAAGATGTGTTAAAAAGATAGGTCTGTCGGGGTCATAACAAGCTCCTGCCCAAGGATCCTCAGTTGGGTCAGCCGTTATGTCAAAACCTTCCTTATTACCGAGGAAACTTTAGTCTAACAAAGGATTAAAAAAAACAAAACGTCTCGAGGCCATTGCAGTACTGCTTAGCCTTCTTATTCTTAGCTTTCTCTTGCTCGAGCTTATTTGCGTAAGAAGCAACTATACCCTGAAAGATCAATATGCACTCTTGAGCTTGCACACCTTCGATATTGCCTTCATTATTGTGTCATTTAAGGACTCCATTAGTTGAGCCTTTGTTTTCTTATTCTCATTTGAAAAATTACCAAATAATCTCCTAGAAATAATCTTCCAACCATCACTATGAAGAAAGGAAGACCTAGAACCCAAGGAAGGAAAAGAATAAATCTAAGTGAGACACCTCAGTCATCTTCCTATATTCTACAACCTCCAGCTCTCCTAGAAACTTGGCAATCTCCGTAGACATATCCTCCACTTGCTTCTTATACTATGTAGTATCCTCTCTATAAACAATACCATAAAGTTCTACTCCTACCTTTACGATCCCCTTTATCCTGTCAAGCTCTAATGCGGCATCTCATGACCATGCTCGAAGTCTCCTATTGCAATCATATTGATGATTGAGCACATTTTGAGCCCTTGCAAGCCCTACATGGTCAAACTTTAGCTCTATGTCAAGCCTTTCAATGCCATATCTGAGTTGAGCAAAAAAATCCTTCAACATGTCCTAACGGTAAGTACAGTCAGTATTGAACAGAGCTCAAAGAGAGCTGACTCAAATTACTATTAAAGTAAAACTTAGTCACTTAATCAAAACATAACAAATTACGTTTCAGCACTAGAACATCCATTACTAATTACATCATTTCTACTTGTCTACATGATCGAAGTTCATATAAAAATTAATAAAGACATAAAAATGTCATTGGTTAGTCAAGATCCTAAGTTCAAGCCTATATCACTCAAGATCAGGGCTATCAGGTGGAAAAGAACCACTCTCTATTATGTATCGCCATTGACACAACATGAAATCACTAAGGACTTCATTTTCACAAACTACTTGGCCTATTTAGGCTAATAAATCCTCAGTCCTGTTCATAAGATCAATATAATTCTTGACTAATTTCTTTTCTTGACTATCCATGGCTAAGGCGCTTAATCCAAGGTAATCTAAGTTGTGTCTTTCAAGCCTAGCCTCAGTCTCTCTAAACAGTTATGTGAAAACATTCTCTCCAGAATACTAAATAGAACAATAAGGTAAGCATGATCATTCGCAAGAAAAATATAACAAGCACTATGTCACATTACAAAACTTCAAAATCTTAGGTACAACAAGATACAAAAGATACTTGAGACTGGTCATTTAAGTCTATCAGGGAAGTTGAGTTAACCTTTTTTGTAGTTTGGTTTTGTCCATCAGATGGTAGGTTTTCTTGACCTACATCAGTCTTCATGCTCTCCTCTTGAGAAAGGTGACTATTATACTTCAGATCAACATCCTCTTCCTCATCCCCATCTTCCTCCTTCCATGACCTTGACAACATGCAAGGATCGAATCCACTATAGATTCTATCTTTAGGAGTCAAGCTTAACTTTTACCCTGAATTGACATCTAGCCGAAGTGCAAAAACCATAAGTCATATCTAAGGTGATAGTGTTGAGTTCCTTCTTGGATATATCTAACTCCTTCTCAACTTTATCCAAAACTTTATCCTTCTCCTTCAGCTCATGCTCCTTCGAAGCCCAAGCATCCTCAACGGCCTTAACCTCCTTTTCAGCCTTTTCAAACTGCTCATGAAGCATTCTAGTCTCCTCCTCTATCTTGACCTGAGAAGAAGCCAGTGCATTCTTTTTAATGTTGGCCGAGGCAAGATCAGCTTCAAGCTTTGCCACTCGGCTCGAAATTAAGGCCTTCACACGCTCGGATTAATATGCCTTCATGATCAAGGCCATAGGCTACAAGAAGGGAAAGCATAAAACAATGTGAGTAACAAACCAACATCATGCAAAGGAGAAAAAGAAAAGAGAATATGGTAAATCACATAAGACCAGAGCTTCTCAAACTCTGACAGGATAGTGGCAAGGGACATCTCAATGGTTGAGGTAGAAAGAACATGGAAACCTTATGCAATAATCCCAACCTTCTCAATCCAGGCATGAACATTAACTTTAGGTGTAGCTGAATGCCAACACCAAGGGCAGGATCACCCCATGAAGAAGATTTTATTAACCCAATAGGTGTAGGAATTGAAGGAGGAAGAACTTCCATATCATAAAAGGAAAAAACTTCAAATGGCGGAGAAACAGCCACTCTTTTGGAAGGAGTAGGGGAACCATAAGACCCTCCAAGCGATCTTTCCAAAGCTCTTTTTTCTCTTCTTCTTTCTCTTCTCTTTCAGAGCCTTACGAAGCTTAACAGTAGCATTATCATCCATATTATCTACAAAAAGAGGAGATAACGAAATCAAAATCATGGGTACGACATAAAAGCTACTCATATCCCCATTTTTAGATGGGAAAGGAGTGGGCTTAAATTTTCTTTAGGAAAGTATATAATAAGATTGTTGTAAACCACAATCTTCCAACATCAATTCAACAGACAACTCTACTATTTTCCTAATCCCTGTCGACAATCTCTGAATCTATTTCTTATAAGACTCATGTAATTGCTCATCCTCCTCTAAAGAGATGGTATGGACAGAATAATATCGAGAAAAGGAAGGAAATCCATCGTAATTCGGAATAAAGAAATAAATGTTCGTCCAATTTTCAATCCTAATAGGGACACCCATAAGAAATGATTCCCTAGACTGAATATACAAGAAGCCCTCATTCCCCTTTCTAGGACTTCTATTAACAACAAAAGGAAATCCGAGTTCCTCATTAGAAAGATTAATGTTGTAACGACCCATATTTTTAACAATTGGATATATTTAAATAATAAATATTAAATCGTTAGCTAATTAACGATCCTAAGATATGATTTTCTTCACGTACGATTGGATCAGGACTCGACACCACATTCGTTGAGTTCGTATCAATGTTGTAAATTAAAATAAGTATATGGAATTCTATATTCGGAGATCGAATGATTCGAAGGCCAAAACGGTCTCGAAAAAACAAGATTATCATGCCAGAGCACAGTCTTGGATTGCGATGAAATTTATACCATAAGGACTGAAAAAATAAGGTAATGCATATAGACAAGTTTCATGGCGATCGGACATGTCGTTTGATCGTACAAATTCAACACGTGCACCATTTTATTTGGAAAATTCAAATAAAAATCACGAGATCGGTTTCATTAAACCCATATCAAAGATATCTTCGCTTTGACCATAGGGGAATTCAATACGATGGCGTTTGGTCAAAATCAACATTCATGGTCGTGATTAGGTTTCATTTAGTCGGAGATTTAAGCAACGAGTGGCGAAACGAATAGCGCGGTTGAGTTTCTCCTAGGGAAGTGCATTTTCCCTAAAAATTTAGTGATCTCTCATGCAATAAGGCGAGACTCGGCATTATGAACCTGCATACAACACCATTAAGTTAGAAATAAGAGGAGATGGCCAAGGTTTTAATCATTGTGTTCGTCGTGAAAAAATGTGAATTGGAGCTCATTGGCGAAAACGACGTCAAGAATAGTTGAGCGGATTAGGAGAAATCGATGGATGAAGTTTCATATTTTGGATGTACATATTTTATGCATGTACATGCAATTCTTACCATTCTGCAAAGGAAGATTAAGTGGGAGATTAATCTAATTAAGGTAATTAGTGTTTTTATTAGTGAATTAATTGTTTAAATAATCTAATAACTTATATATTGCATATCTTTTGCGTACGAGGTCCGTTTTGGATGCAGTTTCTTGCGCTGCAGCCATGATGGAGAGCTCTATGACTTGGATATGGTTTGGTCAGATTTAGTTGAGATGAGTAATATTGTCTCTCGCCATATTATGATTGTTAGTATAGTATTAAAATGACATTTTGAAATATTTTCGAACTTTAAAATGGGATTTCAAAAATAGTTAAATCTATATCTTATTTTATAAAAAATATAAGTATTTCAAAATGATTTTAAATTAAATATCGCATTTTTTCCACTGATGCGCTATTTTGATGATATTAACAGATTTAGGCTATTTTGGACATTTAACCCACACGGTTGCTTGGATGTATTGTATTGTATTATTATAGACGAATGTAGGCTATTATAGACCTTAGCATACTTATTGATTGCACGTATGCTAGTTTTTTGGTTAGTTGGTTAAAATCAACGTTCAAAGGCGATATACGATTAGAATATATCCTATAGGACAGAATTTCATGCATAGAGTATCATGCACACCGACTAATCTAAAGATGAAGCACGGTGGACTTGGAGATAGGCTTTGAACTTCAAGGAAAATGTTGGACGTTTTATTTGGTTTGTATTTAACCATTTTTGGTTAAGTACATGACTAAAATGGTCATTATCAACTACATTAGAGCGGTCAGTATCTACCGCTATTGATGATAGTCGATTTGGTTGATTTTGACATAGACGATGGAGAGGCTTCGAGGAGCATGATGTGATGGTTTATTCATTTGTTCGACATACAATTTTGATGATATGGCTCTTCAACGAGTAGTTTTGATAGTGAAGTGAAGATGTGACACTTCAACGCAATGACTCCATTATTCAACGATGAAGATTCTTTGACACCAAGTGACGACTTCGACGATGGATAGTTGTCTTCGAGATAAAGAGTAGGCGATGAGGAGTTGGATTACGGGGACTGTCGGAGGAAGGTTAGGGACACACTATAGCACTCTATGGAGTAGTTCCTAACAGTGATGGTTTCAGACGGGAGTTGTAAGGATAATTGAGAGATGAGATTTACAATAGATGATGTGCGCAAAAGGAACATTTATGTTCGTAGATTTCGATGTGTAATCGTAAAACAAGGGTATGTGAGAATGCTCACTTGGGTCTATAATGGGCTCCCCAGATCACATGTTGTTTCGATCTAAGTACCTTAGGCTGTCCATGATGGGTGCGTTCTAGTTCTTGACCTACAAAGTGGCATCAAATAGAGTACCGAGGAATCCGTATGTTGAGTAGTCCTTGACTATATGATGGTGGTCATACGTGTATTACATATCCAATGCAATGAGTGAGTGAGTGTGAGGACAGTAGATGGATGTCGTGTTTGTTTGATTATTTTTATCACCATATAGATGTCAGACAATGTAGATATTCCCGATGATAAAATCTAGACATCCTTAGTACTTTGATATACAGTTACCTATGATGGCTACCATAGTGTAGCATATATTAGGTGTTATGTGCTAACTCCATGGATGCAGGGAGAGGTCAGGTATGATTTTCCATACCCTCTGTTCTATATATTATACCCACTTTTATAATGTTTTGAGATTATTTATCACTCACACCAGAATGTTGTCTGATTCGAGATTTTATGCTTTGCTTCTTATTATCTCAGATATTCTTAAATAAGTAGACTAGATAGAAAATGTAAATGGCACTTAGAGTTGTCCAGATGGACTAGAAGAAGGTGGAGCTTTCTCATATTTATATTTTGAGTTATTATTGTTTATTCCACTGTATGACACTGTGGAGCCTTGACAGTGTTGATTTACTATTATTAGAGATAGTCTATCATTTAAGTTTATTTATCAATGTATAAACTCTATTACTGTTTTGTCTAACCTATAAGCTTGTATACTCTGATTATGTAGTTTATATAGTTACTTTCTCAACTGTTTTATATCTGTGATTACTATTATAATTTATCTAATACGATGTGAGATATACGAAAGGTTATGTGATTGTGTGATGCTTTATTTTCTCTTTTCTTCTATTCCCGTCTCTTCTTTTCAATTCCTCATCTTTATTTCTTTTTCTTCCCCTTGACAATTATCCTACATTAGCCAGGCACTGCTACATCACAATATTCGGTTGTATGAGCATCGGTGGTGTAGGACGATCGTCACAAATGCCATTTTAGCATAAAGAATGAATGTGGCAAAAGCAAAGGTATACGAATAGGGTGCAAGTTGAACTGGAGCGACACTTAAGGTAACAAGCCATTGATGAAATATTGGATGCATCAAAAGAAATAGCTTGCACCAAATATTCTCAGGAGTGATAGCGATATATCCCTCCAGCGGGATATCAATGCATTCATGGGGCTCTGAAACCCTACGCACATGTCCATCGAAAGCAAGCATTCATGGTGCTTAAGTGCAAGTTCCTAAAGTAGACTTTGTTGAGCTGTATAACGACTATGTGAGCCTAGGAGGCAGACCGTTCCTTAGAACAGAGTCGACTATTAAGGTGAAAATGGGATGATATTTGTGAAAGGATCATCAGTGACTTGGAGTTAGATGATGGAATGAGGTAGAAGTTAACCTCTAAATGACTCCAGGGATGAACAGTGAACTAGCGGAGTGTCCTTATAGCTTTGATCTTCGAGTATCATTTTACTTAGGATTAGTTCATAGTTCACATTAAAGAGGAATTTATCTCGACTTTTCAAAAGTTGGCGATGTTTGGGAAATTCGTTGACTTGAAGTAAGGCGATGTGTCTATGATGGAGTATGACCGAATTTGATGTGCGGCCAAAGTATGATCTATCTTTTATTGATACTCCATTCAGAAAGAATGATAGTTTATCATTGGGTTAAATGATCTTCTAGGAAAGTAGTTGATTATTCATATTGATGAGAGCTTCAAGAAGTTGATCTAGAAGGCTTTATGACATGAGAGCATGTACCTAGTGTAGAAGGATTGTCCCAAACTAGTTGAGTAGGGACAAACCATGAAAGCATATGCGTTGAACACCATTCTGATTTCTTCGATTGCTCCATCGGCGAAATAGAAGGGAAAAGGCATTACTACCTAGAGTATGCTTTCCACTTATGGCTATTCCACACGTATTTAATTTAACATCGAGGTTCTACATTCCTTCATATATAGAGATTTTTAGATAGATTGAAATTGAGACCCAAATAGTCAACCGATCTTTAAATTATGATGAACCCTATTGAAAGCTTAACCAGACTATACATGTGTAACATCCTATATTTTGTCATCGGAAATTAATACTTTGGATAACTGTAGCATCCGTAGCACTTAGCTTCGGGCATCAAAATACGAAATGTTATTGCATGGTTTTTCTAACTTAGCTTATACATGGTTTGTCGAAACTTTGTCTTATCGAGTCATGGATGTTTGTTTGTTTGTTTTGGATATAATGGGGTTTATATTAGAGTCTAAGAATTGGTTGGCTGGAAGGGTAAGGAATAGTAGTGGTTTGCGAGAGGCTATTGTTGATGATAGGGATTGACGATGAGTGGAAGGTAGTGATTGGCTACCCAGTAGATAGTGAGTTGATGATTAGCTTTCTATATTTGCTCGATATCTTATACGATGAGTTGTCATCTGTGCATGTAGCTAGAGAGTGTTTGGACACATTTGATGAGGTGACCAGATTACTATGCACCATATAGGGATTGAGTTTCATATTGATCTGGCTAGAAGTGCCGGACTAGTAGTTATGCCTTTAAGGCATTTGATTCCCAAAGAGCAGAGGAGAGTATAGGTGAGAGCGAGTGACCTATTTATGCGAAGGTACATTAATAGGTTCAATGATATTGCCTCAAAGCTGAAATGCATGTCAAAGGAATCAAAACTAATTGTGTCACTTCAGGGTAATGGAATAATACCCCTTATGGAGAGATCTAATTAAGCATGGGTGTTTTACATTAAATGAGTTCTTTTACAAAGCTCAATGTGAAATACGAATTAATGAGTCTATAAAAGCATATGACGAAATCGAAAGTGAAATTATGGAGGCCGGAATTTTGTCCTAGCAAGAAAACCAAGGAGGGAATTTCAAATTGTAGCAAGCATGTCACTGACTCATTCATATGCTCAAATCTATGCAATTGCCCAATATTGGGTTCCATATTTAATTCCAAAGACCAAGTCAAGTAAACGAAGAATGAAATGAGGTTGTGCTTGTTGCTCCTACCATTGACAGAATGGTCACAAAACTAAATGCTATATATTTTCGGATGTTATCCATCAATAGATTGGTTCAAAAAAGAGGTTAAAATGGTCTTTAAGAAGTGATAGCATGTAGGGAGGTATTTTGTCAATTGAAAATGAAACCATGCCCCAATCTAGTCATCCACTAAGATCTCTGTCGATGTCAATAAATTTTATAAATGTGATTCTAAGAAAGCCTCACGTAGTTGGAGTAAGCGTTAGTAGATGGAGAAAATACATCAACAAAGCCTAGCGCAAAGGAAACGGCTTTAAGATTAGTAGGTTTGGGAGAATGAAAAGAACCTCACCGAATGTAACATTCGAGGAAATTGATAAGTGGGGTGTTTGTCACCATACAATGAACCTTTTGTGCTCACTACTCAGATTGGCTTGCCTGAAGAATCAGAAGTTGTGGTTGATACAGGAGTAGCTAAGAAAATAACTTTTATAACATGCTTTCAATAAAATGGACTTTCTCGAAAGTGTCTTAAAACCTAGTCCTACTTCGAAATTTTGGTTTAATGATGAAGGAGATGTTCCTTACAGAGAATATGGCTCTATAGTGAAATTGAGTTTAGACCATGTCCTAAAACATTTTGAGACTGTGTTTTCTATCACGAATGTACCATCGGTGTACAACGCCTTTTTCTGAATACATACATTTGACACGCTTGATGGATATATTTCAAAAAAACATTTGCTACTGAAGTTCCCCATAGACAATGAGGAGGATGTGTAAAGGGAGAGTAATGAATTTCTTGAAAATTATGCTATGCAAATTTAAACATGATCAATAAAGGGAAATCTTGTGTATTACAATAGTGCTAGGAGTATTGCTAGTCCCTTTAGCATTGTCAAAAAAACCAAATGGGGGTAAAAAGTTGAACTTGCAACTATTGCTTACAATCAGAAGTATCTTATGAAAACAGAACTATAAGGAGAAACGTTCGAGTACCATGCTAAGAGGAATGAATTGAAAATATACAAATCATATAATGTAGTATGTCTTTTGACTGAAAGTGGAAGTATGCTTACACTATAGGAAAATTATAGATAAGGAAAAATACATTTAACTTGAATTAGATTCAAGAAAGAAACTGGAAAATTACAAGATATTGAAACTCTTAATTAAGTGTGCTGACCCGGAAGATCCGACAAAAATTGTAAAAATTTAAAAATACCTTCACACTGGAGTTTGAAGGGAATTAGTAGAGTTCCTTAATAATAGTTTAGGTGTATTTTCTTGGTCTCATATGGTGAGAATCAACCTTTTAGTAATTTGAATTGTTTGAATCTTGATTTGAAATGTACTCCAGTAAGACAAAAATGTCGACTCCTAGATAGAATTTGGTACGCACCATTACAAGAAGAAGTTGTAAAGTTGTTAAAGGAATATTAATACAAGAAGTTCAATACTCAAAATGTATCACTAATCAAGTGCCTGTGAAGAAGTCGAACGATAAGTGAAGAACTTGCATCGATTTTACAGATCTAAATAATGCCTTCTCGAAAGACTGCTTTCCTTTACGAAGAATGGACCAGCTAGTTGATGCCATGTGCAAACATTAGTTAATTTCGTTTATGGATCAATACTCCAGATACAATTAGATTCCAATGCTTAAACCCAACGAAGAGCATGCTAACTGGATTTATTTTTCTATAAGGTTATGCCTTTTGATTTAAAACACTGGAGTTACCTATCAAAGGTTTGTCAATCGAATGTTTGCTAAATAGAGTGGCCAAAATATGGAGGTCTATGTTGTTGATATTCTAGTCAAATCTACACTATTCAAATGTGATGTTTCGAATTTGAATGAAATTTTTGGAGTTTTCTAAAAGTATGACATGAAGCTTAACCCATAGAACTATTCTTCCATAATTTAATCAGGAGAGTTTACAGGCTTCATGGTAAGAACCCAAGGTATAGAAGTCAATCCCAAAAAGGTGAAAGCAACTAAGATATAAAAGCTCGTACTGATGATAACAAATTGATGAGTTTAAACGAAAAGATCACAGCTTTTAATGAATTCATAAGCCAATCTACATATAAATGCATTCCATTCGTCAATTGACAAAAGAAGCATAAAAATTTCATATGGGACCCAGAATGTCAAAAATGTTTTGAGGACCTACATAGGCATCTTAGTGAGCCTCAAGTCATATCCAAACCAATAGATGGAGAAGATTTTTTCCTTTATCTAGTAGCCTCGGAATAATAAATCAACTCAACCTTATTCAAAGATGACGAAGAATACAACGTCCAGTTTATTATATAAGCAAAAAAGCTCAACCCTTTGGAAAAACACTATCTAATCATAGAAAAGCCGGCTTATTTTATAGTTAGAAAGTCGAGCTTTATTTCCTAACTCATTCAATCAAAGTTCTTATGGATTAACCCCTGTAGATGGTTTTCAACAAGCCCAAAACATCGGGGAGACTTATCAAACAAGATATTGAACTTAACAAATATGATATTTCTAATATTCCCAGAAATGTAATTAAAGGGCAACTCTTTGTTGATGAAGCCACCAATGAGCAAAGGGTAGGAACTGGCTATGTGCTGGTTATTTCCAAACAATCATCAAATGTATTGTGCTATGAAGCTTGCCTTTTTAGGCAATAAACAACATGAACGAATCAAAAACTATGATTCATATTATAGATGTTCACCTCAATCAATGTTTCGAGGATCAGATTTCACAATGATTGCGGTTGACTATCAACCAAGTCATCAGAAACTATCAAACAAAAAACATATGACTTTCCTTGTATTCAAACCTAGTAAAGCGACTACTTGCTGTCTTCCGAAGATAGAATATTGAAAGTGTTCCCCAAGGTCGAAACGAAAGAGTTAATGTATTGGTTAAATATGCAAGTTCTTGGGATGTTCAAGAATATAAGTTCATGCTAGTTGATATTATAGAGAAACCAAGCTTACAAATATTAGAGAAGGTCCTTGTCATAACTCAAGCTCAGGTCAGTCACCTGAAATCCCTCAGCAATTAGTAGCCGAAGATAGTTGGATGACTCCATATATCTATTAATTGACTGATAATATTTTGCCTTTGGATTTACCCGAAGCAATAAGCATTAAGTACAATGTTCCCAATTTTATTATTTCAGATCGAGTTCTTTATAAATGGGAATATGCAACCATTTATTCTCAATATGTGACCACCGCGGAAGGTATGTGACTACTTGAAGAAGCCCAAAATGGTATTTGTGGAAACCAATATGGAAGTCATAAGGTAGCCAAGAAAATATGGAGACAAGGTTTTTACTGACCAACAATGAATTTAAGATGGTTCAGAATAAAATAAGAAATGCGATCATTGCCAAAACTTTGCTAAAATACATAGAGCTCCACGCGGTGAGATAAATACTACGATGAGTCCATAGCCCTTTGGTATATGGGGAGTTGATCTTATATGCTCACTTCCTATTACTAAAGGAGGGGGCATGTTATGCCATTATGGCCATCAGTTACATTACCAAATGGATCAAAGTTAAACACCTTGTCACCATTACGACACATCAAGTTGTCAAATTTATTATGAAAAATATATCCACAAGATTCGGTTTGCTATACAAAATCGTTACTAATAATGACACTCAATTCAAAAGCAGAGAGTTATCGAAAATTTCAAAAATACAGCACAATTAGAAGCTTTACATTGGTGGCTCATCCACAAGCCAACCTAGCCATAGAGGTTGTAAATTAGATAATCAAAACTTTTTTAAACAAGCGTTTGACCATAGCCAAAGTAAATTGGGCAGTTTTATTCATATTATATGCTCACAAAACAAGCTCAAAAACATCTACGGGACAAACCCCCTTCTTATTAGTATATGGTTACGAGGACATGCTTTCGGTAGAGCTTGAGATAGCCTCCTACTAAAGATTGTATCACAACGCTTATAAAATTGATGAACTCAGAGAAGAGTCACTAGAAATTTTTCTCGAACTCTAGGACTGGTCTGCTATGTGAATAACTAAATATATTTGAAGGATGACTCAATATTACAATCAATGGGTGCAAACCCAAAAGTTTGAGAAAACGAATCTCGTATTTTGAAAGATAATGTCAGATATAAAGGATCAAGCAAATTATCTCTCGCTCTAAAGTGGGAAGGACCGATAATTATTTATGATGTTATTTCTTAGGGTCTGTACAGACTGAAAAGACTTGATGGCAAGTTAGTTTCAATAATATGTAAAACATCTAAAGCTTTACCATAACACAAGGCTATTGCAGGTATAAGCTTTTATAAAGGTTAGCCTAAGACCAAGTAGTGATATTCACTTATAATGTCCTAAATGCATCTAATTTGTTAGCCATGACCAAGTAGTGCCATGCAAATTTAGGCATGAAGGTATCAAGAGTAGTTTTTCAAAAGACATAGTTGTAAGACTCGTTCTAGGAGACTGAAGCATGCTATCAAAAAAAATTCATGAAATAAAATTTGCTATAAGGCCAACCTATCGTCATATTAAATTGCTTGACCTATATTACAACCTTTAAAACTAGCATAAAGACCTAAAATGATGTTGCTTTTGATCAATGCACTCATAATGAAGTTGTGATTTATTTAAACAGTTTAGTCCTTCAGCATTATAGGTTGTCCAAATTCATTAATCGTAAAACAATTTTGGATCCGATTGCAAAAGGAAAATCTTTCATTTGGGATGTTTCGGTTAAAGGGAACTAGCTACTCCTCGAATGGTAGTACTTTGGCTCTACGGTCCATATGGTAAACCAATGGTGTCAACATGATGTTCCACCATCGTAATTCACATAATGAGTCTACACATAGTAAATAAATTATGTTATCCCTCCTTTGAAGTAGATGGTTTTTATTATAATATTTCAAGATTGAGACAAGTATTCAATGGGTCGGAATGATTAACCGTACCCTCGAAAGGAATGGGAGCAAGGCTTCCTAACTTAGAGTCACACTTGCTTAGATCAATAATAGAACGCATAGGGCCATTTGTGTGAAATCCTCACTACCAACAAGTAGCTCAAGGATTAAGACTCATGTAGTTTATTGGATTGCTTACACTGATTCGAGCAAAAGCTAGCATGAATCGCATTAGACAAGGTTATAGTTATCCTTTTTATAGCAGTAGCTGATACATCCTATATGCTACAAAATCCTTATGTTGAGGTTAGAAGTAAGACTAAATTCTTTCAGACATTGATCAGTTTTAAAGTTACGGGAACTTGATATAGACTAAAAGAAAGAGCTATAATAACCTAATACAAAGTATGATCTAAATGTTCCTACAAAGTTCGCTACATATTCATTCGTATGGAATAAACTTTGGGGGATTGTTTTATACAATAAGTTTAATATGACTACATTCTATCTTCGACCACATAATCCAATATCTAAAAGCAAGATCCTTAGGCAGCCATTTCATGTGAATGTTGAAGGTCTCAACCTTTCAGCCAAAGCTTATATGCCTACTTTATATTCAAACATCCATAAGTACTAAATGCCAATTAATATATAGCATCACATAGATGTTAGTCCGTGAGATGATGATTTTGATGATAACAACCTTATAATAGATTATAAAATATAAATACGGATATTATAAGTTTAGATATATATGCATATGCAGGATTTAACCATGTAGATACCAAGAATGAAGACTGTACAGTATAGAGATTCAAGATATCGAGATAGAAGACTCATGAGTATCAAGATTATCGAGAGTTCAAGATTTCAAGCATAAGTATTTTTATTAGAAATTTTTGTTAAAACTCGTAGAAAAGCACTAGCATCTTAAAATCCAATTTATTCGTGGAATGGAATCCACTTCAAGCCTGTTAAAGGGATGGAACCCTAAGTAGGATGGAACCTATGAAAAATCTAGTGGAACATTGTTTTGTATCTGCTAACCTTTTATTCAAAATGACTTTTAAAAATTATCTTGTTTTCAAAATGATTTCAAAACTTTCCTTTTAAAAAAACATCAAAACCCTTTATCCTGATTTTAAATAATTTTAGCCTCAAAATTATCTTTAATTTCAAAAGTCAAAATTACTCCTGATTTTAAATTATCTTTTTGAATTATATATTTAACTTTTACACTTAGATTTAAGTATAAAGTTATAGTTAAAATCTATATATATTATTCTCTATATTTACTTATGAATTTTAACTATAGTCAAGTATATTTGTAAAGTTTAAAATAGTTTTAATATAAGATAAAGGTTATTTTCAAAGAAAATCAAATCACCAAAAATTGTTTTGGGATGTCGACATGCCTAGGGTAACCATGTCGACATGGTGTCAGTTGAATTCACAATTTAAATTTCAAAAGAAGTGTCTATTCACCATAACTCTTCATGAATGGACATGACTGTTGTTCTACTATAAATAGGGGTCAGTTTCAACGAACTTAAAATCATATTTTCTAGTTTTTCACTCCTCTTCTTCTTCCACATTTCTTAATACATATTCTTACCATTAGTCTGCCGAAATCAACATTGAATCGAACTCGATTACTTCTAGTTTAATTCTCTATCACTATCTCTACAAGGTTCTCAATGCTATTCAAAGTTGTAGACTTCTTTGTAATCTATTAAGCGAGAAAAGGTTTTGATTGTAGCCTTGGTAAATCAATTGGGTAAACTTATGGCCCGGAAATCAAGTATCTCTACCCAGAGGACAAAAATTCTGGAGGGTGTACCTCGTAGCCTTGAAACCGAGGGTATAATTGTACAATTGCTTTTGAAAGGAAATCCGTACTTGTGTTGCGGGACTGGATGTAGGGTAACTCCGAACCAGTATAAAATCCGGTGTGTTCTTTCCTTTACTGCTTTTATTTTATTTCTACATCTATGTTTGTTTCTGTGATCATATCTGTGTCTGTATACTGCATACATCGGTGTCTAAATTAACATAAACAGAAAAAGATTTAGTAATTCTTTATCAATACTATTCACCCTCCCCCCTCTAGTGTTAATCCTAGCCTTAAGATCTGTAATCCGCATTTCTCACAATTGGCATCAAAGCAAGGTTTTCAAAGTTTCATAATCTGATTTTTGAAAAAGTTTTTAAAATGGCTACAATTGTTAATACTAGTTTAGAAGTATTCAAACCATCATTGTTTTATGAGTCTGCATATAATCAATATTCAAATTCAAGTTGTCTGCCAAGATTGTTTGATGTGCAGGAATCATGCTTTATGGGTGTTGAGGAATCAATCCACAACGGAAAATTGTGCAGATCAGAAAGAACAAATGGATACTTGATAGTGGATGTTCTAGACACATGACTGGCAATCCAGATATACTGAATGATATAATATACAAAGACGGAGGACTGGTTAACTTTGGAGACAATTCAAAAGGATATGTGATTGGCATCGGCAAAGTTGGTAATTCTGAAACTCCCACTATTACTAATGTTTTGCTAGTTAAGAATATGAAACATAATCTGCTAAGTATAAGTCAACTGTGTGATAAAGGATATAAAATTAAATTTGAAAAAGATAAATGTCACATTGAAGATAATAATTCAACCATTATATTGGAGGGAGATAGGAAAAAGAATATATATATATTCTTAGTATGAAAGTTTCAAATGATAACCGGTGTCTTTTGGCAAATACAATTGACTCTTGGATTTGGCATAAGAGATTTGGGCATTTGACTTTCAAACTCTTATCTAGACTATCAAAACATGATCTAGTAAGAGGTCCCCTAAAATGAATTTTAAAGTAGATAGTTTATGTGATGCTTGTCAATTAGGAAAACTTAGAAAAAGTTTCTTCAAGTTAAAAGATATGATTTCAACTTCAAAACCTCTTGAATTACTTCATCTTGATTTATTTGGTCCATCTCAAATTCTTTCAATAAATCATAGTAAATATGTTTTTGTAATTGTAGAAGATTATTCTAGATTTACATGGACAATATTTTTGAAACATAAAAGTTGATACTTTTGAATGTTTTAAGACATTTTCAAAAAGAATTCAAAATCAATTTTCTCTAAAAATTATAACTATTCGAAGTGATCACGGTGGTGAATTTGAAAATGAAAAGTTTGAGGAATTCTGCAATAAAAAGGGAATAATTCACAATTTTTCATTTCCAAGAACTCCACAACTAAACGGAGTAGTAGAACGTAAAAATAGGACGATTCAAGAGTGCGCGAGAACTATGCTTACAGATAGTAATCTACCAAAGAATTTTTGGGCAGAAGCAGTTGTTGTCGCCTGTTATATTTTAAATAGAATTTTAATTAGACCTTTAACTGATAAGACATCTTATGAACTTCTTTATTGAAAGAAACCTAAGGTATCTTATTTCAGAATTTTTAGAAGTAAATGCTTTATTTTAAATACAAAAGATAATTTAGATAAATTTGATCCTAAATCCGACAAAGGTATCATTATCGAATATTCTAATAGAAGTAAAGCGTACAGAGTGTTTAATTGAAAAACCAATTCCATTGAAGAAACAATGCATGTTTCAATTGATGAAAATTTCAAAAATTTTGAAGATACAAATGATGAAGAGGATTTAATCACTCAAAATCAAGAATCAATTGAAACTAATAATGAAATTAATCATCCTAATAAAAGGACTAAGCTTTTAAAAGATCATCCTATAGAAAATATACTGGGAGATATGCAATCTGTTGTTAAAACTAGAAATCAACTAAGTCAAATGAGTAATGTAGCTTTTATATCAACTATTGAACCCAAAAATCCAAAAGAAGCATCGACTGATCATTAGCTATACGAATAAAATAATACACGTACATCCTACGTATTTATCCCAATTGATCATTAGCTATATTATTTCTCTTTTCATTCACATTTATTTTGAATTCCGTTCACTTATTTACAATTTCTCATTTTATACTTTACTAAGTCTTCATTTAAATATTACTTAGAATATTTGTCTCAATTCCATATTTACTTAAGAATTCCTCCATCAATTTCTTAAGTTCACCATTTACCTTCCTTAAGTTTATTATAAATATTCTATATACTTTAGTATTTAGTTTTACTTCACTACTTAAGCTTTTATGATTATTTTTATTTAATTTACATTTTCAATTCCTTTGGAATTCAATCTATCTTCAAACTCTGAATATTGAATTTTATTCATCTTATCTCAAACCGTATTTAATTAGTCATTTATTTAATTAGTTCCACTTACTAATTTATTTTAAATCTCAAACAATTTTTATTTCCAAACTTTTACTATTGTAGTTCACTTCGAACTAATTCTGCCACTTTACTTACTTAACCCAGTCCAAATTGAGTTCTAATATTCAGCTTAAATTCCATTTACTTACAATTCAAATTAGTTTGTTTCATTCCCACATTAATTTTTTTTTAACTTAATGAATTTTTGTTTCAAATACCACTTTACTTTGTCTTCTTATATTTTTCTTTAAATTCAACTTTATTTTCCTTGATTCACTTACACTTCAGTTAATTCAAATTTTTAGCTTCTATAAGTTTCCCATCTTATTTTCTTTCCATTGCTAAATTCTTTTAATTTACTTCATTTAATTGGCTTACATTCTAACTTAATTCATTTTCTTACTTACTTCAAATTTTTAACTCTTCTTCAAGTCAAAATTTTCTGTTCTAGAAAATTTCAAAATTTGCTAGTTATCAAACCCATTTATATTTCCATAAACATTTTAAATAAGATTCCAGAATCCTTTAAACAGTTACTCAACATTTCAAAATCATTTTTGAAATCAATTATATACATAATTCATTTGCATATCAAATTAACCTTTGAATTTCAAAACTAAACCCAGTCTGCAAACAACTCCAATTTAGAACAATTTGGCAACAATTCCTCTCCTAGAAACTCGAAAATTAACACCGATGATGTCGCGATCATCATCTAAATTATTTTCCAAATTCCGAAAGGAGTTAGTTGCTTTTATCCCTTCAAAAACATTTTCCAAATATTTTTAAATTCGAAATCTCACCAGATTTCAAATCCAATTCAAAAAATTTCTGAAATATTACCACTATTATTTCTTCAAAACTTTTGAAAACCATTTCCAAACCCAAAGAATTTAAACTTTTCTCAACATTTCAAATTTTAAATTCTTCCAATCTATATTCAAACATTACTCTGGAATTTTATCTCATTTCAGTTATAAATCACATTTGTAATGCAGAATTTCAAATTCCATTCTATTCTAAATTTATTTCTTAACCTTTGGTTATAATTTCATTTCCTTATTTCAATTTCCACATAACAATGATAATAGTTCGATATTATCATTTTCCAACAACCAAGCAACCATATACTGTAATAATTTACGGAAAATATTTCTTTTATATAAAAATAATTTTGGGCGAAATTATTTCATTTACCCTATATAAAATCATTATGTCAAATTGTTCTATTTAAGTGTTTAAAAATCCCTATCAATAATGTTGATTACTCGTATTGACCAGAATCCATAAACTACTCAATAAACCAATCAACACGATATAAAACAATTGTATATTCACTAACAAATATGCGCTCATATCTATTAATACTCTCAAACTCATTCTAGAGTACCACTAACTTTACTTTAATGAGTAATTCCTAATAGAGTTAAGGTTCTCACTTAACCTTCGGCTCTGATACCAAGTGTAATGGCCCGTCAATCCGTACCAGTTGAGCCAACGATATTTTCCATTGATTTAACTCCAAGTGGACGGAAATACTAACCATTAAGGTTAAGGAAGAATGAGGTGGAACAAGAGAAAAAAAACTATATCAGAATCTCATAAACGCAGCGGAACCATATATAATAGGTAATAACTGATCTTTACACAAAAAGAACTATATCTGTTTATACATTACATCATCAAAGTATCACACCATCAACAGCAAAATACTAGACAATTATATTAACTTGTCCCCACAAAACTGAATACTCGGCTTACTACATAGCGGAATATACATCAAGTACGTGTGCCATGTCTCGCCATCCAACGCATCCTCTGAGCTCCATAACCGTTCATCCAGAATATGTACTCTATGATACTTGGTCTGACCCGAGCATTATAGCGAAATAACACCCGAGTCAGTCTGGAATACCAGCATGAGGAAACACACTCAATTGGATTATTAAAGTTTTCGAAATCCTTTGAAATTAAAGGTATCTCGAAAGACCACGCCACAAATAAACATGTCGGGTTTTTACCTTACGATAACCAAAACATTTTTATCAAATTTATCTGATATTATAATAGTGTCTATAGAAAGTAAAATAGAATGTGGCTGAAATGCTTGCATCTCACGTTTTAGTAATAGTTTGGCACAATCAAAACCGTACAGGTGCTTACTGGAGATTAGATTCCATACAATGACAGGGCTACTGGGTTACCGCCCGTCACAGTACTGGTCTAGATCAGCGTACCGAGGATCCCCCCTGATCCCCTGCAATAGAAGACTGGAGCTACCCCTTACTGGATAGTCCGAATAAGATCACCCCACGGTTGGGATCAGCAACCGCCCACACAGTCGAATAAAAGGGACATCAAGATAGGGATGACCTTACCCTAATTGGTTGCTAGCCACTTAGCCTTACTGCACCTCTCATGTTTTAGCTATTCCCAATTGATGAGGCCCGAGGCTATGCTTTACCTTTTTAGAACACATCTTCTCACTTAGAATGCTCATCGTCCTCCTGACGATATTCTGATAGCATTCATCCATACAAGCCTGTTCCCGGTCCGAACGGAATCAAAGGCACTACTTCTACTACATCCATTTTGAAATCAACCTCAGGATTAGTAGCGATTATCCCTTGCACTTCACTGCTCCATCTTCGACTCCAAGCTCTTATCTTCCTGACGAAAACATTCAAACTTGATCGAAGTGGTTTTCGAGAAATTAATCGTGATCCCGGTCTCTTCGAAACGATCAATGCATTGGCCAATATTGATAATCGGTTATTTAACTATCAAATAATCATCCACAAACAACCATCAAGCCTTAATAATTTCCTAAGTTATTTATTTAAAATATCTTCGTAAGATATTTTCTACACTTCAACCCTTTGAAAATAGTTTTCAAATCACTTTTCTCTCATAGGATTAAATTTCCACCCAACTGTTTTATTTCCACTAAAAATCACCAAGTCTTAATACTTTAGATTTTAAAATAATTTGATCCAAAAATATATACTTTAAAACACTTAAAATAAAAACAACTTAAAGCACTTTATTTAAAATACTAATTATGAAATTTTATAATAACTTTCATGTAAATCTTAAGCCAAAACTAATTTTAAATTAAACTATTAGATAGAACATAAATATTTAATAACCATCTTTTAAATCAAATACTAGTTAAACCTTTAAAATACTTCAATAATTAACTTAATAAATATTTACTTGAAATGTTAAAATGATTAAATAAAAATTTTCCTACACTTTCTTTTTAAATAACTTTAAACTTTGAACTTATACATATATATAAAAATCTCCTTTGAAAATATACTTGGTTTTACAGGAAATACACTTCCATTTCAGTATAACCCATAGAATCCTTTATAAATCGTGCTCAATTTTTTTCGATTTAATTTACGTCCCAATCCTGTAAATTCTTCCAACACTTTAAAAATAAAATCACTTTTTATTTTAAAAATACATTTCCATCTCCTTATAATCACTTTCAAAAATATATACTTAAATTATTTACATTAAGGCTATTAAAATTACTTAAATAAAAATAATACTTAAGAAATTTTATAACAGGTTCTGAGTAAAACTTAAACCAGAATTTTCTTTTAAAATAAAGTTATTATATCAAATATTTATGTTAGAATTCCTTTAAAAATCATAATACTAATTTACCTTTAAAAATAATTAACTACCACAATGAACTTAAATAAATATTTACTTTTCTCTTAAAAATAATTAAAATAATAAATTTTCTAAAACATTTTTAAAAAATATTTTTAAACTTCTAGTTTATACTTTGAAATCTTTTCTTTGAAAATATACTTAGTTTCCAAAAAAAATTATATTTTCCAACTTCTAAAAATAAAATCAACTTTTGTTCTTCAAATGTATTGCACCTTTTCTTATAAATTCCACCGGAATCTATACTCTCAAATTTATCCACTAATAAATATTCACTTCATTTATAAAACAGTTTACAAATTTTCGTTTCTCATTTTCCTTTAAATCACAGTTTTTAAGACACTAAATCGATTTCAAAACGATTTCCTGGTTTTAGATTCCCCTTAAAATTTATTACTCGATTTATCCAATTCCCAATAATTATTTGCTCAAGAATTTTCTTTTCATCCCCTTTAAAAACATCCAAACTTATATACATATATATTTATATTTTCCCATTTCTCAAAATATCCACCTATATATTCAGCCAATCATAGCATTCGATAATTTCAATCCTCAAAATAATCAATATAATCTATCATAGATCATCAAACAAATCACATCGCTGAATATAAAATAAATTTAACGTTTTGCGGAATCCAGTTGGATCCCTCCAACCTGTTTCCCTGCATCCATAGATGTTAGCACAAATATAAAATACCAATCCCACTTCGAGGGGAATATCATGGTATAAAGGCATCCGCTATTATGCGGGGCGCACAGGGTCTACTCCGCTATATAATGTGGGAAATCAGTTACTCCAATATATATATATATATATATATATATATATATATATAATATTGCATCCAGTCAATTCAATCATTCGACCAATAATTTAAATTTAACTATTTAAATTTAAATGGTAATCCAAATGAGTGAGATTAACTCACCTTTGCTTTTATTTGTAATTCACTTCAATATTGCCTTGATTTCCTAATTTTTGACTTTGAATAAACAATTAATATGATTTATTAATATTTAAACTAATCGAAAAATAAATTTCCTTTTTAAATTTAATTAACTAACTATTTTATTTAAACTAATTTTCCTATAATAAATAAATTTTAAGTTACCAAAAATAATTAAATAGGTTAATTTCCAAAATACATTATTTTAAAACAAATAAGCAGGTTTAATATGTATACATGATTATTTATTTTATTTTTGGAGCTACATATATACTTATAAAAAATCTATATTAATTTAAATCTAATTTATATAAGTTCCTTCAAACATTTAAAATTCCTATCTATTTTCCTAAAATCTTATCTACAATCATATTTTCTGTTTTTTTGTATATTAAACATTGATGTAAATTTTCCTTTTTATAAATAACATAAACAGTAATCTAATCACTGTAAATTTTCTTCCATTAAACCTCTTACTCCAATTTACTTCACCTACAAATTTATATATATATCAATTCAAAATTAATAGAAAAACCGAATTCAAACCTCATAGCTAGCTCGAAAACCACATCACCAGACCACCGAACTTCACATCAGCATGATCAGAGATGCCCACACCATGCTATGCATGAATTCACCCATTGTCGAATCGATAATCGCGAATCAACAGCATGCATCGCCTTGACCATCGAACTCGACTCGAGGTCGAACAACATTACCGCGGGGTCGACGTTGCCAACATCGACCAGATAGCAACCTTTTCCCTCATAAATGCCGCTCACGACCAACCCTAATAACACCCGCGACGCTCCCGACCTGACACCCTACTACCCTCCTCGATCGCCTTGACCGGCCTGCCTTACAGTCGATTGAGGATTGAATTCCTCGAACAAATCGTCTCGTACAGCATGCATCTCTATCGCGATTGAATTGTAGGAGGAGGGAGATTTGGCTTCGAACATAAAAGGGCAAGAAGGAAGTGAAAAAGAGGCTCGTATTTTGAATGAAGGGAATTTCGATTCGTGAATGAATTTTGAAAGGGAGAATGGAAGATTTTTCTGTTGATTCATGTTCGGCCATTTTAAAACAAACGTTTTTTTCTGTTTGAAAGGGAGAACAAAACGTGTTTTTAACTTTATTTCTTTTTCCTTCGAAGAAGACGTGTGTTCTCAGGAAGAACACATGTTTTCAAATTGCCTTGCGTGTATGCAAGCTTGCAACAGTGTTCTGAGGTGATAAAAGCAGCTGATGTTGACTAGAGTATATAAATATATATATTTTAAATTTTAAATTCAAATTTAAATCGTCTTGAAATTGTAACTCAAAATTTCGAACTTCTATCGAGGCAAGACGCTAGGCATTTATAATTTTATACCCCTAGTACAAACACGATGGAAAAGGTTTCGATGCCTAACTCGATCATATGGAGAAGATAGCTTTTTCGACCTAGTTATGATATTAAATTTCGATATAGATTTCAATGTGTTTATCTATCATACGATCACATGACAATTTAAAACATTAAAAAACTTGAAATTCGATGATAATATAATATTATGGATCCAACAGAATTAGTTTCGTCAAATTTCGAGATTGTGCCTTGGAAGGCTATTTTTAATTATCAATTTAAATGATACACTTTTAAAACTAAACAAAACACCTTTAAATTCAATTTTAACACTTTTATTATCTTCAGTATTATCAATATAGATTTTATAAGCCACTGAAATATTTTTAACAAGCTTTAAATTCTAGATTCAATATTTTACCCAATTCCAACCATTAAATTCAGTAATTAATTATCCAATAATTTTTTATATTTGAAATTCAAGTTAAAAATTAAATTTTAAACATTTAAAATCAATTAAATATCCCAATTTCAAATATTCAAAAATTCCGGATTGTCACATTTGCTTTAACCCATTTTCCTTCAATCGCAACCCTCTTTCTTAACGGAATCGAGACATTTTCTTTCATGATAAGCGTTGACTCTAGGTTTCTTTGATTGAAGCGCACAAAATTTTAAGCACTCAATTTTTTTAGTGATACCCAAAGAAAGCTTCTAAAATCAGGCTCGAGCAAAGAATTAACTTAAATTTAGTATTAGATTAGAAAGTTGAGTGTTTTTTACTTGAATATTCATATTAAATATTAATATACTTTTTGTTAGCACCTTTAAGAGTGTGTTTAGGGGCAAACTAAATGAGGGGTTAGTGGATAAATGTTATGGCATTCATAGACAAAAATTTGATTAGAGTTTGAATGGGAAATATTGTGTAATGTATAATTTATTTTTTATTTATAATTGTTATTAGTTATTAATCACTAATTAATACATTTATTTAGTAAATATTTCATATTTAAAAAGCAGCAATAGAAATTCAAATTCCTATAAAAATTCAAACACCCACTACAATTCAAACGCACAAAATTCAAAAAAGTACGATTAACAATAATATTCTATGATAAAGATTCAAACAATCTCAAGAACTATTTATAGATTGCTGATTTCCAACATCGACATGACAAAGCCCAATTTCTCTAGCTATGACAACACGATACCAACAAAATTCTGGTCCTATTTAGATAATTATAATTATAGTTATAACTAAATAAAATTTTAATTTATTTAGAGGGTAATTTGGTAAATTTGAATAAAGAGAAAAATAATAATTTTGACAAATAGTTGAATTAGCTAATAGAAGTTGCACTATTGTGTAACTCTCATTTTTATTTACTGGTATTCACTAATCTGAATCGGACGTCATATGAGTGAGATAACAAATTTTTATTCAAATGGGCTGAGTTTGGTTTAGGCTGAGTCGGGCCCATAATTCGGATTTAAAGTCTAGACGTTGTTTTGAATTTCCTTCCTAAAGTCTATTTAAAAGAACATGAAATTCAGTTTCTCAATTTCTTTCTCATTTTCTGAAATTCTATCGAAACCTTGAACTCCTTCATCAATTGTCTCAACACCAAATTCATAAATCTCAATGGAATTTGGCGAGACAAGTTGTATTAGATTTGTAGTGGAGTTCTCTATCATCTGGAGTAAGAATAAAAGTCTAATTCAAAAACTTGATTTTTTGGAAATTTGGGACAGTGGTTGAATTTGGGTTTTAATGGCTAGATTTGGTGAGTGTTGCTTCTCTAATCTTGATATAATGCTATGATAATGACATAGTATGCTTTGAGGATAACTTAGGGTTAAAATATGATATATTTTGGTCCATGAGATAATGTCAAAAACTAAGATAAGAGAAAAACGCATACTGTTTCAATTAAAATTCATAAAAAACCCGATTTCAAAGCAAATGTGAGTAAAAATCATATAGAAACCCAAATTTAAAGATACGGACATGTCAGGATCTTAGGAATCAAGTAATAAGATCCTACAAATCAAGTAAATAACACACACACATTATATATATATAATCACCAAAGAAAGAATGAAACAAAGAACCAAAATATGGAAATTAAAAATACAAATCAGGAAGAAATTGTCGTAACTTTAACGTTCACATGTGCACCAGTGGATGCACACTAGTCCACCGGTGAACGACCTAATTTCTTGTATTTGGGGGGTTTTGAACCCCTTATTCAACATGTGTTATTCTGATCTATTGCATGGCAATCCCTAAGGCTTACTTTGACACTTTTATGGTTTGGATGGCTGCTTTTTAGATGCATAGATCCATGTATGGATGTGGTACATGCGCTTTGGAATGGTAGTTGATTACTCTAGGCGAGTATAGTGAGTAGTTTAATGACGTTGAGGCTTGAAATTTAGATATGCAGTTTGAAAATTAGACAAGTATGTAAGACCTATACGGAAATGATGAAATATGAACATGGTGTGCATGGCTTTGGATATTGTAGTTTCGATAAAGTATAAATATATAGCTAGTAACACTACTACCTAAATCTTGTAGAGCACATAGCAAATCCTTGATTCATGGTATTGTTATACCGTTCTCTTACAGAGCATTGTGGCTGGCCTAGGAGTGTTGATATGGACAACGGTCGACCTGTAATGCATGTGGTGGGACTAGGCATGAGTCCAATGCATGACTATCCTTTACTGCGGGTGCCAAAACCGAATAGTCATTGACGTGTAATCATTTATCGCAAGTGGCAAGATTAGATTTTATTTAGGATTATTTAGATAGTATAGCATCTTTTTGCAGTGCGGTGCAGGCTAGTCCAGAAGACATTATACTTAGACTAAAATCATGTTATATCACTGTCAAAGTTTTATACCTGTATTGGATTTGCTTTACTCTCATAGTTGTATGTCTGACCTACTCCTATATTTTTCTATCTGTATTATCCAAGTTGATAGAGTCTGGAGGCATGATATATCTAGAGACAAAACTTGTATATACTATATATACTATAAATAAAGTGTGCATTAAAGACTTAGTGTGACAGTGTGTGGCATTGTTTGGGTTTGGATTATACAGACTTATGTATTGGTATCAGAATTTGTAAACAAATACATATATGTATTTATGTGATATAAAGTATAGATTTGACCATACTCTATGAGATTCTGAAAATTTAAGTTAATATAGTTTTATCTTAGGCTTTCTCTATGAATATAATATGTATTATCTTCCAACGATTCGCCATTTTAGGATTTTTTTTATAGTTATGGGGTTCTGAAATGGTGGGTTGTTACATATGGTATCAAAGCATAGGTTATATGATTAGGAATGTATAGAGAGAGCATACTTGTATATTTTATAAAATATATAACATATAAGAGCTAAATTTAATATTTGTAATTACACCACATCTTATTCTAGTCTTTGACTATCTAATTATCTATTGATGAGATGCTAATGAATCTCATTTATAAATAATCAAAGCATGAATAATTCATAGGAAACTAGAATGGGGACCAATGCTGGAGGGGTTAATGCTAGAGTGGATGCCAGTATCTAAGTGGATGTTCTTAAGATTCCTAGTATGAGCAATCCCATTTGGCTCCATATGTATCTCCAAGCAAATGCTCAAACTAGTACCGTTGCCGCCGCCGCCGCCGCCGCCGCCACCAAACCAGTTGTTGCAACCGAAGTTGTGGTTGATGTTCCACCCTCAAATGTTGACTTCCTAAAGCTCTGCAAGGATTTTTCCAACTAAAGTAAGTAGTGTTACAGTAGGACATAATCACGTATAGCAACCAAGACATGGATAAATAACTGTGAGAGGGTATTCTATTTATTGGGAATAAGTGACGCAACTAAGATGCAGTTGGCAGTTTGGCATTTACAAGGAGAGATAGCAAATCGGTGGGAGATTATTACACTCGAGATGGAGGAGAAACTATTATTGGGATATTTTTGAAAGGAAGTTTAAGACAAAAAAAATCGGAGCTAAGAAGGGAATGTTATTGGAGGAGTTTATTCAGCTGAAGCAAGGAGATATGACCATAAAGGATTATGTGAACAAATTTAATGAGTTGGCAAAGTTTGGATTTGAATTAACTAAAACCCAATAGAAGAACGCTGAGAAATTTTCTAAGGGATTGAATTCCCTACAAAAGGAGTTGGCTTTGAATCTAATACCATTAGGGGCAAGCTTTTGAAAAATTGGTTGAGGGTATGCGTGGAAATGTGAATAAGGAGCATATCAGGTGGAGACAGGAACAAACATAAGAATGAAGGAACGTAAGATGGGAAGAATAAACTCCTCAACTATAGGGTGAACCTTCAGAAGGGAATGAAGTATCATCAATGTGGAAAGATGGACATTTCGCAAAGGACTCTAGGTCGAAACCATCGGAACAACAAGGACGGGACAACATCAACAGTTGAAGAGGATTAAGTGCTATAACTATGACTGGATGAGACATTACAAGAGGGATAGTTCAACACTACAGAAGGAGGATCATATTATTAAAGTTTATGCATTGGAAGTTGTACCCACTGCGAAGTTGTACCCACCGTCAGTATTGCGCCAACAGCCTAGGAGAAAGGGACGTTAGTTATGGAAGGTGTGTAATTACTATCTACTTTACAAAACAGAGCATTATTTTTTACTAGTGCATCACATTCATTCATAACCAATGCATTAGTGGAAAGATTAGGACCAATCCCAAATGTTATGCATGAAGTTGTTACTATGTCAAATCCTGTTGGGGGATCGACGTATTCATCTACTATTTGCTATGATCTTATGTTGGTTATAAATGGTGTAGAATTAAATTTTTATGCGTATATGCTTAGTGTAACGGGATAGGGATTGATCTTGGGAATTAATTAGATGACTTGCTATGAAGTAGTTTTAGATTGTGATAAGAGGATTGTTCGTTTGCGTGGTCGTAGGAAATGTAATTTGATAGTTTAGTAGGAGCTAGATGTTTCCCTGATGATGTCATATTTATATTCGTTTGACCTATCACAAGATGAGTTAACATCAATTTTCATAGTTCAAAATTTTCTAGACGTATTCATTGAGGTTTTCGGACTTTCGTCCCATAAGAAATCAAGTTTTTGATTGACCTTGAGAAACATGCTAAGCTAGTGGTGATGCCTTTAAGATATATATCTCCAAAGGAGAGAAATAGTTGGATAAACAAGTTTCAGAGTTATAGGGCAAAGGATTCACTAGGCGAACTATTTTAGAATGGGAAGCGCTATCATTTTTGCTATTATGCAAGTCAGTTCCCTATGACTTTGCATCGATTATCGAGAATTGAATAAGCTGACAAAGAAAAACCATTACATGTTGCCTTATATTGATGACCTTTTCAATCAGCTTGTTGGGAAAAAGGTTTTCTCACAGCTTGGCCTTGCTACAGGATTTCATCAGTTGAGAGTTGCAAAGGATAGCATTCTGAAGACCACTTTTCATAGTCCAGATAGATTATTTGAGTGGGTTGCGATGCCATTAGTGCTGACTAATGTCCCGGTTTATTTTGTTGATTTTATGAGTAGTGTCTTTTGGAACTAGCTGAATAAATCAATTGTCATATTTGTTGTTGATATCATGGTATTTTCTAGAGACGAGAAGGAGCATGAGTTGCATTTGAGGGAAGTACTAGATGTACTAAGAAGTAATTGGTTAAAGGCTAAATTTTCAAAATGCCATTTTTGGAGAAGTGTGGTCCAGTTTCCAGGATATGTTGTATATGGCAATGGATTTGTGCCTAAGAATAGTGGATGTTGTCAAAGATTGGAAGGTTCTGAAAAATGCTTCAAAAGTATATAGTTTCTTAGGATTAGCTGTTTTTTATCAGAAATTATAAAGTATTTTACAAAAATATCTGCACCATTGATGAAGTTTACGAAAAAGAATTTGGTTTATGTTTGGAGTGCGGAGTGTGAAGAAGCGTTTATCAAGTTGACAGATATGTTGACGAGTGCACCTGTTTTAGTTATTCCTGATGGTACCAAACCATTTACCATCTATATTGATTCTTGTGGTACTGGTCTTGGTGCTATCTTGATGCATGAAGGTAGGGCAGTAGCATACGCGAGTCGGCAGTTGAAGATGCATGAGAAGAATTATCCTACACATAACTTGGAATTAGTTGCGATTATATTTGCTTTGAATCATGGAGACACTATTTACTTAGGGAGAGATTTTAACTATATACAAATTATAAGTCGTTGAAGTATTTATTTTCACAGAAGAATTTAAACTTGAGACAGCAGAGGTGGATTAGCATCTTATGACTTTGGTATTGCTTGTACCCTTGGGAAGGGTAATGTTGTGGCAGATGCACTGAGTAGGAAGGATGCGACGTTGAGTGCTATGATGTTAGAAATGAGACAGTTGGAGTATATTTCTAGATTTGATTTTCGACTACCGACGAATATTACAGCTAGATTATTGACAGCCTTAGAGGTTACACTGATGAGAGTGGACGTGGTTAGTATGAATAAAAATAAGGATGCAGAGTTGGTTGAGATTATGGACCATCTTGAGAAAGGTGAGAGGTCAAGTCATATGGAGAGATATGCAAAAGATGAAAAATGTTACTTAAGACGAGATGGAAGGTTGTGTGTTCCAAAGTTAAAGGAGCTAATTGATGACGTGCTAGAGGAGTGTCATCATTTCAAAATGACCATTCATCTCGGTGGTGATAAAATGTATAGGGATATGATAAGAGTTTACTATTGACCAGGGATGAAAAGAGGAGTAGCAAGGTATTGGCAAGATGTCTCACTTGTCAGAGAATTAAAGTGGAGTAGAGAAAACCAAGTGGATTGATGATACCCTTGGAGGTTTCGTAATGGAAATGGGAAAGTGTTTCAATGGATTCTACAAATGGGTTGCCATGGAGTAGAAGAGATAATGAGAGTATTTGGATTGTGGTGGATCGACTATTGAAGAGCACACATTTCATTCCTATAAAGAGCACAAGGACATATGCATCTTTGGCTACATTATATATTAGGAAGTGGTGAGATTTCATGGTATATTATGGAATATTGCAAGCGATCGAGATCCATCACGAATGAGTTCTGGAGAAGCATGCAAGATAGCTTAGTTATAGAATTGAGATTGAGCATGACTTACTGCTCATAGATGAACGGGGACTTAGTGCTCGTAGATGAACGGACGAACTAGAAAGGTGAATAAAGTGTTAGAATATTGGTTGCGGGCATTCATTCTGGATTTTGGAGGTGCTTGGGAAGATAATTTGTCGCTAATGGAGTTCGCATACAATATCAGTTACCAAGTTAGTATTAGGATGGCACTATTTGAAGAATTGTACAGTAGGTTATGTAAATCACGTTCATGTTTGTCGGAGTCGGTAGATAAGTTGATACTTTGACCATAGATGATAAAGGATATCTCGGAGAAGGTAGAATTGATAAGGAAAAGAATGAAGATGGCATAGGATAGACAGAAGTCGTATGCTAATAAAAGGCGAAAGGAGTTGGAATATGAAGTTGGTGATCTAGTGTTTGTGAAAGTATCGCCTCTTAAGCATGTGATGAGGTTTGGAAGCTCAAGCAAGTTGGCGTCAAGATTTGTTGGACCATTTAAGATGTTAGAGAGTATTAAAGGATTAGCTTATAGAGTAGAGTTACTAGCTAGAATGGTTGGAACTCATAATGTATTCCATATGTCACATTTACGAAAATGTATACATGACTCGGCTGCAGTAGTAGAGCCTAGTCGGTTAGAGGATGTGGAGTCAAAGGCTGAAGCAATTTCATCTAAAGGACCTAAATGGATAGTGGAGCATGGAATTCTAAGGCTATGGAATAAAGTAATCAGGCTGGTGAAAGTGCAATTGGGAGATGCCCCGTCAAGAAGTACATGGGAGCCAGAAGGGAAGATACAAGCTTCTTATCTCGAACTCTTTATAGGTATTTTCTTTTAACAGAGATGATTTACTAGGATTTAGAATTCGTTGCTTAGAGTGGATGTTAGGAATTGGATGCTATATTATATGTTGTAATGACCCGTAATTTTCGATGTTTAAAATGTGTTGATTTAATAAGATTTTGGTAATTAAATCTGGAATAAATAAAAAAATGGAATTTGTTAATGAATTTATAACGGGAATGAAATGTAAGAATGTTAATGCAAGTTAATAAATATCTAATTAGTGCAAACCCAATTAATTAAAACAATTGTAGGGTTATAATTGATTGTAAATAGTAAATTTGGAAATAAATTCAAAGTTATATTAATTGATGAAATAATACACAATAAACTGTATTTTGATAAAACCAATGTTAGATAAGTAATTATAAAATTTATTGTTGATAATAAAGTATGAATGGATTAAATTAGGCAAATGGTGATAATCATTAATAGTTTACCCATTTATTTAATCTATTGAATTAAATCTAAATCCATTACAATTAAACGCAATTAAAAACTATGTTATTATGAATTTAATTGTTGACTGTAAAAATATTAAGGTAATAAATATAAAGCAATGTTAATCATACCATAAGTTGAAATTGATTGGACAATAAATGGAAAGCAAATTTAACTGAATTATTGGAAACTAAATCTATAATCTCTAATTATATTGAAATTGAAATTTAAACTTTGAAATTGGAGGAATATGCAACATTAAATCCATATGTAAATTTGCTATAAAGGACTTATAAGTTACTAAGTAATCCTAATTGATAGAAATTGAATATGTAAAATTTGAATGAAAAGTGATTTAGTTAACTAATATTAATTTATTTATTTAACTGAAATATAGCCATTTTAGCCACTAACTCGGATTTCGACGAAACCAGTTTCATCGAATCCGTAACGGTGAATTATTGTCGGATTTCAAGTTGTAGCGATCGGGCCTGTTGTTTGATCGTACGGGCTTGAAATGCCTTGAAATCAATTGAAATCAATTTGAAATAACTTGATTTTAGTACAACTTCTTCATACAATGGAATTTGGACCTAAAACCTATTCCATTGGTTTTAAAATATCTTAAAACATCTATTTTGGTATATGGTTTGACCCATTTTCGTTCCGGAGGCAGAACTGGCTTTTCGGGTCATTTATCGTTCCAACCCAAATCATATTCGATCCGTTATTTCTATTTTCTAGCTATCTATATATATCCAGTTATAAACCTTAGCCACTCCTTATTCTCATTTTTCTGTACATACAACTCTTTCTGTTGCTCCTCTTTCTTAATGGAAGACAAATTCTCAATTCCAAATCCAATGGCAATTCCAAATCAAATCAAAAAATAGAATCTCCTCAAACCATATCGAATTATATATCGATTTGAAGCTCTCGACGAGCGCATCTCATATCTGTAATTCGTTTTCCAATCTGAATCTCTGTCTGTCAAGACGAGAGCAATTCTCGACCGTTAAATCCGTCGCGTTCAACTGCAACCGATCGGCAAAACAATAATACCAGGTTGTGGAGAGAGGCATGCGTAATTCATCGATGCAGATGGTTGGTCGATTCAATGGCTAAATCACTGTGAAAAATTGATTAGGGTTTGATACTTTTGGTGGTGGTTGTGAACGTTATGGGGTTCGTGTGTGGTCACGAGGGGGATCGAGGCTGGGACGGTGATCGGTAGTCCGGCGACGTCGAGATGATGATTAGGTGGTGGGCGATCGTGCGAGAGCAAGTGCGGTAGCGCCTTGATTTGGGTGCGCATGCGTGCTACTTAGGGGTTCTGTGAGGCCACGTGGAAGAAGAATCGGTGACTTTTTTTTTCTCTGATTTTTATTTTATTTATTGTCAAATTTTAAATCGTAATCTTCTAACCTTAATAACTTCTGTATACGAGGTCCGTTTCACGCGCGGTTTTCTCCGCTAGGATCATATTGGAATTCCAAGCATTTCGACTCCGGTTTGGATGGATTCTGAGGCTGTTTGAACTTTGGGTTTAAATTTAATTTAAATTCAATTTAAATTCAAAAGGTGAGTGTTTTAACCTACTCACAACTTTTAAAATTTCTTATGTTTGTTAAATTGATTTATGATGTGATTAGAAATTTATTTATGACCGTTTGGCATATTTTGAATCATCATCTCAGTTTATTTGAATTTATTTGGATAAATAGTTATTTAATTTATGATTGAATATAAACTTCCAGTAAATACCCGTTATTTATTATATGTTCTATATTGATGTTATTGATTGAATTGGATGATGTTTGTGATAAATGTTTGATGATTGATATTAGATGAATGGATGTTGTATTTTATATTGTTATAAACTGCAAGTTGTTATGGATTTTTATTTCATTCGGTATTGCGGTTTGAAATGATATATAATCGTATTTATGTTTTAAATTACGGATTGAAATGATAAATATCCGTATCACTTGGCCATAGGATAGAAAATTATATACAAACACCATAGTCTATATGTATAAAAATACTCTGAAATGATTTCTATGGTTTTGTAAATAAATATATGGTTTTAGATAAATATTGATTTTAGATATTATATAAATGTTAGTTTATCCTTGATTTTTAAGCTATGTATAATTTGTTTTAACATAGAATAAGCTTAATAATAAGGTTGATTTTCATTGAAGATGATATGGTTAAGTATTCAAACTATATTCTAATATAGAGTTTATAATGATTTAAATAAAATTAAGGTTGGAAGATAAATTTGAGATTTATTTGAAATTGAGTTTATTTAAGAATTTAACTCAAATAAGCTTGATGTGAAATTTATTAAATCTGAAATTTTAGAAGGTATGATTTTTATAACTTGATTTTGGTTTAAGATGAATTAAATGAATATTTCAAGTATAAATAAATTGAAGGAAATATCTATTTATTTGTAATTTGAGTTTTATTTAAATGATAATGGATTTATGACGTAAATATTTCAAAAATAAATAATAGAAACTGAATTGCGGAATCGTAATTACTAAACTTAGTTTTGAAATTATTGAATACTTGAAGTTTGAAATATATAGAATCTGAAGTGGGTTATTCTTTGGATCAAATCTGGTTTGAAATCGATAAATTTGGGATAATTTATTTGGAAACTAAATTGAATTGAAACTTATGATTTGGGATTTGGTTGAATATAAAATGTAGAAATTCAAGTTGTGTTGGATCTGAGTTGTGAAAATGAAGAAGCTATTTTATTATATAAAGTATTTTAAATATTCAAACCATTTAAGTGGTGGAAGTTATGTTAAAAGTTATGAGTTTCAAGGTACTATAATTTGAAAGTGTTATATTCAAGTGTTTTGATTTCGAAATGTTATAACTTTGAAAGTGTTATGATTTTAGAAAGAATATATTTGAAATGAAAACGATATCGTATTGAATTGGTTTTGAAAGGGCAATGATATTTGGTTTTAAAGTATAAACTATTTTGAAAATGTTATAATAACGGTTGGTTGTTAAAGAGACCGGGATCGGAAGTTGTCATACTCTCTGCCAACTCTGAAAACCACTTTAACAACCATGTACGCGGTGGAGATTCCAGAATAAAGTACGATGGTGGCGACATCCTTTGAGGTATGTACGTGGACCCGACTCCCGTGAGTTGGCATAAGGTGGCTAAAACAGGAGCAATTGACGGGCTAATGAGGCAGCTCCTTTGATCAGACACATCCGTTTGATATTATACTCTGATTTTTGGATTGATTCGGTGACCACTTTTGATTTTTTTATTGGGGGTGTGGCTCAAGGTGGGCGGTAGCTGCACGCTACGTGTTACCACCGGCCCGGAAGCGTAATTGGTATATCTACCCTGGCATTGCCTAGCTGTGTCGTGTCACCTACCCTAGCACACCTTATACGATTTTGGTTTTGTACCATACCTATGTAGTGCCCTCTTACGACGTCCAGCACGGGGTAGATTACAGTACTGTATAGACTATGGAAATATAAAAATGTGTTAAGGTGGAAAATGTAAAGCCTTAATGCTATATTTAATCTATATTATACTTACTGTAGACACTATTATAATAGCGTATATTACTACATAGTAGATAGTTTAACGGATCCTTAGGAAGTGTAAATCCCGAGCATCTCTTAAGTTATTGCACTCACGTTAGACACTGGATGATGGATGTCAAATATCGTAAACATCTCTGACGCCGTTCCACTCATATTTATTTCTGCTGGTTTAACTCACATAAGATCTTTTAGTTCCGACTCGAGTGTTTTGTCTTTTCAATTCTCTCGGGTCAGTCCGAGCATTGCAGGATTTGAAGACTTTATTTTGGAGGACGAAGACGAAGATATTATTATTATATACTATGTTGTTCCACCGCATCACACTGTTCTGTTGTATTGTTATTTGTTGTTCTTTGGTATGTGTAACTCTGATTCTGTGTTGTATAAGCATAATCAAATGTTTTGTAAAATACGGCTTCATGAACTGTTATTTGATTATTATATTTTGTCATTCCGCTGTGAGATTCTGTTTTATTTTCTTTCTTTCTTCCTTTTTCTTATTCACCCCAATAACAATTCGCCCTTTTGGATGGTTCGAGTCTGACGTGTGTGGTTTATTGTCGATTTAAAACATACAAAAAGGCGGGATGTTACATTTGGTCTCAGAGCTTTGGTTTAGCGATAAACCTTAGCTTTATGGGGTCTGACTCTTTATTAATAGGGTAGTAATACCCTATGATGAGTCGTTGAGTATATATATGAGAGTGTATTTGTTAGTGTTATAAACAAAAAAGGTTTTGATATTGTGTTAATTTGTTCCGTTTTGTATTTATAAATTCTAGTTGGTGCATAGGACGATATGACATTGATAGGGATTTCTAAACACTTGATAGGACAGACCAACACAATATTTGTTTTGAATATAGATGAATGAAATAATTTTGCCTATTATATTATATATATATATAATAAAAAAATTTAAAGGTTATATTTGGTTGTAATATATTGGTTGTTGGGTAGTGAAATTTATAAATATTGATTGGAAACAAAATTCGAAGAAAATAAAATAAATGAAAATTGGAGATTTTAGAACTTAAGTTCTAGGGTTTTAAAATTTTCTTTCGAATGATTTTGGAATGTAATAATAATATTGTTTATAAGTATTTTCTGATATAAATATTTCAATATAATTTGAAATTTTTTGTTTTAAAGAAACTTTGGAAAGAAATAAGTCATGTACTTCCCTCTATGTCACTGGAAAATAATTTCGGTGATGAGTGCATGCATCATAGACATTCATTTTTGAGTTTCTAAGTGGAAAGGCCACTGTAGTTGTTTTACTGCAGATTTGTTTTGATAAACAAATATAAATTTTAAATTGTTTTAAATATAAATGGTTATACAAATTGTAAGTGTATACATCTATCTATTATTTTAAAATGATTTGAAATTAAACCCGCTGTTTGGTTCTTAAGTTTTCGTTAATTAATGGTATAATTATTATACTGAAATGGAATGTAACTAATTAATAATTCGAACCTCTAATTAAAATAAGAGATTAAATGCTAGGTTATAAATGAAATTACAAGAAAGTTGAAACTAGTAACATATAAAATAAAAGATATGATTATTGAACATCAAAATAATTAAAAGAAATAAAATAAACTTGTATAACTTTCAATTACATCCTTAAAGGCATATATATAACTTACCAAATATTAAAAGTCTAATGTTTAATAAGAATGTGATGTTGTAGTTGTTATAAACTTAAGTATAATTGAAAATGCTACTAAATTAATATAACAGAAACGTAAGTATTATAAATAAATGATTATAAACTTAATTAGATGAATTATATGCTTAGTAGTTGAATTTGACATGAATACTATAAATAAATGAATGAATGTAACTAAATGAAATTCAGTAATAATGAATGAATGATTAAATATAATGCAATAAAAAGAAACTGATATGACCTGAATATTTGTAAGTAATAAATGAAAATAAATGAAATAAACACAGAATCAATGGGTGGAAATAAAATTTGTAAGAAATAAAATGTAAATTGAAAAGATAATTCATTATATGAATAAAAAGGAAATGAAGCAATAAATGTTGTAAAATGAAATTTATAAGAATGAATTTAATTTATGCTTCGGGTCATTGTTTGTTGGCTTATGGTTGTTTGGGTAAGGATACTATAAAATTGTTTGGATGTATGAATAATCTATTTAGTTTCATCTGAGACTGCTGAGTGAATGGTACACTTAGTAGTTTATTTTTCATTCTATACAATTTGAAGTTTTCGACCCCGAACAACTATGAGTTTTGTTTGATATGAATGGATAATTGATTGTGTTGATTTTGATTGTATATTGGTTGCAAGTGATTGTTGTTTATATTTGTTTGTTTATTAGTGGGTGAAACAACTTAAATATTTCATTTTATATAATTATTAACTCTTTTGGGATTATATAAGTGAAATACAGGTTATGAAAGCAATTGCTACTGCTTTTGGTTTCATAATTAAGCGTTTGTTTGTCCGACAAATAAGTACATTTTCGGGTCACGGTTTTATAGCATTATTATATTGTTTTCCTATGTTGGGATATATTATTTTGGAAAATATATGTTATATATTGTTATATTTGATATTATTAATTCTCCCGAGCCTCTCCGTACAAAGGAGACTCTGACGAAAATTTTCGAAAATTTTCGACTTAGAGATTTTTGAAAGGTGTTTTCTCGATTTTATTAGTTGAGTATAAAAGGATTTAATGGTTATGGATTGGTATATTTTATTTAAATTATTTTGTTTTGTAAATCTATTGTTTATTGATTTAATATTTTAAATAAGGTATATTGATTTCTAAATTCCTTTTTCCCTTCTTTTCCCTTCTTTTTCCTTTTCGGAGACGAAAAGTTTTGGATGGGGGAGAGTGTAACGACCCGTAATTTTCGATGTTTAAATTTTGTTAATTTAATAAGATTTTGGTAATTGAATCTGGAATAAATAAAAAAAATTGGAATTTGTTAATGAATTTATAATGGGAATAAAATGTAAGAATGTTAATGCAAGTTAATAAATATCTAATTTAGTGCAATCCCAATTAATTGAAACAATTGTAGAGTTATAATTGATTGTAAATAGTAAATTTGGAAATAAATTCAAAGTTATATTAATTGATGAAATAATACACAATAAACAATATTTTGATAAAATCAATGTTAGATAAGTAATTATAACATTTGTTGTTGATAATAAAGTATCAATGGGATTAAATTAGGCAAATGGTGATAATCATTAATTGTTTACCCATTTATTTAATCAATTAAATTATATCTAAATCCGTTGCAACTAAACGTAATTAAAAACAACGTTATTATGAATTTAATTGTTGACTGCAAAAATGTTAAGGTAATAATTAATCATACCATAAGTTGAAATTGATTGGACAATAAATGAAAAGAAAATTTAATTGAATTATTGGAAACTAAATCTATAATCTCTAAATATATTGAAATTGAAATTTAAACTTTGAAATCGGAGGAACATGCAACATTAAATCCATATGTAAATTTGTTATAAAGGAATTATAAGTTACTAAGTAATCCAAATTGATAGAAATTGAATATATAAAATTTGAATGAAAAGTGATTTAATTAATTAATATTAATTTATTTAATTAACTGAAATATAGCCATTTTGGCCACTAACTCGGATTTGACGAAACCAGTTTCATCGGATCTGTAATGGTGAATTATTATAGGATTTCAAGTTTCGCAGCGATCGGGCTTGTCGTTTGGTCGTACAGGCTTGAAATGCATTGAAATCAATTTGAAATAACTTGATTTTAGCATAACTTCTTCATACGATGGAATTTGGGCCTGAAACATGTTCCATTGATTTTAAAATATTTTAAACATCTATTTTGATATATGGTTTGACCCATTTTCGTTACGAAGGCAGAACGGGCTTTACGGGTCGTTCATCGTTCCAACCCAAATCATATCTGATCCGTTATTTCTATTTTCTAACCTACCTATATATATCCAGTTATAAACCCGAGCTACTCATTATTCTCATTTGTTTGTACGTATAATTTTTTCCGTTGCTCCTCTTTCTCAATGGCAGACAAATTCTCAATTCCAAATCCAATGGCAATTTCAAATCAAATCAAAAAATTAAATCTCCTCAAACCATATCGAATTATATATCCATTTGAAGGTCTCTACGAGCGCATCTCAAATATTTAATTCGTTTACCAATCTGAATCTCTGTCTGTTCAGAAATTTGAGGTCAATTCTCGGCTGTTAAATCCGTCACGATCAACTGCAACCAATCGACGAAACAATAATACCAGGTATGGACAGAGGCATGCGTAGTTCATCGACCCAGGCGGTTGGTCGATTCAATGGCTAGATCGCTCGGAAAAATTGATTAGGTTTTGATACTTATGGTGGTGGCTGCGCACGTTATGGGGTTCGTACGTGGTCATGAGGAGGATCGAGGCTGCGGTGGTGATCGGTAGTCCGGCGACGTCGAGATGATGAAAGAGTGGTGGGCGATCGTGCGAGAGCAAGTGCGGCAGCGCCTTGATTTAGGTGCGCGTGCGTGCTGGTTAGGGCTTCTGTGAGGCCGCGTGGAAGAAGAATCGATGACGTGTTTTTTCTCTGATTTTTATTTTATTTATTTTCAAATTTTAAATTGTAATTTTCTAATCTTAATAACTTCTGTATACGAGGTTCGTTTCATGCGCGGTTTTCTCCACTATGATCGTATTGAAATTCTGGACATTTTGACTCTTGTTTGGATGGATTCTGAGATTGTTTGAACTTTGAGTTTAAACTGAATTTAAATTCAATTTAAATTCAAAAGGTGAGTGTTTTAACCCACTCACAACTTCTAAAATTTCTTATACTTGTTAAATTGATTTACGATATGTGTAACGACCCATAAATTTCGTTTATTAAATTTGACATATTAATAAGATCTTGGAATTTAATTTAGACAGAAATAAAAATCTTATAATTTATAATGAAGCGAATGTTAGAATTTAAAAGGTAGCAATTGTAATAAAATTTAACAATAAAAAAATAATTTTTTTAAATTAATTGGATCTATTGTAATAAATGGAATAATATTGAAACGAATAAAATGTGTAAAGGAATAATGAATAATAACTAGGATAAAGTATAACAATGGTTATTAAAGCTAAAATTTGGATAGAATTAAAGAAACTTCAATAAATGAAATAGGGTAAGTGTTATACCTGGATATGGAAAAATTATAAAAGTTAGTATTGAATTGATTTATGAAAGAACACATTGTCAAAAGTAACTGAATGTAATTTAAGGAAATTTAATATTAATAAATGGTCAATTAATAAAAACCAATGTTCTGGGAGTAATTATAATAGTTGTTTGAAATATGTATAAACTTTGATTTGGAAATTAATTGGATTTAAAATGAAATTTGGTATTACATTGATAAGTTTAAATGTTATTTTATAAAGTAATAAATGATGTAATAAAAGTGTGAAATCTAGATAAATATATTTAATTGAGACTTTAATTAAATAATGGGTGAAATAATAGGATAAATGGTAACATTGATATTGTAAGAAATAAAAACTTTATTAATGTAAGAAAACCAAGGCAAACATTTAAGTTATAAATGTTATAATAAAAAAAATGACCATTGTATAAGGATTTGGCATATGAAAATAGTAACGGTTGTGTATAAATATTGGAGTAAATATTATGTAGGCAACTATGATAATTTGTTGGAAATAATAAACCATAGTGTATTGTAAGGTTACCTGTTTATTTCGTTTATAATAAAATTTAAAATCAATTAGAGTAAAGGAACCTTAATGTTATATTAATAATAAATAAAGAAATAATTAAATTAGTGGTCTAACTCGGTCGGAAGTGTTCGATTTTGGCGATTTAGGGTTTTGAAACCCTAGAAAGGGGACGGCGGCATGGCGAGCTATGGGGCAGCTGGGGGCATGCGGCCTCAGTCCAAGGGTAGAGGAAGAGGAGGCGACTTCATAGGTGGTGGTGCCGTAGCGGCGGCCGGAGGTGCATGGATTATTCGGTGAAAATCGAAGTTGACCAGTGTTGGATGGGTTCGAACGTCTTTAGATGCGTGAGTGAGGGGAGAAAGAAGGTGACATGGCGTTAGCGTAGTGGGCAACGTAAGTTTGTGTTTTTTTTATTTCCAATACAAATCATTCAATTACGTAGAACTTTTGCGTACGAACTCCGTTTCACACGCGATTTTTTTGTTAGGATCGTAATAAAATTCCGGACATTTTGGCGCTGGTTTGTAGGATTTGGAGACTGTTCAATTTTTGGGTTTAAATGGGATTTAAATTCGATTTAAATTCAAAAGGTGAGTGTTTTAACCCAGTCACAACTTCTAAAATTTCTTATGTATGTTAAATTGATATATGATATGATTTGAAATTTATTTGTGGTTGTTTGGCATATTTTAATCATCATCCTAGTAAAATTAAATTATTTAATTTAATTGTTACTTAAATTTATTCATTGCATTTAAACTGCCAGTTAAATTGTTAGTTAATTATTCATTGCATATAAATTGCTAGTTAAACAGTTATTTAATTTATTATTGAATATAAACTGCTACTTAATACCTGTTGTTTATTATCCGTTCTAAATTGATGCTATTGTTGAATTGGATGATGATTGTGATAAATGGTTGATATTGGATGAATGGATGTTGTATTTTATATTGTTATAAACTGCAAGTTATTATGCATTTTCATTTCATTCGAGATTTCGGTTTGAAATGATATATAACAGTAATTTTATTTTTAAATTACGGATTGAAATGATAAATATCCGTATCACTTGACCATAGGGTAGAAAATTATATACAGACACTGCGGTCTATATATAAAATATTTTGAAATGATTTTATATGGTTTTGGAAAGGAATATATGGTTTAATAAATATTAAATTTTGATGTTATATAAATATTATTTTATATATATATAGTTAAATCCTTGAATTTAAGCTATGTATAAAATTGATTGACAAAAATGAGTTTAATAATGGAGTTTGATTGTTTTATATTCTATGGTTTAGTACCTATTTGAGATATTGTATATATAGAGTTTTAATTGACTTAAATGAAATTTAAGTTGGGACATAAATATGAAACTGGTTTATATTGAATTATTTAAGAATTGCACTTGAATAAATTTTGATCTGGAATTTAAATAAAAATAGAGATTTTAAATGGATATGATTCTTATAACTTGATTTGGTTTAAAGTAATTTAAATGAATATAAAGTTGAGATAAATGATTTTATCAAGTTAAATAAATTGAAAGAATATCCAGTTGTTTGGAGTTAAAAGTTTTACTTAAATTATATGGGATTTATTAAGAAACGTTTCAAATCTAAATAATAGCAATTGAATTCGATAGATATGGAATTATCAAAGAATCAGTTTGAAATGGTGGAATATTTAAAGCTTTAAAATATATGCAAATTTGAAATGGTTTATTTGGAGGTTCAAATTTGAATTTAGAATATATTTATGAAATTAAAGGAGCTATTTTATTATATAAAGTAATTTAATATTTAAACCATTTCAGTAATTGAAGTTATGTTTCAAAGCTAAGGGTTTCAAGGTATATAAATTTTAAAGTGGTATGGTTTTAGAAAAGGATATAATTGAAATGATATCATATTGATGTGGTCTTAAAAGGGGAAAATGATATCGTATTTATATGGTTTTGAAAAGGGATATTATATTCTGGTTTTAAAGAATAAACTATTTTAAAAAAGACCGCGGTGTTATAATAACTTTTGGTTGTTGAAGAGACCGGGATCGGAAGTTGTCATACTCTCTTCCAACTCCGAAAACCACTTTAACAGCCGTGTACGCGGTGGAGATTCCAGAATGAAGTAGGATGGTGGCAGCGTTCCTTTGAGGTAAATACGTGTCCCCGACTCCCGTGAGTTGGCATAAGGTGGCTGAAACATGAGTGATTCTCAGGCCAATGAGGCCATTCCTCTGATCGGACGCACTCCTTCGATACTATACTCTGACTTTTGGTTTGATTCGGTGGCCACTTTTGATTTTTGATTTTGGGGGTGTTGTTCGAGGTGGACGGTAGTAGCTGCTATGCGTTACCACCGGCCCGGATAGCAATTGGTATATCTACCCTGGCATTGCCTAGTTCTGCCGTGTCACCTGCCCTAGCGTGCCTTATACAATTTTGTTTTGTACCATACCTATGGAGTGCCCTCTGAGGACGCCCAGTACGGGGGAGATTACGGTACTGTATAGACTATGGGAACATATTATGTGTTAAGGGCTATATGGGTAACCCATTAACGCTATTTTTAAAGTAAGTTTATTTTACTAATAGACACTATTATAATAGCGAAATATACTACATAGTAAATAGTTTAAAGGATTCTTAAAAGATGTAAATCCCAAGCATCTCTTGAGTTACTGCACTCATGTTTATTTCTGTTGATTTAACTTACATAAGATCTTTTAGTTCTGTCTCGAGTGTTTTATCTTTTCAATTCGCTCGGGTCAGTCTGAGCGTTTCAGGATTTGAAGATTTTATTCTGGAGGTCGAAGACGAAGATTTGTACTACCATTATCTACTATATTATTCCGCTATACTTTTGTATTCCGCTGCATTATTGATATTCTATGGTATGTATAACTCTGATATATATTGTAAGTATAATTAAATATTTTGAAAAACAGCTTCATGAACTGTATATTTGATTATTATATTTTTCCTTCCGCTGTGAGATTCTGTTTTGTTTTATTTCTTTCTTGGTTTTCTTATTTACCCCATAGCAATCCGCCCTTCCGTATGCTTTGAATTGGCACGTGTGTCGATTTAAAGCGTGCGAAAAGGCGGGACGTTACATCTGGTATCAGAGCTTTGGTTTAGTGATAAACCTTAGCTTTGTGGAGTTTGACTCTTTACTAATAGGGTAGTAATACCCTATGGGAGTCGCTAAGTGTATATATGAGAGAGCGTATTTGTTACTGTTATAAAAAGGTTTTAATACTGTGTTAATCTATTCCGTTTTTATTTATAAATTCTGGTTGATGCATGGGACGTTATGACATCAATAGGGATTTCTAAACACTTAATAGGATAGACCAACATAATATTTGGTTTTAATATAGGTGAATGAAATAATTTTGCCTATTATATTTTTTATATATAAAATAAAACTTTTTGTAAAGATATATATTTGGTTGTATTATATTTTTTGTTGGATAATGAAATTTATAAATAAGATTTGAAAAGAAAATAAGATAAATGAAAAATGGAAATTTAGAACTTATGTTCCGGGGGTTTTGAAAATCTCTTTTGAATGATTTTGAAATATAATAATAATATTTCAGAAGTATTTTCTGATATAAATATTTCATTATAATTTGAAAGAAATGTTTTAAAAGAAATTTTTGAAAAATTTAAGTTTTGTACTCCCCTCTCTGTCGCTGGAAAATAATTTCGGTGATGAGTGCACGCATCATCGACATTCATTTTCGAGTTTCAAAGTGGGAAGGCCACTATAGTAGTTTACTGCAGATTTGTTTAATAAACCAAATATAAAATTTTAAATTGTTTTGAATATAATTAGTTATATAAAGTGTAAGTATATACATTTATTTATTATTTTAAAATGATTTGAAATTAACCCGGTATTTAAATTCTTAAGTTTCCATTAAGAGTTTCGGTTATTGTAGTGAATTTGAACGTAAGTAATTAACAATTAAAACCTCTAAAGGAAATAAGAGATTTAATGCTAAGTTATAAATAAAATAAAATTTTAAAGGATATGTTATAAATGAAATAACAATAAAGTTGAAATTGTAACTTATAAAACCAAAGGTGTAATTATTGAACATTAAATTAAATTAAAAGATGAGGTAAAACTTGTATAAGTTTCATTTGCATTTTCTTTAACATATATATTATTTACCAAAAGATGTAAAAAGTTGAAATGTTAATAAAAAAAATAATGGAAGTTGTACAAGTAAACTTATGAATGAAAGTGTTCAATGAATTTCTTTAATAAATAAGAATTTGATGTTGAAATGGTTATAAACTTAAGTATAATTGAAATTACTTCTAATAAAATATAATAGAAAGATAAGTAATATAAATAAAAGATTGTAAACTTATGAACATGAAATTAAGCAGTGAATAAATGAATGTAATATAATAAAAGAAAGTTTCATGTTATGAATAAGTGAAATGGGATTTTGTTAGAAATGAATAAAAGTAAATGTAACTGTAAGAAGAAAAAAAATAAAAAGATAAATTATTATATGAATGAAATTAATAAAAATGAAATTAATCTATCGTGTAGAATTATTGTTTGTCTTAGTTTATGGTAGCTTGGGAAAGGATACTTTAAATGTGCTGGAAGGTGTGAATAATTATTTAGTTTCACCTAAGACTGTTGAGTAAATGGTGCACTTAATAGTTTATTTTCCATTCCGCACAATTTAAAGTTTTAAAACCCGAACAACTATTTGTTTTGTTTGATATGAATGAATGATTGATGTGGGTTGATTTTATATGGTGGTTGTTTGTTTGTTGCAAGTGATTGATGGTTGTATTGGTGTGTTTGTTGTTTGTGGTTGAAACCACTTTAAATATTTCATTTTATATAATTGTTAACCTTTTGGATTATATAAGTGAAATACAGGTTATGGAAACAATTGCTACAACTTTTGGTTTCATAATTAAGCGTTAATTGCCCGAAAAATAGGTACGTTTCTCGGACTACAGGTTATATCGTTATTATATTGTTTTCCCGGGTTAGGATATATATTATTTTGGAAAATATATGTTGTATATTGTTATATTTGATAATATATTTTCTCCACAGCCTCTCCGTATAAAGGAGACTCTACCTAAATTTTCCGTAAATTTTGGACTTAGAAAATTTTGAAAATATTTTCCAACCTTTAATGATTTAAGTATAAAAAGATATCATGATTGTAAATTTGTATATTTTATTTAAAGTTACTAATTTTGTAAATTTAATTGCTTATAAAATTATTATTTTAAATAAGATATATTGACTTCTTAATTCTTCTTTTCCCTCTTTTTTCTTTTTGGGGACGAAAAGTTTTGAGTGGGGGAGAGTGTAACGACCCGTAAATTTAGTTTATTAAATTTTTCATATTAATAAGATCTTGGAATCAAATTTAGACAGAAATAAAAATCTTATAATTTATAATGAAGCGAATGTTAGAATTTAAAAGGTAGCAATTGTAATTAAATTTAACAATAAAAAAATAATTTTTTTTAGTTAATTGGATCTATTGTAATAAATGGAATAATATTGAAATGAATACAATGTGTAAAGGAATAATGAATAATAACTAGGATAAAGTATAACAATGGTTATTAAAGCTAAAATTTGGATAGATTTAATGAAACTGCAATAAATGAAATAGGGTAAGTGTTATACATGGATATGGAAAAATTATAAAAGTTAGTATTGAATTGATTTATGAAAGAACACATTGTCAACGGTAACTGAATGTAATTTAAGGAAATTTAATATTAATAAATGGTCAATTAATAAAAACCAATATTCTGGGAGTAATTATAATAGTTGTTTGAAATATGTATAAACTTTGATTTGGAAATCAATTGGATTTAAAATGAAATTTGGTATTACATTGATGAGTTTAAATGTTATTTTATAAAGTAATAAATGTTGTAATAAAAGAGTGAAATCTAGATAAATAGATTTAATTGAGAGTTTAATTAAATAATGGGTGAAATAATAGGATAAATGGTAACATTGATATTGTAAGAAATAAAAACTCTATTAATGTAAGAAAACCAAGGAAAACATTTAAGTTATAAATGTTATAATAAATAAAAATAAAATGACCATTGTATAAGGATTTGGCATATGAAAAAGTAACGGTTGTGTGTAAATATTGGAGTAAATATTATGTAGGCAACTATGATAATTGTTGGAAATAATAAACCTTAGTGTATTGTAAGGTTACCTGTTTATTTCGTTTATAATAAAATTTGAAATCAACTAAAGTAAAGGAACCTTAATGTTATATTTATAAGAATCAACGTAATAATTAAGTTAGTGCACAACCTATTTATTGAAACGGATGGTAAAGTTAGGATTGATTGAAATTGGTAAATGGGGAAAGGAATTCAAAATTATGTTAACTAATGAGGAATACGTAATAAATTGTATATTTACAAAATCAACGTCCGTTAAGTAGTTATAATATTTATAGTTGATAATAAACGTTACTTAGTGATTATTACTATAATAATGGAAGGCGTAAATGTAATAATTGGAATTGTAAATTTATGCATATTGTAGTATTCGATGTAATGGAAAGTATGAACCTAAGTAAATGAATTTATTTAGAATGTAAAACGCAATTAGCGTGTATATTCGTAGAAAAGTAATAAAATGAAAATAGGGTCGTTAGTACGGAGGAAAGATGAAAATTTGGACTGACTAATGTATAATAAGGTAAACAAAGTTTACCTTTGTTATTGAATAATTATTTATGAAATAAAAAGGATTTGGAGTTAAATCAAGTTAATTTATTGAAATAAATTATAATTCATTGGATTTATTGTGAATGAAATTAATTTCTACATTATTTGAAATAAAGATAATATGAGAAAAATTAATGTAATAGTTTTAAATCCAATATTTAAGTCACCTATTTAACAATAATGAATGGAATAATTACTGATGGGTTTGATTAAATAGAAATTTGGAAATTTAATTTATAATTGTTGAATTTAAGGAAATTGAGGAATTTATCAATTTTAAATCAACAATAAATTTGTTTAAATTAGATAAATGTTTAAGAAATTAAAAATGACAAGAATTGTCGATTACAGAATTGAAATTTAAAAATTGGATTTAATTAATTTAATATTAGATTATTTAATTAATGTAAAAATAGCCATTTTGGCCACTGACTCGGATTTCGACAAAACCAGTTTCATCGGATCCGTAACGGCGAATTATTGTAGGGTTTCAAGTTTCATAGCAATCGGGATTGTCGTTTGATCGTACGGACTCGAAACGCCCAGAAATCAATTAAATTGAAATCAATTTGAAATCGATTTGAAAATATTGTTTTCAGCATAACTTCTTCATACGATACAATTTGAACCAGAAACCTTTTCCATTGCGTTTAAAATATTTTTAAATATCTATTTTGATATTGGGATGACCCAATTTCGTTTCAGAGTCAGAACGGGCTTTTTTGGGCCACTTCGTCGTTAGCGCATACATCCATCTTATCTGATCCATTCTATTTTCAACATCATCTATTTAAACCCGGTTATAAACCCTAATTTCCCCTCATTCTCATTTGTCTGCGCGTAAAATTCCATCAGCTCCTCCTTCCAATGGCTGTAAACCCTAATCTACCCAATTCAAATTCCAATCCAAAGCTAAAATTTAAACTCCTCGAAAAAATTCAAAAAATTATAGAATCGAAGATCTCAATGATACGAATCTGCGTCAGGTGTTTGTTTTTGCAATTGATGCTCGAATCATTTGAAAAGCTCGGTCAAAGTTCAATATTCGCGAAACCCTAAATTCAGTTTGGGTATTTTTGATTCGTGAATATTTCGGCAAAATTGGGATATAGGTATCGTAGAGCTTGCTGAGTGGAGCTGTTTGATGGTGGTCGTGTGGTCTAACTCAGCCGGAAGTGTTCGATTTTGGCGATTTAGGGTTTTGAAACCCTAGAAAAGGGACGGCGGCGCGGCAAGCTATGGGGCAGCTGGGGGCGTGCGGCCTCAGTCCGAGGGTAGAGGAAGACGAGGCGACTTCATAGGTGGTGGTGCCGTAGCGGCGGCCGGAGGTGCATGGATTCTTCGGTCAAAATCGAAGTTGACCAGTTTTGGATGGGTTCGAACGTCTGTAGATGCGTGAGTGAGGGGAGAAAGAAGGTGAAATGGCGTTAGCGTAGTGGGCAACGTAAGTTTGTGTTTTTTTATTTCCAATACAAATCATTCAATTACGTAGAACTTTTGCGTATGAACTCCGTTTCACACGCGATTTTTTTGTAAGGATCGTAATAAAATTCTGGACATTTTGGCGCTGGTTTGTACGAATTTGGAGACTGTTCAATTTTTGGGTTTAAATGGGATTTAAATTCGATTTAAATTCAAAAGGTGAGTGTTTTAACCCAATCACAACTTCTAAAATTTCTTATGTATGTTAAATTGATATATGATATGATTTGAAATTTATTTGTGGTTGTTTGGCATATTTTAATCATCATCCTAGTAAAATTAAATTATTTAATTTAATTGTTACTTAAATTTATTCATTGCATTTAAATTGCCAGTTAAATTGTTAATTAATTATTCATTACATATAAACTGCTAGTTAAATAGTTATTTAATTTATTGTTGAATATAAACTGCTAGTTAATACCTGTTGTTTATTATCCGTTCTAAATTGATGCTATTGTTGAATTGGATGATGATTGTGATAAATGGTTGATGGTTGATATTGGATGAATGGATGTTGTATTTTATATTGTTATAAACTGCAAGTTATTATGCATTTTCATTTCGTTCGAGATTTCGGTTTGAAATGGTATATAACAGTAATTTTATTTTTAAATTACGGATTGAAATGATAAATATCTTTATCACTTGACCATAGGGTAGAAAATTATATACAGACACCGCGGTCTATAAAATATTTTGAAATGATTTTCTATGGTTTTGGAAAGGAATATATGGTTTAATAAATATTAAATTTTAATGTTATATAAATATTATTATATATATATAGTTAAATCCTTGAATTTAAGCTATGTATAAAATTGATTAACAAAAATGAGTTTAATAATGGAGTTTGATTGTTTTATATTCTATGGTTTAATACCTATTTGAGATATTGTATATATATAGTTTTAATTGACTTAAATGAAATTTAAGTTAGGAGATAAATATGAAACTGGTTTATATTGAATTATTTAAGAATTGCACTTGAATAAATTTTGATCTGGAATTTAAATAAAAATGGAGATTTTAAATGGATATGATTCTTATAACTTGATTTGGTTTAAAGTAATTTAAATGAATATAAAGTTGAGATAAATGAATTTATCAAGTTAAATAAATTGAAAGAATATCTAGTTGTTTGGAGTTAAAAGTTTTACTTAAATTATATGGGATTTATTAAGTAAACGTTTCAAATCTAAATAATAGCAATTGAATTCGATAGATATGGAATTATCAAAGAATCAGTTTGAAATGGTGGAATATTTAAAGCTTTGAAATATATGCAAATTTGAAATGGTTTATTTGGAGGTTCAAATTAGAATTTAGAATTTATTTATGGAATTAAAGGAGCTATTTTATTATATAAAGTAATTTAATATTTAAACCATTTCAGTAATTGAAGTTATGTTTCAAAGCTAAGGGTTTCAAGGTATATAGATTTTAAAGTGGTATGGTTTTAGAAAAGGATATAATTGAAATGATATCATATTGATGTGGTCTTAAAAGGGGAAAATGATATCGTATTTATATGGTTTTGAAAAGGGATATTATATTCTGGTTTTAAAGAATAAACTATTTTAAAAAAGACCGCGGTGTTATAATAACGTTTGGTTGTTGAAGAGACCGGGATCGGAAGTTGTCATACTCTCTGCCAACTCCGAAAACCACTTTAACAGCCGTGTACGCGGTGGAGATTCCAGAATGAAGTAGGATGGTGGCAGCGTTCCTTTGAGGTAAATACGTGTCCCCGACTCCCGTGAGTTGGCATAAGGTGGCTGAAACATGAGTGATTCTCAGGCCAATGAGGCCATTCCTCTGATCGGACGCACTCCTTCGATATTATACTCTGACTTTCGGTTTTATTCGGTGGCCACTTTTGATTTTTGATTTTGGGGGTGTTGTTCGAGGTGGGCGGTAGTAGCTGCTATGCATTACCACCGACCCGGATAGCAATTGGTATATCTACCCTGGCATTGCCTAGTTGTGCCGTGTCACCTACCCTAGCGCGCCTTATACAATTTTATTTTGTACCATACCTATGGAGTGCCCTCTGACGACGCCCAGTACGGGGGAGATTACGGTACTGCATAGACTATGGGAACATATTATGTGTTAAGGGCTATATGGGTAACCCTTAACGCTATTTTTAAAGTAAGTTTATTTTACTAATAGGCACTATTATAATAGCGAAATATACTACATAGTAAATAGTTTAACGGATTCTTAAAAGATGTAAATCCCAAGCATCTCTTGAGTTACTGCACTCATGTTTATTTCTGTTGATTTAACTTACAAAAGATCTTTTAGTTTTGTCTCGAGTGTTTTGTCTTTTCAATTCGCTCGGGTCAGTCCGAGCGTTTCAGGATTTGAAGATTTTATTCCGGAGGTCGAAGACGAAGATTTGTACTACTATTATCTACTATATTATTCCGCTATACTTTTGTATTCCGCTGCATTATTGATATTCTATGGTATGTACAACTCTGATATATATTGTAAGTATAATTAAATATTTTGAAAAACAGCTTCATGAACTATATATTTGATTATTATATTTTTCCTTCCGCTGTGAGATTCTGTTTTGTTTTATTTCTTTCTTGGTTTTCTTATTTACCCCAGAACAATCCGCCCTTCCGTATGCTTTGAATTGGCACGTGTGTCGATTTAAAGCGTGCGAAAAGGAGGGACGTTACAATATGATTATAAATTTATTTACGACTGTTTGGCATATTTTGAATCATCATCCTAGTTTATTTGAATTTATTGGGATAAAATAGTTATTAAATTTATGATTGAATATAAACTGCTAGTAAATACATGTTATTATTATTTGTTCTATATTGATGTTATTGATTGAATTGGATGATGTTTGTGATAAATGTTTGATGATTGATATTGGATGAATGGATGTTGTATTTTATATTGTTATAAACTGCACATTGTTGTCGATTTTTATTTCATTCGGGATTGCGGTTTGAAATGATATATAACCGTATTTATGTTTTGAATTATGGATTGAAATGATAAATATCTGTATCACTTGACCATAGGATAGAAAATTATATACATACACCGTGGTCTATATATATATATATATATATAAATATTTTGAAATGATTTCTATGGTTTTGTAAAGAAATATATGGTTTTAGATAAATATTGATTTTAGATATTATATAAATGTTAGTTTATCCTTAATTTTTAAGCTATGTATAATTTGTTTTAATATAGAATAAGCTTAATAATAAGTTTGATTTTCATTAAAGATAATATGGTTAAGTATTTAAACTATATTTTAATATAAAATTTATAATGATTTAAATAAAATTGAGGCTGGAAGATAAATTTGAGATTTATTTGAAATTGATTTTATTTAAGAATTAAACTCAAATAAGCTTAATGTGAAATTTATTAAATCTGAAATTTTAGAAGGTATGATTTTTATAACTTGATTTGGGTTTAAGATGAATTAAATGAATATTTTAGGTATAAATAAATTGAAGGAAATATCTAGTTATTTGTAATTTGAGTTTTATTTAAATGATAATGGATTTATAATGTAAATATTTCAAAACTAAATAATAGAAATTGAATTGTCGAATCGCAATTACCTAACTTAGTTTTGAAATTATTGAATACTTAAAGTTTGAAATATATAGAATTTGAAGTAGGTTATTCCGTGGAACAAATTTGGTTTGAAATCGATAAATTTGGGATAATTTATTTGGAAATTAAATTGAATTGAAATTTACGATTTGGGATTTGGTTAAATATAAAATGTAGAAATTCGAGTTGTGTTGGATTTGAGTTGTGAAATTGAACAAGCTATTTTATTATATAAAGTATTTTAAATATTCAAACCATTTAAGTGGTGGAGGTTATGTTCAAAGTTATGAGTATCAAGGTACTATAATTTGAAAGTGTTATATTCAAGTGTTTTGATTTCAAAATGTTATAACTTTGAAAGTGATATGATTTTAGAAAGAATACATTTGAAATGAAAATGATATCATATTGAATTGGTTTTGAAAGGGAAATGATATTTGGTTTTAAACTATAAACTACTTTGAAAATGACAGCGGTGTTATAATAATGGTTGGTTGTTAAAGAGACCGGGATCGGAAGTTGTCATACTCTCTGCCAACTCCCAAAACCACTTTAACAACCGTATACGCGGTGGAGATTCCAGAATGAAGTAGGATGGTGGCGACGTCTTTTGAGGTATGTAGTGGACCCGACTCTCGTGAGTTGGCATAAGGTGGCTAAAACAGGAGCGAATGATGGGCTAATATGGTAGCTACTTTGATCAGACACATCCCTTCGACATTATACTGACTTTTGGATTGATTCGGTGGCAACTTTTGATTTTTTTATTTAAGGGTGTGGCTCGAGGTGGGCAGTAGCAGCGCGCTACGCGTTACCACCGTCCCAGAAGCGTAATTGGTACATCTACCTTGGCATTGCCTAGTTGTGTCGTGCCACCTACCCTAGTACGCCTTGTACGATTTTGGTTTTGTGCCATACCATTGGAGTGCCTTCTGACGATGCCCAGTACTGGGGAGATTACAGTACTGTATAGACTGTGGGAATATAAAAGTGTGTTAAGGTAGAAAATGTAAAGCCTTAACGCTATTTTTAATCTATATTATACTTTACTATAGACACTATTATAATAGCGTATATTACTACATAGTAGATAGTTTAACGGATCCTTAGGAGATGTGAATCTCGAGCATCTCTTAAGTTATTGCACTCACGTTAGACACTGGATATGAGATGTCAAATCACGTAAACATCTTTGATGTCGTTTCACTCATATTTATTTCTGTTGATTTAACTCACATAAGATCTTTTAGTTCCGACTCGAGTGTTTTGTTTTTTCAATTCGCTCAGGTCAGTCTGAGCATTACAGGATTTGAAGACTTTATTTTGAAGGACGAAGATATTATTATTATATACTATGTTGTTCTACTGCATCACACTGTTCCGCTGTATTGTTATTTACTATTCTTTGGCATGTGTAACTCTGATTCTGTGTTGTATAAGTATAATCAATTGTTTTGTAAAACAGCTTCATGAACTGTTATTTGATTATTATATTTTGTCATTTTGCTACGAGATTCTATTTTATTTTCTTTCTTTCTTCCATTTTCTTATTCACCCCAATAACAATTCGCCCTTTTGTACGGTTTGAGTCTGACGTGTGTGGTTTATCGTCAATTTAAAACATACAAAAAGGCGGGGTGTTACATATGTTATTTCTTATGTCACTAAAGTTGCATTCATATAGAACTTCCAGTTTTATACTAGGATTGCTATGCATTGTCGTATCTATGCACTCATATAAGGTGCATTTGTCACATTTATTGCATCATACTAGATTTATATTAGTTATCACGTTCATTTTCATCCTATATCTTGTTTAGATTTATTGTATGTATTTTGGTTGCTTAAATTGATGGATACTTTAAAGTATACGATTGATTTATATGATTAGTCGTATGCATATATGAGTGATATAGATGAGTAAATGAGAGAGTGAGAGTTTATTACATCTTTACAATCCTCTGGGATATTTAGGACGAAATTCTATTAAAGGAGGAGAATGTAATACACCAAAATTTTACATAACCTTAAGTAATGATTATAATTAATAATAAATGTTTTGAATTTAATTGGATAGTAATTTGGTAAATTTTAATAGAAGGGAAGAATAGTAATTTTTAAAATGGTTGAATTAGCTAATGGGAGTCACATCATTGTGTACTCCGATTTTTTTCGGTCAAGATGGAGTATTCATTTGTCTGAATTGCATATCGTATAAGTGAGATAACAAAGCCTTATTTAAGTGGACCGTGTTTGGTTCGGGCTGAGTTGTCGGGTCAATAATTTGAATTTAAAATTGAGACGTCATTTTAGATTTTCCTCCTAAAGCCCATTTAAAAGTACATGAAATTTAGTTTCTCATTTTTTAGAATTCTACCGAGACCTGAAATAATGGCGTCTGCGTCCTATCTTCTTTCTCATAATTCTCTCGACTCTGTATCATTCTGTAATCTTGCTCAAGAGGGTTCCTTTGATCGTATTCTAAATCGTGTTGATTCACAGCATCGATCCTATGCTCAAGTGGTTAAAGAACATCGTCCAGTCAGTTATTAAATTAAGGATCATCTTCCATTCATATCGAACAAGAATTGGATTGATTCGAAAGCCAACAAGAATTTCTGCTTTAGATGTGGAGATACAATCACATCGCGTCCCATTGCCGAGACCCAATTCGTTGTTTTTCTTGTGGTAAATTTGGGCATAAGAGAAATAGCTGTTCGATTAATTCTAATTTCGCTGTTTCTACCAATTCTCTAGTAGAGCATGGTTTTCAATTCGTTTTAAAAATCATGTTATTAGAAAGAATACTTCTTGATTCCCTATGGCAGAATAGATCTGAAGCATTTCAATATCTTGAGGATTTGTTGGTTCATTTTAATATCGTTAATTCTCCAAATATCGGCCTGGGTTATGAAGCTAAGTTTGGCAATCCCGATCTCTTTTTTGGAAAAATGGATTTCTCTTCTTATCATGAAGTTTCTTCGTCACAGTTGAGTGATCATGGCTTCAGATTTGTGTTGAAATTTCTTCTTCTGAGAGGTATTCTATTAGATCATCTCTGGTATCAAAGATTTGAGGGTCTTAATTTTCTAGAAGATCTTTTATCTCATTTCAATGTGGTTAATTCGCCTAATATTGGAAAGGGTTTTCAAGTTAACTCTGTTTGCCCAGAGACTAGCATCGCTCCAGAGATAAATCTTCTTATCAATAAGGATGGAGCCGTGTTCGAAAATGGTAGAAGTGATGGTTTTTCTTCTTTCAATTCAATCTTTTTCGACCCCAATGTTGTACCTTGTATTGGGGATTATCCTTTTTCTGAGATCAGGGGCATATCTTTTGATCCTAACAGTGGCTTCTTTCGAGCTAAATATAAAAAAGGTAAACATTCTCTTCCTTTGGAAGTTTTTGAGGTTTCAACGGCAAACAGGTTCGCTTGTCTGGATTCAGAAGCTTGTGCAGATTTATTTGATAAGTCAGATTCTACTTTGGTTATTGATTGCGAAGTTCCGAAGGTTGATTGTTTGGTTAATGTCAGTCCTCTTTGGTTAGCAACAAATAATATTTTGGAGTTAGATTCGGTGCCTGTTTTTGATTCTGATTGGTGTAGTAGTCCTAATATGATCTTGAATTATAATGAGAACATTATCAACGAATCGAGCCCGTTGACTTTGGAGAATGTTTTGCCTTCGTTTTCAGCTTCTTTTTTATGCTTTGACTGTCCTGACTTTGGTTTATGGAAATATAAGTACTTGGTTTCGAGTGATGAGTCTCTTGTTTCTGATGGTGACGAGTTGTTGAGGCAATCAGATGTCTTGATTGAATGGTTTTTATCTTCAGATTCTCTCATTGATGATGTAGCAGAACCTGTTTTGGAGGATCATTCTTCTTTTGATGTTTTCGAATATGTTAATCTTTTAGTATCTGGTGTGCATGATGCACGAAATGTGCACATAGCGGATGCACGGAATCTTTTTGCTCCTGAAATCGGTAATTTTGTTGGTTGTTCTGAAGTGAAGAATTTCGTTGTTGAAAATAGGGAAGAATTGTTGCTGGACCAAAAGGCAGTGACGGGTTCTGAAATTTTTATTGGTTGTTCTGCAAATGTTGGTGACTCTTTTGTTTTAGAGGAGTTAGGAGTTGAGTGTGGCCCTTCTCTTTTGTCATTGAGTGATGCTCCCTTTGTTACCAGAGATTCTGTTTCTCTTCCTTCTTCTTCGAAGAGAGGTAAATGTAAGAAGGTAGTGGCCTCTCGTGGTTCTGTTCGGCGTAGTGTCAGGCTTCTAGGTAGCCATTCTAGGTCCTCAGGTGAGTGTCCTGATTCGAGCACTGATTACGGTGCTTCGGTTTCAGGCTCAGGTACGTTCTCTTGTTTGGGCAGTTCTTTTTCATCTTATGCTTTAGGTAATTTGTCATCTTCTGAATTTAGTCAGCTAGCTAGAAACACTGCTTTCATTCTTTCTGATATTGAGGTAGATCATGAGTATATTAGATGTAAGGAACTTAATAGGGCGAGATCTTTTGGTATATGAGGATCATTAGCTGGAACATAAGAGGTTTGAACGACTTAAATAAATGTGATAAGGTTAGAATCTTTTTTTAAAGACTACTCTATTGATATTGCTCTTCTTCAAGAGACTAAAATTGTTTGTCCTGATTTTCGTTTTTTAGAAGATTAGGTGGTTTTCGTTTTAGTAAATGGGTTTTTTTGCCTTCTGTGGGTTCTTCGGGGGGGGGGGGGGGTTTAATGATTGGTTGGAGGGAAAGTCATTTTAAACTACTTCAGTGTATTTACAATCAGCACTCTTTACATACTATTTTTATCAATCTTTCTAAAAATTCCTTCTTAAATGTTTCTAATGTTTATGGGCCTAACTCTAAATTAGAGAGGCGGGTTCTTTGGAATGAATGCCTCGAGTTTAGATCATTAGCTCCCGGATCTTGGATTTTGGGAGGTGATTTTAACGTTACTCGTTTTTTTAGGGAGCGTGCTCCTCGTGAAGAAATTTTTCTGCCATGAAGGAATTTGACCAATTTATTATTAATTCTAATTTGATTGAAATTCCTCTTTCAAACCGAGAATTTACTTGGTGTAATAACAGGGATTCTCCTTCTTTTGCTCTCTTAGATAGGTTTTTTGTTAGCGATGAAATCGAGGATAAATTTCCTATTTGTAGCGTATCTGGTTTGTCTTACACGCTATCAGATCATTGTCTCATTATCCTCTTGTGTGATCGTCATAGAGTTTTCAGTAATTCTTTTAAATTTGAAAAAAATGTGGCTTTTAGAGTCGTGCTTTCCAAATTTAATTATCAATAAATGGTTGTCTATGAGTTTTTATAATATCAAATTTAGAGATAATTCTGCTAAAGCCTTTGTTCTAAAACTTAGAAATCTTAGGATTTTCCTTAAATATTGGAATAAGAATATTTTTGGTAACATTAAAATTAAAAAAGAAAATATTCTCAATGAGATGCTTAAGCTTAATAAACTAGAAGAAACTCGACTTTTAAATCCTGGTGAGCAGAATGTTCTTAATAACTTAAAAGAGGAGCTTAATTCTATCCTTGAAAAAGAGGAGGTTATGTGGAAACAGAGATCTAAAATTCAATGGATCAACGAAGGTGATAATAACACCAAATTTTTTCATAATATGGCTAACAGTAGAAAACGTAGTAATACAATTAATTCCATTTTAGTTAATAATATTGAATTAGTTGATCAAAGAGACCTCAATAAGGCTTTCACAGATTATTATAAAGATATTTTTGATAATAAAAATAAGCATAGAATCAGTGTTAGATGGAACGATCTTTATCCAACCGTCTCTAATATTAATCATTCTGATTTAGATCTTCCTTTCACTGAAGAGGAAATCCGCAAAGCCATTTTGATTTGCCTGGTGATAAATCTTCGGGTCCAGATGGTTTTCCCATTTTCTTCTATAAAAACTTTTGGGATGTCTTAAAATTTGATTTAATTAGTTTGTTTAATGATTTTTATAACGGTAATTTACAATTAGGTAGATTTAATTCTGCTAATGTTATTTTACTACACAAAAAAGTAGGTTCTAATACTTTAAAAGATTTTAGACCTATTTCTTTGATCAACTGCTCTGTTAAAATTATCTCTAAAGTTTTAGCTAATAGAATCAGTTTAAAAATGAATGATCTAATTGATTGTTCACAATCAGCTTTCATAATGGGTAGAAATATCACTGATGGTGTGGCTGTTGTTCAAGAATACATCAATCATTGTTGTAAGAACAATATTACTTATGCTATCTTAAAATTAGACTTTGCCAAGGCTTTTGATTCTGCTGATTGGGATTTTCTGATTGATATTTTTCATGCTAGGGTTTTAGTAATAGATGGATTAACTGGATAATGATTTTGCTTAAAACTGGTAGTTCTTGTATTATGGTTAATGGCATTTTAGGCAATAAAATCCAATCTAAAAGAGGATTAAGGCAAGGGGATCCTTTGTCGCCCCTTTTGTTCAATTTGGCCACGGATGTTTTTTCCAAGATTATTAAAAATGCTGTCAATAATGGTTCTTTAGGTGATATAGGTAATGATGTTTTGAATCATGGTTTATCTGTCCTTCAATTTGTAGATGATACTTTACTCTTTTCCTCTCATATTCCTAGACACATAATTGCTCTCAAGTTTATTCTTTATTGTTTTGAACTTTTATATGGTTTAAAAATAAATTTGATAAAAGTTCTGTTTTAGTTTAAATGATTTTGATAAAGTCAAAAATTTAGTTGCTAATACTTTAAATTGTAATACTATGATTTTTCCTTTCAACTATCTTGGTTTTGTTATAAGACCTTCAAAAATAAAACATGATGATTGGTTAATAATCATTGATAAAATTAAAAATAGGATTACTAATTGGAATGGGAGATTCTTGTCTAGAGCTGGTAGACCGGTTTTAATTAATTCTGTTTTATCAGCTCTCCCTATCTATTGGATGTCTATGCACCTTTTTCCTGATTGGGTGATGGATAAAATTAGAAGAGATTTTCTTTAGAGTGGTGAGAATCCAAGCAGCTGCTTAAAATGTTTAGTTAATTGGGATACTGTCTGTAAGTCTAAAAAAAGGGTGGTTTAGGAGTCATTAATCTTCGTAATATGAATTTGTCTCTTCTTGGTAAATGGTTATGGAAATTCAGAGATACTAGTGATAATTCTGTTTGGAAGGAGATTAGTTCCAAATATTACTACAATGGTAATAATAATCTCTATCAAATTAGTCCTTCGATTTCTCGTAAATTTTCTTATTTTTGGAAATCCATCTTAAATTGTAGTGATATTTCTAACTTAGATGTAAATATTATTGTTCATTCTGGTAATAATACATCTTTTTGGCATGATTGATGGATTTCTGCTTCTCCTTTTAAGAATGAGTTCAAAGATTTATATGATGTTTGTAATTTTAAATTTGCATTCATTTCTGATGTTTTTAATTCTAAAAGCGACCATCCTTGGATTTTTAATTTTAATGGTATTTTAGTAGGCTCCACCCTTAGACAACTTTATTTGCTTTATGCTAAGCTAAATCTCTATAATATTGATAATGATAATGATTATATGAGTTGGGAGTGGGACAAGAGTAAGAAATTTTCTTGGAATTCCTTTTACAAATTTATTAATTTTTCGGGTGTTTCTGACAATTGTTTTAAATTTATTTGGAAGTTAAACGCTCCTCCAAAATCTAAAATTCACATGTGGCTCATCATTCACGGTAAATTAAACACTATTGAATGTTTAAAAAAGAAAAATATTAACATTGATAACAAATGTTATTTTTGTAACTCATACTCTGAAGATATTAACCATATTTATTATGATTGCTTGGATACTCATTTTATTCTTATAAATACCCTTAATATTTTTTAGTTTAATTTTAGTTCTAGAGTTGCAAATTGTTCTTTCTATTGGAACTCTTTTAGATTAAAGTTCAATAAGGATATTAGATACTTGCTTGATACTATATTCATTATAACTTGTTGGTTCATTTGGTTTGAGAGAAATCAAAGAATTTTTAATAATAAATATTTACACTTTAATAATCTGATAATTTCAATCTCATCTTCTGCTTAAATTGGGTATCTAATCCTAAATATAAATTAGCCAACAATGATTGCTTTAAGGCATATCTTAACAAGGTTAGATTTAATATTAACATTTTCAATATTAACATTAATAATTTTGATTCTAATAATATTTTTAATAATTCTTTTTCTAATTTAAGTAATGTACACATGTTGCTTTATAATTTTCTTCCTATTATAGGTCCTTAAAGTAGTTTCTTTTATTGTTGTCATCTCTGTCTTTATTTCCTTCTTTCTTGTTCTTGTTTTCTTATTTATGTTCCTTTTCTTTTTCTTTTTGGTTCTTTTTTCCTTTTCTTTCATAGAATTGTTAGTTTTTGGTTCTAGCTTATCCTTGTTTTATTTTTCTCTTTTGCTTTTATTTTTACATATATGTATATAAATTCTTTTTATATATATATATGCTTTTCTTTCTAACTTGGTTTCCTAGTTTCGTTTCAGGTTTGGTTTAGGTTGTTTGCTTGTTTCTCTTGTCTGGTGTGCAGGATAGCTTGCATCTTTATACAGGTTGGCAGGATTGCATTACCCAGGGGTTCTGATCGCGTCTGGCATTTCTTTTTGGTTTCGCTGTGTCTTCAGAGTGGAGTTCTTCATTTTGGTCCACATCTTGGTATTTCTCCATTTTGGATCATCTCATATTAGAGATTAGCTTTTTCTCTTCTGAGACAGTTTCATTGAGTTTCTTTTTGTTGGTGTTGTTTTTAGTATATCAGGTTTTAGATACCTCTAACACCCTATTATTGGTCGGTGGCCTTGCCGGAGCTCCGTATTAGGGTGTAATGGGCGGTGGCCTTGTCGGAGCTCATTTGAGGGGTACCCATCTCTCTATTTTTTTACTAGTATTCAGACTTGTCACCTGCCAGGCATGTTGACAGCACCTTTTTATTTGTTATATATATAGCTTCATGTGTGCTCTCCTCTTTTATTAAAGGATCACACATTTTTCTCGAAAGAATTCTACCGAGACCTTTATTTCCTTCTTCAATCATCTCAACAACAAATTCACAAATCTCAATAGAATTTGATGAGATAAGTTGCATTGGATTCGTAGTGAAGTTCTTTATCATTTAGAGCAAGAATTGAAGGCCAACTCGAAAACTTGATTTTTTTTGAAATTTGGGACAATGGGCAAATTTGGATTCTTTTGGCTAGATTTGATGAATGTTATGATAATGTAACAGTATGCTTTGAGGCTTTCTTATGGTTAAAATATGATATATTTTGGTATGTAAGACAAAGTCAAAAGTTAAGATAAGAAAAGAATGTAGACTGTTTCATTTAATATTCATAGAAAACCTGATTTCAAAACAAACGTGAATCAGAACCTTGTAAAAACCAAAATTTCATGTATTTAGGGGGTTTTGAACCCCCAATTTGACGTGTGTTGTTCTGATTCTTTGCATTGCAATCCCGAGGGTTATCTTGACACTTTTATTGTTTGGTTGAATGCTGCTTGGATGCAAAAATCGATGTATGGATGTGGTAAGTGCGCTTTGGAATGGTAGTTGATTATCTAGGCAAGTAGTAGTGACTAGTTTGATGATGGTGAGTCTCGACATTGGGATTTGCAATTTGGAAATTGGGCAAGTATGTAAGAACTATACTAAAAGAACAAAATATATATGGTGTGTAAGCTTTGGATATTGTAGTTACGATAAAGTATGAAGGTATTGTAAGTAATAGGAATACCTAAATCTTGTTACACATGTGGCGGGTCCTTGTTCAAGGTATTTGTTGAATCACTTGTTTTGATTATGACAAATCAGTTCAGAAACCAAGAAAAGAATTTACATTCACTCATAACAAAAAGAAGACAACATAGGATCAAGCCTACAACTCTATGATTAAAGTAACTATTATTTGTGTTGAGTCTTAGTTATATGTTAAAATCAAATCCTCAAGTTTTCAATATTTCTTTAAAAAAGAAAGTCACTGTGCAAAATATGCACAGCCAGTCGACTGACTGTGCATATGCACAATCGTCGCCTCTTTTAAATTTTAAAATACATTTTTTAAAATTTTTTCAAAACCAGTCGACTGACCAATATTTCCAGTCGACTGAACCGGCAACAACTGCAAAATTCTGAATAGACATCTTCTTCATGAAGAGATGCAAACCATCAAAAGTTGTTTCTCCTGCCTGAAACTCTTCACCAAGGGTTGTAATTCTCTAATGAATATATATAGGTGTTCTCTCTTCTTCAAAAAATACCAATCTTTGATTCTAACTCTCTACTCTCTCTCTTGTGATTATTGTAAGTGCTCCAATACTTTCAATTGCTTTGAAACTTTGAATTATATTTTATATACGTTGATTCTTAGCAATATTCTTCCTTTTCAAATCTTCACACACTATTTATATACTTGAGGAATTGATTATAGGAAGTTTGTAATCTTAATTGACAAATCAGTGTTATCAAGAACACACTTAGTCAACTACTTTCATATTTTGTCAAAGTCCTGTTCTGCTGCTTAGGCAAGGGAAAGTCCTCTTCGGCTGCTGAGGCGAAATCCTGTTCTGCTGCTCAGGTCCCTGTTCTGCTGCTCAGAGTTGTATAAACCTGTTCCTCCGGGTTAAGTGAGGGTTGTTGTAGTGAAATTCCAGAAGGAGTCTGGGACTGGACGTAGGACGGTGCTCCGAACCAGTATAAAATATCTGGTGTCATTTTACTTACTGCATTTATATTCCGCACTATTTACTATCTATACTCTGCTTCACTGTTTATCCATATTATACGGTCCTATTCACTTTCATTTGGTATCAGAGCAAGGCATCATATAACCGTTACAAAGTTATCTGATATCTTGTTAAATATGGAAAACAACACCAGCACTTCCACCAACACTGTCACTAACACTAGTTTTCATGAAGGTCAATCTACTGCACGACCTCCATTCTTTAATGGTTTGAATTATAATTACTGGTCTACTCGTATGAGAATCTACATGCAATCTAATAGTTTTGAATCATGGAATATTACTCAAAATGAATACACTCTTCCTACTGGAGAATATTCTACTTGGTCAAACACACAAAAACTGGATGCTAGTGCCAATGCTAAAGCTATGAACATGCTATTCTGTGCACTAGATAGAAATGAATTTAATCGTGTTAGCATGTGTCAAACTGCTTATGAAATATGGAGAACGCTTAAAATTACTCATGAAGGAACCAACAAAGTCAAACAAAGCAAAATCTCCACGCTCAAAAATCAATTTCAAAACTTTAGAATGAAACAAGATGAAACCATCAATGATATGTACTCTAGATTTCAAGATATTTATCATTCACTATTAGGATTAGGAGAGAAATACACTGATTTTGATATTGTATCAAAAATCCTTAACTCTTTAACGGATGAATGGGAAAGAAAAGTCTTGGCCATTGAAGAAGCTAATGACCTCTCTACCATAAAACCAGAAGAGTTAATAGGAAATCTAATGTCCTATGAAGTAAATTTACAGGCAAAACGAGTACAAGCTCAAGACAAAAAGAACATAGCTTTCCATGCTGAAGAAGAAAAGGATGAAGATTCGGATGAAGAAGATTTAGCATTTATTGCTAAAAATTTCAAAAAATTCTTAAAATTCTGAAAATCCAAAAAGAATAATGGAAAAAGAAACTTTCCAATAAAACCATCATCTATAGTTCTAGAATGTTATAATTGTCATAAGAAAGGTCACGTTCAAAAGGAATGCCCAGAGTTAAAGAAAAAATATATCAAGGGAAGAAAAGACAATAAAAAGAAAGCATTCTCAGTAACTTGGGATGACTCAGATACTTCTTCATCAGAAAATAGTAGTGACAGTGAAAACGAGCAATCTAATGTCTGCTTCATGGCTACTGAAAATAAGGTTAGTGATTTTACTTTTGAAGATATGATAGAGATAAATTCAGAACTAATTAATACTTTGAAAAAGCTCAAAAGAAAATATAAAGAGTCTCATGAACTTCAGAACAAAGCGGAATTTGAGAGAGATATGCTTAAAGATGAGAAAAAAATACTAGAGGAAGAACTTGAAAAATTACAAGAATCATTCTCTAATATCAATTCTCAACTTACTCTTTTGAGTCAAGAAATTGAAACTCAAAAAGAAAAGAATGACGCTCTTGTTTCTGAAAATCATGAACTAAAAACAAAAGTAAAATTGATACAATTGGATAATACTAGTCTTAAAACTAAGTTAGAAAGCATTACTAGAAACGTCTCAAACTTTAATAAAGGAAGAGAAACCTTATCAAAAATTATTGATAGCTCTCAATCTATCTCAAGTAAGAAAGGATTAGGATATGTTAACAAAACAACTGCTCCACCTAGAAAGAAAATTAGGAGAAATATTAATCCTACTAAAATACACACAAAAAAATCCTTTCTCAAAAAGTATAAAAATATGGGTTCCTAAAACAAATAACAATTTAATTAGGAAGAAATATATAAACAATTTTCTTGAAACTGTTCATAAAAATAAGGATTACATTTTTAAATGGGATACTGAGCCCTCTTGGGTTTGGTTTCCTAAGATTTAACTCTTAGGACCCTATCAAAAAGTGGGTACCAATATTATCGTTTATTTTTTGTAGGTCCCACTCAAGAAAAAAGGAAAATGGATACTCGACAGTGGTTGCTCAAAACATATGACTGGAGACAAAGATATGCTATCAAATATTATTTACTCAGATGGAGGTTCTGTCACATTTGGAGACAACTCCAAAGGATATATCATCGGTAAAGGCGTTGTGAGCAACAATGGTATCTCAAATTTACCTCTTATATCAAATGTTTTGCTTGTCAAAAATTTAAAACATAATTTACTTAGTATCAGCCAATTGTGTGACAAAGGATTCAAAATCACTTTTTCTGAAAACAAATGTAGTATTTTTGATCAAAATCAAAATCTTATATTTGAAGGAAATAGAGACAGAAATATTTATGTCCTGAATATGAAAATAAATCATAATTCAGATATGTGTCTAATAGCCAAAGAAAATGATCCTTGGTTATGGCACAAATGATTCTGTCATATTAACTTCCAAACTATAAATAAGCTTTCTAAAAATGGTTTAGTAAAAGGTCTACCTAAAATGAATTTTAAAATAGATCATATTTGTGATGCATGTCAGTTAGGAAAATTGACTAAATCATCCTTTAAATCAAAAAGGATTATTTCAACCTTACAACCACTTGAATTACTGCATATGGATTTATTTGGCCCAACACAAGTACAATCCATTAATCACAGTAAATATGTATTTGTAATTGTTGATGACTTTTCTAGATACACTTGGACTATTTTTATGAAAAATAAAAGTGATACTTTTGATAATTTCAAATCATTTGTCAAAAGAATTCGAAATTTTAAAGGATTAAAAATCAAAAATATAAGAAGTGATCATGGAGGTGAATTCGAAAACGAAGCCTTTGAACATTTCTGTAAGAGAAAAGGAATATTTCATAATTTTTCGTTTCCTAGAACTCCACAACAAAATGGGGTTGTAAAACGTAAAAATAGAACCTTACAAGAATGTGCAAGGACCTTGTTAAATGGAAGTACGTTACCAAAACATTTTTGGGCTGAAGCAATCGCTACAGCTTGTTATGTTTTGAATCGTGTTTGTATTCGACCACTAACTAAGAATACTCCTTATGAACTTTTTAATGGACGAAAACCAAATATTTCCTATTTTAGAGTTTTCGGTTCAAAATGTTTTACTTTAAATACAAGAGATCAACTTGGTAAATTTGATCCAAAATCCGATGAAGGAATCTTTCTAGGATATTCGGATCGAAGCAAAGCTTATCGAATTTATAATAAAAGAACAAATATTATCGAAGAAACACTACATGTATCATTCGATGAAAATTTTAAACAAGTTCAAATAATAAGAGATGATGAAGATTTTCATGAAAACATTTCTAATACAGAAACTACAACTTTTGAAATTAATGAAAACATTGCTAACAATAACAGTGCATTAAGATCTCCACCTAGAGTATTAAGAGATCATCCTTCTATTAATGTTATTGGAGAACTAAATTCATCTGTTAGAACAAGAACTCAATTAAATCAAATGGGTCATGTAGCTTTTCTCTCTCATATTGAACCCAAAAATATTAAAGAAGCATGTACTGATGAAAACTGGTTAATCGCTATGCAAGAAGAACTAAACCAATTCGAAAGAAATGACGTTTGGGATTTAGTTCCACGGCCTAATGATCAATCAGTTATTGGTACAAAATGGGTTTTTAAAAACAAAGCAGATGAACAAGGAAATATTACTAAAAAGAAAGCTAGATTAGTTGCTCAAGGCTATAACCAGGAAGAAGGAATTGACTATGAAGAAACGTTTGCTCCAGTCGCAAGACTAGAAGCAATACGAATCTTACTAGCATTTGCATGTTTTCATAATTTTAAATTATATCAAATGGATGTCAAAAGTGCTTTTTTAAATGGTTTTATAAGAGAAAATGTTTATGTTGAACAACCTCCATTATTCATACACGAAAAATTTCCTGATCATGTCTATAAACTCAAAAAGGTCTTATACGGTTTAAAACAAGCACCCCGTGCTTGGTATGATCGTCTTAAAAGCTATTTAATAAATTCTGGTTTTGAAATTGGAAAGGTTGATCAAACTCTTTTTATTAAAAGAAATAAGCTTGATATTTTAATTATTCAAATATATGTTGATGATATAATTTTTGGCTCTACAAATGAAAAGCTTTGTCAAGAATTTTCTAAAATAATGACAAATGAATTTGAAATGTCACATATGGGTGAGTTAAATTACTTTCTTGGTTTACAAATAAAACAACTAGAAAATGAAATCTTTATTAATCAAGAAAAATATTGTAACAATCTAATTAAACGCTTTGGTATGGAAAATACTTCTACCAAACCAACTCCTATGAGTACAACCATACATCTTGATAAAGATGAAAATGGGAAAAGTATTGATCAAAAATTATATCGAAGTATGATTGGATCGTTACTATATTTAACAGCTAGTAGACCTGATATAATGATGAGTGTCTGCTTATGTGCAAGATTTCAAGCAGATCCCAAAGAATCACATTTACGTGCAGTGAAACGCATACTACGGTATCTTAACAAAACCAAGGACTTTGGACTATTCTATCCAAAAGAATGTTCTTTTGAATTAGTATCTTATAGTGATGCTGATTTTGGAGGAAACCGGACAGATAGAAAAAGTACAAGTGGGACTTGTCACTTCATTGGACGGTCTCTTGTCTCTTGGTTTAGTAAGAAACAAAGTTGTTTTCATTATCGACTTGTGAAGCAGAATATATTTCTGCAGCTCTGGCATGTGCTCAAGTAATTTACATGCAACAAACATTACAAGATTTTGGTTTTAATTTAAATAAATCAACAATTTATTGTGATAACACTAGTGCTATTAATTTATCTAAAAACCCTGTTAATCACTCACGAACAAAACACATTGACATTCGTCATCATTTTCTTCGTGATAATATTGAAAAAGATTTGATAAATCTAGAATTTGTTTCCTCTGATAGACAATTGGCAGATATATTTACAAAACCTTTAAACGAAAATACTTTCATTAATTTAAGACGAGAACTTGGCATTATCTCTCTTAAAAATTTATAGATTTTATACATACTATCTGTATTTATTTTACATTTTTTTTGTTTAACAAAATATACATTTTCATATACGTCTATATATATATATATATATATATATATATATATATTTGTATATGTACACACTCAATCTTTTTGTTCTGAATATAATATATAATAAAAAAAATAAAAAAAAAAGATAGCCACCGAGATTTGAACTAGGTTCTTCCAGCTGATAGTTCAACAGACTACCAGCTGAGCTATGCATTTTTTTTGCTGAACCACATGTTTTCATTCGTTTTAAACCATTTATTATTTTGATTAATTTTAAACCACTATTTTGATCTCTGATTATTATCATATGATTGCTTACAACCATTATTTTTAAGCTCCATTACAACTATTTAAACCTCTCTCTTTACTCTTCTTATTCACATTAAAATTTATTTCAAACAAGCTTTGTAGTTTCAACATCATCAACAATGGACTCTCCAAACTCTTATAATTCATCAAACTCAAAACTTTCCTTTGCTACTCCATCTTCTCCTAGTAGCTATAACTCATCCAGCAGTTCAACACCTTCTTTGCCAACCCCTACTCCTGTTCATGAACCGGGAAGACATCACACTGGATTTTCACCTAAGCCAAAGAAGTCTAGAAGATCTTTGTTCTTTTCACCGAAAACTAAAGAGAAAATTGATGAAATACATCATTATCAAAAGGAGCAAGTTAATCTACAAAGAGAAATGTTCTATGAACAGCGAATGAATTCAAATCGCCTTAGTCTTATTGAATCAATCGCCCTTAAATTTTGTGGCAAATCGGCTAAACATGATGTTTTTCAACCTTCATCATCCCATCAACCAAGCTCTTCTGGATGGAATAAATGGGAACAAACTCCATCTCAACCTCAGGCATCTCCAAATTCATGGGAACGCCAAAATTATTGGTCACCTTTACAACCCTACGTTGAGAATACAAAAGAAGAACCACAAGAATCATCACCAAAAGTCCCTAATTAATCATCAATTCTTGTGTAATATTTTCAAAATTCCTGTATTCCATATTTATATTTGTTTTTAAATAAAATTTTCATTTTCAAATCCCTACTGCATGATTAAGTTACAGTCAGTTGACTGAAAAGATAGGTCAGTCGACTGATTGCAGGTTCCACAAACTCTCGGGAAACCATTCAGTCGACTGGCCTACTATACTCAGTCGACTGACTGATCACTTTAGTTAAAAATTTAACATCCACCAGTCGACTGGTTCATTATTCCAGTCGACTGGCTGTACATTTGACCCCTTTTTACCTCCTTTCCTTCTCTTTTTTACTTTATTCCTTCAGTTTTTTCCCTAAATTTTTTCGCCCACAAACCCTAGAAACCTAATTTCACTCAATTTCTTCATAAAAAATTATTCAAATGGCTCCTCCAAAGTGTCAAAGGCAAGGTTCATCATCCATCGATCCTACCGACGCTCAAATCGCACAATGGCTATACAATGATGTGGCAGTTCAAAGATGGCACAAGATGAAAAATTCAAGGATTTTTGAGGGTTCATTCATGGTTTACAGCGACTTCGCAGCTTATGGATTACAAGAACTCATGCGTAGATCTGGTTTGTAGTCTCTACTCGATTTAAATGCAAATTCTCACAAAATCAACCACCTTATGGTAAAATTATTTTATGCCAATTTAAATCTACCTCATCAACGTCCATCTAATACGAATGATTGTGTTTGGAGTTTTGTATGTGGAAAACAAGTGTTTTTTTCTTTAGACCGAATGGCATACATTCTTCAAACCCCTAATCATGGCATTTTACTTGATGATGTCGAATGCAATATTCGACAAAGGGATCGAACTAGCCATATGCTCATGGGAGATACCATGACGGAATTGAAATCTAGTCTACTTCGACCAAAAGCGAGAGTAATTCACAAAGCTCTCATGAGGAGTATATTACCAAGAACTGGGTCATATGAACTTATCTACCCAGAAAACTTCAAAGCTCTATATGCACTTTGGGGAGGAATTCAAGTAAATTGGCTACGAAGAATATTGGACGAGTTTCTCACTTTCAATAATGGTATATGAGAACGATTTATTTCGGAGAATATATAATGCGATTGCTTTTAAATGTGGGCACTCCTCAACCGGAATCTGAAACTTCTTCCATTGGAGTTATCAATATTCGCACTTTAAGTCTCATGAAACTACCATCTGTTCCACCAACTATTACCTCCTTCGAAGAATGGCATCCACAGAAACGTCAACGTTCATCAGGTGGGCCAATTATTCGAGAATGTACTTCTCTTCCCGAAAAAGATGAAGAAATTCGTCTTGCAACTTCAGCTAGTTTACGAGAATCCGTTGAAATTCTTTCTCAGAATCAACAAATATTAGGATCTCGCTTGAAGAAGGTGGATAAAAAATTGGGCAAAGTCAAAGGATTCTTCTCTATTCTTTGGGATGCAATTTCATGTTCAACTTCCACAACTGCATCCTCAATAGCTCATGGTAAACGACCAGCACCAAGGTTTACATGGTCAACATCTGAAGAAAATACTAGTGGTGATACTAGTGGCACAGGTAGTGGTGCTCATGGAACGTCTAGGCCTGGAAAAGAACCTGCACCAGAGGAAGATTTCGATTGACATCTTGATGAGTAGACTTTATGATAAAGGGGGAGATAAGTATGCATTATCTATCTATAGCTTTTGTTTTAATTTCGAGCATATTTGAATCTTGTATTAAATCTTGTCACTTATTTAAATATTGAGACTTGTACTAAATAGTCTCGCTTCTATATTTCTTCTATTCACATTTATATATTATGATACGTCTCCCTTTTTTCGATGACAAAGGGGGAGAAAAGTATGTGCACTAACATATTTGATGCAGGAAAAAGATATCATACATTCAGGGGGAGATATTTTTATACAGGTTGTCATCAATCAAAAAGGGGGAGAATGTTGAATCACTTGTTTTGATTATGACAAATCAGTTCAGAAACCAAGAAAAGAATTTACATTCACTCATAACAAAAAGAAGACAACAGAGGATCAAGCCTACAACTCTATGATTAAAGTAACTATTATTTGTGTTGAGTCTTAATTATATGTTAAAATCAAATCCTCAAGTTTTCAATATTTCTTTAAAAAAGAAAGTCACTGTGCAAAATATGCACAGCCAGTCGACTGACTGGTTGTGCCAGTCGACTGACTGTGCATATGCACAATCGTCACCTCTTTTAAATTTTAAAATACATTTTTTAAAATTTTTTCAAAACCAGTCGACTGACCAATATTTCCAGTCGACTGAACCGGCAACAACTGCAAAATTCTGAATAGACATCTTCTTCATGAAGAGATGCAAACCATCAAAAGTTGTTTCTCCTGCCTGAAACTCTTCACCAAGGGTTGCAATTATCTAATGAATATATATAGGTGTTCTCTCTTCTTCAAAAAATACCAATCTTTGATTCTAACTCTCTACTCTCTCTCTTGTGATTATTCTAAGTGCTCCAATACTTTCAATTGCTTTGAAACTTTGAATTATATTTTATATATGTTGATTCTTAGCAATATTCTTCCTTTTCAAATCTTCACACACTATTTATATACTTGAGGAATTGATTATAGGAAGTTTGTAATCTTAATTGACAAATCAGTGTTATCAAGAACACACTTAGTCAACTACTTTCATATTTTGTCAAAGTCCTGTTCTGCTGCTCAGGCAAGGGAAAGTCCTCTTCGGCTGCTGAGGCGAAATCCTGTTCTGCTGCTCAGGTTCCTGTTCTGCTGCTCAGGGTTGTATAAACATGTTCCTCCGGATTAAGTGAGGGTTGTTGTAGTGAAATTCCAGAAGGAGTCTGGGACTGGACGTAGGACGGTGCTCCGAACCAGTATAAAATATCTGGTGTCATTTTACTTACTGCATTTATATTCCGCACTATTTACTATCTATACTCTGCGTCACTGTTTATCCATATTATACGGTCCTATTCACTTTCAGTATTAACGTGGCATTCTCCTATAGAGCATTGAGGCTGGTCCAGGAGTGTTGATGTGGACAACAGTCAACCTGTAGTGCGTGTGATGGAACGATGCATGAGTCTAATATGTAACTATACTTTATCGCACCTGGCAAGACTGGATAGTCGTTGACCGTAATACTTTACCATAAGTGGTGAGACCAGATTATGCTTAAGATTATTTAGATAGTATAATATCATTCTATAGCATGGCGTAAGCGGGTCTAGAAGACATTATGCTTAGACTTAAATCATGTTATATCACTGTCACAGTAGTATACATGTATTAGATTTGCTTCACTTAAGTAGATGTATATCTAAGCCACTCCTGTATTTTTCGATCGATATTATTTAGGTTGATGAAGTCTGGAGGCATGAAAAATTTGGAGATGAAACTTTTATATATTGTAAAAAAAAGTGTACATTAAAGACTTGATGTGACAGTGTGTGGCATTGTCTGAATTTGGATTGTACAAACTTATGTATTGGTATCATAATTTGTAAACAAATAATTTATGTATTTGTGTGATAGAAACTATTGATTTGACCATCCGCTATGAGATTTTGAAATTTTAAGTTAACATTGTTTTATCTTATGGCCTCTCTATGTATACCTTATGTACTATCTTCCAGTGACTCGATGTTTTAAGTCTTCATAATGTACTATCATCATATATCATGAAGTTGTTTCATAACTCCCTTCCACTAGTCAGAGGTTGCACGAATAAGAGCAGGAGTAGGAGAGTGAAAGGTCCACCAACACCAGAATTAGCCTTTTGACTAGGCCAGTGATGTACAATCCAACAAGGCCGGGGGAGGGGAGCAGGGGAGGGGGTCTACAACATAACATCTAGAGTGAAAATACTACTTTAAACTAATGTGGATTAGTACTATCATATCCCATCATTATCCATTTCACACTTTCGTTATCCCTATTGGCCTAACCAGATGCACATCTTTATTATAGGACAAAACTAAGGGGATGGTTAGATCAATTTGATTACAAAATGGGCACGTTTTATTAACCAAATGTTCCCCCATCAGAAAGTTCATCGTCTCCCAGTTGATTGGAGAACGAACTCTGAAAACCTTCAGAAACAAACGTTGTGTTCTTTTCCATGGTGTTAAAAATCATCATAACATGTGATGACTTTCCTACCAATGTCCCAAATAGCCCCTACACCATCATCATATTTTGAAAATGTTGCAAAGTCCGACATGATTATCCCATTTTTAAACGAGGACAGTAACAATGTACTCCGTGGCATAATCATCGAGTAGATATTTTCGGACACTGGACATGATCAACTTAGTCTTCTTTTTGAATCGAAAAGGTGAATGCACTAGAAAGCAAGTATCCACGATTCTAGACATTTCAAGTTCTGACAATTTGTGAATCAGTTTTTTGGTGGACGAGATTAAGATGATGAAACCATTTTTTATTATCAGAAGTTATAGAAGAGAGAAAGATACGAGTTTTGATATGTTTTTCCTAGTAGCTCTCGGAAAATTTCATAAAAGAAATTAGTCCAAGATACCTTAAATACATGTGACGTATATGTAACGTCTTGCTTAACCACTGCAATTTTTAGAGCACAAATGCATTGCATTAAAATGTTGATATAACAGATACGTATGGATGTAATTTTAGCTGTCCACTTTTCCTTGAGCGTTAAACTCATGAATGTTAGTACGTACCAAGGCTATCTTCACATGAAAAAAATAAAATATTCGCGGCATACAATTAACAATGTATGCTGATGAATTTTACAATGCATGAATCATGTAATATACCTAATTATTGATTTCGATAAACTCCCCAATGCAAAGATTATATTATTTGTTGGATCCTCTATATCCTTTTTTGGCAATAATAAGGGTCTGTTCTCTGTGAAGCGAGTGGAGAATCTGAGTAGAGCATTTGAGCGGCCATTTGCATGGAGAACGTTGGATGAACGGAGAATTTGTTTTTGTGCTACGAGTGGAGAATCTGAATGGAATATTTGAAACGTATATTTTAAAATAAAATTAATTATATTTAATCAATTATTTGTTTTTTAATGAATATCATGTGTCGGTAATTTGCAAAAATTATTAATTAAAATTCGAAAATTTAAATGCGTGGATTCAGTTCAAACCAATTCCATAATGTAGAACATTTTGATAAGATCGTAATGTAAAAAACCACGTCTCAAAAGGGTCTCTTTTGCACAAGATATTAATTTTAAAAATTTGTAAAAATTTAAATTTAAATTACTTAAACTGGACTGCTCTCAACTTAACGGACCAAATTGCCTCATTACCTCATTCCCACAACGGGCCATTTAGCCAATTGCGACGTCCAATGCATCAAGAAAGAAGCGGGGATTGAGAAGCGGTGAACGGTACCAAACAATTAAGTAAGAAACGTTCGGTGATACCATGTGGTGTATGATGCATCTAAAAAAATATGTTTTATGGCATTGTTTTGTACGTGTTTTCTTTATTTGTTTCCTGAATTTTCTAAAATACAATATATGCATTGATTTCAACTTCTGTTGTGCACATGATGTTAGTTTGAAGCTACGAAGATTTTCATTTTCTTTAAATAATTTACCACAGGGCAGTAAATATAAAGTAGGCATATTAATCATTTAGACCAGGATTGGTTGGATACTAATCGGAGTTAGAAATTTTTCAATAAGCTAATGCATTTTGAATAAATTGATATCTTATCTTGTAACACTTGATATGAAATGGTAATTTGGGGGTTAGGGTAAACTTGCGACCTTAGGAGGCAATTTCCTCTAAAAGTAACATTTAGATGCTTAAATAAACATGATGCACCAAACCTCAACTAGTTCGTAGATACTTGTTTATAAGATGAAATGATAAGGTAAGTCTTGTATAGATGGTACTAGACGGATGGCTAGACGGATAGCCATGCTCGGCACTGACCGAGAAATAGAAGAAATTTTACAATAGATGTATGTCGACTTAATTGTTCAACGTCATTCATCATTTTTCACTATATCCTCTTCGATCTAATTCAATCCCTCCCGTGCATGTACATAAAGGTTTTATTAAATACATCCAAGGGACCAAATAACATGTTCTAAGCATCCAAAATCTTTAAGTTTGTTTGATTTATCATTTTTAGTTTTGTATATGTTCAAATCAAAATGCGCACGATGTGCAAAAAAATCCATTCATTTCGTTGTTTCTCCATCGTCATATTAGAATTTTAAATGTTGGGGTCTATCCTTCCAAGCTGATATTACCCAACAATACCGATGTAGAAACAAATAAGATCGAATATGGAAACGGCGAAACAATCAAATAAAATTATCTGGATTATTCATCTTGAAAAGGTAAAATTAACCTATTAATAAAAAATGAAAGGGAAGCACACAAAATTTTTTAAACTGGTTCCATGATCAATGTGATAGTGTACGTTCACTAAGGGGAGACAAATTTTATTAATACTGAGGGTTAAGATTACTAAGATTGATATAAGTTATTTCTATTACATAGTTTCCTTTAAATATAGACTTTAAAACTTAGGATTGAACTTATCCCGTGATGAGTGACTAAACAAACAACAAAACCTAATACTGTACATAACTTTAAGCAAAGCCATCTAACTCCATCTACACCTTCCTAATCCGAGCAATCTAAAACATAGTAGATACATTCCCAATGTGCTTCGGCAATGCCATCACTCATTATACTTTTCGACGAACTCCAGCAATGCCACCACTCACCAACAAAGTATTTAAACATATCCTTCCCATGTGGGATGTATCAATCTCCTCAATGAAAGCAAACTTCTCCATCTAACAATTCTCTCTTCCATGCCACCATGTGGTACCTAGAACCTTGATATGTGTTGCATCTTGATAAGTGGATCAATGCTTGAACTTTGCAACAGGTAAGTACTTGGTGAACATATCTGCTGCATTCTTCTCTGTGTGAACCTTCTGAAGACGAATTAACTTCTCTTCATTCATTGTAACAAGAAAGGATTCTCTCACCTCTATGTGCTTTGTCCTTAAGATAAAAGCCATATTTTCAGCTAAGTGAATTGCACTTTGAGTATCACAATTCACTTCTACTCCATTATACAAGAAGCTCAAATCACACATCAACCGCCTTAAATACAGCGCCTCCTTAGCCGCTTCAACAACAGCGATAAGCTCTGCCTCTGTAGTAGACAAAGCAACAACAGTTTGTAACCTCGCTCTCCAACTAATAGCCATCCCTCCAAGAGTGAACACACAACTCAAAATTGACTTCCTTCGATCTCTTTCGTCGATGTAGTCAGAATCACAAAATTCTACTAAGTTGAAATCTCTATCTCTGCTGCCAAAAACAAGCCCATGGTCTAGAGTTCCTCTAAGATATCTAAAAATGTACTTTACTGCCTCCCAATGCATCTTTCCTGGATTTTCCATATCTCTACTAATAATCCAATAGCCTATGCAATGTCAGGCCTAGTGCAAACCATAACATACATCAAACTACCAACTGCACTCACATAGGTCACCTTCTCCATACTAGCTTTGTCCTTTTCTGAGATCGGAGAGCCTTTGTTAGAATGCTGTATGTACAAAGACATGGGTGCACTAGTTTCCTTTGCTCCTTCCATGATAAATCGAGCAACCACCTTCCTTAAATTCTCCTTTGAGTGAGCCTCAAAAGACCTAGCTTTCTATCTATTTGGATTTTCATACCCAAAATCTTCCTTGCTTTCCCAGTGTTTTCATTTCAAATTCCGCTTGTAGCCTCATCTTCAAACTATCAATTTTAACTTTATCATTGGAAGCAGTCAACATTCCATCCACATACAAGAGTAAATACATCCAACCATCACTTTCTAAATGCTTAAAGTATACACAAGCGTCTTTGATACTAGAATCAAAACCAAGTGAAAGAATAAAAGAGTCAAACCTCTTATAACATTGTCTAGGCAACTGCTTGAGTCCATAAAGTGACTTCTTCAACTTGCAAACTCATTTCTCTTTTCCACTTAAAATAAATTCTTCTGGTTTCTTTATGTAAATGGTCTTCTCCAAGTCACTATGCAAGAAAGCAGTCTTCACATCAAATTGCTCCAACTCCAAGTCATGAGTTGTAATAATAGCAAGCAAGATGTGGATGGAGGAATGCCTCACTACAGGTGAAAATATCTCATCATATTCCACTCCCTTCCTCTATGAAAACCCTTTAGCAACTAAACTAGCCTTGTATCTCCCATCATCCTTCATCTTGAATACCCACTTGCAGCATATGGCTCAGCTTCCTAGAGGAGGTGGTACCAAATCCCAAGTCTTGTTCTTTCTCAACGACTCTAATTCCTCTTCCAAAGAGCATATTCATTTCGAGCTATCACTTGACTTCATAACTTCTACAAAGTAAAATGGCACATTATGAACCACGTGTAGGACAAAATTACACTGATTGCCAAGGTTATGGTTCGCATACTACTAATCGCCATATCTCTTGGGCAGCCTCATAGTCCTATGACTGGTCTAAATAGGTACAACTTTGCCTAAATTCCTTTTGGCTCCATCTTGAACTAAACTTCCTCTAGTCTCATGCACATCACCCACACTAGTAGAAAGAACCCGTCGACTACTCTGTGATGTCTTATCAACTGCATCTACATCTCCCACGGTAACAACTCTACTACTAGGCTGAAATATGGGAACCTCTTCCAACTTCTTAAGCCTATCGGACTCATCTGATGTGGTAGATAACTCCTTTTTAGGATTGAACATTCTCTGGAATGCACAATCTTTCTATCAACTATGTTCCAAATGCGGTACTCTTTCATACCATCCACGTAACCCATAAATATGCCCTTGTACGCTCTAGTTTCTAGCTTATCATCACATGTATGGTGAACAAACATAGGACAATCGAAAATACGAAAGTAATCAAGATACACTGCTTCACCCCTCCACTTCTCCTGTAGAATCATCCCATCTATGATTGAGCATAGAATTCAATTTATAATATGCGCTGTAGTCGATAAAGCTTTAGCCGAAAAGCCTCAAGACAAGTCCGCTATCAATCTTAAACAACGTGCTTTCTCATGTAAAGTCCAATTCATCCTCCTAGCAAACCCATTGGATTGTGGATCTCCTAGTGCGGTGAAAAACACCTTCAGTAGAATCAAACGATCAGTGAGTGATTTCTTCAAATAGAGATTCTCCAGCTTAGTCCAAATTACTTTAGCAGTAGTTTCCATGCTAATTTCCAAGGTAATATTTTATCCCATTACCAGTTGTAGAGTAATAGACGCCTATTCTTCCATCTCCTTCTTCTTCATGGCAAGGATTTCAGCACGTAATTCCTCAGCGTAAAAAACTACCTGATGGACCATATTACTTTTTAGAGTAGTCTTCTTTCAGAATCAAAAAGGTGAGTGCAACAGAAAGCAAGTATCCATGAATCTGGGTGTAGCAAGTTCTGAAAATTCATGAACTGGTTATTTGGTGGATGTGATGAAGATGATGAAGCCATTTTTTATTATAAGAAGTTATAGAAGTGAGAAAGATATGAGTTTTGATATGTTTTCCTTAGTAGCTCTCAACTAGTTTCATAAAAGAAATTACGTCCAACTTACCTTAAATACATGTGACGTATATGTAACATCTTCCCTAACTGCTATAATTTTTAGAGCACAAATGCATTGCATTAAAACACTGATATAACAAATACATCCGGACATAATTTTAGCTGACCACTTTTCCTTGAGCGTTAAACCCATGAATGTTAGTATGTACCAAGGCTATTTTCACATGAAAAAAATAAAATATTCGCAGCATACAAGTAGCAATGTATGCAAATACATTTTACAATGTATGAACCATGTAATATACCTAATTTCTTGATTTCGGTAAACTCCTCAACGTAAAGATTATATTATTTGTTGGATCCTCTATATCCCTTTTTGGCAATAAAAAGGGTCCGTCCTTTGCGAAGCGAGCGAAGAATCTAAGCGAAGCACTTGAGCGGAGAATTTTGGATGAACGGAGAATGTGTCCTTGTGCTGTAAGCGAAGAATTTGAGCGGAATATTTGAAACGTATATTGTAGAATAAAATTAATTTATATTTAATCAATTATTTGTTTTAAATGAATAATATGTATCAATAATTTAAATTAATTAATTAATTAAATTTTTAAATTTTAAATTGCTTGGGTTCAGTTCAAACCAACTTCACAATGTAGAACATTTTGATACGAATGTAACATAAAAAATCGCATTTTAAGCAGACCTCATTTGCACAAGTTATTAATTTTATATAAAAATTTAAATTACTTAATTACTTAAACTGGCCCGTTCTCGACTCAATGGACCAAATTGCCTTATTCCCACAATGGGTCATTCAACCCGTTGTGACGTCCGATATATCGAGAACGGAAGCAAGGCACCAAGGAGTGGTGAACAATATCAAACAATTAAGTAAGAAACAGGGTGATGCCATGTAGTGTATGATGCATATGAAAAATATGGTTTATTGTTTCCCAAATTTTCTGAAATGCAATGTCTATACTGGTTTCCAACTTCTGTTGTGCACGTGATTTTGGTTTGAAGCTACGAAGTTTTTCATTTTCTGTAATTAGTTTACAGCAGGGCGGTAAATAAAAAGTAGGTATATTAATCATTTAGATTGAGATTGGTTGGAAATTAATCGTAGTTAGACATTTTTTTAATAAGCCTATGCATTTAAAATAAAATTGGTATCTTATTTAGTAATAATTAATATGAAGTAGAAATTTGGGGGTTAGGGTAAACTTGCGGCCTTACGAGGCAATTTCGTCTAAAATTAATATTTAGATGCTTAAGTAAACATGATGCATCAGACCTCAACTAATGCATAGGTACTTGTTTATAAGATGATATGATACGGTAAGTCTTGTAAAGGTGTGTCTGGATGGATGGCTAGATGGATAGCCACGTCCAGCCCAGCGCTAACTGAGACATATAAGGAATTTTACAATAGATGTATGCAGACTTAATCGTTCAATGTCATTCATCATTTTTCACTACACCCTCTTCAATCTAATTTAATCCCCACCGTACATGTACACAAGGCTTTATTAAATTCATCTAAGGGATCAAATAACATCTTCTATGCATCCAAAAACTTTAGGCCTGTTTGGTTTGTCATTTTTAGTTTTGTATCCATTCAAATCAAAATGGGCACGACATACATAATAATCAATTCATTCTGTTGTTTCTTTATCGTCGTAATAACTTAGAATTTTAAATGTTGGTGTCTATGCTTCCAAATTGATATTACCCAACAACACAGATGTAGAAACAAATATGATCGGTGACGAAACAATTAAATAAAATTATCGGCATTGTTTACTTTGAAAATGTGAAATTAACCGATTAATAAGAAATGAAAGGGAAACACAACAAAAGTTTTTAAAGTGGTTTTACTATCAATATGATATTGTTCGTCCACTAAAAGTTTTTTTTTTTTGAATACCCAAGAGAACCCCGCGGGGCAGTAAACTCCTGAGAAATGTATAGTAAAGTTATCCGCTGATTCAAGTCTCCATGTCTCTGATAAATTTATATAGGATAGAGAATCACATGATAGGAATCGAACTTATCTTGTGATGTCTAACTAAGCAAAATAACAAAACTTAGTATTGTATTACATTTTCTAACATCAAATATTCGTCGTTTCTCATTTCATATTTTGTATATTGAAAACGTAAAACGAAAAACTAAAAGTGAGACCAAATGGAATTTTAAAGTTTCTCTATGTCAGTACACAAATAAAATCTAATGAATTCATGTTATTAAACCAAACGCAATTTGTTGTATGGCCGAGGTTCAAAATACGATACGTATAGTTATTATAAATAACAACCCGCAAAGTTAGTTTGTATAGAATATTAATGGTAAACACATTATCGAACAAATCATTAAATCGGTAAAATAGACCGCTTAAAATCATTCTTAAAATATATTTTATGCCTGTGCGCCAACGTGCAAACACATCACCGTAGCCAGTCCATACTTTTATTCTTGAATGAGCATAATTCTCAACAGGTTATGAGTTATAACTTATCACATAAAAATTGTATCGATATTATACTTTTCAAGCACCGTAGAAATAATGAATTAATAAAGGTAGGATGACGGAGTACGTAGCTTTCTAGTGCCAAACAAGCAGACCGCCTTTACACCAACACTTGACTCTAACGTTACAAATCTACCAAAACAAACTAATTAGAAAATAACTTGTTAGTCGTCACTGTTAGTTCTAATCGTTTTCGAAAGACTTTTATTAGTCTTTTTCACCGAAATTAAAGTGGAATTTTAACTGGCATCTTCACTCATCACTCGTCAGTCAGCATCTTATGGTCTAATTAGTGAGCTATCATTTATTATTGCTAGCATCAACATTGGATTAACATGTTATGGAACCTTCTCTAAGAAAGTAATTCATTCCTAGTACCCATTTGTCAAACATAATTTTATATATTTTTTCTTCCTCTTAGACTGCTTTTGCTTTTACCAAATGGGAAACACAATGCTAATTTAACCAAACAGATATTTACAAGTCAAAACCTTTAAAAATAGCTGTATACAATCAAAAACCAAAAGAAATTATTGTTTGTTTTCAAATATAGCAATTTTTGTTTTCAAATATAGCTCTTTCCCCTAAGTAAATAGCTTGTTTTTTTATTATAAGTTTGCTTGTTTTCATTGAAAAGTGCATGTTGTAAACCAAAATCAGTAGCATTTATGCTTACGTCCGTTCCTGGTAGAACGAAAGATTAAGGTAACAGCTATAATACGGGTATATATAAAAAATATTGTTGTTATAATAATCAAATAATAACTTAGTTAAAAAGAAATAATAACTTGGTTCTCTCGAAAGTTAGAAAGAAACAGATTGAGAAACACTACTTTAAACAAGACTGCAGATTTTCCATACATGTTCAATAGATCTGTTGTTATAATAATCAAATAATAATAAACAAGATTAAAATCTTATTTTACTTATTTTCCAAGGTGGGACTTTCTTTATTATTACTATTTTTCATCAACACATGTAGTAGCAAAATATAAGACTTCTTAAGTATGATTCCTAAGCTCACACTATTAGCATTACTTAGTTTTAAGTAAATATTAGGGTCAAACAATATAGGTTTATAAAGGAATTTGATATCTTTTATCGAGGAAGAATGAAAATTAATACATTGCATTGTTACCGTGCTTCGTAAATATAAAGTGCAAAACTGCACAGCTTTACAAAATTTTGAGAAATTGACTTTGGGTCTAGATGGGCCGACGAATGCTCTTTTACCCGCTTTACTTGTGAGATCTGATTATATTTGATTTACGTATCCTTAAGCCGCATGCTTATCTCATGCCCCCCCCCCCCCTCCCCCCTCAAACATAACCCTAGGGTTAGGGTTTGCAATAAGATGATGAAAGTTTTCAAAATCACTTTAAAAAAAAACTATTTCGATTATACCAGATCTTGACATGAGACATACTCCATAAGGCTTTAAGTCTTTATTACTTCTCTTTGATGATTCCAGAGATTGTGATCTAGTGTCTTTTGATAATTCCTTGCTTTGGCAAGTGGAAACTAGAGAGAGTTCTCGGTTAAGCTAGTGCTTACATGGCACTTTAAGTTGGTGCTCAAATCTGAAGTAGTAACAGAAACTTGCTTCTGATCATCCTTGACTTTCAGGTCAGATCTGAACGGTTGAAATTCCTTGCTGATAGTGTCTTAGTGAGAATGTCTTCATGTTGGTAAGTAGCAGGTATGTGACTTATTCGTAGCTTTCCTTTCTGAATATGTTCTCGAACGAAGTATAAGTCTATCTATATGTGTTTGGTTCGAGAATAGAGTATAGGATTAGCAAACATATAGACTATGCTTTGGTTGTTACACCATAGAACTGGTACAATATCTGATTTTTGCTTTAGTTCATCCAGTATAGATTGCAACCAAATGATTTTTACAGTAGCACTTGTTATACTTCTATGTTCGGCTTTCGTACTTGGTCTTGATATAGTTGCTTATTTTTTTTAACACTATGAGATAAGATTATCTTCAATATATATACAACAGCCAGTTGCGGATTTTTATCATCTAGGTGTGAATCCCAGTCTGCACCTGCATACCCTACTATGTTCAACTTACTGCATGTTTTGAATGATAGGCCATAATCTAGTGTTCCCTTCAAGTATCTGAGAATCCTCTTTATAGTTCTCCAATGCTCGTCCAGTAGATTCTGTAAAAATTGGGAGACTTTGTTAATACTATAAGCAATGTCATGTCGTGTTATAGTTGCAAACTGTAATGCCCCTACAACACTTCTATATTGTTTGATGTTAAGTATGACTTCTTCCTTTTTTTAGAGTTATGTCGACTGTTTATCATGGGAGTTGGTTGTGGCTTTGCATCACTCATTTTTGTTTTGCCTAGTAGCTCTTGAATATATTTTCTTTGGCATAAGACTATTTCAGAGTTTTTTTTTCCTTTTGACTTCTATGCTTAAGAAGTAGGTGATATCTCCAAGATCTTTTACAGAGAATTGTTTGTTTAAATAAGAGATGATGTGATTGATTCCTTCTCTGTTGTTACCTGTAATAATTAAACCGTCAACATATATTAGTAAATGGACAGTTGATACATCATTGATTTTGATGAAAAGTGAGTTGTCTGATTTGATAGACTGATATCTTTGATTTGTTAATGTTGATTTCACTCTATCAAAGTAGACTCTTGAAGCTTACTTAAGGCCATAAATAGCCTTATTCAATTTGCATACATAATTTTCTTTTTTTCTAAAACCATGTGGTTGTTCCATATAAATTTCTTCTTGTAAAATACCATTGAGGAATGCATTATTGACATCCAATTGACTTATGTCCCATTTCTTGCGTAATGCAATAGTGAGGATAAGTCTGATTATGGATGGTTTGACCACTGAGGAAAATATTTCATTGAAGTCAAGTCTAGCCCTTTGCAACTACTCTTGCTTTGTATTTATTGATAGTCCCATCAGGATTTTTCTTAATCTTGTATGTCCACTTGCATCCCACAATATTTTTGTTGTCTGTTGGACATACAAGATCTCATGTTCTGTGCTTAATAAGGGCATTGCATGCTTCACTCATTGGATTTCTCCAATTTTTGTCTTAGACAATTTGATCGTATGTAACTGGTTCATGAGTACTTAAGCTTGCTGTGTAAGTTTTTGGTTTAAAGATGCCACTTTTGTCTCTTGTGACCATAGGATGGCAAGGTCTCATTTGAGCATCATTATGAGGTAATACCTTTGTGTTACCATCATCTGTTGATCTTTGAGAATCATCTTCATGACTATCTACTTGACCTTGTTCTCTATTTTCTGTTGGCTCTACAGGTGAAGGACGGGCATGACTGAGGTTGTTTGTCCAATATGGGTCTTGCTGAACAGATTCTCTAGATTGTATATTCTAATGCTCAGTAGCCTCCTTTGCCCTTATATGATGTTTAATCTCAGTGTAAACCGGTAAGTCAGGTATGGATGTTTTTGGATTGTAGACTTTGCATGTTGTTTTCACCTCAGATTTGCTAAAAGGAAACACACATTCATTAAAAACAACATGCCTACTTACAAAAAAATTCCACTGTCATCAAGACATTTGTATCCTTTCTGGTTTGTAGTGTACCCTAGAAAGGTACATGGTTTAGATCTGAAATTCAACTTGTTTGTGTTGTATGGTCTAGTATAAGGAAAACAAAAACATCCAAAGGTTTTTAAGCTAAAGTAATCTGGTTTTGCCTTATACAACTTCTCCATAGGACTGATCCCCTTAAGAATCTTTGTTGGCAGCCTATTTATCAAATAAGCAGCTGTATTGAATGCTTCAGGCCAAAATTTCTGGCATTGAGGCATAAGCTAATAAAGTAAGACCGGATTCAACAATATGTCTATGTTTTCTTTCTACTAGACCATTTTGCTTAGATGTAGATGGACATGTAGTTCTGTGTATGATTCTTCTTTTTTGAAAATAGCTACCTAGAGTTTTATATTTAGTCCCACCATCAGACTGAATGATTTTAATTTGTTTTTCAGCCATTGTTATAAAACATCTGATTGCATTATATGCCTCAGATTTTGTTTTTAAAAAATATATCCAAGTATATCTTGAATATGATATGGTACTTAAATCCAAAATCTGAACATATGGGTGCAGGACCCCATAAATTAGTGGCAACTAATTCTAGTGGTTTAGTGTATTGTGTTAATGAGTCATTAAATGTTAACTTGTGATTCTTGCCCATTTGACAATAAGTACACACATAGGATAAAGAGATATCATCAAACTTTATTTTATTTTCAAAAAGAATTTGTCTTACAACTTTACTACTTGGGTGACCAAGTTTATAGTGCCAAAGATCAAATGTATCTCTACTATTTCTTGTTATGCTCAAGTTACAGTGGTTTTATTCCTTTGTGACACTGGTGCAGTTGGTAGATTTAAATTTATAAAGCCCTTTTTCTTTGTCACTCTGCAACAGAGTATCCCTAGCCAGTATGTCTCTGATTAAGCAATATTTAGGATAAAACTCAAAATATACATCGTTATCAAGAGAAAACTGAGATACACTTATAAGATTCTTTTTTATTTCTAGTGCTTTTAATAAATTATGTAAGAATAGCTGCCTTTTACCTCTAATATAGGCATTACTAGTATGAGAAATTTTGATACACCTACCATTCCACATGCAAATTGTTTGATTACCTCTGTACTTCTTGCATCCAAGTTTTAAATTGTGAAGGTTGTAAGTGATATGATTTGTGACCCCCTGAGTCTGAATACCAAGATTCATGCTGAATGTGTTCAGTCCTAGCAGTATCATTTGAACTCTTACCTTTGTTGATGTTATCATTTTGACCGTCACTACTTTCTGCCATATTAACATTGTAGCTGCTGCTTCTCTGAATGTTACTGTGCTGATTCGAGTATCTGAAATCACATTTTACTACTGTATGACCAACTTTTTCACAAAACTGACATTTTGGCTTATTGTTGTTGTTATTCCATTTTCCTCTTCCTCTTGATCTCTTAGTGTAGCCACCTCTTTGAGTTTCTTATTCATTTTTCTATTGTTTTGATTCTTGTTTCTTTGGTTAGCTGTGTAGTTGATAGAGAAATCAGATTCTTATGGTCTTTTATTGTATATTCTTGCTTCATGCACCAGTAAGATTAAATGTACATCATCTATAGAATGCAAGACCTTTTGAGAAGCTATAACAACAACCACTGATTCATATTCATCACTTAAACCATTAAGTATTGTCAAGATTTGTTCTGAATTTGAAACTTTATGGTCTGCTGCTTCAAGAAATTACATGTTGTTTTAATCTTAGACAGATATTCCATCATGGTATGATTGTCTTTCTTGATATTTTGAAATTGTCTATTGTGGTACATAACCTTTGTTGTAGACTAATTGTTAAAAACTTTCTCCACTCTTGTCCATATTTCATTAGCAGTCTTGCATCCTATTACATGTGACAGTAATTTTGTATTTATGGATGACAGTAGCCAAGAACAAATCAGTTTGTCTTGTATGTGATACTTTGTGTAATATTAGTAACAACTTTGTTTTCCTAAGCAGTGATGAATTTTGGTGGGATTGAGATGGTTCCAAGAATGTATTCTTCAAGCCCATAATCTTGAATGACAGTTTCAACCTGACGCCTCCACAGTAAATAATTGTCTTCATCTAGATGGATAATCACGAGTTGGCTCTGTGGACCGATGATGGTCTTGATGAGATTCTCAGGTGTTGTTGATGTTTGCCGAGAGTTATTTGCATCCTCTGATGATGCGGTGCTGGATTCATTACTCATGATGGAAACAAACACCAAGGACACATAAATGAAGAATTTGACCAAACAGAGATGAAAAAACCGTCAAGAAACAGTTTAGAACTCAATCAAGATTCGCAACAGGGCATACAGTGTATTCCAACGCCCGTGTTCCAACGGTCTCCAACGGCATTTCTAACGGCTTCCAACGGCTCGTTGGATTTTGTCGTAACCGTCTGAAGCTGTTAGAAACCGTTGGAATGAAGCCGTTTGCGGCCATTGGAAACTGTTAGAAAATTTCCTGCATATTTTTCCGAGAGTCGGCCTGAAGCTCATTATCTCGTTCCCCAATCTATAATTTCACCCAATTCCCCCATTCCATCACCTCCTAGCTTGCTACTGCCGCCCCCAAACACCATCCCAACCACCTCTAACGCCATCTAGAAGCTGCTCCAGCCGATCTCCACCCTTCTAGCTCACCAAATCGGTAATTTTGCTAAACCTAATATTTAGGTTTTTTTTTATTTAGGGTTTAATTTGAATTGTGATTGATCCCTACTTGTTAGTGTATGCATATTACATCAAGTTATCCCCTAATTGCAACTATTATCCCATAATCGAAAAGTTATTACCGATTGAAAATTTTATAATTTAGGATATTGCATTAATTTATGTTGATTGGTTAGTATTGAACGTATGTGTGTGATAGAGTTTATTGCATTTGGAAGCCGTTAGAACGGATGTTGCATTTGTGCGAACGCGAGTTTTGTATTTGTGCGAACACGCAAATTGATTTAGTATAAATGAATTTGTAATAAATGAATTTTGTGTATAAATGAATTTAGTACTTATGTAATAAAACGGTAAAATATAAACCAATATTAGTTAAACGAGTTATATATTCAAATTTAATATAAACAAATATTTAAATCCTTAGATATATTTATCCCTGTCTGACAGTGTTGTATATGATCGTTTTAAGGATATTCGTTTTTTTTCACAAAACGGACAACTCTATTCATCTGATACATCATTTGTCAGATTTGTCCCTGTATTGGAAAAGTTACAAACACTATAAAGTAATTATATTTCGTCAATCATATCACTTTAAACGGTTTACAAAATTTCGACGGCATTTCCTTTACGTTCCTTGTGTACATGCATTTCTGTACGATACAAGGAACACGAGGAGAATGCTACCGAAATTTTGTGAAATCGTTTAAAATAATATGATTTACGGAATATAATTACTATTGTGTCTGTAAAGGGAAGTAGAATGACCGACCATCAAAGAAAACACATAAGTGGCAATGAATCAATAGTTGTTTATTTAAAATGAAGTTTGTAGAACACATATAAAATTTAGTACATGTTTACTAAATCAGTAAATAAAATTTAAACAAAATATAAAATGAACGATTTATAATTTTTTTACTTTATCATAGGTTTTCAAGTAGGAAAAATGGTCAATTACTTCAATGATCGGAGCTAGATGTATCAAAGAAGGGAAATTAATGGCGTAATAAGTGAACATTTTCTAAAAGGGGTACAAGTGTTCATCAAATTTGCTATAAGTAATATTGCAAACGATGAAGAAATTCATTGTCCATATAGTAGATGCAAATTGTTGAACTATTTAGTACCAATATAGCTATGGTTCATTTACGTCAATACGGTTTCGTACCCAATTATTTGTTGTGGGATCGTCATGGACAAATTGTAGCCCCTAATAATCAAGAACAGTCGGTGGAGGTCATTAGTGATGAAGTTAGTACGAATCTCATAGAACATATGGTCGAAGATGCGGCACGATCAAGGTTCCCTACCGTTGAAATTGATAATGACGATGTTAACGTCGAAGAGGAACCAAATGTTGGAGCTAAAAAAGTATATGATTTATTGGATCATGCTAAAAAACCCCTTTGGAATGGATGTTTAAGCGGCTCTCAATTATCGGTAACTGAAGAATACATTGCAATGAAATCAAAATACAACCTTACAGAAGCTGGATTTACGGCTGTTGTTCAAGCTGCTAAACGTCATATGCCACCCGATAATTTAATGTGCGAAAATTATTATGAAGTGAAAAAACTGTCATCTTTCGGTTTGCCATATCAAAAAATAGATACATGTTTAAAGGGTTGTATGCTGTATTGGAAAGAAGACATCAATCTTAGAAATTGTAAAATATGTAATCAAGAAAGATACAAACCGGAGGAAAAAGAAAGGAAAAGAAGTTCCGTACAAGCGTATGCATTATTTACCCATCACCCCTAGACTTCAACGGTTATATGCATCATCTATCATCTGTAATAGCGCATCATATGAGATGACACCGTGTGAGAACACCTCAAGAAGGTACGTTGACACATGGCACAGCATGAGAACACCTTAACAAGGTACGTTGACACACCCATCCGATGGAGAAGCATGGAAATATTTTGACAAGAAATATCCCGATTTCGCAGCGGAAAGCTGCAACGTTAGACTAGGTTTATGTACAGACGGCTTCATACCGTTTTCTCAGTTTGGTTCTAAATATTCATCTTGGTCTATAATAATCACACCTTACAATCTACCCCCGTGGATGTGTATGAAAACTCCATATATGTGCACTTATATTTAACTCCATATATGAAAACTCCATATATCTATAATTGTCTAAAGTTCTATTTTACATTTAATGCAGTAGGTTTGAGTTGGAGCCATCTAAAGTGGTTCTGAATATTTCTAAGCAGACGTATATGGGTAGGACGAGCGATTGCTGGCCTAAGTGGAGCAAGATCCCCGATGATGTGAGAGAGACCATTTGGCAAGATTTGCTAGTAAGTTTACACCACTTTACAAAATGATTAATTAAATACAAATAAATAATTAATAATATTTTCTCATGTACATGGCGCAGTAGATTTGCAAGAGTCTGACATCAACTTAGTTCAGCGACACTCGAACTCAAAGATTGCTAAGAACTATAGGGAGAAGATGTCAAAGATTAAAAAAGTGGGGAAGAAACCAAAGTGGATGAGTGCGGGTGTATGAGATAGGTGGGTTGACTGGTGGAACTCTGAGGAGTTCAAGGTAAATCTATAATGAATCTCAGTAATTTTTTTAACGTTTAATAAATAATTATTCATTGTAAATTTGCACGAGGAGTCAGAAAGGAACTCAGCAAATAGGAGCATGAATCCAGTAACTCATCGTGGAGGCTCCAAATCTTTCCAGCGTCACTGCGAAGATTCAGTAAATTTATCTATTATCACATTTGTATATTGATCAGTTCAGTAATTAGTTATGTGGAGTTAAATTATCCAAATTATCAATTGCAGGAACGAGCTTATGGACATCCCGTTGGCTTAGTGGACTTATTTGCTCACACCCACGCATCTAGGCAAGTAGATGAGTCTAGCAAAATCATATATCAGTGGGGTGATCAGGATAGGGCGACTGAGGCATATGTTTGCGTTTTTTAATTTCTAATACTTACATCGATAAGTTTATTAATTACTAGCTATGTAAAATAAAAATTACATTCTACTATTTTTCAACTGAAACTGTTTTTTCCTTCATTATAGTCAAGCTTACAGGAGGCACGGGCTTATGCGCTTCAGCAGTCTGGTCGTGATGAGTTGACACAGGACGAGCAAGATAACATATTTGACGCTATTATGGATCCGATGCAGCGGAGTAGACGTTATGGCTTCGGAAACGTAACGGTAATTAATCCTTTTGCATATGTACAACAAATTAGCGTTTAGATATATAGTGTTATAATATTTTATATGCTGAGATATCCCTTTTGCTGTTATTTCTATTTGCAGGCTCGACAAGCTCAAAAGGCCCAAGACAAAGAAGAAATTAAGGAGCTTAGAGCTATGATTGAGCAGCTACAGGAGGAGAATCGTCTGCGAGCTGTACAGATAGAGCAGCTGAATCAAAAACTTGCGGAGTATGTGCAAAATCATGGTACCTTTCCTTCGTCGTTTGGTGCTTCTGGAGGCGACGACGAAGATGCTTGAGGAGGTATGCTTTTTAGTGTTTGTGTTTGAACACTGTATATATTGACTTGGAGATGGTTATTATGTGTTTTAATGTTGTATGTATTGGTACGGAGTGGGTGAGAACGATATTTTGATGGTATGTACGTGGTTTGTTGACATGTTTTGATGGTATTTACGTTGATGGTACGGTGTATAATGTTTGAATGGTTTGGTTTGTTTATATTGGTGTTTAATTGATTTATGTGTGTTGTTTATATTGATATTGATATATATATATATATATATGTGTGTGTGTGTGTGGAATGTATTGGAAATTTATTGGAAATGGAATGGATTGGAAATGGTGTGGCTGGAAGGTGAATAGGCTTGCTATTGTACAGCAAAATAAACCCAGATTTTCAACGGTTTCCAACGGCTTCCAACGACTTATTGTACATTTTATTCAACGGCTTGTAACGGCTTTCAATGGCTATTAACTGTTGGCGGCCGTTGGAAATCCCTTTAGAAAATAGCCGTTGGTTCCGTTGGAAAACGTTGGTTCTATCCCAACGGCTTCCAACGGCAGCCAACGACTACGAGCCGTTGGAATAGCTGTTTAATCTTGTAGCGATATCAATTACTGAGTCGGAAATAAGATCACTGGCCCCAGTATGATGCAACTGCAAAGTTTCACGTGATGAGTGATATTTTGATGAACTTTGCTGAATGACACTTTCTTTGATGCTATGTGATTTGTTTGATGAATTTCTTGATTTGAGAATGATTGATTTCTTGCTGTTTTTCTTCAAGATCCAATTTAGAGTGTTGATGCAGCCAGAGTTTTCGAAACTGGCAAGGCGCGGTACTTTAGGTTAGGATTTGAAACTTAGATGATGACAAGAGTTCTGATGAGTTTCCGCACCTTTTTTGTAAGATATTGCCGTTAGGCAATGATATACTCTGATACCATAAAGAAATTTGATATTTTTATTGAGAAAGAATGAAAATTAATACATTGCATTGTTAAACTGTTTCATATTTATAAAGTGCAAAACTACACGTTTGTACAAAATTTTGAGAAATTGACGTTGGGCCTAGATGGGCTGCGAATGCTCTTTTACCCGCTTTGCTTGTGAGATCTAGTTATATTTGATTTTCGTATCCTTGAGCCGCATACTTATCTCATTTGTCCTTAACTTTAAAATTGAATAAGTAAGAACATAATTAATGTCAAAAACTTGAATACACTTAGAACTTTAATGTACATGCCCTAAACTTTCCTTCATTTTATCAAAACTAAAAGAAGAATAAAGAAAAAAGGAGCTTAGTATTATGCTGACCAACCGCCAATGTGTTATCAATCGATGGTATGCAATGGATCGGTAATAATATTTAATGTCAAAAATGAAGAAGACACAGATGGTGATTAAAATGATGTGAATGAAGGTATTAACAATTTGATTGTGGTTGATCTTGAAAGGAAGGTGATGTTGATTATGGTCCGATGCTACAAGAAAGGATAACGTATAGCAAAAGAATAACGGTAGCTAAATGAGATCCTGCTAAAATTGTAAAATAATATATAGTAAAAATAAAAGAAAATGTCGAATATTTTTCTAAAAATGAAGTTAATAGTAAACATTTTTCTTTATATATATTGCCAGCCTTGTTGAAGATGCTTTTGTTTGGTAGTTGAATAAACCAATATCTAGGAAAGTAGACTATACTTTTAAAGTTTTGAAGGACGAATATACACCATCTACACATATTCATTTTGAGCAAAAGTATTTATGCCCTGCTGGCACCATATATTTTGGTTAGATGAGATGCACATAACACCCGTTTTAGCATAAATAAACGCACTTATAATCAGAGCGATCAGTATTCGTCTTACAGTGATGTTTTTCTAGTTAAGTCTAATAATCTTAGGGAGGTGTTATCAATGATGGTCGTCTTCTCAGTTAATATTCATTCAAACAGGAAGCAATCGATGAGATGAAGTGAAGGCCCAATAAATAGATAGGGCATATAAAACCGCCAGTTTCATTTAAATTCCGCCTACCCAAAAAACTGAATAAATTTCAAGTAGTTATGCATCATTAAATTCCGAATCTAACAAAGACATCATGTGGTAGCTTCTGTTGACAAATGTTATCTTATTTCCGTGATTTGCATCTTTGTTAGTTGCATCTGTAAAATGATATCGCTCTATTTGGTTATATTTCAGTAGATAACAACCATAAAAAGAAAACGATATAAGATAAAAGGCAAGGATAATTTTTAAATCAGTGTAGAATGGAAGGAAAAAACAAAGGATTGAAGCAATAGTTAATACAAAATTAATATTCGGAAAATATGTCGTGAGATGGTTGGATATTTTGAATGAATTTATCAGGTTGCTAAAAAATGTCAGCCAAGTATAATAAATACGGTCATCGACATATTAAATTGTGGAATTCGAAATTTAATGTCACGGCCAAGCTCATGACATAGGGTCATTAAAATAACTGTAGATATAATATTTAAACCGTAGTCTACAAATGTTAGTTCTAATGTGGAATGATGAGTATAATTCCAATCAGTATCATAGAATAACATGCCATAAATAAGTGTTCTATACTTATCTACCGAATAAATAAGATAATATTTTCTTGCCTAACCCCGACCAACTATTTGATAACTCACTCATATAGCAGAAGTTTATACTCCTACAGCCAACTTCGTTCGTATCCATTTCACACAGAGATTTTGATTGTGTTTTCGTTTATAAAACTAAAGTTTGATGTAATTCAGGCATGGAATCCATATAATTAATGATGAGCAGTTTAATTAATCTACAATAGAACATTCGGCAAGTTATGGCTTTTTAATTTTATTACATGTAACATGGAAACTCAACAATTTATATTTTATATTTTAATTTAGAAATGTGCTGGAAATGAATGATGAAAATTGGGTAGTAAAACTAAAATATATAAAAGTCACACGAGTCTATGTCAAGGTATAAATTTTTATCCAGAGAATGGTGTAAATAGCTGTATGTTAATTTTAATAGTCTAAAGGGCAAAGAAGGTGTTTTATATTTCTACAAAGAAATATCACTAGCATCAGTAGTTATGATCATAAATTATTACTTATAGAGCACACCCGTCATGTTTGCATCATCAGTTTTATTCATCTAATTCCTACTTTCCTCTATAAATATATCCACATAACCAGAAGTAGTAGCCTGCCTCATCACTAAGCTGAAGTCTTCTCCATTTGGTATACTTAACCAAACAAGAGAAAAAAGAGAATAAAAAAGAAAATGGAGTCAAGTTTGGAGACTATATCTACCCTAAATTCAACCTTCAACTACAACATATCATCCGCGTCAGCTTCTCCTTCTCCAACTTCTTCTCCTCCTCCAACTGCTCCTCAGCCAGCAGTTGTCATCAGCCCCTGCGCTGCCTGTAAAATTCTTCGTAGAAGATGCGTGGATAAATGCGTTCTAGCCCCTTATTTCCCTCCCACCGAACCTCTAAAGTTCACCACTGCTCATCGCGTCTTCGGCGCCAGCAACATTATCAAGTTTTTACAAGTAAGCCCCCTGCTTCTCATATAAGTTTTCCTATTTTTTATTATACAACAAAGCCACCAACGAATGATGAACTGCAGGAGCTTCCCGAAAACCAAAGAGCGGACGCGGTAAGCAGCATGGTGTACGAAGCAAATGCAAGAATCCGTGATCCGGTGTACGGAAGTGCGGGCGTTATCTGCCATCTGCAGAAGCAAGTGAATGATCTTCAGACGGAGTTGGCCAGAGCAAAAGCAGAGTTGGTCAATATGGAAAGTCAACATGCAAATTTGCTTGCGGCTATCTGCGTGCAAATGGCGAACAATCAACAGCAGCATTGTCAGCAGTTGCAACTTACACCTCCGGTGAATAATGTTTGCGAAGTTGGACCTAATTGGATGATGAATTGCGAAACGGATCAGAGTTTTTTCATAGATGATACTCTGTGGGAGGAGCCGCTGTGGATATGATGAGACTTGGGATTGAATTAATAGCAAGCGTGGTAAGTATGTATGAATGATATTAATAAGTTGCTAATTTTTGTTTGAAGTTTGAAGAAAGCGGATCGACAAAGTCGGTACGCGGAGTTCTTTGTTTTCTTTATATGTAGTAGTACTGTCGAGATGTGTAAGAGTGAAAAATAATTGGAGTTGTATGCAGTTCACACGCTATCATGTGTTTTTTTGTTGGTCTTATCTGATCAATTCTGCAAGACGATTTATAAAATGTTGAAGTATTTATTTGTCATTTTTTTTTTGTATCCTCTTTTTTTTTTTTTTTCTTTTTTCTTTTTTCTTTTCCTGAAAGAATAGTGTAATGGAACATTGGAAGTTGCGTTAAATTTGGAATCCAAATGGGCAACGGTATCTTTCGCCTACATTTTTCATCTTGCTGCCATTCCTTTTTGTAGACAGGAGGAATACTTAAAAAGCTGTCCCAACCCATGGGAAGATTTTTGAATTTTGATATGTTAACTCTTATAACATTAATTTACCATCAATTGATCAATAGGTACTTTAAGTATAACTGATCAAGTATTTTTAGCTAATACTAAACGATAAATAATAGCATTCTGATTTTTTTATTTACTAAATTTACAATTATTTATAACGTATAAATTTTAAAGTTACTACATTAACTTTTATGTCTAATGATCATTTCACTATTATTGTTTGGTTAACACAAAAAACAAAGTGATGGATGCTAAACCTTTCTAGTATTGCTGTTTCTGGCATGAAGATTATAATACAACACTTTTTAAGTACAGAAGTTAGCCAAAAACAAACTAAAAGAGTGGAGCTACAATAAGGATAACCTGGCCTTAAAAATGGACAAGTGTAGAGAGAAATGTGACAGTTTGTAAGCATTAATGGATTCAAATCATACAGAAACCAACTCAAGGAATTATTATGAAGCCAAAAAGGAGTATCGAAAGCAAAATTGATATGTCAGCAACCCCATTGAAATAGAAATCTAGACGTGCATGCTTAACTCAAAAGGATCAGACAACCAAACATTTTTATGCAAAAATGTCAAAAAGAACTCATGTCAACACATTAACAAATATGGTGAACCCAGAAGGGATCAACCGTAAAACCAATTCTGAATTAACCAACGAATCCATTTAGTTTTCTATGAGGTGTAAAATAAGGATGGACATAAAAGCGAATTTCCAATAATTACATCTAAAGCCAAAATTTCAAAATTCCGTAAAAACTACTTAAATTCACAATATACAATGGAATGTTGAGTTTCGGCATTCCCCCGTACCGTACGGGTTCGCTTCGCCGTGTCTAGCCGGAGTCAACAGTTGAAGTCTCACATGTCGACGTCTCGATTGAACATCGGTCCATCGCTCCATCGAGTCTATAATCTGATCTTGACAACATTGTAATAAAAAGAATACACAATGTTACATGTCACCAATCCCTTGTATATATACCACGATTATTTCAGATATCCTACGATGTGAGACTTTTAACCTGTTCAACCACGCACGCACTCCATTTACAATGCAAGTCACACCTAACATGGAAGAACTCAAATACGTAGTATTTAGTATCATGAAGATAAGGCACCAGATCCAGATGAGTTCTCTTTTAAATTCAATCAATTGCACTGGGAAAAACTAAAAGCATAGCTTGTTAGTAGCAATGCGAGGTTGCTTTGATACTGGGAAAGTTCTGAGAGAAACGAACCACACTTCCTTAGCCTTGATGCCCAAAAAAAACCCCAATGAATCTATAATGATTACAAACACCATGAATGATTAAAAACACATATCATGTTGTAATTTTATACATAAAGTGTTTTCTAGGTTACTATGCTACAGAATTAAATTTACACACTAATTACTTATTTCAGAAAATCAGCATGCATTCATATCATGTAACATAGCAAAAGGCATTATGTTAGCATATGATCAAATCAGAGGATTTAATCCAATAGCGACAGGGAAAATGTGCATCAAAGTTGAAAAAAGAAAGCTTATGACAATGCGAATAGAGATTTCATGCTTCATATGATAAAATAAACGGAATACCTTGATAAGTAGATTAAAATAACTAAGCAATTGATTAACACAAGTCATTTTTTTGTAATTTATAAAGTAATCCCAAAGGGATATTGTGGAAGTAGCAATGGTATTACACGATGTAGCGAAAAAATTCATTTTTCTTCTTCAGTAATGCGGAATAATCTAAGACCAAGACCTAGATTCCCGACTGAACACCTCTCAATCTAATAACAATAACTTACTATTCAACAACAAATAAACAAAACAAAAAATGAAGAGAGACGATAAAATTTAACGTGGTTGGGTATAAATGACCTACATCCACGGATCCGACAACTCATTATAATTTGAAAAGAGTACAAGAGATTTTCTTATTACAAGATTATAGCTACCAAAGTGGAACAAGCAAAACTATAATCTCTGTAAAAAAAAACTAGAAGAGATAATTTTTTGATGATGATAGAATGGTTGAGATTCCATTACTTTTATATAGATGCTGATGTAGCATATATTTTAGATGCTCAAACTTTTTCAAAGCAAAATATATAGCTGCTTTTGATTTTGATTGGATTGCCATATTCAATATATCTCCACGTCACAAGCTTTTGATATATTCAATATTAGCTTTGACTTTTTATGCAGCATCAATTTTTTGAAATTAATTAATTAATTTATTTATTTCAAAACACTAATTGCTTGTATCTTTCACATATGAACTCTTCTTTACAAACCATCTTCTTCATCGAAACCTACATCATCTCCTTATCAAAATGAGTATAACAATGTATCGTTTATTTCAACATTCCACCTCGATGCAATATTACTGCACCTCTTTCTATCTTGAATCAACCGGTGACTACCAATTGTTGGGTCAAAGCCTCATGTCTCTAAATAGTTGTATACAAACTAATTAAGTTTGAGCAATGCTCAAACTTATCTTTAGGAAGTGACTTCATCATCATATCTGAAGGATTATCCATAGTATCCATCTTCACCAACTTGATCTTGCTTCATTCTTCCTCTAGCATAAGAAAGAATCTTCTAACAACAACGTGCTTCGTCCGAGAACTATAAGCTTGATTTTTTATAACTGAAGTAAATACAATCCCTCCTTAGTCGCTTTCAAAATCGATTTCAACTCTGCCTCAGTAGTCGACAAAGCTACTGTAGATTGCAGCTTTGATCTCCACGATATCGAGCCTAGGCCAAGTTTAAACACATAGTCCGACACCAACTTTCGTCCATCTCTATCACCAGCATAATCTGAATCACGATTGACTCTAGGAGAGATATCACTATCTACTCCACTATACAACAAGCCAACAGAAGAAGTGCCACGTAAGAATCCACTTCACTGCTTATCAATGCTCTTTGCGTGGGTTAGACATATATCGACTCACAACACCCATTGCATGTGCCAAATCTGGTGTCGTGCACACCATAGCATACGTGAGACTATCAACAGCACTAGAATAAGGTATATCAGTCATATACCTCTTGTCTTCATCCGATGAAGGAGATAAGTTATTCGACAACTTAAAATGAGAGCCTAATAGAGTGCCAACTGGTTTAGCTTTCTCCATACAAAATCGAGCGGGGACCTTCTCGATGTATTGTGCCTGAGTGAGCCTCAACTCTCGTTGCTTCCCATCTCTGAATATCTTCATTCGCAAAAATCTTTATGCTTCTCTCAAATCCTTCATATCAATCTCCTTACCGAGCTCCGCTTTCAACTCCTTAATTTTGACCATACTCTAAGATGCAATCAACATATAATGAAAAATATATCATATCTTCATTGCACCTCCTGAAATAAACATACTGGTCTTTGAAGCTTCTAGAATATCCTTGTGAAACCATATACTTACCAAATCTCTTATACCATAACCTAGGAGATTGTTTCAGTCCATATGAAAGATTGTTTAGTTTACAAACATAACCCGGCCTAGTACTACAATTAAACCCCAACGGCTGCTTAAAAATAAATCTCCTTATCCGGATCACCATACAAGAATGTAGTTTTGATATCTAGTTACTCAAGTTCTATATCATAATGAGCAACTAATGCTAAGAGAATGTGAATGGAAGTATACCTAACAACTAAAGCAAAATATCATGATACTCTACCCCTTTCTTCTTAACATACCCCTTTACTACTAACCTTGCTTTATATCTGAAATCTCCATTACTGCCATCTTTCATTCTATAGATCCACTTAAATCTAATAGCACTATTATCGGTGGGAAGAGGCACCAAATCCCATGTATGATTTTTCAACAAAAGATTCAATCTCCTCCTCCATAACAACTAACCAACTGGAACTGTCAACTGATGTAATAACTTCTCTATAATCACTAGGCACATCATTGACGACATTCAATGCATATGTTGCCATGTCATCAAAGTCAATGTCTTCGATGCCCAATCCAATAAACTCATCAAGCCACTTACACTTCCTTCTTTGTCTAATAGGTCTAGTCTCTGAACGAGCTCCACCTTTAGTCTGATCCTTTGTACTATCATCGGTACTATCCTCATCAACCACGATGCCATCGGAAACACCATCTGAACCTTTAAGAAAATAATCTAAAGATGAATTGCCTTGTGTTTGGTATTCTGAAGCTGTCCACATTGTCATCGGACAACAAAGGCTCCACAATCAACATAGCCTTCTCATCAAAAGTCACATGCCTGTTGATAATAATCTTCTTACTGATTGGACACCACAACCTATACCCCTTCACTCCTCTTCTATTACTTAGAAAGATACACTTGCGAGGTCCATGTTCCAACTTTCCAATACTCTCTTGTAGATAAGCTGGACATCCAAATACTCTGAGAAATGAATAGCTAACAGGTTATCCTTTCCATATATCTTCAGAAATTTTCATATCTATGGCAGTAGAAGGTATGTGGCTTATGAGGAAAGCCATCATAGATAAGGCTTCAGCCCATAATCTCTTCTTCAACTTAGCAGTCAATTTGAGGCAACGAGTTCTCTCCAACAATGTCTAACTCATCCTTTCAGCAACTCCATTAGACTAAGGGTCGTTGAGTGTGCTATAGTGCCTCTTAATGCCTTTGAACTCATAATAATTGATGAATTCAAGTGATACAAATTCACCGCCATTATCCGATTAGAGAACTTTCAAATTCTTTCCTATTGCTTCTCAACCATAGATTTCCTCTTTACAAACCTGGTAAAGGTGTCACTCTTAGATAGTAGGAAGTATAACCATACTCCTCGAGAGAAATCATCTACAAATGAAATGAAATACCTAGCTCCACCTAAGGATGGACAACAGGAGGGACCTCATACATCTGTGTGAACATACTCCAAGATAGTCTTTGCTTTGTGCTCTCCTGTACCAAAAGAAATCTTTATCTTCTTTCCAAGAACACACTCTTCACAAAAGCGAAGCTTTGAATGTTGTACTCCATTAATCAAAACCCATCCGCAAGTGTCACAATCTTGAAGAATCTGAATCAACGGAAGTAATTGAAGCTAATTCACCAACTACAGTAGTTCCCTTCAATAAATAAAGATTTTCTGCCCTCGCTCCTTTCATAACAATCATGGAACCCTCTGATATCTACATTTTATCTTCCTCAACTAAAATCTTCAAACCAAGCCTATTCAAATCCCCAACAAAAATTAAGCTCCTTCTCAAATCAGATACATGCCTAATATTAGTAATAGTACGAACAACGCCATCAAACATCCTGACCTTCACACCACCAACACCAACCATACGCAAGAAGCATCATTGTTTATCAAAGCTTCTCCTCCATCAATCTCATAAAAAGTGAAAAAGCGGTTTCTATCAGGTGTCATATGATAGGATGCGCTAGAATCTATCAGCTATATTGTGCTTCCCTGAAGAGGCAGAAGATGTAAATACATCAATATCACTCTCTGCATCTGATTTCTCTACAGCAGATGTTGAAGCTTACTTTGGGTCTTTCTTCTTGCTTCAAGCTTGCGACATTGAGCTATAAAGTGCCCTGACTTCTTACAATAATGGAAAGTCAATCGCTTAGGCCCCCTAGAATGAGACCTTGAATTACTTCGACCTCAATTCTTTGACTTTCTTTGGCCTCTAGCACTCTATACAGATCAGCCCTCTATATCACAATCCAACTAGTGCTCGTCAATTTATCACTCAACACTTCATTATGAAGATTAGCCTTTACGTCAGGTCAGAAATCTTACCCCAACCATATATCATATAATTAACAAAAACAGTATACTCCTTAGGCAATGAACATGAGAGGATCACTGCATGAGCTTATAAGTAATATCAACTTTTTCTACCTTCAGGTTCATAATCAAAGTGGTCAAATCATCTACATACTCCATAAGATCGCCCCATGCTTCATCTTAAAAGAATAGAGTTATTGCTGAGAATGGTTCGATAAGTGAGAGACTTGTCTTGATATGTATCAAATAATGCATCTTGTAATTTCTTCGTCGTCTTCTTCTGAGAAATTTCTCTTGGATTTCATCTGAAAGACTCAACTGGATAGGTGTAAGAGCTTCTTCTTCCATCTCTTCTAAAACATTCCTCTCTAGATCTTTCAGTATATCCGACTCAGAAATAATCTTAAAAGTCTTCTCCTTTTTAATTACGGCCTCCAGCTCCATCTTGCATGTGCCAAATCTCCTTTTCCATCAAAGAAAATAACAATGTAATTACTACCGGATCTACCTATCTTCCACGAAGCCATAGATGCTCAAATCCAAAACAAATTGACTAGCTCCAACACAATTTGCAGCGGAAAAATTTCGTTGTTTCACTAGTGCAGAAGAATCTAACGCTAAGATCTAGTTTTGTCAAGTAAACACCTCTCAATCCAATAGCAATTATTTACTAAAATAAGAAAATAGAAAATAAAGGAAGATGATAATATTTAACGAGGTTCGTTCTAATTGACCTACATCCACGGACCCAACAACTCACTATGATTTGAAAAGAGTACAAGAGATTTTTTTATTACAAGATTATAGCTACCAAAGTGGATCCAAAAAAAAACTATAACCTCTTTAAAAAAAACTAAAAGAGATTTTTTTTATGATGATGAAAGGCAGATTGAGATTCCACTACTTTTATATAGATACTGGAGCATATATTTTGGATGTTCAAACTTTTTCAAACCAAATTATATGACTGCTTTTGATTTTTATTAGATTAGCATATCTAATACATCTCCATGTCTCATGCTTTTGATATATTCAATATTAGCTCTGACTTTATATCATCAACAATTTTTTGAAATAAATTTATTTATTTATTTCAAAACACTAATTTGCTTGTAACTTTTACATACGAACTCCTTTTTGCAAACCATCTTCTTCATCGCATACCACATCATCTCCTCATCAAAATGAGTATAATATTGTATTGCTTATTTTGAACACACATTGGAACCATTATCCCTTACCTATTTACTATTAAAATGGAGCACTTCTCAATTTTTAAGGATTTAAAACCGTACGGTAGTAAAATTAAGCATGTTGACAAAGTAGATTCTGAGTTAACACACCTCATGTATGCATATGATCGGCTTCTTTTTCCATAGCAAATATACAAGATACAATGACAATCAAGAAGGCTTTCAATAAAATAAGTACGAATTCAAGTCTACAAATGAATATTGCTAAAACAAAGATATTTTCAACAAAGGGTGCACATATAAAGATATGGTTTATGACATACTTAGGATTATAGAAGGAGAACTACCAATAAAATACTTAGGTTTGCGTTTTTCAATTCGGCACCTTAAAGTAGATTCATGCAACAATCTATTTGGAAAAATAAGGAGTAGGGTAGACAGTGGAGAATGCAAATGTTTAGGTATTGTAGGAAGTATTGAACTAATTCATTCTACTATAATGTCTATGAGAGGTTAAGGGAATCGTAAATGAAATTATGTAATTTGTTACATATACACTGCTCTATAACCAATCTTGTTCCTAATTAAGGTATCTAATTTCTATTATATATTTTGTTATATAATGATACAATTAACTAATTAATCAAAATATATAACTAAAAAATCCTTAAATGATATAATGTATGATAATAGTTACAAATTGTTACGATCATGAGAAAATTATCATAACATCGAATAACATATTGTTTTAACATTCCTAGTACAAATGTTTCAAGAAAGGATACTGATACATCATTGAGACTATAATACCTAACTTCACCAAATGTTGGGAAGCGTATTATTCAGGGCTGTTGGACACCAAAGGATTACATACTCATAATTATTGGATAACTATGAAATGACTCGTCCGAAAGTTGCTTATTGATCAATAACAACTATGTCAAACAGGAAATCTCATATTAACAATGTTACATAATACCCTTGAATAGAGAGTAACATTGAACTTCAATGTGAATACTCTACTATGATTATAGTTAAATCATGGCATAATGATCCATCGAGCAACTGTAGTTGGGTTTGAATTGAAATATTGGAAGTGAAGTATTTTCTAACAGAGAATGATTCTCCTCGGTTGTTTGAGATTAGTATCATAGACAACTATAGCCAACTCAAAGTCAAAATCTCTAACCGTAGTAGTATGGTTAATAATAAATGTTATTATTGAACCAACAACTTTGTTTATGGATTAACTAAGTCGAATATGGATGAAGCTGGAATTTTGATCCGATTAAAATTACATAAATCCTAAAGTGATATAGTGTTGATGAAGAGGATGTGTATATATAATCATTGCTAAAAGATATAGCTTATAAGTTGATATTACTAAAATCGTTTATGAGTGATGAATTTAGCCAAACGGTCACACCACAAACTAAGATAATGCGTGAATGTAATATTTGCATTGTTTAAACCAAATTCACACTACTGAGTGGCATAACTACACTTATGAATTCTTCCAAAAACCTACATAATTTAATTAATTTATAAAATATTATAAATTAACTAATATCTAAGAAATACTAATTATTATTTAATTTATTTGATGTTAGGGAGTTGTGTGTAATTATTTGAGGGAATATATTAAGGTCACATTTGCATGCATTGATATATGATATTGGTGTGCTTTAGATGAGTCTGAATAAAATATAAATGCATGAAGAGATGTATGGAAATTTTGTGCCATTTGGTGGCAATTTTGGTAGGCCATATAGTGAGAAGAGAGAGATGTAGTGAGAGAAAATTAAGGGATTAATTAAGGAAGTTTTAATTTAAAGAATGAAAAATGTTTCATTCTTTCAAACAAAATAAATCCACTAGTTTTATTCTCATTAATTCTTTTACTTATTTTCATTTCTTTCTCTTCTCCTCTCCATAACTGTGGTAAAAAATTCACTTATCCCTTCCACCACAAAGTCAACTCCAAATCAAATGAATACAAAAATAAAATAAAGCTAAATGTTTCATCCTTCTCATGCAAAACTGGCTGTGGATCAAGTTTGAGATCTAAGGAGCAATCTTAAATAATTGTATTGCAAAGGGCATGACTTTTTAGGTTGACTTAACTGTAATATATTTATATTGAATTACCACATGTTGAATCTATTTTAATCCTCCTATGTATTTTCAGTTGGATATAAAATCTAACCTGTGTATGATTTATTTTGTGTATTAATATTATTATCGGATTTGAAATCATTAGTTTATATAAATTAGATTGATTTCAAAATTTATTTTTTGTTATCATAATTAAATAATTTATTAGTCTAAAATCGATTTGGTCTTGATTTATTTTGCGCATCGATATTGTTTATTAGAACCAAGATTATCAATTAACGTAGATCTATTTACTGTAACAAAATTTTACTTTTGTTATCACAATTTAATTCACATATAAATGCAGATTTATTATTTAATTAGTTGAATCGGGCGTGCGCATACATATGTACGTACATACATACATATGCTTCAGTTTTAAGTTTTCAACATTGAAAACCAACATAAATCAAATCCTTTGATTAGGTTGATTTGTAAGTGCGAACCCGTGCTTCGCACATGGTTGTTGCAAAAATATTGCAATCGTAGATGTCATAACCAAATAGAAAGAATGGCTCTGGTGGCAAATTTGTATGATACATAAAATTTGAATATAACAGAATTAGTATCCAATTGAAGAGGATGGGTATGTGGTAGCAAGTTATAACATAACGATAGAGCGGTTTTACACATGAAAGAACTATCGGCTAATTAGTTTCTCTTAGTCTCTCTCGCTTTCTAAGTTTGCTTTTTAATTTCTTAGAGAGGCTATCAATAAAAACAGAGACCTTATTAATAGTCCCTCTCGCTTTGTAAGTTATTAAATGGGTAATGAATTAGGCTCATATGCGTATAATAATAGTTTGATATTTTTCCCATTTCCATCAATATGTTTATTGCTTTAATACAGAAGAAAAATAACAATGAACCGAAATGAAAATAATTTGTTTATCCATCCGAATACCGATCCAATGTTAGAAAAAACATAGTAATACAAAAAACTATGTTTGTGTACGCAACATTGGATCTTCATTCATTATTCATAAAACTCAACCATGCCTACTATAAAATAGTTCTTCATCGTTAATGATTATTACTATTATAGTACACTGTGGTATTTTGACCAATAAATTGAATTAGTTGCATGATCAACCTCACAAATGCATACAATAATATTTTATAAGTTTCAACCTTGTGAAATAATTTCATTAGAAGTCAAAAGAATGGTTGCCTTGGAAACTGCTTCGATATCTCAAAAATATACCAACTTTGATTTCAAATAAATAAAACAATGATTGCAGACCATAATAAGGTTAAATTTTATACGTAAAGAGATCAAATATTCAATATTAATATTCGTAGATAAAAGGTTGTTTTTTGTTTTTTATGTTATTTAAGGAAAAGTTTATATACCGATGAATCTATAAAATAATTCGCATTTTTTGAAAATTTGAAAGCTAAAGGTAACTTCCACTTCTTGAAAGTTAACTCGTGCTTTTTGTATAGTTTCTCGAAAATTGTATAATTTTTTAATAATGGTAAAAATATGAAATCTTGATAGAAGGTTTAGTTAAAAAACAACAACGTACACATACAGAAAGCTCAAATCAATTTTCATTTTTGTTTAAATTATAAGTTAATCCATGCTTTCTATTACTCAAAAGTATGAACCTTTTCTATATTTCCAATGACAGGGAAATTTTCTTATAACTAAAAAATAAAAACTTGATACTCAAAGAGCCTACTGCTTATTTGAACTAAACTTAAAAGATAACATCACAAATGATTATGCCCACCCATAATATTGATTGAATATTTGATGTAACTAATTATCAGAATGCACACCTTATAAAAGTTAACAGTGGTATTCATAAAACAAAAATATAAACAGCCAAATAAGGAACAATTAATGGTTATGAGTTGGTAGCTAAAGACTAAGACATGCAAAATTAGGCTATGGAGTTGTCATCTAATAAATGTTTTTATCTTGTTAATATTTTAATCCAAAATACAGTCATTCTGACAAATTTTGTTAATTTGCTACATCATTCGACATGTAAACTTTCCTTTTTTTGAATAATACCTACTTCTTAGAAAATATGACTATGACATCTCATTTATTATGAGACATAGCATGCTGTAATCATGCGTTTAGGTAGATGATGCTTTATGATACTTTGTTAGTACAAGTTCTTCACAACTTGGTCAACCATCTCCATTTCCGCAAAAAACATTAAGTTTCCTTTTTAGCTTCCCCACTCGTCTACTCCCTTTATAGTCCACCTTTCCACCTATGCGAAAGATAGTCCAGTCCCTATAGGTTACAAATTCATTGACTAAATTTGAGACAAAATTTAGGAAAATCTTCAACCTAAGGCAAAATAAGTGATATCATCACATTATATTTTAGTTTTTTAAACTAAAATTTATACGCTCAAATGCCGAGTATATTAGCACAATGTTTTGCATTTCATGAAAGTATACCCTGATTCTCAAACATGTCAATGTCATCCAAACCTAATTATACTCGGTTAAGTATAGTCTTCTACTCATTTTTCCTACAAAAGCAATAAGCTAATGTTAGATGTAGCAAAGATTTATCTATAAGAAGCACTGTTGTTTTATACCTATTCCAGGTAACAGGAAAAAAATAATGCTTAAAATATAATTCTAAGAAAATTTTCACTTTCATGTAATTTATTTTATTTTTTTAATTCACGCATCGCACATTTTCCACTGCCTAGATTTTGCTGAGCTTCATAAACTATTCTATGACATCCTTTTTTTATCGTCATCTACAGTGCCCTTAGCACCACGTCTGGTAAATGGGTAGGAAACTACTTGGCTTATGCATTGAAAGGAACAAAAATATGCAATAATAAATAGAATATAACTCACCTAGGATCCTATAGCATGCCTAATGACTATTAGCGTCCTATGAGCATTAGAGCTATCCCAATCTGATCATGATTTCCATTACATAAATCATAATAAATAAACTCAATCATGACCTCGAAAATCAATTAAAGAAAAGAAGCTTTCTCATTTTTGGATGTTACATATTTTAGTATTTATACAGCTACTGAATCCATTTCAAGTGTAGCTATTATTTTTTTGAATCTAACCAACCAAAAATCATAATTACATAATTTAATGATCATAAATTAGATATGGCATATACAGTTTGTTCTTGCAAATAACACTCTTTTATTTCTCAAGTACAAAGATTATTTCAAGTATCTCAATATAGTTCCAGTTAATTTTAGTGTGGATACGTGATAAACAATATAGGGAAACGATGAACAGAAGAAGAAAAAACATGTGATGAATGATGAAATTTTATGCAGTTCCTTCTGAAAGCACAGAAATTGCTCTAAAGCCTCTATCATGTGAGGAGAAGCTAGATATGATGCACATTTCTATATATAAATCAGTTTAGGAAAAAGAAAGGTAATAGTTTCAATTTCTTAATTCTTGATTTACAATAATATTTAGATATTTGAGCCTAAAGCTGCATTCTGTATTTTTGTTATGTATTGTATAGCTCATTATATAGATCTTTATCACTTATACATCAATGAAGACAATCTGTTTTCTTTTCTTTTGGGAGTACAACCTAATCTTACTGCATAGAAATAGGTGGAAATAAAAATCAATGCAAATTAGTCATGTTATGTTATACAAATTCATGTGCCAATAAAATTATTGGAAAATATACAAATAAGATAAATGATATATGCCAACATTTAATACACACCTATCCATAAACCTACAACTATTTGTAATTCTTTCATCATTGAGCAAAAAGGTTTTGAGTGCAAATAGAAAAAGGTATAATTGTAATTTTGGACATAAGGTAACTTATACTGATTGTATTTGATTCGTTTGCCTGACCAAGGTGACCTCTCACTCCACAACTAATCTAAAGTATTTTTTGTAATTACTTAGCATGCCTGCTTTTTCTACAGTAATTTGCATTCAAAAGAAGCAAATTTTTACTCAAATGACATACTTTAAAAGTTTTGCCATCAATGGGATCATCAGGGTTGTGAAAAGTAAAACTCCAGTCCATAATATACAATGCAAAGGTTGTGATAATGTAAATGATAAAAGAAACAACCCCACCTAGCATGTTTCACATGCAAATTCAAGACAATATAAACTTGACACTGATTAAAAAGATAAAAAAAAAGAGGAGAAATAACTTAACCATTGCAAGCGACATGCATTAAAAATGGTGAAATTTCCCGAGGCTAAAACTTTTGGTCTGATTTTCAGTGTCAAAGCCTCAGTCATAGCTACAAATAAATAGACCAAAGCAATTCTCTAAACAAAAACAAAAAATAGGCATAAAGCTATTCTTGCCATACAAAGTGCTTGTATTGTTGCATTGCCCATACTCGAACTCATTAAAAAATATGGATTCATTTATTAAACACTTTTTTTGTACATAGCATATTTTTTATTTTCATTACTGCATTTTAAAACTTCAAATCGTATAATAAACAACATAATTCATACTTGCAAAATTCCACCATCTGATTTGTTTGATATCCACGCCATAGGAGAGACCGTCAGGAGCATGAGAATAGCCACCTTAATTTATTTTGAAATAAACATTGCAAAATATAAACTATGATCATAAATATAAAATTATTGAAAAAACATGCGTATTTGTTTGAACTTGAAGAATTATTCCTGGAGAAGAAGTTTTATGGTTCTGATTATTATTTTTCTAATTGCACATGAGAGCTTTGGAATTATCCATTAGAAAGAATTCAAGCAGAATTCATGTATACAACTAAGCTTTGAATAAGTTATTGTATACACTACACCACACAACTCAATCTGCCACACCCAAATGCGGAAAAATTGCCACGGTCCAGAGCCGTGGCAAATTTACCATAGTCTATAGCTTTGGTAAAATAAATTACCACGGTTATTGGCCGTGGCAATTTTGGAACGGCCTTAGACCGTGCCAAAGCTCTCAAGAAAAATTCACCCCTAACTCTCCGTGTACAGATCTTGACGTATTCCCTTCTTCAAAATATAGAACAATCCTCATTCACAAAAAATAGAACGCCTTGCCCTAAAGCAATCTAAATCGATCACCATCCCAGATCTCATCCATTTTCACTCCCCCCATGTCCAGATCTCATACATTTTCACTGAAATCGATCACTGCTAGCCTGTTTTCATGGTATAAGGCATGCAGTTGAAGTCGACTACTGGTGAAGGAGCTTCTCGACATAGAAGTAAGTGAATTATTGTTTTTAATTGATTCCGTCGTTTGAAAGCAAATCTATTGATTTGTGATTATTTCGAAAGTAATTATATTGTGGGATGATTGTTGGTAAAGTCGGGTTCCTAAAATCGAAGTGACTTTTTTCATGAATATAATCATTTTGTTTTTTAAATTAGGTTAGTTTGAATTTATTATGGTTTTCCATTACCAATTGAAGTGGGAAAAGTTGATTTTCAGATGGTTTTTGCTTTGCTGTAGAATTTGAGAATACTCGGTTTTAATTAACAAAATAACATGAAAATTTGGAGAATTTAGAAGTGTAGATGATTGTAATTTGGCTTCCTCAAGAATCACGTATATCTTAAATTGAACAACTGAAAAAGTGCAAAGCAATCAGAATGACTATTCCCAGTTTGTTTTCTTAACACATATTAAGATTACTCTTAATTATAAATCGAGTTAAGCATCTTAAATATTAAGAGGTTGGGAAATCAAAATAGTACTTTAATGACAATCCCTCTTGGGATTGAAAATACATAAGATCAAAACCTAATACTGCTATACAAGAATCATAAACCAAAGATAGCAACAGGGAAGGAGGTTGATTTGAAAATGACTAGCACTAAAAACCAAACCTGCATAAACTCAATATGTAAGCATAACATGGTAGAAAAAAATATGACAATTCCAGCAATTTACATAAAACAATAGCATTCAGGTATAAAGTAATACCCTATTATCCTTTGCCCATTCACCTTCAAGATAAACCTTAGTAAGATTTTATATAACAATTTGCATCTCTGCCAAATTTGCATGCTTTACAAATCTAGCGATCTTTCTTGTTATATATATATATATATATATATATATATATATATATATAGTTTTCTTAGATTGGACTATCTATAGGGTTCAGTAATCTATAGGCTCTATTCTTATTGCATTTTTAGCTATCAAACTGTTAATAAAAAACCATGAATGAATACGTATAGAATTGTTTTATAAGTCCGGTGAATCCATCTGTTTTGAGTAGTCGTTTATATATGTAATAGTGCATTTCAGTTTGGTTTTAGATTTTCAAATTTAGTTCTAATATATATGTATGTATGTATGTATGCATGTATGTGTGTATATATATGTGTGTGTATATGTGTGTGTGTATATATGTATGTATATATATATGTGTGTGTGTATGTGTGTATACATGTATGTATGTATATGTATATATATGTGTATGTATATGTGTGTGTGTGTGTAGCATTAAACTGTTAAATAAGAATGAAAGAATATTTATAGAACAACCTTGTAAGTCTAGTAGTTTTTAAAAATTGTGAATAGTAGTATATGACTTTCAAAATGTTAAATGTTCAAGTGTGTAGCCTGACGTTTTTTTAAATCACATTGCATTATATATACATTGCTTTGAAGTTTTATGTAACAGGTTTCAACTTGGAAGTGAAATAAACTTACTTTTATTTTACAAATCTATCATGTTGTCCTAACATATTTTATATTTTATTTCCTTGATTTGTCTTGTCCTGTACATGTCCTTTTACTTGTTTCATTTTGTTACAAGTTTCCATTGTTGTTTTATAAGTCCAGTGGATCCCTTTGTTTTGAGTAGTCACTTATATATGCGACAGTGCGTTTTAGTTTAGTTTTAGATTTTCAAATTTAGTTCTAATATATATATATATATATATATATATATATATATATATATATTATTTGCACTAGCAACCATTAAACAGTTAAATAATAATGAAAGAATATTTATAGAACTACCTTGTACGTCTAGTAATTTTTAAAAAATATGAATAGCAGTATATGACTTTCGAAATGTTAAATGTTTAAGTGTATAGCCTGACATTTCTTTAAATCACATCACATTATATATACATTACTTTGAAGTTTTACGTAACAGATTTCAACTTAGAAGTGAAATAAACATACCTTTATTTTAAAAATCTATCATGTTTTCCTAATATATTTTATTTTCTTGATTTGTCGTCTTGTACATGTCCTTTTACTTGTTTCGTTTTGTTACAAGTTTCCATTGTTGTTTTATAAGTCCAGTGAATCCATCTGTTTTGAGTAGTCACTTATATATGCGACAGTGCATTTTAGTTTGGTTTTAGATTTTCAAATTTAGTTCTAATATATATATGTATGTATGTGTATGTGTGTGCGTACATGTGTGTATATATATTATTTGCACTAGCAACTATTAAACTATTAAATAAGAATGAAAGAATATTTATAGAACTACCTTGTAAGTCTAGTAATTTTTTAAAATATGCGAGTAGCAGTATATGACTTTTGAAATGTTAAATGTTCAAGTGTATAGCCTGACATTTCTTTGAACCACATAGCATTATATATACATTGATTTGAAGTTTTATGTAACATGTTCAACTTGGAAGTGAAATAAACTTACTTTTAGTTTACAAATCTATCATGTTGTCCTAACATATTTTACATTTTATTTCATTGATTTGTCTTGTCCTATACATGTACTTTTACTTGTTTCATTTTGTTACAAGTTTCCATTACTTTGAAATTAGTACATACGTCATCCTATAGCTTGGATGTCTTTAAGTCCTTGTCTTTTTTCGATGTTATTGTGTTGCTTTGATAAGTGATCACTTGAATAAGCATATTCACTTTTGAATTTTCGTTCTTGCTTGCAGCATAAGAATTGGTCATACATATTTTCTTTAATATTAATGGCATGTTCTGTCGTGCATTGCTTAATTTAATGCACATAGACACACTTCCTTTATATATACTTTGCTTTGAAAAAGTCACATACTTGGATATGGGCATGTATTGGTTAATCAAAGTAAGCTTCCTTAATTGAATTATTTCGTCCCTATTTGCATGTGCATGTTTTAGTAGCCACTTGACATCACTTTGTAACCTTTATTTGCCTTTTCATTTAAGTGGCCTAGCTTGACTATTCATATATACCATATTGCTTTGAAATATAGAGCCTAACTTTATAAATTTATACAAGTTTCGACCAGTTTCTAAATGCAAGTTGTTTTGATTAATTTGTTTTTATTTTTTATTTCATAGTGTAAAATAAGAAATGATATTGTTTACACTCATAATGTAGTAAATCATGTACGATATAGCGGGGCAATATGTCATCTAGTATGACAAATAATGGATGAAAGAATTTGATCGAAGAACCACACGATATATAGAAGGAGTGCAGAAGTTTATTAAATTCTTTGTGGAAAATGGTGGTGATAAGTAAATCTATCCTTGTCCTTGCACACAGTGCAAAAATATGAAAATGAAGATTAAATTAGATGACATTCATTATCATCTACTCAGATGGGGAATCGTCTAGTCATATACCATTTGGCATTTTCATGGAGAAAAATCGATAGAGAAGCAAAAACAATCTATTAGTCAAGCCATAAGTACCGATGAAGCTGAACATCCTAGGATTAAAGACTTGGTCAATGATGCTGATAGATTTCATCATTTTCATCCTACTAGTCCGTTGCCCGATAATATTGGGGAACCGTCTATGGTTGATGTTGATCAGTCGACCGATCAAAGAAAGAAGTGTAAATCACTTTTTGATAGTGCAAAAGAGTCATTGTATCCTTCATGCTCTAAAGGTATAACAACATTTTATGCCATTGTAAAACTAAATAGCTTGAAAACTCAATACATCTTTTCCGACAATGGTGTGACTGCACTCCTCGAATTTATAAAGGAGTTACTCCTTGAAGGTAACACACCACCGACAAAGTACCCTGACATGAAGAAGATGATTGAACTAGTTGGGATCGATTACAAGACTTATGATGCATGCATTAATGACCATTTTATACTAGAAAGATGATGCAAACAGAGCTTCTTGTACAATTTGCAACGAACCAAGATATAAGAAAACATTCAATGAAGAGAAAAAGGTTACCAAAGTACCTCAAAAACGTTGAGACATTTCCCTTTAATTTCTAGATTGAAGAGACTGTATAACATACATGGATAGCAGATGCTATGACTTGGCATGCTCGTGCCAATTCCGATTCAAATGTAATGTGTCATCCATGTGACACTTTTCAATAGCGAGTTGCAGATTCTTTTGGTCAAACATTTGCTACTGAACCATGAAATATCACACTTGGAATAGCAACTGATAGTTTCAATCCACTTATGTCCCTAGCCATTCGTTATAGTTGTTGGCCAGTAATTATAGTACCATATAATCTTCCTCCATCAATGTGTATGAAAAGAGAGTTCTCAATGTTGACATTGTTGATTTTCGGCCGAAACAACCAGGGAAGGATATCAATGTTTATTTACAACCGTTGATAGACTAGTTAAAGCAATTATGAGAAGGACTCAATGCATTTGACTCCTTTAATAATTCTAAGTTCACAATGAGAGCTAGGATGTTGTGGGCAATTCATGATCATCCTGCGCTCGGTACTTTATCGAGGTGCACAGCTCACGGCTATTTTTCATGTCCTATTTGTAGGGAAGATACTTGTTCTTATTATCTTCCTGAAAGTAAAAAGATGTGTTACATGAGACATCAAAGATTTCTTCCTTCCCAACACAAGTTTCACAACGATAAGGCAAACTTCAATAATGAACAAGAATATCATCGTCTTCCATGGCCATTGAATGGTTATCAAGTTGAAGAAAAGGTAGCTAATATCAAGATGAAAGTTGGTAAAAACAATCAAGAAATCGGTCGAAAACGAAAAAAGAAAAGCGATTATGAAGACCCTATCAATGTTCCTACATGGTATGTGAGGTTTATCCTCTTTGATTTGCTATATTAGAAAGAAAATTTGGTCCGACATAATGTTGATGTTATGCATACAGAGAAGAATGTCACTGAGCATCTCATCAGTTTAATTATGGGTCATAAGGACAAGTCAAAAGACGGCATCAACGCACGCAAGGATTTGAAAACCATGGTATAAAAAAAATTGTGGGTGAGGGAAGATCGTGAAACAAATAAAATAACTATAGCAGAAGCAACTTTCACTCCAAGCAAAGAAGAAAAGGTATGGTTTTGCACCATTTTGAAAAACCTTAAAGTACCTAGCAAATTTTCTTCTATCTTCCACAACAATGTGAGCATCAATCCTCCTGAGCTAACAAATATGAAGTCACATGATATCATGTCATAATGCAACAATTACTTCCGGTATTGCTTCAGCATTCTTATCCACAACATAAGGATCTGCGTAATGCTATACACCGTATAAGTCTATTCTTTAACATTTTGTGCTCAAAGGTAATCAATAGGGAACATCTTTTAAAAGAAAAGGCTAGTTTGGTGAAAGTAATGTGTGTGTTTGAAAACATTTTCCACCCTTATTTTTTGATATCAGTATCCACCTTATGGTTAATCTAGCTGATGAAGCATTGATTTGCGACCCTGTTAGATATAGATGGATGTATCCTTTTGAACGGTAAATTACTAATTTTTGTTTTATTCTTCATCATTCGATTTAAATAGCTACTAGTTATTACAATTAATTATCTACATAGGTTGATGAAAACATATAAAGGATATGTGCGCAACAAAAGATATATTGAAGGGTGTATTGCAGAAGGATATGTTGTACAAGAATTACTGCATGGAGTATATGCCAAAAGGAGGTGATGGCACTTATAAACATATCCGTGAAGCATTTTTAGACGAGGATGATGAGTTTGCTGGTGAGATGCCTCTAGATAGTGGTAAAGATATAAATTTGACCCAAGTGTAATTTGAACAAGTTCGTAGATGGGTCCTTAATAAGTACGATGGATTTGATGAATGGGAGAAGTTCACTAATTTATGCTGAATTCCCATTATTGAAAAAATATATTAACACATATACACGTATTGAAATGTCTATCGCAGGAGATATAACATCTATGTAAAAAGTACTAAATCTAAACCTCGAAGTAGGGTTGCATCCTTGGAAACTTGTAAAAGTTTCACTGTATGGTTACGTGATGAAGTATTACATCTTCTTAGATATTCATATGTATTTAAGTGGATCATACACCATCATGCTCTTGTTTTTTCACTTATTGTGCTTTTTTAGTTGGTCAAGACAAATGAAGATGATTCAACTCTTTGACGGTTGGTAAACAGGCCAAGTTCAAGGCGCATAGTTATACGAAGTACCTAGTGAATGGATTCATATTTTCTCCAAAAAGTTACGAAGAACGAATGGTAACACAAGATAATGGTGTTTGCATGAGAGCAATTAAAAAATTTAGAGTGAGCGGGAAGGATAAAAATCATAAGAAAACGGAAACAATGTATTATGGAGTTATTCAGCAGATAATTGAGTTGGATTACATTGACTTCAAACAAACGGTTTTTTATTACGATTGGGTAAAGATCGACGATTAGGTCAATAGTTGTAAAATTGATCCCATTTCGAACCTGATTGCTGTTAACTTAGAGAAATTAAAGACCAAAGTAAATGATGAGCCATTTATTCTTGCATCAGAAGCGAGTCAAGTGTTCTACTCAAAAAAATTAAAAAGTAATGGATGGTTTGTGGTTTTGCATACACCGAAACGGTTGACTACAACTGTGGATGACACTGAGTTTCCTATTGTCTATTAATCAACTTTCGAAGACAATAAAAAATTAGAAGACCTTACCAAATGCATGTGTTAATATAAGATGTATTTCTTACTTGAAATGAATTAAATTTCACTTATGACTGAATTTAGAATTTCTTCACTATTTATGTTTGCTTGTGCTTCATTTTCTTTTTATACACCTACTCTAATATTTTTGCTACGTCCTCTATGACATATATGTTGCATCCTCTATTATATATTTATGTTGAGCATGACTTCACCATCGGTATATTCTTAAAGACAAAGTAGAATGCATGATATTGAGTTTAAATATTACAATTATTTGAATAAATAAATGGAAAATTTATTGATAAGCATGATAGAAAATTTATGCGTCCTTCGAATGATTATTTAAATTGTTTATCATGGGAAAGATCATGTTTGTTTACCTTGGATGTGGACTGTTTTTAATGGATTTTTGCTCATATTTTCTCCACTTATATCGGCCTTTTTCCTATACTGGTTTTCTGCAATCAAGAAGATGATGATAATTCTAAAATTAAGTAGAACAAGAAAATCATGGTTATTTTTTATTCCAATTTTCTTTTATAAATGAAAATCATGGTTCTCTGCAACCAAAACTAACCCAAGCAAGCTAAGATTTATTAATATTAAGGCCATTATTTATTAACATTTACAAAACATTAATCTTGTTAGAAACCATGTCTCTTTCGAATAAAAGAATTCTCTAATGGGGTGCATGACAAAATAATACTATGTCTAACGACATTAATAATTATCATAAAGAGAACTGCCAATGCACATTATAGTTTTGTCTCTGAGAGAAATTAGTTAACATCTAAACTTTTGCAAATTGAGCTAAAATGCTTCAAAATACGGGTAACTAACAACCACGAGTTGAAAACGATGCTACATTCACTAAATAATGTATTCTGGATATTCAAAGGAGAATACCATGATATATTTCTTTCTAAAAATGAATACTTAGTTTATATGAAAATAAATAAGCTAAATATTAAGTCATATGATACTTTAATTTTCTTAAATTGTAGCAACTCATCCATCTCCTCCTTACTTGAATGCAAAACAAATTTGGATTATGTTCAAGTATTACATTATGCATTAGCTCCTTCAAAATAATCAAATTGAAGTAGATGATTATCCTATTAGCTCCTTCAAAATTTATTATAGAATTAGCTCCTTCAAAAAAATAGAAAATGGCAGACGATAATCCTATTAGCATGCAATTGTACCTTGTTTTCATAATAGAAAATTAAAGGCTGGTATGAAATATATCAAGTTAAGCTTTTCTATTTCATCTCATTAGAGATCTTAAAATAAAAACTTATAGTTGTTGCTCATATCCAATTATTCTATTTTGTAAGCATTTCTTAAGCTGATGCAATCAAGAATTGTTTGTTGCAGGTGGTTTTGGTCGTTTGGATTGCAACCAAGAAGATAGTAGCAACGTCAGAACCTGCAGAAGCGTCAACCCATTCAATTACACAGTCATCCTCTACACAACCCGAAAAAGTTAAGATAAATGCACCAGGTGCTCTTATTTCAAAAAATGCTGGAAAAATAAGCAGTCGAGTTGGTAAATTGGTTCTAATTCATGTGCCGATCTCATATGAAAGTTGGGATAAAGTACTTGAAAATTACAAGATTGACGTTTGGAATGAATTGCTGGTAAGCTAAAACTGATTCGTACCACTTTCAATTTTCTTTATATATATATATATATATATATATATATATAGTACCACATAATTTCTTTTCTTACGTAAACAACTCTTAATTTTATAGACATTTTATGGTATAGAGTCGGATTCAAAAGACTTTTTTAAAAAAAAAAATGGCCGAGTCATTTAGGAAACACAAGAGCGAATTGAGGACAAACTATTATGAAAAACACGATAATGACGAAGATAGGTTGAAAAATTGTCCACTAACAATCTCTCAAGAAGATTGGAATGAGTTTGTGAAAAATGAAGCAAAACCCGGTGCAATGGAAAGAAGAGAGATAGGCAAAAAGAAGATCACTATACAACTATGGTCATCATACTGGACGTGCAAGTCACGCTGTAGTAGAACATGAAATTGTATGTTTATTATATGATACAGAATATTTTTGTTTTTTGAATTTGACGGCACTACTAAAATAACACCATTAAACAGTAATTGCATGCACTGTTATGATACATTTCATCCAAGATGCTTTGGTTTTCTTCTCATTCAATTTTCATATTAAATAAGTTATTTTATAAGTTATTTTATTTTCAACAAAACTGTACCATTCTATTCTAGTTCTTGGTTGCATTTATAAGATAACTCTTACGGTAAATATGGACATAAAGCAATTGGTGAATTCAGGTTAACCTTTAGTAAGTGTTGAAGGTTGTTAAAGGACCGCAATATGCAAATCCATAAACTTATATATATGCATTTTCTATTGATTGTGCTTACTGGACATACAAACGCAAAATGCTCAAATACACTTTTAGTAATTTTATTGAACACGGTATCCTTCTATGTTTGCCTAAGTTTATTTGGGTTATCATTGGCAGTTTAACTTTCAAGAGACTAGACCTCTAAATTTCAATTATTCTTTTAGCTACGGTGATTTATGGTGTTGTAAAATATTTGTCCAAACTATGGAAAACATCACTAAGATAACACTATTTACAGTAACTACATGCACAGTTACGATACATTTCATCCATGATACTTTGTTAGCAATTTTTTATCATTTGATTTTCCTATTAAAGTAATTATTTCATTTTTTAACAAAGCTGATCTGTCCTAATTCTTGATTGGATTTTTAAGATAAATCTTGGCTGTAAACATGGACATAAAACATTTGGTGAATTTAGGTTAACCTTTTTAAAGTGTTGAAGGTTAACAATGGACACCACACAAAAATTCTTGAATTTACATCATTTATATTTGTTATTGCGTCATTTGTGCTTATTGGAGTTCGAACTTGATGGAGAATAAATACTCAATCACACTATGTATGTTGTCTTTAGTTATTGTTGTAAAGTTTTATTCTTCTTAGTGTCTGTTATTTATATACTTCATATTATAACAAAAATAAAGGCATATTTCTATTTTTTTATAATTGCGTCAAATGGCAATTTCTTTTACTAATGTTTTAGTTTTTGATGGAACCTATAAGCTAGGTACTGTTGTAAATATGGACACAAAGCAAGTGGTGACCTTTTAGGTTGTGATGCAGCGCACCATGATAAGTCGCCTACCTTAAGTCGCATTCCTATAAGTCGCTCAGTAATGCCACATTTCTACAAGTCGCATGCCTTAAGTCGCATTTCTATAAGTCGCTCAGTTATGCCGCATTTGTATAAGTCGTCTGCCTTAAGTCGCATTTCTATAAGTCACTCTGCTATGCCGCATTTCTTAAGTCGCCTGCCATAAGTCGAATTTCTATAAGTCGCTCAGTTATGCCGCATTGCTCTCTTATGTCGCATGAAGCTGTGCTATCTTCCTAAGTCGTATGCTGATTTCTTATGTCGTATGTTGTTAAGTCGTGTGATGTTGTAACCCGTTTGTTGTTAAGTCATGTGATGTTGTAACTCGTATGTGTTAGGTCGTGAGTCGTCTGATGTTAAGTCGTATGTGTTAGGTCGTGAGTCGTATGGTGTTAAGTCGCATGTGTATGTTATAATTTCCTATAAATAGGGGTGTGTTGTCATTTGTAAAGGGGTTGATTTTGAAATAAAATTGTGTGTGAGCTTCGACCACCATTGTTGGAAGTTGAGTGTGATCTCCTTCTTCTTTCCATCTTCGGGTTATTCGTGAGCGAATCAACGAATTTGAAGCCAATTCTCGGTATCACTTGCGAGTGATCAACGATCGAATTGTAGATCTTTCAACGCGGCATCTTACGAGATCAACGGGTTGGAGGGCTAGATTCCGGCATCATCACGATCAACGGAACTAAGCATTTATCGTCCTATCGGTTTATTTGACACGAAATCATCATTTCGTGAGGAAGACCCTGGATAGGTTATGACAGTTTGGTATCTAAACTGTTCGAACCTAGTCGAAGCTGCGTCAATTGGTATTAGAGCCAAATCAGAGACGGAAACGAGATTGTTTAATGATCATGCCTCCAAGACGTGCTAATCGTTATCATAATGTTGAAGATTTGTATAGAAGACGAGAAGCTGATCAGATGGAGTAGCATATCAATGAAATGTTCAATGAGGGTAATGAAAAATTGGAGAAATTGATGAACGACATGAATCAAAATCAAAGGAGAACGTCACTAGTTTCGAACCAGGGTGGAAACAGGGTTTCACCATCGGTTTCGGAAGAAAGAAGGATGTCACCCCAGTTTTATCGAGATATGAGAGAATCATCAGTTTCAATGATGCGAGACCACCATGGGTACCGAAATGAAAAGGGAAGAACTCAATGTGGGTTCGAAAATGAACTATATCGTGATGCTGAATGACAGGGTAGAAGGGACATGCGTGGTCGTAGGAACGTAGATGGTCAGGATTGATATCGAAATACATAAGATTTTGAGGAAGATGGTGATGGAGGTAGTATTAATTATCGAAATCGAGGCCAAGTGCGAAATCAATATCTGGATTCAGAAAATGATCGTAAATGGGAGTCAAGTATGAGGATGGAAATTCCATAATTCAAAGGTGATATGCAAGCAGAAGAATTTCTTGATTGGTTGTCGAATGTTGAAGAAATTTTGAAATTCAAGGAGGTGCCTGAGAATCGCAGAGTCCAATTAATTGCTACAAAACTAAGGGGAAGAGCTATGCCTTGGTGGCAACAAACTAAACTAACTCGGGAGAGAATGGGAAAATCAAAAGTTGTCACTTGGGAGAAGAGGAGAAAGATGATGAAAGCGACTTTCTTGCCGTACAATTATCAATCTCTTATGTATCAACGTTTGCAGAATTTGAGACAAGGGACGAAGACAGTGAATCACTATGCAGATGAATTCTATCAATTGATTGCAAGGAATGATATTATGGAAACCGAGGAACAACTAACGGCTAGATATGATGGAGGGTTACGAATGCAAATTCAAGACATGGTTAATATGTTTAATCCAATGTCTGTTGCTGAAGCACATCAGAAAGCTCTAGCTTGGGAGAAACAAGGGAGACGAGGAATTGGTGTGTTTGCGGGTTCTAACAATCAGAATAAGGGTGCTAGTAGAAGTGCTAATGTTTCCAAGGCAGTCAATAAACCAATTGTCAATGAAGCCGCTAAAGCAAAGGTCAATAACATTATCAAGTGCTATAATTGTCAGGAGTTTGGCCATAAAAGTAATGAATGTACAAAGCCAAAGAAGTGAGCATTAGTTGCAGAGGAATGTGAGTATGAGGATGTAGAAGCTGAAATTGATTATTCTCAACCATCGAAGTTTGATGAAGATGAAGAAGTTGTGTCAGGATATGAAGGGTGTAACTTGATGATAAAGAGGTCTTTTTTAGTGCCAAAGCATGAGAATGATTCTAGTTGGCTGAGAAGTAATATCTTTCAGTCTACATGTACTATCTTGGGAAAGGTTTGTCGATTTGTTATTGATGCGGGAAGCTGCGATAACGTCAAGAAGTTAGGGTTGAAGACTGAAAAACACCCTAGACCTTATAAACTGGCATGGCTAAAGAAAGGTAGAGAAGCGACAATGGAAAGATGAGCATTTGTTACATTTTCTATTGGAAAGAAGTACAAAGATGATATATGGTGTGATGTTGTCGATATGGATGTGTGTCATCTACTATTGGGAAGACCATGGCAATATGATAGAGCTGTATAACATAATGGTCGCACCAACAGCTACAGTTTCATGTTCGAAGGTACCCAAGTTACCTTAGTTCCTAAGAAGCGTGAACAAAGTGAAAACCAGTCAGAGAAGAAAGTGGAATCAACTAGTCTATTATCTACGAGAGAATTTGTTAAAGAAGTGGAAGATAGTACTGAATTGTTTATGTTGATTGGGTATGAAACAAGTGAAGATCTTGAAATTCCTGCGGAGGTTAGACCGGTGTTAAATGAATTTGAAGATGTCTTTCCTGCGGAATTACCCAAGGAATTACCGCCACTGAGGGATATACAACATCAAATTAATCTAGTGCCAGGTGCTGTTTTACTGCATATGCCGCATTATCGTATGAGTCCAAAGGAGCATGAAGAGTTGAGGAGATAGGTTGAGGAGTTGCTTAAGAAAGGACATGCTCGAGAGAGTCTCAGTCCTTGTGTTGTACCAGCTCTGTTGGTACCGAAGAAAGATGGTTCATGGGGAAGTGTACAGACAGCAGGGCACTCAACAAAAAAGCTACCAGATACAGATTTCCTATGCCAAGTCTTGATGATCTATTGGATCAACTCAGCGGGTCTGTAATCATTTCTAAGATTGACCTTAAGAGTGGTTATCATCAAATTCGCATAAGACCAGGTGATGAATGGAAGACAACATTCAAGACTCGGGAAGGATTATACGAATGGGTGGTCATGCCATTTGGTCTATCTAATGCACCAAGCACATTTATGAGGGTGATGAATCAAATTTTCAGACCTTACATCAGGAAGTTTGTTGTAGTCTACTTTGATGATATCTTGATATATAGTGCTAGCACAGAGGAGCACATTCTACACTTGCGAAAGGTGTTAACTATTCTTATCAAGAACAGTTCTATGCAGCGACGAAGAAATGCATATTCATGACGCCAAGTGTTTTATTTCTGGATGTCGTGTCTAAGGAAGGGATACAAGTGGACCAGAGTAAAGTAACCGCAATCAGAAATTGGCCACAACCCAAAACTATAACAGAAATCAGAAGTTTCCATGGGTTAGCTTCATTTTATCGAAGATTTATACCGCACTTTAGTAGTGTAATGGCTCCTATTACCGATTGTATGAAAGGAAAGCAGTTTTCATGGACGAAAGAGGCAGGATCTGCTTTTGAACAAATCAAGGAACTTTTAACCTTAGCACCGATTCTAGTGTTGCTAGATTTTCAGTTACTATTTGAGTTACATATAGATGCGTCCAAAGTTGGAATCGGAGGAGTGTTGAGTCAGAAGGGACGTCCAATTGCCTATTTTAGTGAAAAACTTTCTGCAGCAAAAATGAGTTACAATACTTATGATTTGGAGTTTTATGCTATTGTGCAGGACATGAAGCATTAGAGACATTACTTGTTCCACAAAGAATTTGTTTTGTATACAGATCATGAAGCATTAAAACATTTACAAGGGCAGAATAAAATTGTAGCTAGGCACGCATCGTGGATATCTTATTTGCAGCAATTTCATTCGTCATAAAGCACAAGTCTGGAGTAACTAATCGCGTCGCCGATGCATTGAGTCGGAGGAATAATTTACTAACAACCATGCGAATAGAGGTGATGGGTTTTAACTTACTTCCAGATCTTCTTGCCTCAGATTCATATTTTTCCGAAATCCTAGACAAAGTCAAGCAGGGAAACATGGCTGGATATATGCTGGTTGAAGGTTTTCTATTCAAAGGAAATCAGTGGTGTATTCCAGATTGCAGTCTACGAATGAAAATCATCAAAGAATTACATGAAGAAGGCCGCGACCGTACTATGCAGTTGATCTCAAAGTCTTATTTTTGGCCGTCAATGAGGAAGGAGGTTGAAAAGTTCGTTCAGAGGTGTCATATTTGTCATGTTTCAAAGGGGACCGCAACAAATGCAGGTTTATATATGTCGTTGCCTATACCTACTAAACCATGGGTGGATGTTAGTATGGACTTTGTATTGGGCTTGCCGAGGATGCAACGTGGCAATGATTCTATCTACGTGGTGTTTGATCGGTTTTCAAAAATGGTACATTTTATCGCATGCAAGAAGACTGCAGATGCAGTTAATGTCGCACAGTTATACTTCCGAGAGATCTATCGCTTCACGGGTTGCCTGAATCTATTGTATCAGATGGAGGCACTCGTTTTCTAAGTCATTTTTGGATGAGTCTATGGAGAATGGTCGGGACAAAGCTAAAATTTAGTAGTGCTTATCTTCCACAGACGGATGGACAGACAGAAGTTGTGAATAGATCCCTAGGTAATTTATTGAGATGCCTCGTGAATGACAATTTGAAGAGTTGGGATTCCAAGCTGTGTCAAGCTGAGTTTGCACACAACCATGCAGTTAATCGTAGCACTGGGTTCAGTCCATTCCATATCGTTTACTCAACAATCCATAAGGGGCCATTATATTTATCTATAGTACCACAGCAGAAAGGAGTGATCAAACGAGCTAATGATTTTGTGAATGAATTGCAAGAGTGCCACAAGGTTGTGCACGAACGATTGCTTAAGGCGAATGAGAAATATAAGCAATCCGCAGAGATTAAACGACGAAATGTTGAGTTCAAAGAAGGAGATTTTGTATATGCAGTATTGACTAAGGATCGATTTCCTATTGGTACTTACAACAAACTAGCTGCTAGAAAGATTGGCCCTTTGGAAATCGTAATTTTTTTTAATGAGAATGCTTATCAGTTAAAATTGCCGGATCATATCCATACTGCCGACGTTTTCAACGTCAAACACTTGATTCCATATCATGAGAATAAGTATGTTGAAGAAGAGGAAAGTGTAAATTCAAGGTCGAATTCTTTTCAACCAGGAAAGGATGATGCAGCGCACCATGATAAGTCACCTACCTTAAGTCGCATGCCTTAAGTCGCATTTCTATAAGTCGGTCAGTAATGCCGCATTTCTATAAGTCGCATGCCTTAAGTCGCATTTCTATAAGTCGCTCAGTTACGTCGCATTTCTATAAGTCGCCTGCCTTAAGTCGCATTTCTATAAGTCGCTCAGTTATGCCACATTTCTTAAGTCGCTTGCCTTAAGTCACATTTTTGTAAGTCGCTCAGTTATGCCACATTGTTCTCTTATGTCGCATGAAGCTGTGCTATCTTCTTAAGTCGTATGCTGATTTCTTATGTCGTATGTTGTTAAGTCGTGTGATGTTGTAACTCGTATGATGTTAAGTCGTGTGATGTTGTAACTCGTATGTGGTTAAGTCGTGTGATGTTGTAACTCGTTGTGTTAGGTCGTGAGTCGTCTGATGTTAAGTCGTATGTGTTAGGTCATGAGTCATATGGTGTTAAGTCGCATGTGTGTGTTGTAATTTCCTATAAATAGGGGTGTGTTGTCATTTGTAAAGGGGTTGATTTTGAAATAAAATTGTGTGTGAGCTTTGGCCACCATTATTGGAAGTTGAGTGTGATCTCCTTCTTCTTTCCATCTTCGGGTTATTCGTGAGCGAATCAACAAATTTGAAGCCAATTCTCGGTATCACTTGCGAGTGATCAACGATCGAATTGTAGATCTTTCAACACGGCATCTTGCGAGATCAACGGGTTGGAGATAGCTTGATTCCGGCATCATCATGATCAATGGAACTAAGCATTTATCGTCCCATCGGTTTATTTGACACGAAATCATCATTTCGTGAGGAAGATCCTGGATAGGTTGTGACAGTTTGGTATCTAAACTGTTCGAGCCTAGTCAAAGCTGCGTCAGGTTGGCTTTCTATGAGGAATAAAACTCAACAAAGTGTCACCATACACAATTTTCCTTCAGTACCCATCAAATATTCATTTTTCATGTACTCTTTGGTTCAATCCTGTTAATTTGCATATATGAACGCATGTACCATTTGTAACACACTCAAATCCCTTGTTATGGAATGTTAATGGAATAATATTTTTCAGTTCAGTATCCGAATTGTTCCAAAAGATTATTGATATTTCATTCACTTTTTTCTTCTTCTTTGTTTGTTTTTATTTTGCAATTGTCTAATTATGTTCAATTATCCAATGAGGGTTCTTTATCCGCAAACAGAGTTATTTTAGTGGCCAGCAATGTTTTTTTCTGATGAACATGACAGTTATCATATTTTAGGAGCAAAATTTAACTCAAAAAATGAGATCCAACTTATTTAGATTATCGTCACACCAAAGTAACTTAGAAATTTGCAAAAATTCTCAGAAAGGTATTCTATTGCCTTGTACCTAAAATCTTTTGATTGTTTAGAAATTAGCAGCCACAAATGTTGCTTTGACCATTGCTTAATGAGATGTTTCTAATATACCGAGTATCTCAAATGTTTCTAATTATTGGTATATTTAGTTATGTCATTGTAATTAACTTGTTTTTACTATATCTATCATATTTAAGAGTGGTGCTATATGCTCCATGGTTTTTGCTCTGTAAATTTCGAAAATAGCATGTTGCCATTGTCATGCTATTTTTATACATTAAGATGTCCTTCTTGGAAGGCACATTGTTATTTTTTGCAGCCTTGACCTTTTCTTTTTTATTTTATTGTCCTTTACCTTGAAGTATATTCACACACAAGCATTTATGACCTGAAAATTTTCAAAAGAAATGGATTGCCTTGGACAAGCATTAAATCACCTACACATCTATTTGAGCTGCTTTTTTAATTCTAAATGCATTAAATCACCTGTATCACTTATCACAGTACATATATTTTATATGCCTTTCGAGCTATGCTAAAGTCAGCACCCAAACATAGATGCTCTTTTGTGTTCTTTTCTTTCAAAATTAATGATCTCTTTCTTTTTTTGTTGTTGTAGGCCAGTGCAAATCCGACAAAAGAAATCACACGTCGTCAAGTATGGTAGAAGACTCACACCAAAAAGGATGGTACCATATCTGATTCGCTTCTACATACGTCGTAAGTTAAACATATAATAATTCAGCTATTCTATAAAGTCTTTGTAATAAATAACATCTCAAATATTACCATATTTTAGGATAAAATTGCAAAAGCAAAGGAATCAATCATTGGTAGTAATGAAGAAGACTTGCCATTGGATGAAGATATCCTATCACAAGTGTTTGGCAAATATAAAAGAGGTCGGACTCGAAGTGTTGGAGTCAAAATATCAAGGACCCAAGTTGAGGTTTGTACTATTGTGCATAAACAACTCAAAAAGGCTCAAGGAGGCACAGAAGGCTTGAAAGCTAGAATGGATAATATGGAGGTTACATTGAAGTCATTGGTCAACTTGTTGAAGGGACAATATGCGGGTCAAGGAAATCATTTACCGGACATTACTTCAAATGAAGGAGGAAGTGGTACACCATGCGGAAGTGTTCGAAGAATGTTGAATAATGACTTGGCAAATTCTTTGAATTCATCTAGTTTGGCCAATCAAAAATGCAAAACCCTAAACATTGACCTTGAGGTCATTGCAACAGCCACTGTCTCCAAAGATTCGACAACATCCATTATACACAGAAAATCTTTACCTCCAACGCATGAGAAGTTAGTCATGGACAATATAATGCTAGTAGAAGAGAAAACATGCAAACAAAATCATCCTCTTGCTACGACCTTTGGTGAAGTTGGAATCGGAATGTGTGTCATCCAAAGAGTAATATTCGATATCTGTAGACCCATAAGCAGGTATGTATGTATTATTATACTTTGGCAATTTTAAAATTTCTAGTAGAAAATGGATAAATAAAGTACATACATGCGCATTTCCTAGTTTTATATAATACAACACACATTAAACATGTTTAAGCACACATTAAACATGTAATTTAAAGATAATTGATTTGGTCATCCAAAAATAATTTATTTTGTATTTGTATTTTGAAAGCATTTGCCTAATTTTTTGAGATCATTAACCTAATTTATCTTATAACTGGGTTAATTTCAGAAAATACTTTTAATCAAAGCATATTACTATTAATAAGTAGATTTGTTGTAGAGGGAATTAATTAGTAAAATACTTTTTATGGAGTAAGCTTGAGAATAATAATTCTTTGATTATCTTGCTGCCTAAGGCGTTTCCAGAAATCATTTCTTTTGTAGAAAACTATGCATACTAATGTTAGAATACATATAATTTTCATTTTCTTTTTGAAAAATCAATTTGGAAAATCTGCGAAATTTGTCTTTGTATTCAAGTCAAATTTGTCAAATTTAATTACAGAGTTCTATGCTCTAATTTTAAGTTAACAGCAAGTAGTATTATTTAAGTAAATGAGAATCAATGACGTGGAACCGTCTTACGGATCATTTTGTTTCTTTAAAGTTAAATTTAAGTACAAAATTTTTCTGGACTATATCTGCTGATATATTCTAAGATTATAACTTAATTCTTTCTCAAACACACGTGTTGAACGGAGTCCTTAGCAAAAATTCATTATATTACACATAATACTCAAAAGAAAGGAAATACTTAGCCATGCATGCAAGCATCGATTACAAACTAAGATTATGCATCTTAAGATCAGAAAATTAAGCTTGCTATTTTTCATGAGTTTATGTTATTTCATTAGTTATTACTCTATCATAACTCATAATCATGTATGTAAGTAGTGAAAGGAGTATATATTTCTCAGTAGTTTTAAGCATTGGGTATCTCAAACGTACTAGGACTACAGTCAATAAGCACTATTTATTGCTCATTTTGCATTATCTAAATAGTATATTCACTTCTTGTAGATGCAAGGTGTTATACAGTTTTTATAACTTTTCTTCTGCTTTTTGTAATAAGCTATGTATATTATTTAGTGAACTAATATATTACACTTATATAAGTACGTAATTATTAATTAAGATTTGTCATAGACTCATAGTATCATACTATCGTATATATGTAGTGGTAATTGTAATTAAGTATTTCAGTTAATATATATTTAAGCATTTTCATGGCTTTTTCTAGTGTAGTTACTGATTAACTATTTTCAACATAAACCTTATAATTCCACAAGATCATGTCATGGTAAAAACTTTATGGATTCTCCAAACTAGCGTACAATTTAACCACTCATTTGTAAAATTAATCCCGCAACTTAGACAGTTAAAATTACATTTTAGTTACAAATATACCAACTACAGATGAGCATATATATCATGATTCATGAACATATATATTAGCGCGCGCGCACACACATATACATAACATAACATGTAAATATGTTCATTGGTAAAACTCATACTTTGGTGTCATAGCACTCCTTTGCTGAACTTTCAACTATTCATAAAATATCTTAATGAAATTTCCAGCGCATTCATCAACTCTAAATTTTTTCATCAGTCTCCTCATCTTACAATGGAAAGGGCGAATCTGTATCTCTAACTTTTCTAGTCATTTTTGGAGTAACATTTCCATATCAAATCATCGGAGAATTCAAAACAGATTCTGAATCAGACATTTCATAGTTCTTGAAACTAAACGCAACTTTGCGAGAATTATGTATCATATTATCAAGTACACACTTTGTATTTTTTTTTTGTTGTTGAAGGAGATAAGACTACTAAGAGTTTTTCCGGCAATTTTTCCTTTTTGATGATAAGCTGGAATATAAAGGCTATTTAATTATGGCATCTCATTATTTTTGACCTTTATCTGGTGCATAAAACTACAGCCGAGTTTTCGATATTCCCTTATCTAAAATATGTAATTAAACGTTAAATATTTAAAGTAGACGAGTAGTATTCATGTTTCAATTCAAATGCCAAGCATGTTAAACACCACTAATAAACATCCTTCTTCGTTTTCCTATGCATCAATTCAGCATTGTTGAAAAGCACATTTATGTATTCCAATATACAAGCAACTCTCTAGATATAAAACGCACTTTGTGCAAAATCCATGGAAGTTTAATTTGATTTGCTTATTGTTTAATATAATTCCACAGTGAGAATCTTTTTTCTCGACTGTTGTGGGCATATATGACTGTACAAATAATGCTCAAACGCCTTGCATTATGCAACAAGTATGTAATGTATTGCACATCTGAATGTAATATTAGACCACCGGTATGGATCCCATAATATCAAATTATACATGCGAACCATTGCTGCCATAAAATAAATTGCAAATAGAGTTTATTTTATTTGATACATTACCTATATTTTTAGTTGTTTGTTCTCTAACCAACCATAAAAGATGAATTATGACTCCTTAAACTTTTGTGTAAAGGCCCATTTTCCCGTACCTTTTGAATCGACAATAAACCACACATGTCTAACTCAAATTGCATGAAAAGACGGATCTTTAAGGGTGATAAAGAAAAGTAGACAGAACATAATATCACACGAATGGAATAACATATAATATTGAACAAATATTTTTACAGCGGAAAACTTTTAAATACATATATCAGAGTCTAACCTACAGCTGGGACAGTTATAAACATCGGCCCTTACAAATGCTGACAAACATCAAACAAAATACACTAAGAAAAGGCGATAAAGGAATATGTCCATACGTCGAGGAATATCTCCAGCTTTCCTCTGGAAACTCCAACTGTCTTCGACTATCCTGAAACTACTCGGATCTGACCCGAGTATTGAAAATACCCGGATCAGGCTTGATAAACCAGCACGAGAAAAACTCAATAACGAATTACAGTGTCATACAACGGCCTTTGGATAAAATTATTGGAAATAAAAAGTATCTCATAAGACCACATCCATATATAAACACGAACGGATTTTTACCTTATGATAACTAAAACACTTTTATATCAAAACGTTTGATATTATTTCTAATGACATTCTTTGAAAACATTTGCAAATAAACTTATTCATCTTAGCCGAAATTGTTACATTGATTAAATTCCAGCATAATAGGTTTACAATCAAGTCCGTAGGTTCTTATTGGAGAATGGATTTCCATACAAATGACCAGGCGTTGGATCTACCTTCCGAAATGGGTACACCTCTAGATGGATGTCCCGAGAAACCATCACAAAGCTTCTCTACCAACACAAGACCGGCCCACCTCTTAACTAGATGGTACCGAATATGTCGTCCCCTGGTCGTTACCGACCTTTAATCGAGCGCTCGTTTTTCATACATCACATAAATTAACATCCCGAACGTCATAGCGGGAAGAAATATATCTAGAAGGGGATGATCATACCCTATTTGGGAATGTCCCACTTAGCCTTGCTGCATCTAATCCTTTTTCGGTCGGTTTGATGAGGCTTGAGGCAAACGATTACCTTTTCACATAGCACATATCACATCTTTGAATGCCACATTGCCATTTCTGTTTAACTAATAATTGCCTTACACAAAAATACAACCCTTGAGCTCGTAAGTCTCAAGGAGGGTGTTAAGCAAAGAAAAGTTGCCTTCTCCGCCACCACTGATGTATGTTTGTAAAAACCAATGTACGTGATCGTTAGAAATGCAATGTCAGACAAACGTCCATACAAGTTGTCCGAAAACAGGACAAACCGAAGCCTCTTTCCTCGGCCATTATTAGGCGAGATGCCCTTGCAATCCGCAAAATCTCCATCACGAGGAGACCATTGCTATATATAACTCTATAATGGGTGCGACCCCGAGCAAATCAACAAGCAATCCTCACGCTATGAAGATCCACGGTCTTCAATAATCATCGTCTTCAACATGTCTTCACGTTCGAACGTATACATTAATTCGAAGTGGTTTTCGGATAGGAATTAACCAAATCCGACTCTGGTTCCTTCGAAATCCAATCATCGATAAAAAGAGAATATGAGTATATAGGATTTATTAAGTCTCTTTTCACTTTAACTCTTTTCGGATGATTTTGAAATTCTCTCTCTTTTAACTTAGAGTAATTTCTAAGAAGTTCATTCTTTTGCTTTGGAAAATATATCAGATTTCCTTACTTAATTCTTGATCCGAACTTCTTAACTTTTAAGCGGGTCAAAAACAATGTTATTTAAGACATCGTTTACGATAAACCCTAAGTCAATCTTAACAAAAACATTTTTGAGTAAATAGGATCATAGAAATCATTCATTTTGGAGATTACTTAACTTTTGGTTAATACCAATCTTCTTTTAATTCAAAAACTTAATACAGAATCTTTTTATTTAAGAGCATTCGGGCTTTCTTTTCGATCTGTTCCACCCCTCGCCTAAGAAAAGAAAACATAGGCCAGGTAAGTTCAGAGCACGGGTTGCTCCATCCCTAATCTTAGTTAAACACCTTGTTTTATATTCCCAGATCTCACAGGAGGGACAAATGTACTAGTCGTTTCCGCATACTCAGATTTTCTACTTTACTTTGGAATTGCTTATAAATATTCCAAATTATCTTTCAAAATTCTTAATTATCCTTTTAAAAACATTCACATTTTATTCTTGGAAACGTAGTTACATTTAAACTCAAATTCCAAAAGTCATAGAATTCGCAACATTAAGTGCTACGGAAAGTCCTAAATAAGCTTATTTTGAATTAAACAACTTTTAAACATTCGATAATTCATATTTTCCTATCCCAATCTATTTTAAATCATTTAAATAGATTTATCAAATTTATTTCATATTTTTCCATAATTAAAAACACCCATTTAAACAAATTTCCTGTTATGGTCACTAAACTGCACTAGCGCGGTTTTTCTAGAAAATTGATTTGGACTTAATTCAAAATCTACTGGTTGAAACTTTGATTTTCTTTCTTCGTTTGGAAGATATGGATATAATAGTCCGGAATTTTCTTATCTCGAAGAATTCCGAGCTATATTCCACTCCATACACCCATTTGAACTTTTCGGCGCGAAATCGCGAACTACCATTGCGCGACGCGTCTAGTTTTAACTTATTTTTCAATATTTGAAATAATCAATTCAAATTGGATTTCAACACTTATAAGATCATTAGAAACCATTTTAAATCAATTTTTCACTTTTTAAAGTATTTAAAATATATTTTCACTACAGGAAAATAGACGCAGGGAAGAAGTTGTGAAAAATTTAGTCTCAGGGATAGCAAGTTTGCTTTTTAGTTTGAAGGACACTTTTTAGCGTAATTGATAGTTACAGCTATCATCCTGTGATTTACACTAAAAGTGTCCTTCAGCCTAAAAAGAAAACTTCTTGTCCCTAAAACTAAATTTTTCTACAACCTTTTCCTTGAGTCTAAAATCCCCTTTTCACTATTACCATATTATAATATTATTTTATTTCCATTAATATTAAATTTTAAATTCCAATTTCAATTCAATTTCAATTCTAATCTCAAATTAAACACATTTAAAACTTAGATTTCAAATCTAATTTCAATTTAAACTTCAATTCAATCTCAAACTAAACTTCTCTTTTTCCAAAATCGATTTCAATTTCAATTTCACTATTCATCTTAATTTCAATTTCTAATTAACTATCCTTTTAAAATCTGATTCACTTCAAATTTCAAATTCTCTTTCATTTTAACTTTAATTTCACTTCTAAATGAAAAGAGACTTATTTTTTCACAATATCTCATATTACTAAAATATGGTCTTTTTAGATAAAGGGATTAGTTGATCAAAATGAACATATCCAATATTCATATTTATCATTAACATAACATCCATTCAACCAATCACATACATATAATTTCAAATCTAACATTCACTATTAATATCATAACGGGATATATTATCACAATTCACTTAATTTACCAACTATCAAATTATCCATATTAACAATCAATTTGGTATAAATATTCATATGTCATAAGGGTGTAAATATGATTTATAACATAATCAAAATATAAATTCAGAAGCAATGAGAATTTCTCACCATAAACCAAAGCGATTAACTTCATACCAACATTCTAATGAACCAACACTTCATTAATTAATTTCTACTCCATTAAACACTAGCAAACAACACCCTTTCCCATCCAATAGCTTGGCCGAGGCTTGAGATGGAGGTTGGCCAAAAATATAGAGAAGAAGCGGTAGAGCTTGGAACTTGAATTCCCAAGATTTAGATCCAAAAAATAGGTCATCTTCTCTCTTATTTTTGATTCTCTTACTCACAAAATTTGAAAAACTTATTAACTGAAAAGTTGTTGAAAATTCTTTTCTATTAAAGTTGAAAAAAAGAATCATTTGAATCCAAGTTGTTTTGAGGGAGATATGTTCAAAATCAAAGAGCTATTCTTGGATTCACAAAAATAAAGCCCGAAAATACACTTCAAATAATTGAGTTTCAGGTATAGAAAATCTCAAAAGTGAAAAAAGTGATCAACATAAAAGTTGTAGCCACTGAAATTTCATATGGTTTTAAAAAAAAAATTTTGTATTTTGGTTCTGTATTGAAGAACTTATGGCCGAAAAAAGAAGAGGTAAAATATAGAGAAAAAAAGAGTTTGTTTTGAAGAAAATAAACATTGATTTCTTTTGAAAATTTTGTAAATATTTTGACATTATTTCTTTATGATATTTTTCTATGGAATGGAAGTGACGCAGCGGATTAATCAAAATAAACTTCAATCGGTGAAAGTAGCAATCGGTGGATTGATGAATACCAAAATGCCCAAATTCGTTGATCCGAAGATACCGAATTCTAACTATCTCAAACACGTTGATAGCGCACTATACCGTGTTCAAAGATCTACGATTCTTCGTACGTTGATCTAGCTCACTAGATTCCGTGAATCGGCTTCAACAAACGTGGATTCGAGCGCACTCGAATGACGTAAGTGGAGATAGGAGATTACACTCAACTACCAATTGGAGAAGAAAGCACAAAGCAATCAACAAGAAATTTTATTTAAAAATCAACCTCCTTAAAATGCACAACACACGCGTATTTATAGGAGTTACAATACACATAGACTGACGACACTTAGGTCGGCACCGACTCATGATCCAGCTTAGGTCGGCAGCGACTTAACGACCCAGACACACGACCTATACAAACATATATACAGACCGACTCAATCAAACGCGACTTAAGATATTACAGCACAGTACACCACCTATACTAGGTCGTTGCCGACTTATCGGACAACACAGAATTACCATCACGCGACCTAAACGAGACCGACTTAAGAACATAACAACTCAACATCATATACGACTCAATGAATTACAACACCACACCTTCGACCGACTCATCTTCATGCCGACCTACGACTTACGACTCATCTTGGTTAAGTCGGCACGTCATAACTCGGGACTCTTTAGGTCGCAGATGACTAAAGTGGCTTCATTAACTCGCAGTTTCTCCTCCTTAGGTCGGGGCCGACCTAAAATATGCTTTGGTTCCTGTAACTCGTTGCCTTTTATCTCGTTAAGTCGTAAACGACTTAGAGTGTCTCTGTTAGCTCGTGAGCAGTGTTCTTTAGGTCGGCAACGACTTAAAACTTCCCAACGACCTAACTCCCAAACTTCTTCCACACGACCTAGAGCGATGTCAACTCATGGCCGACCCAAATTCCTTTCTTTAGGTCGTTGCCCTTCATCCTTAAGTCGTATCTCTACTTCACGAGTCCCGTTAGGTCGTAGATCACTATTGTTAGGTCGTGAACGACCTAAAATTTCTCTCTTAGGTCGTGAGCGACCTAAGACTTGTGAATTTCCAGAAATTTCAGATTGTGCTGCATCGTCCTCCCCTGGTTGAGAAAAATTCGACCTCGAATTTGTAAATTCCTTCACCTCAGATTGTTCATCCCCATAATATGGTATAAGATGCTTAACATTGAACACGTCAGAAGTGTATACGTCCTCCGGTAGCTTCAACTTATAAGCATTCTCATTGATCCGTTTCACAACTTCTACAGGTCCAAATTTTCTGGCTTTCAACTTATTATAAGTGCCCACTGGAAAACGATCCTTTGTTAACACAGCATACACCAAATCGCCTTCGTTAAATTCAACATTTCGTCGCTTCAAATCTGCATACTTCTTATACTTCTCATTCGACTTTTCCAATCGTTCCTGAACGATCCTGTGGCATTCCGTCAACCCTTCAACAAAATCAGCAGCTCATTTAACTGTCTCTTTCGATTGTGGTACTACTGCCAAATCTAACGGTCCCCTGGGTAAATTTGAATATACAATCTGAAATGGACTGTAACTCGTACTACGATTCATGGCATGATTATGAGCAAACTCTGCTTGGCATAGCTTCATGTCCCAACTTCTCAAATTATCCTGTACAAGACATCGTAACAAATTTCCCAATGACTGTTTACAACTTCTGTCTGTCCATCAGTTTGCGGATGATAAGCGCTACTAAACTTCAGCTTTGTTCCCACCATCTTCCACAAACTTAACCAAAAGTGACTCAGAAAACGAGTATCTCGATCAGAAACAATAGATTCTGGTAAACCATGCAATCGATACACCTCCTTAAAGAATAATTGTGCCACTCGAACTGCATCCGTTGTCTTCTTGCAGGCAATAAAATGTGCCATCTTCGAAAATCTGTCCACTACAACAAATATCGAATCATTTCCCCTTTGAGTTTTAGGCAAACCCAAAACGAAATCCATGATGATATCAACCCATGGCTTAGACGGTACAGGTAATGGCAAATACAACCCTGCATTCGTCGCTGTTCCCTTTGAAACCTGGCAAATATGGCATCTTTCCACAAATCTTTCGACTTCTTTCCTCATCGACGGCCAAAAGTAAGATTGAGAAATCAACTGCAATGTACGATCTCTATCCACATGGCCTTCTTCATGCAACTCCTTGATAATTTTCATTCTCAAACTGCTCTCAGGAATACATAACCGATTTCCTTTAAACAAAAATCCATCAATTATCATAAATTCATCGGTACTCCCATCCTTCACTTTCTTAACATATTTCACAAAGTAAGGATCTTCTTCAATCATTTCTGGTAGTAATTCAAACCCCGTCACTCCAACCTTCAATGTTGTTAACAAATGACTCCTTCTACTCAAAGCATCAGCTACCCGATTCGTCACCCCAGATTTGTGCTTAACAACAAAGGTAAACTGCTGTAAATACGCGTTCCATGATGCATGTCGCGCTGAAATCTTGTCCTGCCCCTGCAAATGCTTTAACGCCTCATGATCAGTGTACATAACAAACTCCTTCTGAAATAGATAATGTCTCCAATGTTTAATTGTTTGCACAACAGCATAGAATTCAACGTCATATGTACTGTATCTCATCTTTGCTCCTGATAACTTTTCACTGAAATATGCAATAGGTCTCCCTTGTTGACTCAACACTCCTCCAATCCCAACCTTTGATGCATCAGTGTGTAGCTCAAACAACAACTGAAAATTAGGTAAAAAAAGAACTGGCGCTGTCGTCAACAGTTCTTTGATTCGTTCAAAAGCAACTCCCGCTTCCTCTGACCATACAAACTGTTTCCCCTTCATGCAATCAGTAACTGGAGCCATCACGCTACTGAAGTGTGGAATAAATCTCCGGTAGAATGACGCTAGCCCATGAAAACTTCTTACTTCCGTAATTGTCTTTGGCTGTGGCCAATTCCTGACTGCTTCAACTTTATTCTGATCAACTTGAATACCTTCCTCCGAAACAACATACCCCAGAAATAAAACACTTCTTGTCATAAACACACATTTCTTCGTAGCAGCATAAAATTGTTCCTCACGAAGAATAATCAACACTTCCCTCAAATGTAGAACATGCTCCTCCATACTCCTGCTATATATCAGAATATCATCGAAATAAACCACCACGAACTTCCCAATGAATGGTCTAAAGATTTGATTCATCACCCGCATGAATGTACTAGGTGCATTTGATAAACCAAATGGCATAACCAACCATTCGCATAACCCCTCTCTTGTCTTAAACGCTGTCTTCCACTCGTCTCCAGGTCTAATTCGAATCTGGTGATAACCACTCTTCAAATCAATCTTCGAAAAGATAGTTGCCCCACTCAACTGATCCAACAAATCATCCAACCTCGGCATAGGAAATCTGTAACGAACAGTAATCTTGTTCAAAGCTCTACTATCGGTACACATTCTCCATGTTCCATCCTTCTTCGGCACCAACAAAGCTGGCATAGCACAAGGACTCAAGCTTTCCTGAACACGTCCCTGTTCTAACAACTCTTCCACCTGCCTTCGTAACTCTTCATGTTCCTTCGGACTCATTCGGTAATGTGGTCTATGTGGTAATACGGCTCCCGGAACAAGATCGATTTGATGTTGAATGTCTCTCAATGGTGGTAACTCCTTAGGCAACTCCTCTGGAAATACATCTTCAAACTCTTTCAAAACTGGCTTTGCTTCTTCAGGAATTTCAACCTCTTCACTGCTCTCTCACCCAATCAACAAATAGACTTCAGGCTCCTCTTCAACTTCTTTAACAAACTCCTTCAAAGTCAACAGAGTTTTCAATTCCTCAATCTCCTCTAGCTTGCTCTCCTTCTGTTGTTGCTTCTAGGGAACCAAAGTGATTTTAGTACCCTCGAACATGAAACTGTAGCTATTGGCACGACCATCATGTTGAACTGATCTATCAAACTGCCACGGTCTGCCCAACAACAGATGACATACGTCCATGTCTACAACGTCACACCAAATTTCATCTTTGTACTTCTTCCCAACAGAAAAATTCACACAAGCCCTTCGACACACCTTCACTTCACCACCCTTCCTTAACCATGCTAGCTTGTACGGTTTAGGATGTTTCTCAGTTTTCAAGTTCAACTTCTTCACAGCCTCGGTAGAAATAATATTATCGCAACTTCCAGTATCAATAACGAACTTGCAAACTTTTCCTAGAATAGTGTATGTCGACTGAAATATGTTACTTCTCAACCAACTACAATCCTCCTCTTGCTTTGGTGTAAGACATGACCTCCTCATCATAAGATTACAACCTTCATCTCCAGATAATTCTTCTTCCTCCTCAACATAAGGGGTATTTGAACATTCTGCCTCCTCACCATCATCCTCAATCTCAGCAACCATTGCTCTCTTCTTCGGCTTCGGACATTCATTGCTTTTATGACCCAACTCCTGGCAATTGTAACATTTGAAACCACTGTTAACCTTCGTCTTCTCAGCCTCCTTCACCACTGGCTTATTGACAGGTTTAGGTACATTAGAACCTCCACTAACACCCCTTGCTTGATTATTGGAATTAGTAAACACACCACCTCCACGTCTTCCTTGCTTCTCCCAAGCCAACGCTTTCTGATGTGCCTCTGCCACTGATCTAGGATCAAACATATTAACCATATCCTGGATCTGCATTCTCAATCCCCCAATGAATCTAGCAGTTAACTGTTCTTCCGTTTCCATGATATCATTCCTGGCAATGAGTTGGTAAAATTCGTCAGCATAATCACTAACAGACTTCGTCCCTTGCCTCAGATTCTGCAATCTCTGGTACATAAGTGATTGATAGTTGTATGGTAAGAATGTAGCTCGCATCAATTTCTTCATCTTCTCCCAAGATTCTATCTTTGACTTCCCCATTCGTTCACGAGTAAGTTTAGTTTGCTGCCACCATGCCAAAGCTCTTCCCCTCAGCCTTGTAGCAACTAACTTCACCCTTCGATTCTCCGGAACCTCCTTGAAATCAAAGATTTCCTCCACATTAGATAACCAATCTAAGAATTCTTCAGCTACCATCCCTCCTTTAAACTCCGGAATCTCCATCTTCATTCCCGATTCCCAACGTCGATCATCATCAATAACCCGATACTGACGTTGTCCCTGATCTCGGTCTCTGAAGTGAATATTTCCCCTCTCACCATCAAACTCCTCATCAAAGTCTGACGCATATCTTTGTCTTTCACGCCCTCTAGCATCTCTACCACCACTCCTACTACCAACATCCCGTCTATCATGATCATCAACATTCCTCCTACTTCGTTTATCAATACTCCTAGGCTCTTGACTTTCTCTCCTTTCCCGTTCTGAATGTGATGACACTCTACTACCCCCACGGATGGATTCAGGTGAATTTCTTCTTCTACTTTGATTCATATCAATCATAAGCTTCTCCAACCTACCAATGCCTTCATCAATCTTCTCATGCATACGTTGCTCCATTTGATCGGCTTCTTCTCTTCGATACAAAGCTTCAACATTTTGATGGCGGTTAGCTCTCCTTGGCGGCATGATTGCATCAACACAACACTTCAACAAAACAACAATAAGTCACGGCTCAACCTTCAAACAACTTCACTAGGCTCGGCTACTTTCCAAGTATACACGGCCTAACTTCAATTTCAAACACTTCTCCAAATCTAGATCCAAAATGAGATAGATTAAAAGTTCTCCTCTCGTTGCAACTTCAAGATGCACACGATGAACAACTTCAAACTTCAACTTCAAATACTTGGCTCCAAGACTCAACTTAGCTATGATTGGCTAAGTATGGCTCCGATACCAAAAAACTGACGCAGCGGATTAATCAAAATAAACTTCAATCGGTGAAAGTAGCAATCGGTGGATTGATGAATACCAAAATGCCCAAATTCGTTGATCCGAAAATACCGAATTCTAACTATCTCAAACACGTTGATAGCGCACTATACCGTGTTCAAAGATCTATGATTCTTCGTACGTTGATCTAGCTCACTAGATTCCGTGAATCGGCTTCAACAAACGTGGATTCGAGCGCACTCGAATGACGTAAGTGGAGATAGGAGATTACACTCAACTACCAATTGGAGAAGAAAGCACAAAGCAATCAACAAGAAATTTTATTTAAAAATCAACCTCCTTAAAATGTACAACACACGCGTATTTATAGGAGTTACAATACACATAGACTGACGACACTTAGATCGGCACCGACTCATGATCCAGCTTAGGTCGGCAGCGACCTAACGACCTAGACACACGACCTATACAAACATATATACAGACCGACTCAATCAAACGCGACTTAAGATATTACAGCACAGTACACCACCTATACTAGGTCGTTGCCGACTTATCGGACAACACAGAATTACCATCACGCGACCTAAACGAGACCGACTTAAGAACATAACAACTCAACATCATATACGACTCAATGAATTACAACACCACACCTTCGACCGACTCATCTTCATGCCGACCTATGACTTACGACTCATCTTGGTTAAGTCGGCACGTCATAACTCGGGACTCTTTAGGTCGCAGATGACCTAAAGTGGCTTCATTAACTCGCAGTTTCTCCTCCTTAGGTCGGGGCCGACCTAAAATATGCTTTGGTTCCTGTAACTCGTTGCCTTTTATCTCGTTAAGTCGTAAACGACTTAGAGTGTCTCTGTTAGCTCGTGAGCAGTGTTCTTTAGGTCGACAACGACTTAAAACTTCCCAACGACCTAACTCCCATACTTCTTCCACACGACCTAGAGCGATGTTAACTCGTGGCCGACCCAAATTCCTTTCTTTAGGTCGTTGCTCTTCATCCTTAAGTCGTATCTCTACTTCACGAGTCCCGTTAGGTCGTAGATCACTATTGTTAGGTCGTGAACGACCTAAAATTTCTCTCTTAGGTCGTGAGCGACCTAAGACTTGTGAATTTCCAGAAATTTCAGATTGTGCTGCATCAGGAAGCCATTAGAGAGGAGAGGAAGAAGATGAAGAAGCTTGAGAAAAGAAGAAGAAGAAAATGTGATTGAAAGTGAAGAAGGAGGTGGATATTTACAGAAAAAGAAAGAAAGTGGTAATTTAACAAAATAACCTCTTATCAAATTACCAAACTAACCTTACTTCAATCTAAAGCAATCTCCATTTTTTCAAAACTTAGCATCACCTTTCACATCCTTATTTATGTCTTAATACCTTTAGAACTAAGTTAAGTAAAATAGTAATTATGTTGGCTTTTGATATGATATTGATTTGATGTTTACTTTTGACTATTCTTACTTACTTTTGTTAATTCTTACTTACTTTTCTTAATGACTTATAGAATTTTTCTAACCTTGTTTAGTAAAAGTAAACTTGATTAGTTAATTAATTAATACTTACACTATTAGAATATATGTTCCTATATAAGAAAGTAAAGGTGCGACGACGTTGCGACAACTTTTAATCGACAAAACGTCGGTTTTCGACAAAATGTTTTTCGGTCACATTTTGACCTTTTTGTTAAACTATTTATTTATGTAAACCAAATTTAAAAATGAACTTTTTACTTCTTTAAATAAATTAAAACAAGTCTTTTTATATTTCAAAATCATATTTAATTAATATCAAAATCTCTAATTTTACAGTGTATGTAAAACTGACAAAATGCAACAAATTTTTGTTATTTTGATAAAACGATTATTAACAAACTTTTAAATCTTTTAACATACTTTTATTATCTTTATTAGATGTTTTAAATAAGATTTATCTTTTTAGACAAATATTAAAATCCATTTATTCAAGCCTTTATTTATTTTTAACAAAACTTAACTTTTGTCGATATGTTCTAAAATCCAAATTTGTACTTTTTAATACATTAACTATAAGAATAGATAATTATATATATATAAAATATTTATTTAAGATTTAAACTCCTTTTAAACTTAAATCGAACGAAATCTCTAATTTTCGAAGTAGAGAAATTACGGGTCGTTACATTCTCCCCTACTTAAAAGCATTTCGTCCTCGAAATGAAATCAAAGACAAAGGAATCTATCCCATACTCATCTCCTCAAATAATTTGGCTTATTTCTACCGATGATAGAAAAGAAGAAGGTCGATATCATAACAACACTAAAAAAAAGATGATGCCAAACATACATATAGAGATTCCCACACTAACCTGAGTACTTATCATGTACTTACGATTATATACATATATCAACTCAAACTTCTATTGTACTCATCCTAGTGCATATTGCATATTTAAGATAACTATCCAACCACTAAGTAGACAGACCCAACACATCATACTATATGTGATATTTGATTCGATCTATTATTTAAATCCACAACTTTACCTCCGAACTAGTACTTCTTAATCACAAACCCTTGCTTTCCTTGCATAGCTCTCAACTATGATAGAAAACTTGTGTACATAATCATAAACTCTCATCAATGTTCGCCATCAATAATCGAGTGATAAATCCTTTTTCGGATTGGTGTAAACACCTCAAAGTTCTGTACTCAAATCTTAAATCCAAAATTTTATGTGCCAAAATGATCTACGCTTAACTTATGTACTTAATCTTTACCTAATACATTTTTTCAAAACTTCTATTAATCCAACTTTATTTCACAACCATTTACCTTTTACTAAATCCATTATTACTTAAGCTCATAAATATGACTTAAACTTGTATAATATACTTTTACTTCCTAAGAGTATATATACATATCCCTAATCTTCAAACCATCATCACTTCAATTAGGGTCTTCAACAAATGTGGAATTCTATTAGTTTCTCAAACTAATAAGTTATAAAACTCGGTCCTTAGTTTTCTTTACCTGATGTTTCCATTTATCTATTATTATTTATCCAATCCATATATTAATAAGACAACTTTACTAAGTGTACACTTTTTTTCTTACAGATTCTATGGTTAACTTACTTAACTTATTTACCTATCCATTTTCTAAATCAGTTTCTTGATCTTAAATCCATCAAATACCTTATAGTCAAATTGTGAAACTTAATTCACATGGTATTTGGTATTAACCTTTTTGATCTAACAATCAAACTATTAACCATATAATTCAAAAATATCCACTTCTAATCTTAGTTCATTTTGAATTACAAATGTTACCCTACACGTATCACTAATTCAAAGTTTTTATATTAGGATGATATTTTTTGTATCTCTTATTCCTAAATTTTACTTTGAATTTTAACCTAATCAAAGTGCTTAAATTTCAAATTAACTTAACTCCTTTATAAGTTATACAACTTATCTTTTTATATTATATTTACCCCAAATTTCAATCTTGGCTTCTCTTTTTCTATCTTATCGATAATAATTTACTTATTATTTTTTTATTTTTTTATTACGTTCTCCAATTACAACTTCTAACTTCAATAATATCATCAAATATCTTAAAGTCAAATTGTGAATTCTACTTCGCAAGATATTTGTACTTAGCTTTTAAATCCATCCATTATGATAATCACTTAATCATTATTATTTCTTAATGCTACGTATCTAAGGGTATATGATTAAAGTTCTAAATTCTAGCTTTCAACTAATTGATCCTATATGAAATATCTTATAGTCAAATTGTGCAATTCTAATCACAAGATATTCATATTTTAGTTTCACTAAGCAAAGTCACAATCAATCCTTAACTTCCGACCCAAATAGTAATAGTATTCCCTTTAATATTTATAATATAAACCCAAGGTAAAATTATTTCATTTACCAGTTTCTTTAAAATAAAATCATTTTTTTAAAATTAACAAGTACGCGCTCAATATATATAATACTCTCATAACTCATACTAGGGTGTTGCTAACCCTATCTCTAATGAGTTGGTCACACTAGGATATTACTAATCCTATATCTGATGAGACTTTACCCATAATAGAGCCAAGATTCTCGCTTAACCTTCAGCTTTGATACCAAATGTAAAGGCCGTTTTCCCGTACCTTTTGAATCGAAAATAAACCACACATGTCTAACTTAAATTGCATGAAAAGACGTTTAAGGGTGATAAAGAAAAGTAGACAGAATAGAATCTCACACGAATGTAATAACATATAATATTGAACAAATATTTTTACAGCGGAAAACTTTTAAATACATATATCAGAGTCTAACCTAAATTCAGCTTGGACAGTTATAAATATCTGCCCTTACAAATGCTAACAAACATCAAACAAAATACACTAAGCAAAGGCAATAAAGGAATATGTCCATACGTCGATGAATATCTCCAGCTCTCCTCTGGAAACTCCAACTGTCTTCGACTATCCTGAAACTACTCGGATCTGACCCAAGTATTGAAAATACCCGAATCAGGCTTGATAAACCAGCGCGAGAAAAACTCAATAACGAATGACAGTTTCATATATCAGCCTTTGGATAAAATTCATGGAAATAAAGAGTATCTCATAAGACCACGCCCACACATAAACACGGACGGATTTTTACCTTATGATAACAAAAACACTTTTATATCAGAACGTTTGATATTATTTCTAATGACATTCTTTGAAAACATTTGCAAATAAACTTATTAATCTTAGCCGAAATTGTTAAATTGATTAAATTCCAGCATAATAGGTTTACAATCAAGTCCGTAGGTTCTTATTGGAGAATAGATTTCCACACAAATGACCAGGCGCAGGATCTACCTTCCGAAATGGGTACACCTCTAGATGGATGTCCCGACAAACCATCACAAAGCTTCTCTACCAACACAAGACCGGCCCACCTCTTAACTAGATGGTACCGAATATGTCATCTCCTGGTCGTTACCGACCTTTAACCGAGCGCTCGTTTTCCATACATCACATAAATTAACATCCCGAACGTCATAGCGGGAAGAAATATATCTAGAAGGGGATGATCACACCCTATTTGGGAATGACCCACTTAGCCTTGCCGCATCTAATCCTATTTCGATCATTTCCGGTTTGATGAGGCTTGAGGCAAATGATTACCTTTTCACATAGCACATATCACATCTTTGAATGCCATATTACCATTTCTGTTTAACTACTAATTGCCTTCCACAAAAATACAACCCTTGAGCTCGTAAGTCTCAAGGAGGGTGTTGAGCTAAGAGAAGTTGCATTCTCCGCCACCACTGATGTATGTTTGTAAAAACCAATGTACGTAATCGTTAGAAATGCAATGTCAGACAAACGTCCATACAAGTTGTCCGGGAACAGGACAAACCGAAGGCACTTTCCTCGGCCATTATTGGGCGAGAAGCCCTTGCAATCCGCAAAATCTCCATCACGAGGAGACCACTGCTATATATAACTCTATAATGGGTGCGACCCCGAGAAAATCAACAAGCAGTCCTCACAATATGAAGATCCACGGTCTTCAAAAATCATCGTGTTCAACATGTTTTCACGTTCGAACGTATACATTAGTTTGAAGTGGTTTTCGGATAGGAATTAACCAAATCCGACTCTGGTTCCTTCGAAATCCAATCATCGATAAAAAGTGAATATGAGTATATAGGAGTTATTAAGTCTCTTTTCACTTTAATTCTTTTCGGATGATTTCGAAATTCTCTCTCTTTTAACTTAGAGTAATTTCTAAGAAGTTCATTCTTTTGCTTTGGAAAATATCTCAGATTTCCTTACTTAATTCTTGATCCAAACTTCTTAACTTTTAAGCGGGTCAAAAACAATGTTATTTAAGAGATCGTGTACAATAAACCCTAAGTCAATCTTAACAAAAACATTTTTGAGTAAATAGGATCATATATATCATTCATTTTGGAGATTACTTAACTTTTGGATAATACCAATCTTCTTTTAATTCAAAAACTTAATACAGAATCTTTTTATTCAAGAGCATCCGGGCTTTCCTTTCGATCTGTTCCACCCCTCGCCTAAGAAAAGAAAACATAGGCCAGGTTAGTTCAGGGCACTGGTTGCTCCATCTCTAACCTTAGTTAAACACCTTGTTTTATCTTCCCAGATCTCACAAGCGGGACAAATGTACTAGTCGTTTTCGCATATTCAGATTTTCAACTTTACTTTGGAATTGCTTATAAATATTCCAAATTATCTTTCAAAATGCTAAATTATCCTTTTAAAAACATTCACATTTTATTCTGGGAAACATAGTTACATTTAAACTCATACTCCAAAAGTTATAGAATTCGCAACATTAAGTGCTACGGAAAGTGCTAAATAAGCTTATTTTGAATTAAACAACTTTTAAACATTCGATAATTCATATTTTCCAATCCAAATCTCTTTTAAATCATTTATATTGGTTTATCAAATTTATTCCATATTTTTTCATAATTAAAAACATCCATTTGAACAAATTTCCTGTTATGGTCACTAAACTGCACTAACGCGATTTTTATAGAAAAATGATTTGGACTTAATTCAAAATCTACTTATCGAAACTTTGATTTTCTTTCTTCGTTTAGAAGATATGGATATAATAGTCCGGAATTTTCTTATCTCGAAGAATTCCGAGCTATATTCCACTCTATACACTTATTCGAACTTTTCGACGCGAAATCGCGAACTACTGTTGCGCGACGCGTCTAGTTTTAACTTATTTTTCAATATTTGAAATAATCAATTCAAATTGGATTTCAACACTTATAAGATCATTATAAACCATTTTAAATCAATATTTTCACTTTTTAAAGTATTTAAAATATATTTTCACTATTACCATATATTATAATATTATTTTATTCTCATTATTTTAATATTAAATTTTAAATTCCAATTTCAATTCAATTTCAATTCTAATCTCAAATTAAACACATTTAAAACTTAGATTTCAAATCTAATTTCAATTTAAATTTCAATTCAATCTCAAACTAAACTTCACTTTTTTCAAAATCGATTTCAATTTCAATTTCACTATTCATCTTAATTTCGATTTCTAATTAGCTATACTTTTCAAATCCGATTCACTTCAAATTTCAAATTCTCTTTCATTTTAACTTTAATTTCACTTCTAAATGAAAAGAGACTTATTTTTCCACAATATCTCATATTACTAAAATTTGGTCTTTTTAGATAAAAGGATTACTTGATCAAAATGAACATATTCAATATTCATATTTATCACTAACATAACATCCATTCAACCAATCACATGCATATGCTTTCAAATCTAACATTCACTATTAATATCATAACGGGATATATTATCACAATTCACTTAATTTACTAACTATCAAATCATCCATATTAATAATCAATTTGGTATAAACATTCATATGTCATAAGGGTGTAAATATTATTTATAACATAATAAAAATATAAATTCAAAAGCAATGAGAATTTCTCACCATAAACCAAAGCGATTAACTTCCTACCAACATTCTAATCAACCAACACTTCACTAATTAATTCCTACTCCATTAAACACTAGCAAACAACACCCTTTCCCATCCAATAGCTTGGCCGAGGCTTGAGACGGAGGTTGGCCGAAAATATAGAGAAGAAGCGGTATAGCTTTGAACTTGAATTCCCAAGATTTAGATCCCAAAAAAAGGTCATCTTTTCTCTTGTTTTTGACTCTCTTACTCACAAAATTTAAAAAACTTATTAACTGAAAAGTTGTTGCAAATTCTTTTCTATTGAATTTGAAAAAAAAATCATTTGAATCCAAGTTGTTTTGAGCGAGATATGTTCAAAATAAAAGAGCTATTCTCGGATTCACAAAAATAAAGCCCGAAAATACACTTCAAAGAATTGAGTTTCAGGTATAGCAATCCTCAAAACTGGAAAAAGTGATCAACATAAAAGTTATAGCCATTGAAATTTCATATGGTTTTAAGAAAAGAATTTTGCATTTTGGTTCAGTAATGAAGAACTTATGGCCGAAAGAAAAAGAGGTAAAATATAGAGAAAAAAGAAGTTTGTTTTGAAGAAAATAAACATTGATTTCTTTTGAAAATTTTATAAATATTTTGACATTATTTCTTTACAATATTTTTCTATGGCATGGAAGCCATTAGAGAGGAGAGGAAGAAGATGAAGAAGCTTGAGAAAAGAAGAAGAAGAAAATGTTAATGAAAGTGAAGAAGGAGGTGGATATTTATAGAGAAAGAAAGAAAGTGGTAATTTACCAAAATAACCTCTTACCAAATTACCAAACTAAGCTTATTTCAACCTAAAGCAATCTCCATTTTTTCAAAACTTAACATCACATTTCACATCCTTACTTTATGTCTTAATCCCTTAAGAACTTAGCTAAGTAAAATAATAATTATGTTGGCTTTTGATGTGATATTGATTTGATGTTTACTTTTAACTTTTCTTACTTACTTTTGTTAATTCTTACTTACTTTTCTTAATGACTTCTAGAAGTTTTCTAACCTTGTTTAGTAAAAGTAAACTTGATTAGTTAATTAATTAATACTTACACTATTAGAATATATGTTCCTATATAAGAAAATAAAGGTGCGACGACGTTGCGACAACTTTTAATCGATAAAACGTCGGTTTTCGACAAAATATTTTACGATCACATTTTGACGTTTTACTTAAACTATTTAATTATGTAAACCAAATTTAACAATGAACTTTTTACTTATTTAAATAAATTAAAAAAAGTCTATTTTATTTTAAAATCATATTTAATTAATATCAAAATCTCTAATTTTACAGTGTATGTAAAACTGACAAAATGCGACAAATTTTTGTTATTTTTATAAAATGATTATTAACAAACTTTTAAATCTTTTAACATACTTTTATTATCTTTATTAGATGTTTAAATAAGATTTATCTTTTTACAAATATTAAAATCCATTTATTCAAGCCTTTATTTATTTTTAACAAAACTTAACTTTTGTCGATTTGTTCTAAAATCCAAATTTATACTTTTTAATACATTAAATATGAGAATAGATAATTATTTATATATATAACATATTTTTTTAAGATTTAAACCCCTTTTAAATTTAAATCGAACGAAATCTCTCATTTTCGAAGTAGCGAAATTACGGGTCGTTACATTCTCCCCTACTTAAAAGCATTTCGTCCTCGAAATGAAATCAAAAACAAAGGAATCTATCCCATACTCATCCCCTCAAATAATTTGGCTTATTTCTACCGATGATAGAAAAGAAGAAGGTCGATATCATAATAACACTGAAAAAAAGATGATGCCAAACATACATATAGAGATTCCCACACTAACCTGAGTACTTATCATGTACTTACGATTATATACATATATCGACTCAAACTTCTATTGTACTCATCCTAGTGCATATTGCATATTTAAGATAACTATCCAACTACTAAGTAAACAGACCCAATACATCATACTATATGTGATATTTGATTCGATCTATTATTTAAATCCACAACTTTACCTCCGAACTAGTATCGATCCTCCGATTTTCTAGCGAGGACTTTGATCAGACTTCTTAATCACAAACCCTTGCTTTCCTTTCATAGCTCTCAACTATGATATAAAACTTTTGTACATAATCATAAACTCTCATCAATGTTCACCATCAAGAATCGAGTGATAAATCCTTTTTCGGATTGATGTAAACACCTCAAAGTTCTGTACTCAAATTTTAGATCCAAAATTTTATGTGCCAAATGATCTACGTTTAACTTATGTACTTAATCTTTACCTAATACATTTTTTCAAAACTTCTATTAATCCAACTTTATTTCACAACCATTTACCTTTTACTAAATCCATTATTACTTAAGCTCATAAATATGACTTAAACTTGTATAGTATACTTTTACTTCCTAAGAGTATATATACATATCCCTAATCTTCAAACCATCATCACTTCAATTAAGGTCCTCAACAAACGTGGAATTCTATTATTTTCTCAAACTAATAAGTTATAAAACTCAATCCTTAGTTTTCTTTACCTGAGGTTTCCATTTAGCTATTATCATTTATCCAATCCATATTTAATAAGACAACTTTACTAAGTGTACACTTTTTTCTTACTGATTCTATGATTAACTTACTTAACTTATTTACCTATTCATTTTCTAAATCAATTTCTTGATCTTAAATCCATCAAATACCTTATAGACAAATTATGAAACTTAATTCACATGGTATTTGGTATTAACCTTTTTGATCTAACAATCAAACTACTAACCATATAATTCAAAAATATCCACTTCTAATCTTAGTTCATTTTGAATTACAAATGTTACCCTACATGTATCACTAATTCAAATTTTTTATATTAGGATAATATTCTTTTATATCTCCTATTCCTAAATTTTACTTTGACTTTTAACCTAATCAAAGTGTCTAAATTTCAAATTAACTTAACTCCTTTATAAGTTATATAACTTATCTTTTTATATTATATTTACCCTAAAATTTCAATCTTGGCTTATCTTTTTCTATCTTATTGATAATAATTTATTTATTTATTCATTTATTTATTTTTTATTACGTTCTCCAATTACAACTTCTAACTTCAATAATATCATCAAATATCTTACAGTCAAATTGTGAATTCTACTTCACAAGATATTTGTACTTAGCTTTTAAATCCATCCATTATGATAATCACTTAATCATTATTATTTCTTAATGCTACGTATCTAAGGGTATATGATTAAAGTTCTAAATTCTAGCTTTCAACTAATTGATCCTATATGAAATATCTTATAGTCAAATTGTGCAATTCTAATCACAAGATATTCATATTTTAGTTTCACTAAGCAAAGTCACAATCTATCCTTAACTTCCGACCCAAATAGTAATAGTATTCCCTTTAATATTTATAATATAAACCCAAGGTAAAATTATTTCATTTACCAGTTTCTTTAAAATAAAATCATTTTTTTAAAATTAACAAGTACGCGCTCAATATATATAATACTCTCATAACTCATACTAGGGTGTTGCTAACCCTATCTCTAAGGAGTTGGTCACACTAGGATATTACTAATCCTATATCTGATGAGACTTTACCCATAATAGAGCCAAGGTTCTCGCTTAACCTTCTGCTTTGATACCAAATGTAAAGGCCCGTTTTCCCGTACCTTTTGAATCGACAATAAACACACATGTCTAACTTAAATTGCATGAAAAGACGGATCTTTAAGGGTGATAAAGAAAAGTAGACAGAATAGAATCTCACACGAATGGAATAACATATAATATTGAACAAATATTTTTACAGCGGAAAACTTTTAAATACATATATCAGAGTCTAACCTAAATTCAGCTTGGACAGTTATAAACATCTTCCCTTACAAATGCTGACAAACATCAAACAAAATACACTAAGCAAAGGCGATAAAAGAATATGTCCATACGTCGATGAATATCACTAGCTCTCCTCTGGAAACTCCAACTGTCTTCGACTATCCTGAAACTACTCGGATCTGACCCGAGTATTGAAAATACCCGGATCAGGCTTGATAAACCAGCGCGAGAAAAAATCAATAACGAATGACAGTGTCATATATCAGCCTTTGGATAAAATTCTTGGAAATAAAGAGTATCTCATAAGACCACGCCCACACATAAACACGGACGGGTTTTTACCTTATGATAACTAAAACACTTTTATATCAAAACGTTTGATATTATTTCTAATGACATTCTTTGAAAACATTTGCAAATAAACTTATTCATCTTAGCCGAAATTGTTACATTGATTAAATTCCAGCATAATAGGTTTACAATCAAGTCCGTAGGTTCTTATTGGAGAATGGATTTCCACACAAATGACCAGGCGCAGGATCTACCTTCCGAAATGGGTACACCTCTAGATGGATGTCCCGAGAAACCATCACAAAGCTTCTCTACCAACACAAGACTGGCCCACCTCTTAACTAGATGGTACCGAATATGTCATCCCCTGGTCGTTACCGACCTTTAATCGAGCGCTCGTTTTCCATACATCACATAAATTAACATCCCAAACGTCATAGCGGGAAGAAATATATCTAGAAGGGGATGATCATACCCTATTTGGGAATGACCCACTTAGCCTTGCTGCATCTAATCCTTTTTCGGTCATTTCCGGTTTGATGAGGCTTGAGGCAAACGATTACCTTTTCACATAGCACATATCACATCTTTGAATGCCACATTGCCATTTCTGTTTAACTAATAATTGCCTTACACAAAAATACAACACTTGAGCTCGTAAGTCTCAAGGAGGGTGTTAAGCAAAGAAAAGTTGCCTTCTCCGCCACCACTGATGTATGTTTGTAAAAACCAATGTACGTGATCGTTAGAAATGCAATGTCAGACAAACGTCCATACAAGTTGTCCGGGAACATGACAAACCGAAGGCACTTTCCTCGGCCATTATTAGGCGAGATGCCCTTGCAATCCGCAAAATCTCCATCACGAGGAGACCACTGCTATATATAACTCTATAATGGGTGCGACCCCGAGCAAATCAACAAGCAATCCTCACGCTATGAAGATCCACGGTCTTCAATAATCATCGTCTTCAACATGTCTTCACGTTCGAACGTATACATTAATTCGAAGTGGTTTTCGGATAGGAATTAACCAAATCCGACTCTGGTTCCTTCGAAATCCAATCATCGATAAAAAGAGAATATGAGTATATAGGATTTATTAAGTCTCTTTTCACTTTAACTCTTTTCGGATGATTTCGAAATTCTCTCTCTTTTAACTTAGAGTAATTTCTAAGAAGTTCATTCTTTTGCTTTGGAAAATATATCAGATTTCCTTACTTAATTCTTGATCCGAACTTCTTAACTTTTAAGCGGGTCAAAAACAATGTTATTTAAGAGATCGTTTACGATAAACCCTAAGTCAATCTTAACAAAAACATTTTTGAGTAAATAAGATCATAGATATCATTCATTTTGGAGATTACTTAACTTTTGGATCTTTTAATTCAAAAACTTAATACAGAAACTTTTTATTTAAGAGCATCCGGGTTTTCCTTTCGATCTGTTCCACCCCTCGTCTAAGAAAAGAAAACATAGGTCAGGTAAGTTCAGGGCATTGGTTGCTCCATCCCTAACCTTAGTTAAACACCTTGTTTTATTTTCCCAGATCTCACAGATGGGACAAATGTACTAGTCGTTTCCGCATACTCAGATTTTCAACTTTACTTTGGAATTGCTTATAAATATTTCCAATTATCTTTCAAAATGCTTAATTATCCTTTTAAAAACACTCACATTTTATTCTGGGAAACGTAGTTACATTTAAACTCATATTCCAAAAGTTATAGAATTCGCAACATTAAGTGCTACGGAAAGTGCTAAGTAAGCTTATTTTGAATTAAACAACTTTTAAACATTCGATAATTCATATTTTCCAATCCCAATCTCTTTTAAATCATTTATATAGATTTATCAAATTTATTCCACATTTTTCCATAATTAAAAACATCCATTTAGACAAATTTCCTGTTATGGTCACTAAACTGCACTAGCGCGAAGTTTCTAGAAAATTGATTTGGACTTAATTCAAAATCTACTTATCGAAACTTTGATTTTCTTTCTTCGTCTAGAACATATGGATATAATAGTCCGGAATTTTCTTATCTCGAAGAATTCCGAGCTATATTCCACTCTATACACTTATTTGAACTTTTCGGCACGAAATCGCGAACTACCGTTGCACGACGCGTCTAGTTTTAACTTATTTTTCAATATTTGAAATAATCAATTCAAATTGGATTTCAACACTTATAAGATCATAAGAAACCATTTTAAATCAATATTTTCACTTTTTAAAGTATTTAAAATATATTTTCACTATTACCATATTATAATATTATTTTATTCTCATTATTTTAATATTAAATTTTAAATTCCAATTTCAATTCTAATCTCAAATTAAACACATTTAACACTTAGATTTTAAATCTAATTTCAATTTAACTTCAATTCAATCTCAAACTAAACTTCACTTTTTTCAAAATCGATTTCAATTTCAATTTCACTATTCATCTTAATTTCAATTTCTAATTAACTATCCTTTTCAAATCCGATTCACTTCAAATTTCAAATTCTCTTTCATTTTAACTTTAATTTCACTTCTAAATGAAAAGAGACTTATTTTTCCACAATATCTCATATTACTAAAATTTGGTCTTTTTAGATAAAGGGATTACTTGATCAAAATGAACATATCCAATATTCATATTTATCACTAACATTACATCCATTCAACCAATCACATGCATATGATTTCAAATCTAACATTCACTATTAATATCATAACGGGATATATTATCACAATTCACTTAATTTACTAACCATCAAATCATCCATATTAACAATCAATTTGGTATAAACATTCATATGTCATAAGGGTGTAAATATGATTTATAACATAATCGAAAGATAAATTCAAAAGCAATGAGAATTTCTCACCATAAACCAAAACGATTAACTTCCTACCAACATTCTAATCAACCAACACTTCACTAATTAATTCCTACTCCATTAAACACTAGCAAACAACACCCTTTCCCATCCAATAGCTTGGCCGAGGCTTGAGATGCAGGTTGGCCGAAAATATAGAGAAGAAGCGGTAGAGCTTTGAACTTGAATTCCCAAGATTTAGATCCGAAAAAAAGGTCATCTTCTCTCTTGTTTTTGACTCTCTTACTCACAAAATTTGAAAAACTTATTAACTGAAAAGTTGTTGCAAATTCTTTTCTATTGAATTTGAAAAAAGAATCATTTGAATCCAATTTGTTTTGAGGGAGAAATGTTCAAAATAAAAGAGCTATTCTCAGATTCACAAAAATAAAGCCCGAAAATACACTTCAAAGAATTGAGTTTCAGTTATAGCGAACCTCAAAACTGGAAAAAGTGATCAACATAAAAGTTGTAGCCATTGAAATTTCATATGGTTTTAGAAAAAGAATTTTTCATTTTGGTTCTGTATTGAAGAACTTATGGCCGAAAGAAGAAGAGGTAAAATATAGAGAAAAAATGAGTTTGTTTTGAAGAAAATAAACATTGATTTCTTTTGAAAATTTTGTAAATATTTTGACATTATTTCTTTATAATATTTTTCTATGGCATGGAAGACATTAGAGAGGAGAGAAAAAAGATAAAGAAGCTTGAGAAAAGAAGAAGAAGAAAATGTGAATGAAAATGAAGAAGGAGTTGGATATTTATAGAAAAAGAAAGAAAGTGGTAATTTACCAAAATAACCTCTTACCAAATTACCAAACCAACCTTACTTCAACCTAATGTAATCTCCATTTTTTCAAAACTTAACATCACCTTTCACATCCTTACTTTATGTCTTAATCCCTTAAGAACTAAGCTAAGTAAAATAATAATTATGTTGGCTTTTGATGTGATATTGATTTGATGTTTACTTTTGACTTTTCTTACTTACTTTTGTTAATTCTTACTTACTTTTCTTAATGACTTCTAGAAGTTTTCTAACCTTGTTTAGTAAAAGTAAACTTGATTAGTTACGGGTCGTTACATTTTGACTAATGTCTAATTATCTAGTTTGGGAGTTCATTCCCCTTACGTTCCAAATTATGAATTCTATAAACCAAATAATTTTGATTCACTCCCATTTTCTAAATAACTCCTATTTTCTTTGACTTTTTAGCTTTTCTGCTCTTCGTCTTAATCCAATTTATCATTAAATTCCATCATGGGTTATCGATAATGTATGATTGAGATGCTTTAAAATCAATTGAAGATTCATCCACAGTTGACTTTCTGCTTATTTTCTGCTATTTTGAAGGTATGGATTTTGCTTAGGGAGAGAAGCATCTGAAATTTCTTTAATTTGCGTCTGCACGTAGGCTACTGAGTTCAATATGTTGCCTTCACGTATGTATTAGATTCTACTATTAGCTTGGAGTTGTCATTGCTTCACTAAGAACTGCAGTCGTTATACTATGATGAAGTATATGCTTGGCGAATTCAGGAATATTTTTTTCTTGTTGTTTAGTGCTTACATGTAAAATAGATGTTGTTCACTTATTTTACAATGAACTGATGGTTTCACTATGAAATGAAGTTATACTATGAACTGAAAGTTGTAAGTTTGTTATCAAGCACTTGTGGTAGTTATATTATAAATTGGGTTTGTCATCTATTATTGGTTTTGTATTCACATTATTTATTCCATGTACTATATATATTTCAAAACTGCATGTAGAATGTCCATGTATCATGAAATTGCGTTTAGGAATGGATTTGGAATGTAGAATGTCCATGTATTTAGCCACGGCTCAAAGCCATGGAAAAATCACTTTTCTTGTGTAGTGATACGTCAATGCTTGGTATCAAACAAATGGTTTGTAACAGGCATTAGTTGTGAACCCGCCGTTAGAACTTTCATATTGTTATATATAAAAAGCTCACGTATGCTAAATTATTAACATGAAATACAAATATTAAAGTTACCGTACATTGAGAGCAAGTGCAATAGAAATACCAATAATGAACAGAAAGAAAGGCATGACGAAATCTACAAGTGTGCATCCATTCCATGGTGAATGGTCAAACCAGTCATATGCACTACCAGCATCGTCCACCAATATCATTACATATATTGTTGATATGTATAAATACACATGGCCATTAACCTCTACTAAATTTTTTAACCAAAACCAATTAACCTAGCTAGTATTATTCATGCTTGTTGATTTTATATTAATGTATATTTGTTCTCTTTATCAATTCAAATAAATAAAAAGAGAATAATTTAATGCACAAGGCTCTTTGCTATTGAAATAATTTATTTATTTTTAAAATAAAAACAGGAAAGCAACATTATTGGACTCAGAGGGTTCTCATTCATTCATTTATTTCAGCCTTTCATTTTTATATGATTTTTCTGATAAAAGTAGTAGCTTTTAATATAAGAAATATAGCAATCACCCTATTTTTAACCAAGCTTAAGATTTTACATATTATATGTTGGTTCTCCATTTCTTTTTAGAATTTTTTTTAAAAGACAAAAGAGTAGAATTCAATGCATAACTTATGATTTTACATTGCGTTATTTGTGTTCGCTCATTTTCGGGACACAAATCTGGCTCTTTCTTTTTAATATGATTGTTTCCAAGATATGTAGATGTTTCTTACAGAAAAGCAATATAGTGATTGCAACTTACCACAATGGTGAGATCGTGAAAAGTATCCAAAGCAACAACTCTTTTGCTCTTTTTGTCTCTATCGATTTCATTTCCTTGATACGCCGTTGATAGAATGAATTAAGAGCAAGTAAATAATTGATTTAAACAGTTGAATCTATTAGAAGTGTACCTGTAAGTATTTGGAAGAAAAATCTCTATGCCATCCTTTACAATCATTTAAATAAACTGACTTCCTTAACGCTTTTTTTACGTTCATCACTTTCTATATATTGATTAAAATATAATAATCAAGGCCATTACACGAACTTATTGGATCATGAGCTAAAAACAAACATAAAAATGGAAAAAATACCGATTGTCTTAGTAGTTTTTCTTACAGAGAATATATAATTAATAAGCACATAAATGAACTTGAAACAAATTAAATAAAAACCTTTACAAAGTATTTCAAATAACATATATTATTCAACTTTGCATAGTAAAAAATTGGTAAAATTTTACTTCATTGGGAAGAAAAAATAAAAGCTAATGGAAAATCTTGATTAAATTCCATCAAGGAATCCTAAAATGTGTCAGCGACAGTAACCATTATAAAGGGCATGTGAATTTAGGCGGTCCTAACTCGACCTGGTTAAATTAATGGCCTATAGAAATGTGAGGCCTAAGAAAATGAACGCTGAACATGAAGAGCTAAATTGTGAGATAGTCGGGGACTTAAGCAATCAAATCCTAGCAAATTATGTAACATGCATATTGTCCCATATAATAATCTCATATCGACTATATGTTACCGAAAATTTTGCTAAAAATAGTAAAAGTTAGATCAATTTGCCAATAAATCGCATAATAATAGATCAGAAAAGTTAACAACTAACAACGAAAAATATAATGATGATCCAAAAATTAATACCGTGAACATCGCATAAACTGAGAATCAATGTTAAAAAAATACAACCAAGAAATAGTAAGAAATGTATTACCAAAATCCCTTTTCTTACTATATTCTAACTATAAATTATCAAACCCGTGTTATATTCAACTTATCTACTTGTTATTCAAGGAAAGGTATAACCTTATCTTATCCCCGTCACATGAATATCAACAAACAATAACGATAAAAAAAATCAACATCACCCAAAAAGTGGAAATTTTGAAAGTGAATATTTTGAGATATCGGTTTTACTCACATGTCCTCAAACAAGAGGCATCATACCACATCCATGTTATCATTGCTGGCGGAAACGATGGAGCTGGCAGCAGCTTCTTTTTCCATGTGAACCAAGGAATCGAATCCGAGGAAACGAAAATTAGACTTTGAATGAAACTTCAATTGCAATAATTGGGGATTATATGATAATTGAAATTGTCGAAGAATTGTTGCTAAAAAAATATTATGCATTTGGTGAGCAAAGATAGTAGGCATCTGAAGCAGTGATCCATTGTAATATATGAGATGATGGGATAATTTTGGTTTTGGATAGTTCTGGTGACAATAGTTGGAGGGAAGACGATTATGATGGAGCGGTGGTATGAGGGAGGTAGAAGGTGATAGATTAGAAAAAGCACGCGAATTTAATTATTAGGCCTAGAATGCGAGAGAGGGACAAAGGAAATAAAATTTCGGCGACGCTTCAGTTGAAAATTGGAGAGGGCCTGGGTGCTCTAGAAATGCAACTCACTAATATAGTATAGTATAGATTAATACATTTAAGTTTGTTGTTTAGTCAAATGTATTGTTTGGAAATTAAATCTTAAGTTATGATATACATGTGTGTGTGTATGAAATGTTTTTGAATTAACTGTATCATTTTAAGTTTATATAAATATAAACACATGTATGTGTGTATATACAAATGTATCTCTGTGTATGTCTCTCTACGATAGTAAAATATTACAATTTTGTTTGCATGTAGAATATGCATTTTTTGACCTATACTTTTAAATTTTCGATATTCTATTTTAGTTAAGCATGAAAATTTTCTCTATGGTATTGAATCCATTATTAATTAGTATTTGTAAAAGAGAAAACTTAAAATAGCACCTTGTTTTATTTCCTTTCAATTCTGATTTGATTAAATCTTTATTTAATGTGAAAAATGTATTTCCATTTCATTTTCGACCAAGCATTCTTTTATTTTGAAATTATTCTAATTTTATTATACATATTTGTTTTCATAGTTTTATTTATGTGTATATGTATATGTATTCTTAATATATATATATATAAACTATATCTATAAGGTACTATAAATAGTTGTATATAAACTATATACACATATTATAGTATACTCAAACATATGTACTTTGGCATTTATATTCTTGGTATTAATGTGAAATTGTCATATGCATATATAACTATAATGTATATGTATATACAATAGATATAAATTCCAGTATCCATATGTATATATATATATATTTATACGCATGTTTATATTACATTAATGCGCTTGTATCATTGAATGTGTATATGATATATCCAAACAAACATCTAGTTGAATTAGTTAATTTGCTTGATTAATAAATGTAACATAAGTTTAACTAAAACATGATTTTATTTAATCTTGGTTATACTATTTACACCCACTAAAACACTTCTCTCACCTATTTATCATCTTATCTAATCAAATGCTTCACTCGTCCACCCACGCTCATCGTTTTTTTAGTTTTCTCATAACCATTAATCGACCTCTCCTCTCTCTCTTTAAAAAGTGAAACAAAATTTCTTCGCATTCAATCTTTTTTTTTCCTCATCTAATGCTTCATTACTACTAATGAATCCTTCCAATTTTGTTGTGATTATAGTGTTATCAATTTTAACTGTATAAGAATCTTCATAAATTTTTTTATAAATGCTGCAACCCTAACTAAGATGAAAATAGTAAAGAATAATTTGCAACTCAAATATGAAGTTATTGTAGAACATAGTAATGAACCCTTATTATACTTACATAAAAAATATTCAATTATTATTATTTTCTTTTCCCTTCAGCAAAAAAAGAAAAAAAGAATGATGAAATTAATTATAATAGAAATAAATATGATATAGTCAAATATATTTAGTAATCATTATCCTTCCTTATAACATTAACGTGGTCACAAAAATATTGATTTACATTCATATTCTAAACATAATTAAATACCTTATCTCTTTAACTCCAAATATGAAATTGATAAAATATTTTACCTTTTTTTGTTTATCTTATTTTTTCTACCATAAATTATTGAGAGGATTAAGAATAATTATGTTTGAGGTTTATATTTCATTTGATTCTACATTACTCGGCTATGCATAATGTTTACTTCTAGATCCTCTTCTAAGTTTAAGGTGGGTTTTGAATTAAGTTTTATGTATTATTACTATATGGTTAAGTGGCATTCGTAAGTACTTAGGCGAGTGCCAATAATAACATCCTTTGATTATTAGGTCGAATCAATTGTTAAAAATTAATTTCATAGGCGCATTATGATCCAAAGAGGGAAATATGTTTTAAATTCATCCAATTACCTACTATAGACCGACCTGGTTGTCTCTAATGGAATCAGAGCTATCTGTGCAGTCTAATTACCAACTTTGTGTCCAACTAATTAAGTCTAACCACCCGACATATGTCAAGAAAAGTAGTATCTAGGTTTGGAGTGGAATAATCAATTATTCCTTCCTCCTTAGCTGTTGATCTGGCCTAATGAATGGAGTAACTCCAAAGGGATTGCCCAATTGTAAAAGGCCAAATTGATTTGGGCCTTTTGCTATTTTTCAAAATTAAATTTGAAAATTTCAAATAATATTTTAAATTTAAAAGTTAAGTTTTAAGTATAAAAGGAAAATTTTATAGAAGTTATAAAATATATTAGGAATTTTCAAAATTATTTCAAGAAACTAAAATAATTAATTTAATAATGTTAACATATTTATTAAATTTGATTAATAAAATAAAATATAACAATTAATTAAAAGTTAATATACATACAAACACACACACACACACACACACACACACACACACATATATGGATATATCTATTTAACTATAATTGTTATAGTCGTATAACTATTTTAAATTTGTTCAAAGTAAATTAAATTAGAATTTTCAAAGTAATTGAAATATTTAATAAATTATTCAATTAAATACATGAATTTATCTCATAAGATAAACTAAAAGTTAATTAATTAAAACATATACATATACTGATATTTATATATTAACAAACTTCAAATGTTATTGTTGGTTATCTATTATGAATATTTTAAGATAAATAATTTAAAATTCAAGAAATTTATATGAGTTAAATATTTCCAAGGAGCTCTAATCAAAATGGTAGAAGTATAACGCTTTACACAGAGGTTTTAAGAGGTATCGGTTTTAAGCCCTTAATACATCATTATTAATGCTCTACTTGACTAAAGTATCATTATCGTTGTTAAATATTTAAATTAAATTTACTACATATTTAATAAAGTAAAAATTAAAATTAATTAAAATTAATTAAATACGATTTAATTAATAATGTATATATATAATATAAATTAATTAAGTTATAGAAGTTATAAATAAATTAAAACTTACATAACTATATATGTATAAACATAAGTGGAACCAAAATAAACGCAGTACATATTATTTGAATAAATACATACATAAGGTGCATATACTATGATTTCAGATTTGTTGGGCACTTAAATCTCGAGGATATTTTCATAGAAACCCGTTATTTCTTAAATCTATATCGCTCAACATATATACATACATGCATTTATGTTAAAGCTTATAAAAACTTAATATAAAGTTATCCTCTACCAATTATATATTTATAGATTACTTGCTTACCGTTTGATTGTAAAGCAAACTCAAGCTAGAAATATTATTTGTATTCCTATTAATATATTATCAGATAGGGTAAGATACATGGACCTATTTATTGAGCAAACAAATGGATGTCCATTATACTCACGTCATCATGAAATTGTAGGTGTGAAGGAATAATCTCTTTTGATTTGTTGAGTAAAATCAAGGTCAAGATTGAGATTAGGACAATGATCATAGGTTAGGTGTTGTATAAGGTGCAACCGATTAAGAGTTATCCATAACTTGTGAGGCTATGGTTTGTTGGGCAAACAAAATGTCAAAATCCCAAGGCAAGCAAGTCCTAATACACACTACAAAAATCGAAAGATTTCTATATTTTTCTTAGGGATTTGAGAAATATAAAAATGTATTGGGAGGATTATTATTAAACTAAAAATGGTAAGATTTAACCATTTTAATATTGTAAGGATATGTACTATGTAAAGTTAAAGTAACTATGTCGATAAATTTATGTCGATAAATTTATGTTACTGATATAAATTGATAATATGTTTATTGGTTAAAATATACAATACATCAAGATTGACATAGAAATATAAAGTATACTACCAATAAATATTTTAGCATGTTGTCACATCGAGACCCATGTAAGAGCCACGTTATACAACTACTAAATATATTCATACCTTGATTACTTATGTCTTTATTCGCCCAAGACCGTGTATTGTCTTCCATGAGTTTTGAACCCTACAACAATGCAATAATATGGGTTAATCCATATTCAATCGCATATAAATGTTATATGGTGCACATTTGCAATTCGTAATCGAAACCTCGATTAAAATTAAATCATTCGAAGTAAGCAAGTAAATCACAGTGCAAGATGTTGTGTTCAATATTATAGAATGCAATGAGTGTCTTGTAATGTCATAGGCAATAAGGACCAAGAACTACTTGACGAATCTGGGAATTTGACCACTGAAATGTCAGTTTGATTAGTTTACGTAAAGTGTAACTTATTCAATTCTTAAATGTTAATGATGATAAAATGCACTTTCACAAAAAATTTGGTGCAATCCTGTAGTAAGGATTTCCTTTGAAAGATTCAATCATTTGGAAAGGAAAGTAGAAGTACAAGAGTGGATGTAACTTAGGCACAATTGGGATGAAGGGAGTGAATGGTTATCTCTGCTTCATGAAGAGACATTGAAAACGAGAATTGTATAAAATACTAGTAGATACATAATATGAAATAAGAAATGCAATTTCTATTTCAAATGTGGTTTTACTATAGAATATTATTTTCTATGGAAGTTATTTATTTTAGTTCGGTTATTTAATCTGAAACTCTCGACCGTAAATTAGTTACAATAGATAAAATAAAATCTCATAATAAGTGGTTGAATGAAGCCTCGTATTCATGAGCTATTATTGCGCTGGCAGAATAGTGGAAGCATACTATTACTGTAATTATTGTTTCCAAATATATGTGGCATGCGATACAGTTGTAGCACCGCACTATTGATCAATGCTAAAAAAAGGGTACGCCGAAGGCCTACAATCTTGCCCCTCATCAATAAGCAATAATAAACAATGTCATAGGTCATCAACGAAGCTAGCAATACCGAATATCATAAATGCAGCATGTTAGTAAGGTAATATCGATATTGGAAAGCTCTATGCCAAAGGCCATCAACGTTATAACAGCATGATATAACATTGATGCTACATCACATTAATGTCGCAATCCATCAATAGAGCACTTCTTCCTTACAGCCTGAAGAATCGATGTCGTTTCTAATTAATGTTGTTTATCATCAATGCCATCCGTTATCAATGTTGCATGTTATCAATGCCACATGTTATCAATGTCACTATTATCAATACCTTCTGCTACCAATATCGCCTATTATCAGTGCTGCTTATTATCAATATCGATCATTGCCAATATAGCCACTTATCGATGATGTCGCTTATTGATGCCGCCACCTACTAATGTTGCGCTTAAACTGATGTTGCCACCTACTAATTAAGAGTGCTGGTCATCATAGAAGAAGTCACTGATGCTGAATGTCATTACTATTGAGGCGGTGCTAAAGTTCAACTATATACCAAGGAATGTTGAATGTTATCATTAAGCAAGGCCTAGTGCCATGCAACATTGATATTGCTGAAATTCATGCATACTGAGGTTAAACCGCTATGCTGCACTTTTACCCCTATACATATGGACCTAGGGATATGGGTGAAGGGGCGAATCATTATTTTTTCATCTCTTATATTTTAAACATCGTAAGCCTAACTTGATTTGGGGAATTTAGTGGTAAGTTAGCTATTGAACGTAGGACTTTGTACATTCAACATTATATGGAATAAGAATAAGATTTCTTAAGTTATGACATACTTTCCAATTCCTAAGCACTTATGATTTCTTAATCATAGTTTGCTTCTAGTTCCAAAAGTACTCATATTCTCAATTTCTATTTTTGCATAAGACCGTCAACATAGATCGATTTCAAGTGCATATAGACTCTACATGACAATGCTTACAACTTTATCATGGACCCAAGCTTGCTAACTCACTCCACATAAGCTTTAACTCAACCAAGTGTCGCTTTTAACTACACTCATTGAGGTTAACCAAGGATCTCTAAATCCCTTCATTAAACAAGGTTCCCTTCTTTGCAATTTTAAGGGTTAACAAAGAAATTTGTTAACATTTTGGTGCTAAAAGGAGGGTTCAAACTTCCGGCCTTCTGCTTACACCGTAAGTGGAATTACCTTGACTTGCATATGTAGGGCTTAGAGGATTTGTCTCTACCAAGCATATTCCCTTAAGGAATCCTTTCAAACCAGACTACCCTTGATTCTTAATACCATTTAATCACAACAACCAAGCTTGGCTTAGTCATGTTGATTCAACATGTCAAAATCTCCGAGAAAGGGTCTGCCGTACCTCAAATGGATAGACCATCCTACCAAATCATTAATGATCCTTCACTTCATGAGGAGAAAGTGTTAAGGCTTATGGCATTGCAAGTCATGGAGGATAAAAGAAGACAAGCGGCTTCTTATAACCTAGAAAAGTAGAGTTTGAATCCATTCTATGTAGGGCCAACATCGATCTTTTCCCTAGGAAGACAATATAAAGGTGATATCATACTTATTAAAATGAGAAAAGAAAACAAACTCAAAGCTAAAAGAACTATCTTAGAGAAGGAGATAGAAAGAGATTTTGACTGGTTTACTAGAAAGTAGAAGAGTGTACTTGATCGATCTTACAAAACAAATAAAGCACAAAACTCCTAAAAAGAAAAGTTGGTCATTGAAGATGAAGGATCCATCGCAAGCAAAAAAATATTTAAGAACCAATCGAGAGGGTCAATCCCCAAAAGATCATGGCTTTTTAAGGCTACTTTCTTACTACCACTTCTGAGAATATCTACCTCTTGACCAAAGACAAGCTCAACTATTGGCCTTTACAAAAGAGGTGACCAAAGAATGAAAGAAATCTTGGAGGTGTATATTGTCATTATCATCATTTTAATAGCCATGAGATCGATCAGTGCTGAAGCTTAGAAGGAATAATCAACAACCTCTTAGGATTGGGGAAGCTTAAGGAATTTGTACAAAGATATTGAACAGGTTAATAATAAAGAAAGATGGCCTAATCAAAGAACCTTCTAGAGGGAGGTTAGAGTAAGCCTTCGGTCCCGTCCGAGAAGGCCTGATCAAAGCATCTGCAAGCCTTCAGCCCCTTCCTACATGGTTTAGCTGGAGCGCCTCCTAAAAAAGGACGGAGTAAACCTATGGTCACTTTGGTCCCATCTAAGATGGCTTGACCAAAACATCAAACCAGCCTTTAGTACCGACTCTAAGGCCTTATTAAAGCACTTCCTAAAGGGAGGTTGGGAAAGTCTTTGGTTCTGCTTAAGATAGCTAACTAAATGCACTGAAGGTAGACCTACATCATCACCAAAGACGGTGATTAGGGATACAATCCAAGTTGGGATCATCACATAAAATGGTGATAAAGAAAAGAGACTAAGATATTCAAAGTCTAAAGAGAGGTGCAAAGAAAAGAGATTATGATGTCCAAAGCCCAAAGAGAGACATAAAGAAAAGAGGCCGAAACATCTAAAATCCAAATAGAGGCAAAAGAACTACATCAAAAAATGAGCCACTTATGCTCCAAAGCAAGAGTCGAGTAATCTTTTAGAGAAAGATCTATAAAAATAAGAGTCGTTGTGCTTTAAAGTAAAGAAAGCATGATTTCCTTATGAAAGAAAGCAATTTCCAATTACCATATGGATTTTCTGGTCTTCTTCTATTATTCAGAAATCATTATTGCCAAATAGATTTTTTGGTCTTCTTCTATTTAGAAATTATGATTTCCATATGATTTTTTGAATTTCCATGTCTAAGTGGTTTCTAGCCTTTTATTACCAGTCGGGTTTTGGGACTACAATCAAAGGTTTCCCTAAAACAAGGAACATGACTTACGCTAAAAGTAAACTATCTTACCTCAAGGATAAAAGTGGAGCTTTATTAAACCGTGTTTCAATTTTTCAAGTTCATATTGAAACTTACCTTTCTTAAGATAACGGGAATCTTCGTTACTAGACTCAAAGACATAATCTTATACCAAGACCAAAATTTATGGTTTTTATAACTGAAATGCTGAATACTTAATAAATAAGGTTCTTGGTTCTCTTAAATGGCAACTTATATGCTTACATGATCAAAGCTCAAAATACTGGAAAGTAAGATATACATCTCCAATAATTTAGCACATTCAAGAGTATATGGTGCATCCACGGTAACATTTATTTATTTCTAATATGTTGTATGCAAAAGTCATAGGTACATAAATTGAACTACGAAAGGGGGACTATTTAAAGATCTACAAGCAATTCTTTACTAAAGTTTAAGTTAATGCTATCCTATCTGTATATCCAGCAACCAATGAAGAATCGGTAATGTAGCAAATGCCACATTCGAAAGTTCTTTGAGTTTTTTCTCTTTCCTCTTAATGGTGCCACATCATTAACTGAGTCAATTTGAGTCCCTAGTGCACCCTTAATAGTCTTATTGGCTCCTTTTAAGATTTGACTCATGCTTTTTCTTTAATTTTTTTAATCCCGTTCCCTTGAATATTCTTTTCATACTCAAGTTTTTCAACTAGACTTCCATAATCATTAAGGTTTTGAATCTTTCATTACATTTCTTATTAAAGAATTACATGCATTCAAATTTGACTTGCCTACCCCACTGGGAGATTACTTCATTACTTAAACCCGGAGGTGGGCTTAATAAAGCGATAAATTTTGGTCAACTAAAGATTGAAATCTTATCATCCTTCCAGGAGTAGGAGTAGGAAGGCCGGAAGTGCTTCCGCTCGAATGAGTTCCAAATATTGGCAGGGTACTTGACTCTTCATTAAATCCACTTCAAGATTATTTATTCATTGATATAATTTAGCAATTTTAAAATCAATATTGACCGAAGGTCCAGACCCTAGGAACATGTCAATCTTATTTTTCAACTTTTGAAATTCTTTGTCCTTCTATTTAATTTGATCTTTTAAGCTAGAGGTCATTTCTTTATAGTTTCTAGATGTTGATCTTAATTGATAATATTTTATGTGTTACTCTTATGCTTCTGGATTGCCTGAAAACCGTGAAGATCAAGCATCTTGAGAAGACTACCTCCTTTCGATATCGACTATCGATTTATCTTTGATAACATTCAGTCGAGAAAGAGGATCTGTAGAACTAGATGTAAGCATTAACTGGCTTTCCTATTTAGAATAAGTAAAAAAGAAAATTAATACTTGAAAAATAAGCTATTCCAAATGATAGTAAGAGTTTACAAAAAATAAAGAAATTCAAATTACATCATAATTCCATTTTTGAATGTTTAAATAACTATTAAAGTTTTGAAATGTCGACTTTAGCCTTTTTCAAGTGACCTGACCGACAAGGTAAGAAAAGAATCAAAAGGAGCTTTAATCCCTTTCGAAGTGTTAACTGGGGGAAATTGATGATAACCTCATTTTTTAGCTAAAGGGCAAGTGTCACTATACAGAAATTTGACACAATAAGTTCGAATTTCACTAAGTAATTTATTCTTCTCATCGTCCAAAAAGTCGAAAGGAAAGTGAGAGAATTGTGCATATACTTCCTGTAGATCTTTGAGAAAGCAATGTCTAACTAATTGAGATGTTCTACAAGTTAAAGATTTCTCTTGAAAATCCCTTTTTAACTCGACAATCTTTTTTAGCTATTCCATGGAACGTGGCTATTTGAAGGTTCTTTAATCTGTATAATAGATGATAATTACACTATGCACAAGAGAAACAAAAGCGATAAGGTTTATAAGATACTTGAGTTACATAGTACAATTACAATCACTCGGGTTTATACAAATTTTATTTTTTATAAAATTTGAAAATAACTCTCTTCCTACTATATTTATTTTTTCGGGAGAAGAAAATGAGAAGAAAGAGGGATAAAAACAACTCTTGGGAGATTCTAACATGTTCCAAGATGAGGATCAAACACATATTCATATCTATGATGGAAACGCCTAAGCAAACAATCACAGTTGTCACCCAAGTAAGAAAAATTATCAAATATACCCCTGGAATAAGCTTAATAGAAAAACCCCTCCAAGGCATTCCTATCCTCGATCAGAATCCAAAAGAGGGTCATAAGTTCCCTATTCTCTATTAAGAGTCTCTCTCGATGAAGACATGCATTCTTCGTGCGTGGTGCAATTTGCCTTTCTCTGAAAAATCTTAATTTCGATGCATTAGCAGTAAGATTATTTCTCTGACAGCTTATTATGCTCCTTTAAAAGCCTATCTAGTTCACCATTAGGTTGACTTATTTTCATTTACCTCTTTTCAAGCACAACCTCATAATAGTATTTCGATTTTCTCCTTGACTAAACTAATCAACATATTAACTAAAAATTGTTTGATAACTTAAAAAGTGTAAATAAAGAAGATCTATACCTAAGAGAAGGAAATTTAAGATGAAGAAATTTCCTTTTTCCCTTTGGCCTTATGGTTTTGATGAGGAGAATATTTAGTTGAGGAATTGGGAATTTTACTAACTTACGTAGCTTGGGTTGCCGAGTCCAGATTAACATCTCCCGATTCATCCTTGTCATTTGTCGGTCCAAAGGGACCATTTCTATCACCACCACCATTGTGATCGTTACTATCATCATCATGACCCACATCATCATGACCATTACCATTCATGTTCTTATCATCATCCTCCTCTTCTTCGTTGGACTTTATCTCATCGTTCGCTAGAGGATCATCAAAAGCTAACTATTTCTTAACATCGATCTCCTCCTCCGCATTAGAGGACTCCTCCTCAAATCTTCAAGCCTTCTCCAGCATTGCAATGAATTTCTTTTTAAACCCCTCATTCAAACTAGAAGAGAAGGGAAGTCTAGATCTGGGCACTTGTGAATATTGTTAGCATATGCAATGTATAAGGCCTTCTCATAGCATTTCTTGATAATGGAATCGAGAGTCGTGTCAGGAAAATAAGAGACTTTCTACTTGCATCTTTAATAATGTTGGTTGATTTAGTCAAGAGAGTTCTATTCCTTCGAGCTTCTTCTTTAGAAGTTTATTTTCGTTTGCTAGCCTGACCTCTCTTTTATTAGCCTCCTCAAAATTTTCTTCTAAAGTCCTCACCTTATCCTCTAGTTCTTATCTGGCACTTTACTCTTCGTTAAGGGAGGAGGCAAGTTTTTCCTTCTCAGCCACAGCCTCATCCTTCGTTGTTGAAAGGTCAATTATGTTGGTGTTAAGCAATGAAATCTACTCTTTTAGCTTAGGCACCTCATTGGAAGACCCTTGGGCCGCCTCTTGGAAGAGAAACATATGCTTAGCTACTTGGAATAAGTAACAAGTATAAGTTATAACATTATATATAGAGTTGAGAACCTAAAAGCATTAAATAGAGAAAGCTACATAACGATAAGAACTGCTTGAGAATAGTAAAGAGGTGATCTTGGAAATAATAAGAAGACTGTGGCGGTTTAAGAGAAGTAAAAGACAAAGAGTGGACGACCAATTGAAGAAGATTGTCAAAGTTACTAACATGAGGTTTTTCCCGAGACTTAAAAGGAAGCGGATCTTCAAGGTAAGAGATAGGCCATAATTCTCGCATATGCTGTAATGAACCCCAAGAGTGTCTTAAAAATGGATATTCAGAACCAAGTCCTGAGGTTGCCTCATCTCTGTTAGCTGTTAGGACATTTTCCCAAGAGAGTTAAGATTTAAGGCCTCAGGACTTGCATCAATGTTTACGTATTGTTCTTCATCCATAATTACAAGGGTATGCTTATCCCCAACCTTGAACTTTTAATCGAGGATTGAAGTGGCAACAATAGGACCATCGCTTGATTTTCTTTTCAAACTCTTAAATGCACTAGAAATGGAATTCTCTATTGAAAAAGGTTTGATAACCTGAGTCAAGGCAGGAGTGTCATCATTATTCACCTTCTCTTAGGGAGCATAACTTAAGATCTTGTTTTATTTAGAGATAGTAACTATGGTAGATGAGCCTGAATCAGAGAGGAAAGCTTATACGATAATATTACAAGAGGTTTTGTATAAGTTGCAATGGAAACTCATAAGAAGGTTTGGGTTGGACCGGAGAATTAATAGGGAAAGATCTCGGCTTGCCCATTACTGATGACTGCCTTCCATCGGCATTACCTTTAATCATTAGAGGATCTCCTAAGATATTGTGATAATTTAAAATTATAGAATATTGAAGGAGCTTTACTTGTTTTTGCAGCGTAAGTCTATCGCCTATCGTTTTCGAAGATCGAGTTAAAGACTGGATAGTTTCCTAGAGTAAAGAGCTTAATTGTATTGAAGCGACATCTATAAGAAAACACTCATTAGTAAAGAATAATTAACTAACATGAGTAATAAGAAAAAGAAAGTTACTGGTGGTGGAGAAAGTTTCTTTGATGTTGGAATAACACCTAACATAGAAGAACTAAATATTCCATTTCTTGGTCTTATTGATAGTGTCAATGACTAGGTTTTTTCGGGAGGGAACGAATAGGGTATAAAGGATTATCCTATTGATGCTTATTCTTGCAGGGCTAGCTATAGAATGGAGGACTTCAGCACTCAAGCAAGGAATTCCAATTTCTCGAGCAAGGACTTCTAGGCATGTCAAGTTAGTATATGCATTTGGACTAAACTGGATCAAAGCAATGTACAAATGCTCCATGTATCTCAAAAGAAAGTCAGGAAAAGGAAGGTAGCATGTATGCTAGATGTGGGTTGGGGTGAAAGAAAAATACCCTTTTAGAGGTTTATAGAATCTTCCAATAGGACCAGCAAGAATAGCTTCAATTCCAGTATTGCCAAATTACTCCAAGTTAGAGTTAACTTTAGCCTGAGTTGTGATATATGAAGGATTCAAAAGATGACCCCCCTTCTTAATAATAGAGGGTGAAGCCTTAGGACCCGTGCTAGCCTTTTTGTTGGACTTCTTGGTTGTCTGTTGGCTTTCTATTTGCCTGCCAGGAGATATTATTCCAAATTTGAGAAATACTAGAGCTTATTTTACAGACAGATTAGTATATACTAAGTCAAAGAGCATATAAGTGATTTATTGTCACACCAAAATATTAAAAATACAAAGCTAACATAAAATTTACAATAAATTAGTGACTACTGAATAGTCAGTATCGAATTCATGAAAATTTGAATTGTTAGGTTGATTAAAAGTACATAAGTAAATGTTAAACTTATGATAATAAAGAAAGCCTATGTGAATTTTCATGAAATCTAAATAAAATTAATATAAAGGAGTTTTAAGTACAATATTGCATCAACAAACCAAATTCAAATTCATATACCAATGCTAAATGTCGCATAGGACATACTGTAAATAAATAATGTAATGCCGCAACTATAATCAATGTTGAAGTAATAAGGTTGCCGACATCAATAATAACGTTAAATCTATAAACGACTTATAAGTTGCTGCAACAATTATGTCATAAATTATGACGTCGAATAAAACTTAATTTATAATGATAAAAATGGCTACTGAAAGATAATAAAAAATGATCAAGTTATAGGTATCGAACCATAACCAAGTCAATATCAAATATAAGCGGTAATATTCTTAGTTAATACCGAACTTGTTAATGTCACATTCAATAGACGTAATCTTTCCTATAACAATAACTCCTATGTCTCAAAAATATGTTGATGCATATCTCTTTAGTCATTAACGAAATGAAAAGTTTTATGCCGAGCATTATATCAATATCGTAAAACATCAATTTTAGCATAAAATTGTCACGACCCGTCTTCCACTAACCAGAAAGACGTATCATGAATTAAGCAAGAAAGGGATAGAAAGAGAAAGAAAGAGAAGAAAGAAGAAACCAACAACAGAATCTCAACAGCGGAACGAATAAATTATATTAATAACAAAAGTATTACATAGATATACAACAACTATCAGAGTTACACAGATTACACATCACATACTAGACAGTTATAAATACCTGTCTAGTTATTACAACACAGTACAAAACAACTCAAACAAACGACACAGAGATACCAACACAGCGGATACTAGATAACTACAACGCAGAAGCCTCCTGCTCCATTTGCTCCTCCATAATTCGTTAAAGCTAACCTAAATCCCTTGGCTATTCGTAAAAATTTGAGTACCCAAGAGTTTAAGAAAAACAGAAATAAACTCCGGGTCAGACATGGGTCTGGTGTGAGTAACAGGTTAAAGTTGCTTAACTTTTGAAAAACCTTTAAAAAGAAAGGTATCACGTAAGACTTCCACACATAAACATGGAAAAGTTTTTATCTTACGCTAACCAAAACATTTGATAGGAAATCCGGTGATATTATAATAGGTCTAGGGTTTTCAAGTAAATAAGATATAACCGAAATTGTTACATATAATAAATTCCAGCTACTAGCCACAAAAGTGGGTAATACAATCAAAACCGTTGGCACTTATTGGATTTTGGATTCCATACAATGGCAAGGCTACTGGGCTACCGCCCGTCACAGTACGTGGCCTAGATCACCGTACTGAGGAGCCACCCTAACTCCCCTGCAACACAAGGCCGAAACCATCCCTTACTGGACAGTCCCAAACAAGACAACCCCGACAGTTGTCGCGAATCAACCACCCCACACAGCTGAATAAAAAGGGACCTCTAGACAGGGGAAAATCTTGTCCTAAAATGGGCATGACCCACCTAGCCTTGCTGCACCTCCCCTGTTTTAGCCATTCCCGGTTGATGAGGCTTGAGGCTACGATTACCTTTAGAGAACGCATCTCTTAGAATGCTCATCGTCCGCCTGACGATGTTCTGAAAGCATTCAATCTATACAAGTTCGTTCCGGGTTCGAACGAAACCGAAGGCATTATCTCGTTACACTCATTTTGGAATCATCCTCAGAGTTAACGACGATAACCCTTTCACTCTGAATCTTCATCTTCACTTGAGATTCACGACCTATCGTTAATTTGGATCGATGTGGTTTTCGGATATCCAATTATGGAAACCCGATCCCGGTCTCATCGTAATCCAAAATGCCATTTTTTAGGTCCAAGTTGTTTTAAGTTTAAAACAATACAATTTAATTATCTATATACACACAGATAGATAATCCACATCATCATAATAGATAATCATCACCACAGATAATCCACATTACCATTGTCAGAAGATACTCCAATTCATCATCACAATGCAACCAAAGCATCCATATCACACAACATTACTAATCTCATATCTTAGATTCAAACCATTCGAGGAAATCTATATCATCCATATATGAACAAGGATTTAATAATCACATCATATATAATTAATTTAAAATGAATTAAATTAATTACATCATCTATAATTAATTTAAAGTAAATTAAATTAATTACCTCAATCTATAAATCCTGCTATTGTAACAATTGATTACAAACAAATCAACTAATTAATTAACCACTAGTTAATCATCCTTGATTAATCACCCTTGATTAATCATCCTTTAATTATATTCAAGTAATTAATTTCACAAATTAATTATTCTTAATCAAATATAGTAATTAACCTCTAATTACTTTATTTATTAATTAATTATAATTAATCACATTAATCCTTAATTAATCACATTAATTAATTACTTTAATCACTTACCATTAATTAATTAATCACAATTAATTAATCCTTAATTACATCATTAATTATATTAATTAATGATTCCTAATTATATTTAAATTAAATTAACTACATTAAGTAATTAACCTTAAATTATTAATCACCTTTGATTAATTAACTTCAGTAATTAACTATTCTTTAATTACTGCATTGAGTAAATTGATTACCCGTAAATTAATTATATTTAATAATTAATTAATTATTAATCATCCTTTAATTGATCTTATTAGTAATTAATTACCCTTAATTAATTACATTACTTATTTATTTTCCAAATGACTTAATCAGTAATTACTTAAATTAATTACACCAAGTAACTAATTATTAATTTCTTCCACAAAGAAATTATCCTCCATAATAATTACAAAAGTAATTAACCCCAACGCTTCATACTTTAAATAAATTACATTCTGTAATTACACATCTTAATTACTTCCCTAAGTAATTATTAATCTCTTATCAACCCATCAAATGATTATTCTAATTAATTAAACTTAATTAATTAATTTAAACTAATCAAATAAATTAATTAACTACAATGAGTAATTAATATCTTTAATTACTTTCACAAAATAATCATACTTAACCAAATTCTATAATGATTATCAAATTTAATTAATCTAATTAATTATCAAAATCAATTACTTGAATTAATTGATAAATAATCCCAAGTTAACGACCTTCATTAACTTACCAAAATTTCCTTAATTACCTTACTAAAGTAATTAATTTAATTTAACATTTATAAATCACAAATTTATTAATCCTTAAGGATCATTTAATCAATCACTAATTTTTAATTAATTAAGTTTTTAACTTAATTAATCTTAACCTCTTGATTAATTTCTAATCGTAAATTAAAATCATAACTAAATTACTTAATGATCTTATTCCCAAATTAATTAATCTTAATTAATTAACCTCAACCTTAATTAATTAATTCAAAATCCTTACTTAATTAATTAAATTAATTAACTAATTAACCATCTAATTACCTTATTAATTTAATAAACCAAAATCATTTAAATCGTTGATTTATTATAAATAAAACATTTCTTATCAATAATTTCATTATCATTAACAAAGAAATATTTAAAACAACTTACTTTAAATTTTGTTTACAAATTTCATTTTAAAATGTAAATTTAAAATGAAAACCAAACTTAACTTTATCAAAGTTTTAAAAACATTCTAAAACCTTTTTAAAACTTATGCTAAATAAACTCTCATTTTATAAAAGGAATTTAAACCCATATTTATTTAAGATACAAATCATATTTAAAATATGATTCAACATCAAAAGCTGTTTGAACATTTCAAAATTTTAAAAACTTCTTTTCTTTTCAAAACATGATTCAAATTTGAATCTTGTTTCCAGATTTAAACTTATGTTTAAATCTTTTATTTAAATGTAGTGCTTTATCTTTACTTTCAGATTATTTTAACCCCTTTTTAAAGTAGTTTAAACATTTTATTTTAAAAAGTTTAAATTAAATTTCAAACCTGGATTCAAATCTCATTTGAATTTCATACTTTAAATTTAGATTTAAATTCTGTTTTAAAAACTGGCTTCAGATTTTATTTTAAATTTTTGAGTTTGGAAAAAAACAGGTTTCAGAGAAACCTGTATCCATCTAAAATACCCGAGCATCTCCTACTATTACTCCGAGCAAAAACCTATGCAACTTCGAGCAAATGCTCAAATTACCCGAGTTAAAACTCGAGTCCAAAATTCTGCAATCCCCAACTAATTCACCTGACACCATTTCTTCACCATGCACATGCACGGTGGTCTTGGCCACCTCCGGCCACCACCAAGGCAACAAGCAGGTCGATGCTTGCCCAAAGATCATCAACGATCATCCAAAACTCCACAAACATCAAGAGATCAAATTTGAGTTTCCCCCAATCCCAAAACTGAAGCATACTGTAACAGTTTTACCTTCAAACCCCAAACCTAGAAAATCGCCCATCCCCTCTCCTCCGGCCGTCGGAGGCTTAGCACCGCCGTCCAACGCCTCTTCGACACCCAAGCAGCCATCACCCCAAAAATTAAGGCACTCGGTCCCCTGAAGCCTCCATACCGATCAAATTTCTACTCAACCCCAAAACTAGGTTTAGGGATCAATTTTTACCACCACCTTCACCACAGTGAATTTCCACCACCACCACCATTTTTCTCGTCATCACTGATCACTAATCCATCACCAAAAGAAAACCCAACCTTCCAGAACCCCGAGATCATCTGATTTTCCTTCATTCCCAATTTCCAATAAAAACATTGAAGCTCTCAAAACCCAATATTAAAAATTGTAATTATTATTTCTAAAATCAAATTTAAGTTTTAACATTTGATTCAGAATCCTGAATTACAAAATTGATATGTTTGGATTTTGTTCAAAGGCTCAAGTTTCCTGTTGATGTTATTTCCAGAGCAAATTTCAAATTTAATTTAATCTAAATAAATTTTAAACCTTAATCTATGATGAAACAAAACTTTTTTTATTTAAAGTCTAAATCCTAACATAACTTGTTTAAGAGAAAATGGATTTTTATTAAAATCTTTGCTTCTGAAATTAAGCACAGGAAAGAACAAATACACAGCACATATATTCAAACATTTATATGCATATATTCAGCAATGCATTTAAAATCATATACACAGGCAGATAAATCAACATGCAATTCAGATAAACATACACAAACATACTTATTTAAGAAACAAACTTATATTTAAATTTTTAAAAGTGTTACTCACCTGTAAGTAGAGATGAATCAGAGCACAAATTTTTTGAAAAGCTTTTACTTTCTGATGATAAACTGAGTTGCAGATTTTAATCTTGAGTGTTGTTGTTGTTCTAGACTTGCATGTAGGTTAAAGAAACTTGAACTTGCTGATCTAAACTTGCAGTTGCATGCTTATGGAATTTTGAAAACTGAGTTGCAGATTTTAAACATGCATGTAGGCTTGAACAAATCCATATTGCAGAAGACAAACCCAGATTCTTTTTTCATACTTTTAAAATTGAACTTGCATGCAGGCCATTCAAAACTTGAACTGGCTCCAGATTCCATTTTTACATTCCCAGGTTTTTTAAAAAAATGCAGAGTTTACTTGTTTTGATTTTTACAGAGGACTGCAGGTTGGTTTTGAAATCTGGCTACAGGCCTTGTATGCTTGATTCCCAGATTTAAAGAAATGCAAAGGCTACTTGTTTGATGATTAAATTTGCATGCAGGCAAATCTTTTGCGTTTGAAAATGGCATACAAAGGATTTTCTTAAGAAAGGAATTACAGATTGATTTTAAGAGGGATTTGAAATGGATTACAAGATATTGATTTGGGTTTTGAGCGTTTGGAATACAAATTTGTTTCAGATTTGATTTAGCTAAAACTTTTCTTCTAAACTTTGAAGAAAAGAACATTAGAAAAGAATAGAACTTGAAGAAAACATGTTTATATAAGTATAAATGATTTATTTAAAAATTAAAAGAAAATTAAAAATAAATATGACACATGTACTAAATTCTTACATTTGTCAATAAGAGTAGGTTACTAGTTCACACTTGTCTCATTAGTTACATAAAATGTTAACACTTGTTTTATACATATTTACTTGTTTTATTTAATTTAAAAGATAAATGAAATCCACTTTATTTATTAAATACATATATATAAAGTATTTTCATAAATAAATGTATATGCATCACTTTTTAAAGAAAATGACATAAAACAATTTATATAAAAATGAAAGCTTACTTATAAAATTTAGATATGTTTATTCATTTGAATTTCAAAATTAAATTCAATTTCAAATGTTATTTATACATTTAAGAAAAATTCCAATTTTTAAAACTAATTCATCAACATATTTTAATTTTTAAATAATAACATTGTCTTTTAAAATCTTATCTATATTTATAAATTTCTTAATATTGTTTGAAAATAACATATTTATTAAATAATTTACAAAAGAAATTATACATTAATGTTCAATATATAAATGGTATTTTAAATTTTCATATATTACTCCAAATTATAATTATTAGGCTCTATTCAAAAAGAAATAAAATAAACTTTTGTTTATCTTATTAAAATTTAAACTATGCTTTAAAATACATTTAAACAATTTAAAACAATTTCTTTAAGTATCTTAAAACCAATTAGTTATTTATTTAATAGTTTTGAATAGTTATTTATCAAATAATTTTTTCCAAATTATCAAAATGAATATCAGAATTTAATAACAAGATTTTATTTGTTTTTTTTAAACTACAATCAAAACTTATCTATCTACAATATATATCAAATAGATATATCTATATACATTATAAATAGAAAGCAATTATTAGCTTTTAAAAGATAAAATTCACCAATTAAACATTTATTTAATTGGATTATTAAATCAAGTTAATCTTTATTAACAGAATTTATCAAATCAATATAATTTTAAATACGAATTATTAAATTTATATTGCCAAAATTTCCGGGATATCACATTCCTCCCCTCTTAAAAGAATTTCGGCCCCGAAATTTAAAAGCAAAAGTAATTTAATAATCCCATTAAAGATTTTAAATTTAAACACAAGCATATATCAATCATATGCTAACAACCAAAGCAATCAATTTATCTAATCAAACGATTTTAGTTATCCAGACAAAATTCTGGATGAAATCTTCTCGAGTTTCCCCAAGTATATGTATATACCGCGATACTCACCCTACAGAATTCAAACAATCAAAATTACGATGCTACAGAGCTTCTCCTCATCTAGATTTATAAAACCAGACAAGATATCAGACTACAGACGAGTCTGACTCAACAACCAAACCTTCCTGAACAACTGGTTCCACAAGCAGAAATAACTCATACACATACTCCCTCAGAGATACGTGAAACTCATTAAATCCAATTATCTAATTGGCAATTCAACTCTTGAAATCAAACACCAATCCAACAAAAACACAAAAGAGAGCCAAAACAAATCTCTGACTCCGGAATCCAAATTCCTTCATCTCTAATCCATAAAAAGTCTTCGGACGATCCTGGGCTGCCTACATCCAAACTGATCAGCTTAACCCTTGCTGATGTCCCCAAAAAGAAACAAGCTGGACTAAAAACAATCCAACACAACGATCTCCTCAAGACCAATCCAAAACCAAATACACAACTCTACTCTTCAAACCTCAGAAGAACAAACTCACTTCTTTTATCCAGAAAGACAAAACAGAAACACTCCCCAAGCTGCTTCCGCTGCACAACTCTGATCTGGAGTAGAAAAGAAAAATGCTGATGAAGAACGCGAGCACAAACTGGACTACATATTCCAGAATATGGTTCAACAGATCCATAAAGAAAACTCAGAAGTTCCACCAATCCTGAGCTGCTTCACTAAACCTTATCTCAAGAATCCATCCTTTTACTAGCTGCTCCACCGGTAGCACTCCTGGAATCCGGTCGATAAGAAAACTCAATCTCCAGATACAAACAAACCTCTGACTTCTCAGAAGATATCCAGAAATTCTCTGGTAACCCAAGAGATCACTCAACTATCGCAAGTCACTTTTGCGATCAACGCATACCAATTTCTAAAGAAAACTGTTCTCTCTTTACCAAACAGAACAGCTTACACTTAACTAGCCAATCCACCGAAGAAACGGATCCACTCTGCTGCTTCTGAACTCCACCTACAGAAACTGCTAAGCCAGAAAACTTCCTGTTGACACAGAACACTCCGGGCTGAACTGCTGACTCCAATGCCAGAGACTTCCTAATCCAAAGCTCTTCGAGAAACTCGAACCTCAAAGCCAAATACAAACAACCAGCTGGACTCAGCCACATCACCGAAGCAGACACACTTCCCAAAATTTGTTCCAAAGAAACAACTTCGAAAACATCCATATTCACTGCATCTCATCATGCAGTTACTGCTTCCTGAGGTATCAAAATACCATTACACACTTCTGCCAAATCGACAGATCCAAACTCAACTCATCCATCTTCAAAGATAGATTCCGAACCTTTACAGGTTACCTTCAGAGATCGATGAAATCCTTTCACCAAGCTACTTTACTTGAGACGGTATTAGGTCTACAGTCTCGACAAATACACTTCCAACCTCAACATACAAACTCCTACTAATGGTAGTAATCGTGTTACACACCACTACCTTATCTACCTTTATAACTTATATTGGAAAACCTGAACGGGTAACCCAACAGATAGGTAGAATAAATATATTTATATATATATATATATATATTTAAAATTACAAATACGCTCTCTCAAGATAGACACGACTCCAGAGCCTAGGTATTCACTCAACCTAATGCTCTGATACCAACTGTCACGACCCATCTTCCACTAACCAGAAAGACGTATCATGAATTAAGCAAGAAAGGGATAGAAAGAGAAAGAAAGAGAAGAAAGAAGAAACCAACAACAGAATCTCAATAGCGGAACAAATAAATTATATTAATAACAAAAGTATTACATAGATATACAACAACTATCAGAGTTACACAGATTACACATCACATACTAGACAGTTATAAATACCTGGCTAGTTATTACAACACAATACAAAACAACTCAAACAAACGACACAGAGATACCAACACAACGGATACTAGATAACTACAACACAGAAGCCTCCTGCTCCGTTTGATCCTCCATAATTCGTCAAAGCTAACCCGAATCCCTTGCCTACTCGTAAAAATTTGAGTACCCAAGAGTTTCAGAAAAACAGAAATAAACTCCGGGTCAGACATGGGTCTGTTGTGAGTAACAGGTTAAAGTTTCTTAACTTTTGAAAAACCTTTAAAAAGAAAGGTATCACGTAAGACTTCCCACACATAAACATGGAAAAGTTTTTATCTTACACTAACCAAAACATTTGATAGGAAATCCGGTGATATTATAATAGGTCTAGGTTTTCAAGTAAATAAGAAATAGCCGAAATTGCTACATCTATTAAATTCCAGCTACTAGCCACAAAAGTGGGTAATACAATCAAAACCATTGGCATTTATTGGATTTTGGATTCCATACAATGGCAAGGCTACTGGGGTACCGCCCGTCACAGTACGTGGCCTAGATCACCGTACTGAGGAGCCACCCTAACTCCTCTGCAACACAAGGCTGGAACCATCCATTACTGGACAGTCCCGAACAAGACAACCCTGGCAGTTGTCGTGAATCAACCGCCCCACACAGCCGAATAAAAAGGGACCTCTAGACAGGGGAAAATCTTGTCCTAAAATGGGCATGACCCACCTAGTCTTGCTGCACCTCCCCTGTTTTAGCCATTCCCGGTTGATGAGGCTTGAGGCTACGATTACCTTTAGATAACGCATCTCTTAGAATGCTCATCGTCCGCCTGACGATGTTCTGAAAGCATTCAATCCGTACAAGTTCGTTCCGGGTTCGAACGAAACCGAAGGCATTATCTCGTTACACTCATTTTGGAATCATCCTCAGAGTTTACGACGATAACCCTTGCACTCTGAATCTTCATCTTCACTTGAGATTCACGACCTATCGTTAATTTGGATCGATGTGGTTTTCGGATATCCAATTATGGAAACCCGATCCCGGTCTCATCGAAATCCAAAACGCCATTTTTTAGGTCCAAGTTGTTTTAAGTTTAAAACAATACAATTTAATTATCTATATACACACAGATAGATAATCCACATCATCACAATAGATAATCATCACCACAGATAATCCATATTATCATTGTCAGAAGATACTCAAATTCATCATCACAATGCAACCAATGCATCCATATCACACAACATTACTAATCTCATATCTGAGATTCAAACCATTCAAGGAAATCTATATCATCCATATATAAACAAGGATTTAATAATCACATCATATATAATTAATTTAAAATGAGTTAAATTAATTACATCACCTCTAATTAGTTTAAAGTAAATTAAATTAATTACCTCAATCTATAAATCCTGCTATTATAACAATTGATTACAAACAAATCAACTAATTAATTAACCACTAATTAATCATCCTTGATTAATCACCCTTGATTAATCATCCTTTAATTATATTCAAGTAATTAATTTCACAAATTAATTATTCTTAATCAAATATAGTAATTAACCTCTAATTACTTTATTTATTAATTAATTATAATTAATCACATTAATCCTTAATTAATCACATTAATTAATTACTTTAATCACTTACCATTAATTAATTAATCACAATTAATTAATCCTTAATTACATCATTAATTATATTAATTAATGATTCCTAATTATATTTAAATTAAATTAACTTCATTAAGTAATTAACCTTAAATTATTAATCACCTTTGATTAATTAACTTCAGTAATTAACTATTCTTAGTTACTGCATTGAGTAAATTGATTACCCATAAATTAATTATATTAATTAATTAATTAATTAATTATTAATCATCCTTTAATTAAACTCATTAGTAATTAATTACCCTTAATTAATTACATTACTTATTTATTTTCCAAATGACTTAATCAGTAATTACTTAAATTAATTACACCAAGTAACTAATTATTAATTTCTTCCACAAAGAAATTATCCTCCATAATAATTACAAAAGTAATTAGTCCCAACTCTTCATACTTTAAATAAATTACATTCTGTAATTACTCATCTTAATTACTTCCCTAAGTAAGTATTAATCGCTTATTAACCCATCAAATGATTATTCTAATTAATTAAACTTAATTAATTAATTTAAACAAATCAAATAAATTAATTAATTACAACGAGTAATTAATATCTTTAATTACTTTCACAAAGTAATCATACTTAACCAAATTCTATAATGATTATCAAATTTAATTAACCTAATTAATTATCAAAATTAATTACTTGAATTAATTAATAAATAATCCCAAGTTAATGAACTTCATTAACTTACCAAAATTTTCTTAATTACCTTACTAAAGTAACTAATTTAATTTAATCATTTATAAATCACAAATTTATTAATCCTTAATGATCATTTAATTAATCACTAATTATTTAATTAATTAAGTTTTTAACTTAATTAATCTTAACCTCTTGATTAATTTCTAATCGTAAATTAAAATCATAACTAAATTACTTAATGATCTTATTCCCAAATTAATTAATCTTAATTAATTAACCTCAACCTTAATTAATTAATTCAAAATCCTTACTTAATTAATTAAATAAATTAACTAATTAACCATCTAATTACCTTATTAATTTAATAAACCAAAATCATTTAAATATTTGATTTATTATAAATAAAACATTTCTTATCAATAATTTTATTATTATTAACAAAGAAATATTTAAAACAACTTACTTTAAATTTTGTTTCCAAATTTCATTTTAAAATGTAAATTTAAAATGAAAACCAAACTTAACTTTATCAAAGTTTTAAAAACATTCTAAAACCTTTTTAAAACTTATGCTAAATAATCTCTCATTTTATAAAAGGAATTTAAACCCATATTTATTTAAGATACAAATCATATTTAAAATATGATTAAACATCAAAAGATGTTTGAACATTTCAAAATTTTAAAAACTTCTTTTCTTTTCAAAACATGATTCAAATTTGAATCTTGTTTCCAGATTTAAACTTATGTTTAAATCTTCCATTTAAATTTAATGCTTTATCTTTACTTTTAGATTATTTTAACCCCTTTTTAAAGTTGTTTAAACATTTTATTTTAAAAAGTTTAAATTAAATTTCAAACCTGGATTCAAATCTCATTTGAATTTCATACTTTAAATTTTAGATTTAAATTATGTTTTAAAAACTGGCTTCATATTTTATTTTAAATTTTTGAGTTTGGAAAATAACAGGTTTCAGAGAAACCTGTACCGATCTAAAATACCCGAGCATCTCCTACTATTACTCCGAGCAAAAACCTACGCAACTTCGAGCAAATGCTCGAATTACTCGAGTTAAAACTCGAGTCCAAAATTCTGCAATCCCCAACTAATTCACCTGACGCCATTTCTTCACCGTGCACATGCACGGTGGTCTTGGTCACCTCCGGCCACCACCCAGGCAACAAGCAGGTCGACGCTTGCCCAAAGATCATCGGCGATCATCCAAAACTCCACAAACATCAAGAGATCAAATTTGAGTTTCCCCCAATCCCAAAACTAAAGCATATTGTAACAGTTTTACCTTCAAACCCCAAACCTGGAAAATCGCCCATCCTTTCTCCTTCGGCCATCGGAGGCTTAGCACCGCCGTCCAACGCCTCTTCGACACCCAAGCAGCCATCACCCCAAAAATTAAGGCACTCGGTCCCCTGAAGCCTCCATACCGATCAAATTTCTACTCGACCCCAAAACTATGTTTGAGGATCAATTTTGACCACCACCATCTTCTCCACAGTGAATTTCCACCACCACCACCACTATTTTTCTCGTCATCACTGATCACTAATCCATCACCAGAAGAAAACCTAACCTTCCAGTACCCCGAGATCATCTGATTTTCCTTCATTCCCAATTTCCAGTAAAAACAGTGAAGCTCTCAAAACCCAATATTAAAAATTGTAATTATTATTTCAAAAATCAAATTTAAGTTTTAACATTTGATTCAGATTCCTGAATTACAAAATTGATATGTTTGGATTTTGTTCAAAGGCTCAAGTTTCCTGTTGATCTTATTTCCAGAGCAAATTTCAAATTTAATTTAATCTAAATAAATTTTAAACCTTAATCTATGATGAAACAATTTTTTTTTATTTAAAGTCTAAATCCTAACATAACTTGTTTAAGAGAAAATGGATTTTTTATTAAAATCTTTGCTTCTGAAATTAAGCACAGGAAAGAACAAATACACAACACATACATTCAAACATTTATATGCATATATTCAGCAATGCATTTAAAATCATATACACAGGCAGATAAATCAACATGCAATTCAGATAAACATACCTAAACATACTTATTTAAGCAACAAACTTATATTTAAAATTTTAAAAGTGTTGCTCACCTGTAAGTAGAGATGAATCAGAGCATAAATTTTTTGAAAAGCTTTTACTTTCTGATGATAAACTGAGTTGCAGATTTTAATCTTGAGTGTTTGCTGTTGTTCTAGACTTGCATGCAGGTTAAAGAAACTTGAACTTGCTGATGTAAACTTGCAGTTGCATGCTTATGGAATTTTGAAAACTGAGTTGCAGATTTTAAACATGCATGTAGGCTTGAACAAATCCATATTACAGAAGACAAACCCAGATTCTTTTTTCATACTTTTAAATTTGAACTTGCATGCAGGCCATTCAAAACTTGAACTGGCTCCAGATTCCATTTTTACATTCCCAGGTTTTTTAAAAAAATGCAGAGTTTACTTGTTTTAATTTTTACAGAGGACTGCAGGTTGGTTTTGAAATCTGGCTACAGGCCTTATATGCTTGATTCCTAGATTTAAAGAAATGCAGAGGCTACTTGTTTGATGATTAAATTTGCATGCAGGCAAATCTTTTGCATTCGAAAATGGCTTATAGAGGATTTGCTTAAGAAAGGAATTACAGATTGATTTGAAGAGGGATTTGAAATGGATTACAAGATATTGATTTGATTTTGAGAGTTTGGAATACAAATTTGTTTCAAATTTGATTTAGCTGAAACTTTTCTTCTAAACTTTGAAAAAAAAAGAACATTAGAAAAGAATAGAACTTGAAGAAAACATGCTTATATAAGTATAAATGATTTATTTAAAAATTAAAAGAAAATTAAAAATAAATATGACAAATGTACTAAATTCTTACATTTGTCAATAAGAGTAGGTTATTAGTTCACACTTGTCTCATTAGTTACATAAAATGTTAACACTTGTTTTATACATATTTACTTGTTTTTATTTAATTTAAAAGATAAATGAAATCCTCTTTATTTATTAAATACATATATATAAAGTATTTTGTATATGCATCACTTTTTAAAGAAAACGACATAAAACAATTTATATAAAAATGAAAGCTTACTTATAAATTTAGATATGTTTATTCATTTGAATTTCAAAATTAAATTCAATTTCAAATGCTATTTATATATTTAAAAAATTCCAATTTTTAAAACTAATTCATCAACATATTTTAATTTTATAGTAATAACGTTGTCTTTTAAATCTTGTCTATAGTTATACATTTGTTAATATTGTTTGAAAATAACCTATTTATTAAATAATTTATAAAAGAAATTATACATTAATGTTCAATATATAAATGGTATTTTAATTTTCATATATAATTCCAAATTATAATTATTAGGCTATATTCAAAAAGTAATAAAATAAACTTTTGTTTATCTTATTTAAATTTAAACTATGCTTTAAAATACATTTAAACAATTTAAAACAATTTCTTTAAGTATCTTAAAACCAATTAGTTATTTATTTAATAGTTTTGAATAGTTATTTATTAAATAATTATTTCCAAATTATCAAAATGAATATCAGAATTTAATAACAAGATTTTATTTGTTTTTTTTAAACTACAATCAAAACTTATCTATCTACAATATATATTAAATATATATATACACACACATTATAAATAGAAAGCAATTATTAGCTTTTAAAAGATAAAATTCACCAATTAAACATTTATTTTATTGGATTATTAAATTAAGTTAATCTTTATTATCATAATTTATCAAATCAATTTAATTTTAAATACGAATTATTAAATTGATATTGCCAAAAATTTCCAGGATATCACAAAAATAAAAGAAAATAAGTCAATGTCAAATATTATAGCAATGTTATAGAAGCTCAATGTTGACATAGAGTGAAGCGGTATTAGAATTGGGTCTAATAAACGATCCCCTTTATTATTAAACTAAGAGCACCTAGGTTTTCATTATCATTGTCAATTAATTATTAATTAACCAAATATTCCTTCAAGTGACATTGAAATTTAATGCTAAATTAAACTACAAGCATAAAAGATTGTTAATATAATCATTAATGTGAACATGAAAGCTATATAATCGAACTTAAATGCCAATTTGAAGTCAATAACCCTAATTAAATCCTAGCAGTGAGTTTGATTCTAGATTACCTGATTTGTCTTATTAATTTAATCTATAAAAGGAGAATCATACCTTGATTTTAACTTTGCTGTCGAAAAGCTAGTATTCGTAAATAATTTTGTGAATTTTCATTTAGTTTGCTTAAGTTTTTTATTACAGGTAAGAGAGGAATGAAAAGAAAGCTCATCAACTTATAGAGAAAAAGGAATATGTATAGTTACCATCAATACAATTCAAATGAAAGGTTAGATTCACCTGGGATACCATTAGGAGGCAAGCGTTATTGACGAGATTGTTGGCCTAAAAGGTCGATGCTTCCATTACACTATGGGGCAAATGTTACTATAGTTATTGTTTTCGAAGATATGTGGCATGCAACATAGCTATGGCACCACATAAATGACCAATGCTGAAAGAATAGAAATGAGCCAATGCCAAAGGCCTGCCATGCAGACCTTCGTCAATGAAGAATAATAGACAATGTCAGAGGTCATCAATGAGGTAAGTAATACCGGATGCCATCAGTGTCGCATGTTAGTAACGGAATAATGATATTATAAAGTTATATGCCAAAGGCCATCTGTGTTATAACAACATGATATAGCATTAATGCCGCATCACATTAATGATGTATTTCACTAATGGAGCACTACTTCCATATAGCTAGGGGAATCAATGCATCTCTAACTAATGCCGCTTATCATCAATGCTGCTTATTAATAATGTCATCTGTTATCAATGATGCATGTTATCAATGACTCTGTTATCAATATCGTATGCTACCAATGCCGCCTACTATCAATGCCTCTTGTTATCAATGCCGATCATTACCAATATTACCACTTAACAATGACGTTAGCATGGCGCACTTCATTAATCCTTAGAGGACACCGCACATCCATAAATGCGATATTGATGCCCATGGAGGTTATCATGTCACTCCTCACCAATGCCGCTTCATACAAATGTTGCTTTAAACTAATGCTTCCACCTGCTAATTAAGATTGTTGATTGTCATAGAACATGTTATTGATGACGAATGTCTTTATTATTGAGGTAGTGTTGAAGTTCTACTATTTACCAAGGAATGTGTTGAATGTCATCATTGAGCAAGGCCTGGTGCCATGCGGCATTGATGTTGCGAAATTCATGCATACTAAGGTTAAGCCGCTATGCCGCATTTCAACCCCAATAAATACGAACCTAAGTGTATGGTAGAAGGGCAAATCATTCTTTTCTCATCTCTTACATTTTTAAACTTTGCAACCCTAAATTGATTTGGGAATTTTAGTGCCACATGAGCTATTGCACATAGAGTTTGCACATTAAACAATATATGGAATAAAAATAAGATTTCTTGAGTTATGGCTTACTTTCTAATTCCTAAGCACTTGTGATTTCTCAATCATAGTTTGCTTCGAATTCCAAAAGTGCTCATTTAATAGAGTAAGGAATATGCGATGGAGGTTGTATCATATGGAATATAATGGAAAAGATTGTTTCAAAGTTAATAGGGCAATAAATGTGCAATAAATATGGATTACAAGTATTTAATAAGGGTATAACTGGTTTGATTAAAAAGATTATAAGGGAAATTATGGAAAAATAATAAGAAAGATTAGAATGAATAAATAAATGTCTTTATAAGTTGTTTGGTCAGAATAATAATCATTTATTAGGGGTAATCAATACTTATGGAAATAGAGAATAAATATGTTGTGTAGTAATTAAGTAGTATAAGCAATATAGTTGTAAACATTCGAAAGTAAGGATGGGGGAGGAATAAAATTCAATCGAAAGGACAATTAAAGTCAATTTCTAAAATCCAACACCACGTGAAGGAATTTGATAAAAATATTTTCATTGGAAACTTCTTTGAAATGTTTTGAACGGATTTTTCAAAAGATTTGCTAAGAAGTTCTTGTGTTGAAAAGTAAGGGAAATTAGGGAAACAATAACTTAAAAAAAGTTATGGATTCAAAAGTTCTGAGCAAATGGTTTTTGATAAAAAGCAGTTTTCCAATTTTGAAACTCTTAGTCAAAAAATTTGTTGCGTCAAAAATTTTTTGGTATAAAAATGCGGTAAAGGGATTTTTCTTCTTAAAATAAATGTAAATAGAGCGTAGGTTGGACTTGAGGATTTTTCCTATTTCATAAATTTTGGGAGTTCTCTAAAATTCTTCTTTCTAAAATAGGAATTGAAATTACTAAAATGATGTAGAAGCCATTTAAGTAGGAGAATATAAATAGATGAAATATTGGGAAATTTGGATAGGAATAATTATAGGAACTTATAAAATAGGATTTGTAATCTAATTAGAGATAATGTAGAGGAGAAATGATGAAACATGATAGGCAAGCCAGGTGATAATGACCTTGTCTATGGTACTTTTCATTGTTTAAAGTTATGGAAGATGTTTTTGAATGTTTTGAACTGAAATACTAAATTTTAAAGGAATAATCTTTAATGTAGAAAGTTTTTGAAAGAGGGAAATTATTTTGCTCCTTTTAATGATTAAGCAAACCTTTTTGAATTTTAATAGTTAGGTTTAATAATTAAGATTTTGAATGTTTAGGTTAAAGGCCCCACTTTTAAAGAAGTAAGACTTTGACGTAAAAGTATTTTAGAAGGGAAATTATTTTACTAAGCAATTTTAGAACCTTTAAATTTGGGGTTCATAATAAAGTAGTAAATATTTTAAAAATTGTGAAAAATTCAAATATTTTTGTAATATTTTTTCGAAAAATTTAATAAAAATTGAATAGATATATGGAACAAAATAAAATATGACGTTTAGATGCTTTTGGGAATTCAATTCCATAAACTATTTTTACAAGTTGAAAATTATTTTGGAAAATATGCTTAAAGGTTTTCTTTCGAGATGTGGAAATTCTTTTGCAAGTTTGAATTTCAAATGTCGCATACTAGCATAATGTGGATTTCTAAGTTTATCTTTTATGGAGTTGATAGGGATCACTATCTAGGTGAGAAATGTTAAAGTTTCAGGATATTAATAAATTAAGAATAGTATGTGCAACCTGATATGAAAATTTGAAATCGGTCCCAAGCATTTATTGGTAGATTGTTGGTAATGTTGTAAAAGTTTTGTAGATCTATAATTGAGTTGTAAGTTAGGTCTCCCTTAGAAGGTGAATTTCTATATTTTGATATATTAAGAGCAGGTTCCATGTAATTTCCATAAACTATCTAATTCCTTAAATGTATAAAAATGCAGTGTTTGAATTTACAAAGGTATGCCAAAGGGGAAAGAGATGTGTAAGATATGGATACTCTTTTCCGTAATTTACACTATCTATTTCATTAAAAGAAAAAAAAATCTTGTATAATTTTAAACAGAGCAAAAATATCATTTATGGTTAATTTATGGAAAATTTTAATGGTAATCCTAATTAGAAGGATTGCCTTGATAAAATAATATATCCAAAGGAATGTTATAGTTTAGAAATTAATAATTAGAAATAAGAAATATTTAAATAGCGTAATTTACAACGATGTTCATATTAGTTAAAAACAACGTATTAATTATAGGACTAGGATTTATTGACATTAATTACAGATTTATTAGGTAATAAATTTGTATTTAATAAAGAATTAAAAAAGGAATTAAATATGGGACCAATTAAGAAATCTATTATGATATTTATGGAGGAAGTGAATACTCATAATAAGTGAAATTTGAAACTGGTAATAGATTGAAAGAGATTAGAGAAAAATTGGTTGAAGAAGATCAATTTGACGTTTATGTCTAGTTATCATGGGTAATGGTGGAATGGTGTTCTTGGAATGTACATCTTAAATTGTTAAGAAGTATTAGAACCCCAACATCAGTAACACCAATTGACGCTTAATGGTAGCTTCTAGTAAAATTTTCTTTTAGGGTTTTGGGTTGTAATCGCTAGTTTTCTCCTTTAGAAAATATGTTCGATATGGTATAACATGTGTTCCTATTTTGTCACTATGTTGATTTCATGGGTGGGATTAGACTGTTATATAAATGCATACATTGAGGAACATCGTAAATAGAGAAATTTCCATAAAACACTTAGCTAGCGATAAACCGAGGGTAAGACTGGAAGTTAATAGGAAAGTTAGATTAGAATGCTTCATACCCTAAGCTTGCGGAGGGTCACCATTCACCCTAATGAGTTGAGATGTATAGGGATATGAAGAGAATTTTCTAATTGGTAAAGGATGAAGAGAGAGTCGCTAGATAAGTTTTTGGATCTTTGACGTGCCAAAAGATTAAGGCTAAGAAGGGCAAGCCCGGAAGATTGTTATTACCATTGTAGGTTCTGACTTAGATATGGGAGCATATATTGATGGACTATATAGATGATTTACCTAGATGCAATAATGCTATTTAGGTCCTGGTAGATTGGCTCACTTTACTTCCATTGGAAATATAGGACTGCAACATCTCTAGCATAAGATTTGTGTCAAGAAGTGGTGCAACTACATGGAGTTCTAGTTAGCATTATTAGTGATAGAGACCATTGGTTCACTAGGTAATTTTGGAGGAGTTTGTAATCTGCTTTGTGAATGACTTTGGATCTTAGCACCACTTACCAATCGCAGCCCGATAGTTAGACAAAAAGGGTGAACAAATTTTTTAAAAGATTCATTGAGAGCTTGCAACATAGATTTTGGAGGACTTTGGAAAAGGTAGAAGTATTTAAGCGATAGACGAAAGGCCACGTAGGACCGTCAGGGGTCCAATGCCAATAGGATAAGAAAGGAATTCGAGTTTTTAGATGGGGACATGATATTTGTTAAGGTTTCCCTCTTTGAAAGGTTATGAGGTTTGGTACATTTGAGAAGTTGGCGCCTTGGTTTGTTGGGCCTTTCCCAATTTTATAGAGGGTGGGGAAACTTGCTATTGGGTGGAGCTTCTGGACTAGTTAGTGGGAGTCCATGACATCTTTCATGTTCCATATTTGAGGTAATGTCCACATGACATTACCTCTGTAGTAGTGTCTGATCAGTTAATTAATGTTGAAACGGAGCCCATCATCCTCACTACACGCAATGTGGAGCATGATATTAAAAGGCTTCGTAATAAAGGTACTAGGTTGGTTTGAGTTCAATGGAGAGATAATCCAGTGGAAATAATACAGGAAATCGAAGAAAAGATAAAGGTTTCTTATTTTGATCTTTTTTATGGTAAACTTTTCCTTCCAAATATAGGTATTTGGTTTGGTTGCATCATGGTTGATAGATTGGATGGTAGGAGATGATTGCCATAATTTTTACTATTATTTTTACACTTATATAGAATTATGTGTATATTTAGGATGTTTGCATACGTGCCCATATATCACAACCTTACATTCTTACTAGGATTGAGCTCATCTATACTATGTTGCATACATAATCACATTGCATTTTTGGTTAAGTAGATGGTTGTGTAGATTATTGTAAATAGTTTGGTTATATAACATGGTTGTTGAATGCATGTTACATTGTTTTCCCTTGGCGATTTCAGAGGGGGAATCCTTTTTAAGGGGGGAGAATATAATACCCCATAAAATTTAATAAGAAATTAAGTAATTAAAATAAAATAAAAAATGGAAATTTTGAAAATGTTGGAATTTGACCATTGGAGTTGCACCGTTACACCTATGGCAACTTTTTGACCAATTTTCGTATATAATATGTTTAAATTGAAGTTCAAATAGAGAAGTTATGGATGTTTGAAACTTTCAAATTTGAAATTTCAATATTTGAATTTGAATTTAAAATTTAAAATTTTGAATTTAAGATTTAACGTTAAGGGTACTTTACATTTAAGAAAATAGTAGAATTAATGTGGATAATGTTTAAGTTAATTGGGTAATAAATAAAAATTACATAGGAGCAAAACAAATGCTCCAAAATAGGGGAGAGAGGTCGATCGCTTGAGCAAGACCGGTCGAACACTAGCGGTTGACCAATGGAGAGTAGCGGTCGATTGCTGCCTGTAGGTGGTGGTTAGGTTTTTGGTTATTCTAAATGGTCTAGATTTAGTTTTTTAAATCTGACGGTTTCGATACCTTTCATCTCTACAAATAGACCCCTAGACCCATACTTTCCTTTATAAAATTATGAAAGCAATAGCAGAGCTCTGTCAAATTCTTTTCCCTTAGGTTTTTAGAAGTAGTAAGAATTCAGATAAGGAATTCGAATCTCTAATTTAGTTAAATTTCCAATTCTTCTCCTCTCTACTTTCTGAATTTAATGTACTCTATATACAGTCTATTTGTGGTGTAGTCAAAAATAAGGGGAAGATCTAACAAAGATTTGGAAGCGGTGTAAATCAGGTCCCATGTTCTTCTTCTTATTTAGATTTTAGAATTGGTTAGGATTTTCAAGTAAGAGGTTTAAATGCCTAATTCTTTTGATTTATAATTCTTTTCCTCTCTAGTGTGTAATTCTAAATATAATTTCTACATACAATTCACATTGTTTTATATTCCAAAAAAGGGAGATTGATAGGGAATTAAGCGAGATGGAATCAAATGTAGTTAGGAAGCAAACAATTCTCTGTGAGTGGAAATAAAGTTTTTCACATTTTTGTAATTGAATAGTATTTCTTTGGATTTATGTATGCCTTGGGAAATTTTGGTAAACGAAAAACAAAACATGTAAAACACCCAAAATTTTGCCGAAATAAATGTTAATCTTCGTATCTGTTGGAATTTCAATTTTTTTTATTAATATAGTTGAATCAGATCTGTGTTTGAGATTACTCACTCTATTCCACTTCATCTCTTTGATTTCTCTTGTAGTGTAAAAGGGTTCTAAAAATAAATATAGTTAGAAATTGAGTTCAAAGTATGATCTTGATTTCTCGTAGTTTGTACCTCATATTTCTATAAATTAAATAAGTATATATCCCTTTTTCATTCCAAGGTGGTAAGTGAAAGATTGAATAGAGTATGTAAGGTTTAAATTGTAATATTTGTTCCTTGAGATATAGGGTTCTATTTTATTATATGTTGGGATTGGTATTATTTCTTTTTATATACAAGTCAGTTATTGGCTAAGAATTTTTACTATATTTTTGTTTGGAATTGAGACTTATATGAGTTTGACATTTTAAATTAATTAGCATTTTCTTTGCATATGATCAGAGATATTTCTATTAAAATCTTGTGCGTATATACACACACATATATATACATATATATTGACGTGTTGATTATTAAAGTTAATAGCGTAATGATTATAGTGTAGCGAACATATTGATTAGTATTATTAGTAACTGATAACATTAAATTCTCAAGAGGTTAGCTAATGGAGGTTATACATACACACACACACACACACATATATATGTATGTATATGTATGTATGTATGTATGTATGTATGTATGTATATTGACGTGTTGATTATTAAAGTTAATAGCGTAATGATTATAGTGTAGTGAACATATTGATTAATATTATTATTAATTGATAACATTAAATTCTCAGGAGGTTAACTAATAGAGGTTATGGAGTCGCTAATAGAGGTTATGGAGTCTAATCCATAATTAAAGGCATAATAAGAGGTTACCTTATATGGCCTTAATTATTAATTGTTTAGGATAGTGTGCATATACAATTAGTATGTCTCTTTGTGTGTGTATGAAGTATGACTAAGTTATAGGGATGCAAGGTCAATATAAATTTACATAGAAACTTGCCTATTTAAGTCTGGCTATCAGTATTATAACTTTGGGGACGGATGTGGGACATCGCCCATAATTAATCCCAATGAACGCGACTTTAGTCCCAATTCTATAGGATAAATCTATTCAGTCAATTTGACTACAAGTTCCTACGAATAGTCATACTAATATGAGATGTCATGGTTTATGTTATGGGTCATAATCATGCTATTGATATAGTAGGAGGAATATTTATAAGGGTCCGCTTCAGGTTTAGAGGCGTTAAGTTACTATTGTAGAGTCTGCCTCTTTTCTTTAGGAGAAGTATTAAACGACTTGATGGGATTTCTTAGGATATTAGGTAGTGAGAACCACATAGGGACCCACCTTGGATTAGGTACTAAATGATGGGGACCTGCCTGTTTTCTAGGTATTAAATGGTCAGAGTCTGCCTACTTCCTATTAAAAAGGTTTTAAGTGGTTTAGAGGCTCTCTATTGTTAACAATAATTGCATTTAGAATTTGGAAGTGGAATGGAAATGGTTTAGGTATTCAATAACGAGGACCTGCCAATTTTATAGGTATAAAATGGTCAGAGTCTGCTTAATTCTCAATGAATGGAATTAAGTGATTTGGATGCTTTCTCGTGCATCATAAATGGTAGTTGCATTAATTTTGGAATTGGATAAGAAAGGCCCTTCGGCTTAAAGTTAAAGCTATCAGTGTGGTATAGTTTAAATACGTAAGACATATTTCTTATCTAAAAAGATACCGTCCAAATACAATTATGGAAAAGCTTGAGACTTTCATCTCACTGGACATTTGTTGTTCTAACCAACTCCTCACTACAATAAGTAGGTTAGAGGGAAGGTGGTGGTAGTTATCTATCTATTTATGCCTTTTAAATATTTTTAATGTAACCAGTTCAGAAAATTATGTTACTTTAGGATGTTGTATTGTAGAGGTTTTGTGTAGACATGTTGTAATATTTGATGATAAGATGTTATGTTTATGAAATGGTTTTCTTATATGAAATGGATACTTGTTTCAGATATTATATATTATACATTTCATGTGAGATTCTGAAATTATTGATAGTTAGCTCTATGTACTGTGTATTGTTTAAACTTATCAACTTAACAGCTCACCTTGAGATGGGCCTAAGGTTCGATGGACTATTATTGGCTCGAATTTAGGCCCATTTCGGTGTGGGTTGTTACATAAATCTCAACACTTACGTACAGTCACATTAACTATGTATGCTTCTTATCTGTAGCACATGCACTTCATACAAACAAGTGTATTTTATACATTTGTATGCTAAAACTTATATATATATATATATCTTTAACCAAATAAATAAAATATATTTTATTTAAAAATTATCAGATTGGATCTAAAATCCATTTAAGCTTTATATGGACTTAAATACGATCAAAATGGAAAGACTTTGGAAATTCACTCATTTAACATGCTTCCGACTGGCCTGGTTCCTCATTACTTATATCTCTATATAACAATAATTATAAAAGAAAATAAAATCAGAAGCAAACTTTATTTTGAACAAAATTCTTTTATAAGAGCAAAATTACATAACAAATTATTTAGTTGTTCATATGGCATATGAATAACTCTATCAGATATTCCATTCTCGATACATTTTGACTATGAAATTTTAAGGATAAGTATTTATTTTATCGATTCAATACTGATGGTTACAAACACATTTGTAACTACATTCGATTAAATATTTTTCCAATGGATTTTTTGCTTGTATTTTTATAACATTATTTCTATCCCAATATAATGACATATACAATAGAAAATAAAACCATAAGCCTACTTTATTCTAAACGAGATTCATTATAAGATTGAAGTTATATAATCAAATTACATAATTTCTCATATGAAGTATATGCAGTAGGTCTGTATTCCTTATCTATGACTTTAGAACTTGATATAGATAGACCTTTGGCTATGGGGCAATATGTTGTCTTGGTCGGGTCATGCGATGTCAAGCAGAGGTAGGAGACGTCCTACGTAGGTAAAAATGGCTTTGAGTTCTTGGGTAAATAATCTTTTTGTAACGGTCCATATTTTTGAATGGTTTAAAATTAAATATTGGAATCATTAAATAATTAAATTTTGGATTTAATTCGAATAAAAATGATTTTAAAGGCTTATTTAAATTCAGTTTAAATAAGAGAAGAATGAAAGCTTTTAATTTATAATTAAAGTGTTTATAATAGTTTTATAATCATTAGTTTGAATTAATGGGTGAAACTATCATTCCGGGGCATTATATTGGATTTTGACAAAACCAATGCCATTATATTCAGAATAATGAATTGTTACACACAGTGAGTTTCATAACGATCGAATGTACCGTGTGATCATGCAAACTTGAAACGCACAACGAAAATAAAAAGAGAATAAAATATAATATTTATTTGCCTATAAATACATCATTAACCCTTAACCTAAATTCCACTACTTCCCTCTTTCTATTCTATTTTGAAATTTACATGCCACCTCATTTTAATTTCTTCCATTAATTATTTTGAGAGTAACACTCAACGAAATCAAACGATTTTTATCAGTTAGCTTCGTATTGGCTGGTCTTTGATCCACTGTGCTTAGTTTTGCGAGCAGTGATGGGTTGTTGTGTTCGACTTTGGTAAGTCAAGGCTATGGCATGAAACTATCGTCTATGGAGTTTGAGTCGGGTTGATTGGAGGTTAGGAATGTGTTGCTTGAGCGAAGATGTGCATGTAGTGATGTTTTTAGAAGATGCAGTTGTAAATTGGAAATCATGATTTTTAGGTTGTCGAGTACTGTACCATGGTCACAATTTCATTGGGATCGCCGAAGGGGAAAAAATGGCATGGATGAACTAAAATGGTCAAGAGGATGTCATTGGTGGAGTTTAGAGTTGCTCCATGTCGACATGGCAGAATGCGACATTAGGCAATGTGGAATCAGCGCAAATAATAGATTTTGGGTTAGTTAGCCAGAGGTATCGAAGGCATGGTGACTGAGTTGAGTTCGAGGCGAGGAGCATGCTGTTGTTGGTCGCTCGTCCATCCATGGATCCAAGTTCCATATCACTGATGGCACACGTTGGTTTGGGACTCTCGTCTGCACGATGGAAAATGGGAAGAAACGATGAGGAGAGATTAGTTTAGGTGAGTGTTAATTAGTTTTGATTAAAGTTCATTAATATTTTGTAATCCAAAAACTTATAGAATTCGTATCTTGTTCATACGAGATTTAATCCTGGCGCCATTTGCGCCATTGCATTCATATCAGGATTATCTATGCAATGGATTTGGATTTCTCGAGTTTTGAGCTTGTAGGAATTTTAGTCAAAATCGAACCCCGTTTGGATTATTCAGAAACGCATAAGCGTTGGCTAGAGTTTGGGTGATTTTTAATCACCGGTCGATTGTACAAATATTATATATATAGTTGTTATTGTATTGAAAAAATAGACTGTATAACAAACACTATAGGTTATTACTTTTGGACCCCACCTTGTTTTGAAAAACAAACGATAACAATATCTTGGAGTATAATCTATTTGATCATCTATAACATGTATCATGGCCCAAACTACTTGTTTACATATTTGATATTGCTTCGTGAAAGGTGATAGTGCGTTATAAATGTTAGAAACAATATATTTATTACAAAGGTGCTTTGCAATCCTAGATATTTGATATATGTTAAATTGGATAATATGTGATATAATGTGGAAATATATATAGGTTGTTTTACACACATTTTGGAGTGTTTGACACAAATGGAATTAGTTTGAACAATTGTGGAATTTGGAAATGGAAGTTATAAATGTTAGAAGTGAAAAGATCGCGATGGATGCACTTCGAAATCGCTATGATCTGTGATTTTAAATATAACTTTGGAAGACATCCTAGAGCTTCTTCGTATCATTAATAAGTTCTGTAAGTGTACTATTATCAGGAAATAACAAGGTTTGAATATATCGTTGAAAGTCAGTTTTGGATTTATAAAGTGATGGTTTTAAATTATAAAATAGGTTTTAAAGTGGTGTTTTAAACTAAAGTTTTAAAATATAGTATAAGTACTTTAAAAGCATATTTTTAGTATATAAATGGTTTTAGAAATTGTTAAAGGCTTTATTTAATAAATACAAGGTTTTTATATTATAATATTTCACAAATGATTTATAATATTTTATTAAATATCTTTGTTTTATAAATAAATTAGTATATGTAAATATTTATCTTTTTAAAGATATTTTTGTATTTTTAAAAGTTTAAAAAGGAGAATAATATTTTGTAAATTAATTTAAAAGGAGTTTTTTGATTATAACACATATGTTTTAATGGATTGTTTTGTAAATTGATTAAAAATTTTATATTACGTTATTTAATAATATAGAGAAATACTTAGAACTTTAAATGGATAATTTAAAGTAAATGGAAAGTATTAAAGTGATTTTGGGTTTATAATATCGATGTTTGTCCAACATCTGTTTTAACCCATTTAACTATACTTTTGAAAAGTATTCCATTTTAAAGATAAAGGAATAGTAAAGTGTTTTGTGGTTTGTCATAAATAATGTTTTCGTAACATTTATTTTTAAACCCTTGGATAATATTTTAAAATGGTAAAATATTGTAAATTAGTTTGGGAAAATCCATGTATGATTCCGAGACTTGTTAAGGTATGGGAGTCCATATGTGATTCCGGAATCTGTTGAGAAATCCATGCATGGTTTCGAGATCTGTTGCGATATGGGAGTCCATGTTTGTTTCAGTGATCTATTTGAGTTAGAGCTTGTGTGGAAGAACTGTTCGTGTGTGGCTCGTCTGCTGAGATAGTGTACTTGACTTCACCATCAATAATGACCGAAACCAAAGATATGAGGCATATCCTATAGGGTTTAGCTTACTTAAAGGTTGTGGGCACTCCAGTCTAGTGTTACCCACGGACATGCATGCGAGAGTAATGAGACCAGGTGCCACATGTTCGAGCGTGTGTTAGCTATGTTTTTCCTATAGTATAATTTATCTAGAGATATACGATGATTAGAAGGATATATCTGATCCTTCTATAGTAGATCGGAGTCGGATTTGATCTTAGGAGATCTACGTGGAATCCTACGCAATTAGTGAATGTGCCTTATCGGTTGTGATTGTATACATATTATTGTTGTGATGTACACTCACTTGCATCGTAGCTTTGTGATTATTTATATTTCATACTTTAGACATCATTATACTATTACTGGATTTTATAATAGAAATAGTTTGGTTATCGTAAGGTAAAAATCCATTCTTGTTTATTGGCAACGTGTTTTTACGAGATACCCTTATTTCAAAGGGTTTTAAAATATAATAAATCTATATGATTTGAGTTTCTCGTGTTGGTTTACCAAACTGATCCCGGTGTTAGTTTCTTAATGCTTGGGTCGACTCGAATATATATTTGCTGTGGTTCATTGGCGCTCTTGGAGAAGAGCTGGATGGTTTCTTACCGTACTTATTTTAAACTGCATTACTTGATTGTATCTATCATCATTGTAAGGATATGATGTTATAATTATCTATGCTGTTGATAGATTAGTTTACTCTGTTTGAGGTATGTATATCAAAGTTTGCTTTTTGGTAAAAGACCTTCTGAGATATTATATATTATCATTCCTCATGTGAGATTATGATACTGTGTTCTCTTCTTTCTTATTTTATTTCCTTTTATTTTATCCTAACAATTCATCTTTTAGACACTTTGGTGTTTGGCATATGAATACCGTGGATGTATTAGTGTCGACATTGGAAGACTGAAAAGGAAGATCATTACGTATGCTATTAGAGCTGAAGTTTAAGTGAGAACCTTGGCTTTAGTGGGTATAAGTCATTGAGAGATAGGGTAATAGAATGCCTTATTATGAGTTGAATGTGCATACAGGAGACTGTGTATATTGAAAGCGACTTATATAAGTATGGTTCATAAATATGATCTATAAATGAAAAGGATTTAAATTGACAATTTGAGAACTTAAACCCTGGCGTTTTAGAAATTAGTTTTTTAAGGTTTTGGAAAATAATACTAATATTATTTGAAAATACATATTTGGGAAGTTGATTTATGAAATTGATATACATATATATATATCGCACGGGCTTTATAAATATTTGCATGCTATGTATGTTGGCTTGTGGGGAGTTTTGGGAATGACTCTTTAAATTGTTTTGGTAGCATGAATGATCGACTGAGTAATACCTAAGGCTATTAAGTGTAAGATAACAGTTAGTGGATTGTTTTTCATCCTTGTGCAATGAGATAATTTCTGAACCTACGCAAACCATGAGTTTTATTGTTGCGATTGTAGTACTATATAGTATTATTATGTGATTGTTTCTGTGGTTGTCAGTGATTGCAATACCATTAGGTATCGATGGGTGATTGTTGCTTTGTGGCTTGTGTTGAATTTCAGGAGCGAAATTCTTTTAAGTGGGAAGAATCTAAACACCTGAATTTTTGAGTGGTTTATAATTAAATATTGGAACTATCGAAATAATTGAATTTTGGATTTAATTCAAATAAAATGATTTCGAAGGCTTATTTAAATTTTGTTTAAATAAGAATGAGAATGGAAAGCTTTTAATTTATAATTAAAGTGATTAAAATGGTTTTGATAATTATTTATTTTAATTAATGAGTGAAATTATCAATCCGATGCACTATCTCGGATTTTGATGAAACCAGTGTCATTGAATCCAAAATAATGAATTATTGTACATCATTGAGTTTCGTGAGATTAGACGTACTATGTGATCGTACAAACTCGAAACGCATAAAAAAAAAATATATATATAATACTTATTTGCCTATAAATACATTGTTAACCCTTGACCTAAATTGCACTTCTTCCCTTTTTCTCTTCTGTTTTGAAATTTTGCCTGCCGCCTCATTTTGATTTCTTCCTCAATTATTTTGAAAAAAATACTTAATGAAATTAAATGATTTTTGATCAATTAGCTTCCTATTGGCTAGGGCTTCGATCCTCTGTGCTTAGTTTTACAAGCGGTGGTGGTTGTCGTGTTCGACTTTGGTCATTCGTGGGAGTCAGGTCGATTGGATGGTGGCGTTGTGTTGCTCGAGTGCAGATAGGCACGTAGTAATGTTTTTACAGGGTGCGGTTGCAAACTAGAAATCGTGATTGGGTTGTCGAGTACTATACCATGGTCACGATTTGATTAGGATCACTGGAGGGGAAACAATGGCACGGATGAATTTAGATCGTCAAGAGGATGTCATTGGTGGCATTTAAAGTTACTCTAGGCTGACGAGGAAAAATACGACATTGGTTAATATTAAATTATGGTAGAGCGATGGATTTGGGGTTGGTCGGTCGGAGGTGTCGAAGTCGTGGTGGCTGAGTTGAGTTTGAGGAGAGGAGATTGGTTTTACTGATCGTTCGCCAATCCATGGATCCAAGCTTCATATCACTAATTGTGCACTGGTGTGGGACTTTCATGTCACTGTGCACGATGGAAAGTGAAGAAAGGACGAGAAGAGGTAATTTTGGAGTGAGTGTTAATTACTTTTAATTAGAAGTTTTATAGTATTTATATAATTCGATAACTTAGAAAAATTCGTATCTTATTCATACGAGGTCTAATTGAAGCATCGTTTTCACCATTGCATTCATATCTGGATTATCTATGCAATGAAGTTAGATTCGTCGAGTTTGGAGCTTATGGGAATTTTAGTCAATTTTGAATGACATTCAATTTTGGGCTATTCGGAAACTCGCAAGCATTAGCTGAAGTTTGGGTCAGTTTCACTCACTAGTCGATTATACAATTATTTTGTATATAATTCTTGATGTATTGAAAATATAAACTGTATAACGAATAATGCAAGTTATTACTTTTGGATCCTACCTTGTTTTGTAAAATAAGTGATAATAATGTCTTGGAGTAGTTACTCCATTTTTCATCTATAACTTGTATCATTCCCAAGACTACTTGTTTACATGTTTGATATTGCTTAAGTGATAGTGCGTTATAAATGTTAGAAACGATATAATCGTTATAAACGTACTTTGAAATCCTCGATTTTCGACATATGTTAAATTGGATAAAAAGTAATATATTGTGGAAACACACACACACACACATATTTGGTTGTTCTGCATACTTTTTGGTTTGTTTGACATAAATGTAACCGGTCTGGACACTTGTGGAATATGGAAATGGAAGTTATAAATGTTAGAGGCGAAAATGCCATGATGGATGCACTTTGAAATCGCTGTGATTTTAAAGTTAACTTTAAAAGACAAACTAGGGCTTCTTTATATCAGTAATAAGTACTATATGTGTACTTATTATCGGGAAATAACAAGGTTTGAATATATTATTGAAAGTCATTTATGGATTTATAAAGTGAATGTTTTAAATTATAAAATAGGTTTTAAAAATTGGCATTTTAAACTAAGGTTATAAAATATAGTATAAGTATTTTAAAAGCGTATTTTTAATATATAAATGGTTTTAGAAATTGTTAAAGGTTTTATTTAATAAATAAAAGGATTTTATGTTATACTGTTTTACAAATGGTTTGTAGTATTTTATTAAAAATGTTTATTTTATAAATAAATTAGTTTATGTAAATATCTATCTTTTTAAAGGTATTTTATTATATTTAAAAGTTTAAAAAGGTGGTTTAATTCTGTAAATTGATTTAAAAGGATTTTTTAGATTATAACACATATGTTATAATGGATTGTTTTATATGTTGATTAAAAAGGTATATTACCTTGTTTAACAAAATGGAGGAGTACTTAGAATTTTAAATGGATACTTTATGATGGCAAGTATTAAGTGATTTTGGATTTATAGTATCGATGTTTGAGAAACATCTATTTTAACCTATTTGACTATACTTTTGAAAAGTGATTGGATCTTTAAAATGGAATTTTAAAGATAATGAATTAGTAAAGTGTTTTGGGGTTTGTCATGAATAATGTTTATGCAACACCATACTTATATCTTTAATAATGGAATTTTAAAGAGGATACAAGTACGAATGTTTTGGGTTTGTTGGGGCAATGTGTTCATAACGTTCGCCTTTAACCCATTTTGATTATTCTTATGAATGTAGATGGATCTTTAAAAAGAATGTTTAAAGATAATCATAAGTGAAATCGTTTTAGGTTTGTAGTGACAATGATTGAGTAATATTTTTCTTAAGCACTTTGAAATTGATTTGTGAATATATTTATACGGTTCATATATATATACACACACACAAGTGATTGGTATCAAAATATATTGAAATGAATAGTGATGATTTGATTAAATAGTGAATTTAATTAACAAATGGAGTTTCATTTATAAAAGAGTTTATTAAGTAAAATGAGTTTACTAATAAAAGTGGTTTTTAATTAATAAAGGAAAACTAATTAAAAAGGGGATTATAAGTCGTTATATAACTTGATCATGCTTATTTGTTTGATCGTGCTTTCTGTGTTACTTGTTTATGGACAATATACGAGGCTTAGTTTCCCATATGCAATTATTCTAACTTTTAGTGGATTGTTTTTTATTGATAGTCAAATAACTTACTATCGAATCTTGGCAAAAAATATACTCTGGTAATATCTAGAAGAAACACAAGAATTATATGGTATCGTCATCTTCGGTAATGCTATACTGTACATATAAAATCATTTTTCTCTTTTGGGACAATGATATGGAAATCCGTTTTCTTAAACAGTTAGGAGATGATCTCTGATCTTATGTATTATCTGTTTATTTCCCATAAAACAAGGGTTGAGATTACCGAAAAATCGATCGATTTGTGTTGGAGCACCTGGTAAGCGGGGAAGTGTACTTATATGAGATGGCTTAAAACCATAACCACTGCAAAACCATATACGTGTTCTATGCTTGGGGAGAGGTTTGTGATTGGTTCATGATTGCTTCGTGATGCTGCAGTCTATTTAGAGATTCGAGATCTATTTGGGATCCTCGCACACATGTAGTTGTTCATGATTTATTCAGAATGTGAGAATCCATGCGTGATTCTGAGACCTATTGAGGTATTAGAATCCATGTGTGCTTCTAAGATCTGTTAGGCAATCCATGTGTGGTTTCGAGATCTGTTTGGATTTGGGAATCCATATATGGTTCCATGATCTTTTCCAGTTGAAGCTCATATGGAAGTCTGTTCAAGTGTGGCTTGTGTGCTAAGATGTTGAACTAGATTTCACCATCGGCAATGGTAGAAACTAGAGATAAAAGACATAGCCTATAGGGTTGGGCTAACATAAAGGGTGCATGCACTCTAGTCTAATGTTACTTATGGATATGCATGCGGGAGTGATGTGACCTAGTGCCATGATTTTGGATGCGAGCCAGCTATGTTTTTCCTACAGTATATTTTATCTAGAAATATATGATGCTTGGAAGGATATCTCTTATCCGTGTGCAGTAGAACAGAATCAACTTTAATTCGCGGAGATCTACATGGAATCCTACACAATTAGCAAATGTGCCTTAGCGGTTGTGATTGTATACCTATTACTGTTATGATTTACACTCACTTGCATCGCAGCTCTGTGATTATTATAATTCACACCTCAGACATTATTATATTATCACTGTATTTTATAAGAGAAATGGTTGGTTATCGTAAGGTAAAAACAAGTCCATGTTTATTGGTGAAGTAGTCTTACAAGATACCCTTATTTTGATGTGCTAATAAATCCATATGATTTGAGTTTATAGCGCTGGTTTACAGAATGACCCGAATGTTATTTTGTTAATGCTCAGGTCAGCACAAGTATATTTCCAGATTTAGTTATGGTTCATTGGAGCTCTTGGAAAGAAGCTAGATGATTTCTTGCCATACTTATTTTCCACTGCATTACTTGTATTGTCTCTATCAGCATTTGTGAGGACATGATATTATAACTGTCTAGGATGATAATAGATTAGTTTACTTTGATTACATATCAAAGTTTGCATTTTGGTAAAGACCTTTTGAGATATTATATATTACCATTCTGCATGTGAGATTCTGCTATTATATTCTCTTCTTTCTTATTCTATTTCTTTTTCTTTCTGTTTTACCATAATAGTTCATCTTTTCGACACTTGGGTGCTCGGCACATGAACACCGTGAATGTATTAGTGTCAACATTCGAGGGTCAAAAGCGAGGATCGTTACGCTTTTGTTCCCATGTGCAACTCAATGGATTATGGTGAGGCACATGACTTATCGATTCATGGTTCATTTGCTATAGGTAGTGGATTTCATATTGCATCGTCGTATTGAAACTATAGTATCAACCATACTTAGGTGTGTCTTGGCATCATCGAGGAACCTTGGTGTCAACTAGCCAAGAATGTTGTGTTTCCATTACACTCGAGATGTTATTATGATATAGCAGTATGATTAATTTATCTAATTTCAGATGGCACTGTACTGGAGATATGCTAACTTGGTATACATTATATTAGTAGTTTTACCAATAATCATGCAGTTTCCTTTCCACCGGACTTTTCGTCTGACCCTCTTTATGTAATCATTTTTGTTATCTATTCTTTGAGTAAGTTGATTTAGAGGAGGGAACATTGCATGTGGGAGGCGAGCTTCGAAGTAATTGCTATTTTCGCTATTATTTTATTTATCTATTATATTCAAGTATAGAGTTGCTAAACTCATCCCGTGAGCATTCCAAACACGTCCGAGAGCCAATGATAAAAGCATGTATATGAGTATACACATGAGTGATTTAAAAGTTCAACCTTTTTGAAATCAACTGAAATTGAAATCAAACTTGAAACCTCCAAGTTTGAGACTGGACCAGATAATAAAAAGTTTATAAGTCTCGCATGATCGGATTAGAATATTTTGATAGAATATGGTACAGGACTTAAAGTATTGAAAGTCAACCAAGTGTTATAGCAATGGACGAAGGATTCAATGCCTTGGAAAATTATTTGGAAAAGGAATAGCAATCAATCTGGAAGCTAGATGGACTTCTTTCCGATATTTCGAACTTATTCGATTCAAAGCATGTCATGTTACTCATATGACGTACTTTGGGGTGGAAGTGTTACCCAGTATCCTGACCCAGCTCTATTGGACTAATTATGCAAGATAGATTCGACTGTAATCGAGAAGGATAACCATGGAGCAATGGTTGTAGGACCCGGAAGTAGAGTTTAGATGGTTGTATGAAGCCAAGATCGATCGAAGTTGGAAGACAGACGATGCAGGACGCTAGAAATAACGAAATTGGCTTGGATAAGCAAGGGATCGGCATGGCTTAGTGGAATTAGAGGGATCGGCATGGAATGGTGAGACTCTAGGGGTCGGCATGAATAAGTCTATATGGATCGATATGATTAGTTAGACGAGGGATCGGCATGGAAGAAGCAATTGAGGGTTTGGTATAGTTAGTTGGACAAGAGATCGACATTGTTGGAGCAATGGAGGGATCAGTGTAAATAAGTGTGTATGCTTCGGCATAAGTAAAAGAGCATGGAAAAACATGATTGGATAAGTAGATGGATCGCCATGGCACGTAAAAGGGATCGACAAAGTTGGGTAGGTAATAGGGATCGGCATACTGGAGCCAAATGTGAGGGATCGGCATGATCCATTTAGAATGAATTGTTAGAAATAACTTCAAAGTGGATCAGAGCCAAAGATCAAACAGAGGCATGAGCTCCACTTATCCAATCAACATGATATTTGAAGTACCAACATGTCTAAACATGGAAAAAGCCACCATAGGGATCGCTGCCCTAGAATCGACCAATGAAGGGATCGATACCGTTCTTTAACCAATGGGATTAGAGCCTAGCGAGCCCTGTGGTAGGTCCATATGGATAAGGAGGTCTTGTAGCCGAAGTTACAGAGAGATTGGTGGTCGCCTTCATCTATAAATACTGGCCTAAGGGTCATTCTGAGGATCTGTACGCTGCTGGTTACATTAGCCTTTACTGTAATCATGGTTTCTTCTAATTTCTTATTGTTTGTTATTGTAACCAAACTATACATGAATCAAGAAAGAGAATCTTCAAAGTAGATGTAGGCATACAACGCCGAACCTCTATAAATCTATGTGTTCTTGATTATTGCTTTGATTTGGTTGTTGGATTATTCTATTCCTCTATTTTCTATTGTACTTTCTTCATTTATTTTACTACATAAATCCTTTTTGTTGCTACTGTATTAGGCAAATCCCCTGAAGGAGATCCTTAGCTATCTTCAAAAAAATTGCTTACACTACTCAGATTTGCAAAAATCTAAACAAGGAGACTGACAATGGTGAGACATACCAGATCAACGTCTCAGAATGTTGATGGAAATGAGATAGCTAGTATTCAATAAGAAGGCCCAAGCAATCGGCCTACAAATTTGAATGCTGATCTGGTTAAAGTTCAGAACCCTACAGATTCTATAACCCGAGTTGAACTTCAAAATATGATGAGAGAGTTGATGGAAAGCCATCACAACTAAATGAGCAAATTCGGACCAATATTAGCCTAATGAACTAGATTACCCAACAACAGTATGGGAAGTCAGAGAGGTCACCCATCCTAGTACTGACAACGTTCTGCATGCGGAATACCTGAGAAGGTTCAACATGCCATCAATGCCTACCTACGAGGGAAAAACCGACCCCAAGCAGCATATCATGAGATAGAAATGGTTGATGGATTCTACAAGAGCTAACGATGCAACCAAGTGCAGATGCTTTCCTATAACCTTTTCTGGGATAGTAATGATGTGGTTCACGAGACTACCTCAACGGTCAATTTCAAGATTCGATGAGATGGCAACCAAGTTTATATAGCAATTTCGAATACACGTAGTTCGTCCTAAAGATGTGATGTCCCTTTGCAGTGTGATCCAGGACCACGGGAATCGCTGAAAGATTACTTGGAGAGATTTCACACCTTCGCCATGGAGGTCAATAACTTGAATGATCATGCTACACTCATGACTATGATAAGAGGGACTGATCTGGAATCTGAGTTTGATGATTGGCTAGCTGGAAAATTGCTTGCCATGTTGGAGCGCTTCTATTAAAAGGTAACTTGTTTTTTAAGGAAGGAGGAGGCTAGGTCCTCTAGGAAAAAGAACATTAAAGGACTGAGTGGAGAAGCAGTGTAGAGTAATATTGCAATAAACAGTCTGATGACAGTTCTAGGAAAGTTCAGGTGAATGTTCAGAATAAGCTGAATTAATAAAAGAAAGATGGAGATAGGAATTGAGTGCGGAAGAGGGATTTTGGAAGACTAATGCCTAGGATTATAATGTATGAAAATTACACACCGCTAAACACATCCCTGGAGAACATATGTCTATCCACTTGCAATACTATGCAGTACATGAAGCCGCAACCAAAAGAGTCGTCAGAGAGACAAAAGCAGATTGGGAAGTATTGTCGGTTTCACAAATGTTATGGGCATAATAGAATGAATCTAGACACCTTCAGGATGTCATAGAGATATTGATTTGGGAAAAAAAGTTTCAACTGTTTGTGAAAACTCTGTAGGATGGCAGATAGGGGACATCAGACCCTAATCGAGGACAAGCTCCACGTAGGGCCGAGGAGCCTGCATGGGCCAGTGGAAGACTAGAGATTAATATGATAGTTGGGGGACTGCACCCAGCAGACATGAGTTGGCAAGAGATGGAGCGTTATGCTAGTGCGATAAGGCATGTAGATTTAGAATGTTATTCGAATACGGAAGATGGAGCTTCGAAAAAATAGCAGCGCACCATGTCAGATGATACTGTGTTTAGAAGCATGGATGCAAACAAAGTAGAGGCTCTAATAATTGACCCAATGGTCATTTCAGCTGTGATTGGTCCTGCGTTGTTAAGGAGTATTTTGATTGATTATGGAAGTTCGGTGAATATAATCTTCAAAAAGGCATATGATCAGATGAGAATGGAGGCCAAAGACTTGAAACCATCTAAAGCTTAAATTCATGATTTTAATGGAGTTGTAACTGAGGCTGTAGGACACATGGAATTACCTATTGAATTTGGAGAAGGTGAACGAAGGAGAGTGCGGAGCTTACCGTTTATTGTTTTGGACATTGAATCTCTATACAATGTTTTTCTAGGCCGACCAGCTCTAGCTGAATTTTGGGCAGCTCTTGCCCCATGGTATTTAACTCTAAAGTTTCCAATGGATAATGGCCTAGGAGTTGTTCATGGCAATAAGGCGACTGGATGTGCCTGTTATGCAGCTGAGTTGTGCGAAGCTCAATGTAAGGAGAAGGGAAAGGGTGTAGGCAAATCTGTCCCATCCTAACCACTGAAGATTGACAACCAGCACCTGGGCCTTGGCTTGGGTGCCATAATCAGTTCTATAGGGATATAGATCTGAGAGATGATGAAGTGGAATCCAATAAGATCAAGGGTACACTAGCTGAGCTGACAATTAATATCACGGTCAGCCACGACGGTCAATCACGATTCCAAAAGATTGGGTTATACTTAGCCCCCCGATGATAAAAGAACATGCTGGTTTTCTCCGAGCGAATCAAGATGTATTTTCTTGGACTCACACTAACATGTACGGAATCTCGCTTACCATTGCGAGCCACGCATTGAATATTGATCCGAAGTATCTTTCGGTGAAGCAAAAAAGATGAGTCATGGATCCAGAGAGATATGTCGCTCTTATAATGGAGGTGGATAAACTAAAAGTCAATGGGTTTATCTACGACACCCATTATCCTGAGTGGGTATCTAATCTTGTGCTTGTGAAGAAGGCGAATGGAAAATGGAGAATGTGCATTGATTATTCAGATCTAAACAAAGCATGTCCAAAAGACAGTTTTCCCCTTCCCAGGATTGATCAACTAATTGATTCAACTGCTAAACATGAATTATTATTATTTATGGATGCATATTCGGGATATAACCAAATCCCAATGCATATCCCCGTTCAGGACCATACTAGTTTTTAACAGTTGTTATGTTGTATTGTTACACAATAATGCCATTTGGATTGAAGAATGCCAGTGCAACCTATCAGCGCTTGGTTAACTGGATGTTTAAGGATAATATTAGAATAACAATGGAAGTGTACGTAGATGATATGCTTGTGCAGTCAGACGATCAAGTGACCACATCAAAGGCTTGGCAAAAATGATCAACACCTCCGATTTTACAAGATAAAAATCAATCCTTTGAAATGTATGGTGTTGCATCAAGAAATTTTCTGGGCTTTATTGTCATTGCTTGTAGAATAGAAGCTAATCTAGAGAAGATTCAGGCTATCCGCGATGTCCAGGCGCCAATAACCATTAAACAAGTGTAGACTCTAAATGGGAAGGTTGTCGCTATAAGACGATATTTCTTCAGAACAACTGTCAAATGCACTCCTTTCTTTGATCTAATTATAAAGGGAAAAAGAAACTTCGAATGGACATAAGATTGTAAAGACGCGTTCCGAGCTCAGGTGAATCATTTAGAGAGACCCCCTATCTTGTTAAATCTGGTAGATCGTGAGGATTTGTTCATTTATTTGGCCATAACAGCACATGCTATAAGTGCCACCTTGGTTCATGAGGAAAGTCGGATCCAAAGGTCGGTTTATTACATCAGTAAACGATTGATAGGAGCAGAAAGGAATTATCCAAAAATAGAGAAACTGGCATACTGCTTGCTAATTGCATCATGGAAGCTTCGTCTATACTTTTAGGCACATCCGATCAATATTTACACTGACCAGCCATTAGGATGGTTCCAACGAGGACGTTTGGGACATTACTCAAGTGGAACATTAAGTTCAACCAATTCAACATTACTTACCACCCTCGGAGAGCTATCCAGGGATAGGATTTGGCGGACTTTGTAGTAGAGTTTACTGTGCAGGATGATCTTCCATAAGGAAGTAAAATCCCCACTATACGATGGAAGTTATATACTGATGGAGCGTCTAATGATCATTACTCTGAAGTTTGAATTGTGCTTGTAACTCCTGAGAATCGGTCGATTTTTATGCTCTGAAGCTTGATTTCCCAAGGACAAACAACAAAGCTAAGTATGAAGCTCTGATTGCTGGACTTAAACTCACCAAAGAACTTTAGGTTAAATCTCCTGGAATCTTTTGTGATTCGCAATTGGTGGTGTATCAAGTTAGGAGAGACTACCAAGCTAAGGGATAATGGCTTGCCTCTTATCTTATCCGAGTTCAGGAGTTGTTAACTGAATTTGAATACTATGACATTGCATATATTCCACGTGGTCAAAACAGAGAGGCTGGTTCGTTGGAAAAATTTTCTAGTACCAATGATGCATAGCAGATGGTTTGGGTACTAGTCGAAGTATTAGATACCCCAAGTATAAACATGATGGAAATCGATCAAGTACTGGAGGCAGAATCTGAAAGGGAATCATGGATGACCATAATTAAGGACTATTTACTGCTTGGGGTCCTACCTGATAAAAGTGACAGGTCCTTCACAAAGCATTACGATATATTATGCCAGAAGGAGTCATATATATGAGACGTTTCTTAGTTTCTCTACTCCGGTGTATCGCTTATGATGATATAAAACATGTTTTAGAAGATGTTCGTGAAGGAGAATGCGACGATCACACTAAAGGACAAACGCTCGCAAAGAAGATACTCTGTTATGGGTATTATTGGTCAACCGTAAACTGAGATGCAACCGATTATGTAAGTCGATGTGATAAATGCCAAATATATGCAAAAGTTTTGAAAGCTCCGCCAACAAAAATCATGCAAATTATCAGCCCTTGGCCACTCGCTATGTGCGGTACAAATATTATGAGTTCATTACCAATCTCTAAAGGTGGTGCAAAGTAGGCTATTGTGGCGATTGATTACTTTACCAAATGGGCCGAGGAGAAACCTTTAGCTACAATCACGAACAAGAAAGTAATCAACTTTATCATCCGAAACATCATATGTGACTTTGGTCTTCCATGGACCATTGTAACAGATAATGGGACATAATTCGATAGTATTGAATTTAATGACTTCTACCAAAGATACCACATTGAAAAGAGATTTGCAGCGGTTTCTCACACTCTGGCAATTGGATAGGTTGAAGCTATAAATAAATCATTCAGTCAATTCAAAAGAAGCGTTTGGAGAAGGCTAGAGGCAAGTGGGTGGATGAACTCCCTACAATACTTTGGGCTTACAGGACCACTCATAAGACCATGATTGGCCATACTTCATTTTCCATCGCTAACGGTTTAGAAGCCATTATTCATGTCGAGCTTAAAGTCCCTTCTCATCGGGTGATATACTACGATCCCAAAAAAATCAAGATCTCCTCTTGGAATCTTTGGAATTTATAGACAAGAAGCGCGAGGAAGCTAATCTGAGTGCAGCCACACACCGATGTTGATTTGCTCGGTATTACAACAATAAATTCGCCCAAGAACATTTGCAATTGGAGATCTCATCCTAAAATGGATTTTTCCTACCATGTCACACATGAATCTGGTATGGGAAGGACTATATGTCATTGACAAAAGACTTGGAGAAGGAACTTTCAAGCTAGCGATTGTCGATGGCATTACACTTCCAAGAGCATGGAATAGCGAACATCTACGATGCTATTTCACTTAGTTATTTTCCTTTACATTTCAATTGTATTAATTTTCATAATTAGCTTTAGCATTTGATTTTCTAAATGTGTAATAATACATTTTATGTTGTTTCCTTCCATTTAATGAATAAAATTTAATGCGTCCTTTGCATTTATGTTTGCTATTGCATTACATGATAATTACATAACAAAATGATTGATATTGATGTGTATGAACAGGCTCCCAGAGTTTAGAATCAATCAAACATGCTAATTCCTACAGGTATTAAACAAGATGAGCTCAGTCACCTTGTTCATTTAATAATTCTTGCCTAAACTGTGAGACTAAAACATAAATCAAAGCAACCAAAATTTGACTGATTGCTCGTTGATTCAAAACCCCAAATTCTCGGGGCAAATTAGTCAAACAAAAAAGAGTTTGACCCGACTGCTCTCCAAAACAACTCTAAGTCCCCAGAGTGTGAACTGTAGTATAAACATAAATCGGGTCGATACCGACTGCCCGCAAAACAACTCTAAGTCCTTAGAGCATGGATTGGAGTATAAACATAATCAGGCGGATACTGACTTCCCACAAAATAACTCTAGGAACCTAGAGAATGGACTGGAGTATAACATAAATGAATAGATGAGTGGATATCGACCGTTCTCTATTCCATAAACTCCATGAATATATGAGTGGATTTCGATTGTTCTCTATTTCACTAACTCCATGAATAGATGAGTGGATTTTGACCATTATTTATTCATAAACTCCGACCTAAAATTGACAAGAGGAGTATAAAATCATTTAGGATAGAATTCAACCATCCGACTTACGGCCTCGCCAAATCAATGTTGAGGGCAGAAGTACAGTTATTCAAAAAACTGCTGAATTCGACAGCGTAACACTAGGGCCCGAACCTGGTGTTTGACATGACTCGAGGCCACGACCATACGAAGGCCTTGGGATGGAGATGGTGGAATGTTAACAGAATTCATACGCAACAAATTACAACTACATTGAATGGAAAGCAATCGTTCATCTACTTGAATAACAACTCACACGAAGCATGGCAGAAAATAAAATTTTTTATTTAATAAGCAATTGCCGAAATTTCATTATGAATTATTTCAAAAGATCGGTATTCATACCCGTACAACTACAACTATTGAAAGAGATGATTGTGCAAACTATGTACATTGACCTAGGGAAGTAACAACTTCTTTGACTTTCTTTCGGATTTCTCTGGGGTAGAGCTGCTTGTGCTTCTCTTTTAGGACCCTTTTTCTCGCCATTGGCCCGAGTGCTTGAGGAGGTACGAAGAAATTCATCAAGGATCGATCAACCCGATGGAATAATTCGCAATGGAACGAGATGAGGATCATTGACAACCACCTCGGTGGGTTCAATTTTAACCTTTCTTTACAAAGATTCCTCCTTTTCGATCTGCTCTATCATGCTGGTCTTATCAGTATGTTTCGAGGCACCGAGTACTATCGCGTCATCAGATTTGTTGACCGAAGTGGATCCTCAATCATATCTTTATCAAGCGCAATGATGACTTGAGCATTCGAAACATTAGCATCGGTTGGGTCTTCAGCCGTTTCATCTTGTTGTTCTGCAACAGCGCCACTTATAGGAGTTTGACTGGAACCCAAAAGACCTACAAAATTTTATAGAATGGGAGATTAGCACAAAGCAATTGCATGTGAAAGAATGAAAACTTTTCGTATACTAAGGAGTAAAAAAAAATACGAGCATCTATCTGACTCTCTGTCATCGTTGGGATGCCTCCTTCTAAAATGGGGGATAGCATCTTGGGCTCAAAGCCGGGACTGTCCAGATCATAGCCAAGATCATGCTCCATATCAAGAGAAGTTGATGTACCAGCTGCGTAGGATTAAGAAGGACCTTTAAGATCAGTCCCTAAAGACCCGGTAATATTTTCTCCTCCTACAGTAGGTGCAGAGGCCTTGAAAATTTGAAGTTTTGCAGCCATCTAGATCTAAAGGCTTGTTTCCATGAAGAAATTCCCTCACTAATTCTTACTCGTTAAGATTGGCTTCACCCGACTTTTTCTTCTTCATTTCGACGACGTGCTCCTAAGCTTCAGCAAGTGACTCAAGGTAACCCTCAACGAGAAAGCTTAAGTCATGATGAATTAGGTTTTTAGCATTGTATTCAATAATCAGCGGATCGAATAAGTCCTTAATCTCATTCCTGTCAGACTCCATCTCAACTTCCACCTAGGAGTTAACTTGTTGGGTCATCTCTCTTTGGCCCTCCTCTCGAGCTTCTTCTTTGAGAGCTTCAATTCTGGCGAATTGCTCGTCGAGTTTCGCCTTTAAGATTCTAGCCTCAACCACTTCCTCACAATATTTATGCAATTCCTCGTGAGCTTCAATTTTTCCTACTTTCTTTCTTTAAAAGTTCTTCAAGTTCCTCGACGCAGCAAGCAAAAGCGTCCTTCTCTTTATGTAAGGAATCCTTTTCTAAAGCGAGTTCCCTACTGCGATGAAGTGTCGCGTTGAGTTCCTTTTTGTGAGTAGCTTCCAACCGGCTTACTTCCTCTACCTTTTCCTTGGCATTCTTCTCTGTTTTAGCAAGTTGGGTTTTAAATTCTAGCAGTTCAGCGTCTTGATGCTGGATTATATCTTTGTCATGTACAGCTTCCAACTTAAGGTGGTCAATCTCGAGTTTTCTCTTAATAGAAACTTCAAAAACTTTCTCTGCCAAGTGTATAAACGAATCGGGCTGCATAAATATATAATTCATTCACGTAAGAGAGCTTTCCTTGGCATACCCTAGGATTATATGAATAGAGGGAAGAAATTTATGGCCATCAAAGCAAATCTTTAGAAAAGTGGCCTTGAGCTCGGCCAACTTCTCTATTGTGAAAGTGTCAGGAGCAGTGAACAACAAAGGTGGTTCGGAGATAGCAAGAGGATGTTCGCCAGAATGGCACTCACGGGATTTTCAGGAGCTTGAAGGGTTGGAATGTGACTTGTGAGACGAAACGATATAGGGACCACGATAGGAAGGCTGCTCCCTATTTCGGGCAGGAAAGTCAGATTGCTCGCCTTGTTGAGATGTTAGAGATTGAGATTTGCATTTGGAAGAGGAAGAAGATTCCCTTGAACGATAATTCTTATCACCTTCGTTTTCTTCCCTGTGTCGAGTAGACTCTTAATCCCTGCTTGATCAGTGATATGCAGAAGAACTTTTGAGGCGATCATAGGCTATTGATTGATACATTGCACCTATAAATACCAAATGGGAGTTAATTAGTAATTGTCACATGAAAGATCAACAGAAGTGTATAGTGAACTATGTGTGGTTGTGAGTGTCCTAGTGCTCCCCCGAACAAACCAGTAACGATAGCTTTGCTCATTGGCGTTCGCTCTCTTTTGTTTGATGGTTGGATGCCTTCGCCACTTTTAGCGGGAGAGTTGATTCCTTCAATGTTGATGTTTTTAAAGTTATAGGATATGATGTCGTCCGAAATTGGAAGATTAGAAAACCCCTTTAATGAGCTCTTTAGGTACTGAGAGGACAATTCCTCTTCAACCGGAGCAATAACAAACTCGGGATCTGAGGCAGTTTTTCTTCTACGTAGCCCGTACACCAAACTTTACTTTCTCTTTTAGTTGTTTGGGATTGTCCAGCTTGCGACGGTTCAACCATTGGCGCTTTTCCGTGCCCTGCATCAACATCACCTAGCTTCTCGACCTGAGAATCCTTAATCTCTCCCTCCTCAGTTTCATCCCGAGTCCCCTCGGCAGGGATCACGGCGGGGTTGACAGTATCCCCTTATAATCTGCAACATTCCTTGATAATGCCGCTCTCCTAGGACGTCCAATGCTTCGGCCATTTTCCAATAGTTCCTCCTATTTGAATGCTCCCTCTCTACAACAAAGCTCCCCCTTCATATATGCATTCAAATAAATAAAAATATGCAAATAAACCTATATGGGAATATGCAAATAAAAAATAAATTTTTGACCATTATTTTCCAAAATCTTAACGTTTCTCTCCCCCTTTTGTTATTTGCAAAAGAGTAATAGTGTTAGAAAAATAGAGATAAAGTGATAGATATTAATGCAACATTGAAACCCAATCGAATATACATATTAAATTTCAAAAAAAAATTAAAAAAAAATCATAAATACTCTATTAGACGCATATTCTACTTTCGAGTGATAGGGGTGAAAACCACATGGTTGTGTCTATTTGTGGTATATTTATATCAGGAACTTGAATATCTACTAACCATGCATAACCGTTAGGACTTTTAAATGAGATTGGTAGTACTCCCAATTTTTATAAAAAAAATGAATTTCAAACATCTTCTAGCCATGCATAATCGTGAGGACTTTTAAATCAAATTAGATTTAACTTGTTTATTTAATAATCCATTTTGATATGTGTTTCGTACATGCATAACCGTAAGGACTTTTAAATAAGCATGAAAGCACATATACAAATATTCCAAGTAATTCACCTATGCATAACCGTGAGGACTTTTAAATGAGAGTGAATACTTTCGATGTTTTTTAAAACAAAATAAAATAAAAACGAATAATTTCCTGTTTAAAATACCACATTTTGACATACTGCATTGGATTTTGATGAGTAATGGTCGTTAGAAATATGATAGTAGTAGAGATGGTCATGGAATTTTTACCAACAAAAGTTATTATAAATCTTGTTTAAATTTTTAAAGACATCACTTTTTCAATCACTATTTATCTTTTAGATAATCAATAGGGAGTCAAATTAGTTAATATAGTCATTTAAGATCAAATCCAAAAATAATTATAAAACCAAATTTTCTAAAATGACTAATCTGAAACGAAGTCAACAAAAACTATTTTCTGGAAGGGGTTTTATAAGAAAAATGTCTGCTAATTTGAAAATCAGTTGAAATGAGAAATATGCAGATATTTTCTTTAGAAATTCAATGCAACTGATGAATGTCTCTACATAAAACACATTCTACTGGTAATTTTTCTATCAACTAATAAACAATGTAATCTGCATTTGTATTTCTCTTAGACTCAAGTTTATCATTAGTTGGATATCATAGACCAGATCGTGAAGTTGCAACAAATATGCAACGACCCATAATTTTTGATAATTAAATTTTGTTAATTTAATAAGTTTTAGTAATTTAATTCGGAAAGAAAATAAAAAAATCTGTAATTAATAATGAAATCACTAAAATAAAGGTAACAATGTTAATGCAAGTTAATAAATAACTAATTTAGTGCAAACCCAATTAACTGAAACAATTGCAAGGTCATAATTGATTGTAAATAGTAAATTGGAAAATAAAATTCAAAGTTATATTAATTGACGAAATAATACGTAATAAGATGTAATTTGAAAAAAAAACAATATTAGATAATTAATTGTAATAATTGTTGGATGATAATAAAGTATGAATGGGATAATAATTGATTGAATAAAAGGAAAGAAAATCAAGATTTATTAATTTAAATTTAATAATTGGATTAGTTGGAATTAAATGAAATTAATATTTAAATATTACGTAAATAGGGATTAAGATGAAATTGGGAATTATTAATGTATCATGTTATAAACCAATGTTAATTATATCCTTATTATAATAAAAGACTTGAATAACAAGGTTTAAAAGTTAATAAATGGATTTTGGAATTTTATATTTATAAATTTTCTGAATTTAATGAAATTGAAATTAAACAGTGAAACCGAGGAATTAATAAATTTTAAAAAGCTAAATTTGTTTAAATTATTTGTGAATGGTTAAGAAATCAAAACTGATAGAAGTTGTAAATTATTGAAATTTCAATTGGAAAGGGATTAATTAATTTAATATTAATTTATTTGATTAACTAGAAAATAGCCATTTTGGCCACTGACTCGGATTTCAATGAAATCGGTTTCATCGGATCCGTAACGGTGAATTATTGTAGGATTTCAAGTTTCGTAGCGATCGGGCTTGTCATTTGATCGTACGGACTCGAAACGCCTAGAAATTAATTTAATTGAAATCAATTAAAATCAATTTGAAATAACTTGATTCTAGCATAACTTCTTCATACGATGGAATTAGGACTTGAAACTTGTTCCATTGGGTTTAAAATATTCAAAAACATATATTTTGATATATGGGTTGACCTAATTTCGTTCCGTAGTCAGAACGGGCTTTTCGGGCCATTTATCGTCAACCGTCCAAACCAATCGTATCCATTCCTCTATTTCTCATCTCTACCTATATATCCGGTTACAAACCCTAGCAACCTTTTTATTTCTCATTTCTATACGTACAGAAATTTCTGTTCCTCCTCTATCCAATGGCTGAAACCCTAAAACTCCTCGGTTCAATTCCAATTCAAATTTCAACTTCAAAATTTCAAACTGCACAAAATAAATCGAATTATATATGGATTTGAAGCTCTCGACGAGCGCAAGTCAAATATATGATTCGTTTCTTAATCTGCGTTTCTGTGTGCCTAGATATGGATGAATTGGTTCTGGCCGTTCGTTTTGGTTTTGTGATTTCGACGGTGGATCGTCGTCGTTAGGCTGATCAGAGGGCATGAGCGTGCTGCTGCCATAGAGCAGGTCATTGTTCTTGCGTTCGTTTGTCGACTTGGTCGGTGGAATCGCCAGAGATTGGCGGTAAATCATTGCGGCGATGGAACTTCTGCGTTCGACAGAAGATGGCCATGACCCCGGCGATGAAGCAGCGTTTGGAGGCAAGCTTGGCGGCGTTCTTCGATCTGGAGTTCGAGGGTCGTAGCGGCGGCAAACCTGGATGGAAGGCGATGGTTGGTGTTGCTGTATCGAGTCACATACAAGAAGATACGGAGCTAGGGTTTTGACGTGGCTGCTGACTTGTGAGTTTCTGCTTATTTTATTTATTTATTTTTAATTTGAATCGTATAACTTCTTACTTATATCACTTTCACATATGAGGTCCGTTTCATGTGCGGTTTTCTCCGCTAGGATCGTATTGGAATTTTGGACATTTTGACGCTGGTTTGGAGGAATTCGGAGACTTTTCAATTTTTGGGTTTAAATTGGATTTAAATTCAATTTAAATTCAAAAGCTGAGTGTTTTAACCCACTCACAACTTCTAAAATTTCTTATGTTTGTTAAATTGATTTATGATGTGGTTATAAATTTATTTATGATTGTTTGGCATATTTTGAATCACCATCTCAGTTTAATTGAATTTATTTGGATAAAATAGTATTTAATTTATTATTGAGTTTATTTATTATCTGTCTATATTGATGATATTGATTGAATTGGATGATGATTTTGGTAAATGTTTGATGATTGATATTGGATGAATGAATGTTGTATTTTATATCGTTATTAACTGCAAGTTATTATGGATTTTTATTTCATTTAGGATTGCGGTTTGAAATGATATATACCATATTTATATTTTAAATTACGGATTTAAATGATAAATATTTGTATCACTTGATCATAGGATAGAAAATTTTATACAGACACCGTGGTCTATATATAAAAATATTATGAATTGATTTCTATGGTTTTGTAAAGGAAACATATGGTTTTATATAAATATTGATTCGATATTATAAAATATTATTTTATTCTTGATCTTAAGCACTGTATAAATTTGTTTTAGTATTGAATAAGCTTAATAATAAGTTTGATTTTTATTGGAGATAATATGGTTAAGTGTTTAAATTATATTTTAATATAGAGGTTATAATGATTTAAATAGATTAAGGTTGGAAGATAAATTGGAAATTTATTTGAAATTAAATTTATTCAAGAATTAAACTCAAATAAGTTGATGTAAAATTTATTAAATTTGAAATTTTTAAAGGTATGATTTTACAACTTGATTTTGGGTTAAGGTGAATTAAATGAATATTTCAAGTATAAATAAATTGAAGGAAATATTTAGGCATTTGTAATTTGGGATTTATTTAAATGATAATGGATTTATTAAGTAAATGTTTCAAAACTAAATCATAGAAAATTGAATTTGATATATATGAAATTACAAACTTAGTTTTGAAATTGTCGAATACTTAATGTTTGAATTATACTGAATTTAAATTGTTTATTTTGTGGACTAAATCTGTCTTGAAATCAGTATAATTTGGAATGGTTTATTTGGAAACTAAATTGAATTGGAATTTATAATTTGAGATTTAGTTAAATTTAAATTTTAGTTAATTTCACACTCAAAGCAGTACAAAGTTTACCTCATCTCATTGGTAAACCAGGCCAAAAGGTCAAAACAATCAATCGAATAGGTCGGGGATTAATCGGAAAGATAAACGCACGGATTCATGGTCCGTGTTTTACTTAACCATTTAATCTCCTTTCCACTCCGCTCGAAGTGAGAAATTGTGTGTGTGCGTTTAAATAGAATTTATAAATTAGAAAAGCAAGCTTTTAATACAATTTAAAAGATGATTTTATAAAAACCCGTGGATTGAAATTAAAAAGGAATCATCAAAGTCAAAATAAATGATAACAACAAATAGGATCATCACGAATCGATTCAAATTGGAAATTCAATCCCAAAAGGAAAAGTGGGCTGAAAAAGCAAATTCAGTTGACTGAACAGAGATTTCAGTTGACTGAATTATGCCAGGAAACATTCTGTTTCCAGGTTCAGTCGACTGAATAGAGAATTCAGTCGACTGAATCATGCCTTGAAACATTCTGTTTCCAGGTTCAGTCGACTGAATCATGCCTTGAAACATTCTGTTTCCAGGTTCAGTCGACTGAATAGAGAATTCAGTCGACTGAACTGGGGATTTCAGTATTTTCAGCCTAAAAATGAAGATGCAATCTCTTTGCAAATGTAACCGGACGAGCAATGAGCGCTAAGGGTTTATGCCAATCGGCAACCCGGCCCTATATGCTCCTCGATGCATCACCAAAACATGATCAAAACATCAAAGTTAGGATTTTAAAGATTTGAACCCAAAACACTAAAAATTGGAATATTCACCAATTCAACCCAAACCAAAAGCAAATGCACATGAATAAGTGCTAGGAATTCATACCTAACAACCAAAGATAATTATAGTCATAGATGTGAGATAAAAATATCACCTTTAACCCAAAACAAAGAAGAAGGAGCTCAATCACAAGGAGAAGACCAACCAATCTCTACTTCAACGCAACAAGCTTCAATCAATAACTTCTCTTTGATTTTGGAGCAAGAATTCAAGTTTGCAAGCAAACTAGGGCTTGGAATTTCTAATTCCTCTTCCTTTCCCCCATTTTCAGTTTTTAGCTTGAGTTTTAGAATGGAAAATGAGTGAATGGAAGGAGAGGGACTGAGTTAGGGTATATAGTTAGCTAGTGGGCTGAACCCAAACCTAAAATCCAACTAGAAAAAGTAGCAAAACTCGACTTACTCCAAACATATCAAAGTTTATACTCAAAAAGATCGCAAACGCCATTTTGAATTCAATGGAAGTGGTATCGAGCCCCAATTCGGCCGTTTGCAAAAAGTAGCTTTTCGGACCCAAAAATCCGACTAACGACGCTATATTTAAATAAAACATTTAAATATAAAATCGTTAAATATGTGGGTTGTTACAATTTCATTTTTGAAAACTTGACTTCAAAATTTCATTTGAATTCAGATTTAACTTACATTTGAATCAAATTTCAGCTTTAAAATATGAATTTCATTCAAATTCCAAAAAAATGCATATCTTCAGGTTTTAACCCTGCAACACACTAACCCGAGAACCCCCCATACTTACTTTGAGTCAACAACCCACTAGCTTCGAGACAGAATCAAAAACTCCCGAGTGTAACTTCGAGTCATCTCCCTGCATCAACCCCACAAGTTCACCAGAGTTCACATATGCACGGTGCATATGCACCAGTGCTCTGATCAACTTCAGCCATCCTAGACCACCTCACCATGACGTTGATCAACCCCACACCTAACCACGACCACCAGAAACCTCTCTGCAGATCGAAAACAAAAATCCAGTAATTACATCAACCTGGAAAACCCACTGTACCCAGCTACCCAAACCTGTCAAGGCTGAGGAAACCCACTTCCGACCACCAACGTTGATGCGACTCAGGCCATAACTCCATTTACATCCCCTCTGCAACCTCCCAAAATCCTACCTCACTCGATGCATCACAGAAAAATCAAGAAGCTACCAAAACCCGACCACTCCAAATTAGGGTTAGAACCTGGAAACACCAAATACCATCTCCTCCCCTCTCTGATCACCTATTGCCAAATTTTCCTCCATTCTCACATCAATACTCCACCTACAGGAAGCATCTTAACTCCCAAAGTTCACTAGCTTATCAGTCAATTCCAAAATTCTTAATTCTGTTCAAAACAGAAATGCTAACACCACAGTCAATTTAAAAATGTGAAATTTGTTTTAAAATTACTGATTTTTAACATACATTCATGTTATAAACTTGTTTAAATAATTAATGATGATTGATATCCTTGTTTATTGAAAATGTTTACTGTAGGGTTTGTTTCAGAGGTAACAAATTTTTCAATACAACTTAAATTATGATTTAAGAACATAATTTATTACTAAACAACATTATTTGTTTACACATATTAATTTCTAACAGAAATCAATCAAGTGAATAAAGTTTTTCTATTAAACTTGGTTTAAAACAGAAAACTGTTAAACAGGTTTACTGTAATCCCATATATATATATATATATATATATATTCACACACCATATTCATCACAAATAAAATCATACAAGCATACACATTCTTATATATTCACATGCAACAGATAGATTCAACCTTTTGCATTGAGGTTCTCACTTTCAAAAATAACAGAGCAGTTTTCATCAACCAGATTTTAATTTATGTTAACTAATACTTGAATTACAGGAAATTTTATATAACTTTGATTTAAAAGAAAAACTGTTTTTAAAATAAGAAGTTTACTCACATTTTTTTTTGATGAAGAAGAAGAGGACCACTCAGATGCAAATTCACCATTTCTTAGAATCTGATTGCTAATTGATTACTGAAGTTGATCTTGCTGATTGAAGTTGCTTTTAACTTGTTGATGTAAATTGTTTGAACTTGCATACAGACCCTTATCTTCATATGCTTGAGTTGAAATTGAGGTTGAAGATTACTTCAGATTGCAGATTTGGGTTTGGAATTTGATTTTTTTTTGATTGCAGATTTGAAGTTTGATTTTGCAGAATTTTGAGTAAATAGATTTTGCAGATTTTGATTTGTATTTGTTTTCTGCAAAAATTTGATTGAATTTTGGGTTTTGATTTTTACTTAGAATCTGATTTTCAGATTTCAATTGAAAATAATTGGTTTTAACAAAATGTAATGCTATGTTTTCTTATCAATATAATTAAAGTCCAAAAATAAATAGCATGCCACTTGTTATGTTATCAATGATAAATATTTACAAGTGTCTTCATTATGTATTAAGAGTTTAACACATGCATTTTAATATTTAAAAGCAATTTCTCAATTTATAAAGGTTTTTAAATCTCTTCTAAAACCATTACTAATTTTAATTCAAGATGTTTTAGTTGTTTATTAACATTTAGTCTTTAAATAATTACATATACATTACCTTCATAAAATTACACAATTTAAATGTTTACTTGAAAATTTTAAAATAATGTTTTAAAGCTAATTTTCAAAAGAGAAAATTTTAAAAAGAACAAGAATGTTGAATTCATTTTATTCAAGAGTTTTCAAATCAAATATTATACTTTAATATGAATGAATTTAATCTTATTTCAAAAGAAAAACAATTTCCTTTAAAATAAAACAAAATAAACTTTTATTATAAAATAAAATCTAAACTATATTTATTTTTATAAACAAAATAAATACTTACTTATATTTCTATGAAAATATAAGACAGACCTTTAAAACAAACTTTTAAAAAGTTTTCAATACTAATTTAAATCAATTCATAAATCATACATCTTATATATATATATATATATATATATAAATTGGAAAATATTCTTTCTTAAATTTAAATTTAAATTAAATTCAAATCCTCTATTTACAATGTATACACACATATGCATTATAAATGAAATATCTTTTAAATCAACTTAGAAAGAAAAATTTATTACTTAAATATTTTTAACATTTGAAGACAATAAGATTCTCAAATTAAATTGTTATTATCATTATAATAAATTTTGAAAAGAATATCATTTGACAAATTAAATAATTATTAATCTCAAAAGAAAATTCCTGTTTGAATTAAATTATTAAATCAACATTTCACATTTTAAAATAATTATAAATGAAATTATTAAATAAATATTGCCCAAATTTCCGAGACATCGCATCTCTGGTATTTGAATTTGCTGACTTGAGATAAAAATTGACTTTGTCCATTGACTCACGGCTTCATGTAAATTACTTCTCTTAACTTTGCTGGCAATTGTTATTCGAACTTCTAAGTACTATATCCACTTTAGTGCTTGTTCATGTTGTAACTGGACTTGTACTTATGTAGAGCTTTATTTTGTACTCGAGTCTACATTGTCGTGTGGTCTGTCACCATGTTGAGTTAATCACCATTTCATTTTACTCAAAGCCTCTGGTCTAGTTAGTTTCATGTGTTGTTGCACTGTTTTTTTGTGTTTATGTTGCACTTAGTTGATGTTGAATTTGGATTGATACACTAGGTACCCTTGAGTCTGTATTTTGATGTACGCTTGATATTTCTGGTTTGAGTTGATGCTTCATGGGCACTCGATTTAACCGGATCTGTGTTCATGTTGACTTTGTTCTATGAAATGATTATGTAGATACATATATAAGTTTATATTTATACATGTGTGTTTGTGAGTAAAAAATATGATTGCTGCATGCTTGTGTTGCCATATTACATTGAGATATGGTTTCTTGATTGTTCAAGTGTAAGTTTCTAAAACTATATACACGTATACACATATATGCAAATATTTATACATGTGTATATGGCACTGGTCTCTGTTGCAATTGAGTCTGGTTGTGTGAACTTGGTGCTTTGACCATGCTGGGTTCATTCATGTTGAACTGCTTTGCACTTCGGTCCATTGATGATGATGATGTCTAGTTACAAGTTTCCCTTGAACATTTTGTAGTCTGTTCTTCATATTGCTTTGAGTTTGTTGCTTCAAGCCCCTGTGCATTTAACTTGTATATTTCTTATGTATCAACTATAATCATTGTTGTCGCATTTCATGTGAGCTTCAAGTGCTCCTTTGTATAGTTCCTGCCACTTTATCCAAGTCTGTTTGCATCCCTTGTTTCTGAACCTGCATTTGTATTTTGGAATATGGTTTTATTCATGTCTCGCATACAAGTCTGGTTCAAGTGTGTTGTTTTGCTTGAACATTTTGCTCTGTTTCATGTCGTTGCATATTTCATGTTGAGTTGCATTTCTTTGTATTCCGTTGTATTTGGTTCCAGTTGATTGGTCATGCTCTGACCTTTGTACATTTGATTGTATATCCATTGAGCATGTTTTCATATATAATCTGTTTCTTGCCATTGTATTTATAGTCTTGTCTATGTTCAAGCTTAATTTGCATGTGGTTGTTGCATCCACTTGAGTCTAAACTCATGTGTATACTTTCATCTGGATTTGTTTTTGAATTTCATGCCTCATTGTTTGCTAACTCACTACCGAGTTGTTTTGGTGTACACGATGCCTCTTGACTGAAATTCAAGATACCGAGGCAGTGCACATGTGTACATGTACACATGTGTATATGCAGGCTCTAGTGCATTTGAAACTTTATGGCTTGTTTTCGTATTGCACCTGAGTTGAATCCAGCTTATGGCTCGGGTTTGACCGTGTGCTCACCTGTTCCTGCAATTTAATCAAAAATATATTGGTATGCACGGCCTTGTGGCATGTACAGTGATATATTGTGCATGTCACAAGTTGTTTGTGTAAGATTAATTCAAAATAAGCATGATGATGAACAACCCAAATAAGTGAGGTAAATAACATTTTCAAAATCACACATTTCATTGTACACTGCACAAATATTACTTTTTCGATTTTACTGCGTCAGTGTTTATTTTTCAGATAGCTCGTATGCTAGATTCAAGCTGGAATAGAGTTGAAGATCAAATATGAGTGAACGAGTGATATGTAGTGAGGTGCAATTGTATGTAACAATAGCATAGGGAAAATTTGTGTTGTAATTTGAAATTGTAATGTAATTGAAATTTTGTATATAACGTGAGAGCTCAAATTTTGCACTATTCAAAATTATAATTAAATATTTGTTTGAATAAGATATCTATTTAAATTCTGTTTTATACATTTTATTTGGCAAATATTTATTTAATTATGCGAAAAATAAAAATAGTACAATAACAAATACATTTAAAATGAATATATATATATATATATGTTTATTATCATCAAACAAAAATCATATACTAGCATATTCATCAGTATATGGATCGACATGATTAGTTTAACAAGGGATCGGCATTGAAGAAGCGATGGAGGGTTCGGTATAGCTAGTTGGACAAGGGACCGACACAGTTGGAGCAATGGAGGGATCGGTGTAAATAAGTGTGTATGGTTCAGCATAAGTTGAATGGATCAACATGATTGGATAAGTAGATGGATCGCATGTAAAAGGGATCGATAGAGTTTGGTAGGCAATAGGGATTGGCATACTAGAGCCAAATGTGAGGGATCGGCATGATCCATTTAGAAGGGATCAGCAAAAATAACTTCAAAGTGGATATGAACCAAAGATCAAATAGAGCATGAGCTCCAATTGTCCAATCAACATGATATTTGAAGTACCAACATGTCTAAATATGAAGAAGCCACCATAGGGATCGCTTCCCCAGAATCGAACACATAAAGAGAATCTTCAAAGTGGACGTGCATACAACATTGAACCACTATAAATCTGTATATTCTTGATTTTTGCTTTGATTTGGTTATTGGCTTATTCTATTCCTCCGTTTTAATTTTACTTTATTTTATTTATTTCACTACATAAATCTATTCTTTGGTGTTTGCAAATATGGTTGCAAACAATAGACAATATGAGATTATATATGCTTAAATATCATATGTGGCATGTTATGATTTGTTCATCAAATGCATAAATATGTCTTAAAATAAAACAATATATTCATGAAATTCGGAAAATATTAATTTTCATGTTTTGTGCAACTCTAATAAAATGTTGACAATTTTTACATTCCTAGTTGATTTTCAAACAAACTTAATCTCTTATGCTTTATTTTAATCTCCCAAAATACGAAAAATAAATTCAAATTGTGAGTTTACTCTACCTTTTATGGTAAATAGTATGTTATGAGATAGGGCTACTCCTGTAGAGGGGCCTAAATTTTTAAGAAATTTCCTTGCAATATCCATACAGTTGACTCATTCCACTACATAATACGACTAATTAATGTATATTAATTATTTTTTAAATGATTCTTTGCCATAACAAAAAAGGGGAAAATTAATTGGTATTAACAATTTTGAGTCAAATCCATACGAGCATTGAATTCTATCTTTCTAATTTTGTATTATTTCACGTGCATATTCGATTGGGAACGTTTGCCATACATCCTTAATAACTTTCATAATTCGCCAAAAATTCTTCAGACGCAAAATATATAAATATCGTCCTTATTTTAAATGTGGTCTATTTTTTTTCCAAACTACCCTTATCTGTCATGCTAAAATCCTGAACCCATGATTTTTTTGTCATTCTATGTTTATTCCACATCAAAATCACGTTTCCTTCTACTAAATCCGAGAAATCTACAAAATCGAACGGTAAAAACAACCTAAATCAACTACAAATCCGACATATTCAAGATCAAATAAGGCAAAACGGGAAGATCGAAGGTGATATATCTCAATTTCTAGAGTCGTCGATTTATATTACACTATTTTCAATCGATGCATCTTAGGGTTTTTGCAAGTGATTTAGAGACATTTTCGAGTTAGTCGTGCTTATAATCGAAATTTTTAATGATATTATACACAAAATTGAGAATGCAAACGACAAACTGCAAAACTTGCTCTAATTACTGTAATTTTTGTTAAAATTGTTCAAAAAACTATTTGCTCTCTTCAAATTTCAAAGCAGACGTTATTAATGTGTTATTTGCACACTTTTAAGCGATATATTGGATTATTTTTACTATTTGTCTGTAATTTTTCATAATAATCACAAACCTGTAAGTAAATATCATGCTAATGTCAATTATTCATTATTATTGTAGATATGCAACTATGTTGAAAATGTTTGAATATCTCTGCAACATTTATGTACAAACGAAAATAAGTAAAAAGTACTAACAGTATCACATATGGCTGCAATAATTCACTTTAATTGCTTGTTTTTCAGCAATAATTGAGTTAAAACGACTAAACTTAGTTTTATGTGGAGTTTTTAAACTGTCTAATGTCAATTATTCATAATTTTTGCGGGCAAATATGCAACTATGTTGAACATGTTTGAATATCTCTACAACATTTATGTATAAATGAAAATTAGTAAATATTAATGAAAATATAACATATGGTTGCAACAATTCACTTTAATTGCTTATTTGTCTACAATTTTTCATAATAATCACAAATCTATCAGTAAACATCATGCTAATGTCAATTATTCACAATTATTGCCAGTTCTGCTGCACCATCGTCGTCGTCGTCGTCTTCACTTTCCATTGTTCCTTTTAGAGCTATCGATTTCTTTTAAGTATCACCTCCTTCACGTTCTTCCTTGAATTTCATTTCTAGCTCATAAGCGGTGAGATTTCCAATAAGTTCTTCAACTTTAATCTGTTTCAAAACATTCAATTCTTGAATAGCAATGACTGGCTTCAAAATTCATGGTAGAACTCTGAGGATTTTTTGGACTATTTTCAATTCTTTGTATGGTTTTCCAAGAAGTTTTGATTTGTATACGAGATTAGAAAGTCATCCGCACATCCCTTTGACATTTTCATCATTGGCCATTGTGAAGTTATCGTATTTGCTACTAAGCATGGTAAGGTGAGATTCTTTGACTTGGGAGGTTTCTTCGCGAGTCACTTCAAGTGTGTGCCAAATTTCCTGCGCGGTTAGACAATGTGAGACACAATTAGATTCAATTTGATCAAATGAAAAAATAATAGAATTCATAGCTTTAGCATTAGCATTTTGTAGTTTATTTTCTAGATATGTCATTAATCCATCGGTTTTTCAATATCTTGATTATCTACCATTATAGTTGGTGTCCTATATCTTGTCTCAACAATATTCCAAGCATCAATGGTTTTTAGAGAAAAAAATTCATTCTATTTTTCCAGCAAGCATATTCATTATTGAACATATGTGGTCTAACTATGGATTGATCCTCAGCAAAATTATTATTAAAAGAAGCCATTTTAAAAAATCAAATTTCAAAAATAAAATTTTGTTTCTGAAAAAATCAAAATTTTAAAACAAAAATTGGTTTTTATTCCTAGCTCTGGTACCACTTGTAGAATCGATTTCACCCTAGAGGGAAGTGAATAGGATGATACTAATAATAAAAATTAATGCGGAAATATATAAAATAATTGCAGCACAGATAATTATAGAATAATAAAAGCAGAAATAGAACAACACAGATTTGCCCAGCTTTGGAAAAACCTTGCCTACGTACTGCCTCCAAGGTTTCTACTAGAAATTAAGTAGGCAGACGCTTACACATGTAAACTTACGACATCCGCTGTCGACTAACTAACTCTATGCACAAAACCCTGCCACAACTCAGCCACTGAGTTGTGAATTCTCGAACTACAAAACCATTGTTCGTAACCTAGTCACACGACTAGAAAAACAAAGTTTAAAAAAGAAATTTACAACTGAAAATAAAAAAACTAAACAAAACCCTATTTATATAATTTGAAGCCCAAACAAAAATGACCGGCCTAATTGAAATAAAAGTTAGATGTCTCCTTTTTTCTTTTTCTTTTTTTATCTATCGATCCTTTTTGCTTTCGTTCAGTCCTTCTACCATTCGTTCCTCTTTCAAAATTTAGGGCTTTGCGAATTGAAGCCTCCGCTTGTTCTTTCGCTTTGGTTGAAATATATGTTTGCTTTGGATTGATTGATGCTTTTTTCGAATTCGGTTGCTCCAATTTGTCGAGATTGAATGTTGCTTTTAATTGGTACATTTGTCCCCTTTTTTGATTTATAATTATAATTAACTGATTCGAGTTTTGAATTGATGCTTTCACTTTGATTTTTTGCTTGAACTTGGATAATTAATTGTCGATGATGTTAATGGGTACTTATAGGGTCTGAATCCCTTAGTTTACATTCATATAATTTCGGTTTGAATAATTCATGATTTTTTTGCATTGATTTTTGATCGTATGATCTTGAGACCTCTGATTGGTTCGTTCCTTGATTGTAGCTTGGTATTTGAATTTGATTCTCATTCTCTTCTCTTTTGACTTCGGCATTTAAAATTTGAGATAATTCTTGAGATTTCGTTTATTTCTCTGGTATTTGAATTTGTTGACTTGAGATAAAAATGCACTTTGTTCATTGACTCACGACTTCATGTAAATTTCTTCTCTTTACTTTGCTGGCAATTGCTATTTGAACTGCTAGGTACTCTGTCCACTTCAGTGCTTGTTCTTGTTGTAACTGGACTTGTACTTGTGTAGAGCTTTGTCGTGTACTCGAGTCTACATTGTCATGTGGTATGTCACCATGTTGAGTTAATCACCATTTCATTTTACTCAAAGCCTCTGGTCTAGTTGGTTTCATGTGTTGTTGTAGTGTTGATGTTGCACTTAGTTGATGTTGAATCTGGATTGATACACTTGGTACACTTTAGTCTGCATTTTGATGTGCACTTGATATTTCTGGTTTTAGATGATGCTTCATGTGTACTCGATTTAACCTGATCTATATTCATGTTGACTTTGTTCTTTGAACTGATTATGTGTATACATATATAAGTATATATGTATACATGTGTGTTTGTGAGTAAAAACATATGACTGGTGCATGCTTATGTTGCCATGTTACATTGAGATTTGGTTTCTTGATTGTTCAAGTGTAAGTTTCTAAAACTATATACATGTATACATATATATGCATATATGTATACATGTGTATATGGCATTGGTCTTTGTTGCAATTGAGTCTGGTTGTGTGAATTTGGTGCTCTGACCAGTTTGGGTTCAATCATGTTGAACTGCTTTGCACTTTGGTCCATTGATGATGATGATGTCTAGTTACATGTTGCACTTGAACATTTTGTAGTCTGTTCTTCATATTGCTTTGAGTTTGTTGCTTCAAGCCCTTGTGCATTTAACTTGTATATTTCTTGTGTCTTTACTATAATCATTGATGTTGAATTTCATGTGAGCTTCAAGTGATCCATTGTATAATTCCTGCCACTTTATCCAAGTCTGTTTGCATCCTTTGTTTCTGAACCAGCATTTGTATTTTGGAATATGGTTTTGTTCATGTCTCGCATATAAGTCTAGTTCAAGTGTGTTGTTTTGCTTGAACATTTTGCTATGTTACATGTCTTTTCATATTTCTTGTTGAGTTGCAGTTTTTGTGTTCCTTCGTATTTTGTTCCAGTTGACTGGTCATGCTCTGACCTTTGTACATGAGATTGTATATCCATTGAGCATGTTTTCATGTATAGTCTGTTTTTTGCCTCTGTGTTTGTAGTCTTGTCTATGTTGAAGCTTAATTTGCATGTGGTTGTTGTAGCCACTTGAGTCTGAAGTCTTGTGTATACTTTTATCTAGATTTGTTTCTGAATTTCATGCTTCATTGTTTTCTAAATCACTGCCGAGTTGTTTTGGTGTACATGATGCCTCTTAACTGAAATTCGAGATGTTGAGGCAGTGCACATATGTACATGTACAAATGCGTATATGTAGGCTCTAGTGCATTTGAAACTTTATGGCTTGTTTTCGTATTGCACCTGAGTTGAATCCAGCTTATGGCTCTTGTTTGACCTTGTGCTCACTTGTCCCTATAATTTTATCAAGGGTATATCAGTGTGCACGGCCTTGTGGCATGTACAGTGATACACTATGCATGTCACAAGTTGTTCGTGTAAGATGAATTCAAAATATGTATGATGACGAACAACCCAAATAACCGAGGAAAATAACATTTTCAAAATCACACATTTCGTTGTACACTGCATAGGCATTTCTTTTTCAATCTTACTGCGTCAACGTTTATTTTTCAGATAGCTCGGATGTTGGATTCAAGCTGGAATAGAAATGAAGATCAAATACGAGTGAACGAGTGATATGTAGTGAGGTGCAATTATATGTAACAATTGCATAGTGAAAATTTGTGTTATAATTTGAAATTTCATTGTAATTGAAATTTTGTGTATATAGTGAGAGCTCAAATTTTGTACTATTCAAAATTGTAATAAAATATTTGTTTGAATGAAACATCTGTTTAAATTTAAATTCTGTGTTATTCATTTTATTCAGCAAATATTTAGTTAATTATGTGAAAAATAAAAATTGTACAATAACTAATACATTTAAAATGAACATATATACATATATATGTTTATTATCATAAAAAAATCATACACTAGCATATTCAACAGTATATGGATCGACATGATTAGTTTGACAAGGGACCGACATGGAAAAAGCAATGGAGGGTTCGGTATAGTTAGTTGGACAAGGGATCGGCACAATTGGAGCAATGGAGGGATCGATGTAAATAAGTGTGTATGGTTCAGCATAAGTAGAAGAGCATGGATCAGCATGATTGGATAAGCAGATGGATCGCATGTAAAAGGATCGACAATGTTTGTTAGGTAATAGGGATCGACATATTGGAGCCAAATGTAAGGGATCGGGAAGATCCATTTAGAAGGGATCAGCAGAAATAACTTCAAAGCGGATCTAAACAAAAGATCAAACAGAGCATAAGCTCCACTTGTCCAATCAACATAATATTTGAAGTACTAACATGTCTAAACATGAAGAAGTCACCATAGGGATCGCTGCCCCAGAATCGACCACATAAAGAGAATCATCAAAGTGGACGTAGGCGTACGGCACCGAACCACTATAAATCTGTATGTTCTTGATTTTTGCTTTGATTTGGTTGTTGGATTATTCTATTCCTCCGTTTTAATTTTACTTTTTTTTAATTTATTTCACTAAATAAATTTATTCTTGGGTGTTTGCAACTATGGTCGCAAACAATAGACAACATGAGATTATATATGCTTAAATATCATATGTGGCATGTTATGATTTGTTCATCAAATGCATAAATATATCTTAAAATAAGAAAATATATTCATGAAATTTGGAAAATATTAATTTTCATGTTTTGTGCAACTACAATAAAATATTAACAATTTTTACATTCCTAGTTGATTTTCAGACAAACTTGATCTCCTATGCTTTATTTTAATCTCCCAAAATACAAAAAATAAATTCAGATTGTGAGTTTACTCTACCTTTTATGGTAAATAGTGTGTTATGAGATAGGGCTACTCCTGTAGAGAGCCTAAATTTTTTAGAAATTTCCTTGCAACATCCATCAGTTGACTCATTCCACTACATAATACGACTAATTAATGTATATTAATTATTTTTTAAATTATTCGTTGCAATAACAAAATTAATAGGTATTAATAATTTTGAGTCAAATCCATACAAGCATTGAATTCTATCTTTCTAATTTTGTATTATTTCACGTGCATATTCGATTGGGAACGTTTGCCATACATCCTTAATAACTTTCATAATTCAACAAAAATCCGTCAGATACAAAATATATAAATTTCGTCCTTACTTTTAAACGTGGCCAATTTTTTCCCTAAACTACCCTTATCTGTCACGCTAAAACCCTGAACCCCCGGTTTTTTATCATTCTACGTTTATTCCACATCAAAATCACATTTTCTTCTACAAAATCCGAGAAATCTACAAAATCGTACGGCAAAACAACCTTCAATTATAAATCTAACATATTCAAGATCAAACAAGGCAAAATGAGAAGATCGAAAGTGATATATCTCAATTTCTAGGGTCGTCGATTTATATTACCCGTTTTTCAATCGATGCATCATAAGGTTTTTTGCAAGCGATTTAGATATATTTTCGAGTTAGCCATGCTTATAATCGAACTTTTTAATAGTGTTATACACAAAATTGAGAATGCAAACGACAAACTGCAAAAATTGCTCTAATTGCTGTAATTTTTGTTAAAATTGTTCACAAAACTGTTTGCTCTCTTCAAATTTCAAAGAAGATGTATTAATGTGTTATTTTCACATTTTTAAGCAATACATTTGATGAGTTTCACTATTTGTCTGCAATTTTGCATAATAGTCATAAATCTATCAGTAAATATCATGCTAATATCAATTATTCACAATTATTGCAGACAAATATACAACTATGTTTAAAAAGTTCGAATATCTCTACAATATTTATGTATAAACGAAAATAAGTAAACATTAATGACAATATCACATATGGCTGCAATAATTCACTTTAATTGCTTACTTTTCAGTAATAATTGAGTTAAAACGACTAAACTTTGTTTTATGTGGAGTTTTTTAAACATTTAATGTCAATTATTCACAATTATTGCAGATAAATATGCAACTATGTTGAACATGTTTGAATATCTCTATAACATTTATGTATAAACGGAAATCGGTAAGCATTAATGACAATATCACATATGGCTGCAACAGTTTACTTTAATTTCTTACTTTTTAGCAATAATTGAATTAAACAGACTAAACTCGGTTTTATGTGGATTTTTTTGAATAGTCTAATGTTAATTATTCACAATTATTGCAGACAAATATGCAACTGTGTTGAAAATATTCGAATACTCTACAATATTTGTGTACAAACGAAAATAAATAAACATTAATGACAATATCGCATATGGCTGCAATAATTCACTTTAATTGCTTACTTTTCAGCAATAATTGAGTTAAACAGACTAAACTCAGTTTTACTGTAGTTTTTGAATAGTCTAATGTCAATTATTCACAATGATTGCAGACAAATATGCATCTATGTTAAATATGTTTGAACATCTCTGCAACATTTATGAATGAACGAAAATAAGTGAGCATTAATGACAATATCACATATCGCTGTAATAATTCACTTTAATTGCTTACTTTTTAGCAATAATTGAGTTAAATAGATTAAACTCGGTTTTGTATGTAGTTTTTGGAATAGTCTAATGTCCATTATTCACAATAATTGCAGATAAATATGCAACTATGTTGAACATATTTGAATATCTCTGCAACATTTATGTATAAAACAAAATAAGTAAGCATTAATGACAATATCACATATGGCTGCAACAATTCACTTTAATTGCTTAATTTTCAGCAATAATTGAGTTAAACAGATTAAACTCAGTTTTATGTGCAGTTTTTTGAATAGTCTAATGTTAGTTATTCACATTAAATGCACACAAATATGCAACTATGTTGAATGTGTTTGAATATCTCTGCAACATTTATAGATAAAACAAAAATAAGTAAACATTACTGACAATATCACATATGACTGCAATAATTCAGTTTAATTGCTTAGTTTTCAACAATAATTGAGTTAAACAGATTAAACTCAGTTTTATATGCAATTTTTTCAATAGTTTAATGTCAATTATTCAGAGTTATTGTAGACAAATATGCAACTTTTTTGAACACTTTTGAATATCTCAACAAGATATATGTATAAACGAAAATAAGCATTACTGACAAAATCACATATAGCTGCGACAATTTACAAATTGCTTACTTTTCAGCAATAAATGAGTTAAACAGATTAAACATAATTTTGAGTGCAATTTTTTGAATAGTTTAATGTCAATTATTCACAGTTCTTGCAGACAGATATGCAACTATATTGAACACTTTTGAATATCTTTGCAACACATATGTATAAATAAAAATAAGAATTACTGACAATGTCACATATGATTGCAACAATTCAGTTTAATTACTTACTTTTCAGCAATAATTCAATTAAGCAGATTAAAATCATTTTTATGTGCAATTTTTTAAATAGTTTTTCATTGAAATACCAATCTATTTCGAAAAAAGTGAAGAAAAATCTGATGATATTTATAATTGCAAACGCCGTATTTTCAAGTTTATAGTTATCCAAATTGTTGTTGAAAAATAAGCAATTAATTTTTAAAACTGCTGAGATATATGCAACTACACCATATACAAGAAAAGTTGCGTTTAAGTTAATGATTTTTTTAATAGTTTCAATGGAATACCAATTTATTTGGGGAAAAATGAAGAAAATTCTGTTGATATTTATAATTAGAAACAATATATTTTCCATTTCACATTTATTCAAATTCTGTTTTTTCTGCATATTCATTATAATTGCAAGTATTTAACATCACATATCATATTGGTTGCTGAAAAACTAATAGGAACAACATTAACAAAAATAAAAAAGTAATCCTCACGGTTATGAGCAGCCATCAACAAAATAGATTGTAGATCGTAATTAGTTTCAATATTCCTTCTCAGTCCATCTCTAACATAGTATAATTCAAATGAAAATGAACTCAATTCAGTATATTTACCACAAACAGCATTTCTCAACATAACAACCGAACTATCAAAATGAAGACGTAACAAAAAGCTATCATATCCAAATTTCAACAGCACAAAAACACCAGCATCACCAGGAACACTGTAATTTAAAAAACAAAACAAAATTACAATTACAAAAAACTAAATAACAAAAAAAACCAAAATATATATGTTATTTGCTTATATGTAAGCAATAATTTTAAAAAATTGCAGATAAATCAGCACATATTAATAATTAGATGATATGTAAGCAATATCATTTGTTGATATGTAGACATATTTGTAAAAATACAGATAAATCAGCACAAATCTGAGCTTAATCAAACACATTGAAATACCAATATTATTTGCTGATATGTAAGCAATAATTGTAAAAAAAATTGCAGATAAATCGACAACTATTAATAATTTTGCATAGCATTTTCACCATACATATTCAAATTAATTGGGGACAAAGTTGTAAAATACATAAAATAATTCCAGACAAATTTGAACTTAATCAAAGCTAACAAAATATATCATCAAACATTACCCTATACACACGCATTAATTTTTAGCTAAAATAAACAATAGAATACTTGTAATTTTCATTTACGTTAAACAAAAAAAACAAACGAAATAAAACAACAACGTTATCAAGCAATATCGCAATATCAATGAAAAACAAACTAAATCGACTACAAATCCAAACAATATTTTACCTGAAAGAAGATAAAGACATGAATCCGAAATAATATCTTAAAACAATGATCGAACTGAATCAGAATCAAAAACTTGCAATCGAAATCACGACCACCATTAAAATAAGCGCTAGAGGTAAACGGAGGTATTTATAGAATAAATTTAGCCACAAATAAGAATAGCGATCGGAAATATAAGTTTTGCAACTGACGTGGACTAAGTTTAATTATAAGAACGTGAGCCTGGTTTTCATTATTCAATTAGTAAATCGACAAAGAACATGTAATTGGAAAATTCGTTAATTATATGTATAAGTTAATTTTGAAGAAGAGCTAAAGTTGAGATATGATTTTTTTTCTACCGTCTATAAATAAAATATATATTTTGGTTGAAACTTTGAATAGTAATATTATAAATAAAAAAAGGTACAGTTATGAATAACTGGGTGTTAAAAAAACAAAAGACTGGTGGCGATGTGAAAGTGAAAATACATCTAACAATGTAAGAGTAAGATGGTAAGAGCTAGAAACTGAAATTGGATTATCGTTGAGTTGAATTAATGTTAGAATTGGAAATAGGTCAAGGCATGTCAGTAGGTTGCCACCAGTACAGCAGTTGCGCTAATTGTCTGGCTATGTGACAAATGGTTTATAATTCATGATTTATTCTCCAAGACGCCTAAATTTCTTGAAACAACGCATGCTTCCAAAGGTAATTTGCATTAAAACAAATTTATACGTAAGTAGAAGAAGATTCGGCAAATTGGCTGCATTAATACCAGAATGGTCGTATATGCATTTAATATGACAATGAGAAACACACTTGTCATTGAATGACACTCACCGTACAACATGCCTTACCTGTTTGTGGAAGGATGGTAGAATTGAATTTTAATACCAATCTAGTTTCTTTCCAAGTTCATTGGAGTCAAACACTGCATTGATTTTTCCCTTGTCTTTACGTCAAGTTTGATGGACGGGGCGAGAGAAATGTAGACTTGTTTCCTTCCCCCGTATTGTTGCCATCTTAATCTAGCTTTAGCTAGGATGAATTTATCCTTCTATTTTTTATTCCTTTTCCATTTTCTTTTCTAATTTCATTTATACACTGCTAATTACTTAATTTACACTATAAGATACATAAAACTAGCATTGTCATTACAGATTAAAGTTATACCGAGTAAAGACAAATCTCTGTTTACTTTTACGGAAAATTACATTATTTTCAATATTTTTTATTTCACTTTCTCAAATTAGTAAACCCCAAATTTTTAAATCAAATAAATTCTTTTTTTTTTTTTTTTGAAATGGTACTTTATATACAACAAATCATTGGGACAACATATCCCATGTCAATAAACGTTCGAAAGCAAGTTTCGAACTTGTGACCTCTTGCACCAAAGCCGAATCAATTAACCACTTGGACAATGGTGCTTGTCAAATAAATTCTTACTTTTTTGACCGATTTTAAGTTAAAATTTGTTCATACATATAAATACATTTGGATTCCATATAATTTCATCAAGGTATTTGAAGTTTGGAATATCTAAATCATTTAAAGCGAGAAATAAGTTTAAAGAAGAAGATGATGAAATAATTTCTGGTAGTATCCATAACCCAGCATCACGTTATGATCCATCATTAATACAGTATCATGTCCTCGTCACAGTTGACTACTAATTGCTTTCCACAACAATACAACCCTTGAGCTCGTACGTCTCAAGGAAGGGTATTAAGCTAAGAGAAGTTGCATTCTCCGCCACCAAACAGATGTACGCTTGTAAAAACCAATAGACGTAATCATTGGAAATGCACTATCAGACATTCGTTCATACAAGTTGTCCTACGTCTGGACAAACCAATCTTTTCAAAATTCACCGTTTTCATAAGCTTCACGATATCACAATTCGTAACGAACAAATTGGATTGAAGTGGTTTTCGGATAATTAAATCTGATCCCGGTCTCTTCGAAACGATTAACGAATTTGGCTAAATTTGATAGTCGGTTATTTATCTATCAAATAACATCCATAAGCAATCACCAGGCCTTTTTTATTAAATCTTCTTAAAACATTCCTTTCTAAATATCTTTACACGATCTATACTTAAATATCTTGAAAATCAATTCAAATTCTAATACCCATAATAGGATTTTCCGGAACCTTCTCAATATCTTAGAAATATTTTCCTTCGATTCCATTTATAATTCAACATTTTGAAAATATTTCTATAATAACTATAATCTTGTAGAAGAAATATTTCAAATCCTTTCAGTTCAATACTTAAGAAATAATTATAAGTATATTTTTCAAAAATCAATTTATCTCCAATACTTAGGAAATATTTCATTTATTTCATAATTCAAAAATCCTTTACAGGTTTCATTTGCTAATCCCCTAACTCATTTTTTTATGAATTCTATAAGTTTTGGAGTTCGTTAATTAACTTCCTTTAAAATCTCCCCTGTCAATTTCACTCACCTAAATCCTCAATTACCATTTCAAACTCCTTTTATGAATTCTAAATCCATTTTGAAATTCTATATTTAATCACCTTGGAAATTAACTTAATATAGAATTCCACTATAACATTCCTTTTACAAACCACTCTCCATTAACCAACTTAACTTACAAATTTCGAGGTAATTATAAATCACTTCAATCTTTTGCCTTCAAACCAAATATATATAATAAATATTTTAAAGAAAAATAATTAAATTTCAAAACATAGTTAAGTGCCTACTAAAAATATCAAAGCACCTTTAAATAAATATTGATAACTCATTTTCAATTCATTTTAATAAAACCAATTCATTTACATGCTTATTAATGAAACTTAAATTTTCTTTCATAATATAAAATATTTGAATAACCAACTTATGAAGTATTCCGATACTACAAACAGTTTTAAAGTTTTCAAAACTAAATAATTTAAAAAAAAAAAAAACTAAACTTTTTAATAAAGTATATCTTTAAATTTCCTATATAACTAGTCTCAATTTATAAATCTGTCTCGATTCATCACAAATCGATAATATTTTCAATTCCATAATCATTCCCACATTGAAATATAGATTCCATTATTTTATTTTCAAAAACAATTTCCATAATTCAATATAAATCCACATGGTAAATTTATATCTACAATTTATCAACCAATATTATTTTCTCTTACTTATAAACATCATTTATAAACTTATAAACTCCCTTGAATTCCACTTGCTTATAAAAATAATCCCATTTATAAATCTCAATTTATAAATCTATTTCTTAATATATTCCGTTTAATTTTCAAATCCATTTTTTTATATCGATTCCAACTCCTTTTCATAATTTCCAGAGTAGCATTTATAATCCCTTTTTATATAACTTATTTTTAAAAATCTCTGTTTAAAAACAATTTACAAATAGTTAAGTACAAAGAAAATCAAATATTTTCTTTATTTCAATACAATTCCTTTAAAATAATCCTAATTCCAATATAAATATTTTTGTATTCAAAATTCTTTTAAATTCCTTCAAATTTAAAAATAATATTTATGGTATTTAAAATATAAAATTAAGGCCAGTGCTACTATAGCATTCAATAAACAAACCACATGACAATCCATAACAGATTATCAAATCATGTCACTAGATATGAAAAACAATCAATATATATCTGAGTAATCCAGTTTGATTCCTCCAACCTGTTTCCTTGCATCCACATATGTTATACAACATAAAAATACCAATCCACTTCGAGGATGATATCACGGTGTATAGGGTCATCCGCTATTATGCGGGACGGATAATGTCTCATATGCTCCAATAGGCTGTATATATACCCAACTACTAATACACACACACACACTACTATATATAATTTAATATCCAGCCGATAATAATAATTATCAATTCATCCAATCAATCAATAAATGATTTTTAATAATCCAAATTAAAAACTAGCAATCCAAATGAGTGAGATTTAGTCACCTTTATTTTTAATTGCAACCCATTACAATTTTGATTTCATTGCGTAGATTCCGCAGCCACGAATCCAAACAGCCGATCCCATTCGATTTAAACCTCGTATAAGCAAATTTCAAGTTTGTATAAATTAATAATTTCTCTTTTAATTAAAATTAATCGGCTAATTTATTAATTTAAACTAATTACCCGCTAACTATATTTTTCTTAAATTTAATTAAAATTGATTTCATTGCCTTCTTCCATGATAAAAAGCTCACCCATCCACATAACCATTCCCCTTTGTCCAATCGATGACACCCTACTCTCTTCCTCCGGTCGACTAACAACCGCCATGTCCTCACCATCAGATCCACCAACCAATTCCTATCTTCCAATATCCATGAATTTAAACCTTAAGTCTCCTTCACCTCGTAGTTTGCACATGGCACTCCAGCTTCCACGCATGACATCTGCTCGAACCCACCCTTTGCAAAACGCAACAGCGACATTGCGACACATAAACCCTCGACCTCACCAACTCTCACCGCCCCGGAGTAGCTCGAACCCCATAGCATCATATCCAGTCGAAGCCCCAAAAAATCACGACATCAACTCATCGAGCAACCCTTAGCGCAATGTTCAATCCTAACACCACAGTTCAAGAGCTCCAGGCCGCCAACTCCTCCTCTATGCTCTCGCAATTTCATCGAAATCGACTTCGATTTCTTGCTTTCAATTTTGCATGATTTTTTTTCCTTTTTTTGATCTATTCGAACTAATTTTGAAAGGGGAACGGGGATGTCGCATTTAGAAAAAAGAAAGAAACAAAGATGGCTTTCGGTACAAGGTAGACCGGTATAGGTGGTTTGAGATAAAGGTTGACTTGTTATTAATAATATTATTAAATTGAAAAATATCTTATATTATATATAATGAAATTATGAACTCCTATCGAGGCATGCCACTTGGCGTTCCTAATGTTATACCCCTATTCGAAAAGTTTTCGGGACTTAACTCGATCGTATGCGGAAGATATCATTTTTTAAATCGACTATTTAAATTAAATTCAGTTAAATTATTTCTAAGCATTTTCAGATCGCAGGACCAAACGATAAATTCAAACATTAAGAACTTTGGAATCTGATGATAATACACTATTACGGATTCGATGGAAATGGTTTCATCGAATTACAAAACTGTACCCCGGTTCGCTACTTAAACGCGTCGATTAAATCGAGGATTTTCAAAATTTAAGAAATCACTTGAGATTTCAGTTTCAAAAGCTTATTAACTTAATTATAATTCAAATAGAATTTATATCAACATTAGAAATCATTTTGATTCATATTGACTCCAATTTCAATTATTTAATGATTTTCAATTATAAATTCAACAATAAAATTTATTCAATAAATCTCTATATTTGGAACTTAGTTTTATTCCACTTATTTGATCAATAAACTTCATATTGGAATTCCATTTACATCACAAATTCAACATTTAAAATAAATTAAATGTTCAAAATCAATGGACTAAAAATCCAGGTCATTACATTCCTCTCCCTTGAAAGAATTTCGTCCCTGAAATTGCTAAGGTAGGACGAATGGTCGAATCCCATTACTTTCCAAAATCCCACTTTGTTAAAACTTGATATTTCACATTTCTATAGCTTATAGTTTCAACCCAAACATTTAGTTTCCCATTTCTAAGTCAAAACCCTTTATTTCAATTACAATTCAAAAATCAACTTTTAGTTAGCAAAATATTTCCAAAAATTTCAAAAGTTTTCTAGCACCCTAAATTTTCGATTTTTTTTAGGAAAGTCTCCTTTGTATGGAGAGCCTTTTGCAATATGACAAGCGAGATAAAAATATATACGTCGACCCATGTGGTTGGAAAACATAATATATAACAATATTTATATCTTTGTGGCAATCCGAAAACGTGCCTAATTTTGTGTTTTTAAGCGAGCGAGCTTATTTTATATAACAATTACTGAACCTGAATCTAGCCCAATAGTCTTCGGGTACCTTTACTTACTCGATTTAAAAATGTAAGACCCAAAATGTGAAAATCAATAACTTTCATTCATTTAACAACTTAAACACATAATTTTTTCATTAACAACCATGTCAACCACAAGGTTCCAACATTTAATTATTCATTTCAATCGATTTATATATCATTTCATTCAATTTGAATGATTTACAAGCCAATTATTTACATTCAATTTATATTTATACCAAACAAACTCATATCCATTTCAAATTGATTTAAAAATCAATTTATTCACTTTCTATTAACTCATAGATTTTATTCACATATGTTTACATCAAACGATCATTTTCCATGCAAATTCAGCGACATTCATTTAATAAAATAACCATTTCAGTTTATAGCTATTTTAAATTGATTCCAAATCAATTTATATTTAATTCTATTTCATTTCAAATCGATTCTCAATAATTCACATGCCATTCATATCCACATTAATTATGTTCAAATCCATTTTATTCCATGCTAATTTATTTATGAACCATTTCGTAAATTTATTTAAACCAAGCTTCCATCCTAAATTATTAACATAAGTTAATTCATTTATCCCCAATTAATTCAACTCTATAACCTAAGTTTGTTTCCCTTGCCATCAAAGTCCAATTCAAATTTTTGATTTGATTTTTATTCAATCAAATTCTATTCCATTTACTAATTAATTTAATTAGTTCACTCACCCAATCCACTTCAAACTTATCTTCAAGCTCGAATTCATTTTAAACAATATCTAAGGCCATATTCAATTTATTTACACTTAAACTGAATTTATTTATAACCCAATTCATTGATATTTCAATCCAATTCCATTCAACCCAAGTACCATTTCAATATCTGATTTACTATTTAATTCTTCTAATTTGTTTGCTTTCATTTTATATCTCACAATTGGATTTTTATTTCAAAAATCAGCCAAATTAATCCACTTGAGTTCAAGTTCACTTTATAATTCAAGTTTGAACTTTTATCTCTTCACCAAAATATCGAACCATTTTATTTTTTATTTTTCTATTCCACCTTTCAATTTTATAAGCTACACAACTTATTTTCCATATTTCCATTAATTCTATACTCAAGTACCTTCACATTTTATTTTTACTCGAGATTACACATCTATTTATAGCCTAAGTGCACTTTTATTCCATTAATTTCAATTTTTATAAGCTATATAAACTTATTTATTCACCATTCCATAATTATTATTTTTCCTTAAGTTTTTATTCCATTCAAAATTTATACTATAAGGTTATTTGTTCATTTCACCACTCAAAATTTTATATTTATTTCAATTCAATATTATTTCTAATCTAATCCAATTCAAATTAATTTAAATTTCAATTCCATCATCTCAAAACTATATTCGAGTTTCATACTTAAATTAAATTTCACTCAAAACAAATTATTTTTAATTCATTCAATTTGATCAAGTATGAATTTAATTCCAAATTCAAAATTTTCACACTTCCTTACTTATATTTATTAGTTCCATTCACTTATACACATTCCATTTGATTATATATCTCATTCCCAATCGATACCATTTCCAATCAAATTTCATTCATTTGAACTTATTCATGTTAAAATTCATTTCACAAATTCAATTTCCATATTTTTCTATAAAATCATTCACCATTGATAAGTTCATAACATATTTCCTGATATTTTCTAAAATATTTAAACAAGAATTCCAGAGTTTTTAAACATCCGGTGTATATTTCAAATCACTTGAAATCATATACATACATACATACATACATATATATATATATATATATATATATTTCTGTACCAAAATCGTATCCTTCAAATTTAAACCAAACGTGATTTTTATCAAAAATAAATCCCCTTTTGAATTTCCAAATCAACACTTGTTTCTATCCGAAAACCTCCATATTAATTTACTACGGTAGCAATTCATCAAATAGAAACTCAAAAATGAATACTGATGATGCTGCAGTCATCAGCAGGATTATTTTCCAGCGACCGAAGTGAGTTCAATGCTATATCACTTCAGAAATCCATTAAAAACAATTTTCTTTTGAAAAAAATATCTCCAAAATAATATTACTATTATTCATTTCAAAATACTTTGGAAAACATTTTCAAAAATCTCCGAGATTTAATTTTTCATTTTCTGGTTTGAATCAATTTTCAACTTTTAACTTATTTGTATAATTCATTTTTATGCAATTTAATTTTTGTTTTTATAAACCATTTTCAATTTTATAACTTTGTTTTGATTATGTAATAACAACCAAACACACCAATATACTATAATAATTTTCAGAAAATTATTTCTTTCATATAAAAATATAGTTTGGTAAAATTATTTCATTTACCTGCTCAAACAATATTGTGTTAGTTTACCGTGTAAGTATTTAGAAACTCCTATCGATTTAGTGGCGTCCCACTACTTGACCAGAATTCATATACCACCCAACAGACACAATATAAAACAATTTATATTTACTAACAAATATGCGCTCATATCTATTATTACACTCAAACTCATTATAAGATAATATTGACCCTATCTCTAATGAGTAATCCCCACCAAAGCCAAGGTTCTCGCTTAAACTTCAGCTCTGATACCAAACGTAGCGAACTAGGATTTTTGATCCTCGAAAATCGACATAAATACATTCACTATATGACATGTCGAATATTCAAATGCTGGAAATACCGATTGCTAGGGTGAAGAAGAAAAGGTAGAAGAAGATAGAAACAACAACACAGAATCTCACAATCGCAGCGGAACATAATACAATATATAATGACATGTTTTTATACAAAAGAATCTGTAGTTGTAAATACACACACACACAATCATCATAGTACAACAATCAATACATCAATATGGATAGTTATTATAACTTGTCCTCAGTAGTGCTGACTATACTGTTTACACACACATAATGGAATATAATAAAGTACGGGTATACGTCTCTATCATCCAGCTCGTCTTCTGAGCTCCATAGTATTCTAACTTGAATTTTTAATACGGTCTGACTCGAGCATTATAATCAAATAACACCTGAGTCGGTCTGGAAATGTGGGAAAGCACATTCAATTTGAATTATTACTGTTTTCAAAATCTTTTGAAAACAAAAGCTTCTCGTAAGACCACGCCACACATAAACGACGGGTTTATTCCTTTTGACAACCAAAATATTTTTTATCAAAATCGTCTAATATTATAATAGTGTCTATAGAAAGTAAATTAGAAAATAGCTTAAATGCTTGCATCTCACGTTTCAGTAATAGTTGGTATACAATCATAACCGTACAGGCTTATAGTGGATATTGGATTCCATACAATAACTAGCCTACTGGGTTACCGCCCGCCACAGTAAACCTCTAGAAAAATGTACCGAGATCATATCTGACGATACATGCCAACACAGGATCGGCCTACCCCTTACTGGATAGCATCGAATATGTTATCATCCCGGGAGTTCCAACCCTTATCGAGTGCTCTCTTTTTCATGCACGACCATATCCATAAGTTATAATAAAATATTTTTGAGGATATCTAGAAAGGTGATAACATACCATACTTGGATGTGACCCACTTAGCCCTGCTACATGTCCCATGTTTTAGTCATTCTCGGTTGATGAGGCTTGAAGCTTAGTTTTATCTTTAAAATAACATTTATAATTGGAATTCTAACACTGCCATTTTCGTTGACTACTAATTGCTTTCCACAACAATACAATCCTTGAACCCATATGTCTCAAGGAAGAGTGTCAAGCTAAGAGAAGTTTCCTTCTCCGTCGCTAAACAAATGTACGTTTGTAAAACCCAATGTACGTAATCATTAAAAATGCATTATCAAACATTCGTCCAAACAAGTTGTCCTAGGTCGGGACAAACCAATCTTTTCAAAATTCACCATCTTCGTAAGCTTCACGATATCACAATTCGTAACACACAAATCAGATCGCAGTGGTTTTCGGATAATCAAATCCGATCCCGGTCTCTTCGAAACGATTAACGAATTTAGCCAAATTTGATAGTCGGTTATTTATCTATCAAATAACATCCATAAGCAATCACTAGGCCTTATTTATTAAATCTTCTTAAAACATTCCTTTACAAATATCTTTATACAATATACATACTTAAATCTCTTGAAAATCAATTCAAATTCTAATACCCATAATAGGATTTCCCTGAACCATCTCAATATCTTAGAAATAATTTCCTTCGATTCCATTTATAACTCAACACTTTGAAAATATTTCTATAATAATAATAATATGGTAAAAGAAATATTTCAAATCTTTCTAGCTTAATACTTAAGAAATAATTATAATTATATTTTTCAAAAATCAATTTATCTTCAATACTTAGGAAATATTCGCTTTATTTCATACTTCACAAATCCTTAATAAATTTCAATTCTAAATCCCCTAACACATTTTTTTACGAATTCTATAGTTTCGGAATTCGTTTATTAACTTCCTTTAAAATTTCCCCAGCCAATTTCACTCACCTAAATCCCCAATTACCATTTCAAACTCCTTTTATGAATTCTAAATTCATTTTGAAATTCTATATTTTTAATCACCTTGGAAATTAACATAAATTTTCAGCATTCCACTATAACTTTCCTTTTACAAACCACTCTCCATCTACCAACTTAACTTACAAATCATGAGGTAATTATAAATCACTTCAATCTTTTGCTTTCAAACCGAATATACATAATAAATATTTTATAAAAAAATAATTAAATTTCTAAACATGGTTAAGTAACTATTAAAAATATCAAAGCACCTTTAAATAAATACCGATAACTCATTTCAATTCATTTTAAATAAAACCAATTCATTAACAAGCTTATTAATAAAACCTACATTTTCTTTCATTAATATAAAATATTTGAATAACCAACTGATGAAGTATTCCAATATTAAACTGTTTTTAAGTTTTCACAGCTAAATAAATAAAAAAATAAAAAAATAAACTTATCTTTTTAATAAAGTATATCTTTAAATTTCCAATATAACTAGTCTCAATTTATAAATCTCTCTCGATTCATCAAAAACGATCACATTTCCAATTCCATAATCATTCCCACATTCAAATATAGATTCCACTATTTTCTTTTCAAAAATAATTTCCATAATTCAATATAAATCCACATTGTAAATTTATATTTACAATTTATCAACCGATATTATTTTCTTTTACTTATAAACATAGTATATAAATTTACGAACTCCCTTGAGTTTCACTTGCTTATAAAACTAATCCCTTTTTTAAATCTCAGTTTGTAAATCTATTTCCTAGTATATTCCGTTTATTTTTCAAATCCATTTTTTATATCGATTCCAACTCCTTTTCATAAATTCCAGAGTAGCATTTATAATCCCTTTTTATATAACTTAGTTTTAAAAATCTCTGTTTAAAAACAATTTACAAATAGTTAAGTATAACCAAAATCAAATATTTTCTTTATTTCAATACAATTCCTTTAAAATAATCCTAATTCCAATATAAATATTTTTGTATCCAAAATTATTTTTAATTCCTTCAAATTTAAAAATAATATTTATGGTATTTAAAATACAAAATTAAGGCCAATGCTACTATAGCATTCAATAAACAAACCACACAACAATCCATAATAGAATATCAAATCATGTATCGCTATATATGATAAACAATCAATATATATATATGTGTGTGTGTGTGTGTGTGTGTGTGTATTTGAGGAATCCAATTGGATCCCTCCAACCTGTTCCCCTACATCCACAAATGTTAGATAACATAAAAATATTAATCCCACGTCGAGGGGGATATCGTAGTATATAGGGTCACCGCTATTATGCGGGACACATAGTTTCTCATCCACTTATTTGGCGGGAATATATATGTCCAACTACTAATATATATATATATATATATACCACTATACATATAATATAACATCCAACTGATATTAATAATTATCTATTCATCCAATCAATCAATAAATGATTTTCAAAAATCCAAGTTAAAAACTAGCAATCGAAATGAGTGAGATTTACCCACCTTTATATTTAATTGCAATCCGTTCCAATTTTGATTTCATTACCTAGATCCCTCAGCTACAAATCCAAACGGCTGATCCCGTTCAATTTAAACCTCGTATAAGAAAATTTCAAATGTATATAAATTATCAATTTCGCTTTTAATTACAATTAATCAGCTAATTTATTAATTTAAACTAATTACCCACTAACTATATTTTTATTAAATTTAACTAAAGTTGATTTCATTATCTTCTTCCATGATAAACAGCTCGCCCAACCAATTAACCATTCCCCTTTGTCCAATCGATGACACCCTACTCTCTTCCTCTGGTCGACTAATAACCAACAGGTCCTCGCCATCAGATCCACCGACCAATTCTTATCTTTCAATAATCATGGATTTAAACTCGAAGTCTCCTTCACCTCGTAGTTAACACGCAGCACTCCAGCTTCCACACAGAATGCATGACATCTGCTCGAACCCACCCTTTGCAAAATGCGACAACGACATTGCCACATAGAACCCTCAACCTCAACCAACTCTCGCCTCCCCTGGAATAGCTCGAACCCCATGGAATAATGTCCAGTCGGAGCCACCACAAATCATGACATCACCTCTTCAAGCAGCCCTTAGTGCAATGTTCAATCCTAAATTGACAATTCGAGAGCTCTAGGCCGCCACCTTCTCCTCTAGGCTCTCGCGATTTCACTGAAATCGACTTCAATATCTTCCTTTCGATTTTGCGTGACTTTTTTTTCGATCTGTTCAAACTGATTTTGAAAGGAGAAAGGGGATGTCACAATTTTTTTTAAAAAGAGATAGATTTCGGTACAAGGTAGATCGGTGTAGGTGGTTAGAGATAAGGGTTGACTTTTTTATATAATATTATTAAACTGCAAAATATCTTGTATTATATACAAGGAAATTCTAAACACCTATCGAAGCATGCCGTTTGGCGTTCCTAACGTTGTACCCCTATTCCGAATGCAATGGAACAAATTTTTGGGACCTAACTCAATCATATGTGGAAGATAGCTTTTTTAAATCGACTATTTAAATTAAATTCAATTGAATTATTTCTAGACATTTTCCGATCGCAGGACTAAATGGTAAATTCAAACGCTAAGAAATTTGAAATCTGATAATAATACACTATTACGGATTCAATTGAACTGGTTTCGTCGAATTTCGAGACTTTGCCACAGATCGCTATTTAAACGCGTCGATTAAATCGACAATTTCCAAAATTTACGAAATCACATGAGATTTCAGTTTTAAAAGCTTATTAAATCAACTATAATTTAAATATAATTTATATCAACATTAGAAATCATTTCGATTCATATTTACTCCAGTTTCAATTATTTAACAATTTTCAATTATAAATTCAACAATTAAATTATTCAATAAGTCTCTATATTTAAAACTTAAGTTTTATTCCACTTATGCGTCGTTACAAAATCAAACGACTAAAATTATGCGTCGTTACAACTACTACCCAATACTTTCCAGATTCATATGCATGCAATATTGAAATAGACTTATTAATCACAGAATTTGTATGTAGGATTTATAAATGCATTACAAGTATATAATTTTAGCCTACAAAGTACCAATTTGCATTTATGCATGCAGGGATACATTTACAACTATGTAAATCCAATACTATATAAAAATATATAATTTCTTACTTGCCTTTTTAGCTTTCCAAATAGATCTACTCCTTGTTATTCCACTTTGAATTCCCTTAATCTCCCTATTTGAATATATATGCCGCAAGCATACATATATCTATCAAAAATTTAGATGCAAGGAAAGATTTGGATTTAATTTAAGTTCGAAGCTGGATTTTTAATTTATGTTAGCTTTGAAAATTTGATTCAACTATATTCTTCTTCTCGATTATCCTTTGCTATTCTCCACTTGTACATATGTTTATAAACTATATTTGTTTAGAAGTAAGAATTTGTAGAGAAGAGAAAATGGCAGCGCATCACCATCGCTTTAGAAAATATAAAAAGAAAAGTGAGGGGTTATGACCATATTTATAGGGGTTTGAATCAATGCCAATAGTTAGATTAACTGATTTTAAATCCGACCGTTCGGCCATGTTAAATTTCATAATTGACCACCGCACCACTATCAGTTGACCGGTTCATGTAAGCAGTCGACCGATCATTTATTACTTTGTTAATTAATATACGATGTTAACATTTACTAATTTAATTCCTTTTTCAACCATTTGAGATAATTTGTTTCTTCATTAATATTAACTTAAACCCTAAGAAACCGTTGACATTAATTTATTTTATTAATATTTTCTTAATTAAATGTATATACTTAATTACGATTTAAAATATTCAAATGATAATAACTTTTTCGTTTGAACTCCGATTATAAAACTTTATATATAAAAATTGATCAAAAAATCACCCCGAACCTAATAGTGCAAGTTCCATAGCCAAATTCTAACATTTGTAAAAATTATACTTTCAAAGTTATTAATTATTAATTAATTTTTAAATTAATTATCGTTAAAATTATGGGGTCTTAGAATTACATAATACAAAACTATATTATAAAGTTAAATAATGATTTTATTTAAAAGCGATTTAGAAATGTTCTAAATGAATTAGACTTCATAGGCCCAACAAAGATCTAAAATGGTAAAAAAATTGAAATTCACTCATTTCCTCCGCCATAGGCTGATCTAGTTTCAACAATGGCATTAAACCCCAATAGCCTATGCGATCTAAATTAATCATGTTAGGATTAACTAATTAAACACCCAGCCCAAATAGTAGGGTGTCTAGAAAGATAGCTTCGAAGGATTGAGTTTGGATAATCAAGCATTCTACCCTACTTGGCAACCGACTTTGCCCGAACTGATACGTGAGCCTAAAGGTTGCCCCTAATAGAAAAGACTTAATTTAAATTGGCCTTAGGCAAATTTCAAAAATTGTTTGAAAATTAAAATATAAGGTTTTAAGTTTAAAAGTTAAATTTAAAACAAGATATACATATACTATACAGTTATAATATAATAAATTTTGCAAAATGTTCGAAAATAATATAAATCAATTTTGAAATTTTTGAAAAGTTATTAATAAGGTTAGTAAAATATAATTAAATAATTTAATTAATTTATAAATATATACATGTATTATATTATGATATATGTTATGTTGTTTTAAATATTAAAATAACATTAATATACATGTAAGTATATAAAATAAAATTAGAAATAAACCTAATTTAATTGAAATTATTTAAATAATATAAAAATATATATGATATATGTATTATACTATATAATAAATATACTATATAAATGTTTTATTATCATAATATAAAATTAATTAAATAATTAGCTAACTAAAATTAATTAAATAAGATTTAATTAATATAAAATTATACATAAGATTATTTTATAAGTAAATTGAAATATAAAAGTTATATGTAATAAAACTTAATTATAATATGAATGTATAAAATAAAGGTAGAACATTAAGAAACCCTATATAAACTTAAGGAATACATACATATGTAAATATATGTATACTGTAATTTCCGATGTATCTAACACATGAATCATGAGAGCATTTCATAAGAAATACATTATTCTACAAGTTTATGAATCTTTAATATAATGTTGTCCTCTACCATATATATATATATACATATATATATATATATATATATATATATATATATATATATATATATATAATTTTTATACTCCTTAGTTGGTTAGCAAACTCAGACTAGGGATGCTATGCATAGTATTATCAATATATTGAACAGACGATGTAAGATAACAATATGTATTTATTGAGCAAACTCAAAGTATACCATGCTTAGGCTGTCACGATATAGTAGGTATGAGTAAATAATTTTATTTTAACTTACTGAGAAAAATCAAAGTCAAAGCAAAATTAGGACAGGGTACCAAGGGTTAGGAATTGTATATGATACAACCGATAAGTAATTTATCCATCGCTCATGGAGCTATGATTTATTGAGCAAACTTAAGGTCAGAATTCGAAGATGGACGAGTCCTAACACCTACTAGTGTAGTCGAAAGACTTCTATGTTTCAACTTACGGTTTGGGAAAGCATAAAAGACTAGTGGGAGCTTACTAGTAAAATGGAACATATAGTTTAACTTTACTAATATTGTAAGAACGTCATACTATGATATTGTCCAAATAACCTACCAATTAAAACATATAGAAATATGTCAACTATAAAACAATTTTTTGAAAGTGACAATCTTATCAGACCTAACTGTACTGATTGGCTAAGAACGATTAAAATAACATTGACTTACAACCATCTTTGGTCGGCTATTACGTACAAACATAAAGAACAACCCACTGATGATGTAGACCCCTCATTTCGACTTTCTTATGAGAAATGGGTTTCAGACCTAGAGATCCCCCATGTTTTATGTTGTTTATGTTAGATAAGCCATTGTAGAGGTAGCATGAAAATATGTCTATCCATGAGATATTTGATAGTCCCAAGGCCTTGTTTGGTCAACAAGCATGTTCCATAAGGTAAGAGTTTATGAAGAGGTTTTTCGATACGTATGTGTGTATATGTACACACACTTAGGCATTTATATTCCCGATATGCAAGCAAATTTATTACATTATATGCAAGTATAACATACATACATACATACATACATATATATTATACTCACATATAAATGTAATAATTTTACATGCATATCGGTAATACAAATGCCTAAATATATGCATATGTCTGAGCATACTGTAATATATGTATATGGTTTGTACATACATGTTGATATTACCAGATGTGTGTGTGTGTGTTAACACACACACACTCCTATGTAACCTTTATTGCCACTTATATATTTTATGTACATACATATTTATATAGGTATGAAATTAATTCACATAAAGTAGATACTTTAAACAATTAATCCCTTCATTTTTACCATGTACTGGCTGGCCCTAGCATGCATCCATAGCCGGAAAAATTTCTAAAAGATCTCTCCATTTAATTATTTATTTAACCCTCGTTTGGCTATCTACTCTAAAAATTTCTAAAAGATCTCTCCATTTAATTATTTATTTTAACCATGTACTGGCTATCTACTTTAAACAATTAATCCCTTCATTTATTTTAACCCTCGTTTAAAATTAAATAATTGATATCCACATTCAAATTAATAAATTAATTAATTTTAATTAACACTTTACAAATATTAATTATTTACTAGATTGATAACATTTTATAAATTAATTAAATTATGTGATTTTTTGGAGAAATCGCAAGTACAGTTATACAACTTAGAGGTGTGAATTCAGTCGAAGATTAATAATGAACGATTCAAATACTAATGTTCACAAGTCATCTTAGGTAGTAATGTAACTATTTGGCTGAATTCAACGTTTATAAATATTTTCGGTAAAATCACCACATTTTCTTAAGCAGTACCTTTTAGTTACTATTATTCACACCAATTCTCTTCATCAACACTATATTACATTAGGACTTACGGAATTTGGTTTTGGTCGAAGTTCCTATATCGTCCATATTCAACTTGATTAGTCCATAAAAAAGTCCCTGGTTCAATAATAACTTTTATTATTACCATATTACTTTGGCCAAATATTTTGGCTTTGAGTTGACTGTAGTTGCTGGATCTATTGTAGATGCAACTATAGTTGGAGACTATCATTAAATTATTCCCAGTGGATTTGATTTAGTTCTTAATAATTGCTATTATGTTAGAAACATTAGTTATCGTATTATATTTGTTTTTAGACTATCTAAGACAAATTTGGGTTTTCATTTTAGTCACATTATCATGAACATTGTGTTTGATGGAAACAATATTTGCAATGGTGTTTTTGATAATGTCATTTATGCAATTAACTTGTGCTGTTAATAAATTTTCTGTTGACATTAATAATAGTTACTCATGACACTATAGGCTTGGTTATATTAGCGACAAAATACTACGCAGACTGAAAATTGATGGCTTTTACCATCATTTGAATATGAATCATTTGATACTTATGAGTCATATCTCGAAGGGAAAATGACCAAGCACCCTTTCAATCAAAGCAATAAATTAGTTGAAGAACTCTTGGGTCTTGTACATACTTATGTATGTGGCCTAATGCCTATAATAACTAAGGACAATTCAACTTACTTTGTAACTTTTACTAATGGTTTCTCAAGACTAGGATATGTATACCTTATAAAGAATAAACTCGATGTCTACGAGAAATATAAAAAGTATAAGGTTGAGGTTGAAAATCTAATGAACCAAAAAACTCAAAATACTTCGATCACATCGTGAGTATGTTGGACAAGAGCTCCAACGTACTTAAAAGGTAATGAGATTATCTCTTGTTTTACTCTAACATATACTCATAACATTATGGTCTTTAAGTAAGAAGGAATCGAACCCTATTGGACAAGGTTCATTCCATGAAGAATAAGATCGAGTTACGTCTTTTATATCGCATATATGCATTGGAAATCGCAACATATATGTTGAATTTGATGCTTAATGAATCTGTGCCAGAGACATTATATGAGATGTGGTGTAGAAAAAAGGCCATCTCAAGTATTTGAAGGTGTGGTGTTGTCCAATACGCTAAAAATGTTAGCCCCAATAAACTTGAGGCAAAATCGGCTCTATGTAAATTTACATGGTATTCTAAAAGATCTATAGGATTTATTTTTTATAACACCAAGGACAAAAATGCTGTTATTTCTTGACATGTATTTCGAGAGAAGGAATTTTTGGTAGAAAAAATTAACAACAAGTTGTAGACATGGATGGTCTCCAATTAATTAACACTGTCATTGAACCGATAAAAGAAGCAAATTCATCATTACATGAAGACATGCAACCTATTAGAAGATCTTATAGGGAATCTCGTGCACAAGTGAGATATTACGGTTCTCTTGTCGATGGTGAGAAAGATGATGTGTCTAAGAAGACGACACCCTCCTTAAATTCTTACAAGAATAAGATCTACATGTTGGCTTAAAGCTATGAAATCCGAAATGAATTCCATGTATGACAACAAAGTTTTGACTTTGGATGACATACAAAAAGAAATGAAACCCATTGTCTACAAATGGATTTTGAAGTAAAAGATAAATGTGGATGGACAGCGTTGAGCCAAAAAGTGGCATAACACCTCCAATCAAAAAATAAATAAGAATATATATATAGTAAAATAAATTAGAAAATAACACACGATTTATTGTAGTGGTTTGGCCAAATTTGCTGCCTACATCCACTTAATCATATTAATTTTGAATATGTCAGTAGTACAAGCACAATTACAATGATTTTGATCTTGAAAGCAAAATATGGATGGTATTACAGCACTTAATGACGATAATGGAGTAGATAGAGTTAGATGTGAAGAGTTTAGGCCCAAAATATCAAAAGTCCTCTCTATGTTGCTCTAGGCCTATTTATAAGTGGAATTGTCCATTATATTCTCTAAATCATGGAAGAACATGTATGACTTAAAATCCGAGAAGATACAAAGGAAGAATAGGTCAATCTGGAGTGAATAATCATATGGTGCTAACCATAATCGTGGTTGATACTAACCATAATGGTCATTGCAGCCACCAAAGCTCCTTCATACTTTTACATGGCTCAAACTTCAAAAGTCCAACGGTGGACCCCACCCTTAAAGGATCAATTTAGTGCTGACCGCACAACGACCATGTTGTTCTTGTCCTTTTTCTCCCAAATTTCTTATGGTGCATTATCTTACCATTCCAAGCGTGCCCTCAAGTTCTTGATCCACTCTGCCTTCGTGTCGATGTCCTGATTCACTTAGAAGCTACTCGGTTCAAATGCTGGATAACATTTGTTTCCTAAAGTATGCTTTCTTAAAACAAAGTATACTTTGGATCAGGGCAAGCGATATACCCTTAGTTGCCCAAGGGTCTCCGGGTAGCCAATCATCATCTTTGAAGCATTATATCTGCTTTGAAGATATATGTTCATCGCCCGAAATAGTTAGCATAAGATCATTCCTCTAGAAACCAAGTGCAATCTCTCATCGCTCTGCAAACCACATCACAGTTCGATCAGGTAAGCTTCTTTATTTCTATATTTCTCTCTTCCTTTTATACAATTGAACCAGGTTAACACCAACCAAATCATGTCGCTACCGACATGATTTCTAAGTTAATATATATGCTCAGTGCTTAGCATAAATTTTCCAACTGATTTCACTTCCATGTAATTCATCTATCCTTTGCAAATCCAAGTTTCAATCGCCATCACCTTGCAATCTCCAATGTTAACTTCTATTGTAGGCCATAACAACCATCGACAATCTTTTTCGCTATCAACCTTATAGTATGCTATCTCAATTCTGCATCGACCTTATTCACCCTCACCTTTTCATTTTAGATCCAAATCGTATCTAAAGGTGGGTTCTTATAGAGTTAGGGGTATAAAATAGGGTCAATTATGTAATGTGCTGCATATATCTTACTCGATACCAATCTTGTTCAAAATAATAGGTATTTTCTTACTATTGTATACTTGATATATGTGTTATATTCATTGATTAATTAATTTAATTTAAAATATATTTAATATAAAAATACGTAAATGGTATGTTTTGTTATAGTAGTTACAAAGTGTTGTAGTCGTGAGTAATTTATCACAATGAAAACAAATATACCATTTTAAATTTTCCTAGCCAAGATGCATCGAGACTAAATATTTATGTATCCGTTAGGATTAGAGTACGTAATGCTCTGCAAATGTTGGACAATGTATTACTCATGACTACTAGGGGCACTTAAGGGTTATGTACCGATAGTTATTGGATAACTATGGAATGACTCACTTTGTAGTTTTTTGTTGGTTAATATAACTAAAGTCAAATGGAAAATATAAATGTGGCTAATTTACACAGTTCTCTCGAATTGAGAATACTGTGATTCTTCAATACGTACTTTGATTATAGTCAAATCATGGCATAGAGTCTATCAAGTGACCATATTTGGGTTGGGTAGAAGTATTGGAAGTGAAGCACTATTTAGGAGAGGACTCCTCTCTTCATTTATATGGGTTAGTATCAAGGTCAAATCAAGTCAACTCAAAGTCAAAGTCCATAGCCAATTCGGTTAATAATAATTGTTATTAGTAAACAAAGAATTTTGTGTTAGGATTGTAGAGTTAAATATAGATTGTATTCGAATTTTGGTCATTACCAAATTTCATAAGTCCAAAGTGATGCAGTTTTAACGAAGAGAATTGGTGTAAACAAATGTTATAATCGGGTAACGCTTAATAATATAAAATTGGATTTTACTGAAACTAAGTAAGCGGGAAATTTGGCCAAAATGTCGTACCACCTACTGATTGATGTATGAACATTAACATTCAAATAGTTCGCTGTTAATCGCTGACCGAATTTACACCCGATGAGCCATATAACTGGAATGATAAATTCTCTTTAGAGCAAATGATTTAATTAAATTATAATTATTATAATTAATTAATGTTTATTGAATACTAATTGTAAAATTTTGAATATGATTTGATGAATAAATATTATTGTATATATTTATAATGGTTATAAATATACCGATTGATATGCGATATTGACAAGCAATTTAATTTAATTTAATTAATAATATTTGTTTAGGTTTAAATGGTTGTTAGCCTACGATTTTAAGATGTTATTTTAGCAGTACTAGGGCTTGCGGGAGGAGGCTAAAAAGGCTTGAGCGGTTAGGAGATGGATGGTTGAGTTTTGATGAGAAATGGTACGAGAAGTGATCCATATTTATCTTTGTTTCTTCCACTATAAAAGAACCCCAAATCATAATGCAATAAAAACATTTTGGCTGCCATTTCCCCATCATTGCTTGTCGATCTCATCAACATGGACCTCCAACAAATTCATCTCAAATCAATTCAAAGGGAGACAGCTATTAGATAGCTAAACGTTTATGATACATGGATTAGCACTCTACCGAATCGAAAAGGTTTCAAAAGAAGAAGAATACAGGTATGTATTTATTATACTGTAGATTTATAAATTCTAGATTGCAGCATTTTTTTTGAAAATGGGTTAATATTATTGCAAAACTGGGCTATGCGGCCCAAAGCAGAACAACGTTCTTATCCCCAACCGAGAATAAAAGACAGCTTTTAATACAACAGCACATTCCTCCACTTTACACTGCAGTATGCCTAAAATATTCCTAATTTAGGGCTAAACCATGGCGACTCCCAATTCCTAAATAGCAGTATATTATTCGTAGTATATATATAGTTAGGTGACGATTCTTATACTTATCAATGTTGTCACATACTAGATTGGCTATATGTGTGTGTTTATTTAAAAAACACAATGTTTATGTATATCTAAAGTGCACAGCCACATGTATTTCATTTTTAATTATTATCATTTTAACAATTAATATATTAATATGTCATTTAATTTTAATTATATGACTTGAATATATTTATGACATCATATCATATAAATAATTAATCTATATTTTATAAATGCATATTTATAATGATTATAATTTTTGGTGACCTTAAATTATTTTTAACAATTATTTGCTGTTATTTATTATTTTAAATCAATATACGAATTAAATAATTCATATAAAACAATATATGTTTTAAAAATTATATTTTAAATTTTATAAAATTATATTTTAAATTTTATAAAATTATATTTTTCTAAAATAAACTATTTTACGAAAAATAAAAATCTTAAAAAGATCAAATTTTATTTTTTCGAAACCATTTTAATCGATTGAGAATATTTAATTAATTAAAAATAATATTTTGATCGAAAAAAATTTAGAATTTTTTATCTAACCTTAAAATATCATGCTTGATTTTATAAAAATTTAAAATTAATATAATATGGCACGAAATCATTTATTACTTTTTATTGTATTTCGATTAATTAAGTAATATATATTTTAATATAATGAAATTATAAATAAATTCTTTTTGTGGTGTGCATTCAATCTAGAAAAGTTTAAAAAATATAACTTTTATTGTCATAATTAATATATATACACATAAATACTTGTTTAAATATTATTAATATACTTATATATATGCTTCATAAAATTAATAATAATTATTTTAGTATAATACAAACTTACATATATGTATAAGTATAATACATACATACATACATACATACATATATACATATAGGCCTATCAAATGGTACGGGTTTTGTCCCGAGCCCGGCCCGAAGCCGCCTTATTTATGAGGGTATGGGTTTGCCTTTTACTACCCAAGCCCGACTCAGGCCCGATCCCGATCGGGTACGGTTTTTTCAAAACCGCCCGATTAGGGCCCGACCCGACTATTAATTTTTCGTCGTATCAAAACATAAGTGTGTATATTATTTATTTACCATTTTTTTGTTTACATGTAGATGTTTTTTCGTACTTTTGTTATGAGCTTGACTACATCACCGTTCAATTTATATGTTAACATTGTTTGTATACAAATTTTAACAAAGTTGCAGTTTTAAAATAAGGTTTTAACATAAATATTCCGAGTCAGGTATACGGTTATTATCCAGCGGGCTTAAAAAGCCCGATGGACCAAACTTGGATATTGAGTTGAAATAGCCTGCGGGGCGGGCCGGGCTGGGGTTTTAGTTATTGTAATTGGATTCGGGTCCTGGTTTTATAATACCCGGACTGAACTTGACCCATGGATAGGCCTACATACATATATATATGTATATTTAAAATATTTAAGTAACTATTTGTGTGTGTGTGTGTGTGTATATGTACATGCAAAATGATTTAAGAAAACTTTTATATATTATGTGTGTGTGTATGTATTATTTAAAATTTTAGTCCTATAATATATATAAATCATTAATATTTTATATATAAGTAATATATAAATATATATATTTGTATGTATGTATGTATTTATATGTGTGTATATAATTTTGCATATAGGATGAGCCAACATGCCTGTTGCGATCTAAATCCCAACATTTATAGGGGCATGTTATACCTCGCATTGATTATTATGTTACACATTCACAAATATATGTGTGTGTGTGTGTGTGCGCGTGTACTATTATATTTAATTAAATATAAATTACATAAAATTCTATCTATAATTTGTAAATTTAAATGGAATAAAAGAATTTATATAAATTAAATTAAGAAATGTTCTAAATAAACTAGATTTCATTGGGCCAATAAAGACCCAATAGGGTAGGAAAAAAATTGAAATTTATCCATTACTTCCGCTGCGGGCTCGTCCAGTTATAACAACGACATCAAAGCCCAATAGCCTATGCGGTCTAAATTAGTCATGTTGGGGTTAACTATTAAGCTCATAGCCTAAAAGTTGTCCTTAATAGAAAAGGCCCAAATTTGATTGGAGCTTGAGCTAATTTCAGAATTGGTTTGAAATTTAAAAATAAAAGTTTAAAATTTAAAAGTTAAATTTAAAATAAGGAACATGTTATAAATGTTATAATATAATGAAAATTTTCAAAACGATTGAAAATTAATATAATTAATTTCAAAATTTATCAATAAGATTGATAAAATAAATAAATTAAATAAGTTAAATAATTAATAAATGTGTGACACCCCATTCGGAGACCCATATTAATAAAGAGTATTACTGGGTAATACCGTCTGCTAATGCAGAGCTAGGGCTGCTTAGGAACGACCATTTATAGCCTTGTCTTAAATATCTATTGAATACGTCGATAAATGCTCTATATTTTTTCTCTATCTCAAGTGGATTGACATATCCAATAAATACTTAATACAAAGCCATACGTGGCTATAGGATCTATCAGAACAAAATACAACAACTCAAATTGCAAAACACATCACAGAACAGTAGATAATCCCATATGTACACATATATACAGATACATCATAAAGTACACAAAATGATACATCATATATGTGGTATGATGACCATAATACAAACACGAGTCAAAAGAATATACATATCAGAGTAGCAACAAAAAGGAATACACAAAAGCTACAACAAAAAGAGCTAGGAGAACAATCCATGCGGAAGCAGAATAGGCTAAGTCCAAAGGGTACCTAACCTGAAACACCTCGGTCTATATAAAATACACGGGTTGGTCTAGCTGAACAAATTAGTTTACAAGGATAAGCGATAATATGAGCATAAGGATAATGGGATAATATTCTCAAGTGAGAAGGGACAATTTAAAGTGTGATTACATCAAGTGATAACATGGTATCACTACACAAACATACAATCTCAAAAGGGATAAGACAATTCATAAAATGCTAAATGTAGCACGCCTAATATCATCGGCATATCATAAATCATCAATAATGGTTTAGGGAAAATTATAACTCCCAAAAAGGGAGAAATCTCAAACCTACCATAACGACAATCTCAAAAGCAACTCAAGGAAATCACCATCTCCAAATATGCCATAAGGCAAATATATCTCCAAATACGAGATTAAAATCTCAAATATACGCCATATCGACGATCTAAATAAAATGCCAGTGTAGGCAACTCAAATCTCAAAGATAGAACTCACAAGAGCTCAAATTCCCATCAGGTATCGCCATGTATTTTCCTAAGAGACGTATTTGTCCATTGTGATGCATTTGTCCTTCGAGATGTTATCCTTCGGGATGTTTGTCTAAATATGTACACACACACACACACTTATATATACACACACAATATCCCAGATGACTCAAATGGTCAATAATAAAAAGGCGGTACATATGGGAAATCATAAACATCAATGAAATCATTTCAAAGATATGGCACGTGCTTATGGCCGAAGCTCGCCAAGTACTGTTTTCTGAAAATAAGGCGCCACGTATCTTAGACAAATGTCCCGAAGGACAAATAAATATATCTTTTAGACAAACATCCCAAAGGACAACATGTTGAAGGACAAACGCGTCGTAATGGACAAATACGTCTCTTAGACAAATGTCCCAAAGGACAAATGACCTAAAGGTCCAGTACTAGCTAATACGTATCTTAGACAAATGTGCCACAAACTTTCGGATAAGAACCCGAATAGTGTTAACTTGTGTCCCATACCACACATTTTCACTAAACGGTTTACTAACCGCTAATAAATTTCACACTCAAATTAGTAAAAGTTTACCTCATCTCATCGGTAAACTCGACTCGAAGGTCAAAACGATCAAACAGACAATTCGAAAGTTAACTGATATACCACGTGTTTTACCAAACCATTTAATTCTCCTTCTTATTCGCTTGAAATGTGCAAAAACCTGTAATTTATATATATAATGGTTTACTTTGAAAAATAAGCTTTTAAAACCAAGTTTTGAAATCAATTTGAAAACCCAATTTCAAAATTTCCCTTATTATAGAGAATAAATAGATTTTATACTTGAAAATACTTGAAAATATTATATAATAATTATTTTGAAATGCTTATTAATTTTAAAAATCATTTCAAAAAGATTTGGAGAAAACTGTGCTAGAAAGCGAAAAGAATAAGGAAATTCACCCAACCTACAAGTCGACCTCCTTGGTCCCTAGGTCGACCATACAGTTAACCTAGAAGCCTCTGGGTCGACAGTCAGGTCGACCTAGGGAGGTGTGGCAGTCGACCTTGCGTACGATCTTTTTCCAGTTCGATTTCTGCCTACGAACTGATTTTCCAGCAAGATTTTAGCATATCAAAAGACAATAAAATTCAACCAAAATTTACAGATATGGAGTCAACATGCAGACTACCAAATGCAAGAAACCTGGCAGCATTTTGTTGTCGGAATCACAAGATATAAGTTTCAAAGATGCAACAGACCTTGGATATAAACAAGCAAAATATTCGCTACAGAAAATTGCAAATAGAGGCAAAATTTTATAGATTCAAGCACTGGCACTTTTTTTTGGCCAGTTTGTGAGTTTATACAACTCATCTTGATGATTTGTTGTAAAAGCTCGAATTTTTGATGCAAAGAGGAAGCTTTTGACAAGATTGGAGCTTTTATGAAACTATAGGAAGCAAATAAAGAACATGCGAAACAATATGCAATAAAAATTAGAAAACTTCTTATTGTAATAATAATTTGGTGATGAAATTCAGTAGTTTGGAAGGGATTACCTTAGATTTATCACCAGCTTGCAAAAAGATTTTAATTTGGTGAGTTTAATTGAAGATTTGAGCATGGTTTCGCAATTTGAGAAATTTGTTTACTGTGTTTTTCTTTTCAGCTGAAGGAAGAAGGAAGAGGCATGCCAATGAACATATAGCAACTCCTTTTCTCCTTCTTACCAGGCTTAGTGAGGAAATGGGCTGAATTGGACCCAAATTAAAAAGAAAATAGGGTGGCTTAAGATTAAAATCAACATTTAGCCAAAATATGTGTGCATATCACATATACACACAAACAAAATTCATTTTCTTCATATTTACGCATAAGAAAAATGTGAAAACTTTTATATATGCAAAATAAAACATTTCTATCATATAAAGAGATTAATTTACATTTTTAAAACATTTTTATCATAAAAATCCTTAATTTAACAAAAATATATCATTTACACAAATAAATGAATAAAACATTGTTTTTAACTTCTAAAATTGCACAAAATCTTTCTCACTTAGAAAAATATTTCAAACCATTTCCAAACTTAATTTATAGCCAAAACTTATTTTTAAACCAATTTCCATCTTTTATTTCAATAAACCACCTTTAAAAATTACATACTTCTTTTAAAAATTATTATAAGAAGTAAATGGGAAATAATTAATATAATTATTGAATTTTCTCTAAAATGAAATCATTTTCATTACTTAAAGCCCATATTCCATTTATTATCACTCCAAATAAAATAAAGCTTGAAATTTCATTTTCTCATTTTAAATTCTAAAATTCATTGTTTATTCCAAATAAACAATATAATATCTCCAATTTTGATTTAATTTACAGCATTAAATTATAATTATCATTATAATTCAATATTGAAAGGTAATCTCCAAACCAAGGTTGTTACAAAATGTACACATGTATTATATATTATGATATATGTTATGTTATTTTAATAACATAAGTATACATGTACATATATGAATTGAATTTTAAAATTAATAAATTTAATTTAATTTAATTAATTAAATAAACTAATTAAAGGTTAATTAATTAAATGAATATACATATAGATTTATGTGTAATACTGTAAAGGTAAAATACATAATAAATATTAAATATAAATGTTATATTAAAATAATATAAAATTAATTAAAATATTATTTGATTGAAATTAATTAGTTAAGATTTGATTAATATCATAGTATACACAAGACTATTATATAAGTAGTATGAAATACAGAAGTTATATAATAATAAAACTTATATAATATGAATATATAAATTAAAGGTGGAACATTAAGAAACCTTAAACAGACTTAAGGAATAAACACATACGTTAATATGTGCATACTGTGATTTTAGATATGTCTAACACTTAAATCACGAGGGTAATTCATAAGAGTTATATTATCTCATAACTCGATATAACTCATATTAATGATTATAAATCTTCAATATAATGTTGTCCTCTACCATATATATTAGTAAATTACTGGCATACTCCTTAGTTATTGAGAAGATTCAAGCTAGGGATGTTATGTGTAGTATTATTAATATATTGAATAGACGATGTAAGATAACTATATGTATTTGCTGAGCAGACTCTTATATATAGGCCGTCGTGATACGGTAGGTACAAATGAATATTTTCATTTTGATTTATTGAATGGACTTATGGTCGAAGCAGAATTGGAAAAGGTACCAACGAGTTAGGAGCTGTATACGATACAACCGATAAAGAATTATCCATTGTTCGTGGAGCTATGACTTGTTGAGCAGACTCAAGGTTAGAATTCCAAGATGGACGAGTCCTAACACCCAGTAGTGAAGTTAAAAAACTTCTCTATTTTGATTTAGGATTCGTTGAAACATAGAAGACTATTGGGAGCCTTATTAGAAAAATGAAATAATAACATCTAATCTTTCTAATATTATAAGAACATATGCTATATATTGTCATAGTAATCTACGTTGATAAATTTGTGCATTCAATATGATTCGTAAATTTTTTATTAATTTAGATATAAAAATGAACTGAGTTAAATATTGATAAATAGAAATATAATATATGCTTGCTGATAAATACTTCTTGCATGTTAACGTTACAATACACATGCAAGCGCTTGATTTTGCGGTTACTAAATATATTCTTAATTTGGTCACTTACATATTTATTTGGTCAAGACTGTCTATTGCATTCTATGAGTAATGGACTAAAAAGAAAAACAAGATTATGCACAACTGATCCATATGTCATATAAGTGTTATATGGTACACGGTCACCATTTGTCATATACGATGCTTTGATGAAGTTAGTTCATCTGAAACAAGCCAATAAATAGTAATGTAAGATCGAGTATTCAATTTGATTAATTACAAAAGGATCATATTGTGCTAAATGTAACCCAGGAACAAAACTACAATATAAATGCAAGAGCCCGATCGCTGAATTGTCAGTTTGATCAGTTTACATAAAGTGCGACATGTTTGATGTCCTTAAATGTTAAGTAAAATCAAGTGTGCTTTTCTATTGAGTCTGTTATAATGTTGTAGTAAGGGTTTCCTTTTGAATGGTTCGACCATTTAGAAAGAAAAATAATTGTACAAGAATAAATGCGATTTTAGGTACAGTTGGAGTGAAGAGAGTGAATACTCACTTCTGCTTCATAAAGAAACATCGAAAATGAGAATCGTAATAATACTAACTAATACCTAATACTGGAATAAGAAAAACTATTTATATTCCAAAATGTATTTTCATATAGAAAATTGTTTTCTCTAAGATTTATTTCTTTGAATTCAAGATATTTGATCAAATAACTCACCGCTATATCTAGTTATAATATATGAAATAAATAATTTATATTAAGTTAATGATGAACCTTCGAATTCAGTACGCTATTGTAGTAATGGCGGAAATAGTGGGAGCACGCCATATAACACTTATTGGTTGCATTAAGTTATGAAAAACGTTCTCGTAAACCACGCCAAACATTATTTATGAAATAATGACTATTCTTTGGTGCCGATTGAAAAACATACATAGTTATGTTTTAATGTGAATATTATGATATTCATAATGAAATACAACTACAATATGGTAATTGTTTTCATAATAAAATTGATGCATTAGTAAATATAGAAGTATCTAAAATTATTTACAATTATTTGGAATTGTAGAATGAGTCGTAGTTATGAAAAATAATTTTATTATATGTTATGAATCATATGATATTGTTTTTTCATATCTCAAACAATTAAGGGCTATGCACTCATTTAGTCGAAGCATAAAAAGAGTTGATGAACTCTTCGGATTGTACCAAAATAGTTCCACGCACTTCATCATACTCACCAATGAGTTATTATAGATATGGAGATGTATGTTTGATATGCATGTATATGTCTGCGGTAAACCCATAGAATATACAATAGAGTAGATAATGTAAATAAGGTAGAAATGATTCGATTTGATTGAATGGGTGAGTATATTGGAAAGAGTTTCGAACGTACCTAAAAACGAATAAAGATTCAACTTAAAAATCACTCCTACAAGTGATACATAATGATGTATTGATAAGGAGTAATCAAATTTTGTTAGACAAAGTACGATTAATTATGAGAGAAGTTGAGTTACTTTCTTTCTATAAGGCCATGTACTTAAGAGTAGTACACAAGGTTAATATTTTTCATTTAAATAGCAGTTTACAAAATAATACAAAATAAGGGTTTATAAGAAACCTCAACATATCCTAGATCGAGGAGTTAGTAGGTTGCGCAACTCAAAAGTCTACAAGTAATAATTGTTTGTGAGGCATCTTGTATGTAACTCCCCAAAAGGAGTTCAGGAAGGACTGTCATTATATGACATATTTATGTTTTGAACATAAGTTTTATAAACTAAAGCCAAATCAGTTTTATATATAAGGAAATTCATAAACAAAATCTAGTATATATTCCATTCCACCAAGAAACAATTGTTGTTTCAAGAAATACCAACTTCATAGTGAAGGAATTTCTTTGAGAAATTATTGGTAGTAATACGATCCAAAGATAAAACTTATTACATAAGGTGATATGAATTTAACAAACCTGGACAAACACATCACATTAGAGAGTATTTTTGAATATTGAAGAAAAATTATGAGTTTGTTACCAATGTCAAAAATATATGATTATCGGTTATTTAATTAAACCATTAAGAGTAATGACTCTATGATATGGTATGATGTGAAAATCTAAAAGAATTCCGAGTACATTATCAAAATATGATTTTGATTGTCGTAACAGAAGGGATGTGATCCTCCGGCTTGATTATGTCTTTATAAGCAAGAGTAATGTTGATGGAATTAAACATGCAATGTTGATAAGAATAATCTCGCAAATTTCAATTTGAAATTAGTGTAATAAACTCATCATTCAATGTGATCAAGTAATTTTAGATTTACTCACAAGGTTATCGCTTAATGAGACTTCATTTTTTGGTACATATGTGCTGAAACAGAAAATTTTAAATATTGATTTAGAATAGACTATTTGCACATAACAACCAAAGTGTCTTGAAGTCAGTGGGAGCGTTATAGAGGTTATGAGTTTTTGGGTATGATCCAAGAAATGATATGAAAGTATTATTTTATAAGTATTAAAACTGAGTAAGAATTTTTGTAGAAATACAAATAGTTTGATTTTCAGTCAAAATACAGAGGAAGCATGTGTCTATAAGAAAGAATGTTAAAAGGTACACTAACTTTTCTAAACAATAAGTAACAACACATTACTGATTTTTAACAACATACTTGTGTTAAAACCAGCATCAGTTGTGTTAATGCTCAAAATTGGATTTTTAAATGATGTCTTTTATAGTAAGCATAAAAGATATTGAGAATGTCCTAAAACGATATGCAAGGTCACCATACTAAAATGGATTGCTTAAGCATTGGCAATATGAATTATCATATATGTTATGTTGTCTGCGATATCATGATTTATTTATGTATTTGATACATGAAGCAAATAGCAAGTCCAAATTGATGTCACTGAATGATAATTTGGAGTGTTCTCGAGTATTTACCGAACACTAGAGAACTGTTTACAGAATTGATGAACTCCTTATGAAGGAGTGCTCGGACTCAAACTTCATAAATAATATTGCATATAATATGTCAATAATCAAATTGAAATTAAGAATCTTTAAGTTGGAAATGTTACAAATAGAAGAGATGTTGCTGACTCAACAAAAATGCTAAGTACAATGACTTTAATAGCATCACAATAAAAGCAATGTATATATAATAAATACACAAATATATAACTGAGCTGAGAGAGATTCCAAATTTTGATAATCCCATAACATTGTTGTATGATAACAATATCACGATATAATTCCTAACAGCACTTAGAGTTCACTAGAAGTCAAAAGACATACTACAAATTATTCCACATGATAAAGAAAGTTTATCAGTGTCATAAAGAGTTAATTGACAGCGTAGATGATTAAAGAATAGTAGCATACCCATTCACTTGGTGACTGAACCAATTGATTTAGAGGAAATCGATTGGAGAAGTTGGAATAAGATTCCATAATTGGCACCAAAGTGCAAGTGGGATATTGATAGAGTTAGGGGTATGCCCTAGGGCAAGAGGAAATCGATTGGAGAAGCTGGAATAAGAGTCCATAATTAGCTCCATAGTGCAAGTGAGAGATTGATAGAGTTACGAGTATGTCGTAGGGGCAATTATGTAATTTATTACATATATCTAACTTGATAGCCAATCTTATTTCAAATAATAGGAATTTTCTTTCTATTATACACTTGATATAATGTGTTACATTAATTAATTAATTTAATCAAAATTAAATTTAGTATAAAGTCCATAAATGGTATGTTTTGTGATAGTAGTAACATCGTGTTGTAACCATGAGTAATTTATCATAATGAAAATGAACATACCATTTTAAATGTTCCTAGTCAAGATGCATTGAGACAGGATATCATTGTATCCGTGGAGTCTAGAGTACATAACGCTCTCTAAATGTGGAGCAGTGTATTACTCATGACTGCTGGGGGTACCTTGGGGTACGTGCTGATAGTTATTGGACAAATATGGAATGACTCACTCGATAGTTTTTCTATTGGTTGATATTACTAAGGTCATACAGAAAATATTGATGTGACTGATTTACATATTTCCCTCGACTTGGGAATATTATGGATCTTCAATATGAAAGCTCTGCTTTGATTATAGTCAGATCATGGCATGATGTCTATCGAGTGACTATATTTGGGCTGAGTCGAAGTATTGGAAATGAAGCACTATTCAAGTTAGGATTCGTCTCTTCAGTTATATGAGGTTAGTATCCCAGTCAACTTAAGTCAACTCAAAGTCAAAGTCTATGGCCAGAAATAGTTAGGTCAATGATAAATTTTATTATCAAACCAAGGATTTTGTGTTTGGACTGTAGAGTTGAATATGGTTTATATTCGAATTTTGACCATTACCAAATTACATAAGTCCAAAGTGTTATTGTTTTGAAGAAAAGAATTGATGCTAATAAATGTAACAATCCATTAACGCTTAATAATATAAAATTGGATTTTTCTTGAACTAATAAGCAATAAATTTGGCCAAAATATTACACAAATTTCTAAGTGATGAGTGAACATTAGCGCGTGAATAATTTGATGTTAATCGCTGATCGAATTTAAACCTGACGAGTCACACAACCAAGATGATGAATACTCTATAGACCAAATGATTTAATTATTTCGTAATTGTTATAAATTAACTAGATTAATTAATATTTATGAAATATTAATTTTAAAATTTTGAATATGATTTGTGGAATAAATGTTAGTGTATATTTATAATAGTTATAAATATATCGATCAATACGCTTTATCGACAGAAATTAAATTAGACTTAATTAATCATATTAATATAGGCTTAAATGGGCTATTATCCCATGATGTTAAGATGTTATTCTGACAGTGGTAAGGCTTATAGGAGGCAGTTAAAAAAGCTAGAGGAGTTTGGAGATGAATGGTTGAGATTTGATGCAAAATGGTATGAGATATGATCCATATTTCTCTCTATTTCTTCCACTATAAAAGGACCTCGAACCCCAATGTAATAAAAAGCTTTTGGCTTCCATTTCCCCACCACTGCTGGCCGATCTCAACAACAAGGAGCTCCAACAAATTCTTTTGAAATCAATTCAAAAGGCAATAACTATTGAATACTTAAATGTCTATAGTTCAAGAATCAACAATCTGGCGAATCGAGAAGATTTTAAAAGAGAAAGAATTCATCATTACAAGGTATTCTTAAAGCATCAATATGAGTTATATAATTACTGTACTATATAATTTGTAATTTTTGAATAACAATATATTATTCATATTATATATATAGTAAATACACACACACATATATAGTTAAGTGATAATTCTTATATGTATCAAAGCCGTCACATACTAGATTTGTTATATGTTTGTATTAAAAATACACATTTTTATAGTAGATCTGAAGTGCACAGCCGCATGTTTTTTTTTTAAATTAATATCATTTTAAAATTAATATATGAGTATATTATATGTCATTTAGTTTTAATTATATAACTTGAATATATTTATTTAATCATACAACGTAAATAATTGATTAATATTTTAAAAATGCATGCTTATAGTAATTATAATTTTTGGTAGTTGCAAATTATTTTTAACAATTATTTACTGTTATTTATTATTTTTAAATCGATATACGAATTGAATAATTCGTATAAAATAGTATATGTTTCGAAAATTAAATTTTAAATTTTATGAAGTTATTTTATTCTCATATAAAATCTTGGCAAAAAAAAAATCAAACTTTTAAAATCAATTATTACATTTTTAAAAATCATTTTAATATTCGGTTGAAAATATTTGATTAATTAAAAATAACGTTTTGATTTACGAAATTCTGGAAAAAATCTAACCTTAAAATACCATGCTTGATTTTTTGAAAATTCAAAATCAAATAGTATAACATGAAATATATTTTTTATTTTTTTATTGGATTTCGATTAATTAATTAATATATACTTTTTTCTAATATAGTAAATTATAAATTAATTTCTGCTGTGTTATGAATTTGATATAGAAAAGTTCAAAATATACAAAGTTTTATTATCATAATTAGTGGATATATATATATGTAAATACTTATTTAAATAATACCTAACACACATACATACATACATATATATTAAATGAGCTGACAATAATTTTGTTGCTATAATACATATACATACATACATATATGCGAAATGATTTTAAAAAGTTTTATATATTATGTATGTTTATTTATATTATTTAAAATTTTAGCACTGTATGATATATGTATATAAATCATTAATATTTTATAAATAAGAATTATATATAATTTTACATAGTTTTTAATATTTATGTAAATAATAAGTTTACAATATATTTGGATAACATTAAATACATATAGAATGAGCTAACATGTCCGTTGTTATGTAAATCCCGACATTTAAATATTGGCATGTTATAACTTGCATGGATTATTATGTTACACATGCACATACATACTATATGTATATCATACATATACATACAATTATGTTTGATTATTATAATTAAATAAAATTCCACTCATAATTTGTAAATTTTAAAGAAATAAAGGCTTTTTTTAAATTAAAATTAGAAATGTTCTAAATAAATTAAACTTCATAGGCCCAACAAAGATCCAATAGGGTTAAAAAAATTGTAATTCGCTCATAACTTCCACTATGGGCTGGCCTAGTTCTAATAGTTCTTGCCCAAGATACTTGGCATCATGGATGATGCTAAGGTCAACATCGCTACTACGCAATAGCCGACCATGTCCAATTGTGGTTGATTGGTCGCAATCTTCAGATTCTTGGTTGACCGTCCACTAATGTGCCATCTCACATAACAACATCGAAATCAAGGTCATCTAGGGAAAAGACTCGGTCATTCTTGAGAACAATACCGAGAATTCTATGGTTTTCATTGAATTTCACTGCTTGGTGTTAGCTTGGTGTTATTATTTCTCATACTTCGGTTTTTCTCATGGTTGGCTTCGGCTTTGCAGTAGTATCAAGTCCTCACACACCTAAGGTGTTATGGTTGGCCTTATTAAATCTTGGTCAGACACAAATCGATGGATAAGCTTTGGTGAGATAGTTTTGAAGAACGGTCGCATCGAATGCAGTTTAATGTCCACATAGGATATTCAAGTTGATATATCAAGTTATACACCATGATCTTGTGTTCCGATAAAGAAAGCTCTATGTAACTCTAGACACCGGTTTCGTTACTGTTGAAAGGGAGTGTGGATTAAGGATCTTAAGGCTAATTTAACACTAAAGGGAGGGTGAATAGTGTTTAATGGATTCTAAGACTTATATGGAATAATTTAAAATTATGAAACAAACAATTGCAAAACTTAATCACAGAACAATCATAGAATCAAAAACTGATGCATAAAGTAAATTAAAAGCAGTAAAGGGAAAGAACACACCCGATTTTATACTGGTTCGGAGTTACCCTACATCCAGTCTTGTACTAAGGCAAACCACCTCATACAAATTTTTATTATACCAATATCTAGATTACATTCCTAAATTTCTAAAGGCCTTGAGGTACCCTCCTGTCTCACGAGTCCGAGGCAAACTCTCTTGATTTACGGGACTCAAGACTACCCAATTGATTTCCAAGCACAAACATACCTTGTAAAGAGACTCGATAAACTTTTGATTACAAACCTATAACTCTGAATAGAACTTTAATCTTCGAGAGAGGGCATAAAATCAAACAAAAATGAGATTCTAATTTGATTCACTTAAGAATCTGGCAGAATTTCGGCACGATCTTAAAAATATGAAAATAATGGAATATGGATTTCTGGAGAAGAAGAAGTGAAGAAAATAAGAAATTAGATGGCTAAAAAATTCGTTTGTGAAGGCTATTTATAAAGCACCAATGGTCATAACCATTCGTGAAGAGATTTAAACGAATAGACACTTCTTTTGAAAATCGAAACTTTGAATTCAACGGTCACCATGTCGACATGGGGTATACCATGATGTCGACATCCCTATGTTAAAAACAATGTAAAATTTGTTTTGAATATGTTATTGAAAGAAAAACAAGATAAAACGACTCTGGAGTAAAAACAACGTTTAAAACAAAAAAAGAATATTTTTAGGCTAAAACCTCTTTTTTGTTTGTCATTTGAAAAGATAATTTTAAGGCTAAAACATTTTGAAAAACAATTTTGAAAATCATTTTGAAAAACCATTTTGAATTATTTTTGCAAGCTTCTTCCTGTAGAATATCTCATTACATCAAGACTCGAGAACTTGTACAAAACCAGGATGTTCGTGGGTTTGTAAGCCACTTATTGTAGGTTTGTAAGCTACTTGTCGTGGGTTTGTAAGCCACTAAGAAGGTAGAAATGGGTTCCGTCCCAAATGAAATTTGGAATGAATATTTCCATGCTATTAAGAAGTTTTAACAAAAAAAACTAGACACATATCTTGAAATCTTGATCTTGATACTCATGAGTGTTCAAACTTGATTTCTTCAATCTTGATCTTTATACTGTACAGTTTTCAATAATCAGAACCTGCCTTATATATATCCTATATAACAACATTCATGTATATCTAGACAATAGTGCTAGCATATAAGTTATAATAAAATAAGTTACAAAGGTTATTGTCATCAAAACCACTATCTCCAGTTCCTAACAATTGTCCATTCGGTGATAATGGGTAAAAGCTGACACAGTTCCATCACAAGGTGGAACTCATTTTCTAGCACTACCGGGCTATCTACATAGAGTATTTTGTACACCATGCTCTAAACACATGAATCACACTATACAGATTAACACTTTACACTGTCCTGATCAATGCTCAGAATCTGACTGGTCAAAACATATCTGACGAGTTCGCTATTAAGCTTCTCGGTTTAGAATGACTTAAGATCTCCTTGTTCTAAAGTTAGTACTAATCCTTCTCCTCCTCCTGACACTAGTTCTTCTACCGTTCAAGCCTCTATGTCTACTCTATCCGGAGTAAGACGTTTTATAACAACTGAACCGCAAATGCTAGTTGTTCCAATAGCATAGCCTCCTAATTAGCCTTCTCAACTAGACGAGCGATGTGCCCTAAGGATCTTGGATAATGTTTAAAAAACACTCTATCATTTCTTACCACGAAGTCACTTCATTTTATTTGCCACTGTCATAGAATTCCAAAGAGCGACGTCTTATTGCCAACAACCAAACAACATGTGCACAATCCACCTTAGGACTACATTACATGAAATAAGTACACGTGTTTAGATGGAGTCGCTTCGCCGTTAGTAAATCAAATTGTTCTTACAAGAGATTGGGTTGGCTCCAACATTGATGCACCCAGTATGTCATACTCAATTCCTTATACATCCTCTTCATGATGTGATTGAATCATCACTCGAACTTCGAGGAGCTTACCTATCTCTTATTATTTAAAAATAAAGTGGACTCGCCTTCCTTACTGATCGTTGATGCTTATAACTACTGCAAAGTTATTAAGGTTTTTTACAACAAGCATGGCTACTGCAAAAGCGAATGGTTTCTGTAACGACCCAGGATTTTTAATAATTAAAATTTGAATATTTAATTAATTTTAAATATTAGTAAGTGAATTTATAAGTCAAATAAATTTTTATTTGAATTATTGGATTTAATTGAATAATTAAATCAATAATTTAATATGTGAAATTATGAAAATAATTGAAAATTGGGTTAAATATGATTAAAAATGATTTTTAAAATTTTATTTTATCATATTGAAGTTAGAATGATATTTTAGAACTTTTAAAATCGAATTTAAAGTTAATTTGTGAAAATTGAATATTTTAATATTTAAATCGACTAGTGAAAATAGTCAATTTTTGAACAGTTTCAGAATTGAACGAAACCAGTTCCATTGGATCCGTAATAGTTAGTTATTACCGGATTTCAATTTTCGTGTCAATCGGAGCTATCGTTTGATCGTGGCAGCTCGAAACGCATCGAATTATTTTTAATTTTTAAATTGGCGAGTTAAAATAGCCATTTTTCAAAAAGTCTCGGATTTCGACGAAACCAGTTTCATCGGATCCGTAATGTGATATTATTGTAAGGTTTCAAATTTCATGTCAATTGGATTTACCGTTTGTCCGATACGAATTAAAACGCCTAGAAAATCGTTTAAATCGGTTTAATTTAAATTGAGCGTTTATAGCCATAACACGCACAGATGTCCGAATTAGCTTTCGAAACCTGTTCCATTGTGTCCGGAACGCGGGGTAAACCTTAGAAACGCTGGTTACGGCGCGTAAATCGGAGTTCGGAATTTCCGGATGAATAGTGTTCGAAAATTTCTCTATAAATAGACCTAAATTCACAAAAAAATAAAAAAAATAAAAACCTAAACCTAATCTATAGCCAGCCGCCTCTTATATAACCGAAGGCCAGAAATGCTCAACGTTCATCCCTCGATTTCTTCCAATCTACAAGTTATTACGCGAATTTTTCAACTGCAATGTTGTAGAGCTCCGCGAGCTCTACAAATCCAACGGCTATGATCGCTTGAAGTTGAACGAATCAACGGCAAATTGCCTGGGAACATCAAACGTTCGGCCTTGTTTTTCGCGTCAAGGAGGGGGCCGAGCTCAGAGCCTCTGGGGCCGAGCATGGAGTGGAGCAACGCGCTTCGTTTGGCGTCGCTTGATCGAGTTCTCATCACGTATTGGGGTTGAAAAAAATTGAAACCCTAATCGAAGTTGGGTTCGGCTGCGTAAAGGAACGTGAGGGAGATGGGGGAGAGGCATGCGCACGGTTCTGATGTGCTTGATCAGGGACGAACGGCTGAGATCAAGTGTGGGTTGAAAATTAAAGATTTTTTTTTTAATTATAATTATAAAAATCGTGTAACTTCAAATATTCATATCTTTTTCATACGAGGTCGAAAACGCGCAAAACCAGTTGCGTTGGAATCGTATAGACGAGCACTACGCGATGAAATTAGATTGGAGTCGTTTGGAGTTAGTGAGAATTTTGGGTAAAATTAAACGTCCGTTTAATTTTATTCGAAATAAATCGCTAAAACGAAATTGGAATCAAGGTGAGAACTTCTCACTCAATCGAATCAGTTTCGATTTTATTTTAAATAGTTAGATTTAAAATATTTGAATGCATGTTTGAATGATGATTGATATCTATTGATTGTTAAAATAGACATTATACGCCGTTAGTAAGCGGATGTTATTTATTAAAAACATATACCGCGAATATTTCATAAACAGTGAAATTGGTATTATATATAATAGCAATATATATATATTGGCATATGTATATATTGGAATTATTGATTTTCCGCATTTTTTGTTTAGCGGATGAGACCCTATTGCGCCGTTATTAAGCGAATAATATTTAAATCCCATATACCGCGATAATTTCGTACTGGAGCGAAATTGGTATTGTGCTAATGTTTGTGGATGCAGGAAAACAGGTTGGAGGGATCCAACTGGATTCCTCAACAGTATTTATTTGATTTCAGATATTTTGATATTTGATGGATTATCATATCGATATATGATATCGTTGTAGTCGTGATTGACTATTTGGTGTGTAGCATCATTGGACCCAGATTTTGGGATTTTAAAATGATTTTTAAAGTGATTTTTGAAAATATAAAATATTTTTGGAATTGATCCATTTTATATAAATAAACGTTATAATTTTTAAAGTTATAAAAATTATGATCTTTGAGAAATATAGTTAAAAACTGATTTTTGAGAATATGATGCTAATGATTTTATAAAATAGTTAAATCGGAATTTTTGAATTTATTATGAAAAGTTGAAATATGGGATTTATAAAATTTAATTATTTTATGAATCAAAAGGATGAAGTTTTTAAAGGAATTTGAAGACGTTTTAAAAGAATAACATAAATTGATTTATATTAAGAGATTTATAAATGGATATTTATAAATTGAAAGATTGACATTATAAAACGAGTTTTTATAAGTGTTTGAATGGAGTGAAAATGGATTGCATAGGTGAATGGAATTTATAAAATTATAAATGGTGAAGTTATAAATGAAATTTATAAATAGTAAGATTTATAAATTTTGTGAAATTATTAAAGAATATATTTGGATGGATAATTGAATCTTATAAGTTATAAGATTTATAATTATGAAGTTTAAAAGAACGATTTTGTAAAATAATCGTTTTATAAGTATTTAACTTATAATATGAACATTTAATATATAATTGAGTTATGAATTGAATAAAGGATAAGGAAGGAATTTATAAACATTGTTTTATGAATTCGCAAACGACTTATTTTGATAAGAAAATTGTTGCAACCTATTTATGGAGTTATATTCACATTTTTGACTGTGAATAATCCTTTAAAAATAAAATAATAGAAATGATGAAAATTGTTAACGTAGTATATTCACGTTTTTGAATAGTGAATAATATGTTAAAGAAATTGTTTTGAATGTGATATTTTAAATAGAATTTAAAACAATCTAATGATGTTTTAAACTGTGTTAAGATTCGAAACCATAGATTTCAACATTCATTGTTGAAATAGACGTTTTCGAGAAATAAAAGGAAATGTGGACTATAACACTGTTGTTATAGTAAATGATTTCCGAAAGGAAATGTTTTGTATAGTATTGGGATTTATATATCTATTTTAATTTCGAATCCCTATACTAGAGATTTTGGGTTGTCGTAACGATGTTTTACGCAACATTCTTTTTGGCCCAAATAAATATGTTTAAGAGAATGATTTCCTTAAAGAATGAAATATATACTTAATCTCGATTGAAGTATATTGAATATTTTCCAAGTGTTGAAAATAAATAAGTTCGTGAATTACTTATGAATAAATAAGTATGGAAATGTTTTTCCAATATAAAGTGAATATTTTGAGAATTTATCTTTTTGAAGATAAATTGAAATGATAAATTGAAATCGTATATGCATGAATATTTGGAATATAAATTCACTAAGGAATTTATAAAAGAAAGTGGAATTTGTCTAAAAATAAATATTGATTTATTTTTGAAGTGTGAAATTATATATCTAGTAAAGATATTTTTGGAAAGTAAATAATTTGGAAAATTATTTGGAATCTGGTGATGTGTGCATATCCATTGATAGTTCAATAACCGACTATCAATATTTCCCTTTGAATGGGTAATTGATGTGGTTTGATTGAATGTGAATGCCACACTTATTTTTGAATAAGCGCTCACTATTCGGGTTAACCGGGAAAGGACCATGGGGTCGTATAAACCATTCCGAATATGTGATACGTCGTTGTGAATTGCATTGAAGATCAGTGTTGAAGAACCGGTATTTGCGAGAGCGATAGGATGACCTATCGATTGTCTCTGCACTGAGTTGCAACGGTATAGAGACTCCCTAAGTGATGGGAAATCCGATCAGGATTGTGAATATCCGGATTGCAAGGACTTCTTTGTAAGTGCCTTCGGTTTTGTTCGAGCCCGGAACAGACTTGTATGGATTGTATGTCTGACATTACAAGTTGAGATATAAAGCCGATTTCATTCAAATATATTTCTGTTGGTGGCGGAGAATTTATTCTTTTAGCTTAACACCCTTCTCTGAGACGTACGAGCTCAGAGGTTATGTAGTTGAAGGTTATCAGCGATATATTCCCAATTTGGTAATGTGACATGCTGAGTGTTGCTGTGAAATGATCATTGTGTTGATTATTTGTGATAGGATCGTTTATTTGATCGTCTATCCTGGTGATCATTTCTATGATCATTTGTTGACCCAAAGCATGGCTTTTGTAAAAAGTATGTTTTTGTGGACGTGACTTCGTCGAGCCTCACACCCCGTGAATGGTCAAAACAGGAAAGAAGCAGCAAGGTTATGAGGGGTAGCGCCCTTTAGGATGTGTGCATTTCCTTCTGGAAAAGGGTGGTATCATGGTATGGAGCCCAGATACTTACTCATGTTGAAAACACTTTGTTATGATTGTGTGAATTGATTACGAGCGCTCGGTGAAAAGGTCCCAAAGGACCGGGGGATGGCATATTCGGTCAGTTGTTACTCAGTTAGGGGTAACCCGGCTTTGTGTTGGTAGAGATCCGGTTTGGTTCTCGGGGATGTCCATCCAGAGGCATTCTCATGTGGCAATGGGAAGTTCCTTGGCCTGATCATTCGTTGGAAATCCAAAGAAACAATACGAGACTTGTACGGTTTTAGTTGTAGAACCTGCTTCCTCAGGAAGTAGCTATAGTAGGCATAATATAATGGTACCTATGCTGGCTAAGATTTATATTCTACTTTCGAAATGAATTTTCTCTACACTATGCACTAATAATAATATGAAATGTTCTTTTTTTAAATGCGTATCAAGCATCTTTGACTATCATAAGGAGAAATCTTCTCCAAGTCTGCGTTTGCATTGTGTGTGTGGCAGGAGGTCTTATGGTAGTCTCATTTTTAAAAGCATTGCGAATTGAAATAAAAATATTCCTCTATTTTTGATTTTTAAAGATAAATAAACTGTTTTGAGTTCTCACACCAGTCACATGACTGACTCGGAGTTTATTGTTTTCCTTCCTAAACTCTGGGTGCCCACCAATTTTCACACGGGCAGTCAAGAGTTAGGTTTATCAGGATATTCTGGATATTCTGGAGTTGCTGGAGGCAAGATGGATGGCATGGCGTATTACTACTATATAGCATTTCTTTTTCCGCTGCACTGATTGTATGTTGTTGTTGTAGTACACTCTGATGATGATGATGTAATGTAATGTATAAAATGTAATAACTGATATAGTTGTTTGTTTAAAGATTATTCATTTATCTATTATATGTTGTTCCGCTGCGAATTGTGAGATTCTGTTGTTGTTCTGTTGTTTTCTGTTCCGTTCTATTTTCTATTTTCTTTTCTCTATCTTTTTCTATCTTCTTCTGTTCTTTTCTACTTTTTCTTCTTCTTAAACCATAACATTTCGGGTTTTTGGCCTTCGATTTCTCGGCAGTCGATAAAGTGAGTATCGATGTTGAATTTTCGAAAGTCAAAAATTTTCGGGACGTTACATTTGGTATCAGAGCATATGGTTAAGCGACAACCATGGTTCTGTTGGGTATTACTCATTAGAGATAGAGTCAGTAGTACTCTAGAATGAGTTTGAGTGTAATAATAGCTATGAGAGCGTATTTGTTAGTGAATATAAAATTGTTTTATATTGTGATGATTGGTTTGTTGAGTGGCATATGAACCTTCGTCAGCGTGGTCTCGACAACTATGCCGAAGGGGTTTCTAAACACTTGAATAGAACAATTCGACACAGTATTGTTTTAAATTGGGTAAATGAAATAATTTTACCTTGATTATATTTTATATATAAAGGAATAATTTTTCAGAATTATTAAAGTGTATATTAGTTGATTGTTTAGTTGTTTGAATAATCTAAATAAAAGAAGAATTGTATAAGCAAAAGAATTATAAGAATGGAATTATAATTAAAGTCATTTACAATTGTGAAATAAACTTATATATATGAGAAGTGAAATTATGTGAATATATTTATGAATATGAGTTATAAGTGAAAGTGAATTTAAAGTTAAATGGAATATAACTTAAGTGATATTGAATGAAGTTGATATTGGTATCGAAGTAAATCAATAAAGTTAAATAAATATGAACTTAAGTTATATAAATGAAATTCAACTTTTGTAATTGAATTGAATTAATGGATTGAATGTTAATCAATTGAATGTGAATTAAGTTGATATGAAATAATGAATATAAGTGTTAATTCATTAAAATCTAATGTTATTGGAAGTTGAATAATTGAATGAAAATCAATTTAATTAAACCAATTATAAGCAAAGTAATTTGGTTGTAATATATATACATTGGTTGTTATATGGTTGTTAGTTGATTGTATAAAATTCATTAAGAGTTAATGAAATTGAAAGCTAAAGTAATTGAAATTCAATTTGAAGTTAAGTGAATCTTAAATGGAATTGAATTTGATTTGGAAGTGAACCAACTTGAATATGAATTAGTGAATATAAACTAATTGAAAATAAATGTTAGTAAACATCCACTGTTAAAGAATCAAATGTGATTAAATTGAAAATCTATTTCATTGAATATTAATGAGAATATAAATGAATATTTATTGGTTATGAATGCTAATTGGATGATGGTTGATGGTTGAATATATATTGCCTTTATTGCTGTTGCTAAGTTGACATGTATAGTTATTATGTTGCTATACGTTGTATATCGATACTATTGTCTATATGCATGATTCTCATGTTGTTTGTTGAGTGATTAGTAGGTGCGGATCGCGTTTGCTTCGCATTTGGAGCTCGCTTTCGCGCTATATTAGCCGTATATGCTCGCTAATAAAAATATAAGGTACATATCTCGGATTACATATCGTACTTTTATACTTTTTTCCCTTCGGGATGCCTCATTACTTGATGAGATGTATATTTGTGATATATATACTGTCATTTTTTTTTTCGGATCGAACCGCGCAAAGGAGACTATGGCGAATTTTTCCGAAAATTTAAGGCGTTAGAAAAAATTTAAGAAAATTGGAAAATTTTGAATACTTTAACTTTGATTTGGGAATTGAAAGTTAAACAATAGTAGTTGTTTTTGAAAAGATAACTAAGTATGATTTGAAAACTTAGTAAGTTATTGTAAGAAGTTTAACTATGGATTTTAGGAAAGTTAATAGATTCTGTAATTTTTCTTACTTGATAATTTCGAGGACGAAATTCTTTTAAGGGGGGGAAGATTGTAACGACCCAGGATTTTTAATAATTAAAATATGAATATTTAATTAATTTTAAATATTAGTAAGTGAATTTATAAGTCAAATAAATTTTTATTTGAATTATTGGATTTAATTGAATAATTAAATCAATAATTTAATATGTGAAATTATGAAAATAATTGAAAATTGGGTTAAATATGATTAAAAATGATTTGTAAAATTTTATTTTATCATATTGAAGTTAGAATGATATTTTAGAACTTTTAAAATCGAATTTAAAGTTAATTTGTGAAAATTGAATATTTTAATATTTAAATCGACTAGTGAAAATAGTCAATTTTTGAACAGTCTCAGAATTGAACGAAACCAGTTCCATTGGATCCGTAATAGTTAGTTATTACCGGATTTCAATTTTCGTGTCAATCGGAGCTATCGTTTGATCGTGCCAGCTCGAAACGCATCGAATTATTTTTAATTTTTAAATTGGCGAGTTAAATAGCCATTTTTCAAAAAGTCTCGGATTTCGACGAAACCAGTTTCATCGGATCCATAATGTGATATTATTGTATGGTTTCAAATTTCGTGTCAATTGGATTTACCGTTTGTCCGATACGAATTAAAACGCCTAGAAAATCATTTAAATCGGTTTAATTTAAATTGAGCGTTTATAGCCATAACACGCACAGATGTCCGAATTAGCTTTCGAAACCTGTTCCATTGTGTCTGTAACGCGGGGTAAACCCTAGAAACGCTGGTTACGGCGCGTAAATCGGAGTTCGGAATTTCCGGATGAATAGTGTTCGAAAATTTCTCTATAAATAGACCTAAATTCACAAAAAAATAAAAAAATTAAAAACCTAAACCTAATCTATAGCCAGCCGCCTCTTATATAACCGAAGGCCAGAAATGCTCAACGTTCATCCCTCGATTTCTTCCAATCTACAAGTTATTACGCGAATTTTTCAACTGCAAAGTTGTAGAGCTCCGCGAGCTCTACAAATCCAACGGCTAGGATCGCTTGAAGTTGAACGAATCAACGGCAAATTGCCTGGGAACATCAAACGTTCGACCTTGTTTTTCGCGTCAAGGAGGGGGCCGAGCTCAGAGCCTCTGGGGCCGAGCATGGAGTGGAGCAACGCGCTTCGTTTGGCGTCGCTTGATCGAGTTCTCATCACGTATTGGGGTTGAAAAAAATTGAAACCCTAATCGAAGTTGGGTTCGGCTGCGTAAAGGAACGTGAGGGAGATGGGGGAGAGGCATGCGCATGGTTCTGATGTGCTTGATCAGTGACGAACGGCTGAGATCAAGTGTGGGTTGAAAATTAAAGATTTTTTTTTTAATTATAATTATAAAAATCGTGTAACTTCAAATATTCATATCTTTTTCATACGAGGTCGAAAACGCGCGAAATCAGTTGCGTTGGAATTGTATGGACGAGCACTACGCGATGAAATCGGATTGGAGTCGTTTGGAGTTAGTGAGAATTTTGGGTAAAATTAAACGTCCGTTTAATTTTATTCGAAATAAATCGCTAAAACGAAATTGGAATCAAGGTGAGAACTTCTCACTCAATCGAATCAGTTTCGATTTTATTTTAAATAGTTAGATTTAAAATATTTGAATGCATGTTTGAATGATGATTGATATCTATTGATTGTTAAAATAGACATTATACGCCGTTAGTAAGCGGATGTTATTTATTAAAAACATATACCGCGAATATTTCATAAACAGTGAAATTGGTATTATATATAATAGCAATATATATATATTGGCATATGTATATATTGGAGTTATTGATTTCCCGCATTTTTTGTTTAGCGGATGAGACCCTATTGCGCCGTTATTAAGCGGATAATATTTAAATCCCATATACCGTGATAATTTCGTACTGGAGCGAAATTGGTATTGTGCTAATGTTTGTGGATGCAGGAAAACAGGTTGGAGGGATCCAACTGGATTCCTCAACAGTATTTATTTAATTTCAGATATTTTGATATTTGATGGATTATCATATCGATATATGATATCGTTGTAGTCGTGATTGACTATTTGGTGTGTAGCATCATTGGACCCAGATTTTGGGATTTTAAAATGATTTTTAAAGTGATTTTTGAAAATATAAAATATTTTTGGAATTGATCCATTTTATATAAATAAACGTTATAATTTTTAAAGTTATAAAAATTATGATCTTTGAGAAATATAGTTAAAAACTGATTTTTGAGAATATGATGCTAATGATTTTATAAAATAGTTAAATCGGAATTTTTGAATTTATTATGAAAAGTTGAAATATGGGATTTATAAAATTTAATTATTTTATGAATCAAAAGGATGAAGTTTTTAAAGGAATTTGAAGACGTTTTAAAAGAATAACATAAATTGATTTATATTAAGAGATTTATAAATGGATATTTATAAATTGAAAGATTGACATTATAAAACGAGTTTTTATAAGTGTTTGAATGGAGTGAAAATGGATTGCATAGGTGAATGGAATTTATAAAATTATAAATGGTGAAGTTATAAATGAAATTTATAAATAGTAAGATTTATAAATTTTGTGAAATTATTAAAGAATATATTTGGATGAATAATTGAATCTTATAAGTTATAAGATTTATAATTATGAAGTTTAAAAGAACGATTTTGTAAAATAATCGTTTTATAAGTATTTAACTTATAATATGAACATTTAATATATAATTGAGTTATGAATTGAATAAAGGATAAGGAAGGAATTTATAAACATTGTTTTATGAATTCGCAAACGACTTATTTTGATAAGAAAATTGTTGCAACCTATTTATGGAGTTATATTCACATTTTTGACTGTGAATAATCCTTTAAAAATAAAATAATAGAAATGATGAAAATTGTTAACGTAGTATATTCACGTTTTTGAATAGTGAATAATATGTTAAAGAAATTGTTTTGAATGTGATATTTTAAATAGAATTTAAAACAATCTAATGATGTTTTAAACTGTGTTAAGATTCGAAACCATAGATTTCAACATTCATTGTTGAAATAGACGTTTTCGAGAAATAAAAGGAAATGTGGACTATAACACTGTTGTTATAGTAAATGATTTCCGAAAGGAAATGTTTTGTATAGTATTGGGATTTATATATCTATTTTAATTTCGAATCCCTATACTAGAGATTTTGGGTTGTCGTAACGATGTTTTACGCAACATTCTTTTTGGCCCAAATAAATATGTTTAAGAGAATGATTTCCTTAAAGAATGAAATATATACTTAATATCGATTGAAGTATATTGAATATTTTCCAAGTGTTGAAAATAAATAAGTTCGTGAATTACTTATGAATAAATAAGTATGGAAATGTTTTTCCAATATAAAGTGAATATTTTGAGAATTTATCTTTTTGAAGATAAATTGAAATGATAAATTGAAATCGTATATGCATGAATATTTGGAATATAAATTCACTAAGGAATTTATAAAAGAAAGTGGAATTTGTCTAAAAATAAATATTGATTTATTTTTGAAGTGTGAAATTATATATCTAGTAAAGATATTTTTGGAAAGTAAATAATTTGGAAAATTATTTGGAATCTGGTGATGTGTGCATATCCATTGATAGTTCAATAACCGACTATCAATATTTCCCTTTGAATGGGTAATTGATGTGGTTTGATTGAATGTGAATGCCACACTTATTTTTGAATAAGCGCTCACTATTCGGGTTAACCGGGAAAGGACCATGGGGTCGTATAAACCATTCCGAATATGTGATACGTCCTTGTGAATTGCATTGAAGATCGGTGTTGAAGACCCGGTATTTGCGAGAGCGATAGGATGACCTATCGATTGTCTCTGCACTGAGTTGCAACGGTATAGAGACTCCCTAAGTGATGGGAAATCCGATCAGGATTGTGAATATCCGGATTGCAAGGACTTCTTTGTAAGTGCCTTCGGTTTTGTTCAAGCCCGGAACAGACTTGTATGGATTGTATGTCTGACATTACAAGTTGAGATATAAAGCCGATTTCATTCAAATATATTTCTGTTGGTGGCGGAGAATTTATTCTTTTAGCTTAACACCCTTCTCTGAGACGTACGAGCTCAGAGGTTATGTAGTTGAAGGTTATCAGCGATATATTCCCAATTTGGTAATGTGACATGCTGAGTGTTGCTGTGAAATGATCATTGTGTTGATTATTTGTGATAGGATCGTTTATTTGATCGTCTATCCTGGTGATCATTTCTATGATCATTTGTTGACCCAAAGCATGGCTTTTGTAAAAAGTATGTTTTTGTGGACGTGACTTCGTCGAGCCTCACACCCCGTGAATGGTTAAAACAGGAAAGAAGCAGCAAGGTTATGAGGGGTAGCGCCCTTTAGGATGTGTGCATTTCCTTCTGGAAAAGGGTGGTATCATGGTATGGAGCCCAGATACTTACTCATGTTGAAAACACTTTGTTATGATTGTGTGAATTGATTACGAGCGCTCGGTGAAAAGGTCCCAAAGGACCGGGGGATGGCATATTCGGTCAGTTGTTACTCAGTTAGGGGTAACCCGGCTTTGTGTTGGTAGAGATCCGGTTTGGTTCTCGGGGATGTCCATCCAGAGGCATTCTCATGTGGCAATGGGAAGTTCCTTGACCTGATCATTCGTTGGAAATCCAAAGAAACAATACGAGACTTGTACGGTTTTAGTTGTAGAACCTGCTTCCTCAGGAAGTAGCTATAGTAGGCATAATATAATGGTACCTATGCTGGCTAAGATTAATATTCTACTTTCGAAATGAATTTTCTCTACACTATGCACTAATAATAATATGAAATGTTCTTTTTTTAAATGCGTATCAAGCATCTTTGACTATCATAAGGAGAAATCTTCTCCAAGTCTGCGTTTGCATTGTGTGTGTGGCAGGAGGTCTTATGGTAGTCTCATTTTTAAAAGCATTGCGAATTGAAATAAAAATATTCCTCTATTTTTGATTTTTAAAGATAAATAAACTGTTTTGAGTTCTCACACCAGTCACATGACTGACTCGGAGTTTATTGTTTTCCTTCCTAAACTCTGGGTGCCCACCAATTTTCACACGGGCAGTCAAGAGTTAGGTTTATCAGGATATTCTGGATATTCTGGAGTTGCTGGAGGCAAGATGGATAGCATGGCGTATTACTACTATATAGCATTTCTTTTTCCGCTGCACTGATTGTATGTTGTTGTTGTAGTACACTCTGATGATGATGATGTAATGTAATGTATAAAATGTAATAACTGATATAGTTGTTTGTTTAAAGATTATTCATTTATCTATTATATGTTGTTCCGCTGCGAATTGTGAGATTCTGTTGTTGTTCTGTTGTTTTCTGTTCCGTTCTATTTTCTATTTTCTTTTCTCTATCTTTTTCTATCTTCTTCTGTTCTTTTCTACCTTTTCTTCTTCTTAAACCATAACATTTCGGGTTTTTGGCCTTCGATTTCTCGGTAGTCGATAAAGTGAGTATCGATGTTGAATTTTCGAAAGTTGAAAATTTTCGGGACGTTACATTTGGTATCAGAGCATATGGTTAAGCGACAACCATGGTTCTGTTGGGTATTACTCATTAGAGATAGAGTCAGTAGTACTCTAGAATGAGTTTGAGTGTAATAATAGCTATGAGAGCGTATTTGTTAGTGAATATTAAATTGTTTTATATTGTGATGATTGGTTTGTTGAGTGGCATATGAACCTTCGTCAGCGTGGTCTCGACAACTATGCCGAAGGGGTTTCTAAACACTTGAATAGAACAATTCGACACAGTATTGTTTTAAATTGGGTAAATGAAATAATTTTACCTTGATTATATTTTATATATAAAGGAATAATTTTTCAGAATTATTAAAGTGTATATTAGTTGATTGTTTAGTTGTTTGAATAATCTAAATAAAAGAAGAATTGTATAAGCAAAAGAATTATAAGAATGGAATTATAATTAAAGTGATTTACAATTGTGAAATAAACTTATATACATGAGAAGTGAAACTATGTGAATATATTTATGAATATGAGTTATAAGTGAAAGTGAATTTAAAGTTAAATGGAATATAACTTAAGTGATATTGAATGAAGTTGATATTGGTGTCGAAGTAAATCAATAAAGTTAAATAAATATGAACTTAAGTTATATAAATGAAATTCAACTTTTGTAATTGAATTGAATTAATGGATTGAATGTTAATCAACTGAATGTGAATTAAGTTGATATGAAATAATGAATATAAGTGTTAATTCATTAAAATCTAATGTTATTGGAAGTTGAATAATTGAATGAAAATGAATTTAATTAAACCAATTATAAGCAAAGTAATTTGGTTGTAATATATATACATTGGTTGTTATATGGTTGTTAGTTGATTGTATAAAATTCATTAAGAGTTAATGAAATTGAAAGCTAAAGTAACTGAAATTCAATTTGAAGTTAAGTGAATGTTAAATGGAATTGAATTTGATTTGGAAGTGAACCAACTTGAATATGAATTAGTGAATATAAACTAATTGAAAATAAATGTTAGTAAACATCTACTGTTAAAGAATCAAATGTGATTAAATTGAAAATCTATTTCATTGAATATTAATGAGAATATAAATGAATATTTATTGGTTATGAATGTTAATTGGATGATGGTTGATGGTTGAATATATATTGCCTTTATTGCTGTTGCTAAGTTGACATGTATAGTTATTATGTTTCTATACGTTGTATATCGATACTATTGTCTATATGCATGATTCTCATGTTGTTTGTTGAGTGATTAGTAGGTGTGGATCGCGTTTGCTTCGCATTTGGAGCTCGCTTTCGCGCTATATTAGCCGTATATGCTCGCTAGTAAAAATATAAGGTACATATCTCGGATTACATATCATACTTTTATACTTTTTTCCCTTCGGGATGCCTCATTACTTGATGAGATGTATATTTGTGATATATATACTGTCATTTTTTTTCGGATCGAGCCGCGCAAAGGAGACTATGGCGAATTTTTCCGAAAATTTAAGGCGTTAGAAAAAATTTAAGAAAATTGGAAAATTTTGAATACTTTAACTTTGATTTGGGAATTGAAAGTTAAACAATAGTAGTTGTTTTTGAAAAGATAACTAAGTATGATTTGAAAACTTAGTAAGTTATTGTAAGAAGTTTAACTATGGATTTTAGGAAAGTTAATAGATTATGTAATTTTTCTTACTTGATAATTTCGAGGACGAAATTCTTTTAAGGGGGGAAGATTGTAACGACCCAGGATTTTTAATAATTAAAATTTGAATATTTAATTAATTTTAAATATTAGTAAGTGAATTTATAAGTCAAATAAATTTTTATTTGAATTATTGGATTTAATTGAATAATTAAATCAATAATTTAATATGTGAAATTATGAAAATAATTGAAAATTGGGTTAAATATGATTAAAAATGATTTGTAAAATTTTATTTTATCAAATTGAAGTTAGAATGATATTTTAGAACTTTTAAAATCGAATTTAAAGTTAATTTGTGAAAATTGAATATTTTAATATTTAAATCGACTAGTGAAAATAGTCAATTTTTGAACAGTCTCAGAATTGAACGAAACTAGTTCCATTGGATCCGTAATAGTTAGTTATTACCGGATTTCAATTTTCGTGTCAATCGGAGATATCGTTTGATCGTGGCAGCTCGAAACGCATCGAATTATTTTTAATTTTTAAATTGGCGAGTTAAAATAGCCATTTTTCAAAAAGTCTCGGATTTCGACGAAACCAGTTTCATCGGATCCGTAATGTGATATTATTGTAAGGTTTCAAATTTCGTATCAATTGGATTTACCGTTTGTCCGATACGAATTAAAACGCCTAGAAAATCGTTTAAATCAGTTTAATTTAAATTGAGCGTTTATAGCCATAACACGCACAGATGTCCGAATTAGCTTTCGAAACCTATTTCATTGTGTCCGGAACGCGGGGTAAACCCTAGAAACGCTGGTTACGGCGCGTAAATCGGAGTTCGGAATTTCCGGATGAATAGTGTTCGAAAATTTCTCTATAAATAGACCTAAATTCACAAAAAAATAAAAAAATTAAAAACCTAAACCTAATCTATAGCCAGCCGCCTCTTATATAACCGAAGGCCAGAAATGCTCAATGTTCATCCCTCGATTTCTTCCAATCTACAAGTTATTACGCGAATTTTTCAACTGCAATGTTGTAGAGCTCCGCGAGCTCTACAAATCCAACGGCTAGGATCGCTTGAAGTTGAACGAATCAACGGCAAATTGCCTGGGAACATCAAACGTTCGGCCTTGTTTTTCGCATCAAGGAGGGGGCCGGGCTCAGAGCCCCTGGGGCCGAGCATGGAGTGGAGCAACGCGCTTCGTTTGGCGTCGCTTGATCGAGTTCTCATCACGTATTGGGGTTGAAAAAAATTGAAACCCTAATCGAAGTTGGGTTCGGCTGCGTAAAGGAACGTGAGGGAGATGGGGGAGAGGGATGCGCACGGTTCTGATGTGCTTGATCAGGGACGAACGGCTGAGATCAAGTGTGGGTTGAAAATTAAAGATTTTTTTTTAATTATAATTATAAAAATCGTGTAACTTCAAATATTCATATCTTTTTCATACGAGGTCGAAAACGCGCGAAACCAGTTGTGTTGGAATCGTATGGACGAGCACTATGCAATGAAATTGGATTGGAGTCGTTTGGAGTTAGTGAGAATTTTGGGTAAAATTAAACGTCCGTTTAATTTTATTCGAAATAAATCGCTAAAACGAAATTGGAATCAAGGTGAGAACTTCTCACTCAATCGAATCAGTTTCGATTTTATTTTAAATAGTTAGATTTAAAATATTTGAATGCATGTTTGAATGATGATTGATATCTATTGATTGTTAAAATAGACATTATACGCCGTTAGTAAGCGGATGTTATTTATTAAAAACATATACCGCGAATATTTCATAAACAGTGAAATTGGTATTATATATAATAGCAATATATATATATTGGCATATGTATATATTGGAGTTATTGATTTCCCGCATTTTTTGTTTAGCGGATGAGACCCTATTGCGCCGTTATTAAGCGGATAATATTTAAATCCCATATACCGCGATAATTTCGTACTGGAGCGAAATTGGTATTGTGCTAATGTTTGTGGATGCAGGAAAACAGGTTGGAGGGATCCAACTGGATTCCTCAACAGTATTTATTTGATTTCAAATATTTTGATATTTGATGGATTATCATATCGATATATGATATCGTTGTAGTCGTGATTGACTATTTGGTGTGTAGCATCATTGGACCCAGATTTTGGGATTTTAAAATGATTTTTAAAGTGATTTTTGAAAATATAAAATATTTTTGGAATTGATCCATTTTATATAAATAAACGTTATAATTTTTAAAGTTATAAAAATTATGATCTTTGAGAAATATAGTTAAAAACTGATTTTTGAGAATATGATGCTAATGATTTTATAAAATAGTTAAATCGGAATTTTTGAATTTATTATGAAAAGTTGAAATATGGGATTTATAAAATTTAATTATTTTATGAATCAAAAGGATGAAGTTTTTAAAGGAATTTGAAGACGTTTTAAAAGAATAACATAAATTGATTTATATTAAGAGATTTATAAATGGATATTTATAAATTGAAAGATTGACATTATAAAACGAGTTTTTATAAGTGTTTGAATGGAGTGAAAATGGATTGCATAGGTGAATGGAATTTATAAAATTATAAATGGTGAAGTTATAAATGAAATTTATAAATAGTAAGATTTATAAATTTTGTGAAATTATTAAAGAATATATTTGGATGAATAATTGAATCTTATAAGTTATAAGATTTATAATTATGAAGTTTAAAAGAACGATTTTGTAAAATAATCGTTTTATAAGTATTTAACTTATAATATGAACATTTAATATATAATTGAGTTATGAATTGAATAAAGGATAAGGAAGGAATTTATAAACATTGTTTTATGAATTCGCAAACGACTTATTTTGATAAGAAAATTGTTGCAACCTATTTATGGAGTTATATTCACATTTTTGACTGTGAATAATCCTTTAAAAATAAAATAATAGAAATGATGAAAATTGTTAACGTAGTATATTCACGTTTTTGAATAGTGAATAATATGTTAAAGAAATTGTTTTGAATGTGATATTTTAAATAGAATTTAAAACAATCTAATGATGTTTTAAACTGTGTTAAGATTCGAAACCATAGATTTCAACATTCATTGTTGAAATAGACGTTTTCGAGAAATAAAAGGAAATGTGGACTATAACACTGTTGTTATAGTAAATGATTTCCGAAAGGAAATGTTTTGTATAGTATTGGGATTTATATATCTATTTTAATTTCGAATCCCTATACTAGAGATTTTGGGTTGTCGTAACGATGTTTTACGCAACATTCTTTTTGGCCCAAATAAATATGTTTAAGAGAATGATTTCCTTAAAGAATGAAATATATACTTAATCTCGATTGAAGTATATTGAATATTTTCCAAGTGTTGAAAATAAATAAGTTCGTGAATTACTTATGAATAAATAAGTATGGAAATGTTTTTCCAATATAAAGTGAATATTTTGAGAATTTATCTTTTTGAAGATAAATTGAAATGATAAATTGAAATCGTATATGCATGAATATTTGGAATATAAATTCACTAAGGAATTTATAAAAGAAAGTGGAATTTGTCTAAAAATAAATATTGATTTATTTTTGAAGTGTGAAATTATATATCTAGTAAAGATATTTTTGGAAAGTAAATAATTTGGAAAATTATTTGGAATCTGGTGATGTGTGCATATCCATTGATAGTTCAATAACCGACTATCAATATTTCCCTTTGAATGGGTAATTGATGTGGTTTGATTGAATGTGAATGCCACACTTATTTTTGAATAAGCGCTCACTATTCGGGTTAACCGGGAAAGGACCATGGGGTCGTATAAACCATTCCGAATATGTGATACGTCGTTGTGAATTGCATTGAAGATCGGTGTTGAAGACCCGGTATTTGCGAGAGCGATAGGATGACCTATCGATTGTCTCTGCACTGAGTTGCAACGGTATAGAGACTCCCTAAGTGATGGGAAATCCGATCAGGATTGTGAATATCCGGATTGCAAGGACTTCTTTGTAAGTGCCTTCGGTTTTGTTCAAGCCCGGAACAGACTTGTATGGATTGTATGTCTGACATTACAAGTTGAGATATAAAGCCGATTTCATTCAAATATATTTCTGTTGGTGGCGGAGAATTTATTCTTTTAGCTTAACACCCTTCTCTGAGACGTACGAGCTCAGAGGTTATGTAGTTGAAGGTTATCAGCGATATATTCCCAATTTGGTAATGTGACATGCTGAGTGTTGCTGTGAAATGATCATTGTGTTGATTATTTGTGATAGGATCGTTTATTTGATCGTCTATCCTGGTGATCATTTCTATGATCATTTGTTGACCCAAAGCATGGCTTTTGTAAAAAGTATGTTTTTGTGGACGTGACTTCGTCGAGCCTCACACCCCGTGAATGGTCAAAACAGGAAAGAAGCAGCAAGGTTATGAGGGGTAGCGCCCTTTAGGATGTGTGCATTTCCTTCTGGAAAAGGGTGGTATCATGGTATGGAGCCCAGATACTTACTCATGTTGAAAACACTTTGTTATGATTGTGTGAATTGATTACGAGCGCTCGGTGAAAAGGTCCCAAAGGACCGGGGGATGGCATATTCGGTCAGTTGTTACTCAGTTAGGGGTAACCCGGCTTTGTGTTGGTAGAGATCCGGTTTGGTTCTCGGGGATGTCCATCCAGAGGCATTCTCATGTGGCAATGGGAAGTTCCTTGGCCTGATCATTCGTTGGAAATCCAAAGAAACAATACGAGACTTGTACGGTTTTAGTTGTAGAACCTGCTTCCTCAGGAAGTAGCTATAGTAGGCATAATATAATGGTACCTATGCTGGCTAAGATTTATATTCTACTTTCGAAATGAATTTTCTCTACACTATGCACTAATAATAATATGAAATGTTCTTTTTTTAAATGCGTATCAAGCATCTTTGACTATCATAAGGAGAAATCTTCTCCAAGTCTGCGTTTGCATTGTGTGTGTGGCAGGAGGTCTTATGGTAGTCTCATTTTTAAAAGCATTGCGAATTGAAATAAAAATATTCCTCTATTTTTGATTTTTAAAGATAAATAAACTGTTTTGAGTTCTCACACCAGTCACATGACTGACTCGGAGTTTATTGTTTTCCTTCCTAAACTCTGGGTGCCCACCAATTTTCACACGGGCAGTCAAGAGTTAGGTTTATCAGGATATTCTGGATATTCTGGAGTTGCTGGAGGCAAGATGGATGGCATGACGTATTACTACTATATAGCATTTCTTTTTCCGCTGCACTGATTGTATGTTTTTGTTGTAGTACACTCTTATGATGATGATGTAATGTAATGTATAAAATGTAATAACTGATATAGTTGTTTGTTTAAAGATTATTCATTTATCTATTATATGTTGTTCCGCTGCGAATTGTGAGATTCTGTTGTTGTTCTGTTGTTTTCTGTTCCGTTCTATTTTCTATTTTCTTTTCTCTATCTTTTTCTATCTTCTTCTGTTCTTTTCTACTTTTTCTTCTTCTTAAACCATAACATTTCGGGTTTTTGGCCTTCGATTTCTCGGCAGTCGATAAAGTGAGTATCGATGTTGAATTTTCGAAAGTCGAAAATTTTCGGGACGTTACAGTTTCAACCGCCTTTGGTTATCCAAATGTATGTCTCTTCTTCTAACATCTTTAATTCATTAGGGTTTTCTTTATCCCAATGCTTAACACTTTTTTTATATCCTTCACATACATGCTCAATCAAGATGACAATAACGCACATGGTGACACTTTAGAGCTCCTGAAGGGAGTCAAATACCACTTCCACATTACCTCTTTCTTGCTCACCAATTAGAGGCTTTTCCATTACGACCTTTTGCTCCTCGATAGCCATGCCATTCCTCTTCCTCCCACCTCCAAGAATTCTTGAACTTTTATCGTGTCTTCTTCCCCCTTTCTTGACTCTAACGATGACGATTAAGGGAATGATGAAGGCTAGAAAGACAAGGCGAATTTTGATAAAGGAGAGGAAAGGTAGTGGAAGAGAATGTGGCAGGAGAAGGAGATGAAGGAAGATGGGGTTAAAAAGGAAGATGGTAAGAAAGAGAAGAAGGAGAAGAAAGAAAAGGAGGAGAAGAGGATGAAGGAAATGACGATGATGTGGACTATGGATTAGGTGGGAATGAATCATATAGGGAGACATCCACTGAAGGTAGCACGGTCTTTATCGCATCTCACTTGAAGCGCCTGGTTATCAAGTCTTCCTAACATGCCCCTGGTCCAGGTTTAACACCCACCAATGAGGTGATAACACCTATGGGATCTTTGGCGAATATCTGCGTCTTTCTGAGTGAACTCGGAAATCTTTTCGACTTTGGTAGTGGATGCGTTACTATTGAGAATATTCTTAATGAAAGTCCCGAAGGATTTATCTTCTCTTTTAGGGATCTTCTTACTGAGGGTAATGAAATCCCCATTCTTGCAAATTTCTGAACATGGTCCGTAGATTACTTAGGGAAAATTTTGGCACTTAAGAGCACCAATACTCTGCATTTGTTCTTAATCCAGCACTTTAGTTCTAATGTGAGCCAGCATTGCTTATCAACTCTAGAAAAGTACACATAATGTCATGGCTCACACTAGGAAACTAAAGAAGAAAGGAGGAAAAGTAGAAAGAACAATAAGATGATGAAAGGAGAGAAGAGAAAGAACAACCAGGGGAAAGAGAAAGAAAATTATTTGACTACAATGTTAGAGATATCACTCACCATGAGGCGAATCAAAAGGTAGATGGAGTTAAAGGGGATTGTAGACCAGCAATTCGAGTGAAAAAGCTGGTCAATGGCCTCTCTGATGTTAATAGGATCAAGCAGAAGCTTATCCTATCAATCAAGTCAGAAATAAAGGACCATGATAGAGAAGTTGGAGGCTATAAAATGGAGTTGGCTAGCCTTACTAAAGAAAGAGATGACTTTTAAAGTTAGCCAAATAATCTAAGGGGTCATGAAGAAATGCAAAGAGCTTATATTTAGATTACAATGGTCACGAAGGACCAAATAAAGAGTGCTCATAAAGAAAAAGTAGAGCTTACAGTATAAGATAAGGCCAAAGATGAGAAACTAAAGGCCTTCCAGATTGAGGTAGATAGCCTTAAGGTTGGTTTAAAAGTTGAAATGGATTCCAAAACACAAGTTCAAGCTTTCTTCATTAAAGCCAGGAGTAGATTGCAGAACACATGGCGAAGGCTGCTCAAACTAACGAGGAAAACAAATCTCTAGCAGTTCTTTGCCAACATAAACAAGAACAAAATCTAAAGTAGTCGAGGTATAGTTATGCTGTCATATTAGTCGATGCCTGAGAAGAAGTACTCCTCAGAGCTGCTGCTATTGGAAAAGGTGTAGCCAAAGAGACAACAAAGTCTCGTTTCTTGGATATTGAGTACATCGTGGCCTTGAAAAAAAGGAAAAGCTATTCTGGCCATAGTGGATACAATTGTGGGAAAGATCGGTACAGAGGCTCCTACTTATTCCAGTGCATTGGATCAAGCAGAATCATCCACTCTTGAATCAAAGAATATGAAATGGAGGTCTCGACTTATATTGTATCCATCTTTATGGCTACCTTTACTGAAACGACTATCCTAGCCGTATCAAGTACCGATGCTCCTTCTTCCCCTCCTCTGGCTATCCAAATGTCTAAATTATCTACCAAGGAGGTTAATCATCGCCGAAAAAGGAAACTCCGCCTAGCCAAGGTATTTCTCTTGTCTTATTGGTATTAAGAATCTCCAATTCTTCATAGACGAGATCACTAATTTATATTGTTCTGTCTGTTATAGGTCACTCGTTACTTCTTCCTTTGTCACCAACTACTCAAGGCCTGGGCCTAAGTACTATATCTACTACCTCAACATCCATCATCACAAAGCCAATCATTCCAGCTTCCCTTTTGAGCTTCGGCCTTAGTTCGGATTCCTAAAATATAGGGGCACTAAAAGGGTTATAGGACATCAATCAATCCTAGGAGGAAGAGGCCACCATCACAAGTGCAAAGGACCCATATGATCATATCCTAATGGTAGGGACACTAAAGCGCGATTTTGAGAGAACAAAAGTTAAGCCTATGCCAAGGACCAAAAGGTATACCACCAACTCTAGGAAACCGAGCCCTATTCCTAAGCTTTCCCTTTTGAAAATCAGGCCACCAAAGGTTGCCGTTCTGGCGACGCTTCAAAATATTCTGATCCTACATGCAAAAAACTAAAAGACCCCATCAATTTGACCACCAAGGAAGAGTACACACCTTCTAAGGGAAGCACTCAAGAGAAAGAGAAGGCCCAAGAAGGTTTCAAAGAGGCGTCCAGTGAAGCTTGCTACAAAGAGTAGCAAGCGAGGGAAGAAGAAATAGGTGACTAGCTCACCTTTTAGGAAGACGGTTTCTTTTTGTCCTTCGATGTACTTTCCTTTTTGTCTCATATATAGGTCGATGTTGTGCGGGAGTGGCCCGCACGTTGCTGCTATAAAAAGTTAGTGTAAATAAAAGATTGTTTTTGTACAATCTTTATCATATTTACATTTCCATATTTTATGTTTTACTTACCTATATCATTTGCCTGCATCCACAATATATTCAGTTGTAATTCTTTTACATTCGTATTATATATACCTATTTCTGTGCAATGCTATTATTTAGTATAACTGTATACATACAACAAATCTCTGTAATTACTTAATAATATTTCATTACTTTCTTAGTTGAAGAAAATTACTTTCATTTGGCCAACTTTGTGACTAAATCGGTTTATCTGCATTCATATTCCCTCAGACCATAAAAAAGGCTGTAGTTGTTGAAGCATTTAGCTCTATATATTTTCCTATCTCTAGGAAACAACATTTTGGGTGTCTATCTTTGGATAATGGATTTCAATCTTGCCTATGTTTTGGTGTCGATCGATATTTTCTTTGACCTTCATCACTCATCATCAACTGAGCATGTCTCATCTAACCATAAGTACGGTCATACTTACAAAACTTCTAATTATACACTGACCCCTATCTTCGGGGATCGGTATTTCAGATGCAAGTTTTTTAGCATCCATTTTTGACCTAGCATATCTCTGGATGTTGATCGAAATTGCTTACTGACTATCATCGCTTATCTTTGGTTGGGCTGTCTTTCTAGGCCATAAACATAGTCGTAAAAGCTTCTATTATATACTAGTTCCTATCTCCGGGAACCAATATTTTAGTTGCTTAACTTACGTATCTCTTATTGACTTCGCCTACATACGAGCATTAGTCAAAGACCATAGGGATAAGAGCGAATCATCCGATCTTCAATGTGATTATACTCCCTGACTAGATCATGGATCAAAGGAGTTTGTGAATAACTGTCTACATGTATCTGATTGCTCTGCTAATCACACGGTATAAGGTTTAGCTTACAATAACATGATTCCATTGGTTCCAAAAGCGAACTATATTTAGTAACAAAGGAAATGACAATCCTTCCATATTACATTGCACCCTTCAACAAGGTTGGCTTATTTGAAGAAAATAAAATATAAAAAAAATCTAAATGAAATAGAGTCATAGGCGATTGTTATTCAACACTTGTGAAATTAGGATCCCATCAACAGTCGATAGCTTAAAAGTTCCATCTTCAAGCTTTTGTTCAATCGCATAGGGACCTTCCCAATTTAAATCAATTCCCTCGTACTAAGGAGGACCCATTTCAAAGAAAGCTCCCCTACTTCGACGGTATGGTACCTGACCTTGGCAATGAAATGCTTTGCTACTCTTTTCTAGTGAGCAGCTACTCTTAGTTCAGCCTCTTCTTATTTATCATTGACCAAGTCAAGGGACTCAAGCAATAATTCCTCATTCATCTTGGGATTATAATATTTTCTTCAGTGGGAAGGGATTTTTAGTTCTACCGAAATCACGACCTTAGCTCCATAGACCAAAGCGAATGGAGTGTGCCCAGTCAAGGACTTATGGGTCATTCTTTAAGCCTACAACAGTAGTAGTAATTCATCAACCTAGCTGCCCTTAGCTTTTGTCAATCGTTTCTTCAGGAGGGATTTAATGATCTTGTTCACCACCTCCAATTATGCATTCTCTTGTAGGTGTGCTACTGCAAAAAGCTCTCTGTAATTGGATACTGATTACAAAAGTCCTTGAACTTGGCACTCTCGAATTGAGTTCCATTATCAGTAATGATTTTTTGTAAGACTCTAGACCTACATATGATTTTATTAACCACAAGTTTGATTGCTTTCTTCATTGTGATGTGGTTAATGGTTCCGTTTCATCCCGCTTTGTGAAGCAGTCCATAGCTTTGATGGCATAATTTGCACCCTCTTTGACATTGATGGCGCAATAATTATATCAACTCCCTAAATCGCAAACAGCTACGGGCTAACAATTTGTTTAAGCTCTATGGATGGGGCTCTTAGTATTTTCATGAACATTTAGCACCTATCACACCGTCTGGTAGCTATATCTCGATTGATCTCTGACCATAAGTATCCTTAAGGAAGTGTCTTCTTTGTCGAAGTCTACCCCTCGGTGTGATCACTATAACTTCCTTCATGAACTTAAGAAAGGATCCTTTTAGCTTTGTCTTTGGTGGCACACTATAGCAAGTGGGTTTAGAAACCTTTCCTGTATAATACTCCTTCCTGTATAATAAATCGTGTTACTTTATGGAGGAGCTTCTACTGCTTATTCCTTCCATTTAAGAAAGTTACCTTCAGCAAATAGTCTTTAATTGTATTCATTTGCGGGAAACTTGGACCATATCTTCTTCCTTTTCTACATCCCAAATAGTGAATTCAACAATGAAATCAGCCAATATTTGTCCTCGTATCACCTTTCTAGGATGGTATGTTAAATCCTATTAGCTTAAATCAATATCCTATTTCAATAATTTTCCTAAGGTCTCGATTCGATGCAGTACTTGCCTTAATGTCTAATCAGCAAGTACTATTATCAGGTGAGCCTAGAATTATGGTCATAGCTTCCTCGAAGCAATCGACAAGTTGTATGCTTACTTCTCCAACTTCGAGTAGTTCTTTTCTGGTCTGGTAAACCATTTGCTAAAATAGTATACAGGCCTTCGAATCTTAGATTCCTCACCTACCAAGGATTCAGTTAGTGCATGAGTGGATATCGCCAAGTAAATGAATAGAGCTTCTCCTTCCAAAGGCTTCAATGACATTGGTGGTCTCTCCATATATTCTAACAATTTCTGGAAATCTTCTTAGAATGCCTTAGTCCAAACAAACTTTTCTTTTTCTTTCGTAAGGCATCAAAGAATGTTATATACTTATCAGTTATCATCAAAATAAACCAACTCAATGCAACAACTTTTCTATTCAATATCAACATTTCCCTCCTTATTTTTTGGTAGTTACATATTTCAATGCTTGATTTTTCTTTGGATTAGATTCGACGCCCCTTGATTTCACAATGAAACCCAAAAAAATTTCTGATGCTATAATGAAGGAACATTTCAAAGGATTAACCTTCATTTCGTACTTCTAGAGAGCATCAAACATTTCAATAAGTCCATTCCTATGATTCATCGACTACTATGACTTTACCAGCATATCAACCGCATAAACATCCATTGTCTACCCAATTTGACCATTGAACATCATATTTACCAATTGTTGGTAGGTAGCTCCAGAGTTCTTTAGACCGATCGACATTACCCACTTACAATACAAGTACTTATTAGTGATGAAACTCATATACTTCTGGTCTGGAACATGCATTGCAATTCGGTAGAAACCAAAGTATGCATCCATGAAGGATATATGTTTGTGTCCTGACATAGAGTTCATAAGATTATCGATCTTTGTTCATGGGAAGCAATCTTTTGTGCATGCTTTATTTAGGTCCGAATAATCAATGCATGTCCATCATTTTCCATTTGGCTTCTTCACCAACACAGGGTTTGACACCCATTTGGGATATAAAGAATCATGGATAAAGCATTTGCCTTCATCTTATCCACCTCTTTGTTCAGTGTAGTGGATCACTCTAGACCTAGGTTGCATCTCTTTTGCTTCATAGGAGGGCATTTTGGGTCTACATTCAATGCGCCACATCTATCTCTGATGATATTCCATACAAATCGGAATGCGTCTAGGCAAATACATCCACATTTTCTCGGAAAAACCCAACCAAATCCTTTTTCATTTTTCAAGCCATATTGGGATCCTACCTTGAGAACCCGAATAGGATCATTATCATCGATTGGGATTTTGATCGTCAACTCGTCGGTGCCACCCTCGTGTCCTCGAGCTTTTTTAGGGGTTCATTGGCTTGTATAAATTGTTATGGGACCAAACGTAGGGCTAGGGCAGTATTTTCTATGCATCTGCAGTTTTGATGTAGAGAGCCTTCTCTATAACTATCCCTTTCTCACGTTTGCTTGGTCTCTCCAAGCTTAATGATATAACATTCCTGACCAGTGTTCTGGTCATTTTGACTAGCTCCAACCTAGTTCTTTATAGAGAACTTCATCATCAAACACCGTCAAGCTGTGCATATTCTAAAATTAGCAGGGGACAGGTTTCCCAAAAAAGCATTATAAGCAGAAAATTCATTGACCATCACAAAGGTCTATACCCGCACAATCTTATTGTCTCCTTCACCCAATTCCACAGGTAGGTAAATACATCTGATATACTCTTCTACCTCGCTAGTATATCCTTGAATACAAGATTTATATGGCTTTATGTCCTTTGGACTATTATTCATGCCAAACATCTTCTTGAGCAGAATATTAGCCAAGCTTCCATGATCAATCCAAATCCAGTGCACTATATCTAGCTCAACAATGCCATAATCACCATGGGGTAGAGCGTCGGCACTTGCACCCCATCACCGTCTCTATTTCTGAAGGCAATATCATCACTCATTGTTTTTAGTTGTTTTTACAAAGCTCTATCTTCGACAGCAAAACGACTCTTTAGTTGTACTTGTTTAAGCAAACTTCCATACCATTCCTTCTCACTTTAACTCTTCTCTGCTGGATTGGTCTTCCAGTTATCGTGTTAATCACAATCCTACCTTTTGATTTCCTAGGCCCTCTTCGTTGGACTAGGTTCGGTTCCTTGGAGCATTCTCCCCCTAAGGTCTATCATTCTACACGCCATCTGGTGGGACTTTCACATAACACTGAAATTTCTTTTTACGCATTAGATCTTCAATCACATTCCTTAAGTGATAACAATTACTAGTATTGTACCCATGAGTATCAAGGAAGCAAAACTACTTCCTCGAGCTTCATCTAGCTTAGTTGGCTCCCTTCGAGGTGACTTCTTATAATTCTTTGTTCCTTGTATAGCAAGGTAGATATTCTCAACCGTATCATTCAAGAGAGTATAATCCTCTAAATTTGAGTACCTTATATGCTTTTTTGTATCATTCCTCTTACCACTAGCACACTGATTTCTTCTTCTTTTTTTGTTATTATTTCCTACGTTCGCTATAACGTTACCGATACCTTCACCAGTTTGACATATAGCGACGTTGCCCTACACAACCTCTTTGATGGTCTACCACAGCCTTCCCAACAATTAGGTCTACCTCTTCAAACTATGATGCAATGCGATATAATTCCTCCATAGTAGGTTGCTACTTACTCTTTATCCATCTACCAACCTCCATATTCAGGTGTATCCCTAGATTAACAACATTAGCACAATATCCTTATTTGGATTGCCTACCTCATTCACAACAGTATTCAACCAACTCGAAATATCTTTTAGGGTCTCTACGACACCATAATGGGTGACAAGGACATTTATCCTTTGTTCGAATGGTGTGGAGCTTGAATTACTCCATAAACATTATCGCCAGATGATTAAATAAAGATATAGACTTCAACGTGAGCCGATTGAACCACATCATAGCTACTTTATCTAAAATATAGAGAAACACCTACACCTCACTGCAATGGTAGCTTGGGCACCATCCAATTGCCACTCGTATTTCTATAGATGTTGCTTGAAGTTTTTCATCCTATTGTTCGATGGAATCGTTGGCATAACAAAATTTATGGGATATTCTTCCCATAAAATATTATTAGTAAATAGGGTCCTGCTAGGTAGTAAGCCCTGTTCTTCATTCCTTTTCCATTAATTCTTATTCAGTAGCGTCCTTACCATATCAATGATTATTCTTAACTAGCTTGATTATCTGGGTGGTGACCATTAGGGACAATCCTAAATGTTTTACTTTTTAAATGCTCTTACTTCGTTTGGTAGCCTCTAGGCTGCCATGTCTCTGAGAGAGTCACATGTCGGGTCTTCTATGTCGACTTGCTAGTTCTGTGGCAATTGTCTGAGCAACGACATCTTATGTTCCAGCATTTCTCCATGCATTGTTGCCAGTATCCAGCAACTTATCTTCACTATAAGATAAATTGACGGTATTAGGTAGTTGCGCTTTGGCACCACCCCCAACATGCTTAGTATTGGCCGTGCCAAAACTTGGCCACTTCCTCTGATGCTCCTCTTTGACGTCCTAGTAGTATCTCCCTACATTTTATGCTTGTTGTTTCTTATATTCTGACATGATGAAGATGAACTATCTTCCTCAAAACTTGATGATGATAAATCTTTGTGGCTTCCTATACCTCTGTGACCACTTGCTAACAAAGTGAAACTCTCACCTATCCTATCCAAGAGGCCTGTATGACTATCAAGCGTTCTTTGGTTCGTCTCAGCCATTATCCTATCAAGTTTAACCTTTAACACCATCTCCTATGGGATAGATGGTCTTGGTAGAGCATTCAACGACTAAGTAGTTTCTTCATGGGTAAGAAGCTTCATCTTCTACGAAAATGGCTCAAGATCTTCTAAAAGGTCTCTTAGATGCTCTATCTATCAGATATAAAGTTTATTCCTTCCTAAAATTATAGTAACTTAAGATCTACAATGATTATCTTTAAAATGCTTCTTTTGGACGCTTGCAATCCATAATACTAAGCTAGAGATACTCCTAAGAAGCTCTATTCTTAGTGAAATCACTAAAAATGTTGAGCCAAAAATTAGCATAACACCTTTAATCAAACAAAAACGAGAGTAGATCTAATGGAATCAAACAAAAACATTAAAAAATACACAATTTTTATAGTGATTCGTCCAAATTTCATGCCTACTTCCATTTGATTTTATTAACATCAAATTTTTCACTAGTACAAGCACCATTACAATGATTTCAGATCTTGAAAGTAAAGTATGATCAAGATTAGAACACTTAGTGACAATGATGGATCAAAGAGAGTTAGATGTAAAGAGTATGGCCAAAGAGATCAAAAGTCCTCTTTATATTACTCTAGTGTTTCTATTTATAGCTAGAATCATCTGTCATAGTTGCTAAATCATGAAAGAATAAGTAAAACTTCAGGTTCAAAAGGATAGGAAAGAAGAACATGTCAATATAAAGCAAAAAATCATGTCGAAATCGACTAAATTACGGTTGGTACATACCATATTGGTCCTCACGACCACCTATGCTCCTTTAGTCGATCTCTCTTTAGAAGATCAATTCAAAAAAATTTAGCCAGTAACGACTATGTTGTTCTTGTCCTTTTTCTCCTGAACTTCTTATGTTTTCTCACCTTATTATTCCAAGCATGCCCCAAGTTCTTGATCCATTCTACCTTTATCTCAATATATAGATTTACTTAGAAGCTTCTCAGTACAAACATTGGATAACAGATTAGTAGTGACTAATAAAGTAAGACTATTGTGAAAGGGTTTCATCAAATTCAAGGAGTTAATTATGATAAGACAATTTCGACGTTGCCATGATTGAGTTCATTCGAATCGTGCTTGCTATCGTCGTCTTCCATGATCACGAAATATGAAAAAAGGATGGGAAAACAATATTTCTACATGGTGATTTAGATGAGACCGTTTACAAGTCATGGGCCCAGGGTTTCAAGGTCAGTAGAAGCAAGGGTAAGGCATGCAACTTATTGAGATCAATTTGTGGCCTTAAGAAAGATTCAAGGATTTGGAATAAGTGTTTTGATAAAGTAATGAAATACTTTTATTTTTATCACAACATAATGGAAGTGTGTATATCGGAAAGAATAGAGAAGTGTTATCATGTTCTTAATATTTTGCGTTGACGATTTTCTTCTGATAGGCAATGACATCTCATTTTTTGCTTCCGTGAAATCATGGTTGTCCAAAAGCCTCTCTATGAAGGATATAGGAGAAGCAACCTATATACTTAATATTAGGTTTATAAAGATAGATCTAAAAGTTTGCTAGGAGTGTCCCAATCCCTGCACATAGATGCCACACTGAAAGGTTCGGCATGGAGTATTCCATATGCGAAAATGTTGTAGTGCCATCAAGTCATCCATCCTAAGAGGGAAATCCCTCATAGTGATGAGGAAACAAGCATATAAAGAGGATACTATATACATCCACAATCTTTTCCATCATATAAATTATGCCATATGCTAGACCAAATGCAGCTTTTGCATTAGGATGCATAACCCGATATCAGTCTAATCTCAAAGAAAAACAATGGACAACTATGTAGTGTATTCTTAAGTATTTTAGAAATACTAAAGATAGTCCTCATATATATAGGAATGAAGATTCCTTATGATATCGCTAATAGTAAACCGGTGTCTTATTATGTATTTACATTGAATGGTGGAGCTTTCAGTTAGAAAAGTTTCAAGCAAGAAACTTTAGCTGATTCAATGATGGAGGTTGAATTTACTGGCCTCAACGAAGATGCTAAAGAAGCGGTATGGATGTGCAAATTTATGATTAAAATAGGAGTATTTCCATACATAGAAAAACCCATAACATTGCTATATAATATAATGCAGACCGCGAAGGAACCAAGTGCTCATAAGAAAACAAGACACTTCTTCGCAAGTTCCACTTAATAAGGGAGTTTAACAGCATCAAAGAAGTGGTCATTAATTGAATAGATACTAAGGACAACGTAGCACATCCATTCACGAAGGTCTTACTTGATCGGTTCTAAATGTATTGGCCGAAGGGATGGGATTAAGATTCCACGATTGGCCTTATATTTAAGTGAGAGATTGAGAGAGTTTGATGTATTCCCCAGGGGAAATTTTGCAATTTATTATAAATTATTAACTCTATAATAAAATCTCGTTCGAACTAAAAGGTGTTTGTTTTCTATTTTTACACTTTGTATATAATGATAAATTAATTAAGTAACATATGTATACATAAAATAGAAATTTCTAAATTAGTACGCTGTGTGATGATAATTATAATGAGTTGTAATCATGAAAAAATTATCACAATATAAATAACATATTATTTCAACTAGTCTTGTTAAAATGTATCAAAAAAGGATATCGATACATCTATTGAGATTAGAGCATATAACACTCTCCAAATATTGGGTAGCGTATTACTCATGGTTGTTAGGGGGTACTAAGAGGTAATATGCTGATAGTTATTGAATAATTATGGGATGATTCACCCAAGGGTTTCCATTTGCTTGATAAAAAATAGGAAACCTAGAAATGACGATATTACACAATTCCCTCAACTTGAGAAAACTATTGAGTTTCAATATGAAAACTCCATGTTGATTATAGTTAAATCATGGCACAATATCATTGATTATAGTTGTGTCTAAGTTGAAGCATTAAAAGTTAAACACCATTCAATAAAAAATTTGTCTCCTCGATTATATGAGGTTAGATTCACAATCAATTGTATTTAACTCAAAGTCAAAGCCTCTGGTCATAGTAGTATTGTAATAATAAATGTTCCTTCTTCTTGTCAAAATGATTCCATGCTTACATATCATGGCTTGCTGTTAATATGCAACTTAGTTCCTTCTTTATCCTTATGCTACGTTGAGTCTCAATTTTGACAATCTTTGTCAGATCATCATCATCATCCACTTGAATCCCATCCATCGATCCCACCCTTGCCTCATCCGGCTCTTTCCACGGGTCCATAGCTTCATACTTATCATTATTGGATCCCGATCGAGATAATGGTAACTACTATGCATTTTGTATTTTGATATAGAGACTCTTCTCTGCCTGCTTTTCTTTTTTACCACGTCATGCTTCCTTTAACTTTTCAATATAGCACTCCCCTCTAGTACTCTGGTCTCATTAAACCACCCCAACTCTGCTATCTATGGGAAATTTCATAAGCAAGTACCATTGAGCTAAGGCAATCCTCAAATTAGCAAGGGTCAATCAGCTTAAGAAAGCATTGTAAGAAGAATACCCACTAGAACAATAAAGTTTTTTTACCCACACAGTTTTGTGGAGTTTATCACCCAGCTAAATAGTCAGCTTAATTAATCCAATAGGAGATGTTGTCTCTTTAGTAAAACCATGAAGATGTATTTACAAGTCATCTAAATGCATCTCGTCGTACACATTTTGAAAATATTGTTCATCGAGCATCCACCTTCAGTCAACACTCAGTGAATAGGAATAATACCTGGTCTTTGCCATAATCCCCATCAAATCAAAGTTTAGTTCTTTTAACCCATCCCCATCTTTATTCCAAACACTAGTCGTCATCCATATGCTTCAAAGAACTCCCAAAGCATTCCGTTTCACATCATTTTTTTCTTCGTAGGGTGTGGACATCTAGAGATTGTGTTTATAATTAAGTCACCTCGGGTGAGCTTGGACCATCTGCACAAGTACCTTCCATATTTAAAAAAAAAATCTTTCCATTTTGTTCTGAGTTAAGTCTATAAGCCTTAAAATATTTAGATTCAATCTAAAATGTTTTATTCAATTATGTTTAAAAAAAATCCTTTATGTTTTAGTTTTGCAAGTATATCAAATATACTTGTTTTTGTAAAGTGCATGTGCTACAGGTAAGAAGTTTACATAGTTAATAGGAACATACACAAGTGTTGGGATTTACACCGCAATGGACCCATTTCACTTTTATATACCCCTTTATAGTCCATGATATTGATTTGATATATATGTACATACATACATACATATAGATAATTATATGTAATAAAAATTCAAAATTAACATGAATGAATTTGGTTCAATTAAAGAAAGATGTCACATTAAAAGTTACATAATTACATAGTATTTATTTTATAAATTTGAATTAAAGTAACACATATATATTTCCACACACACACACACACACACACATATATAATTACATTTTAACATTTTAGAATTAAAAATAATATTTTCGATCATAGTATTTTATAATATATATATATATATATGTATGTATGTATGTATTCATGCATGCATGCATGTATGCGTGCATGCATGTATGTATGCATGCTTGTTATATACATGCACACACATGCAAATAAGTGAGATTTAAAAGTAAACAATTTTGGTTAACTTTTAATTAAAAATAAAGGTAGAGTCTATGAATTTTTTAAATAAACTATAAAACTTAAAAAAGGAGGTAAATTATTTAAAATTTGCACAAAAGTCCATCTATGAATGTTAGACAGAAACAACCCATTCTTACATGAACAATATTCAAATATTTATACCCAAAAATTAAACATATAATTATCTTTAAGGGATAGTAAATAATTAGCATAAACAACGCATTTACATTGCGTATGTACATTTTATAAAGGTAAAAATGGATATAAATCAAAATTAACTTTCAAATTTTGTTTTTTAATTAAAAACAAAATCACCAAAACAATAGAAAATGAATTAAATGAGTTAGTCATGTGTAAATTCGTTATAAGAACAAACACATCTAAACATTATATTGAAAATTTACAAAGGTGACAAAAAATCCATATATATATATATATATATATATATATATATCAATTTGAGATGAACATATATTAAAAGGAAGGAAAACATAGGTTGATCAGAAATAGAACAGTTCAATAGTCATATATTCAATCGATTTAGAAGAAGATTTTGACACACACACACACACACACACACACAAATATATATATATATATATATATATATATATATATATATATATATAATACAAGATGGTTAGTGAACACATAATAGATCATACAAAATCCAAGCATATGAATGGTGAAACATACAAATAAATTAATCGAAAGTTACCTCAGATGTTGCCAGTTAATCACACCTTGAAATGATAAATCAAAAGCTCATAGACTCAATAGAGTCAATCTTCGAAATTCGTTGGAACCAAGATATGGAAACAACCTTTTATTTTAGTTATTTTTGGAATATTTTTCCCTAGGCCATTGTAATGACTCGCCTTTACGATCTTTAGAAGTCAACACTAATACATCTACGGTATTCACATGCCAAGCATCTGAATGCCGAAAAGATAGATTTTTGGGGGAAAAAACAATACAAAATCTCACATCATGACAAGAAATATACAATATGAATCAGATCTTTAAACAACTGTTATATACATACAGACATCAACTAGAGTACACTAAATAAAACATTAGCATGGATAGTTATAACTACTTGTCCTCACAATTGCTAATAATACACCAACAAATGCAGTAGAAATTATATGTGAATACATCTCGGTCCTCCAAGTCATCTCTTGAAAGCTCCAAAGCATTCATACTAGATCTGTAAATATTCTTGGCCTGGTCCGAGCATTATAAGAAAATAAACCCGGATGAGTCTGGTAAATCAACATGCGAAGCACTCCTCCAATGGATTTTTAAAGCTATAAAATCTTTTGAAAATAACGGTATCTCATAAGACCATGCCGCACATAAACACAAATGAGTTTTTACCTTATGACAATTACAACATTTCGAAAGTCCTCTAATATTATAATAGCTTCTACGGTTTAAAATAAATACTGAATCATAGTCGAAATTGTTACATTAATTATATTCCAGCATAATAGGTATACAATCAAGTCTGAAGGCTTGTATTGGAAAATGGATTAAAACTATGAAAGGGTAAGGGTCTACCGACAGATCTATACACCTCTAGATAAAATGTACGAGAGGCTACAACACATTGCACTTTTGCTACTCAGGACCGACCCTACCCTTTACTGCATAGCGTTGAATATGATCACCCCTTGGTTGATCAACAACCATAATGGGCCCAAAATCATACATAGATATCGACAATAGATAAGGGATGATCATACCCTAGTGGGAGTAACCCACTTAGCCCCGCTGATCCCTGATTTACTAATTTTACTAGTTGATGAGGCTTGAGGCTACAATTACCTTTTATATAGCAATTCCACTTGGAATGCTAACACTGCCCTTTAGACAGAAATGCAATGGCAACATTTATCCATACAAGTTATTAAGGATATGAAAAAATCAATGGCACTACTTCTACTACATCTATTTTGGGATCACCCTTATGATAAGTTGGAAGTAGCCCTTGCACTTCAAAGGACTTCGCATTGATCCTATCATCTTCACGATGTCTTCAATACATCAGATTTGGATCGAAGTGGTTTTCTGATAATTCTTTCGATCCCGGTTTCTTCGAAATGACATTCGATAGTTTTCAGTAAACTTAACCTTGATTCTTTGGGAAATAAGAAGACGATGGATAGGAGACAGGATCACCCTTAACAGTTTAAGTGGACGGATCTCCCTATCATTTGTCCTAGAAGAATGAGACGAGATTTATATGCGTAGTACAACATCATTAAAGATGCCCATGCCATATAATTCACATATTTCTTCTAGATATTTCCAGAGTTATATATTGACCAAGATTTGATGGTCGATTATTTGACTATCTGGTAAACACACTATCCAAACATAGTTTTATAGATCCCTAAGGGCAAATAACACTGGTTAAGCATAAAAAACTTTAGGCCTCTAAATTAATCATTTCATTAATTTGTAAATACCTGTATTAAAAATACTTTCACAATATATATATATATATATATATATATATATATATATATATATATCACAAAGCCTTTCTCTGCACAATTCCTTACTTTGAAAATATTCATATACTTACCTGAATTGCATAAGTATATTTACAAATCCTTTCACAACTTAGGAAAATTTTCCCATATAGTCATTTTAATAGTAAAAGTATATTCATAAACACTACATTTTAAATACTTAGAAAATATACTCATATACTTATATAAACGGTATAAGTATATTTTCAAATCCAAAGAAAGATTTTTACTTTAAAATCACACCTAAAATTGGGCTAAAATAGAATCATTTAAAACAGAGATAATATTGACCCAAGTACTATTCCTTCGGTGTTAAGTAGAGAAAATAATATTTCCTACCACTAAAATTAAGAAGGTCAATTTGGTAAATCGAATCTCTATTATAAAATAACTCTTTTATATAATTTCTTTTATAAATATAAGCTCCAAATTCACTTTTAGAATTTCTCCCATAAAATAATATTTATAAATTTCTTTCTAAATATTCAAAATATAATTATAGCCTTCTTTCATAAATTTCCAAACTTGATTAATACCTCCTTTATAATCATCCTTTATGTTATTTATAAAATATTTATAAACTTCTTTTAAAAAAATATCATTTATAAACTTATTTTAAAAATTTCCAACTTGTTTACAATTCTTTTATAAACTCCGTATTCTTTGTAGAATTCTTTTTATAAATTTTCAAAATATAACTACAAACCCTTTTTTTATAACAAAACTCCAAACATAACCCCAAAACCCCAATTATAAAACAATTCCAAAATATAATTATAAAACTCGTATATTTTTCATAACATGATCACCGTATATATTTAAGTAAGCCTCTAAATAAAATTTATTTCTCACGTTTATGAAAATGCTTTCGATTCACTTTTTATAATATATTACTTATGAAACCCTTCTTCATATTTTATGAAACACTTTTCACAAATCTATTCTCCACTTATGAAATAATATTTACGAGTCTATTTTTTATACACTTTTTATACAAACGATCCATAAATATTTATTTCAAATATTTCTGCCTCCTTTAAACCCGCAAAATCCCTTTAAAAATAAAGATGAACCCTTTAAATTTTCTTTGTAAAATAAAAATTTATTATTATAATAATTTCTGTAAAAACCACTGCTTCCAAAATAATTATTTAATTATATATAAATTAGAATGAATAAATAAAGAATTTTTGAAATTGAATAGAAAAGTTTAAAAACTCATTTAAATTTAAATATCGTAGAAATTCCCAAAACGGTCAGCTTAAAAATCAATTTCCAAACCAAATCAATCCAAACCCAAATCAAAAGTTAATAGTATTACAAAATATTAAATTGAGGCTCATGGTTGCTATACCACTTAACAAATGCTATAACACTCTTTTATACTAAAAAGGTTTAGTTTTAAATTTGTTGATGTCACATGCAATATGACTAAACAATTAAATTTTAGTTTTCACAATCTATTTAACATGAATATAACTGCAATAAATCAACAGGTAAATAACTAAAAATTATAAATCACTCTTGTGAGAAATCAAGATTTCCCAAAAAAAATTTAAATGCCAATCGCCTATAAAAGAGAATAGTTTAAAAAACTGCCAATATTTTCAACCAAACATAAACAGTAAACTTAATCTACAATAAAACAAACTGATTTATCCAAAAAGATGAGTTATACTCACCGAAAATTCCAATTGGTACCGAAATATTCCGATTTGATCTAAAATTAAACAACCTCTAATTTTTACCCAAATTTCAACTTACTCCAAATTCAACCAAACTAATTCCATTGCGAAGCTTTCGTCATTACGAGCGCAACGCAAAATATTTTGTCTCGATTGGACCTCATATGGATATAGATTTTATAAGTTATCACTTTTAAATATAATTAATTAAATACTAATTACATAATTAATTCCTCAATTACCCTTTGATAACTCTTCGTCCCCATTTCCTAATTCTTCCCTTCAAAACATGAATACCCAGCTTCCCCTCCATGTACGTTCAACCTCGATTTAAAGCACCATACTTTAAAACGAAAATCTGACATCACCATCAGCTTCATCTGCTCGCAATTGATTCGCCTGACACTGCCGTGTCTCGACCGAGCCCTACCCCCATCATAACCAGACAATTGTAAACGACCCAAAATTGTCGCATTTTCTTCTCAAGAGCCATGACCACCAAACTTTGCCCGAGCGAGCTTTTTTGCGCGAAAAACCCGAATCCGAGCTTCGATTAGCCCATCCCCCCCAATCGAACTCAAAACTGAATCCTAGTTCTTAATTCCACCATTGTAAACTGTCGGGTTTCATGGATTTTGATCACAAACCCTAAAACAGGTACAAAAATGTAGAGCACACTATTATACACTCAAAGATTCCTTCCTGTTATTTTTTTGATTTTTCTTGGATTTGTTTTTGTACTTATAAGAAGAGGATTATATTTTTCTTTCCAAAATTGAAAAGGAATGAAATAGTAAAGTAGATTCAGATGGAAGAATGAAATGAGAGATAGTATGTGAAGCTAAGTGTTTGGTTATATTTTAATTTGATTCGCATATAAACATCAAATCGATAAAAAAATATAGTCGCGGTCAAAACAGGCAACGCTACCCCAAAACAATAATAATGTACACTGGTTATTCGATTCTACAAAATCACAAAAACACTCTCGTTTGCCAATAAATCGTCGATTTATTTAAATATTTTTAAATTACAAATATGGGAAAATCAAATAAATTAAATTAAAAATACGCCAATAAAATCAAGGCATAAAAATAAAAATAATTTTTCTTATAATTTATTTAGGCTTTTTATAATTGTAAATAAATTTACAAACTGGATTCACCATTATTATTTATTTATTAAAAGGAGTTAACTAAGGGAGTTATGTAAAACCATTAAATAAATTAAATTAACATTCAATTATAAATCCTGCTATCCGAAACACTATTCAAATATTAATTCGTAATTCAAATGTTTTAAGCAATCTTTATATTCAAATTCCCGATATTAACTTTAAAGTAATCCATATATTTGAATTCAATTTATTAATCTTTTTAAACAAATATTTTAATATTTAAAATTAGTTAAATATTCGAAATCAAATGACTAAAATTCTGAGTCGTCACACTCTCCCCACTCTCGAAATTTCCAGGGTAAGAAAAATATCTCAAAACTCTTAAACATTTCAAAATAAATTAGTTGAAACTTTTTATCCAATTTTCTAAGTCTTTTAAAAATATGGAAAATTACGGCAGCATCTCCTTTGTACCGCTTGATCGAAAAAACTACAAATCGCCACTAAGGACCCAAACCAACAAAAGAAAACCAAAACCAAGTGGCCACCCATTTTTGGTGCATAAATCATCGAACCAAACCAAAAACATAAATATGTACCTATTTGTTGGGCAACTAAACTCTGCTCATAAAACCAAAGGCGCCAACAAGCCTTTGCTTTCCTGAACCTACATCTCACTTACACATACTATCGAACCTAATAATTTATATCCATAAAATTTCTAGAATTTTCAAAAGCCAAACATATACTTTTGCATTATCCAATATCCAAAAGTAGATAATCATAGTAAAACTCGTACGATGTACATATGTCATTCGTATGTAATATCAAATCTGATCGCTCACTCGATCACTCTAATACGGCCTCTGATCTGGTTCCTTAATTAGAAACCTCCGTTCTCCTTGCATATGCATATACTATGATAGAAAACTTTGAAATCAGATCAAAAATCTATATCAAGTGTTCACCATCAAGAATTGAGTGAAAAACCCTAACTCGGACTGGTGTAAATCTCCTCAAATCGTGTACTCGAATTTGGATCAAATAGATATGCGTATATAATGATCTAAATACAACTTATGTATTTATTTCATTGGTTCCTAAATTATACCTAATTATTTTTATTTACATTCAATTTTAAATCACACTTAATTTTCCAATAATATTTCCTTTAATAAAAAAATTCATTTACAAACCATTTAATAAATCATTTTATTTAACTTTACTTAAGTTTAATTTCATTTCATAGCTCAATTTCAAATTCACTTTCCTTAACTATAAAAATTATTCTTAATTCAATTTATTTTTTCTTAGTATATTCCTTTTAATATTAAAATTATTTGTGAACTATTTCATAAAACCTTACCTAAGTTTATAAACATCTTTTTTAAAGCACAATTTAGGTTTTATCAACACTTTAAAATTTAAGTTCATATTCTTAATTAATACAAGAATTCATTTTTTGAGTCATTTCATAACATATTACTTTAAGCCAAAAAACACTTTATAATGACTTATCTTCATTAATAAACATTTCCCAAGATTATAATTACCTTTTTAAGGAATCAATATTTTACTTAAGAAACATTACATAAGTTTATTAACATTCTATAACTCAAGCCCATATATGCAAAATAATCTTCAACTTCCTAAGAGCATATATACAATATTCAAAATTGTTTTACTTAACCAAATTCAACAAATTTAAAACTTTTTTAAAATTTCTATCTCTTCAAATTTATAAGATACAAAGACTTAATTTATTATAATTTCTCAAAACACTTAGCTTCAATTTCTATATACATTCAGGAATTTTCGACTATCCAAAATCATTGAAAATTCCATTTCGTTTTAATAAACAAAAATTATCAATAACACATCATAATGTGATGCACCAATCAAGCTACCTTAATGAATAAGATACTTGAGTCTATAATATCTTGTAGCTAAAAAATTTAGAATTTGAAACACCCAGTTTTTATTTGAAATCATTTTATATTATATACATATCTCCTTTAATATCAAATTATACTTTTAGGATTTTTAAATCAAGATCATTTTTACCAAAACACTTTAAACATATTTACCATGGTATCAATTCCCCACTTAGAAACTTGAAAATAAATGTTGGTGATATTGAAGCATCATCGAAATTATTTTCCAATGACCGAATTGAGTTCAATAATTTCTATTTTCTTCAAAGTCTTTTAAAAATATTTCTATTCCAAATAATACTAATATTATCTTTCCAAAATTTTTGAAAAACAATTTTCAAAACACCAGGAATTAAGTCCTCAAATTCTCAGCTTAAATCCCTATTTATTTATAAACTACATTTATAAATCATACTTATATTAAATTTTCACTTCCTTATGTAAACCATTTCACAAATGTATATCTTTATTTAAATTATAACACACGACTTTTATTAAAGTTAAAATTTAACCCAACATTATCATTGAACGCCTTATAGTCAAATTGTAAAACTGAATTCACAAGGTTTGCGTTTTTAATGTATCCACATTTACTTATCTACTTAACCCATGTAGTGAAAAAGAAAAACTACTCCAAATCACCCACAATAGTCAATGCTCATAAATTGGTCGGGCACGACTACTCAATCAACAAACAATAGCCAATGCACCTACTGGGTGAGCATGACTAATCAAACAATGAATGAAAATAATTAAAGATTATCATTTCCTAACAAACAAACACGACATTAATAATTATACATAGTTGATGAAAATTATTCCTTTACATCTATAAAATATATAATTTAGGTAGAATTATTTCATTACCCAATTCCAAAACAATACTGTGTCCACTTTCCTTGTTCAAGTGTTTAGAAACCCCTATTGATATACTTATTCCTTCTATACCAACGAGAATCCAAAAACACTCAACTGATAAATCAACACAATATAAAACACTTTTATAGCACTAACAAGTAGGTGCTCATAAATATATATACATTAAATCTCATCGGAGGGCTCACTTACCATATCTTAAATGAGTTAACCCCACACATGCCTAGATGTTCGCTTAACCTAAGCTCAGATACTACATGTAACAACCCTCCTTTTCAATTCTCAAAAGTCGACACTAATACATCCACGGTATTCAGGTGCAGAGCATCTGAGTGCTGAAAAGACAGACTGTTTGGGTAAAAAAATATACAGAACATGATCTCACATCGTGACAAGTAATATACAAGGTGAATGGGATCTTTAAAAAAGACTATAATAATCATACATACATCAACCATAATGCACTAAATAAAACATTACCCTTGATAGTTATAATTACCTATCCTCACAATTACCGATAAATACACCAACAAATGCAATGGAAAAATAGAATATATGTGAATACGTCTCAGGACTCCAGCTCATCTCTTGAAAGCTCGAAAGCATCCAAAATAGATGTACAAATATGCTCGGTCTGACCCGAGCATTATAAGAAAACAATGCCCAGATTAGTCTGGTAAACCAGCAAGAGAAACACATCTCAATTGGATTTATGAAGTTAGAAAAATCTTTGGTATCTCGAATGACCAAAACGCACATAAACAAAGACGGGTTTTTACCCTACGATAACCAGAACATTTCTATAGGAAATCCTCTGATATTATAATAGTGTCTATGGTTTAAAATAAATATTGAATCATAGCTGAAATTTTTACATTAATTAAATTCCAGCATAATAGGTACACAATCAAATCCGAAGGCTCATATTTGGAAATGGATTCCAACTATGAGAGGATAAAGGTCTACCCTTCAAATATGTACACCTCTAGATAAAATGTACAAAACGCTACAACACATTGCACCTTTGCTACTCAAGACCAGTCCTACCCCTTACTGGATAGCGCCAAATATGATAACCACTTGGTTGATCAACAACCATAATGGGCCTTGTAGCATACGTAGATATCGACTCTAGATAAAGGACGATCATACCCTAATGGGAGCGACATAATTAACCCTGCTGCATGTCCCTACTTTAGTAATTTTATTAGTTGATGAGGCTTGAGGCTACGATTGCCTTTTATATAGCAATTCCACTTAGAAGGATAACACTATCCTCTGGGCAGAAATGCAATGCCAGCATTCATCCATATAAGTTGTTCAAGATATAAACAACCAAAGACACTACTTCTATAACATTTATATGGAAATCAACCTCAAGATTAGTAGCAAATAGCCCTTACACTTCAATGGACTTCGCCTTCGATCCCTTCATCTTCACGATATCTTCAATAAATCAATTGAGTTGGATCGAAGTAGTTTTCGGATAATTCTATCTATCATGTCTCTTTGAAACAACCGTTGGTAGTTTCAGTAAACTCAACCCCGGTTTTTTCAGAAATAAATAGACGATAGACAGGAGCGAGGATCACCCCATAACCGTTTAAGTGGATGGATCTCCCTATCATTTGTCAAAGGAGAACGAGACGAGATTTATATGCATAGTACATCATTATTGAAGGTGACTGTACCATATTAACTACGTATTTCTCCTAGATATTTTCAAAGTTATATTTTTGCCAAGTTTTGATAGTCGATTATTTAACTATCAAGTAAAAACATAATCCAAACATAGATTTTTAAATCTGTAAGGGCAAATAACATTAGTTAAGCATAAAACAACTTTGGGCCTCTAAACTAATCATTTCTTTAATTTAAAATAACTTTGTAAATACGTTTATTAAAAATACTTTCATATATATATATATATATATATATATATATATATATATCATAAAACCTTCTCTACACCTTTACTTACCTTGAAAATAATCATGTACTTATCTTAATTGCATAAGTATATTAACAATTCCTTCCATTTTAAAAAACTTAGGAAAATATTCCCATATACTCATTTTAATAATTAAAGTATATTCACAAACACTGCATTTTCAATACTAAACATGTACTTATTTCAACAGTATAAGTAAATCTACTAATCCTAAGGAAGATTATTATTTCAAAAACCACATTCAAAATTGAGTTAAAACAGGGTCATTTAAAACCGAGAAAATAACACTATTCCTTCGGTACTCAGTAGGGAAAAAATAATATTTCCTACCACCAAAATTATGAAGGTCAATTTTGAAAATCGAATCTCTATTATAAATTAACTCTTTAATAAAATTCCTTATATAAATATAAGCTCTAAATTCAATTTAGAATTTCTCCCATAAAATATTATTTATAAATTTCATTATAAGTATTTAAAACATAACTGTAGCCTTCTTTCATAAATTTCCAAATTTGATAATACATCCTTTAAAATCATCCTACATGTTATTTATAAAATCTTATTAAACTTCTTTTTAAAAAATATCATTCATAAACTTATTTTACAAATTTCCAATATATTTGCAATTCTTTTATAAACACCATATTCTTTATAAAATCCTTTTTATAAATTTTCTAAGTATAATTACAGACCTCTTTTATATGACTAAACTGTAACAATAACCCCAAACCCAAATTATAAAAGAATTCCAAATTATAGAACTTGTATAGTTTTCATAACATGATCACCTTATAAATTTAAGAAAACCTCCAATGAAATTTATTTCTTCCATTGTCAAAATATTATGGTTCCCTTTTTATAATATATTACTTATAAAACCCTTCTTTGTATTTTATAACATACTTTTTGTAAATCTATTCTCTCCTCATGAAATATTATTCATACGTCGAATTTCTAACTTTCTGTCTCCTTTAAACCCGCAAAATCCTTTTTGAAAATAAAGACAATCCTTTTAAATTTTCTTTTTAAAATAAATATTTATTATTATAATTATTTCTATAAAAGCCACTACTTCAAAAATAATTATTTAAAACATTTACTTAAATATACATAAACTAGAATGAATAAATAATTTTGAAATAGAATAGAAAAAGTTTAAAGACTCGTTAAAATTAAAAATATCATAGAAATTCCCAAAACAGTCAGCTTCAAAATCAATCCCAAACCCAAATAAAAAGTTAATAATATTCCAAAGTACTAAATTGACGCCCGTAATTACTATACCACTTTAAAAATGCTATAACTACCCTTTTCTACTAAAAAAGTCAATTTTCACATATGTCTGTATCACATCCAATATGGCCAAATAGTCAAATTTCAGTGTTAACAACCTATTTAACAAAAATATAATTGTAATAAATAACAACTGAATAACTGAAAATTATAAATCATTGTGGTGAGAAATTCGGATTTCTCACCAAATTTTTCCCCTTATTTCAAGTTCAAATGCCAATCGCTTTTAAAAGCGAATATCTTAACTAAACAGCTAATAATTTCAACCAAACACAAACAGTAAATTTTATCAACTATTAAACAAACTGATTTATCCAAAGAGGTGAGTTATACTCACCAAAATTCTAGTTGCACCCAAATGTTCCGGTATGAACTAAAACCGAACTACATCCGAGTTTTAGCCTGAATTTCAACTTGCTCCAAATTCAACCAAACCAGTTCCTTTGTGAAGCTTTCATCATTACTAGCGCAACACAAAAATTTTGTCTCAATAGACCTCGTATGGATAGTGATTTTATAAGTTATTGCTTTTAAATAGAATTAACTAAATACTAATTAAATAATTAATTCCTTAATTACCCTTTAAAAGCCCTTCTTCCCCATTTCCAAATTCTACCTTCAAAAACATGAATACCCAGCTTCTCCTTCATGCTCGTTTAACCTCGATATGGAACACCATACCTTGAAATGAAAATCTAACATCACCATCAACTTCATCTCCTCGTAGTCGACTAGCCTGACACCACCATGTCTCAACCGATGCCCCACCTTCCATCGCGACCAGACAGTGGTGAACGAGCCAAAAAAATTGTCGCATTCTCTTCTAAAAAGCCGTGAGCCACCAAACTTTAGCCGAACGAGCTCCTTTGCGCCAAAAACCGAAATCCGAGCTTCTATTAGCCCATCTCTCCTCCAATCAAACTCAAGCCCGAACCCTAGTTCGTTTTGTGAATTTCGATAGCAAACCCCGATACCGATATAGAAATGTAGATCTCATTATTATGCACTCAAAGATTCCTTCTTTTTATTTTTATGATTCTCTTGGATTTTTTTTTTGAATTTATAAGAAGAGGATTATGTTTTTCTTTGTTTTAATAATGAAAAGGAATGTAATGGTAATGTAGAATCAAATGGAAGCATGAAATGAGAGATAGTGTATGAAGCTAAGTGTTTGGTTGTACTTAATTTGCTAATTCTGACATTTCATCATACAAATTTTTATTCGTGTATAAACACCGAATCGATAAAAAAAATACACTCATGTTCAAAACTACGACGCGACCCCTAAACAATAATAATATACAAAGGTTATCATATTCTACAAAATCATAAAACACCATCGTTTGCCGATAAATTGTCAAATGATTTATTTGATATTTTTTGGACTAAAAATTATGGAAAAATACAAATAGATTAAATTAAAAATACGTCAATAAAAATTGAGTCTCAAGAATTAAATTAAATTTTCTTATAACTTATTTGGGCCATTTATCATTATAGATAAATTTACAAACTGAATTCGTCATTATTATTTAATATTTAAAAGGAGTTAAATAAAGCTATTAAATAAATTAAATTAACATTCAATTATAAATCCCATTATCCGAAACACAATTTAAATAATAGTTCACAGTTCAGATATTTTAAATAATCCTTGTATTTGAATTCCTGATATTAACTTTAAAGTAATCCCTATATTTGAATTCAAATTATTAAGCCTTTCCAAACCAATATTTTAATATTTAAAATTAATTAAATATTCAAAATCAAATGAATAAAATTTTGGGTCATTATAGCCACTATGAAATTTCGGTAAGGAAAAATGAGGAATTAGGAGAACTATTAAATTATTTTTATTTTTAAGAAAGCAATCAAAGGAGAATCAATGCCATATATTTTTCCACTTCTTTCTAGTTAATTTCTTGCCTTTTCAAGTCAAATTTGAAAACCTTTCCCTTGCCTCCTTGTTCGACCACAAATGGATAGATGTGTAGCAAAAAAATCTTCAAAAATTATTTAATATTTATTTCATTTAAATCCAATTTAAACTGTCCACTGATATCTTATATCGATACGTGCATTTATAACTTTCATATACACGTTTTATTAAACATTAATTTTATTCAAATATTAAATAAAATTTAATAATTAATTTTACAAAATTAATTAAATTAATTTACAATGATTATAAGTTAATTAAATCTTATGGTTTATTTAAAGTATTCATCATTTCGGTTGTGCGACTCAAAGGCGTAAATTCAGTCAGCAATTAAAATCGAACAATTCAAATATCAACATTCACACATCATCTGGCTAGTGGTTCGATATTTCGGTTGAATTTTGTCACTTACACATTATTTTGGCAAAATCTAATTTTACTTATTATAAGCGATACCCAACAGCGACGACTATTTACACCAATTCTCTTTGTCAATACTATATCACATTAGGACTTATGAAATTTTGTTTTGATCAAAATTCTCATATTTTCCACATTCAACTTAGTTAATTCATAAATAAAGTTTTTGGTTTAATAGTACCAATCATTATTAACAGCGCTACTTTTTCCATAGATTTTGAGTTTTAGTTGACTGCAGTTGACCATGATACTTACCCAATATACCCCAGGAGACGAATTCCAATGCTTCAATTCAGACCAAACTATAGTTGTTAAGTAGACGTTATGCCATAATTTGAGTATAATAAAAGTGGTGTATCCATATTGAAGATCAATAGTATTCTCAATTCAAGAAAACTATGTAACATCGTCTCTTCAAGATTCTCTGTTTCACCTTAGTTATATTAACTAGTAGGAAATTCCTAAATGAGCCATGCCATAATTATCCAATAACTATAAGTGCATAACCCCTTGGTTCCCCTAGCAGTCGTAAGTAATACAACACCTAAAATTCGAAGAGTGTTATGTACTCTAGTCTCGACAGATGAAAAGATGTCAGTTCTCGAATCATCTAGACTAGGAATATTTAAAATAATATGTTATTCTGATATGATAAATTTCTCATGATTACAACACATTTTAATTTCTATCACTTAACATAACACTTAAGGATTTCTGATTTAACGTACTTAAATTATACAATCACTTAACATATCACTATGTGATAAGTATATAATAGAAAGACAAACACATTTTATTTTGAATAAGATTTTATTGTAGGGCTAATAATTTACAATAAATTCCATAGTTGCCCCTAAGGCATAACACTAACTCTATCAATTGTTTCTTCTAATTAATTCCTCAATCTTGTCCTTTAAGTGCATACACTCTTTATTTGTAACGATCCCGATTTTTAATCAAATTTAAATTGGTAATTAAAATAAATTTTTGAATAAAACTGTGAATTAATTTGAAATTTTCAAATTTAATAAGATATCTATTTATTTGGGTATTAATTTTAAATTTAATTGGGGCTTTGAAATTCTAAATTAAATATCTTATAAATAAAAAAAATTGGATTTGAAAACTATATAATTTTACCCTAACAGAAATTTGTTATCTAATATACATATGTGTGTTTATTTATATGTATATAAATTTATTTTGGATTTCATTTTGAATTTAAAACTCTAAAATAAATATTTTAGAATATAGATTGAATTTAATTTGGGGAATTCAATTGTAAATATTTACAAATAAATTGGGTTCGGATTTATTTGTGAATTTATTTAATAAATAGTTTGAATATTAGAAATAAAAAAATAGGATTTAGATTTCTATGTTTTAAAGAAACTGATATATATATATATATAAATATTTATAAAGGATATAAAACTATAGATATATCACTTTTGAAATCAATGAGTTGAATATAGTTTGTATAAACATAAAGATATGTTTCATAAATTAATATAGATAAGGGTTTAACATAAAATAGTTGTTTATAAAATTAAGCAATATAATTAAAATAAAGGGTCAAAACATAAATCTATAAATTAATTTAAATAAAGGTCTAAAACATAATATTTCTTGTTTTAAACAAGTGTAGGCTAAGGAAAATAGAAAATTTAACAAGTGTTGATACAAATATTGACAAGTGTTGAATTAATTAACAAGTGGAAAATCATTCTTTTTCTTTTAAATTAAATTTATAAAACATGCAAGCCAGGCTGTTTTCATTTTTTTTAAAACTTCTCAGATTTGAGAAATGAATTCAAAAAAAGAAAAAACACTAAAAACATAGCAAACTAGAATCTCAAGCCAGAGATAAAATGCAAAGAATTCAAACCTGAAAACAAATAGCTACAGTTCATTCCTGATCAAAGATCAGGACCTGGAAATCTGAAGCAAACCGATAAATGATCATCTCAAACAAACTTGTGTTTTCTGACCAATTCAAGCCTGGAAATTAAAACCAACAAAAAAAAACAAATTAAAATATGTTTTCGAAATCTTCAACCTGGAAAACTAAAGATGGAAACTTGAAGTCATGCTAAGGAAAACAAGAAGCCTGAAAGCAATTTAATAAAAATCCAGATCCAACTAGAAGATAAAGTAGATCAAATCACCAAAATAAGAATTCAGACCAATGGAAATTACAACAAACAATCAAATCCAGATCAATAGAATTATGTTCCTCTCTGCTCTGTCAAATCACAGGTGAGCAAACTCATTTATCCTTGCCTATAACCTTTGATATGGTGATTGATGTTTGAAATGTGGTATGAAAATATTATTTATTCTTGCCTGCATGTTGAATATACAGATATATATTGATATGCATGAATAAGTTAAGCCTGTTCTTAAGTTACAGGTTCACTCTCATCAAAAACAAATCAATATCTTTTTATCTCAACATTTTTTGGCCAAGATTTCTAAATGAAAATTGATCATAAGAATATGATGTCAATTTTAAAAATAATTCCAGGTATTTAAATTTAGCAAATACTTTAAATTTATGGAAATTACAGTGATAATTCAACATAGGTCACAAAACTATCATTTCAATTTCAGATTTCAATCGTAGAACCAGATTCGTGTTGTATAATCATGAATTTTGATAGTAAATTTATGATTTTTTAGTTCGTAAAAATGGAGAAAATTTGAGTTGATCAATATTCGCATTTCTGTCAATTCTCAGAGATTGACGTCGAACTGGGCACCGAAATTAATGGTGAAGGAAGCTGATGTATAGGAAAGCATGAGAAAATTGTTCGCAAGATTTATAGTCGAACATGGAGGATGAGCGTGGTTGAAACAGGGTTTTATACCTAAATTTGGCTCGCGGGGTTTCTGAGGAAATTACGGCATCGTGGGGTGATCGAAATCGATCGCGAGGGAATGGATCAATGCATCACGACGTGGGGAAACTTTGGGCTTGGTTGCTCATGACTAGATGATCAGAGTTGATGGCTTGACGAGAATTTTGATGACTGGTTCGAAATGATGGTGGTGTCGACTCATTTAAAATTCGATTCTCTGGTGATTCGTCGAAACCGTGTGGTTGTTTGGGGTGAGGTTATCAACGGGGATGTGTGGGTGATCGTGGCGATGGTCGAAGTAGCTTCGGTCGGCGGTGCAGTTGCACACGTGTATGGTTGTATCTGGAGGTGACTGTGATGTTAGGGAAGAAGATTAACTCGAGTTTGATCTCGAAGAAATGAAGTGGTGGCTCGAATAATGTCTCGGGTTGTTTAATACGATAGCAGGTTTTTAAAATCTAAATAAAAACAGACAGAAAAAAAAGAAGAAGAAGAAAAGAGAAGTGCTAGGGGTGAAACTCCGGGAAGAATCAAAGTAAGGCTTGGGAATTTTGGGCTTTAACTTGAAGATGTTCTCGTGTTTGATCGATGAGGTATAGAGGTTGGCTCGGGTCTTATTAAACTTAATGATTTAAAGATTTTTCAAGCAATTTGTTTTACCAAAAATCTTTAAAGTGAATTTAGAATAAATATGTTTTCAAATAAAATTTTAAGCCAAGTGTTAAAAGTAATTTATTAAATAAATTATTAGAATAAATCCTAAACCTAAAATTTAATAATCAAATATAATTTGGAAATAATTTGATTTGGTTTTGAAATAGTTTTATATTTGATTAATTATTTACTCTCGAAGTGTTTTTCAATTGTGATTAATTAATTAATAAAATAAATAAAAGATTAATTACTTAATGTGATTATTTAAAAAGAATTTTTATGTATAGTTATTAAGGAATAACTACTTAATGAAATGGATTACTCAATGTAGTCAATAAAAGATTACTACATAATGGAACCAAGGGATAATTATTTTGTGATAATAATTAAGGAAAATTAATTATATGGTTAGTTATTTATTAATTGAGGCTAATTAATAAATGATTAAAGCATGATTAATTAAGATTAATTAAATAAAATGGTAATTAATTAAGGAATAATTAATAAATGTAATTAACTAAGGATTGATAATTAAGGTTAATTTTTTAATAATTAAAGGTTAATTTATTTATTTATTAAGTTTGATTAATTAATAGTTAAAGGATAAATTAATTTATTAATTGAGGCACATTAATAAATGATTAAAGGGTAATTAATTAGATGGTTTGTAATTAATAAATATTAATAAACCAGGATTTGTAGTTTATTCATAAGTGATTTATCTGATTTAAATTAACAAGATAATTAATTTAACTTACTTATGGATGACTATATTCTATTGAATGCTGTGAATTGTTTGACATCTCTACTGTGTGATGCCTTGTGATATGAATTGTTTTAATTCAAGCTGTGATGAATGTAATTTATTTTATCTATGATTTATCTATGGATCTATGAATGGAAGATAAGCGTTATAGATTATACCTCTGATCGATATTGATATGCTTGAATCTGTGATGATTGATGATGTTGCGCTATTGTGTAAAACCCCTGGACTACACCAAACACACACAAATATGGATTGCACGAGGAAATCGGTTAATTCACAGATTTGTGAAATGGTTATAAAACTGAATCTTGAATTCAAATGTTTAGGAAATGAAATTAGGTTAAATATGAAAAACTTTTAAAAAGAAGTTTAAAGACATGAGTTATTTGAATAACTTGATAAAGTTTGAAATTTAAATAATATGATTTAAATTTGAATTCAAAATTTGAAATTGAATTCTATAATTGGAAATCATGGTTTAAAAAGGATATACAAGTTATAAATGTGTTTATATGGGTTTTAAACCATTTTAAAAAAAATATTATTTTGGAAATTTGAATTTAACCCAAATTTTATACTTAAAGAGCTTTAACTCGTGCAAATGTAATAGGATTTTTTCAAAATGAAAACTATTTGTTTTCAAATAATAACGGCTTTCATATGAAGAAAGGATTTCCAATTTGTATTGAAAGATTTCAAGTTTGAAATGGAATTGAAATAGTTTTGAAAGCTATAATTGAATCTTTGTGAAAGATTGTTGAACCTAGTTTTGAAATTGAAAAGGATCTAAAAGGTGTATCTTTTGTATAAAAGATTTGAAATAGAATTGTCTTTGAAAGCTATGAATTGAGTCTTTGATTGATTTAGTTAATCCAATTTGAAATGGAATTGTTTTGAAAAACCGTGAATAAATCTTTGTGAAAGATGGGTGAACTTTGTGAAGTGAATCTTTTTGTTTAAAAGATGAAAATGGTAATTTGTTTAACCATTTGAAAGAAAAGTTTTGGGTAACAAGTTGTGACTTAACTGAGATCCCATTATCCATATGTTTTAAAATATTGCGCTCACTATTAGGTTTAGTCGGGAGAGGACTTTGTGTCGTATAACCCATTCCGAATAGTAATACGACGATATGGATATCATTTGAAGACCGGTGGTGAAGACCGGGTGTCTTCGAGAACGATAGTATAACCCGTCGAATGACTCTGCATTGAGTTGCTCCAGTATAGAGATCTCCATATGTGATGGGGAGTCCGATCGGGATTGAGGATGCCCGAATTGCAAGGGCTTCTTTGAAGTTCCTACGGTTCTATTCGAACTTGGAACAGACTTGTATGGATGTGTGTCTAACATTACACTTTGAGATGTAAAACCAGTTTCTATCAAATACATTTCTGTTTGGTGGCGGAGATTTATTCTCTTAGCTTAACACCCTTCTCTGAGACGTACGATCTCAGAGGTTATGTAGTTGATGGTTACTAGTGATACATTCCCAATTTGGTAATGTGGCATACGAAGTGCTTCTGATCATTTGTTGATCAAATCATGACTTTGTGAAAAGTGTAGCTTTGTGGACGAGACTTCGTCGAGCCTCACAACCCGATTATGGTCGAAACAGGAATCGTTGCAGCAAGGTTATTTGGGGGTAGCACCCCTTGAGGGTATGACCATTCCCTTCGGGATAATACGTGATATCATGGTATGGAGCCTAGATTTTTACTTATGTTGATTTTGAAGGTAGTATCATGGTATGGAGCCCAGATACTTTGCTTTGTGGTTGTTGGTTGAGAGGTACCTCGAATAATGGTTGGTAACGACCGGGGGATGGCATACTCGTGTCAGTAGTTACCTAGTTACAGAGGTAACCCGACCTTGTGTTGGCAGAGATCAGGTTAGGTTCTCGGGGACGTCCCTCCAGAAGCGTTTCATTTTGTGTGGGAAGTTCGTTTGCCTGACCATTAGTTGGAAATCCAAAAAAAACAATACATGCCCTGTACGGTTTTAGTTGTATAACCTGCCATGGAATGTGGTGGTAACCTTCTATTAAACATGGTAGCTATAGTAGGCATAAGTGCGAAATGTCTATGCTGGCTAAGATTAATATTATACTTTCGAAAGGTTTTCTGCACTATGCACTAATAATAATATCAAAAAGGATTTTGCGTATCAAGCATGTTTGACTATCATAAGGAGAAATCTCCTCCATGTTTGCGCTTGAATTATGTGTGGCGAGAGGCCTTGTGGCAGTTTCATTTTCCAAAAAGCATTGCAAATTTCTTTTAAATTCTTTGTTTTGCTTTTGATAAAGATAAAATATTTTTGTTTGCTCATACCAGTCCGATGACTGACCTGGAGTTTATTGTTCCCTTCCTAAACTCTGGGTCCCTACAATTTTCCACACGAGCAGTCTAGAGTTAGGATTTTCAGATAATCAAATAGTAGGTTTAGATTCGATAGCATTCAATCTCTGGATATTGGCAATCGCATTTGGATTGAGTTACTTCACTACAGTGTTGATGGTGGTTCGAGCTTTTGGTTCAAGCTACCTTTGGTTTGGAGTTTTAGCGGTGGAGTTTCTTGATGGTGTTTTGTATTCCGTTGTAGCATTATATATTATGCTTTGATATATTTGGGTGATCAGTGTTGTATCATACTTGGATATTGTATTCATTGGAGATATATGACATTATTCATTTCCTTCCATTATGTTGTTATACTTAATGTGGTATAAGCTCCGACGAACCAGATTCGACATTTGAATCTGCGACATTTGAATATAGGTGATGTATTCGGTGCCGATTTTCGAAGGTCGAGTCAAGGTCATTATAGTTGGTATCAGAGCTTAAGGTTAAACTTTAGCTTAGGAGTATAACACATTAGGTAGCTCATTAGAGATAGGGTGAAGTATACCCTAGATTGAGTATATCCCTAAGATATCCGTCCGTATGCCTTAGTAAATTCTCTTACTATCCACTGATAGTGAGTATGAGTGCAAGAAGAGGACGAGATAGGAGACAGGGGAGTATCACTACAGATGGTCAATACCCTATAAAAACAAGGAAACAATCTTTGCTCTATCAATCTCCTTTGATCCAGTTTCAATTCTTCGATGGCTTCGTGGCAGCTCGAGGGAGAAGCTTTGGTGTGGTGATGGCCCTGCGAATCGTGTAGACAAGTTTCTATCTCATATTCTCTTCATCAAATTTCTATCAGCCTTTCGTTTTTAAACTTTAACGAAATTGAAATTTTATTGGAATAAATAGGTAAATTAAATACGAAGTTAAATATGAAGATTTGTATTGATAAAGCGATTTCGATTAAACTAACTTTGAAATTCTATTTTCTTGTGCAAATCCAAGTCCGAAGAGGGACAAGCTAGTGTATATTTCGAGATATTCTGACCTGAGTTGAGTATCAGTTGGTCTATTCTTTTGGGTCCAAATATATTCTACGAATGGTGAGTTATCCCTTCGAACTAACCAACGCCCTGTATATTTCGTAGATCTGGTGACCCGAGTATCTTGTGAGATATTGAATGAGTTCGTTCTCATAATTATCGATGATATTCTGATTTGGTAAGCCAAATACAGAATAGATGTTCAATTTGATCTAGAAAACTATCTTTGTGTGTCCATCTTTTGTTGTCTTCCTAGCAAATTTCGAGGAAGAAATTTTCTTAAGGGGGGAAACTGTAACGATCCAATTTTTAATCAAATTTAAATTGGTAATTAAAATAAATTTTTGAATAAAATCGTGAATTAATTTGAATTTTTCAAATTCAATAAGATATTTGTTTATTTGGGTATTGATTTTAAATTTAATTGAGGCTTTGAAATTCTAAATTAAATATCTTATAAACAAAAAAATTGGATTTGAAAATTATATATTTTTATACTAATAGAAATTTGTTATCTAATATATATATATATATGTGTGTGTGTGTTTATTTATATGTATATAAATTTATTTTGAATTTAAAACTCTAAAATAAATATTTTAGAAAGTAGATTGAATTTAATTTGGGGAATTCAGTTGTAAATATTTACAAATAAATTGGGTTTGGATTTATTTGTGAATTTGTGTAAGAAATATTTTGAATATTGGAAATAAAAGAAAAATTGGATTTGATTTCTATATTTTAAAGAAACTAATATATATAAATATTTATAAAGAATATGAAACTATAGATATATCTCTTTTGAAATCAATGAGTTGAATATAGTTTGTGTAAACATAAAAATATGTTTCATAAATTAATAAAGAATAAGGGTTTAACATAAAATAGTTGTTTATAAAATTAAACAATATAATTAAAACAAAGGGTTAAAACATAAATCTATAAATTAATTTAAATAAAGGTCTAAAACATAATATTTCTTGTTTTAAACAAGTGTAGGCTAAGGAAAATAGAAAATTTAACAAGTGTTTATACAAATATTGACAAGTGTTGAATTAATTAACAAGTGCATATCATTCTTTTTCTTTTAAATTAAATTTATAAAACAAGCAAGCCATGCTGTTTTCATTTGTTTCAAAACTTCTCAGATCTGAGAAATGAATTCAAAAAAAGAAAAAAAACTAAAAACCTAGCAAACTAGAATCTCAAGCTAGAGATAAAATGCAAAGAATTCAAACCTGAAAACAAATAGCTTCAGTTCATTCCTGATCAAAGATCAAGACCTAGAAATCTGAAGCAAACCAGTAAATGATCATCTCAAACAAACTTGTGTTTTCTGACCAATTCAAGCCAGGAAATTGAAACGAGAAAAAAAACAAAACAAACTAAAATCTATTTTCGAAAAGTTCAACCTAGAAAACTAAAGATGGAAACTTAAAGTCATGCAAAGGAAAACAAGAAGCCTGAAAGCAATTTAATAAAATCCCAGATCCAACTAGTAGATAAAGTAGATCAAATCACCAAAACAAAAATTCAGATCAATGGAAATTACACCAAAAAATCAAATCCAGATCAATAGACTCTGTTCCTCTCTGCTTTGTCAAAACACAGGTGAGCAAGCTCATTTTTCCTTGCCTATAACCTTTGACATGGTGATTGATGTTTGAAATGTGGTATGAAAATGTTGTTTATTCTTGCCTGCATGTTGAATATACAGATATATATTGATATGCATGAATAAGTTAAGCCTGTTCTTAAGTTACAGGTTCACTCTCATCAAAAACAAATCAATATATTTTTTTCTCAACATTTTATGGCCAAGATTTCTAAATGAAAAATGATCAATAGAGTATGATGTCAATTTTAAAAATAATTCCAAGTATTTAAATTTAGCAATTACTTTAAATTTATGGAAATTACAGTGATAATTCAAAATAGGTCATAAATCTATCATTTCAATTTCAGATTTCGATCTTAGAACCAGATTCGTGTTGTATAATCAAGAATTTTGATAGCAAATTTTTGATTTTTTAGTTCGTAAAAATGGAGAAATTTTGAGTTGATCAATATTAACATTTCTGTCAATTCTCGGTGATTGACGTCGAACTGGGCATCAAAATTAATGGTGAAGGAAGCTGATGTATAGGAAAGCATGAGAAAATTGTTCGCAAGATTTATAGTCGAACGTGGAGGATGAGCGTGGTCGAAATAGGGTTTTATACCCAAATTTGGTTTGCGGGGTTTCTGAGGAAATTGCGACATCGTGGGGTGATCGGAATCGACCGCGAGGGAATGGATCAATGCATCACGACATGGTGAAACTTTGGGCTTGGTGGCTCATGACCAGATGATCAGAGTTGATGGCTGGACGAGGATTTCGACGACTGGTTTGAAATGATAGTGGCGTTGACTCATTCAAATTTCGATTCTCTTGTGATTCGTCGAAACTGTGTGGTTGTTTGGATTAAGGTGATCAACGGGGATGTGTGGGTGATCTTGGCGATGGTCGAAGTAGCTTCGGCCAGCGGTGTAGGTGCACACGTTTATGGTTGTATCTGGAGGTGATTGTGAAGTTAGGGAAGAAAATTAACTCGAGTTTGATCTCAAGGAAATGAAGTGGTGGCTCGAATAATGTCTTGGGTTGTTTAATACGATATCAAGTTTTTAAAATCTAAATAAAAACAGACAGAAAAAAAAGAAGAAGAAAAGAGAAGTGCTAGGGGAAACTCCGGGAAGAATCAAAGTAAGGCTCGGGAATTTTGGGGTTTAACTCGAAGATGTTCTCGTGTTTGATCGATGAGGTATAGAGGTTGGCTCGAGTCTTATTAAACTTGATGATTTAAAGATTTTTCAAGCAATTTGTTTTTCCAAAAATCTTAAAAGTGAATTTAAAATGAATAAGTTTTCAAATAAAATTTTAAACCAAGTGTTAAAAGTAATTTATTAAATAATTTTTTAGAACAAATCTCAAACCTAAAATTTAATAATCAAATGTGATTTGGAAATAATTTGATTTGGTTTTGAAATAGTTTTATATTTGATTAATTATTTAATCTCTAAGTGTTTTTCAATTGTGATTAATTAATTGATGAAACAAATAAAAGATTAATTAATTAATGTTATTATTTAAAAAGAATTTTTACTTAAAGTTATTAAGGAATAACTACTTAATGAAATGGATTACTTAATGTAATTAATAAATGATTATTACTTAATGGAATCAAGGGATAATTACTTTGTGAAAATAATTAAAGAAAATTAATTAAATGGTTAATTAATTTATTAATTGAGGCTAATTAATAAATGATTAAAGCATAATTAATTAAGATTAATTAAATAAAATGGTAATTAATTAAGGAATAATTAATTAATGTAATGAACTAAGGATTGATAATTAAGGTTAATTTTTTCATAATTAAAGGTTAATTTATTTATTAATTAAGGTAGATTAATTAATAGTTAAAGGATAAATTAATTTATTAATTGAGGCTAATTAATAAATGATTAAAGAGTAATTAATTAGACAGTTTGTAATTAATAAATATTAATTAACCAGGATTTGTAGTTTATTCAAGTGATTTATCTGATTTAAATTAAGAAGATAATTAATTTATCTGACTATATTCTATTGAATACTGTGAATTGTTTGATATCTCTACCGTGTGATGCTTTGTGATATGAATTGTTTGAATTGAAGCTGTGATGAATGTAATTTATTTTATCTGTGATTTATCTGTGAATCTGTGAATGAAGGATAAGTGTTATAGATTATACCGCTTATCGATATTGATATGCTTAGATCTGTGATGATTGATGATGTAGCACTATTGTGTGAAACCCTGGACTACACCATACACACACAAATATGGATTGCACGAGGAAATCGGTTAAGTCACAGATTTTTGAAATGGTTTTAAAACTGAATCTTGAATTCAAATGTTTTGGAAATGAAATTGGGTTAAATATGAAAAACTTTTGAAAAGAAGTTTTAAAGACAAAAGTTATTTGAATAACTTGATAAAGTTTGAAATTTTAATAATTTGATTTAAATTTGAATTCAAAATTTGAGATTGAATTCTATATTTGGAAATCATGGTTTAAAATGGATATACAAGTTATAAACGTGTTTATATGGGTTTTAAACCATTTTTAAAAAATATTATTTTGAAAATTTGAATTTAACCCAAATTTTATACCTAAAGAGCTTTAACTCAGACAAATGTAATCGGATTTTTCCAAAATGAAAACTATTTGTTTTCAAATAATAATGGCTTTCATATGAAGAAAGGATTTCCAATTTGTATTAAAAGATTTCAAATTTGAAATGGTATTGAAATAGTTTTGAAAGCTATAAATGAAACTTTGTGAAAGATTGTTGAACCTTATTTTGAAATTGAAAAGGATCTAAAAGGTGTATCTTTGTATAAAAGATTTGAAATAGAATTGTCTTTGAAAGCTATGAATTGAGTTTTTGATTGATTGAGTTAATCCAACTTGAAATGGAGTTGTTTTGAAAAACCATGAATAAATCTTTGTTAAAGATGGGTGAACTTTGTGAAGTGAATCTTTTTGTTTAAAAGATTAAAATGGTAATTTGTTTAACCATTTGAAAGAAAAGTTTTGGGTAACAAGTTGTGACTTAACTGAGATCCCATTATCCATATGTTTTAAAATATTACGCTCACTGTTCGGTTTAGCCGGGAGAGGACTTTGTGTCATATAACCCATTCCGAATAGTGATACGACGATATGGATAACATTTGAAGACCGGTGGTGAAGACCGGGTGTCTTCAAGAACGATAGGATAACCTGTCGAAGGACTCTGCACTGAGTTGCTCCGGTATAGAGATCTCCATAAGTGATGGGGAGTCCGATCGGGATTGAGGATGCCTGGATTGCAAGGGCTTCTTTGAAGTGCCTTCGGTTCTGTTCAAACCCGAAACAGACTTGTATGGGTGTGTGTCTAACATTACACTTTGAGATGTAAAACCAGTTTCTATCAAATACATTTCTGTTTGGTGGCGGAGATTTATTCTCTTAGCTTAACACTGTTCTCTGAGACATACGAGCTCAGAGGTTATGTAGTTAATGGTTACTAGTGATACATTCCCAATTTGGTAATGTGGCATACGAAGTGCTGCTGCTCATTTGTTGATCAAAGAATGACTTTGTGAAAAGTGTAGCTTTGTGGACGAGACTTCATCGAGCCTCATAACTCGGTTATGGTCGAAATAGGAATCGTTGCAGCAAGGTTATTTGGAGGTAGCGCCCCCTCTGGGTATGTCCATTTCCTTCTGGATAAAAAGTGATATCATGGTATGGAGCCCAGATATTTACTTATGTTGATTTCGAAAGCGGTATCATGGTATGGAGCCCAGATACTTTGCTTTGTGGTTGTTGGTTGAGAGGTACCTCTGATAAAGGTTGGTAACGATCGGGGGTTGGCATGCTCGTGTCAGTAATTACCTATTTACAGAGTTGACCCGGCCTTGTGTTGGCAGAGATCCGGTTAGGTTCTCGGGGACATCCCTCCAGAGGCGTTCCATTTGGTGTGGGAAGTTCCTTTGCCTGACCATTTGTTGGAAATCCAAACAAAATAATACGAGCCCTGTACGTTTTTAGTTGTATAACCTGTCATGGAATGTGGTGGTAACCTGCTATTGAACATGGTAGTTATAGTAGGCATAAGTGCGAAATGTCTATGCTGTCTAAGATTAGTATTATACTTTCGAAAGGTTTTCTGCACTATGAACTAATAATAATATCAAAAAAGATTTCGCATATCAAGCATGTTTGACTATCATAAGGAGAAATCTCCTCCAAGTTTGCACTTGCATTGTGTGTGTGGCGGAAGGCCTTGTGGCAGTTTCATTTCCCAAAAAGCATTGCGGATTTCTTTTAAATTCTTTGTTTTGCTTTTGATAAAGATATTCTGTTTTTGTTTTCTCATACCAGTCCCATGACTAACCTGGAGTTTATTGTTCTCTTTTGAAACTCTAGGTGCCCACAATTTTCCACACGGGCAGTTCAGAGTTGGGATTTTTAGATAATCAAATAGTAGGTGTAAATTCGATAGCATTCAATTCTGGATAGTGGCAATCGCATTTGGATCGAGTTGCTTCACTTCAGTGATGATGGTGGTTCGAGCTTTTGGTTCAAGCTACCTTTGGTTTGGAGTTTTGGTGATGGAGTTTCTTGATGGTATTTTGTATTCCGCTGTAGCATTGTATATTATGCTCTGATATATTTGGGTGATCAGTGTTGTATCATATTTGGATATTGTATTCATTGGAGATATATGATATTATTCATTTCCTTCCGCTGTGTTGTGATACTTATTGTGTTATAAGCTCCGGCGAACCAGATTCGACGTTTGAATCTACGACATTTGAATATAGGTGATGTATTCGGTGCCGATTTTCGAAGGTCGAATCAGGGTCCTTATATTATTATTGTGTCTATGAGTCTTTTGGAAATGACAGTACCTCCCAGAGCATTATTCTTCTTTTATAACCTCTCTCAGTGATGGCTTTCGACATTTCACTCTATTTTAGGTCGTAAGATAAATATTTTCCATGGATCCATTCAACTTTGTATATATAACTATCTGTACAAATGAAAGTGTTTCATATGGTCCTCCTTCTTGTCCCCGGTTTTATTATTCTTCCTTTTATTACCACTATTGATGATGTTTTTGCTATTACCACCTTACTTAACAACCTTTTTACTCTTCAGTGAACTACTTGGTTGCGTATGGACTCCAAATTATAATATCTTCTCCATTTTGCTTCTTCCAAGCATAGAAATTTGTTATTTATCTTGTAAAAATCCTTCAACGTAACCAACTATTCACAGTCATCCATGTTCTAAAATTACAATCATATCCACTCCACCAAGCAAAGCCATCATCACTAGGTTGTTCTTTGGATTTTGATCTTAATCTATAGCTACACCGAATCATTTCGAATATCCACCTTCCTTTTTTATATGCTTTCTAGAAAAATTGATTCTTTTAGTTGCACGAAGTGAAACCGAAACTTATTCAAAAACTTTTTTGTCGATTGGTCATATGACCTTACGGATCTTGGCTCTAGGCGGTAGAACCACATCATTTCTAATCCTTCCAAAAAAGGGAAAACACCTACATTTTACATAATCATCGACCATTGCACCATTCATTTGCAAGTTGCATCTAAGAAAGTGTTGCATAAGGATATTTAGTCCATTATATAGCCACATGTATGACATTGTAAAATTCCTTAAAAACTCAATCAATATGATCATTATAGTACACTAATTCCAACTACAAGAAGATGCCTAATCATCCTCTTGATTTTCATTCTAAATTGATCTTTGAATTTATTCATTGATTATATCATCAGTTCCTTCATTTCTTCCTCGACTACGGTCATTGGATGCCTCATCGTGTTCTTGGCTCCGTGAATGACCACGACGGCCATTGTTAGAGCATTCACGACTAGCTGATTGATGCCTAGGTCTCCCTAAGTAAACGGTGTCCGCTTGTCTTGACCTTCACTATTGTTGATCATGGCTACGTTCCCTAGATACGTCTCTCTTGTGAGAATCTCAATCAACATTCCTCAAGATCATCCATTCATGGGTTCATAGCATGACCATCTCCTGTGTCAACATCATGGCTATTATTATCACTCCTCCTTGATGGATTAGTACTGATCCATGGTCGTTCAATATTAAGGTTTCAAGTCTTGGATTTTGGAGAAAACCTCATGTAAATATTTTAGCTAAAATGAAGGAGAATTTAAACTCTGATAACTAACCAAGCCGTTAAGTCACGAATTTCAAAGAAAATCTCTGGCTGATATCTAGAGTGAGATGAAGAAGATTTAAAACCTTGATCAATACCGATTGATTCAGGAATGTTATCTCTAGTTTGATTTCTTTCATGTTTTCATTTTCCTCCCCAACTCTTTCCTGCTTTGCTCTTTGCCTTTCCACAGAACTTCTTTCATCCGATTTAGTTGGAGATCTCCCTCATTGTAACGACCTGCAATTTAACTTAACCCCTTTAAAATATGAATATCAATATAATTTTAAATAACCAATAAATGGATTTTATAACTAAAATAAAATTATTTTTAATAATAACTAATGATGATTAAATGATTTTTAAAATGTGTTTACAAAAATAAATAGTTCAAAAGAAATAGAAAATCTGAAAAGCTTTTGCAAAAATCCTGATTTTTATCATCAAAAAAATTGTTTAAAATGTTGCGAACACATTAGTACACTTAAAAAAATACTTACGTAAATAATTAGTGTTTAATTAGGTATGTTAGAATTATAAATATAAGTATTCTTAAGGAGATTAAGTGATGCGATAATTTTCAAAGGTTTAAGATTAAAATAAATAAGATAAGGATGAAATGTCACATTCATACTTACACATAAGTACACTTAAGGGTACTACATGATGGATATTAGAACTCCCCCTCATTCTAATGTGTAAAAGAGAAGAGGAAGTGATGGGGTGATGATGTGTCATGATATGAATGGACGGCATTTGTACTTAGGGCCATTTTCGTAATTTTATGATTCCATTTTATATAAAACTAATTCAAAATTTCTCTCTCCTTCACCATTTCATTTTTCATGTTTTTCAAAGTTTTTATGTCTTCTTTTTAAGCTTTTCAAGGTGTTTTAATAGCTTTCATTTAAATTTAAAAGGTTAAAAATCAAAGCTTTTCCTTTTAGATCCTTTTAAATTAACTTGTTTACACTTATTCCTCCTTTATACCAATTTTCTTTCAGTTTCAAGCCCATAGACACATATATCACTAAGGATGAGCCTTGTTTTCTCCTACACTGAACCACTTTGGCACTTTAAAGCATCCAAAAATCCATTTTTTCAAGTCAGAAGCAAAAGATCTCGGTCGTGTTCAAGTTCATGTGGAAGTTAGAGTTGAATTTGCAAACTTCATAGTGAGTAAATTCATTTTTTTACACTAACGCTTTGAAATTTATTTCCTTCATACTATAATCACTATTTTGTTGCTTGGTTAATATTTTTGGATGCAAAGTTTGTGACTTGGTTTGTGCCTTAAATGATGACAACTTGGTAGTTAGTAAACCTTTAAAATTAGTTGTAAAGTTCGAAGTAAAGTTTGCATAAGTGATGTCTTCTTATGTTCATGAATATTGTTCACTTTACATATATGCTATGTTTATGTTATGTAATGTGATGCTTGGTGAAAATCAATACGACATAAAAGTAGTTCTCGAAGTGTCCGTATAATGACTATTGCTATATCGACACTTTTGGAAAATACCATTTCTTAGATATCTTTTGTTTTACTTTCAAGCTTGGGTTTTACTTTACAAAGCTAATTAATTTTCTGAATGAGAATGGATTTAAAATTAATTTACTAATTTAATAATCACTTTAAATTTAATCAATTATTTTAATTAATGAGGATTAATTTTAATTGATTATCTTAATAACAATGTGTTTAAATTAATTAATTACTTTGTTAATAATGTTTAAAATTAATTAACCATTTTATCTAACGATTATTAAGTTTAATTAAGCTCTTAAATAATGATAGATTAAAGTTAATTAATTATTTTAATTATGGTGTTTAAAAATTATTTAATCATTTTTTATCAATTACTTTTAAAGTTAGTCAATTAGTTTCAATTTAATTAATCTTTTATATTAATGATATTTTAAATTATTTAATAATTTTTAATAAATGATGTTTTAAAATAAATTAATAAACTTAATTAATGAGATTTAAAATTAATTAATTAATTTAATTAATAACGCTTTAAAGTGATTAACCCTTTTTACTTATGAGTATTTAAAGTCAGTCTAAAGACAATTAATCACTCTTATTGATGTGAGTTAAAGAATACTAATCAATTTAACAATAAATTTATGTTATTAAACCCTTTTTACAATGGTGTTTTAAAGTTAGTAAACAATTTTGACAAAGGTGTTTTAAAGTTAAAAACTTGTAATGAGAAGCCTAAGCACGAATTTAGTTTTAAAAGTAAAATTTCAATTCGATTATGAAAAAGAAGTTTTCGTAAACTACATCGCTTATATGGAAAAAAATTTAATCATACTATCGACACTAAATGTCGAGGTATGGAAACTTATTGCTATCTCGAAAGTTAAAATTATCGTTAAGGCAATACCTAAAGTTAACACTACTTTCACTTGTCCGGCTCCATTTTTAACCAAAAAATAGTACAAGTTTGAAGTCGACGAGTAGTGGTAGGAATATGAGGTTTACTGTCTATATACGGTCATTTTGTTATCCTCGATAGTCGGTTTGTCGACTATCGATTGCCTTTGCCTTCCTTGTTTTTTATTCTTCTAAAACGATGCATTAGTCATTTGAGCTTTGTTATCCTTTGTCGGAAATGACTAAACACAAAGGGCGAGTGGGGGCCAAGCTATATAGGGTTGCTCCCATTAGGGTATTTTCGCATCCACTCTAAATTGGATCCGGTTGTGCACATCATGATATGAAATACTCGGATACTCGGTAAAAGTTAGTAGAGTCCAACATGGAGGTATCCGAGAGCCATCAGAGTTCTCAAATATATATTTTAGAGGTATACTTTCGATAAGGGTTGCACTCTCCTAGCCATTGTTGGTAAATTTCTTTTCCTTATTGATTCGAACCTTCAAATTTATTTTTTTAATTGCATCGGGAAGAGTATAGTACTCTTTCCGATGTTAATTATTTGTACCCATTCTTTACATTTGGTTGTTGTTCTTGTGAGAGGAAATCCGTTCCATGTTTGGCGAGTTGGTCTCACATGTTGTTGTTTAATTACACTTATTGTTTAGAGTTTTACTCATGCCAGACATATTGTCTGACCCGAGTTGTTTGTTTTCCTAAACTCTCGGGTACTCATTTATATTTGAGTGGTTTGAGTGTAGCAGGTCTTTATGGCCTCTTTTGAAGACGACATCAAAGTAGGAGGCCTTTATCTATTTCGTCGTCTATTTCTTCCATTTGTTTAGTTCTTGTGACTGTATTTTGTTTCAGCAAATGTAAAGGCATGTTGTGATAACTGCCTAAGCTGCTTTAGTACTTTTGTATAACTCCGATAACTCCATGTTAGAGAGTAACCTTATGTACTATATTGCTGTTATATTCTATTTAACAGTTTCGTTGTGAGATTTTCTGTTATATTCTTTATTTTTATCCCACGACAATTCATCTTTTGGAAGCTTAGGCAATGACACATGAATATCATGGATGTACTAAGTGTCATTCGTAGGGGTCAGAAAGGTGGGTCGTCACACTCATTCCTTGATCCCTTGCATGTGATCCATCTTTATGAGGAGCTTGCCTTATTGTTGCACCTTGCCTAGCAAATTATTCCCCAGTTGATTGCTATGTCGCCACCATCTTTTGATTGATAGTAGTTATCATCCTTTGCAACTCCTCTCTGCCTTTCTGGGTTTTTCTCCGTTCATGTCCTATCGAACCCCTATGGAGATTCTATCCAAATTCTAGGAGCAATAGAGATCTAGCATGATGATCCAGTTCCCAGTGAAAGCACCAAAATATATTAGCCAAAAAAATAGTCTAACACCCTTAAATGCTAGATTTCGAGAAGATAACAATTCCATGCCATAGAATTGTATCTAAAAGGAATTAGATCAAAAGAAAAGAAATGTAAAAACGAAGAAGAAGAAATAGAAAAGAAAGTGATAATGGTTTATAGGGATTTGTCCTTGCCTACACATTGAATATTCTTTTATTCCTATAAGACTCTAGATCCAAAGGACTTGCAACCACTATTCGGATTTCAATCTCAAATTGATAACGACGGCAGTCCCCCCTATGAAATGTGAAAACAATTAATCAAGAGTCAAAGTTTTTTTCTGTTGTAAGCAACCCTCTATTTATAGCTAATGTAGGCCATAACTGGGCTTCTGGGTCAGCAAATTGTAATAAAATTCATCAAACACCAAGATCCAAAGAGATTGGAGATTGACTAGCCCAACTCCCATAAAATATATGAATCTGTACCTATCGATGAATTTAACCAATTCCTTGTATTTTCTCCAATGTTATACAGGTATGGTTACTTTATTTGTTGGGTTAATCTTGTTTTGATGCTTCTAAACTTGTTCCTTTATGTATTCACTGCGAAGAAATGGTGACAAAATGAGAATTTTATGGGTCGACACCGATCCATCTATGTATCAATACCGATCTATCGACTTAACCACTTTTGCCTCCTTTTCTTTAACTACTCTTCACACTCAATCGTCTTTGAATCCAATATACATTCCATTTTCATTTCGTAGTCTATTTCCAACGAAATGTCGTTTGCGAAAAATACCACGTGGAAAATACCAGACAACGTAAAGACATAAATAACGTCAGAATAAACTAAATGCATAATAACAAGTTTATTCACAACTCGTTTATTTTCAACTTACGAATAATAATACTTTACATTCAAGACCACATACTTAAATGAGTTACACAATATTAAATGTAATCTATTTAAATAAATAAAATTAACTAGTTTATTCTCAAAACTAATCTCATCTTGTAAGTTCTTAAAATATGACATTTTTATCATGTCTATCATTCCAAAGATATAACAACATTCAAATACAAAGATAAATAAATAACGCTAATCTTTAAAATTTATAATATATTTATCCCAAAGAATTTATATGCATAACGTCATTCTATTTTAACAACATTTAAATTTAAATTGACAATTTATACTTTGTAGTATTAAGTGTTACACTAATACATATAGTATGACAGAGCTTATGATAATGTCGGAACACAATAGATGAATAGAAACGGATCTAAGATAATGTAAGATAACAAATCATGTTGGCGTCCTATAGCAGCTAGGTAAACTGACCTACCCGATTGCTTGACATATACCAAATACGGTATGTGATGTGCTTGACATATTAAAGATTAAATACTCCAGGATAATTAAATTCATGGAGCTCTGAATGAACATAGGATACCATATCCCCACCGCGTAAACTGCAGTTTTAGGTTCAGTGTTACATAATCATTAACGATTAGATGTTTAAACTAATAATCATCATCATTATTAGTTGGCTCATATAACATAGTACGTGTCCTCTTTCACACTAAGCTGGAATTATATTTGACCATATTTCCACCAAATACTAAACGAAAATGCAAAATCATTCATAAATTGTCAAAACTATGAAAATGATGTGAACCCAATTAACCACATTAGTTTGTCAATGGAGAGCACACCAATTTCTTTCTTTATGGTTCAGTACCGAAGTTGGCCAAGTTCACTGAAGACTTGTATGAAGAAGTTACTGTTCATGTTGACTACCAAAATGCTTAATTATTCTTCCATTTACACTGGATATGTTATTCAAATATCCAATTGTAATTTTATATACGGCGGTCAACTATACTTTGATTGAAGCAACTGATACATTGACACACACACATACATAGCTACACTTTCAGTTCAATACACTGGCATGGTTAGATTATTTCTTGTTCCTACTGATAAGTAAAATAAGAAATACACCCCCACATTGAATAGCTTTGTTTTTCTTTTAATACATACATACATACATACTATATATACATACATACATACATATATATACATATATATATATATATATATATATATATATGCACACACACACATATATATATACACATATATATATAAAGTCTATTTAGACATAAACATGGACAAAATTGATGACACAATTAATTTTCACCATTAGATTGCCCCCTGATTTCCAGCTTGCATATAAAGACGGAAATACTTAACGGCTGAGATGCTCTGTGTCTCCAGTTTGTGTCTAATTGTGTGTGTAAATAACCGCTATAATAATAATAATACATATGGTCACTAGCTTTTTAAAACGATGAATGACCTTGACTTCCCTCTTTTTAATCCTTTTGTATAAAAAATTAACTCTCCGTTGATTAAAATAAGCAAGCCGTCCATGTTTTCTCTTTCTTTATTAGTTTGTTTTTGCTAAAACCTTGAAATTTGCAAGGATTGTATAGATGCGTTCTCGAACATTCCAAACCCCGAGAGTATTGGAGGTCGGTTTTGTTTCAGTTTGAGTTTTATATTTTGTATTTTCAAACATGCATTACAAAATTTGAGGAGTGCGTGCGAGAAGATTTAAAAATCTTTTCCGAATGAAGAAACGTTGTTCTAAGCGTTTTTGCGACATAGTAACTAATAAGTATTACTTAACCACCAATAACACAAATCTAAATTAGTTGGAATTTTTGTGTACATGATTAACCATGGTATATCACATAGAATGGTAGGTGAAACTTTTAATTGAGCCTACACCACGATATTTTTCACAATAAAGTCTTACACAGTGTCGTGCTCCTAAAGAACATGTTAAACCAACAAATTACAATGTAGTTCCTAATGAGATTGGGCATGATATATGTTATTAGCCCTACTTTCAAAATGTTGTAAGAGCTATATATAAAATACATAACCCTATTTTTCTTGCACAAGATAAATCAACGACGTTCAAGGAGAAAGAAATTACCCGTATAGAAATGACAACAAACATACAAGTGTTTCAATGCCAGTATGACAATATTGTAAAACACTACTCCAATGTCGCATATATGTCATGTCTGACGTTGGGTAAACATGCTTGGGAAAAAGATCTCCCACACCTTTTCTACGACATGCACGAGTGAGGGGGACTGGGATTCCAAACGCCATCACCACGCCATTGTTTTTCAATGTCATTTCTGCGACATTACTTTTCAACACCATTTCCATGACATTTTGTCCGATATCATTCCTGGGACACTATTTTTTTGACGTCATTTCAACATTTTTCGTAAGACTGTCTAAATGTTGGAAAAACAAGATTTTCTGACTTCATTTCTACGGCTTTCCTACACTATGCCTGCACCCATTTTGATATAATACTCCTAAATTTCTTTCTTTCAAACTGAATCAATAAATATCACAAAATGGCCATTTCGGCAATGCTAATAGGAAATAATAACAATATTTCATGTGAATGAATAAAAAAAAATCAATATCAAACACAATACCAAACTCGTTACCAACATTAAACAACACATTATTCAAACTAAACACTACGCTCGCAAGTTCTAGAATATTTTACCAATATCACATCATATCCATTGTACATGTACACACACACACACACACACACACACACATATATATATAATCATAAAAAATCCCTTGATCCTCTTGACTATGACTCAACTCTCGATTGAATTGTTGTTGAAGCATCTCGTAGAGTTGTTGATATTGTATCCTAAACTCATGAATCTTCTATTTTTGATGCTCCACCTTCTTTACCAACTTAGCTTTAGTATATGCTTCACTATAGATGTTGCTATCAGTAACATCCTCGTATCGTTGTATTTTGTCAAGCTTTATATTATTTTTCATATAATTTCAAATGCACTAAAAATCCATACATCTCATATAATATCATAATAACATTTATATAAAAAAAATTATTTTTATAACTGTTTACTAAACATTATTCAACTAAATTTATCTATAATCACATTTATTATATTATTATTTATATCATATCACAGTCACATTTCTACATAAAAATTTATCTACAATAAAAGTTGAACTAAACATTATTTAACTAATTCAGCAATTAATTGATTAGTGCAGAAGAAAATGTTTTACTAAATTTTAAACAATTACCATCAGAATATTGCCATAGTTAGGGTTACCTCCCCCCTTTTGGTTAAAGCAGCAATAAACACACGAAATTCTTCCTCCTCAATTTCTAAGGTTACGTTCGTACATGAATTTTCAACTCTTCAATAGCTAGATATTTTGTTTATTTTTTATCATTAAAATTAACGAAAATTTACTTATGTGTTTATTTAAATCAAGTTATATGGATGACTTACTCTAACTCCGTAAAAGTGTCATCAACTATTCACTAGTGGTCAATTCCATCATCGAGTTAAACTTGTGAGTTATATAATAAATGTCCTAAGGTTTCGGTTCTTTATGAAAATCATAAACCTAAAAAATTAAAACGACATATATATTAAAACATATTAAGAAGCATGTATCTTATCATTCTGATGATGTGCATATCATCTCGAACCACCACAATGTAGCTTTGAATTTGTTTTCCTAAAAATATTTTTTTTCTACATGTGCTTTAACTTCAGGGATCTCCTAATATGCTAGAAACTAATCATATATTTTATAAAACAATTGTCGGTGCTTCTTCCTAGTACTTTTCATATTATGCATCCATTCTTGATATTTCATGCTTACTTCACGGCTTATAGCTTCTTAACAAGCGCTGGTGAAGCTACATCGCTTCATCATATGAACTTTTTACATGTAATTAAATGTATTATCGATAAAATAATATAATTAATACACACACATATATATATTATTGTTATAAAATTATTTTACTAGTGATAGAGTTAAGATGTGTCCTATAGGTAGTTATGTAATTTGATTATATAACCTAACTTATATATATATGTACACATACGCTTTTGGTTTTATTTTCTTTCATGCATGTTGTTATATAGAGATATAAATAACGAAATATGTACATTAAACGTATAGAAGTATAAAATCCTTAGAAATATATTTTATTGACGGTAGTTATTGAAGGAACCTGGTATGTTTTGACAACGGGTGGAATGTGTAAATTTCAATAAAATTGGACCTTAGCGGGCAACGAATCTAATATTAGATTCAATCTTGTTTAATAATTATATTTAAGTTGAATGTTTTTATTTATCTAACTAATCAGTTGATCAGATATATTAAATGTGAGTATATGATAGAGAGAAGGGGTGGCAACTAAGGATAAAGTAACAAAAGAGAAAGAGAAAATCAATTAAAAACTAATGAGAGAATAATGTTTTATGGATATGATGGAAGCCTATCTCATTCTCTCTTTAAAATTTCTCATTTGTTGTAATATGTATAAATCATAAGGTTGTATATTTAAATATTAGATGGTTAATATTTTAATCCTCATTCTCTAACACAAGCCTATAAATAGAGCTTAACTGATTAGAGTTATGATGATATATATGAAAGAAGATTAATAAAATCTATGCTATCTCAATTTTGTGCTTGTCACTTATTTTATGTGATTTTAAACAGGCAATTCATTATTTTGCTCAGCCATTCAATATAAATCGTATGAATTTAGAATATTTTGTAAAATGATAATTTTGATATTGCTACTACAGGAGTATGTTCGAGGCATGAAACATTGAAAAGGTCTTATCTGTATTGTGCGTCATCCATCTTTTCTCCATACAATTTCGATTAAGTGATTCTAGACATAGCAGACTTATATTCTCTTACAGATTTGAAGCCTTGAAACCTCAACTTCAACCACTATTGCTTAGTGTTCAAAAGTACGACCATCTTATAGTGGTCATAACGCTCCTTCTGAGAGTTTTATAATTAGGAGGATCTTTTTCTGTTAAATATTCTGTTTAAAGATCATTATGAATATGAGGTCTTAAAAAATATCAAAGCCTTCGCTTTATCTTGGCGGGACGTATTGTTATTATCGATAATACATTTTTTAAGCATTGAGATTGCAAGTGGATTTCGACATCAATATCCATAATAAATAGTTATCTCCATAGATGTCCAAAACTTTGAATTCAAGCTTAGTTATATTTTCCATGTTATGAACTAAATGAAGAAAAAAATCTACATAAGAATAAATTTGGAATATCTAAAGGAATTGAAACATGATGTATTAATGAAAAGGAAAAGGAGAGAAGAATCCCAACCAATGCAATCATGTTGATGTCTTATTCTATGTTGACATTAATGAAATTAAATCATCACAACTTATGTGTAATTGCAAACAAGCTATAGCTATTGCATCACATCAATGAAAAATAGTACAACAAGCAAGCATTGAAAACTATCAATTGTAAGAAATAAAGTAGTTGAAGAATATATTAGCACCTTTTTAGTTACAATATCATGGATAGTTGTTGCATATTATTGTAGCTCCTTCTGAAATGAAAAGAAATAATATAAAAAGGCCATCGATTTATCGTGGATAAGAAAGATTAGTGAATTTTTGTATTGAAAATTGTACTACTGAGTGACATTAGATGTGTATATATAGTAGGAAAAATAGCCTGTGATTATAAACTAGATATAAATGTAACATTAGCAATAAATATCAATGCAAAAAATAGAAACACGTTGGAACTTATCTTTTGAGTACTTGTAGCACTGTAATGAAGTTAAAAGCCTTCATATTAGCACTAACTCAATTATTTATTTTTCTTATATAATAAATGAAATGGTAATAATAAATATCAATGTAATAGAATATAAGAATAGTGTGACATTATCTTTTGAGTACTTGTAGCGTCGTAATGAAATTAAATGTTTTCATGCTAGCATTAACTCGTTTATTTTTTTGATATAACAAATGAAATGGTAGTAACAAATATCAATGTAAAAGAATAAGAAGATGGTGAGACTTTATATTTTGAGTACTTGTAGCACCGTAATGAAGTTAAAAGCCTTCATAATACCACTAACCCATTGATTTATTTTCTTATATAACAAATGAAATGGTAGTAATAATTATCAAAAATAGGAAGAAAATTGGTTAGAGCATACTCGACAATGTCATAAATAGAATTGTGAATAATAGCTCCCATAAACAAAATGTATGTATCTAATAACATATCATAATCCCTATCCAACATATGCGTGTGTGTGTGTCCTTATAAATAATTTCAGATCCATTTTTTTTATTGGAACTTTCGGTTCTTTGTATGAAAAAACTTTAAACTTAATGATTCATGGAAAATCAACCTTCTAACATTATAATAACTACAAGTTATTAACCCATTTTTTAATGCTAAAATTAAGCTTGTCATGTATGCTTTTATTGATGTTTCCATTTATGTCAGATGTGCTAAATCAAGATCAACATTGGATTTAAACTATGACATGAACTTCTACTTGCATATTATTCTTATATATTTTCTCTTAGGAACAATGACATATTCCTTTGGAAATAGTTTTCACAATTTTCAAGCAAATAGAGCATTGTGCTGATAATGTACTATAACATAAAAGAAGAGATAAACACAAAATTAGCATGTTTTCACAATCTTATTGTAATGACCCGTAAATTTTAACTATTTTAATAACGTAATTAACTAAATTTTTCATGAAATTAAACAATAAATTTAGTTTTGAAAGTTTGATATTTGAAATACGTCTATTTAAACGTGGCAAATATCAGATTTTCATCAGAAAATATATAAGTTAGTTCTGCTCTGTAATGTTCGATTTTGATTTAAATTAGTTAATTTGATGAAAATAAAACATTTTCGAACTCTGAATATTTTTATACAATAAAATTGTGAATCATTTTCTGAGTGAGATGTCATATTTTGTTTCACCGAATTTGGACTGCTATTACTCCGTTTACATTATTTTCGGCAAATTAGCAGCAGTTTAGCAGCGAAATATCGAGTTTGATAGGATGATCGTATCGCTCATATTTATGTACCATTCTGTTTATTTCGTCATGGCAATCTCTGTAGTATATTCATTCCTGCAATTCGGCGTCCAGTACGAGGGAAATCGGCGAAACGATTTGTTGTAACGGTATCCATTTTGAGCCTTTGGATTTTCTATATCCTTTCATTATCCACCGTGAAATAAAACAGTCATAAGCCATATTATTTTTGGCTTTTGACCTTTTCTATTCCCAATGTTCAATATAATATGCCGGTGGTCCTTTCGTTTTCGGTCTCTCCCTACTTTTATTTTCGTGCATCCTCTCTTTTATTCTGTCGTTCATTTGAAAAGAAAAATTATAAAATAAACCAATATATATTTGCTTGCTCACATTTTGCCCGAAACTTTCTCATCCCTTATTTTCTTTGAATCCACCCATCACTTTCGAAGCCTCCGCCAACCACCTCCCTCTGCAGCACTCTAAATCCACCATGAAACCCGTTGGCCGGCCTCAAGCTTCCCCACTAAACACCATGGCTACCCGTCTCACACCACAGCCCCTTCTCCCCTCCATCCTCCGCTCATCAACCTTACACGTTCCAAGCCCTACGTCTTCTATACCATCACAACTTGTAGCCGCAACATACCTCCACCTATAGTCATCCGATAGTCTACCCAAATCCGAAGACAACGCGTTCCCATGCACGCCCAAACCCATAGCCACATCTCCTCCCTCGCCATCTTCATCTGAATGACCGCCTTTCCCTAGAAGCCACTAGATTACACAACCTGAAGCAACTACCAGTAGATGAACCCAAACCCATAGCGTGCCAAACTCCCCTACCCACTGTCAGCCAGCATGCACCGTGACAGCCTCCTAACCCACTTACCCCGCACGGTTCGCCCACACAAACCTACTGCAAACCCTCTGCCTCCTCGCTTGTCCTCACACCTAGCGTATGGCCGAACCAAATGCCTCACTCTGGCAGTGACCCACGCCACTATGCTCCACCCAAAACCTCTCACTCCCTGACCATCAACCGCCTGGTCCGTCTCTTTGTGCGAACTGACAACTGGCCTTGCCTTCCCTACTGCCTCCTCCGTTGTTAAAATATAAGTGTGACGACACGTCTTTCATTCCACAAAAGGACGCATCATCAATAAGAAAGAAATAGGTAGAAAAAGAATAGATAGAAAGAAAGAACTAAGCAACATCAGAATCTCACATCGGAAAAGGAACAAAATATAATATCACAGAACTATTACATAGTCTTTACACATCAGAGTTACACAATTACACAACATCATCGCATTAGACGGTCGTAAAGACCTGTCTATCCATTACATTACAAAATATTATAGACAAAAGACTTCAACTCAGCGAAAATAGATATATAGATACAACAAGGCTCCTACTCCAAGCTTTTCCAAAATTCATCATGCAAAACCTGATCACTTGGCTGCTCATAAAAATTTGAGTACCCATGAGTTTAAGAAAAACAGAATAAACTCCGGGTCAGACGTGGGTCTAGTGTGAGTAAACGGTTAAGTTGTTTAACCTGAAAAACCTTTGAAATAAAAGGTATCTCATAAGACTCTCCACAAATAAACACAGACAAGTTTTTCCCTTATGATAACCAAAACATTTGATAGGAAATCCAGTTATATTATAATAGTGTCTAGGGTTTTCAAATAAATATTCACATAGCCGAAATTGTTACACTCATTAAATTCCAGAATACATAGGTATACAATCAAGTCCGAGATCACTTATTGGAGATTGCATTCCATACGATGGAAGGACTACTGGGGTACCGTCCATCACAGTACGTGACTTAAATCACCGTACCGAGGATCCACCCTGATCCCCTGCATCACAAAGTCGGAACTACCCCTTACTGGATAGTCCGAATAAGACAATCCTGCAGTTGTGGCCAAACAACCGCCCACACAGACGGATAAAAAGGGACCTCTAGACAGGGGAAAATCTTATCCTACTTGGGTGCTACCCACTTAGCCTTACATGCACCTCCCTTGTTTTAGCCGTTCCTGGTTGATGGGGCTTGAGGCCATGATTACCTTTTAAGAACACATCTTGGAATGCTCATCGTCCTCCATTGACGATGGTCTGAATAGGATGCATCCATACAAGTCCATTCCAGGTTTGAATGAAACCAAAGGCATTATCTCGTTACACTCGTTTTGAAATCACCTTCAGAGTTAATGACAATAACCCTTGCACTCTGAAACTCCATCTCGATCTTCACTTGAGATTTCACGACATATCGTTTAACATGGATCAATGTGGTTTTCGGACAATCAAATTTGATATCCAATCCCGGTCTCATCGAAATCCAAATGTCGTCTTAAAGGTCAAGTTGTTTAAGGTTAAACAATTTAATTCAATTCAATACTTTGAATTCACACAGCATTTGTCACAGATAAATATCACACATTTATCACAACTATATCCAACATCACATCATAGAATATCATAGATTATCACACTATAAATATCAATCAATCCAGACATTCTACTCAAACAAACATCCACAAGCAGGAATTATTAATCCATATTATAATTAATTTAATTATCTTAAATTAAATTAATCATTAAGAATTTATTACCTAACCCTGCTTAATCAATCATTATTTAATTACAATCATTTAATTAATTAATCATTCTTTAATACCTTATAAATCAATTAATTAATCTTTAATTACCGATTAATTGTACTTAATTATTGATTAATAAAGTTTAATTATTAATTAATAACCCTTATTACAAATTAATTAATTCTTAATTACCAGTTAATCTATCCTTAATTACCAATTGATTAATCTCTAATTACTTAATTAATTAATGTTTAATTACAACTTAATTAATCTTTAATTACTTAATTAATTAATCTCTAATTATAAATTAATTAATCTCTAATTATAAATAAATTAGTTTAATTACTTAATTAATTTATTCTTAATTATCAATTAATTAATGTCTAGTTAATTAACTATAACCTTAATTACAAATTAATTAATCCTTAATCATTAATTAATTACTATTTAATCATTAATTAATTAAATTAATTAATTACTCTTTAATTACTTTATTAATTTAATTGATCATTGATCATCAATACATTGATTAACTTTTAAGATAAATCATTTATCTTATTAATTACTTAGTCATCAATTATCATATAGATTTCAAAACATTTTATCTTTGATTAACACTTAATTACATTTTATATTAAGTTTTAAAAATAACTTAAAAAGAATTTTAACTTAACAGATTCAATTTAAACAAATCATAAAACTTCCTTAAAACACTTAATTTTAAAAACATTTAGCATATAATAGTTTAAACTAGATTGAATTTAAATTTAAAACTTGCTTTATAAGACTTTTAAAAAAAACTGTTTAAATTCTACTTCGGGTCCAACTCGAAAAACACTCGAGTCCTGACCCGAGAAAATCACCTTTCTTATTATTATTTTTAAAAATTTGGTTATTTAAAACTTAAATCTGTTACACCAAAAACACTCATGATAACCCGAAGACAACCCGTGCAACCCTGCACTTTCCCCAAGTATCCCTTCGAGCCATTTTACTTACCAAAACAAGGACACCAAAACCCACCGTGCATGTGCACCGATCAACGGCGAAGTTTCGGCCTCAAGATCACCACCGACAAGTCCTCTTCCACCACCTTTGGACATCTGACCACCCAGAAACTCGAATCAAACCCAAAATTGAATTCGAGTAATTTGATTAAGCGTGGAACCAACCCATCACCTGAAAACTTCCTCGAACTGCCGACACCGACCACCAAAACTCCTGAAACTCCGGCCACACCCTCGTTGGCCTTCCATGCTATCGTTCCCCTAGGTCCGATGATCCCCGATGCCCAGAGATGTCGCAACAACTCAAATCCAGACCTCGACCAAATTTAGGGTTTAAAACCTTCTCCAACCAAACGTTGCCACCGTAGTGGGTAATAAAACCACCTGACATTTTGCCGAGACCACCTAGCTTCCTCCTACCTCCAATAAAGACCCCGACCACCCTAAGTCCTCCGACCGCTAGAAAAGCCCAAACACCATTTTCTGGTCAACTTCGAATATCACTCTCGATACAACACTATAAATTCTGAATTTCCTTTTAAAAATCATAGTTTTCAAAGTCGATTCATGTTATATACTTAAATCAGCAAATCAAAATATTTGATTTTAACATGTTTTAAAATTTCTACTGTATTTTCTATTTTCCAGATAAAATTCCAATTAATTTTACTAAAATTTATTTTTAAAACTTAATCTATGTTTAAACAAACATATCTTATTTGAAAACAAAAACCTATCAGAGAATAGATAAGCAGATTAGAAATTTTAATTTTAATTTAAACTCTGTAACTATAAAACAGAGATGAACACAGATATATCAGACATTCACAGTTATATCGCCCATATTTATCAACATGCAAGGCAAAGTTTCACTCATGCAAACCATTTATCACATCATTACTTCAAATTCCTATCTCATGCAATAGATTTTAAACAAAAATATAAGTTTGTTTACTCACAGGTAATTGCTGAACAGAGAGCTATAACTGAAATGCCTCTGATTTGAAACTGGAAAGCACTTGGTCTTTTGAAAACTTGATTATGTTGCTTAGTTGAGATGATCAAGGCTTAGTTGTAATGATCTTGCTTTGGCGATTCAAGTTGAAGAGTCGTTGCTTGATAAAACTGAAACTTTGATTTGCTACAGGTTTGTAGATAGGTGGTTGTTATTTTAATTCTCTGGTTAGAAATTTGATTACAGCCTTTTTGTTTTGAATTAACTTTGGTTTGAGAAAGTTTACAGGTTTGTTTTCTTTGAGTTTTTGAAAATGAGAATAGGAAAAGAATGGAGAAGAGAAGATATTGATATATATAGACTTAATTTATGATTACTAAAAATAAAAGAAAATAAATAAAAAGTGGCACTTGTTTAATTTGTTAACATTTGTCATTTGCAACTGTAAATTAACTTACACATGTTATTAAGATGATTTCATAAATTAACACTTGTAATTATGCATGTTTTAATTAATTTCAAAATGGTTTATCAAACTTTTATATTAAATTTACAATTTAGTAAATACATTTCTTAATTTATATAAATAAAATCTTTTAAAGAAAATAATATAAAACAAATTATTCTAAGGAAATCATATGTAATATATTTTATATCCAAAATATTTTAAGATATCTATTTTTTTGAATTTCAAATTTAAATTCAAATTCAATTTAAAATCCAATTTAAAATCAACACACACACACACACACACACACATATATATAAATATACATTTAAACAAATACAAATTTAATTTGTTTGAAAATAATAATTTCATTTAAAATATACTTATATCTATATATAAAAGCAACATATTATTATTTGTTTGAAAAATAACAATTTTACCAATTTTGAAATAATTTATAAAAGAGATTATCATATATTTATTGCTTGAAATTTCAGGGATATCACATTCTTCCCCTTAAAAGAATTTCGTCCTCGAAATTTAAAACAAAAGATAATCCAGAAACTTTTATTTCAAACAATTCAAGCATACATATCAGCCATACATTAACAACCAACAAACAATTCATCCAAACAAACATCACTAACTATCTGGACACAATTCCGAATAGGCTTTCCTAACACTGTCCAGGGTTTCCCAGGTACAATCTCCGGGATCCTCACTCCACTGCACCTTGACCAGCTTCAACACCATGCTTTTGAGTTGCCTCTCATCTTGATCAACTATTTAGACTGGATGCCTGACTACAGATAAGTCTGGTTAGATCTCTAAATCTTCTTGCACTTCCGGCTCCATAACTTGAGATGGATCGTGCACGTATTTCCTCAAATGAGATACGTGAAAAACATTATGAATTCTAGCTATCCAAACTGGCAATTCAATCCTGTAGGCCACAACACCAATTCTCTCAAGCACTCGGAATAAACCAATATACCTAGGAGTAAGTTTTCCCGTCTTTCCAAATCCGATCGCTCCTTTAATCGGGAAAACTTGACAAAAACCAAATCTCTAATCTCAAATTCCAATTGCCTCCATCTCTTATCCGCATATTTCTTCTAGCAATCCTGCGCTACTTTTATTCTGTTCTTGATAAGCTCCATCTTCGCAGATGTCTCTCGAATCAAATCTGGACGAAGAACAATACGATCTCCCGACTCTACATAATATGATGGTGATCTACATGGATTCCATATAAAGCTTTATAGGGTGCCATCTTGATACTCGCCTGATAACTATTATTGTACGAGAATTCCACTAAATGCAGACGGTCCTCCTAAGATCCACCAAAATCCAAAACACAAGCCCTCAACATATCCTTAAGAATATGATTCAGCCTTTCAGTTTGTTCATCGGTCTGGGGATGATAGGCTGTAATCAAACTCAATCTTATACCCAAAGCTTTCTGTAAAACCTCTCAGAATTTGCTGTTGAAGATAGGATCATGGTCACTTACAATCCTGACTAGAACACCATGAACTCTAACACTGTCCTTCAAAAAAATCTCAGCCAAAGAGACTGCAGATCTGGTTGCCTTAACCGAAATAAAATGGACGCTCTTGGTCAAACGGTCTACGATTACCCAATTTCCTTCGTTTCCCTTTTTGGTCCTTGGCAAACCGTCGACGAAATCCATTGAAATCATTTCCCACTTCCACTTTGGAACTTCAAGAGGCTGCAACAAACCCGCGGTCTTCTGTTGACCACCTTTCACCTACTGACAGATTGCACATCCATTGACGAAAGCAGCAATATCCTTCTTTATACCCTTCGACCAGAAGACTTTCTTCATATCCTTATACATCTTTGAAATCCATGGGTGGATGCTCAGCCTGGAACAATGACTCTCTGATGGAACTTCTTACTTTAAATCGTTGAGATTCGGAACACAAATCCTCCCATTGATCCTCAATGTTCCTTGGTTACCAATCTCAAAACTGGAACACTGACCATTCTTTACTCTCCTAATGATTTCACACGATCTTCTATCTGATCCTTGCTTACTTGTGATCCTTTCCAGAAGAGACATAACAACTTTCAATATAGACAGATCTGCGTTCCTACTAAGAGCATCCACCACAACATTCGCCTTTCCTGGAGTATAGTGGATATCCAGATCATACGATGCCAAAAATTCTACCCACCTCTGCTGCCTCAAATACGGATCCTTCTAGGAGAAAAGGTACTTCAAAGGTTTATGAACCGTGAAAAGCTCGAACTTCCCTCCTAACATATAGTGCCTCCAGATATTCATAGCAAAGATGATGGCCAACAATTCCAGATCGTGTGTAGCGTAATTCTTTTCATGTGGCTTTAACTGCCTGCTCGCATACGCAATCACCTTCCCATTCTGCATCAGCACTGCACCTAATCCAACTCCACAAGCATCCGTGTAGACCTCAAACTTACTCTTACCATCAGGAATAACTAGAACAGGTGCACTGGTCAGCCTTTCCTTCAAATCCAAGAATGCCTCTTCACACTTGGGGGTCCACTTAAACTTTGCTCCTTTCCTAGTCAACTTGGTTAAGTGCGAAGAAATTTTAGAACAGTCCTTGATAAATTGATAAATTTCCTATAGTATCCTGCCAAACCCAAAAAACCATGGACTTCCATAGGAGTCTATGGTTGCTTCCATTCCTGAATAGTAGCTACCTTGGCTGCATCTACAGAAATACCCTCACTAGAAACAATATGCCCTAAAAATCTGACTTCCGATTTCCAAAAATGGCACTTCGTAAACTTAGCCTTCAGAACATGCCTCCTTAAAGTCTCCAAAGCTATCCCCAAATGTTGCTTGTGCTTCTCTTCAGACTTAGAGTAGACAGAATGCCATCGATGAACACGAGAACGAACTTATTCAACATATCCTGAAAAACTCGGTTCATCAAATCCACAAAATAAGCAGGAGCGTTAGTTAGCCCGAAAGGCATAACCAACCATTCATAAAAAAAATTGGGCCCCCTGAACGCAGCCAAGGGTATACTGTCCTCAACTACCCTTAATGGGTGGAAACACGAAGCTAAATCCAACTGAGAGAAAACAGAAGCTCCATGGAGTTGATCAAAAAGATCGTCTATACAGGGCAATAGATACTTATTCCCAATAGTAATCTTATTCAACTCCCGATAATCCGTGCAAAATTTCAATGACCCATCCGACTTGGTCACAAAGACAACAATAGAGCCCCAACAGGAAAAACTGGGTCGGATCAATCCTTTCTCTAAGAAATCTTGGGTCTGCTTCACCAACACTTCTCTCTCTCGATGCCATCGTTCTACTGGGCTGAACAACAGGTATTGCTTGCGGAACCAAATCGAACCGAAACTCTATCTCCCGATGTAAGGGAAAACCTTTAACTTCCTCGAAGATATCGGAAAAAACTCTGACTACTTCGATGGATTCTACGCCTTCTAGAGGTGCCTCAATTCCATGCAAAAGATTACTCAAATGAACTCCGAAACTATCATAAGTCACTTTTGCGATCCTTCCCAACTCAGTTTCCAAAGTCACACTTCTCTTTTCATAAATCAAAACAGTCTTATACTTATCCAACCAATCCATTCCCAAATCAAGGTCGAACCTTTTGAAATCCAATACAAATGGGTCACAAGAAAAACTATGAGACGGATAAGAAATCCTTAGGCCTCTACAGATCTTATCTAACTTAGTAACCCCACCTATAGGATTAGATACAAAAATAAGGCGGTCTACCATACTAAGGGAAAGATGAAAACTTCTCTAGAACTCATATTGGCAATCTGGACAGGTAACCCAACAAATTTAGATATGTATATAGTTATATAAAATTACAAATACGCGCACTCAAGATAGACACTACTCCAAAGCTTAGGTATTATCTCAACCTATGCTCTAATACCAACTGTGATGACACGTCTTTCATTCCACAGAAAGATGTACCATCAATAAGAAAGAAATAGGTAGAAAAAGAATAGATAGAAAGAAAGAACTAAACAACATCGGAATCTCACAGCGGAAACGGAACAAAATATAATATCACATAACTATTACATAGTCTTTACACATTAGAGTTATACAGTTACACAACATCACCACATTAGATAGTCATAAAGACTTATCTATCCATTACATTACAAAATATTACAGACAAAAGACTTCAACACAGCGCATATAGATATATAGATACGCCAAGGCTCCTGCTCCAAGCTTTTTCAAAATTCATCAAGCAAAACCTGATCACTTGGCTACTCATAAAATATTGAGTACCCAAGAGTTTAAGAAAACAGAATAAACTCCATGTCAGACATGGGTCTGGTGTGAGTAAACAGTTAAGTTGTTTAACTTGAAAAACCTTTGAAATAAAAGGTATCTCGTAAGACTCTCCGCAAATAAACACGGACAAGTTTTTCCCCTACGATAACCAAAACATTTTATAGGAAATCCAGTTATATTATAATAGTGTCTAGAGTTTTCAAATAAATATTCACGTAGCCGAAATTGTTACATTCATTAAATTCCAGAATACATAGGTATACAATCAAGTCCGAGATCACTTATTGGAGATTGGATTCCATACAATGGCAGGGCTACACCGCCCGTCAAGGTACATGGCCTAGATCACCATACGAGGATTCACCCTGATCCCCTGCATTACAAAGCCGGAGCTACTCCTTACTAGATAGTCCGAACAAGGCAATCCTGCGGTTGTGGTCAAGCAACCGGCCACACAACCAAATAAAAAGGGACCTCTAGACAGGGTAAAATCTTATATTACTTGGGTGTACTCACATAGCCTTGCGTGCACCTCCTCTGTTTTAGCCATTCCCGATTGATGAGGCTTGAGGCTCCGATTACCTTTTAATAACACATCGTGGAATGCTCATCGTCCTCCATTGACGATGGTCCGATAGCATTCATCCATATGAGTTCGTTCCGAGTTCGAACGAAACCGAAGGCATTATCTCGTTACACTCATTTTGGAATCACCCTCAGAGTTAATGACAATACCACTTGCACTTTGAATCTCCGTCTTGATCTTAACTTGAGATTTCACGACCCATCGTTTAACTTGGAACGATGTGGTTTTCGGATAATCAATTTTGATATCCGATCCAGGTCTCATCGAAATTCAAAAGCCCATCTTAAATGTCAAGTTGTTTAAGGTTAAACAATTTAATTCAATTCAATACTTTGAATTCACACAGCATTTGTCACAGATAAATATCACACATTTATCACAACTATATCCAACATCACATCATAGAATATCATAGATTATCACACTATAAATATTAATCAATCTAGACATTCTACTCAAACAATCATCCACAAGTAGGAATTATTAATCCATATTATAATTAATTTAATTAATTTAAATTAACTTAATTACTTAAGAATTTATCACCTAACCCTACTTAATCAATCATTATTTAATTACAATCATTTAATTAATTAATCATTCTTTAGTTACCTTATAAATCAATTAATTAATCTTTAATTACTGAATAATTATACTTAATTATTAATTAATGAACCTTAATTATTAATTAATAACCCTTAATTACAAATTAATTAATCTTTAATTACCAGTTAATCAATCCTTAATTACCAATTGATTAATCTCTAATTACTTAATTAATTAATGCTTAATTACAACTTAATTAATTTTAATTACTTAATTAATTAATCTCTAATTATAAATTAATTAATCTTAATTACTTAATTAATTTATTCTTGATTATCAATTAATTAATCTCTAAGTAATTAACTATACCCTTAATTACAAATTAATTAATCCTTAGTCATTAATTAAATTAATGAATTACTCTTTAATCATTAATTAATTAATTACTGTTTAATTATTTTATTAATTTAATTGATTATTAATCATCAAAAACCTTAATTAACTTTAAGATAAATCATTTATCTTATTAATTACTGAGTTATCATTATCATATAAATTTCAAAACATTTTATCATTGATTAACACTTAATTACATTTTATATTAAATTTTAAAAATAACTTAAAAGGTTTTTAACTTATCAAATTTAAGTTAAACAAATCTTAAAACTTCCTTAAAACAATTAATTTTAAAAACATTTATTATATAATAGTTTATACTAGATTCAATTTAAATTAAATCTTGTTGTGTAAAACTTTTAAAAAGCTATTTAAATTCTACTTCGGGTCTAACCCGAACAACACTCGAGTCCTGACCCGAGAAAATCACCTTTTTTTTTAAAACTTGGTTAGTTTAAAACTTAAACCTACGACACCAAAAATACTCACGATAACCCGAAGATAACCCGTGCAACCCTGCCCTTTCCTCGAGTATCCCTTCGAGTCATCTTACTTACCAAAACATAGACACCAAAACCCACCATGCACATGCACCGATCATCGGTGAAGTTCCAGAATCCAAGACCACCGTCGAAAAGTCCCCTACAACCACCTCTAGCCATCTGAAAACCCGAAAACTCGAATACGAACCCAAAATTGAATTCGAGCAATTCGATCAAGCCTGCAACCAACCCTTCTCCTGAAAACTTCCTCGAACTGCCGATGCCGACCACCAAACCTCCTGAAACTCAGGCCACACCCTTGCCGGCCTTCCACGCTACCTTTCCCCCAGGCCCGATGATCCCCGATGCCCAGAGACATCGCAACAACTCAAATCCAGATATCGACCAAATTTAGGGTTTGAACCCTTCCCCGACCAAACGTCGCCGCCGTGGTGGGTAATAAAACCAGCTGACATTTTTGCCGAGCCCATCTAGCTTCCTCCTACCTCCAGAAAAGACCCCGACCATCCCAAGTCCTCCAGCTACCAGAAAAGCCCAAAACCCATTTTATGTTCAACTTCGAATATCACTCTCGATACAACACTCTAAATTCTGATTTTCCTTTTAAAAACAATAGTTTTCAAAGTCGATTCAAGTTATATACTTAAATCAGCAAATCAAAATATTTGATTTTAACGTGTTTTAAAATTTATATTATATTTTATACTTTCCAAATAAAATTCCAATTAATTTTACTAAAATTTATTTTTAAAACTTAATCTATGTTTAAACAAACATATCTTGTTTGAAAACTAAAACCTATCAAAGAATAGATAAGGAGATTAGGAATTTTGATTCAAATTTAAAATCTGTAACTATAAAACAAAGACGAACACAGATATATCAGACATGCACAGTTATATCACCAATACTTATCAACATGAAAGGAAAATTTCCACTCATGCAAACCATTTATCGCATCATTAGTTCAAATTCCTATCTCATGCAATAGATTTTAAACAAAAATATAAATATGTTTACTCATAGGAAATTGTTGAACAGAGAGCTATAACTGAAATGCCTCTGATTTGAAACTGGAAAGCACTTGGTTTTTTGAAAACTTGATTATATTGCTTAGTTGAGATGATCAAAGCTTAGCTGTGATGATCTTTCTTTGGTGATTCAAGTTGAAGAGTTGTTGCTTGATAAAACTGAAACTTTGATTTGCTACAGATTTGTAGATAGGTGGTTATTGTTTTAATTCTCTGGTTAGAAATTTGATTACAGGCTTTTTGTTTTGAATTAACTTCTGGTTCGAGAAAGTTTACAGGTTTGTTTTCTTTGAGTTTTTGAAAATGAGAATAGGAAAAGAATGGAGAAGAAAAGATATTGATATATACAGACTTAATTTATGATTATTAAAATAAAATAAAAAGTGACACTTGTTTAATTTGTTAACATTTGTCATTTGCAAATGTTAATTAACTTACACATGTTATTAAGATGATTTCATAAATTAACACTTGCAATTATGCATGTTTTAATTAATTTTAAAATAGTTTATAAAACTTTTATATTAAATTTACTATTTAGTAAATACATTTCTTAATTTATATAAATAAAATCTTTTAAAGAAATATTATAAAACAAATTATATTTAAAGGAAATCATATACAATATATTTTAAATCCAATATATTTTAAGATATCTATTTTTTTGAATTTCGAATTTGAATTCAAATTCAATTTAAAATCTAATTTGAAATCAACACCTACATATATACACGTTTAAAAAACACAAATTTAATTTGTTTGAAAATAATAATTTTATTTAAAATATACTTATATCTATATATAAAAATAACACATTATTATTTGTTTGAAAAATAACAATTTTACCAATTTTTAAATAATTTATAAAAGAGATTATCATATATTTATTGCTTGAAATTTCTGGGATATCACAATAAGCATGCAATATTTACATTCTGAAACCTGCTTGCTTGTCTAACCTGCTCCATTGCACTTACCATCAACCTTTGTCCGACCATTTGAGCTCGAGCACGTCAGCCATCAGAATCTGCTGCTGCTGTGCAACCGCATCTCCAACCCTATGCCCTCGTCCTACTTCGCCATGTAGCGGCCTTATTTCTTATATATGTAAATGAAATGTATGTATTTTGTTATAAAAGAAAAGGGTGTGTGTGTGGGGGAGGCACTATATATATATATGTATGTATGTATGTATGTATGTATGTATGTATGTATGTATATTAAAGTTCTATTTTTGTACCGTTCTATGAAGAAAAAAATATGTACAATATGTTTAAGATGTTTAGTTAAAATTATGTTAATATTCTTAAATAGATTTTTATTTTATAACTTCAAAATATGTATTATGTCTAAACATTTATTTGAAGAATTTTGGAAAATATGGATTTTAATAAATATTGATTTTTAAGAAAAATTATATTATAAAGATTTTATTTTAATATGTGTTTTAAATTAAATATTGATTTTAAAATATGTAATTATTTTAAATATGTGTGTTAAATCTTTGATTTTTAAAATTATATATATTTTTTTTGTCCATCTCGAGTCCACCTTGCTTTGCTTTGGAAATTGTCGTTTAGATTGGTCGATTGTCTAGTTCGTGATTCAATTCGTAGCTTTTCGAGTTGCCTAATTTCTCTAGCCTCGAAAGGTGAACTATCACTCATGATTAACATTCTTATATTCAGTGAATTTATTTCACATGAAATGACGATTGCAATATGCTTTTAAATTTGAATTGTTAAGTTATTTAATTGTTAAATATGACATGCCATCATCTGCAATTGTTTACCTATGACATATAACACTATAACCTATTGTATGTATTATATTTAAATTTGTTATTGAAGATATATGCCTGTTATTGATATGTCACATTATTATCATATCTGTTCTCACTCTACATGTTCCCTGTTAGCTTAGAAATTCCCTATCGGTTGAAATGATACATGCCTGAATGATTTTATAGATTAGGAAAAATCGTTATGTGCTAAAATGATAAACCCAAGCGATTTTATCTATTTTTGAATTTCAAATTGTGGTTTGTAATGATATATACCTATAAATATTAAATTTAAATAAAGGATTGAAATGATAAATATCTGTATCAGCTGAGTATAGGATAGAAAATTATATACAGACACCGTTGGTCTATTTTTGAAATGATTTCCAAAGTTTGAAAGGAAATATATGAGTTTTATTAAATATTGAATTTTAAGTATGATATCAAGATAATATATTATATGTGCAAAATTTCATGTTTTGAAATTTTAAACTTATAAGTTGAGTTTTGGAAAAATATTAATTTTAAGACTTTACTTATAATTGTATTATTTTTAAATATATAAATAAGAATCTTAAATTTGACTAATAATATATATAATAATTAAGATATTTATTCAAAATTCATAATAATACTTTAAATTATATATTTCTAATAACTTTAATAAATAGAGGTTGGGAAGATAAATTTAAGTTGACCTGACTTTTAAATTGGTCAATAATTAAATTAATAATAATTGATTTGTAATTTAATTTAAATAATAGTTGATTTGAACTTATCAATTTTAAGGTATTTAAAGATATGATTTTTATAACTTAACAACCAGATTTTAAAATGGTGATTTAATGAATATTTCAAATCTAAGTAAAATTGTAATTGAATGTTAAGCTTTGATTTAAACATGTAATTGGAGATGTTATTTAAATATTTATAAAACGATGATTAAGTGAATACTCTCGAATTAAATAAAATTAAAGTTGAATTTTGAAAAATAAATGAAATTTATCAAATTGAGTTATTGTAAATTGTTGAATATTTAAACTTGAGACTTATTGAATTGGAAGTAATTTAAATTTGTAGTTCAAAATCTGGATTTGAAATTGACATAAAGAAGAAAAAAGGTTTTATTGTGAATTCGAATAGAACATTTAACCTTTTTAATTGAAATGATTGAACTGAGATTGATTTAGATTGAATTTTTGAATTAAAGTTGATCTGAATTGATTGGTGAAATAGGAAGAAATAATTTTATTTTGAAACTTTCGATATAAATTCTTTTAACATTTATACTATTTTTAATGTATAAACAATTTTAATTTATAACCTATTTTTAAATATATAAAATATTTTTAATTTATAACTATTTCAATAAATGTAAACTTTTTCAACATTTAAACTGTTTAAGTTGTAACAGTTATGATCTAGATTTAATGTACTTAAACGTGAATATTTTGATATGATGGCTTAAACTACTTTGTGATTATGATTTTGGAAGTGAAATGATTTCGAAAGTGATATGATTTTGGAATTGAATATTATTTTGAAAGTGATATGATTTTGAAAAGAGTATGATATTTTGATATGAAATATGAACTTTTTGAAATGAAACGCCACGACGTGAAATAAGTATTTGGTAGTTAAAGAGACCGGGATCGAATATTGTCATACCCTCACTACTGCAAAATAGGCCATTTGCATCGGTTGTTTACCCCCTTTTTGCATCAGTTCAACATCTGATGCATATGCAACCGATGCAACAGGCTTAACAGTTTTGCATCAGTTTTAAATCCGATGCAAAATGGTCCTTTTTGCATCGGTTGTTACTAACAACTGATGCAAAATATGGTTGGTTGTTTGGACACAACCCTCATGTTGCATCGGCTGTAATGAAAACCGATGCAACAAAGGAACTTGTTGCATAGGTTGTTGTTGGAAATCGATGCAACATAAGAGTCTTTGAGTTTAAAAGGCTTCTTTGTTGCATCGGTTTTTTATAACAACCGGTGCAAACTAATCCCTCTATTGCCTCAGCTATTTATACCTGATGCAAAAAAGCCATTCTCAGAAACCATTATTACAGTACTTAAATAGACAATATATATATATATATATATATATATATTACTGGTTATAACAAACAATTATTGCATGCAATATTACAATCATTCAAAATTAAATTTAATGGCAAATACAAACTGAATAACATAATACCAAAATAAACATATATCAATATAGTGTTTATAAACTATGCAAAATAATGGCTCATACATTCGTTTTAGCAGCATACTTTAGATCTTTAATACAATCATTAAGTGATATAGTCTTAATTTAGATCTTTAATTAGTACAACCATTAAGAAATAGTATAGCGAAAACCTTAAAAATTTCATGGAATCTTGAAACCCAATTTTTTAGGCTTCAGCTCAAATTTTTGCAGATCTGCATTAAAAGAGAACAATAATTTCATTAATCAGGTTATCCAACAAAAATTCAGCATACTAACTTGAATACAGAATAAACTGAAGTATAAATCTAATTCAAAGTCAAATTTAAACTTCAGCTTTCACCTTATTTTTTCTGTCACGGAAAAGTCAATCAGATTTCGCAAGTAAAGTCTTGGAAATAAAAAAAGAAGAAAAATTCAGTTAGATTTTGTCGGAGCAAAATTCATTTATATACACAGTAAACTTTTATTAAACAATAGTCAAATAAGTAATAACAACGCAATAACCGTGTACTCATGGAGTGGCATAGTGGATCTCACATGTTACATTCAATAACATAAACGATACATATAATTTTTGGGTTATATGCAATATAATGATATATTTGGAATTTTATATTGCAACAGACGTATTCTACGCTTTTTTAAACTCTAAATAAAAAGTGAAAGTAGTTGATAATACTATAAAACTACTTTCAACCGTAAGGTGATTAAAATATGTTGATAGTGTCATTGTTTTTGTTTTTACTCAAAATTTAAGAGGTGGGTTGTATATATACTGACACATTTGAACACTCACCTAACTGTAATATATATATTCTCACCAGCTTGTAGTCTACCATTTATATTGGATCACATAAAGGTATTAAATCATCCACCCACTATCCAATATATCCTATCCCCTTGAAATTGGATCTAAAATTAAAAAATAAATCAACCACGGTAGATAGCTTTGTTGAAAATTAATTCAATTTAGCCCTAATCAATTCAAGAGAGATCAAAACTATAAACAAACCGAGATTAGCGGAAGCATACCGGAATCCATTGAATCAATTTGTATGAAGAATCTGATCTTCCAAGAATACAGTTTCTACTTTCTGTCTACGTTTCTCTCTGACGGGGAAGAAGAGAAAATAAAAGTACGTACTGTTTCTCGGGGACCAGACCGTTTAATAACGGACTAAAATCAGTTATCTAATATTTACAATTTGGCCCCTCAACAAATTGTAAATACCACTTATTTACACCCCAATGTATAATAGCATTATACATTTTAACATATGAGCCCATAACAAATTTTAATGTAACAATCTCCCACTTGGGCAACATATGTTTCTTTATAAATGTACAACCTTATGAGCTCAAAATCTGCTATTAAATAAAGGTAGTCTTTAACAATCTTGTCCACCAACCATATTTATATAGGATCATAGTGGTCTTTGCCATATTAATCATGACTAAACCCATCAATGGTCACATACATATATATAGTCAAATGACATAGATCAATCATGAATACATAGCATGAAAATTACATGTAATGTGAACAAAACATGTCTATTTTCAACTGGTCCTCTTTAAACTTAAGTGAGGTCAGAATCAAAATAGTAGATAAAGTGAATGAACTGAAATGAACTGAATACTTTATTCTGATAAGAAAACTAAATATATGTTTCAAGACAAATATAAAGCACATAAATAAAAACTCCCACTAAACCATAACATCCTCCAGTAATGCAACACCCATATGAGCAGTGTGCTTATGAAAGACCATGGGCGGTAAACCTTTTGTGAGCGGATACGCTATCGTGAAGTTTGTTCCAATATGCTCTATAGATATATGCCCACTCTGCACTCTTTCTTTCACAACTAAATATTTTATGTCAATATGCTTTGACTTAGTTGAGCTTCTATTATTGTTAGAATATAACACTGCTGACTTATTATCACAATATAACTTCAGTGGTCTTTCTACATTTTCCAAAATGCGCAGCCCAGTGACAAAGTTGCGTAGCCATATTCCATGATTTGATGCCTCATAACATGCTACAAATTCTGCTTCCATAGTGGAAGAAGTAACAAGTGTTTGCTTAACACTTTTCCAGGATATAGCTCCTCCAGCCAATAGATAAATATAGCCTGATGTAGACTTTCTGCTATCTTGGCATCCAGCAAAATCAGAATCAGAATATCCTACGACCTCCAAATGATCTGATCTTCTATAAGTGAGCATGTAATCTTTTGTTCTCTGAAGATACCTCATAACCCTCTTGGCTGTTTTCCAATGGTCTATATCAGGGTTGCTTAAGTATCTGCCTAACATCCCAACAATGTATGCAATATCTGGACGTGTACATACTTGAGCATACATTAGGCTCCCAATGGCTGAAGCATAGGGAATCTTTTGCATTTCTTGGATTTCAAGATTGCTTTTAGGGCACTGACTAAGACTGAATTTATCTCCTTTAGCAACAGGGGTATCTCCTGGTCTACAATCTTGCATGCCAAATCTTTTGAGTACTTTGTCAATATAGCTCTTTTGTGATAATCCAAGAATACCTTGAGATCGATCTCGAAGTATCTGAATACCCAATACAAAAGAGGCGTCCCCAAGATCTTTCGTCTCAAAATGTTTGGATAGAAATTTATTGGTTTCGTGCAATAAGCCTATATCGTTAGTTGCAAGCAAGATGTCATCGACATATAGAACCAGGAATATATGTTTACTCCCACTGAACTTGTGATACACACAATCATCAACAATATTCATCTCAAATCAAAACGAGATGATTACTTGATGGAATTTGTGGTACCATTGACGAGAAGCTTGCTTAAGTCCATAGATGGATTTTGTTAATTTGCAAACCATATTCTTTGGATCTCCCGACACAAAGTTTTCTGGTTGTACCATATAAATTGTCTCATCAATGTCTCCATTGAGAAACGCCGTCTTAGCATCCATGTGATGTAACTCAAGATCAAAATGAGCAACAAGTGCCATAATTGTTCTAAAAGAGTCTTTCGATGAAACTGGAGAGAAAGTCTCTATAAAATCAATGCCTTCTTTCTGAGTATAGCCTTTTGCCACAAGACGTGCTTTATACCTCTCCACATTACCTTTTGCATCCCTCTAGGTTTTAAATATCCATTTACAACCAATTGGTTTTGCACCTTCTGGTAATGGGACAAGTTCCCAAACTCTATTGTCTTGCATGGACTTATACTCCTCATTCATGGCATCTATCCACTTTTGAGAGTTAGCACTTTTCATGGCATGATGAAAGTTGATTGGGTCATCTTCCATCATTCCAGTATCATTCTCTTGTTCTTGGAGAAATACAATATAATCATCTGAAATAGCACTTCTCCTTTCTCTCATGGACCTCCTTAATGGCACTGGTTCTTGAGGTTGTTGAGTTTGTTCTTCTGGAACAATAGCTTCATTTTGAATAAGGGGTTGTATAACATTGTCTTGTTGAGGTTCCGGAATCACTTCTTGATCAATGATAGGTGTAGGCAACTGTATAACATTGTCAAAAGTGATAATAGGAACTGGATTTGAATCCAATTCCTCCTCAAAATAAATGTCTTTAACTTTATTTCTCCCCCCAAACTCAATATCCTCAAAGAATACTGCATTTCCCGTCTCAAAAATATTCTTAGCTATGGGATCATAAAACTTATAGCCCCAAGAACGCTCAGAATAACCAATAAAGTAGCTGCTCACTGTTCTGGAATCCAGCTTCTTTTCATGTGGCCTATAAGGCCTTGCCTCGGCTGGACAACCCCAAATGTGAAAGTGCTTTAGACTAGGCTTTCGACCTGTCCAAAGTTCATAAGGTGTTTTTGCAGCTGCTTTAGTTGGTACTCTATTGAGAATATAAGCTGCTGTCTTTAATGCTTCTCCCCAGAGAGAATCAGGTAAGGTGGAATGAGCAATCATACTCCTTACCATATCCTTAAGAGTTCGGTTTCGTCTTTCAGCAACACCATTTATGCTAGGTGATCCTGGCATGGTGTACTGTGGGACAATACCACATTCCTCTAGGAATCCAGCAAACGGTCCTGGATGTTGTTCACCTGAACCATCATATCGACCGTAATACTGACCACCACGATCAGATCTGACATTTTTAATTCTTTTGTTGAGTTGATTTTCAACTTCAGCTTTATAAGCTTTGAACACATCCAGTGACTGTGATTTTTCATGAATTAGATATAGGTAGCCATAACGTGAGTAATCGTCTATGAATGATATGAAATATTGTCGATCATTCCAAGATGCCGTAGGGAAAGGTCCACAAATATCTGTATGAATTAATTCTAAGACGTCTGAAGATCTATTTGCTCCCAATCTTTTAGTTTTGGTCTGTTTTCCCTTGATGCAATCTACACAAACGTCAAAGTTTGTGAAATCAAGAGATTCTAAAATACCATCAGATACTAAGCGCTCAACTCTACCTTTTGAGATATGACCTAAGCGCTTATGCCATAAAGATGATAAATTTTCTTTATTTAATTTACGTTTAGTACCACGTGATTCTACATGCAAGGTTTCATTATAGGATGCAACTGTTTCCAACAAATAAAGATTGTCATACGCATTTAAATAACCAGTTCCAACAACATTTGAATTCAGAGACAAAGTAAACTGATTGTTTCCAAATGAACAACAATATCCAAATTTGTCCAACACAGAAACAGAAACCAAATTCCGTCTAAATGACGGTACAACAAAAGTGTCTTTTAAATCCAAATAAAAACTAGTTCCTAACAACAATCTAAAATGTCCAATCGCTTCCACTTCTACCGATTGTCCATCGCCCACAAAGATGTGTCTTTCACCATCACTTGGCTTTCGGTAGCTCAGGCAACCCTGCATAGAAACAATTATGTGAGATGTAGCACCAGAATCTATCCACCAAGTGTTTCTAGGTACTGAAGATAAATTAACTTCAGAACAGACCAAAGTAACAAACATACCTTTCTTTTCACGCCATGCATGATATTTGGTACATTCCTTCTTCATATGTCCAGGTTTGTGACAAAAGAAACAACCGTCTTTTTCCTTTTATTGTTTCTTTTGATCTGGATCCTTAGCAGCTTCATTTTTAAATTTTCTTTTCTTGCCCTTTGCTTTAGAGGTGCTGGCCAGATGAGCACTCTCAGTCTTATCTTGCTTCAGTCTTTCTTCCTCTTGTACACAATATGAAATGAGCTCATTGAGAGTCCACTTTTCCTTTTGACAGTTGTAACTGACCTTAAATTGAATGAATTGTGGAGGAAGCGAGATAAGCACTAAATGCACAAGCAAGTCATCCAAAAGCTCAAGCTTTAGTGTCTTTAATTTTGAAGCAATGTGATACATTTCCATAATGTATTCCCTTATGTTTTCCTTGCCTTTGAACCTCATGGAAATAAGTTTCTTCAAAAGAGTACTTGTTTCCGCCTTATGCTTTTGGCAAAGTGTTTCTCAATTTCAGCAAGGAAATCTGTGGCATCGGTAATCTCTTCGGATACCGCACCCCTAAAAGCCTCAGGTATGCCCCGTTTAATTATCATAAGACTCATGCGATTTGAACGGTCCCATTTCTCAAAAATTCTCCTTTCGTCGGAGGTACTCGCATCTGTAAGAGAAGCAGGCCGATCCATCCTTAATGCAAGGTCCAGATCCATGCAACCAAGAACAATTAATATGTTCTCCTTCCAGTCCTTAAAGTTATTACCATTAAGGACCGGTACTGAATTAAGGTTAGCAGATACAGTAGCAACGGCTGAAAAGAGAACATGACAATTATATAAATAACACGCTCATATAATTAAGAATCCACATAAATCAATACAATTCAAATATTGGTCCCATCTCAAGATATCAAACGCATCATTAATATCAAGTCTTTGGACAGTAATATTAATTGTAAACGATACTCTTGTTGTAGTGATCAAATATTGACAATAAATTATGTCAAACAATATGTAATCTTTGGACTAACATATTGCTCACAAAAAAAAACCTTATAATTGTCACACATTTATCACCACACGTATGCATGAAATTCGGCCAAATATTAATTCACCTTTGGGCTCGTCACTAAATGCATAAACTACACACACACAATTATTTCGATATTTCAATTAGAATAATCTGCACAAAATTGATCGCTTTGGCGATATTTTGTTTCAATTAATATATTTAAAATATTAGACATCTTTAAGAAACACTAAAACCAAATTCGAATCTAATTGTGGATCCAAACCAGAGATTATCTGAAACAACTGTAATATACAATTAAGTACATATGCGAATACACAGTACAAGTAAAATTTCAAACCAATCTGTGTGATATCATATTCACACACATGCGTTCAAATCATGAGGTATGTTAGATAAATAAATACATCTGATCAGTTTACAACTATAAATCATTCTAGAAGAAGAGCCTGATATGTCCAAAAATGAATTAAAATCTTATAGCTTATCTGTAAAGAATAACTTATGCATACAACATCATATCTATACAGCCCATACCTATAACCTATGTTATTATGTCAAGAGATTATTATCCAAAGCTATTCATCATTATAGTGTGGAAATATGGGCTGTATATCTATATTAGAGAAAATTGATCAACATTTATCTCATATGAGACAAATTACAGTTTCAGTACATCGCATCAACTCAAATATGAAGAAAGTTATCTGAAACAAAATCTAACTTGAGAATAAATGTACCTAATTGATTATTATATTAAAAGTATGGACAACTGTATATGCCTCAAGGCATATTTAAAATCTGAGTTCATATGTATCAGCATATGGTTGTACTTAAGGAAAATTATATGAAAAAATAAATAAATCTGGGTTCATAAGCCTTAGGCTATTTACGGTATACAATAACTACCGCCAAAAAAAAATCCAAATTTCATGCAAGATCATAACACTGCTACACAAAATCCTCAAGAATCAATTTAGAGTTGCTCTGATACCAATTGTTGAAAATTAATTCAATTTAGCCCTAATCAATTCAAGAGAGATCAAAACTATAAATAAACCGAGATTAGCGAAAGCGTACCGGAATCCATTGAATCAATTTGTATGAAGAATCTGATCTTCCAAGAATACAGTTTCTACTTTCTGTCTACGTTTCCCTCTGACGGGGAAGAAGAGAAAATAAAAGTACGTACTGTTTCTCGGGGACCAGACCGTTTAATAAAGGACTAAAATCAGTTATCTAATATTTACAATTTGGCCCCTCAACAAATTGTAAATACCACTTATTTACACCCCAATATATAATAGCATTATACATTTTAACATATGTGCCCATAAAAAATTTTAATGTAACAAGCTTATGTCAACATGCTGTAATCTTTACTTAGGAAAACAACTATGGTCCTAAATTCATTTACCACAAGATAAAGACACATGTTTTTATTTGATGCAGCAACTTCAATAATGTATTTGTTTGCTTCACAATTGATGTAGGAAGAAATATCATTTGGACAATGAACATAAATATTATTTGAATACAAGTTCTTTAATTTGTAACACATCCACTTATTACAAGCATGGTCATAAACAGACATTTCATATATAGTAATGGTAACATATGATTTTTTTTTTAAAGTACAGCGGTAAAATATCACAAATAAAAAATAAATTTAAGGGTAGCCCATTTTATGCATGTTGCATGCTATGAAGGTAATTTAGGCAAATGCATGAGTGCAGTGTCGAGCTCCAGATTTCTGCTAGTTGCTACTATACGAAATAAAGTATTTTTCATGATGCTCGACTCAATTTCCTAAAGATTATACGACTACTTCATATGATCTTAATAAACAAATTAACTTATGAGTACGTTTGGTCACCATGTCACTATGTACTTCGAGTGTAGTTGTAACTTGCAAGAACAGATGATTTTGGAGGTGGTTCAGACTCAAGAGACTTAGATTATGACAAAAACATAGGAAATGATTACCATGAAGTAAAATTATATTAGTTAATTCTAACAATGTAAAATAATGTAATATATTATCATAAGTTCATTTGCGTGTATAAATTTTTTACCACATCAATTCCTTCAGGGACTGCATTGATTTGCTCAAAAAGCATTTCAGTGTGCATTTTAGTTGTTGTAAGTTACAGTAAGAAAATAAAATATAAGTACTCTGCCAAAAGAAGCCTTACACTAAAACTCCAGTTACAGCTGGTGCAAGATCATCTCCTTCCTAAACGTCAAATGAACATATTACGACTCTAAGCATGATAAAACATAGCAATACGTATGTTATTTACATATCGATGCTTTTGAACCCACCTTATAAAAGTGTGACGACCCGGAATTTTTAAGCCTTTTAAATCGGAAAATTTAATTGATTTTAAATATTCAATAGAGTAATTTTAACTTTAATAACGAATATCACAACTTATTTGATAATAGAATTATTAAATAATTTGAAGTTGAGTACAATGTTGAATTTGGAGTTGTTGTATGAACGTAGGTTATAAACACTTAGCGGTACGCCTCGATTGGGGATCGAGGTTTCGAATTGCGTAATTGTGACAATTCTAATTTAAATTTGAATTTATAAAAGATAAATTTTATGTTTTATTCGTTTTAACACTTGGCAGAATTTTTTTTTACTCGCGTCTCCCTTCTTCTGAAGTCAAAGCCTTCTAACTCAAATCACGCACCCTTCTTCTCATGTATTCGAACAAATATCAGAAAATAAAAAAAGGGGGGCGAAGCTTGGGGTTGTTCGCGGCGACTTCGAGGTGGCTTTGACATAAAGTCGTTCGCGAGGGGATTCGCGTTTAGGGCTAGGGTTTGGGGAACTGCAGCGTCGGCATCTCTCACGAGATTGTGCGACATGGTTTCGTCGCGGCAAGGGAGTGGAAGTTCGCGAGGCAGTGGCACGCGTGGGAGTTGCCGGAGGTCCGATGTGGAGAGGATGGCGATAGGAGGTAGGGATTCGCGTGGCTAGGGCAAAGGCTTGAATGCTGCAGCAAGGGACGTAGTAGGTGGCGATTGCTTCGCGTTGATCTGAGCGACTTGGGGATAGGGGATGGCCTAGGTTCATTCGACAATAAGGTAAAATTTCAATTTTTGTTAATTAAAATTAATTATATGTATATATCTAGGAAAAAAAAGGGGAAACATTCAGGGAACTTAAAAATTTTGATGTTGAAAAATGAGTTTTATTTATGAGGTCTGAAGAGATGAGGGAATAAAAATAAATTGTTATAGATTGGAAAAGATTTACAGTAAAATAAATTACTGATTTATAGTAATAATAATTATTATTGTTCTACCGGAACGATAAGCAAGAAGAAAAGAAATTAATTTGACAGCTAGATTTGAAATAGTCATGTTTTTTTTAAATTTTAAATTTGGGTTATTAATTACTTATGCAAAAAAAAAATTAAATATATGTACAAACAATTTATATAAGGTTTAGAAGGAAATTATAGAATGGATTTGTGATAAAATTTTACGATTTACGAATTTAATTTATTTTGTTACCAAAAGATGTAATGAAGGAAAATTAATTCAAAATTAAATTGAATGGTAATTAGGTGTTCGATTTATATTTCGAATATTAATAAATCATATAATATTTATTCAAGGTTAGAAATTGCGGAAAACAAGGCGGGTTTGAGGTGAATGGCAATCTAAGGCCAAAGGTGACTTAATCTCACTCAATTTAAATTTAAATTTAAATGATTAAATTTAAGCAATTGTTTGAATGGTTGGAATTGATGGATGTGCTATAGTATGTTATATTCAGGAATTGGCATATTATTGTGCTAACATTTTTGGATGCAGGGAAAACAGGTTGGAGGGATCCAACTGGATCCCTCAACATTTATTTAGTTTTTTAAATACCCTCTGTTGTGACTATTTTATATTTTGTGATGAATGTTATTGACAGTTGGAATACTGGATGTTATGGTTTCGTTGAATATATTCCGGTGTACTAAATTATCAAGATATATAGATTTAGATTTTGGAAATAAAACGAAGAGAATTTGTAAGTGAAATAATTATAGAAATTTTAAACAAATTAAGAATAATAGTGGTTTTAAATTCTAATAAATAAAATTTCGTATATGGAAAGGAAATTTGAATTAACAGAAGATTTATGAATTTTAAAACTTCAGCATTATTATTTTAAAGGAACAAAACATTTTTTAATATTTAAGACTTAAATTATTAAAAAGAATAAAGGAGAAATTGGGAAAGTTAAAATTCGTATATTTCAGTTAAAAGATATAAAATCAAATGGAAAATAATAAAAATAATAATTAAGTGCATAATTAATGAATTTTGAAGCTTATTTCAAATGGAATAAATTGGAAATCAATTTGGAAATTGATTTAAGTGATTGAGATTGGAAATTCTCCCTGAATAACCAAGTACGTTTTCAAAGTAAATTTTTAAATATAAGTTAAAAGTTTTTACGTTGATTTAAAAAGCAAGTTTGGAAAATTGATTCTTCTAAATATTTAAATTATAAAGTAAGTCTTTCCTTTTTAATCTATTATAGTAGTAATTATTTAAAGAGTGACTTAGTAGTTTGTTTTAAGATTAAAAATTTAGTTATATTTTATAAAATAACCTTATTTTCAAATATTTATATAGTACGTATTTTTAACAAATTATTGAAGTAGTTTAGCTTAAATGTTTTAAAGGTATATTTTAAAGTAAAGTGTTTAAATTAATTTAGAAAATCTAGTTTTGTGCTTGGTAATTCCAGTGGAGAATAGAAATACTTGGAATTTATTCTGAGAAAGATAGATAGTTTTGAAAACTATTTTCAAAGGAATTTGAAAAGTGAAAATATATCTCTTGAAATATATTTTTGAGATAAATAAATAATTTGGGAAATTATTTATTGTGTGATGGTTGTTTGTGAATATTAATTGATAGTTATATCTTCGACTATCAATACTGGACAAATACGTTGATCGTTTCGAAGAGAACTGGATCGAGATTTATTTCTCGAAAACCACTTCGATCAGGTTTGTACGTTTCGTGTAAACGATTTTGGATTCGAAGATGGAGTGGTGAAGTGCAAGGGCTAGTCGCTACTAATCCTGAGGATATTTCCAAAATAGAAGTAGTAGGAATAGTGCCTTCGGTTCCGTTCGAACCCGGGACGGACTTGTATGGATGAATGCTTGCGAAACGTCGCCAGGTGGACGATGGGCATTCTAAGGGATATATTCTAAAAGGTAATGCTTAGCCTCAAGCCTCATTAAATGAGAATGACTGAAAATCAGGGGTTATGCAGCAAGGCTAGGTGGGTAGCACCCAAGCAGGGTGAGGTCATTCCAGTCTAGATGTCCCTTTTTATTTCGACTTAGTGGGCGGTTGCTGATCCCAACCGCGGGGTGATCTCACTCGGGATTATCCGGTAAGAGGTAGTCCCGGCCTTGTGTTGCAGGGGAGCGGGCGTACTCCTCGGTACGGTGATCTAGGTCCCGTACTGTGACAGGTGGTACCCCAGTGCCTAGTCATTGTTGGAAATTCATTCTCCCTACGTGCCTTGTACGTGTTTTGTTTGTATTACCCACTCGGTGGCTTGTAGCTGGAATTTAATAGATGTAACAATTTCGGCTATTTTATAAGTATTTGTATATAGACCCTATTATAATATCAGAGGATCTCTATGCAAATTGTTTTAGCTATCGTAAGGTAAAAACCCGACATGTTTATTTGTGGCGTGGTCTTACGAGATGCTTTTGTTTTCAAAGGATTTATAGAACTTAATAATCAATTGGGTGTGATTTTCTCACGCTGGTATTCCAGACTGACTCGGGTGTTATTTAACTGTAATGCTCAGGTCAGACCGAGTATTATAGGATACAGGATGATGTTGTGGAGCTCAGGAGACGAGTTGGATGGCGATACGAACTTTCGTATATTGTTTATGTATATATTCCGCTGTGTTGAGTAGTGGTGTATACAGTGTATGATATTGTTGAGCTGTGATTGATGTACTCTGATGATATAATGTGACGACCCCACTTCCTACGCCCAGGAAGTAGTATCGTTTTTAAGAAAGAAAAGGGTGAGAAAATAGAAAAGATAGAGAAGAAAGAACAACAACATCAGAATATCACAGCGGAACGAATAAAATATATTAATCACATAAGTATTTTCATAATATATAACATCAATCAGAGTGATACATATAGTACATCACATACTAGACAGTTATAGACACCTGTCTAGTTATACAACTCAATACACAATACATCACAGAGATATCAACACAGCGGAACTATATATATATATCTATAACGCTGAAGCCTCCTGCTCCATTGCTCCTCCAGAATTCGTCAAGCTAAACCTGAATCCCTTGGCTACCCGTAAAAATTTGGGTACCCGAGAGTTTATGCAAAACAAAAATAAACTTCGGGTCAGACATGGGTCTGGTATGAGTAACAGGTTAAAGTTGCTTAATTTTGAAAAATCCTTTGAAAATAAAAGGTATCACGGAAGACTTCCCACACATAAACATGGAAAAGTTTTTACCTTGCGCTAACCAAAACATTTGATAGGAAATCCAGTGATATTATAATAGGTCTAGGGTTTTCAAGTAAATAGAAAATAGACGAAATTGTTACATTCATTAAATTCCAGCTACTAGCCACAAAAGTGGGTAAAACAATCAAAACCGTAGGCACTTATTGGATTTTGGATTCCATACAATGGCAGGGCTACTGGGGTACCGCCCGTCACAGTGTGTGGCCTAGATCAACGTACCGAGGATCACTCCCGACCCCCTGCAACACAAGGCCGGAACCATTCCTTACTGAACAGTCCCGAACAAGATAAACCTCGCAGTTGGCTGCAGACCAACTGCTCACACAGCCGAATAAAAAGGGACATCTAGACAGGGGAATATCCTTGTCCTGCTTGGGCGTGACCCACCTAACCTTGCTGCACCACCTCTGTTTTAGCCATTCCCGGTTGATGAGGCTTGAGGTTACGATTACCTTTATAGGACATATCTCTTAGAATGCTCATCGTCCGCCTGACGACGTGTTGAAAGCATTCAATCCATACAAGTTCGTTCCGGGTTCGAACGAAACCGAAGGCATCATCTCGTTACACTCATTTTGGAATCACCCTCAGAGTTAACGACGATAACCCTTGCATTCTGAATCTTCATCTTCACTTCAGATTCACGACCTATCGTTAATTTGGAATCGATGTGGTTTTCGAATATTTCAAATAAGGAAAACCGATTCCGGTCTCATCGAAATCCAAAACGTGTCTTTTAAGGCCAAGTTGTCTAATTTAGTCTTAACAGTGAATTCAATATTATCAATATGCACAGATAGATAATTCACATCTCATAATAGATAATCACATCATCATAAACATATAATTAATATCATCATCCAAACAGACAATTAAACATTATCATACTTAAACCATACATCCATATCACATAGATATTATCCATCTCATTACTGAGATCACAATCAAACAATGAAATATCAATATCATCCATCAGCAATGATTTATGAATCACAATCTGTAATTAATTTAAAATGAATTAAATTAACTACTTCCATCTTTAATGAATTTAAAATAAATTAAATTAATTACTCATTCCATAAATCCTGCTCTCACAATTATTAATTAATTATAAATCAAATTAATTAATAATTGTCTAATTACAAGAAGAAATTTAGTCTTTAATTAATTTCTAAAATGAATTATTCTAAATCATTCATAGCAAATTAACATTTGATTACTTTCTATTAGTTATTCCTTAATTAAACAATCTTTTAATTACATCATTAATGATCTCCAATTTATATTTAATTATATTATTTGGTTAATCTTTATTTAAACACAATTATTAATCACCCTTGATTAATAACAAACCCTGTAATTAACTACTCTTAATTACTTATTAACAAATTAATCATTCCATGATTAATTATTCCCATAAAATTAATTCCTTGATTAATTCCAAAAGAAATTACTCAAATTACTTCACTTACAAATCATCTTGTATAAATTTCATGAAATAATGATCATCTAATTACTTTTCTGAGTAATTGTGCTCCATTAATTATACTAAGTAATTACACATATCAAAATCATCAAATGATTAACTTAATTTAATTTTATCATCAATTAATTTTATATTCCAATCATCTTTGATTTAAACATCCTTTGCTATCTTCCAGTAGTATTCTTTAATTTATTTACAGTAAATAAATCTTGAATAAACCCATTAATTATATTTACATCGATTTATTACCATTTAATTTCCTTGTTGATTTATTATCCTCAATTAAACCAATATCTAATCCCATCATTAATTATATTAATTAATGATTTCTAATTACATTTTCATTTGTTAATTTATATTAAGAATACAAATCTTCAAATCACAAATATTAATCCTCTTGATTAATAACATACAGTAATTAATCATTCATAATTAATTACATCCCAATAACAAGCTTAATTAATCTCTTGATTAATTTCAAGTAATTATATTCCAATTACTCCTATTAACAACATCTTCCAGTTAATTACCTCAAGTAAATATTCCATCAACTTCCCTAAGTAATTCAATTCCAAAATATCTGTTAATTAAACTAAATTAATTAATTCAAATCAATTTACTCAATTAATAAGTAATTAATTTCTTAATTACTTCCCAAATAAATAATTTCATTTAAACTATTACAATGATTATTATTGAATTAATTAATCCAATTAATTTATTAAAAATCAATTACATTAATTAATTATAAATAATCCAGTTAATGATCTTCATTAACACTTATTTAATTATTTCTTCTAAAATAATTAACTTGTATTAATCATCATTAATTATAAGTTTGATTAACCATAAAAATTTATTAATTTAAACAAATACCTAATTTATGGTTCTTAATCACATATTAGTTAATTAATTCCTTAATTAACTTTAATTACTACTTTTAAACTTATAATTACTAATTTAATTAATATCAATCATTAATTAATCATAAATCAACTTAAAGGTTAATACATATAAAATTCTAAAACTTCATGGATTAAAGAAAACCATTCTTATTATTGATTATGTTTTCAATTCCAATATGTTTAAACCGTTTATTTCAATAAATTCCAATTTTATCCTTAATAAAGTTTTTAACACTAATTTATTCTCAAACCCCTTTTTAAACTTACATATTTAATAGCATTAAACTTATTTGAATCAATTTAAATCAGAAAACTTATTTTAGTTCCAAATCTAGAATTTCAAATCTAAATCCCGATTTCCAATTTTCAAGTTAACTTAATTCAATCGTTTCTTAACAGTTCAAGTTTCACTCGAACTCACTCTCGTTTGAAATTACTTTAATGATTAATCACTTTTAAGTTATTAAAATAATTTAAATTTTGAAACTTTATTATTCCCAACTTTATTTTCAAAACTGACATAAAGTCACCATTTAAACTTGTTTTAAAAACTGGGTTTAACTTTGATTTAAATTTTAAAACAAGAATGTCAAATACTGTTAAAACTGTTACAGTTTAAAACCTATACAACTACAACACGAGCACCCCTGCGTTTCTTCGAGAAATATACGAAGTTCCCCCGAGAAAAACCCGTTTGCTTCGAGTTTCTCAGGCGCGCAAAAAAACAATAAGAGAAAAGAATAAAACCTGGAAACAACACAAACTCAACAACCCTATACCTGTCAACGCCACGTACGCAATGCGTCCACCACCGGAGGCCACCAAACTCCGGTTACCACTTCGACCATCTCCCCTCTATCTCCCTGCAAAACCACGCGACACTCGAACGCATTAACTGACAGCGGCGATCGAAATTCAAATCTTAGTAAAAATTAGGTCTAAAAACTTTAAACTAATGCCGATGCTTCCACAACCCTTTGCACCGCCGTCCCCTATTTTTCCTAGCTCCACGGCAGCCTCCTCTACCACCAGTCAGAGGCTCGACCCCCCAGATCAACTCCATAGTCCATGGCCACTCAAAAAGCCTCAAACAGAAAATCACTAGCTGCTCTCAAAACATGCCACTAAAATTTATGCTTTATCCTTTAAAAATCATGTTATGGTTCACTGATTTACTTTGTATACCTGAATTTGTAAATTTAGCAATTCGAAATTTGACTAATTTGTAGTTTGGTTCAGTTTTCTTAATTTCCAGAGATATTGCTAAACTGTTTAGGCTTGAATAAATTTTTAAAACTTAATTTACCCAATAACAGACAACTTTTGTTTTAATACTAAATTTAAACATCGAGTAAATCAATTGGAAATGATTCTTTAAACCAAAATCTTATGTTTAGAACACAGAACAGAGAACATATGTGATTAACAGCCTGCACTCAAATGCTATTCATTATTCACAGAGCATCCATATGTATAAAGATACAAACATAAGTATTCATCTACTATAAACAACAATCTTATACTTTAAATTGATTAAAAAGTTGTTGTTACTCATCTGAAACAGAAAAGAACAGAGCCTACAAATTTAAACAGATCCTTACACTTGAAACCTGAAGCAACTGAAAATCTTTTCTGTTTAATCCCCTGATTCTCTAAGTTATTGTTGAATGTTTTGTTTAGGTTTTAATGAAGTTATTTTAGTTTTTTAGCTCAGCTCGAACTGAATATGCAGACTTATAAACAAGTTTCAGGGCATATGCAGACAGGCTTATACAGACAGTGTATATTATTATGTTTCATAAAACTGTACAATATGGCATGAAAATCTTGTTTGTGCAAATTTTAAAACAAAGATATTTTATAAATGGAGGCTGATACAAGAAATAATGCGGCTTGCATTAAATGCTAAGTACTTTATGTTTTAATTTACTTTGTTAATTACCTTCCTTCACAAGCTTTTTACATATATATTTTATTTTGTTTTTATCTTGCTTTCCAGATATTATTCTTTTGTTCTTGATGTTTTAAACATATTATATATGTTGCAGTTTGGTCATGTTGGTTTACACTTTGAAAATTCTTTGTTTCTAGTTTTAATTGTTGACTTAATATTACATTTTGAAATGTATGTGACTTGTTATCATTTTATTTTGTTTGCTGTTTGAAAACTAATTGAACTTTATAGTTATTATGTTACTCAACCCAATTTACCTTATAAGTCTTGTATTTTTATTTATTAATATTATTTAAAAGTAACTCATTTATTAATTTGAAATAATAGATAAAATAAATTATCTATTTATAAATGTATGTTAATGTATTGATTGACAAAATTATACGAAAACTCATATATCATTTTAAATTCATATTTTAAATCAAGCTATACTAAAAAGAAAAGTAAACAAATCTTTTTGTTAATAAATTAAAAATTTAAGCTTAAGTTAGAATAAGTTTTAATCTATTTAAGCATTTACTTATGTATTTAAAATCACATATCTATTTATTTAACTTTGAAAAGTTTATATTAAATAGGTCATAATTTCCAATTCACTATAATATATATTAGGATTTAAAGCAAAATTTATTAGTTGAACTTTAAAACAAAACTCATCTATTTGCAATGTATACAAATATATACATATATAAATAGAAACAAACAATAAATTTTTAACAGATAAAATTTACCAATTAAATATTTATTAAAAGAAAAGTATCAATTCAAATCTAATTAATAAAAATATATCAAATCAATTTAATATTTAATGCAGATTATTAAATTGATATTGCTAGAAAATTCCGGGTCGTCACATTCCTCCCCCCTTAAAAGAATTTCGTCCCCGAAATTTAAAAGCAAAGGTAATATAATAATATATTTTAGATTTTAATATATCAATCACATAATAACAATCATCACAACAAATCTACTCAATCAACAAGGCTAACTATCCATACAAAATAGAGTTCCCTAGAGTTTCCCAGTAGAATACCGGAATACTCGATCTATATAATCCAAACAGTCTATACTACTAATCTATAGAACTCCTTTGAATCAGAGAAAATTCATACAAATCAAATCTCCGACTCCCAAATCCAAATTCCTTCGTCTCTTATCCACCAAATACTTCTGACAATTCAGAGCTGCCTTCAACCTACTGATCAGCTCAACCCTATGCTGATAACTCCTAAAACAAATCCGAATCCAAAAATAATCCAGTAGAATGATTTTCTCAAAACCCACCAAAATCAAGAACTCAACCTTTACTATCCTCAGTAGAAAACAACTTCTCTTTTCTAGAAAATAAGAAAAACAAATGCACTCCCAACTGCTTCCGCTGCACAACTTTGATCTGGGTTAGATGAGAATGCTTATGATACACATAAGCACAAACAGGACAACACCTTACAAAAATATGATTCAGCAGATCCAAAATAAAACTCAGAAGTTCTTCCAAAACTTGAGCTGCTTTACCAATTCCTCTCTCCAGAAACCATTCTATTACTAAGCTGAACCATCGGCACTACTTCTGAAATCCAGTCGATACCAAACTCAACTCCTCAGATGCTAAGGCAAACCACTGACCTCTTCAAAGATATCCAAAAAAAAATCTGCCATCCCAGAGAGTACTTAACTATCGCAAGTCACTTTTATGATCAATCCAGGCTAATATCCCAAGAAAACTGTACTCTCCTTACAAATCTGAACAGCTTAAACTTATCCAGCCAATCCATTGAAGAAATGGATTCACAAAACTGCTTTTGGACTTCACTTCTAAAGAACTACTGATAGATGACCTCCTCGCGTGCCGGCAGAACAATCTGAGCTGCAACACCGCTACTGATGCCAAAAATTTCCTAATCCAAAATTTCTCGGAAAACTCAGGCCTCAAAGCCAAACACGACATTCAGCTGAACTCAACCTCAAAACTAATGCAGACACGCTTCCTTATCCAAAGATCTTTGAGAACTTCTTCGGAAACAATCCATCGCTACTGCATCTCAACACACAACTATTACTTCTTGAGTTATCAAGATAATATTCTAGCTTCTGCTCAACTCACATAATCCAAATTCTACTCATCCAATTTTATACTACAAAAATGGACTCCAAATCTTAACAGTTTCCCTCCAGAGATTAGGTGTACACCATGAATATATTCGAGACGGTATTAGGTCTACAGTCTCGTCAAATATACTTCTAACCACAGGTAGTCGTGTTACACACACCACTACTCAATTTACACTTATACTTATATTGGAAAATCCGAACAGGTAATCCAACAAATAGAGGAAAATAAATAAATATATATATCAAAATTACAAATACGCTCTCTCAGGAAAGAAATCACTCAAGAGCCTAGGTATTCACTCAACCTAGCGCTCTGATACCACCTGTGACGACCCCACTTCCTACGCCCAGGAAGTAGTATCGTTTTTAAGAAAGAAAAGGGTGAGAAAATAGAAAAGATAGAGAAGAAAGAACAACAACATCAGAATCTCACAGCGGAACGAATAAAATATACTAATCACATAAGTATTTACATAATATATAACATCAATCAGAGTGATACATATAGTACATCACATACTAAACAGTTATAGACACCTGTCTAGTTATACAACTCAATACACAATACATCACAGAGATATCAACACAGCGGAACTCTATATATATATATATATATATATATATATATATATATATATATATATAACGCTGAAGCTTCCTGCTCCATTGCTCCTCCAGAATTCGTCAAGCTAAACCTGAATCCCTTGGCTACCCGTAAAAATTTGGGTACCCGAGAGTTTATGCAAAACAAAAATAAACTTCGGGTCAGACATGGGTCTGGTATGAGTAACAGGTTAAAGTTGCTTAATTTTGAAAAATCCTTTGAAAATAAAAGGTATCACGGAAGACTTCCCACACATAAACATGGAAAAGTTTTTACCTTACGCTAACCAAAACATTTGATAGGAAATCCAGTGATATTATAATAGGTCTAGGGTTTTCAAGTAAATAGAAAATAGACGAAATTGTTACATTCATTAAATTCCAGCTACTAGCCACAAAAGTGGGTAAAACAATCAAAACCGTAGGCACTTATTGGATTTTGGATTCCATACAATGGCAGGGCTACTGGGGTACCGCCCGTCACAGTACGTGGCCTAGATCAACGTACCGAGGATCACTCCCGACCCCCTGCAACACAAGGCCGGAACCATTCCTTACTTAACAGTCCCGAACAAGATAAACCCCGCAGTTGGCTGCAGACCAACTGCCCACACAGCCGAATAAAAAGGGACATCTAGACAGGGGAATATCCTTGTCCTGCTTGGGCATGACCCACCTAACCTTGCTGCACCTCCCCTGTTTTAGCCATTCCCGGTTGATGAGGCTTGAGGTTACGATTACCATTATAGGACATATCTCTTAGAATGCTCATCGTCCGCCTGACGACGTGTTGATAGCATTCAATCCATACAAGTTCGTTCCAGGTTCGAACGAAACCGAAGGTATCATCTCGTTACACTCATTTTGGAATCACCCTCAGAGTTAACGACGATAACCCTTGCATTCTGAATCTTCATCTTCACTTCAGATTCACGACCTATCGTTAATTTGGAATCGATGTGGTTTTTGGATATTCCAAATAAGGAAAACCGATTCCGGTCTCATCGAAATCCAAAACGTGTCTTTTAAGGCCCAGTTGTCTATTTAGTCTTAATAGTGAATTCAATATTATCAATATGCACAGATAGATAATTCACATCTCATAATAGATAATCACATCATCATAAACAGATAATTAATATCATCATCCAAACAGATAATTAAACATTATCATACTTAAACCATACATCCATATCACATAGATATTATCCATCTCATTACTGAGATCACAATCAAACAATGAAATATCAATATCATCCATCATCAATGATTTATGAATCACAATCTATAATTAATTTAAAATGAATTAAATTAACTACTTCCATCTTTAATTAATTTAAAATAAATTAAATTAATTACTCATTCCATAAATCCTGCTCTCACAATTATTAATTAATTATAAATCAAATTAATTAATAATTGTCTAATTACAAGAAGAAATTTAGTCTTTAATTAATTTCTAAAATGAATTATTCTAAATCATTCATAGCAAATTAACATTTGATTACTTTCTATTAGTTATTCCTTAATTAAACAATCTTTTAATTACATCATTAATGATCTCCAATTTATATTTAATTATATTATTTGGTTAATCTTTATTTAAACACAATTATTAATCACCCTTGATTAATAACAAACCAGTAATTAAATACTCTTAATTACTTATTAACAAATTAATCATTCCATGATTAATTATTCCCATAAAATTAATTCCTTGATTAATTCCAAAAGAAATTACTCAAATTACTTCACTTACAAATCATCTTGTATAAATTTCATGAAATAAAGATCATCTAATTACTTTTCTGAGTAATTATGCTCCATTAATTATACTAAGTAATTACACATATCAAAATCATCAAATGATTAACTTAATTTAATTTTATCATCAATTAATTTTATATTCCAATCATCTTTGATTTAAACATCCTTTGCTATCTTCCAGTAGTATTCTTTAATTTATTTACAGTAAATAAATCTTGAATAAACCCATTAATTATATTTACATCGATTTATTACCATTTAATTTCCTTGTTGATTTATTATCCTCAATTAAACCAATATCTAATCCCATCATTAATTATATTAATTAATGATTTCTAATTACATTTTCATTTGTTAATTTATATTAAGAATACAAATCTTTAAATCACAAATATTAATCCTCTTGATTAATAACATACAGTAATTAATCATTCATAATTAATTACATCCCAATAACAAGCTTAATTAATCTCTTGATTAATTTCAAGTAATTATATTCCAATTACTCCTAACAACATCTTCCAGTTAATTACCTCCAGTAAATATTCCATCAACTTCCCTAAGTAATTCAATTCCAAAATATCTGTTAATTAAACTAAATTAATTAATTCAAATCAATTTACTCAATTAATAAGTAATTAATTTCTTAATTACTTCCCAAATAAATAATTTCATTTAAACTATTACAATGATTATTATTGAATTAATTAATCCATTTAATTTATTAAAAATCAATTACATTAATTAATTATAAATGATCTAGTTAATGATCTTCATTAACACTTATTTAATTATTTCTTCTAAAATAATTAACTTGTATTAATCATCATTAATTATAAGTTTGATTAACCATAAAAATTTATTAATTTAAACGAATACCTAATTTATGGTTCTTAATCACATATTAGTTAATTAATTCCTTAATTAACTTTAATTACTACTTTTAAACTTATAATTACTAATTTAATTAATATCAATCATTAATTAATCATAAATCAACTTAAAGGTTAATACATGTAAAATTCTAAAACTTCATGGATTAAAGAAAACCATTCTTATTATTGATTATGTTTTCAATTCCAATATGTTTAAACCATTTATTTCAATAAATTCCAATTTTATCCTTAATAAAGTTTTTAACACTAATTTATTTTCAAACCCCTTTTTAAACTTACATATTTAATAGCATTAAACTTATTTGAATCAATTTAAATTAGAAAACTTATTTTAGTTCCAAATCTAGAATTTCAAATCTAAATCCTGATTTCCAATTTTCAAGTTAACTTAATTCAATCGTTTCTTAACAGTTCAAGTTTCACTCGAACTCACTCTCGTTTGAAATTACTTTAATGGTAAATCACTTTTAAGTTATTAAAATAATTTAAATTTTGAAACTTTATTATTCCTAACTTTATTTTCAAAACTGACTTAAAGTCACCATTTAAACTTGTTTTAAAAACTGGGTTTAACTTTGATTTAAATTTTAAAACAAGAATGTCAAATACTGTTAAACTGTTATAGTTTAAAACCTGTACAACTACAACACGAGCACCCCTGCGTTTCTTCGAGAAATATACGAAGTTCCCCCGAGAAAAACCCGTAGCTTGCTTCGAGTTTCTCAAGCGCGCAAAAAAACAATAGGAGAAAAGAATAAAACCTGGAAACAACACAAACTCAACAACCCTATACCTGTCAACGCCACGTACGCAATGCGTCCACCACCGGAGGCCACCAAACTCCGGTTACCACTTCGACCATCTCCCCTCTATCTCCCTGCAAAACCACGCGACACTCGAACGCAATAACTGACAGCGGCGATCGAAATTCAAATCTCAGTAAAAATTAGGTCTAAAAACTTTAAACTAATGCCGATGCTTCCACAACCCTTTGCACCGCCGTCCCCTATTTTTCCTAGCTCCACGGCAGCCTCCTCTACCACCAGTCAGAGGCTCGACCCCCCAGATCAACTCCATAGTCCATGGCCACTCAAAAAGCCTCAAACAGAAAATCACTAGCTGCTCTCAAAACATGCCACTAAAATTTATGCTTTATCCTTTAAAAATCATGTTATGGTTCACTGATTTACTTTGTATACCTGAATTTGTAAATTTAGCAATTCGAAATTTGACTAATTTGTAGTTTGGTTCAGTTTTCTTAATTTCCAGAGATATTGCTAAACTGTTTAGGCTTGAATAAATTTTTAAAACTTAATTTACCCAGTAACAGACAACTTTTGTTTTAATACTAAATTTAAACATCGAGTAAATCAATTGGAAATGATTCTTTAAACCAAAATCTTATGTTTAGAACACAGAACAGAGAACATATGTGATTAACAGCCTGCACACAAATGATATTCATTATTCACAGAACATCCATATGTATAAAGATACAAACATAAGTATTCATCTACTATAAACAACAATCTTATACTTTAAATTTATTAAAAAGTTGTTGTTACTCACCTGAAACAGAAAAGAACAGAGCCTACAAATTTAAACAGATCCTTACACTTGAAACCTGAAGCAACTGAAAATCTTTTCTGTTTAATCCCCTGATTCTCTAAGTTATTGTTGAATGTTTTGTTTAGGTTTTAATGAAGTTATTTTAGTTTTTTAGCTCAGCTCGAACTGAATATGCAGACTTATAAACAAGTTTCAGGGCATATGCAGACAGGCTTATACAGACAGTGTATATTATTATGTTTCATAAAACTGTACAATATGGCATGAAAATCTTGTTTGTGCAGATTTTAAAACAAAGATATTTTATAAATGGAGGCTGATACAAGAAATAATGCGGCTTGCATTAAATGCTAAGTACTTTATGTTTTAATTTACTTTGTTAATTACCTTCCTTCACAAGCTTTTTACATATATATTTTATTTTGTTTTTATCTTGCTTTCCAGATATTATTCTTTTGTTCTTGATGTTTTAAACATATTATATATGTTGCAGTTTGGTCATGTTGGTTTACACTTTGAAAATTCTTTGTTTCTAGTTTTAACTGTTGACTTATTACTACATTTTGAAATGTATGTGACTTGTTATCATTTTATTTTGTTTGCTGTTTGAAAACTAATTGAACTTTATAGTTATTATGTTACTCAACCCAATTTATCTTATAAGTCTTGTATTTTTATTTATTAATATTATTTAAAAGTAACTCATTTATCAATTTGAAATAATAGATAAAATAAATTATCTATTTATTAATGTATGTTAATGTATTGATTGACAAAATTATATGAAAACTCATATATCATTTTAAATTCATATTTTAAATCAAGCTATACTAAAAAGAAAAGTAAACAAATCTTTTTGTTAATAAATTAAAATTTTAAGCTTAAGTTAGAATAAGTTTTAATCTATTTAAGCATTTACTTATGTATTTAAAATCACATATCTATTTATTTAACTTTGAAAAGTTTATATTAAATAGGTCATAATTTCCAATTCACTATAATATATATTAGGATTTAAAACAAAATTTATTAGTTTAACTTTAAAACAAATTTCATCTATTTGCAATTTATACAAATATATACATATATAAATAGAAACAAACAATAAATTTTTAACAGATAAAATTTACCGATTAAATATTTATTAAAAGAAAAGTATCAATTCAAATCTAATTAATAAAAATATATCAAATCAATTTAATATTTAATGCAGATTATTAAATTGATATTGCTAGAAAATTCCGGGTCGTCACATATAATATGTAAACAGATGTATTTGCTTTTGAGTAAAGTTTATTTATTATCTATTATATTTTATTCCGCTGCGATGGTTAGGTTCTGTTGTTGTTTTTTTTCTATTTTTCTTCTTCTACCTCTTCTTCTTTACCCCAAATGGTTCGTATTTCTGTACAACTTGAGTTGATTGTTGTAGAATAGTGTTGACTCAAGGGGTACGGATTTGCGGGTCGTTACAAAAAGTCTACAGATGCTTTCGAATCGTACTCGCATTCTCTTATCTCCAAATACTGATAAGAGAAATGTTAGTTGAGAACAGTTTTTCATTATTACCCACAAAAGAGACATCAACTAGATTACAAGATGATACCTCCATAACCTTCCTTTCCTTTTCGAAACCTCCCCTGACATAGAAGGCTGCACCCCACTGTTAAATTAACAATCACTACACATTAATTAAACCAAACCATTTCAAATCCTTATTTAGTAAAGCTACCGTACATAATCTATGGTTCTTTACATGATCACCAACATAGCATCAAGTACTCTTAGTTATTTAGATGGAGAGTTTTCAGGAGACAGTAGATAATTCAATTGTACAGCACAGTGTTTTGTCAAGCTATTCTAGTTGCAAGCAACAAACAAGTTCGAATCAATGTAGGATTCAACATGTTGGTCATTACTGAAACAACAAAAGCTTACATAAACATAAACATGTGCAGCACTATTTTACAAAAAACTGTAGAAGTTTATAATAAGCTTACGCAAATTTTGTCTTCGTTTTCTTCCAAGGTGCAAGTTCTTGCTGGATACTCAGGTGTACCCCTATGATCTATGCATGCTAGAAAAAGGAAAAAAGAAAATGATGGTAATGTAATTCACCAAACTCGATATTGCTTAGTTAAGGCTTAAATTTCAATTACAAAAAATTACCAAGGTCGAACACACGCCTGTAGTTCTTGATATATCCAATGATTTTCTCATCAAAATCAAAACCAGGGTTCCAGACTAATGATCCATAGCCAAATACCCACAACACCATTTTCACTCTGCTTTACTGTATAATTTCATCAAAGGTTTAAATTTCAAGGCAAAATATACTAGAAGATTTAGCACTTGAGTTTTGTAGTAGCGGTGTGAGGGGTTCTGGGAGTACCTATTATAACTGTAAATAGAAGTACTGGTTTTGACAGGTTGTTATAAGGTGTTTTATTAATCGATGGGACCATGCTCCTAAGTTAATCATGCATGTTTTTATGATTCAGATTACAAACAAAATTATTCATATTTTTGTATAATAACCATAAAACTAAATTGCATTGCAAAAAACATGATCAAAACTGAAAACATTAACAAATATTTATATAAGCTAAGTTTTAGAATAACCATCAAAATGAAAAGCATTGGTAAAAAGATTTCCTACCGATTATTATATTATGATGAAAAAAAACACAGAAACCGCTATTTCAAGTATCAAGTTAATTAAAAAGCTGGAGTAAATTTTTATTTATAGTATTCTACCATTTCAATGAAACAACATACCATTGAATTGAATTACAATATTCGCCCACGCTGAATATGCAGACAGGAACATAACCGAGCCCAAACATTTTTACAATCAATTCAAAACCAATCTATAAGACCACCAATGAATCCTTCGTTGTAGGATGTGTCACAATCAACCAATTCTTGCTCCAACAATGAAATCAGTTTGCTGTCACAAACTTTTGATCCCTTCCAATGTACCCATGGTTAAGAAAGCCAATCAACTTCATATCAAAAATGAAACTATAAAAGTTAACTTTCAAATAAACTATAAGCAAAAAATGTTTGCTGTGTATTTCTAAACTAAACAAGGTCATAAAAATCTTAAAAATTGATTGTGCAATAATATAATTGGACAACAGAGTTAAATCATTTCAGTAACTCATGCAGTTAAATGAGTAAGTCCAAGAATAAAATCATTTCAGTAGGGCTTAGATCCAGAATACCAACAAATCACCGTAGTTGTGGAACTAATGTATATAATGTCACATCAACATCAGACCAATTATTGGTGTATGCATTCATTAATTTGTACCCAAATCATTCACAAACCAACCAACTCCACTAATCTACCAAAGCTTAACCTACATATTAATTCCAAACATTTTTCATATAATCACAGCAAGTCATTAAATTTACCAAGGGTGGATTACTTTGAAATAATGATTGTGTCATCAAGTTGTTGCATGTCTTCAAATGTTATATCTAGTAAAAATAATAGTTGAAAAAACTGATTTTACTTACCTAGAATTTTATATCACGCCATAATGTTATACGTCAGTCAAAGTCGATATCAGCACAATACCATTTTGGAAATAACAGCACCCTATTCCATATCAAAATCAATCTTCATAATAGTGGAATTAGTTCTATGTGGACCTGATTCGATAACAAACAAGTCAGGCATGTCCAACCCATTAGCCCAAATGCTCAGATCTAGCCCAGATCCCTCTGCCGCTCGCATCTGGATCCCAATTGTTTGCTTTCCATATTGAAGCGGGTTATGGAACAGGTGAGGCTGTTGAAATCAAGCTACTACAAAGCGAAGTTAGGCGATGATAATGCTACCATATTCTCCTTCTGGTGGATTTGAGATGATAGATTCTGATTATGGAAGCGAGGGTGGAATTTAGGATGAAAAGGTGGAATTAGGGAGGCGAGGATAGAATAACAGTTAGGGACGCTATGGATTAAGTTATTTATAGGGTTTTGATTTTTATTTGGGGATAGGAGAGAGTGATGCAAGGGGGGAGAGTGTGTGAAAATGTTTACCGCATCAAATTGGTGGAAAAAAAGGTCTGCCTCCAAAACGCAAAGAGTTCACGGTAGATTTCTGACAAATTTTAGAAAGGGGGAGAATGTGTAGTTGCATCAGTTGACTTTAAAACCGATACGAATAAAACTATTTCATTGATGTATTTTCTTCGGTTGTTGGTGACAACTGATGCAAATTTGATTTTTTTTATTACCTATTTCTTTCCACGTACCAATTGCATCGATTATTAAGATAGAAATGATGCAAATAGTTCTATTTGCATCAGTTTTTACTTCAATCGATTCAAATGAGGCGAAGCAATATGCACTTTTTGTACTAGTGTCTCTGCCAATACCGATAACCACTTTAACAACGGTGTACGTAGTGGAGATTCCAAAACAGTGTAGGATGGTTTGGAGATGTCTATATGAGGTATGAAAGTAGCCCTGACTCCCGCAAATCAGCTTGACGTGACTAAAACAGGAGCCACGCCAGGCCAAGTGAGGTCGCACCTCCAATCGAGCATGCTTCTACGATACCATTCATTACTTTGTGATTTGATTGGGTGCACCTATGATTATGGGAGTGTGTCTCGAGGTGGGAGGTAATAGCTGCTATGCGTTACCACCAGTCTGGATCCGCAAAACGGTAGTATCCTATAGTAGGCATTGTCTCGTATGCCTTGTCACATGCCTTATCGCGTCTTCTATGAGGTTTGTTTGTACCATACCTATGGAGTACCCTCTGATGGCCCTCCAATTTATGGAGGAATTATGGTACTGTATAGACTATGGGAACATACAAAATGTGTTAAGAGGAACGCATTAACGCTATTTGAATAGTTTACTTTATTCTAGACATTATCTATGTAGCATATTGTACTATGTATGTAGATAGTTTAACGGATCCTTAAAGGGTGGAATCCCAACATCCTTTAAGTTTTTTGTATTTCACTCAACATTTCACTTGAGTTGATTTACTAGTATAAGAATGTTAATCGTGACTCGAGTGTTTTGTGTTTTGCTTTATGATCGGGTCAGACTAAGTGTCACCGCATTTGAGACTCATCTTTGGAGCTTGAACTTTGCTTGAAGATCTGTCTTATATTTATTCAACTTTTAGTTATTCCAGTTGTTTCCAGTTGTGTTGTGCAGACTTGTTATTTTCTTTTGTACTGACATTTATATGTATTGGATATCTGTTGTATTTTTTTAAGTCTCCATTGTTTATTTGTAGTAGCTTCATAAACTACTATTTATCTATTCCGCTGCTTATTGTTTTATTCTCCGTGTCTGTGATTCTGTGATTAATTTATTTACCGTATATTCTAAGTTTTGCCAAATATAAATTAAAATATGTTGTTTTGAATAATTCAAGTCTAACTTGAGTGGATGATTGTTGATTTTAATGATTCGAAATGTTATGTCGTTACAGTTGGTATCAGAGTGAGGTTTAGGTAAACTTAACATGTGGAGTAAAAACTCATTAGAGATAGGGTAGTGATACCCTAGAATGAGTAGAATCCATTATAGAATCATCTTCGTCCGAGCTTGAAATTCTTCGTTCGGATTCCTCTAGGTTAGAATTCCGTTAGAATTTTAGAACTCTCCCTTTTGTTGTGAAATCCATTCTTGTCTTTTCTTGTTCGTGTTATTTTCATACTGGAGAATCACATAGCTTTATTTCTGCTCATCTCTGTAATAAATTTGAGCTCATCTTTCCACCTTAATTGGCATCTTCATCCTTATGTGTGACTAGTTCCATCGGCGGTCCAGCCGACCTTAGTATGATTTGTAAAGGGGTGAAACTACTTTACAATAGGCATCGATTTAATTCTATGTCCTCGGTTTTGATGCTGTTATCTCTTGCATAGCCCGAACTGTCTCCTTAGTAGACGACCCTGGTAATTCTCTTGTGATCGAATATTGATTGCCTTAGGATTTTGTAGGCAGTTTTATGTTTTCGTCTGATTTTCAGCCTAGTGACCTTGACCCTACTCCGACAGTCACGATCTCATGATGGTTTGGTGAAGTCACTTCTCTTCCTTCCAAGCGGAAAATTGAATTCCGCATCGATCTTATCCCTGAAGCTCGACCTGTTGTCCTTCCTCCCGGACAAATGGTTCCTATAAGTGGTTAGTCATGTCCTCTTGATTAACCTACGCTCCTGCCTTCTTCGTCGATCTTAGAAATTGTGTTTTCCAAGATGCCCTCAACAGGTTATCCTAGTTTTCTTTGATGATATTCTCACTTTTCTAAATCTAGGTTGACCCGGCTAAGGTCGCCGCGATTAATGTAAGTCTATCCATCTTTCCTGTTTGTAATTTAATTATCTTATCTTCTTTTCGAGCCTATCTTCGTAGTTGGAATTCTCTTTGATTAGGGTCCCTCTAAATTCAAATCTCTATCCTTTTTCTATAATCCATTCCTAAATTATCCTGTGAGGGAGTTTATTTGTAATTGACATAAAAATATTTTATATTACGTTGTTTGAGTTGTTAAGTATGAATTTTGGGTTTCGACCGATTCGTCTAGCCAACATTATCGATAGGAATTTCAATTGAACAGAGAAAAATGACACAATATTGTTTTCGAAATTGGTAAATGAAATAATTTTAAGTATGATTATACTTATATATAAAGATTATAAATTTTCTGAAATTATATAGTTAAATGAATTGGTTATTATAAATGATAATACTAGATTATCATTTATTGTTTTGTCAACATTTCTAAATCATTGACTATTATTGTAACTTATAGGAGATGAATTTTAAAATATGGGGTATAAATTTGATTTGATAATGAAATGAATTTAAATTAAGGATTTGAGAATTTAATTTTCGGTGCTTTTTAAAATTTGATTTTTAAGGTTTTGAACAATATATTATTTATTTGAAAGTATTTTCGAGTAGAATTTTTTTCCAAAACAATTTAAAATGAAGTAAGTCTATACTCTCCTCATTTGTCGCTGGAAAATAATTTCAGTGATGATTGCAGCATCATCAACATTCATTTTCGAGTCTCGAGGTGGAGAGACCACTTAGTAGCTTTGCTACATTTTGTTTTGAATAATGGAATTTACTTGAATTTCTTGAGTATGATTATATGATGTCGATTACTGTTCTGTGATGTGCTTTACATTAAGTTATTGTATTTTGTTCTGATAGATCCGTCAACCACCTATAGTTTTGGATTAAACATTTACTGTGTATGTCGATCCATTGAGATAGAAAAGAAAATTGTATTGCATTTATCGACGTATTCAGTAGATGTTTAAGACAAAGTTATAGATGGTCGCCCTTAACCAGCCCTATTCTCCGCTTTAGTAGACGGAATTACTCGTTAATTCTCTTTACTAAGGTGGGTCTCGGGGTGGGCGTTACAATATATATATATATATATATATATATATATATATATATATATATATATATATGAGATAGCGTACTTGTTATTTTCTTATATAAAGGTTTTAAATGGTTTTATATAAAATATATATATTTTGATATATAAAGTAATATTTCCTTCTAATAAATATTTAGGTGATTGGTTGTTAATTATTGAAATTAAAATTAAGGAATAATATAATACAACCAAACTGAAATTTAATAAAGGTAAGTTTGAAATGGATTCAAACTGAAATTGAAGTCTTGAATTGGAATTAAATTAAGTAGAAATAGAAATACAACCAAATTAAAATTTAATTGATAAAAAAATGAAATTCTAAATCTGGTTCTAGAATTTGGAAATTTTGATTCAAGCTAATGAAAAATAATAAATAAGTATTATTTGGATAACTGGGATTTGTTGCAAACAATGGGTTGTTTGAAATTTGATTCGAATTTAAAACCAAGGGTGGTTTAAAATTTTAAAATATGGCTGGGAGGGCCAAGAAATAAATATGTATATATGTATGGATATACATGATATTAAAGATAATTTGAAATAAACTCTAAGAGGTTGAGTTTTGATTTTTTTTCCCTAAAGTGTGATGTAAAAACCCAAAGTCATATAAGTTTTGAACTTATAAGAGGGCAAGAATTTTGAAGTTTGATGCAGGAATTTAAATTTGAGTAAGGTTGATTGGATTAAGTAAATTGGAATTTAACTTGGAAAGTTAAATGGTTGATTGGAATTGGGAATTTGTGTGATCTCAAAAGGGTTTGAGATCTAAAAATTTAAATTGGATGGACGTTTTAAAATAAATTGGATGATATCATCCTATTGTAAATAAAAATCTTTAAATTAAGAATGGAATTGTATAAATAAAATAGGTTTGAATAATTGAATTGTAAAATAAACTTGTTTAAGAACTGGCTTCAAACTGGAAGATTAAAATTGAATAATAAATTAAAATTTTAAAATAAAATTGTATTGAACCATGAAAAACATAATTTAAGATAATTTAAAATGGAATTTTGAAAATTGGACTCAGAAATTAAATTGATTTAAAACTTTTAATAAAGGTTAATTTGGTTTAAATGGTTAAACCAACCTTTGAGAATTTAACTCGAATTTACATAATTCGAGATAGTTTAAATTCAAGATTGAAATTGATTTAGTTCAAAATTGAATTTGGTTTGAATTAATTGGATTAGTGATTGAAGATGAATAAGTTTAAAATTTTAAATGGGAAATTAAATTGGATTATATCGAAATGATTTGAATTTGAAATGGGTTCAATTGATAATAATTCACATTGATTGGAATAATTTGAAATTATAATATAAGTTGATCATGATTAAAGTTAAATGGAATCTGTTTTAAATTGCGAAGAGAATCAAGATTGATTCGACTTGAATTGGGTTTAAATAAAATTTAGTAGAAATTGAAGTTATTCAAGCTGGAATTGAGTCAAGTAAATGGAAATTAGTTGGGAAGTGAACAGTTTGACTCTTGACTATTTTCAATATAAATTGTTTTAATATAAACTTATTTTTCTAGGCTATTTAATATGTACAACTTTTCTTTCTTAAAGCCAAATTATTTTATACTTGGTTTACAATTATTTTGGAGCTATTTAATCATTTTTCAACTATTTTATAAACTAATTACTATTTTTCAACTGTTTTATAAACTAATTACTATTTTCAACTATTTTACAAATAAATTATTATTTTTCAATTACCTAAAATTTCTGGAACTATTTAACTATTTTTCAACTATTTTACAATTAGTTAACTATTTTAAAGCTATTTTGCAAACTATTAATTATTTTTCAACTACTTATCTATTTTTAAATTTTTCAGGCTATTTTCTACATATAAACTGGTCGGAGTTCAAACTATTATTGATTTAAATACCCAACTGAAATAAGAATTGAAGTGATAATCCAAATGGGGATTAAGGCAATTGTAAATAAGTGAAGGGAAATTTAAGGAAATGTGAATTAGAAAGGAAATTGATTTGGCTAATAATCAATGGAAATAAATACGTAGGATGTACATATATTATTCTATTCGCATAGTGATTTGATCCAGATTCGAGCACAGAATTTCGAGATAGTTATCGATCCGAGTTGGGATTTTTCACTCGATTTTCGACGGCGAACCGGGATATGGATTGTCGATTGGTTCTGAATGTTCTCTATCATAGTTATAGCTATGCAAGGAGAATGGCGATTTCTAATCAAGAAAACAGATCAGTGTCCGCACTAGGAAGTCGGGTGGACGATACTAGTTCGGAAGCGAAATTGTGTGATCGAGCGAGCGATCAAGTTGATATATCGTATAGATGGTATGTGTACATCGTACGGATTTGAATGAAGTTGATATTGGGAAGAGAAATTAAATTGGGATATTTGGTTTTGAATAAACAAAGTTGTATATCTTTGTTATATGAGATAAATCTCCCCTTGTTTAATTTATTGCTAGAAGAAAAATGATTTTGAAGATGTTTGAAGTATAAAAGGAGTTTTATACAAGTTTGAAAAGATCCAAAGTTTTTAAATATCTGAATATATATAAAGGACCTTATGAGGAATTTGGAAAAAGGTTTTGGGAACCTTTGGATTTGGAAAGGCTTTTGAATTTGGGTAAAATCAATATTGAAATTTGGAAAGCCTAGTTTGAGAATTATCGATTTTGGAATAATCGATTTTGTATAAACGAGCTTTGTATGAGGTCATACTAGGTGTATGATTTGAAGATACTATATGTGTATAGTATAAAATGTTTTGATGATGGCTCTGGGGAAAAAGGCGCTCCCTTGAAATGAACTTCTGAGGAGTGCCACTGGGTGGTGCTGCCTTGAGCCCCCAAGGGGGGGGGGGATTCTAAAGTTGATCATGTGAGGAGTCCGGACAAAACTAGTTCCTAAGGATTATTGGGCAGCGGAAGTCGAGGGAGCTGATGCCTGCAGTTATATGGGTTTTTGCTGTGATAGCTACGTAACCCCGGTTGTAGCTGCGATCTGTTGTGGGTTTCATGGTGTAATCGAGGGGCGCGGAGGCCTACAGTTATCTATGGATTTTGTCGGGATGACAACGTAACCATCGAGTTAACTGCGACCATGGATGAGGGTGATGATTTCCAGAGCATCCTCACCAAAGATATTTCCTCTATTTTCAAAAATTGTTTTCTATATCTTCAATAAAATTATTTTCCCAGTATTTTCACTGGGTGTTGAAACGAGTTTACCAAGTACTTATAGATTTTCAGTCCTACACCTGATCAACGTATGACTGAATTTCTGTGAGATCAAAGATGGACTGGTTGAGACATCGAGTTATAAAAAGTATTTTTATAAAGAGTTATTTTAATAGTATTATGTGACTTTAAAAGCTTTTCTAAAATTTTGAAATAAAGGTGTTGGGATTTTGGAAAATAAAGGAAATCCAAACTGGAATTTTAATGAAGTGAATTTGTAATTAAAATCGAACATTGATTTAGAAGTTGGAAGTAAGCTAATTGGCTAAATCACTATATGGTCGAGTATATTAATAAAATTTAACTTGGGTAAATAAATGGGTTATAAGTGATAATGGGTTTGGGAATGAATTCGAATTTTAAATAGAATTCAACTTAGATTTGTTAATGAATTAAATAAAAGGATATGTTGTAAAACAGAAATAAAAAAGAGTTGGATTGAAAATGAGATGGTTTGAATTACAAATAAAATTCAAGTGTGATTTGAATAATATTTAATGAAATTTATAAATAGATTGGATATAATGAAAAGTGAATTGTAATAGAAATGGTTTGAGTTGCAAATAAAATCCAGATGAGTAGAAATAAATTAAGAATGGCCTTGTATTAATAAAATAAATTCGAACATGAATTAAGTACGTAATTTAAAATTTAAAATGTGTTAATTGAGTTAAATAATAAATGGATGAAGTCTGATTGAATAAAAACTAAATCAAAGTTGTGATTGGGATTGGATTATCAGACTGAACTTAAATTTGGTGGTATATTAATTTGAAGTATAAATGAGTTAAGTATGAGCTTGGATATTATTTTGATAAATTGAGAAGATGAATTAAAGTTAAAATTTAAATGGAAGGGCTAGCTGAACTGAATGGGAACTGATTAAATGAGAATCAAATAGAAGTAAACTTAAGTTTGATGTTGGAATAAGAAAGTAAATTCACCTAAGTTTAAAATTTATGGAAGTTTGGCTTCGAATAAGGATGAAAGCCCATTCAATAAAAACTTGGATTGAATTAATTTGGAAATGGCTAGGAGTATACAAGAATTGGATGTGTCGAGCTAAATAAATGGTTGGTGAATAAATTAGAAATGAAATAGAGATAAATATAGAATGAGTTGAAATTATTTTGAAGAAGTTATAAACTAAAATAGACACTTATTTAAGCGAATATCGTCGAAATTGCATAACAATAATTATCGTTTGGCGTAAAACAATAGTAATTAAATTTCTATGGGTTGATAGAGATTAATAAATTGATTTTGAAATCAACTAAATTGAATATGAGCTTGTTTGGATTTAAAATCAATTGGATGTAAGAAATTGTGTTGCAAGCCATTAAAATTGAATGAAATAGCATATAAATTTGGTTGAAACAATTTATAAGCTTTAAAATCATATGAATCGCTTATGGAAAGCATTTGGTGTTTATTGTTTATGTAATGCATATGTTTAGCTATTGAAAGTAAGTGGAATGCTAATAGATTTTCTTATATGGCACTTACATATTTAAATTGAGTAAGTACAGGTACCTGAAGGCCGTTTGGCTGGATTTGGATTGCATTAAATGCTAAAATAAACAAGCCGCTTGCTTAAAATTCTAAATAAGGTACGCCTACGCAATACAAATAGGAAATATGAATTGTTTTTGCTTTTTCCGACCGTGTGGGTCGATGTATACATATTTATATCTCTTGTCAAATTGCAAAAGCTCCTCCGTACAAAGGAGACTCTGCCAAAATTTTCTAAAAATTTTGGGAGTTAGAACATTTTTGAGAAATTTTTTGAATTTTTTGAGAAATTTTTCGTTAGCGGCAAACCGATTTCAAATTGAAAACTTAAAGTAAATTAGTAGATGGACTAATATGAATCGGTTATACTTGAAAGATAAAATTTAATATTCAAAATTGAAATAAGTTGAATTCATATTAAAACGAGGAAAACAAATTTGAATAGAAGTAAATATGAAAACCTACATAAGAGAATGTATAAAATGATTTGTAAAGTTACGATTGAATATTGTTGCTAAACAAGATACGCAGGTATTAAAGGGAAAAGAAATTGGATTTGATTCCAAAAGATAAATTTGTATTGCCCAACAAAAATGTATGTATTTAAGTTTCTGTATGAAATTGGATGGGGTTTTTGATGTAACCACTTGGCTTTTGTTTTCATTTGAATTTGGCAGCCCATAGAGGCTTTTTGTAGTAGTACCGAGCTAGCCGCGCAAAGGAGACGCTGGCAAAAATTTTTGGAAATTTAGAGGGTTAGAAAATTTTTGAGAATTCAAATTTTGGTTTTTAATTGAAATTTAGACGATTGAGCAAAGGGGTGTTGTTTGAAACTATAGAAGGTTTTAGGAAGTTGGTTAAGGTGATAATGGACCTTTAATAAAGGATAATGGTAGGATGTTGAATTATGAGTTTTGGGAAAGGGTAAACGGGTTTTGAACCATTCTTCCTAACCAGTAATTTCGGGGACGAAATTCTTTTAAGGGGGAAGGAATGTGACGACCCGGAATTATTAACAATTTAAAATGAAATAATTAATTGATGTTAGATATTTAAAAGTTAATTTTAATTTGAATTTCAAAATATCAATATTTACTTGATAATTTAATTATTGAATTATATAGTTTAAATATTGAATTTAATAATTGAAAATTGGGTAAATTGTTGAATCTGAAATTTCGAAACCTGCTTAAATAATTTGAAGGCTTATAAAATTTATAATGATGATACTGACGATAATAGAATGGTTGGAATTTAATTTAAAGGTAATTTGTTCAATTTTAGTAATATATCGTTTAAATTGAATTTAAAAATAGCATTCCGAGGCACAGTCTCGGAATTCGACGAAACCAGTTCCATTGGATCCGTAATAATTAGTTTTTATCGGATTTCAATTTTCGTAGCCATCGGAGTTGTCGTTTGACCCTGGCATCCCGAAAAGCTTAGAAATTATTTTAATCGGTTTAATTGAAATCTGATCGTTTTCTTTTGTAACTCGCACGTACGATTAAATTAGCTTCCGAAACACGTTCCATCGTATTCGGAATACGGGTGAAGCTTTATAATTGCCTCACGACATTCCTTAAGAGGAGTTCGAAAATTCTAAGTAGCAATCGATGAGGCAATTTGAAAGTTTTATATAGGATAATAGAAATTTAAAATAAATTAGTAAAGATATTTTTAACAGCACGAGATATTTTTGAATATTTAATCCTATAATAATTAAAGCATACGCTAGAAGCTATTGGCAAGTTATACATCTTCGTCCTTCTCTACTCTCAGTAGAGTTCGAATATCAATTACCACTTCCCTCAACTATAATAATAAAAAAATACCGAAACCCTTTTCCTCTCTCGAATCAAAATAAGCATGGCCGACACCCTTTTTATTCACTCCCATCCTTTTCCCCTCTTTCTTTTACAGTAAACGAAATCGAAAAGGGGTTCAGTTTCAATTCGATTTTCACGAATCAATTTAAGTCAGATGATTTTCCAATCGTGCGTACGTCGACTTCGAGCTCGACTCTGGAGCGCGAGCTATCGCGATGAGTACGTGGATTTCAATGCGCGCTAGGATGAAGCGCATGCTCGATTCGCGTGGCCGTTCGATCGATTGCTGGTGGGAGTCACGTGGTGATTCGAGCGGTGGGAAGTCACGATGTGGGAAGCGACGTGGCTCGCGCGCGCTGCGAGGGGGTCAGTTTTGGCGTATTGGCAGCATGAGGTAGAGTTTGGGGTTTCGTACCGTGTGGAGACTCGAGATGCGTCAGCATAGTGGTGAGGTACTTCTGCTTTGGTTTAAGTTAAATTTAATATATCTAGTTTAAATTAATTATATATATCGCAGTACTTGATTTAGCAGCAAGGCAGATCTGTAGCAATATTATTCTTCATTTTCAACTTAAATTAGATAATGTGTTTATACACATATAAATAACAGAAGTTACTATAGATTTTGAAAATATAAAGACTTAGGAAATGATGGATGTGGTGGTTGAACTGTTTCAATTTACTTATTTAATATTTTTTGAACCAAAAATAATCGGTAAAAGGTAATTTTTAGTTTAAGAATTTAAATCAAATTATAAGTTAAACTAAATAAGAGATTGATGATAAATTGTTTGATTTAAAGTTCAAATGTTAATTAATTTATATAATATTTATATAAGGTCCGAATCCTGATGGAAGCAAGCTGGGTTGGTATGGATTGCTTCAATAAAGTCAAAGGTGGGTAAATCTCACTCTGTTTGATTTTTATTTAAACTTAAATGGTTAAATTTAAATAATTGGTTGATTGATTATGTTGACTGAATGAGTGCTAAAGATCTAATGACTTAGGTTTTTGGTTGGTACTCGAGTTAATTGCTGTTTGACTCGAAGCATTTGGGTTTGAAGTGGTTTTATACTTAAATCGTAAATAAGACATGGTTCAGTTTAAAATCTGTAAAGGTTTAATGAATTGGTGACTCATTAAATAGGCAGAATAATTTAAATGAATAATTAATTAAATTAATTAATGATTTGGGTTAATTAATTTTAGTTTGAATTAATTAGAAGGATCATTGGATGGTAATAAATAATTACTTAATGTAATTAATAAAATATAATTACTTTGTGTAATTAGTCGAGAGATAAATCAAGATAATTAATTATGGGGAATTAATTTATTTAATGAAGTAGTGATTAATATTGTGGTTTAATTAGTATAATTAATTTAGATTAAGGTAAATTCAAATATAATTGGAAATCAATAATTTATATAATTAATGATGTAATTAAAGATTTGATTAATTAAAGTTAATAAATTCATAATATGTGTCTTATGAGAAATTAAGAAATATAAGAAATTAAGGATTATAGTTAATTAAATTTATGGAATAATTAGAATTACAGTATTGATTTGGGTTAAGAATAATTACTATCGTGAAACGAATTAAAATAATTACTTGAATGTAGTTGAAAGATAATTAATCCAGGATGATTAATTAGATGAATGGATAGGAAAGGGTTGATTAATTAATTGCTTTGGAATTAGTTAATGAAGAAGTCAAAGTGATTGAGGTTTGAAATCCAATTAGAATCAATTGATTTGATTTGTATGTGATTAAGCTTTCCTTCTAAAAATTAAATGGTATTGGATGATTTGAAGGGGTTGATAACTCCGATATGAAATGTTGTGTATTCCATTTGGATAACTTGGAATAGGATCATGTGAGATTCGAAGAGGCCGGGGTCGGGTATTAGGAAATACCCGGAACCACTTCGTTTTTTTATAAATTGATGTGAAAAATCAATAGGATGAAATAAAACGATTTAAGGGAATTAGATTATTTTATACAAGTTTGGTACCTAGAAATTTATTGTGAAGTAAGTGTCGACTACAACAAATTGTGAATTGGTTATATTGATGTAAGTTACCCGGGTTTTATATAAGTTGATTTCTTTGGTATTCCATGTTAGTTGGGTTTACTCACGCTGGTTTCCAGCCTGACCCGGGTATTACTTTTGGGTGATGCTCGGGTCAGACCGAGTATTACCAATTTCAGGTTAGGACGTTCTGGAGCTCAGGAGACGAGCTGGATGGCAATATCGTATAGAGTATTTCTGTTGTATTGATATTATTGTTAATCTGAGACATGATAATTGTAAATATTCAGTGACTGTATATAATGTGAAACTCTGATGTATTAAATTGTAATCGACAGATATAGTATCCTTTTGTCAACTATTATTATTTATTATTATATTTCATCCGCTGCGAATGTGAGATGTTATTGTTTCTGTTCTTCTTCTTCTATCTCTTTCTTCTTTTTCATAACTATTTGGAATTTTCTAGAGTGAAAATTTCGGGTCGTTACAGATGTAAGGAAGCATAGTTTAGAACCCAAATAAACATACGTTAAAGTACCTGGAGAAGCTTAAGAATCACAAGATTGATGGTAGCAAGCATTTCTCATCCCAAATTCTTCATCAGTTCTCCAAGCAAATGTTCTTTCTATCATGATAGGAAACGAAATCTATGACTATGATACAAAGCTTTTAAGATCATTACATATAATTACATGGTAAATACACACCTTTGATAACTTGTGGTAGTGAAAACTTGAGAAGATAATCACCATCTGTTCTTACTATTCTCTAATCATTTCAAATGCACTGCAGTCTTTGATTTCTTCAATAGCTTCATGATCAGGCAATCTAATTCCTCTTTTATATAAATTGAGTACGTCTTGAAAGGAGTCAAATTCCATGGGTGTTTTATCGAACAATGCATTTAAGATTGGAACTAAAGCATTTGACATAGATTTCAAGGCATAAGCAAGAAAGTTAGACAATTTAAGATGTCCAAATTGCTCGTCCCGTGGAACATAAACATCAGGATGCAGAAATGGTAATCCGTCTTGAGTTTTTGGATCTGATAAGACATTGTTGATGAATTCATGTACATACATATGATTATTGTTCATATAGGTAAAGTGTGGACCATTTTTTGTAGGAGCAAGGCCAACAGCCAAACTCCACCGTCAGCAGCCAAAAGCCACCAGAACCAGCACCCACGGTGTCACCCAACCTGATACACACAAAATTACTAACACCCACTGCAACATCAACCTAAATAAGATCGAATACGAGATTGAGACATGTGTGCAAAATTGTGTAATGACCCATCTTTTTGACCCTCAAAAGTCGATGCTAATACATCTACAGTATTCACATGTCGAGCATCGAAGTGTCAGAAAACAAATAGTTGGGGGAAAAGAAAGAAAAGATAAAACAGAATCTCACATTGTGATGAGTAATATATAATACGTAACAGATCTTTACAAAAGAAAATAGAAATATGCATACATCAGTTTATGCTAATCCATCATCAGCTTGGATAATTATAACAACCTCTCCTTACAAATGCTGATAAACATAACCCAACAACTGTAGCAAAAACAAAGACATGTAAATACATTTTGGAGGCATCCAGCTTGTCTCTTGAAGCTCTAAAGCATCAATAACTTGACCTGAAATATGCTCGATTTGACCTGAGCATTATAAGAAAATAACGCTCGGATCAGTCTGATAAACCAGCGTGAGAAATACAAATCATATGGATTTTTAATGCTACTAAGACTTTAAAAAATAAAGCTATCTCGTAAGACCATGCAACACATAACATGAATTGGTTTTCACCTTATGATAACCATACCATCATAGGAAATCTTCTGATATTGTAATAATGTCTATGATTTAAAATAAATATTGAAACATAGCCAAAATTGTAACATTAATTAAATTCCAGCATAATTGTAATGATCTGCCTTTTTGACCTCCGAATGTCAACACTAATACATTCACAGTATTCATATGCTGAGCACCCAAGTGCTAGAAAAATGAATTGCAAGGGTAAAATAAAATGAAAAAGAAATAGAACAAGAGAGAAGAGAACATAATTTCATAATCTCATATGCGGAACGATAATATATAGCATCTCAACAGGTCCTTACCAAAAATAAAAATTTGGTATACATACATTAATCAAAGTAAACCAATCAATCATTAGATTGATAGTTATAACAATCCGTCCTTACAAATGCTGATATATACAAATCAAGTATGCAGTGGAAAATATGTATGGTAAAAAATCATCTACCTCCTCTCTAAGAGCTCCAATGAACCACAACTAAATCTAAATATATGCTCCAGCTAGCTCGAGCATTAAGAAAATAACACCTGTATTAGTCTAGTAAACTAGCATGAGAAATTCAAATCATATAGATTTATTATATCTTAGAACTCTTTAAAATAAGGGTATCTCATAAGACTACACCGCCAATAAACACGGATGAGTTTTTACCTTAAGATAACTAAGCCATTTCTATTATAAAATCCAATAATAGTATAATAATGTATAAAGTGTGAAATACAAATAATCATATAGCTGCAATGTAAGTGAGTGTACATTATAATAATAATAGGTATACAATCACAACCACGAAGGCTCGTTCACTAATTGTCTAAGACTCCACGGAGGTGGTCTTGCATAAGGATCAGAGATATCCTTCCAAGCATCGTATATCTCTAGATAAATTATACTATATGAAAACATAGTTTGTCCACCCCTAACAAGTGGCATAAGGTCACATCACTCTACCCGTAGGTATTACTGGAACAGAGTGCCTACACCCTTTAAGTTAGCTAAACCCATAGGCTATGTCTCCTATCTTTGGTTTCTGCCATTACAGATGGTAAAGTCACGTTCAGCATCCTAGGATACAAATCTTCATTATTCAAATAGATCTTCCACATAAGATCCAATTCGAACAGATCTCAGAACCACACATGGATTCCCATATAACAGCAGACCTTGGAATCACATACGGATTCCTCAACAGATCTCAAAATCACATATGGATTCCGATACCTCAACAAGTCTCGGAATCACACATGGATTCCTACATCCTGAATAGATTACGAATAACATATATGTTCGAGCATCTCAAACAAATCTCGAATCTCCACATAGATTCCAGCATCTCAAACCAATCACGAACCTCTTCCAAAGCATAGAACATGTATATGGGTTTGAAGTGGTTACAAATTCAAGTCATCTCATATAAGTAACTCCCCCGCTAATCGAGTACTCCACAACTAATTGATCGATTGCTCGGTAATCTCAACTTCGGTTCTGTTGGAAATAAACAAGCGATAAGTAAGATCTAAGACAACGTCCTAACTATTTAAACAGACAGATTTCCTTATCATTTTCCCTAGAAGTGAAAAAAGAGTTTATATGTATAGTTTAGCATCACTAAAGATAATCATACCATATAATCATAGTGTTTCTTAAAGATATTTCCAGAGTATACTTGGTCAAACTAAATAACATCAAGAATAATCGCATATGGAAACTAAGCCCTGTATACTGTCCATAACAAAGTAACACATAAGCACGACCAAATCATATAAACGACTCTAATCCTCTTTTAATTCATCTTCCTAATTATCAAAAACTCTTTATAGTAAAACTCTTTTCTAATCAATACGATCTTTATAAATGAAACCAATTATTAATTAAACTCCACTGTTTAATTAAAACATCACTATTCATTTCAACACATTTTGATATTCTAAAAAGTATTCATAGACTTACCTCAACTGTATAAGTATATTCACAAATCAATTTCATAGGGCTTAAGACGAATGCTACTCAAATATTGTCACTACAAACCCAAAACCATTTCACTTATGATTATCTTTAAAACATTCTTTTCAAAGATCTATTACATTCATAAATATAATCAAAACAGGTTAAAGGCGAATGTTATTAACACATTGCCATAACAAAACCTAAACCAATTCATACTTTTTATTCTCTTTAAAACTCCATTATTAAATATCTAGGTATTTTCCAAAATTATTTAACAATGTTTTACCCCTTAAAATATTATCCAAGTGTATAAAAAAATGTTACTAAAATATTGTTTACAACAAACCCAAAACACCTTAATATTTCTTTATCTTTAAAACTCCATTTTAAAGATCTAATCGCTTTTCAAAAGTATAGTTAAATGGATTAAAACAAATGTTGCACAAACACCATTAATATAAACCCAAAATCACTTTTATACTTGCCCTTTACTTTGAAACATTATTTAAAGCTCCATGCACTTCTTCACTTATTAAACAAGGTTATATATGTTTTTAATCAATTCATAAAACAATCCATTATAACATAAGTGTTATAATCAAAAAATCCTTTTATACTCTTTTACAAATACCAAACTTTGTTTTTAAAACTTCTAAATATGCTAAATACCTTTGGATAGATATATACATATATATATACATATACTAATTTATTTGTAAAACTAAAATATTTATTAAATACTATAGTCAATTTGTGAGATATTATAATATAAAAATATTTTACTTCCTAAATAAAATATTTAGCAATTTCAAATACCATATATATACTAAAAATGTACTTTCTAAAATACTTATATATATTTTTAAAACGCCTATTCAAAAACAATAGAAACCCATTTTATAATTTAAAACCATCATTTTAAAAACCTATAAATGATTTTCAATAATATATTCAAACCTTGATATTTTCCATTAATAAGTATGCTAACAGTACTTATTAAAAATACGAAGAAGCCCACGGATGTCTTCCAAAATTAACTTTAAAATCGATGAATACATCGATTCCAAAGTGTATCCCTCGCGACCTTTTCGCTTCTAATATTTTCCAATTTTAATTTCCACAAATGTCCAAACCAATTCCTTTATGTCAAACACATTAAAACATGTGTAGCCAAATATATATACATATATTTTTCCTCAATATCACTATTTATCAACTTTAACATATGTCAGACATCTAGGATTTCAAAGCACATTCATAAAAACTATATCGCTTCAAATATTTATAATGCACCATCAAACATGTAAACAAGTAGTTTTGGCCATGATACGTTTTATAAATGATCAAAAAAGAGTATATTCCATAATAATGTTGTCACTTGTTTTATAAAACAAGGCTGGGTCCAAAAGTTGCGTTGTTCGTTATATAGTTTATATTTTAAATACAACTACAATTATATACACAACAATTTACAATCAACTAATGAGTAAACTCACCCAATCCTAAATCAATCCTAGACATTGAGAATCCCGATACGAGCACAATGTTGAAGATGGCGTCTCGATTGAACCTCGTACGCAAAAGTTATACGTTTTATAAGATATGGGATTAGTTAGCTCAATTAAGTAACTTAATTAACTTAGCAAATTACCTTCCTTCCTTTAATAATTCATCTTCCTCAATTCCAAATTCCTCATTACCATGCATGAAACATACACCACCCAAATTCGAACATACTATATCACTAACACAACTCCAGCAACTACCGAACGATGAATGGCGACCACCCTCAAAATCCACTTTGCCCAAGCTACGTGACCGTCTAAAAATCATTCAAGTTGATCGTCCCATGTGAAAAGCGACTGCTCCTCCATAAGCGGTAGTGTACTTTCGCGATTTGCACTATGTTATCGGAGTCCACCAACTTGCCACAAAATGACTCCCCATGCCTCCATGAACTCGATGGGTACCTCGATTCCACCCTCGACGCCTCTTTGTTCGTTGCAGCCTAATACTACTTCTTGTGACAGTAAATGTCGAGTTTGAATACATGTAGTCGCACCATCCTAAAACATCACCACAGGCTCAGCAAACCAACGCCCCTAATGCCTTCGAAAATCGCTACCCTAAACTATAATCAAGCTCAACCCAAGCCTCGCGATTGTAAAAGTCGAGCACAAGCAACAATGAATGCACCCAAAACTACGCACATCGAAATGGAGCTCTCGACCATACAAAGCCATCGAATCCAAAATCTATTGATTTTGTTGCCTATATCTCTCTAAAGAATTGAATGAAGAAGGGATTTAGGTGGGGGGTATTTGATAGTAACAGAAAAAGGGATGAGGGAATTAGGTTGAGAGACGTGATATTATAGAAAATAAATATTATATTTAATTCTCTTTACGTTGCATTTTTCAAGGCCGCACGATCATAAGGCACGTACGGTCGTCACGAAACTCGTTGGCATATAACAATTCACTATTCTGGATCCGATGGTATTAGCTTCATCAAAATCTATGACAGTGGCCCGGAATGATAATTTCACACGTCAGTTAAAAAAATTATTTTAAAATTTATTTAATCACTTTAATTATAAATTAAAATTTGGAATAGTCATTTGTTATTTCAATAGAATTTATGTAAACTTTCAAAATCGTTTTTATCCGTATTAAATCCACGATTAAATTATTCAAATAATTTCGATATTTAATTATAAAACTTTCAAAAATTTGGGTCGTTATAATAATAGGTATACAACTAAGTCTGAAAGGCGTTTATTGGAGAATGGATTCCATTCAATGGCAAAGCACTAGGGTAACAACTACCACAGTACACTTCTAGATAAAATGTACCAATGGCCTCGCATGGACCCCCTATATGTCAAGAACAGTCTACCTCCTACTGGATAGTACTGAATATTTCATCACCCTGGTTTGCTTTGCAACCTTTCCCTGAGAGCTCTCATGCACAACCAAATCCATAATAATCTAGAAAGGGTATGATAATACACTAATTGGTGCGACCCAAATAGCCTTGTGGCATATCCCCTATTTTAGTCATTACCGGTTGATGAGGCTGAGGCTGCATTTTTACCTTTTTAAAAAATCCTATTAGGAATGCTAAACTGTCCTGTAGGCAACAATGCAATGCCAACATTCGTCCATGCAAGTTGTTTAGGATATAAATAAATCGAAAGCATTACTTCTACAACATCCATTTTGGAATCACCCTTAGGATTAGTAGCAAGTAGCCCTTGCTCTTTAAAATCTTTGTCTTCGATTCCATCATCTTCAAAATGTCCTCATTTCGAACGCTTATGTAGGTTCGAAGTGGTTTTTGATAATATATATGATCTCGGTCTTTGCGAACCGAGAACGATTAAAACTGACCATGGTTTGATAGTCGGTTATTTAATTATCAACTAAACAAACAATTCAACCAGAGATTTAACTAAGTATGTTTAAGCATATAAGCAAACACTTGGCCTCTTAAATTGATCCTTTCATTAATTAAAACCATTTTGTAAATACTTATATCAAAATACTTTTAAAAATATATATTTAATAACCCGTTTCTACTCTTTTCAATACTTGAAAATATTGATGTACTTATCTCAACTATTTAAGTATATTCCCAAACCTTTCCGCTTCTAATACTTAGAAAATTTTTCTATATACTTATGTCAATAGTATAAAACTATATTCAATAATACTACATTTCCAGTACTTAGAAAATATATCGATATACTTACCTCAACAGTATAAGTATATTCAAAAAATGTTAAGAGAGATTTAATTTCCAAAAAAAACACTTACTTTTGGTTAGAACGAATGTTAATTAAAAACATTAATAATAATAAACCTAAGCTATTTCCTTTTTGGTGTAAGTAAATGGATCATATGGAAATTAAACTGATATACTCACTATCACTTCCCGATTTCAAGTAGTATTGTCCCTTGATTAACAATGAGATCAGACAAGTTAGAAAACTATCATTGCCTCGACACACATTCTTAATTCTTAAGATAGAGATGAATTTCCATACCAAACTTCCAATATAAAACGAAACTCCAAATATAATTTCAAATCTCATATACTTCCCATAAACATGATCGTTACATACATTACAACAAATTCATAACTGTGATTTATTCTCCAATTTATCAAATTATAATATTTTCTCTTTCATAAAATACCATTTATAAACCTATTAGTTTATTTACAAAATACAACTTATAAATCTCTCTTCCCATATAAAATACCCTTAATAATTTGTTCTTTAACCACAGCATCTATATAAAAGGTTTCACAAATATTTCTTCCAAAATATTCCTATATTCTTTTAAAAGAAAACAAAAATCGCTTTTAAATAAATGATAAACCCCCTTTAATTCCTTTTAAAATATACATTCATTTTTATAATAACTTTTCCATAGAAATAAGTACTTTCCAAAAATAATTTCAATTTTTTTGCTAGATACATATATTAGAAAGAATAATAATAAAAGAAGTTGAAGTAAAATAGTAATGTGTGATACTAGTTTTAAATAAAATATCATAGCAAATCCAAAAAAGTCAGACTAAAAATCATCATTCCAAATCGAAAACATTTCGAGATCAAAATTGGCAATTTTTTTAGCATTTCAAAATACTATAATGAGGTCAATAGTTACTCTAGCACTTTACTAATGTTATTACAACCTTTTCTCTAAAATTGTTCAGCATTTAACATATATCGATGTCACATCTAATATAGCCAAACTATCAAAATTTGATATTTAACAATTTATAAAACATGTATATGACTGAAATTAAAAATCACATCGACGAGAAATCCGAATTTCTAAACAAAATTCCCAATATTTCACTTTAAATATTAATCAGTTTTAAAAAGTGGACATTTAAACAACCAAGCAAATAATTCAGTTCAACATAGACAATAATTTTAATCTATTATAAATCATACTGATTATCCAAAAAAGTGAGTTTTTAACTCACCGAAATTCCAATGGATGCTTAGGTGTCCCAGTATGAACTAAAATTGAATGACGTTCAATTTTATTCTAAAATTTCACTTGCTCCAAATTCAACGAAACTAGATTCTTCGTGTAACTATTGTCGTGATGAGCGTAATGCAAAATACCTCATCTTGATTAGACTTCGTATGAGAAAGTTATGCATTTTATAAGTTTTTAGAATTAAAATATTCATTAATTTCACTAATCACAAATTTAGATCATTAATTACCGCCTAAACCTTCTTTTCCCCTTTGTAGGATTGTTTTCACCTTGGAGGTGGAGGGGTGAATAGGGTGATACTAAAAATTAATGCGAAAATAAAAATAAAAAACAGAAAGCAATGCAGTAGAGATCACACAAAGTTTTACCCAACTTGGACAATAACCTGCCTACGTGCTGCCTCCAAGGTTTCTACAAAAAATTAGGTAATCAGATGCTTACAAAAACACGTAAACTCACGATACCTGCTAACTCGATTAACCTAAATCTAAGCTCAAAACCATGCCACGACACAGCTACCGCGCTTCAAATTCTCCGAACTTTGCCATGTAGTTCATAACCTAGTTAAAACTAGAGTTTATACAAAGCTAAAAGAGAAAGTTACAAAAATAAATAAAACTAAACAAAACCCTATATTAAAAATGAAGTCCAATACAGTTAAAATAAACCCGCGCAATTTAAACAAAAGAGTTGTCTCCCATTTTTATTTTTGTTCATGTATTATCTTCGGCCGATCTTTTGCTACTCTCCAAATTAGGGTTTTGTTCGAATTTGGAGCTGCTTAAATAGTAGTTCGAATCGATTGCTTTGATGCTTTCGTTCTTCAATTTGATTACCGCTTTGTTCTTCGATTTGCTTCGGCTGCTACAGGGTCAAGTTCAAATGAATGTTGTGAATTGTTACATGCTTTTCCTTTTTTCGATTTTTGATTATGCTCGAACTCGATGATCCTGCCAGTGATGAATTGGGTTGAACTTATAGGGATAGAAACCCTATTAATTCATTAGTATATTTTTGATTTGAAGTATTTGTGATTTTATCACTTGCATGGATATAAATTCTGTGATTTCTGACTTGTTCATACTGACTTGGTCTTCCTTCGATTATATTTCTGATATGTTTAAATAAATAAATTTGAATTTGTTCCATCCTTTACTGCCAATGACTTGTTCAATATACCATTATGACCTTTGATTGACTTCATTGCAACTGGTATTGTTGACACTTGAACAGCGTTTTGATTGACCATTTCTTTTTGAAACACCTCCATGACTTTGTTCGAACTGCTTTGTTACTATGCTTTGTTTTTGAACACTGCTGCACTGTCATACTATGTTTGCTTATGTGTGCATATCCATGTATATATATAAATATATGTTTGGTATCAACTCTGGTCATTTAGACTTGCTGTGTCCATGCCTGAATACAGTTGTGTGTTAGACTTGCTGTTGCATATGTAGAACTGGTTTGGTTGTATGTTATCATTGATCCGGTCTGTGTTCTTGTCTTTTTGTTCACCGCTGCTTGTCATTTTCAATTGAATCAAGTCTAATATGTGTTATTTTTCATTTGTAGTCTAATTCAATTTGAATTCTTGTTGCACTTGATTGCGCTGCTATCATGTTGCACTTGGTTCTGGTCTCCTCTGTTTCATTTGTATGCTCCTCTGTTGCATGTGCATATATATATGGTGCATCATTTTGTTCACGTTGAAATTGAACTTGCATTCCTGTTTCACTTGAACATTTTGATTTGTATTGTTGTGTTATGGTTAGCCGACTATGTCTTGTATACATTCATTGATCTGGTCTTGATTTTCTTCGAGATAAACTTGCTTTATCCTTCTTATGCATATTTTTTGGCATGGTGTGTGTATGTGTTATTGTGGCCTAGTTCCACTTGACTCCGTTTGATTGTTTTCATTTTAAGTCACTACAAGAAAAAACATTATTTATAGCATTGAAAATGTTAAAAACATAGCGTTTTAATGGTAGATGCTATTTATTCCAACCAAAAACAATTGGGATGAAATATAAGAAATACTAAAACGCTATATGCTGGTAGGAGACTTGTTTTAGGAGGCGGGCTCAAAATTTATTTTGGCGACCGCTTGTTTTTCTTATTCTTTCATTCGCCTTCCCCCTCTCCTAAAGGAATAAAACCTTAAAAAAACTTGTCTTGTTTGCTTATCTCTTTTGTATTCATCAGTGCATGTTCATCTTCTCTTTTGCTCTCGTCTATGCCTCTATAATCGCCCTGAATGGATTGCTGGTCGAGACTTTTTCAAAGGAAACTGGCAGATTTGTCTACGATAATAAGAAGTTGGGAACAGTTTGTAATTTTGAATTCAAGTTCCGCACTATGAACAACAAAAGGTATGTCTAACCCTAGTCTCACTGTGTCTATTATTTTTATCAATTTAGACTAAGTTTCCTCCTTTTTATATTGCATTTTTTTTGGTCTGCTTTGTTGTTTTATAAAGTCATGCTTCCATTCAAACCATGTCCTTTTGTTTTATTTAACAAAATCAATTTTGAATTTGGCTGAATTGCTCTCAATTAAGGAGCAATCCCACCTGTAGTTGATTTGCCTCAGCTCAGTTTAGGATACCTAGTTTGAAAGAAAAGGTAATAAAAGATGTTTGTGGTGTGATTATTCACCTATGTTACACGTTATGCTAACATATTCAACAATGTTTAATTTGAAAGATAAGGTGATATCAGGAATGATTAGCTGATCGCTCGCTGAAAAAGTAGATAAACTTATACAGTCATATGGACAAAGTTAATTGATATTATAGTATGTGTGAATGATGATTGTATGTAAGATGTACACAGTAACTGTACATGGCATGCAAATGCAATGAATAAATACAATTAACTCTTATGTGTGATTAATCATATATATGGAACTATGGTCAAGAAAGCATATTGTTGTTTATGCCAGTCTAACAACAACTATGATGCCATAACGATTGCAACTGTAACCAGTAAGCCTACAGTAAAGAAAAGCCCTAACGTATGATACATCGGGACATCATATAGTTTGTCCCTTATGAAAATTGTTCCATTCTTTTGTTAAACTGGATAATTCTGATTTTTGTAAGAAAACTGAGAAGCATATGAATGAGTGATGATAATTGTATACGGTGGCTACTGTGAAACCATATGTCGATTTTACAATCCAATATTCAATGCACCGTTGAACATTAGAATATTGTCACCCATTTTAGCTAGGCTATTTCTGGTTTAAGCAGAGATAATTACTTCTGCACTAGTTATAACAGAAATATCTCTAATTTTATTTAAAAACATAATATGTGTTCAGAAGTTAGCTTACTTTTAAAATAGATCTTCCCTCGGTTAAGCACATATTGTCGATATAGTTTAGGAGCATCTATTGGATGATTAACTATAGTATAATCAAACATGAATAATCTCTAATAAAGGATGTTTATTGGTTGCTACAATAATTTGATAATAATATGCCTTATTATTCAAGGAACATTTGTAGTAAAATTATATAATGCAGCATACAAACAAAATATGTCACTATTTTAATATTTGAGGCTCATGGCTTGGCTAATCAAGGTATCAAATAAAAACAATATATTGTTTGAGTTTGATTTAATAAGTAAAAAACTGACTTATTTAACTTTGAAGTTTACTAACCTGGTTTTTTAACCTGAAATACTAAATAATACAAAATTATAATACATATGCTCTGCAACACAGAGTCAAATGTGGTAATTTGCTTGACAATGTAGAAAATGAAAGTGGGATATTATTCTTTGGAATTTTATGCCCTTGTTTGGAGTTTACTCGCCAGTTTCTTATGCGACTAGTTTTTTATTTAAGTGTTTCATATTAACTTAACACAATGACAAATGAAAATAACATATTAATGTCAATCTGTTATTTTATATTTGTTGCTTATACTATTATAATCTTTACCCGGTCATTTCTATTTCAGAAGTTCCTGTAGTTTCAAAATTGCAAGATTGTTAGATTTCGATGGTTGAGCATATGCTTAAATGCATCGTGGGCATAGTATTAAGAGTTGGAATTTCTAATATGAATTCATGCTAACACAATAGTGTAAGTCAGTGAGAAGGGAGTCGGATGGGTCTTTATTTGTTATTTGGAAGGCGCAAAATGTGATTATCTATGCTATTTCATGTATGTAGATGTTTATCTGCATGCTTGCCTAGTTTTGTAGCTTTATCTGTTCAGTTCTTTTTAAATTCATATTGGGTCATTCCTTATTTTTGAGTCTATTAGTATTATCTCTGTTTAGTCGGCTATTTTTGTAGTTTGTACTTGTATTGGTTCTCATGTTTTGCAATTGGTCAGTTGCTTGGACAAGCTCGGTGTCTACGCCTGATAGGCAGAAGCGATGACATTGCAATTGCGGTTAGCAAAGGCCTTGCATTATTCGTAGTCGATGCCTTCTTTTAATTAGAACTACTTTTTTGTTTTCCATTTGCTCTATATCATTTGCTCGGTTTTGTATGGATTATCACTGTTATTATAAGTTTGTAGCATTGGTTATTTTTACTGGATAGTTATATGCCATACCTGTACAATATCCCAGAAATTTATAATTTTTTCAATGATGGATTCAACTAGCCAGCTTGTTTTTTGTTAGTTTTGTGCATATATTATCTTTTATAATATTGTGCCTAGTGTATATTCCTGTATCAACTTCCAAAACATAGAAACAAATATAGGCGGACTGATATCAAAACTCAGGTCGCTTCCATGGAAAAAGATGTCTATGATTTGTTAACTTTCCATTTCCTTTTTTGTAAAACAGTTTCAGCATTAAGGTGTCAGCCGGACTAGGCCTAAGTGACCTATTTAACTAATGGGCTGGGCTGAGTTGGCCCATTTAGTAAGTAGTTTAAATGGTCTGGCTTTTCCATATATTCCTGTATCCATTCATATGATTATTGATTTAAACATTTATTTTGTAATGACTTACACATTACTGACACTATTTGTTGGGTATATGATTATTGATTAAATATCCACTTTGTAACTACTTGCACCTTACTGACCCTATTTTGAGCTACTGAACCTTAGGCATACAAGGACATGGAGTGAACCTGGAAGTGGCAACACATATTGTCTATTTTTTTCCTTACCTGTCCCAACTTCTGCACTCATCTATGTCAAAAGCTAAAAGGCTTAAAAGACATGATACAAGTGAAGGGTTTATGTACATTTTAGTTATTGCCTCTTTGAGAGAAGTACCACACACTGAAGGATCTGCTAATGCGCTTTTCATTGGAGGATTCTCGGACGAGGATACAAGGTAGGTTAAACCTGATCTATTTGCTGTTGAATCCAAATCTGAATAATATAAGCTTGTGAAATTACATAACCTTTGATTTTTGCAGTTAAAATTAACACCAAATTCTAGCAAAAGCCTAATAATGGTCATTAGCAATACAGGTGAGGTTAAACTTGTTCCTTTTTAAGCATAGCATTTTACTATCAAAATGATTACTCATCAACTGTTTTAGATGTCGAGGTACATTGGGTTCAAAAGATTTGTTGCTTGTTACACCTTTTAGAATTGATGGTTCTGGCATCGATGGAGTTAAAGAATACAAGGTAAGTTATAATCTATATTAGTAAATTTATACGTGATATTATGACTTCTATAGTTTGTTCCTAACACTTAGACTAATTTTCCTTGCTTTAGGTTGAAGCATTGAAACAAACAAAATTCACAGATAAACTGGTTATTGTGTTTCCTGCAACTGGTACTTCATCCACCCTCAGTTTTTAGTTTTTTTGGTACAGATAAAAATGAATAAAGTTAATTTAATCTTAAAGTGTCAACGGTGCCATTATATAAAAAAGCAGTTCTCATTGATAACGAAAAGACGATTGGTAGAATGTAGTAACATATAAACAATTGAATCTGGAGTTAGTGCAAACCGTCTCGTGGACTGTAGTCCATTTATTTTTGTTTATTTTTTGCGTATTTCTGAGTCTACGGAGCAAACAGATTAAGGTTGCCTATTTTTAAGTGAACATCATATGCACATGTGTTTAAAAAAATCGAAAATGAGATGGATTTGACACTAGTTGACCTAGAAGGCTTTTTACTCTAGGTTATTATAATGGTTGTTTCAGTTACAGCTTCAACCACAAGTGGCAAGCCATTACCCAAGGAGAACCTAAAGAAAACAATCAATGCTTGTGACTGTGCACTAGATCTTGATCTAGCAAAGAAGGTTCTTGATTTTGTTGAAAGCAGAATGGGAAAAATTGCTCCAAATCTCTCTGCAGCTGCAGGAACCGAAGTAGCTGCAAACTTATGGGAACTGCTGGTGGATTATCTGCATTGACCAAAATACCCGCTTGCAATGTTCTGTTTCTTGGATCAAAAAGGAAACATCTTGCTGGATTTTCTACGTCGACATCATAGATTCATGTTGGATTTCTTGAGCAAACCGAGATTTTTCAAAGCATACCTCCTCCTTTGAAGACACGTGCTTTGAGACAGATTGTTGCAAAACCTACACTAGTTGCACGTGTTGATGTGAATAGATCAGATACAAGTGGAGTATTTGGAAGGACAACATTGGAACAAATTCGGAAAAAAATTGAGAAGTGGCAGGAACCACCACCTTCGAAGCAACTGAAACCTCTTCCTATTCCTGATTCGGTACCTAAGAAGAAGAGAGGTGGTCATAGGCTGGGGAAAAAGAAAGAAAGGTGTAATTTTGTTTGGAAGAATTTTCTAGTGACATTATGTTGTAAATACGATGTTATTTTTAATATAATTATATTTGTTTACTACATTACTGACACGCAATTACTGATATGAGGAAGCTGGCAAATCGAATGCAGTTTGGAATACCAGAGGAGAGTTCTTTAGGTCAGTTAGCAAACTTATTGCTTTGTTGTTTTCTTTCTTTTGCTATTACTTTTCTAAGTAATCTATTTTCTGATAGCAGAATCTTATCTCGATTTTTTTGTTACAGTTATATGTGGATATGTATATAGTGACTATCAACTAAAACTATGTCTGTGACATTAATAAAACCTTTGATATCTTTTATCCACGATGACATTTATATTATTTAACTGTTTAACCATACTATATATGGATTTCAAGATTTCATACAGAATGTGCAACATTATTTCAATAATAAACTATATTGGTCACAGATGTCTGCTTGCTACTTGTTAGTGTCTAGTTATAGACCATATTCATTCCTTCTAAAGATTGTTGCAAATATTATTTTAACTTTACGGATACCGAATTATAGGTTCCAAGATGTCACACAAATTGTGCAACATGATTTCAGTATTCAATTATGTTGGTCACAATGGTGTGCTTGCACTACAACAAAACTCTAATTTAATTGTGTTTAGAATAATTTATTGCTACTAAATATATTCTTCACTTTGTTTTCTCAATTACTTCACTTGTGAAATTATATTTGAAAATTTATGTATTTATCTAATTTCATTAGTAGTTTGAAGGTGTTGTGTGCACTTTGCAGGGAGGAAGAAGTGGAAGGGTAGTTGTAAGAAGAGATGATACTGTGTGCACTTTGCTTGGATGGGAAGTGTGACGACCGCCCATGACTCCTGCACTAAACAAGGGAATAGTGCATTGTAAAGTGTGCCAGGTAGCTATGGATGATCGTCAGGGTAAGGTAAAACACAATAGTCTATCGTATTACTCACAACGCATGGATAAAATACAATAGAAAAGTATACATAGTGAAGCTACATAGAACAGAATTTATCATATAAACTCATAATAGTTGGTACAACAATCTGAAAAGTCAATACAGCAAGCCTCGCTACATAACACTCAGAGAATCATACAAACAGCGGAACATCCAGTACATATAGTAAGAAAACAATATGCAAAAGCCTCCAGCTCGTCTTCGTCATCAACAGCGTTGGTCACTAAGAACAGCACCTATCACCTGCTACCTAGTCTGCCCATCCCAACATGGATGAACAGTCCAAGGTAATAAGAGTTAAACATAAAACCTTGAGTCAGACAAAAGTCTTAGTGAGCAGTAAATCAACAATCAAGCATACCAAAAGAGCATAAAGGGTAAAAAGGAATAGGAGCTCAACCATCCCACTCCACCTCTTTCTACAGTGATAGCCCCCAGACACACTAAGCATAAACAAACATTGCAAAGCAGACAATTAAAGTAAAGCAATTATCACTCGAGTCAAGGTCGGTGTTTTCCAAGTACAAACCCCAAGGCCTAGACCAAGATCAGATAAGCACCCAGAAAACATCGCTCTTGAGCCCGAATGATGATACAACCAAACATCCATGACTCTGGCTATCACTGTTATCATTGCTTCGATATCACTGTTAATTGAATGACCGGCTCATTCTTTCATCCGTCCGTCAAGGGCTAATGGTAACCCCGGTTCTAGACATAACTCCGCACGTCGTCACAGCCCGTGCCTAGGACTATCGAATCTGCCCAGAGTACTTGGCACGTCGTCGCAGCCCGTGCCTGGGATTATCGAATCTACCCAGCGTACTCTTGCTTTGAGCATGCTATAAACTTCAATAACGATGAAATCTCAGCCTCCTAGCCATCCTCCTCGACGACTATTCTCAAACTAGCTCAAGCGCCTCTCGAGCCATCCATTATCAACAAAACTCGAATCATATCACCGAGTTATCAGCATGCTTGGGATGATCCCGTCTGGATTAAACCAAGGCTATCTCACATCATGCTTTGCTTCTTCGTATCATAGCAAAGTCCCGTCTCAACATCATCATCAAATCTATCCATATGAGCTTTCTCATCCGCTTCATATGCCACAAGCAGCTTTCCTTATTCAAGAACCTTTCCACTTAGCTTTTGAATCATCTTCGACCAACTTGTCCATATCAAATCCATAAATCAACTAACTTCTATCAATCAATCAAATCAATCATTAATCCAAACAATCAGCCATTCAAACAAGATCTAAGTAAACAATTATAACAATAATGGCAATTTAGTAATAAAGAGTCCAAATCTAACAAACATGAATTCTAAGTAATATCTTGTTGAATGAAATAGCATAGGTTAACATATAATAAAATGGATATCGAAACTTTATTAACGATAGATCTACATGCAGATTTACGGAAAATGCATGAAATTACTATCTTTAACACACAAACATGCCACCGATCCAATATACTCCTTTGGGTCCGTGTGAGAGATAACTACCACTCACCGAATCACTTAAACACCTCAAAAACAACAAACTCCAGATCTGGACAACAAAGGATCTAGCTTGATTCGACAATGTTTCCCTTCAAATGATGAAATCTCTCTTCAATGTATGGAGGTCTTCAATTTTGGCTCTTGGATCTTCGATTTGATCTTCAATCTTGGAGGAATGTAAGCGCTAGATTAGAGTGGAGAAAAGAAGTGAAGAAGTGTTGTAGTCGAGTTCTCAAAATGGCAGCACTTCGTCCCTTCAAAATCCCGTGCCAAAAAGTGAGCCAAACACTTCTATTTATAGGCAGATCCATGAGTCGTCTGCCCCCCATAAGTCGTCGCCGACCTAACGACTTACGTCCTAACACTCAGGCCCCCTTAAGTCGCTTACTCGATATTAGGTCGCTCACGACCTATAACATTGCCGACCTACGACCTAAAGCACTACCGACCTAATAAATATCACAGTGAAACCAAGCGACTTAACAAACGCGGCCGACCTAACGACCCAACACCTTATGCGGCTTAGCGACTTAATGACTTACGACTCAGCCTTCACGCGACTTACGACCTAACAGAGATGCCGACCTAACCACACAAGGCAAACCACCATAGGTCGCATACGACCCAACGACTTACGACCTAACCCTAAGTCGCTTGCAACCTTAGGTCGTCTTACGACCTAACTATAACCCGGTACTAACCATTAGGTTGCTAAATTAGCTTCAAACGACCTATCCCTAAGCCGCTAACCACAAACCCGCTACTACCATAAGTCGGTCACTCTATAGGTCGGTCCAATCCTTAAGCCGTGAACCTCTAACTCGTTCACTTACCTTAAGTCGCCTACTATCCTTAAGTCGTTCCACCGACCTAACTTACACACGAGCTAACTCTGGATGGCTCATTCCTATAGGTCGGTCAATAACTTAAGTCGCTCCATTCCACTAAGTCGCTCACACGAGCTAACTTCCACACGACTTAAGCTCCTGGACAAGGTGAGCTCTGGTTGACTCAAACAATGCAAACGACCTAAAGACAATAATTTTACGATTTATCGACACGTAAAATACGGGTCGTTACATCCTCTCCCCCTTAGGAATTTCGCCCCCGAAATTCCAAACAAACAAGAACAATCAAAGACTATCCTGCATGCCTACCATCCATAGCAATCAACAAACCATGCATCCAATTACTAGCCTAGCATGCAGAATTCTAAGACTAGAACAAGTTACAATTCATGAGATGTCACGACACCTTAGGGCCATACCTCGAAGAGTTCAGGATGAGCTGCCTTCATCCTCTCTTCCTCCTCCCATGTACAGTCGTTAACATTGTCACTCCATTGTACCTTGAGCAACGTAATCGTCTTCCTCCTAAGCTGTTTCGTGTCGGTTTCAACAACACGAAGCGGCTTACAAGGTCTCATAACAACTGGATCAACATCCAAATCCTCACAGCTACCAGCAAAAACCACTGTACTTGGGTCGTGCACATACCTCCATAGATATGATACATGAAAAACATTGTGCACACCGACATCTTTTCTGGTAACTCCAATTTATAGGCGAGCTTTCCAATTCGCTCGATGATCGGGAATGGTCCAACAAACCTCGGAGTCAACTTTCCTTTCTTCCCAAATCGAATGACATTCTTCAGTGGAGAAACCTTCACGAAAACCATATTGCCTACGTCGAATTCCAAATCCTTACGACGCTTATCGGCATAACTTTTCTGACGGTCTTGTGCTGCCTTCATTCGTCGCCGAATGATCTCTATGCAATCGGAAGTCTGTAGTATCATTTCTGGCCCAAGTATCAATTTTTCTCCTGTTTCCAACCAATATGTCGGAGAGTTACATGGTCTTCCATACAATGCTTCATATGGTGCCATACCAATACTTGACTGGTAACTGTTATTATATGCAAATTCCACCAAATGAAGATGATCCTCCCATGATCCTCCGAAATCTAAAACACATGCCCTCAGGAGATCTTCCAAAACTCTGTTGACTCTCTCGGTCTGACCATCTGTTTGTGGGTGATAAGCTGTACTCAAATATAACTCGGTTCCCAAAACTTCCTGGAAACTCTTCCAAAATCTACTAGTGAACAATGGGTCTTGGTCGCTCACTATACTCTTTGGAATACCATGGAATCGAACTATCCACTTAACATACAACTCAGCCAATTTCGATGCAGTCCTAGTTGATCGAACAGGAATGAATCTTGCACTCTTAGTCAAACGATCTACGATTACCCAAATCCCTTCATTTCCCGCTCTTGTTCTAGGTAGACCATCAATAAAATCCATCGATATTTGCTCCCACTTCCATGTAGGGACTTCTAACGGTTGAAGCAATCCACTTGGCTTCTTCTGCTCGGCTTTTACCAACTGGCAGTTCATACATTTGGAAATAAAATTCCCAACATCCGTCTTCATACCTTCCCAGTAATAGGTTCTCTTCATATCCCGATACATCTTATTCCCTCCTGGATGAATTGTCAACTTCGAGTGATGACTTTCCTTAAGAACTTCATCTCTCAATCCATCTATATCGAGAACAACTAGTCGTCCTTGCTTCCGAAGCCCACCCTCTCGATCGACTTCGAATCCTTTATCCTTCTCTGGGTCTGATCCAGATTCCAAATCTCGGATAATCTTGACAAGCTTATCGTCTCCTTTTGGCTCTCGCCAATCCTTTTCACAATTGAAGGTCTTATCGATAAGTTTGCCAACATCTTAGGTTCCAATCCACATCTAGGCCTGAAGTCAAATCCAGCTAAATACTCGAGATTCTTCCATTCTGAAAACATGGCTCCCAATCCTGCATGTCTTTGACTTAACGCATCCGCCACTGCGTTACCTTTCCCTGGAGTATAGGCTATACCAAAATCATACGATGCTAAAAACTCTAGCCATCGTTGCTGCCGAAGATTCAAATCTTTTTGTGAGAAGAGATACTTCAACGACATATGATCTGTAAACAACTCAAATCGAACTCCCAATAGGTAATGTCTCTACATCTTCAAAGCAAATACAATCGCCGCTAACTCCAAATCATGAGTCGGATAATTCCTTTCATGCGGCTTCAGTTGTCGACTTGCATATGCAACAACTTTATCCTTTTGCATTAGCACTGCTCCAAGTCCAGTACCACATGCATCGGTGTAAACCACCATCTCCTCATTCCCACTTGGAATAGCCAAAACAGGAGCGCTTGTCAATCGCTCCTTCAGGGTTCCAAAAGTTTGCTCACACTTAGCATCCCATCTGAACACTTAGTTCTTTTTCGTCAATCCTGTTAATGGTGCAGCTATCTTGGAAAAGTCTTTGATAAACCGACGATAATATCCTGCTAATCCAAGAAAACTTCTCACATCAGATGCATTCTTAGGTCTAACCCAATCCTGGATCGCTGCCACCTTGGCGGGATCAACCGCTATTCCATTTCCAGAGATAACATGGCCTAAGAACCTCACTTCACTCTTCCAGAAGTGACACTTCGAAAACTTATCCCTCAGCTGATGTTTCCGCAAGATTTCCAAAACAACACGTAAGTGCGTCTTGTGCTCTTCTTCGGTTCTGGAATAAATCAAAATATCGTCCACGAACACAAGTACGAACTTGTTCAACTGATCCCTGAACACTCTATTCATAAGATCCACAAAATATTCTGGTGCGTTGGTCAATCCAAACGGCATTACCAGCCACTCATAGAAACCAGATGGTGTCCTAAAAGCAGTCTTTGAAACACTATCCTTTGCCACTCTCAACTGGTGAAATCATGTTGCCAAATCCATCTGAGAAAACACCTTAGCTTCGTGAAGCTGATCAAACAAGTCATCTATTCTCGGCAATGGATACTTGTTCTTCTTTGTCACTTTATTCAGCACACGGTAATCTACACACAACCTCAACGATCCATCCGCTTTGGTTGCAAACACAACTGGTGCACCCCATTCGGACACACTACGCCGAATGAATCCTTTCCGTAAAAGGTCATCAACTTGCACCTTCAACTCTTGCTGTTCCCTAGACGCCATCCGCCTAAGAGGCATCACAATGGGTCTGGCTCCTTCAACTAGATCGATACGAAACTCGATCTCCCTATGCGGCGGTAACCCTTTGACCTCGTCAAAGACATCCTCAAATCCATTCACAATAGGCAGTGATGACAGTCCATCCCGTGGAACAACCAGCGAATACATGAAGCTCATGAAGACGCCTTCTTCATACTTACATCGTATCACAACCTTTCGCCCCTCCACATTCTCGACTGTCACCTCCAGCCTTTCACAATCAACCTTTGCCGCATACTTTCTAAGCTAGTCCATACCCAAAATAATTCCAAACCCCGCAAAGTTCAGAACAAAACAATCACAAACAAAAGAGAAATCATGACTCGTTACAACTAGACTATGACATACCATACACAAACAAGACGAACCCCCAACTGGATTAGTCACAACCAATGGTCTATCAACAATATCCAGTTCCAAACCCAACCGGCCTACAAGACCACTACAAACAAAGGAATGCGACGCCCCAGTATCAAATAACACTCTAACTGGAACACCACAAATGGAAAGAGTACCTTGAACCACCACACTCTTTCCCTCTTCTTCAGCAGTAGGAGCCTTCAAAGATGATGGCACAGCCCCCAAAGCATAAGCTTGCACAATCTGCTTGTCCTTCCTTGGTTCCGGACAATTCTTCCTGAAATGCCCCGGTTTGTCACAGTTGTGGCACTTTGCCAGCACCTTCGGATTTTTACAACCTCTGGAGAGATGTCCCTTCTGCTGACAGTTGTAGCAGGTCACTTCACCCTTCGGCCTCTTGTGGCCATCCTTACCCCTCTGTTGCTGCTGCTTCCTTTTCTTGTTTTCACTCTGTTATGGTTTAGACCCTTCCTTGGTTACAGCAACTATAGATCCTTCTTTAGGAAACAGATTCTCATGCCTGAGAGCTTTCTCTACAAGCTTCTCAAACGGATCATCCAAATGATCCACCAACTGCCTCCCAAGATAACTGTCCAAGCCTGTCACAAACTTCTCATTCTTCTGATAGGGAGATTCAATATATGACCGAGCATACTTGGATAAAGCTTCAAACTCAGAAACATATTCAAGGACTGGTCTCCCACCTTGCTTGAGCTCCACAAACTTCTTGAACAGAACAGATTTCTGAGTTGTAGAAATGAACTTAGCTTCAAATCTAGCTTGGAATTGCTCCCAAGTAATTTCTTCCTCTGGAGTATCTATGGTGATAGAGTTCCACCAATCAGAAGCTCTTCCCTGAAGCCGTCTTGATGCAAGCTTCCTCTTAGTTGCATCCTCAATTCCCAAATCACCAAAGATCCTTCTACAAGCATCTATCCATCTTTGGACTTCAATGGTTGATTCTGTTCCCAAGAAAACCTTTCCTCCAAGAGCAGTATAGTCCTTACACAACTTAGCAAAATCCACTGGTCTTGGCGCTCGAACCTGAACTCCAACATGTACTGATGGCCCCGGAGCTGGCATCCTTCCCATGATCGAAGTCATCATAGACTCGAACATAGAAGCATAATCAGCAGCCCCCTCAACAGTACGGCCTTCCCTAGCAGCTGGTCTTCCTCTTCGACTCATTCCGAATATCTAAAAGAAATGATTAATATGTCCTGAGAAACAACTACATAAGAAGTTCAAATCCTACTAAGCTACTATGTTATATATAGTAATCAACCATCAAAATTACGATTACGTCTCTCATACGTAGTTACGTCAACGAGCGTTGGCTAAAATCGATTAACCAAAGCTCTGATACCAAATGTGACGACCGCCCATGACTCCTGCACTAAACAAGGGAATAGTGCGCTGTAAAGTGTGCCAGGTAGCCATGGATGATCGTCAGGGTAAGGTAAAACACAATAGTCTATCGTATTACTCACAGCGCATGGATAAAATACAATAGAAAAGTATACATAGTGAAGCTCCATAGAACAGAATTTATCATATAAACTCATAAAAGTTGGTACAACAATCTGAAAAGTCAATACAGCAAGCCTCACTACATAACACTCAGAGAATCATACAAACAGCGGAACATCCAGTACATATAGTAAGAAAACAATATGCAAAAGCCTCCAGCTCGTCTTCGTCAACAACAGCGTTGGTCACTAAGAACAGCACCTGTCACCTGCTACCTAGTCTGCCCATCCCAACATGGATGAACAGCCCAAGGTAATAAGAGTTAAACATAAAACCTTGAGTCAGACAAAAGTCTTAGTGAGCAGTAAATCAACTATCAAGCATACCAAAAGAGCATAAAGGGTAAAAAGGAATAGGAGCTCAACCACCCCACTCCACCTCTTTCTACAGTGATAGCCCCCAGACACACTAAGCATAAACAAACATAGCAAAGCAGACAATTAAAGTAAAGCAATTATCACTCGAGTCAAGGTCGGTGTTTTCCATGTACAAACCCCCAAGGCCTAGACCAAGATCAGATAAGCACCCAGAAAACATCGCTCTTGAGCCCGAATGATGATACAACCAAACATCCATGACTCTGGCTATCACTATTATCATTGCTTCGATATCACTGTTAATTGAATGACCGGCTCATTCTTTCATCCGTCCGTCAAGGGCTAATGGTAACCCCGGTTCTAGACATAACTCCGCACATCGTCACAGCCCGTGCCTAGGACTATCGAATCTGCCCATAGTACTTGGCACGTCGTCGCAGCCCGTGCCTGGGATTATCGAATCTACCCAGCGTACTCTTGCTTTGAGCATGCTAGAACCTTCAATAACGATGAAATCTCAGCCTCCTAGTCATCCTCCTCGACGACTATTCTCAAACTAGCTCAAGCGCCTCTCGAGCCATCCATTATCAACAAAACTCGAATCATATCACCGAGTTATCAGCATGCTTGGGATGATCCCGTCTGGATTAAACCAAGGCTATCTCACATAATGCTTTGCTTCTTCGTATCATAGCAAAGTCCCGTCTCAACATCATCATCAAATCTATCCATATGAGCTTTCACATCCGCTTCATATGCCACAAGCAGCTTTCCTTATTCAAGAACCTTTCCACTTAGCTTTTGAATCATCTTCGACCAACTTGTCCATGTCAAATCCATAAATCAACTAACTTCTATCAATCAATCAAATCAATCATTAATCCAAACAATCAGCCATTCAAACAAGATCTAATTAAATAATTATAACAATAATGGCAATTTAGTAAATAAAGAGTCCAAATCTAACAAACATGAATTCTAAGTAATATCTTGTTGAATGAACTAGCATAGGTTAACATATAATAAAATGGATATCGAAACTTTATTAACGATAGATCTACATGCAGATTTAAGGAAAATGCATGAAATTACTATCTTTAACACACAAACATGCCACCGATCCAATATACTCCTTTGGGTCCATGTGAGAGATAACTACCACTCACCAAATCACTTAAACACCTCAAAAACAACAAACTCCAGATCTGGACAGCAAAGGATCTAGCTTGATTCAACAAGGTTTCCCTTCAAATGATGAAATCTCTCTTCAATGGATGGAGGTCTTCAATTTTGGCTCTTGGATCTTCGATTTGATCTTCAATCTTGGATGAATGTAAGCGCTAGATTAGAGTGGAGAAAAGAAGTGAAGAAGTGTTGTAGTCGAGTTCTCAAAATGGCAGCACTTCGTCGCTTCAAAATCCTGTACCAAAAAGTGAGCCAAACTCTTCTATTTATAGGCAGATCCATGAGTCGTCTGCCCCCCATAAGTCGTCGCCGACCTAACGACTTACATCCTAACACTCAGGCCCCCTTAAGTCGCTTACTCGATATTAGGTCGCTCACGACCTATAACATTGCCGACCTACGACCTAAAGCACTGCCGACCTAATAAATATCACAGTGCAACCAAGCGACTTAACAAACGCGGCCGACCTAACGACCCAACACCTTATGCGGCTTAGCGACTTAATGACTTACGACTCAGCCTTCACGCGACTTACGACCTAATAGAGATGCCGACCTAACCACACAAGGCAAACCACCATAGGTCGCATACGACCCAATGACTTACGACCTAACCCTAAGTCCCTTGCAACCTTAGGTCGTCTTACGACCTAACTATAACCCGGTACTAACCACTAGGTCGCTAAATTCGCTTCAAACGACCTATCCCTAAGCCGCTAACCACAAACCCGCTACTACCTTAAGTCGGTCACTCTATAGGTCGGTCCAATCCTTAAGCCGTGAACCTCTAACTCGTTCACTTACCTTAAGTCGCCTACTATCCTTAAGTCGTTCCACCGACCTAACTTACACACGAGCTAACTCTAGATGGCTCATTCCTATAGGTCGGTCAATAACTTAAGTCGCTCCATTCCACTAAGTCGCTCACACGAGCTAACTTCCACACGACTTAAGCTCCTGGACAAGGTGAGCTCTGGTTGACTCAAACAATGCAAACGACCTAAAGACAATAATTTTACGATTTATCGACACGTAAAATACGGGTCATTACAGGAAGGTGAAGTGATGCAGTGCTTTGGCAGATGAATGTTTTGTGAAAATTTTGACGAGATGAGTGATTGTAGGGGCAAGGAAGTAATTTTTAGAATTTGCATAAGTGAGTAGAGAAGTGAATTTTTATATATGGGTTGTAATGAATGGTTACAGTGGAGGCCAGCGGTTTGCCGAAAGTTGGTGTTGAGGGGTTGTTGTGAAATGAAGTGATGTAGGGAGTAATGTGTTTATGGTGATGTATTGTGATGACTATGGTTTGTTTCAGGTTGATTTGTGGTGATGGTTTAAGTTGTGGAGGCAATGTGGCAAGGTAAAGTTGATGGTAGAAGGTAATGTGGCAAGGTAATGGGTATAGAAGGAGAAGTGACAGAAGTTGATATTACTGAGTGGCAGTGTTGGAGTATTGAAGTTAATGCAAGGTAGAGCAACAAGGTGATGGACTGGAAGTTTGATGTGTAGTTGCAGGCAAGCAAGGCAGAGGCTGTTTTGTTTGAGTTTGCAGAGGAAGAAGGTTGGAAGGAGAGGCAGGTGATGTTGTTGAACTGGTGAGGGCAAACGAGTGAATGTTTTGTGAATTCACTGTAACAGTTTGGTGCAAATGTGTATGTGAATGTAAATGAGTTGTAAAAACTGTAAATGTAGAAGTGCAAATGTGAATGAGTTGTAGCAGTTTTTTCTTCTTTTGGGAAATGCAAAAGGGTGATAAAAAACTAAAACACTTTTTTGCACAATGCTAAAAATCTAAACAGATGGTAAAAGAGTAAAAAGAAATGCAGACAATAGTGATGATGTTTGGAAGTGGTTGTATATGAATGTTTGATGAGGTAGTATTTGGAGTGGTGTAGTTTTGTGATTGTGTTGAAGTAGCAGGTAGGTGATGCTGATCAAGGAAGGAAGCAGTTGGAGAATAGAGTGGGATGATAGATGAAGTGCCATTTGAAGGCAGTGGAGGTTTGAGGAAGTGGTTTGATCAAAGTGATGAATGTATGTTTGATGTAGTGATGGTTTAAGTTGTGGAGACAAGGATATTAGTTGACGGCAGGAGATGGAAGTTGGGTTGCTGGGTGATGGTGCTGCATGGTCCTAGGCTATAGTTTTGTTCAATATTTTGTAGTGGAAGTTGGATGATGTAGGGAAGTGCAGTTATGAGGATGTGCAGTGATGAAATTGTGAATTGTAGTGACTGTAAGGAGGAGGAGTTGCTATTTGAAGCAAGGCAGTGAGGTTGTGAATGTAATGTGTTCTGTGGAGTTGCAAGTTACAGGAGTGATGAAGCAGATGGTGAAATTGTTGTAGCAGGTTGTTGTAGCTTGTGGTCTGCAGTGAAGTTGCACAGTGAGGTGATGTTGGAGTGTGTGGCAAGGAGTTTGATGATGTTAGTATGAACAGAGTTGTTTGATGAAGGGGGTTTTACAGTGGTAATATGGTCAGTGGTTGAATTGTAGATGGCTTGCAAATGCATGCAATTTGAATGTGTGGATCGCATTGTGAAGATATGCAGTGCTCAGTTGTAGGCAATTTGTATATTGATGGTTTAAGTAGGATATTGGGGTGATGAATGTGGTTCAAGTTGTAATGATTGTGTATGATAATCAGAAGTGATTCAAGGAGGAGCAGTGGGGTTTGTTGAAATTTTATGTATGACAGTGAGGGATGGAGCAAGTTGTAATGATGTATGGGTTGAGGAAGGAGGAGCAGTGATGGCAAGCAGGGGTACGACGATGAATGGTTTTTGTTGTAGTAGTGCAAGTGATGGTATGGTCAGTTTGTTGTAGAGGTGAATGATTGCAGTAAGGCAAGTGGTTTATGTGTAGAGGTTAAGGAGGTTTTGTGATATGGAAGTGTGGACAAGGCTGGTTTGTTGGTGAAGAGGAAATGAAATGTTGAGGTGGTGTGTAGTGACTGAGTTGGTGAGTGTGATGGGGTGGTCAATAAGAGCATTGTCCAGTAAGAGCATTGTTTGCCAAATTCACCGTTTTCAATTCTAAACAATGAGATAACTGAGAAGGAATGGATCCAGTGAAGAGATTCGAACCAAGATCCAGAGAAGTAAGCCTAGGCAAGGTAGTGAAATCTAGAGTGATTGTACCAGATAATGAATTGTTTCTTAAATTGAGATATTTAAGAGATGATAGGTTAGATAATGATGAAGGCAATGGACCCTTAAGGCTATTCGATTGTGCAGAAAAGCACTCTAATGTCGTTAATCTGTTGAATATATCAGGAATATTTCCAAAAAAAATGTTTAATGAGATACGAAAGTGAGTAAGATTGGAAAGATTAGTGATAGCAATACTTAAAGAGTCTGATATATCATTATCTTGAACATTCAACTTAGTTAATGAAAACAACTTGAACAAATCATCAGGCAAACCGCCTGAGATTAAGTTTTTATCAACAGATAGCTCGGTAAGCAAAGTGCAGTCTCCGAACCGGATAGGAAATTTACCCGAAAACCGATTACTTGAAAATCGAATAACTTTTATTGAATCCCAATCATTGCAAATGCTAGTTTTAATACTGCCACTGAAACTGTTGTAACTGATATCAAAAGAACTCATCTTTTTGGAATCTTGAAGTATTGGATGTGTGGAATTGAAGACGTTGAATGAAATATTGAAAATTTGGATGTTAGTACATGTATTAATATGATATTCATGATGAAAACAAAGTTAGACAATAATAATGATAGATTTTTATGTTAGGCCTCCAAGTCATTTACTCCATTGCCTACAAGTCATTGTCTACTTTGTCATTTATTGTCTACACATTTAGTATATTCAACCTGGAACTGTCATTGTCTACTTTGTCATTTAATGCAGGAACTTGTTTAACACTGAAGCAACCTGGAGCAATGTTTAGATCCTTGCAAGAATCTTCTGTAGCAGCCATTTCCGTATCATCGTCTCCATAACTGAGTATTTGTGTCCATTTGTTAGACTATTTTGAGCTATTATCATGTGACTATGTCTTGTAGTATTTGTGTTCATTTGTTAGACTATTTTGAACTATTATCATGCGACCATGTCTTATAGTATTTGAAATATTAGCAGAATTATTTGAAACTTTTCCACTAGTTTGATTGTGTGTTTCCAAATTAGAATTCACTGCAACATTATCATTGTTACATATAGTTGTTGTCATCTCTTCTCGATTTGTTATTTTTGTGATCCACATTTTAATATATATATATGTGTGTGTGTGTGTGTGTAATGTGTATACATATATCTATCTGTGTGCATATATATATATATATATATAATAAAAAGAAAATTGAAACAAATGCTGAAAATTAATATTATATAGAATAGCGTTTGAAAAACGCTATTGATTCATCAAACGCTATCGCAACTCTATATGAGATGTAAGATTTATGCATAAAAAACGCTATAATAGAATGAAAAATGCTATAGTAGAAAATAAAAACGCTATACAAGCATGACAAGAAATGCTATCAAAAAACATTGTAACGCTATAACATGGTTTGATGAAACGCTATAAAATGTGCTCGAAAACGCTATAGAAGTTAAATGAAGGATTATATTCTCTATAGCATTTAAGTTTAATAACAGAGAAAAAACGCTATGGTAGGTTGCAAACGCTATGCCCTTTTGTAAACGCTATTAGCTATTATAGCGTTTTCCTTCCTGCTATGTAATGCTGCCGGCCTACCATAGCTTGTCGTTCCACGGCGTTCACTGAAACGCTATGGTAGCCTGTTATAGCGTTTTTCAAACGCTATGAAACCCATAAACTGTTGTAGTGAGCCCATCTTGCATGCTAGACATGCTGTGTCAAAACTGAAATGTCGTTTTCATATGCTCACATGTCCGCGTGCACTTGTTATTGTAGTCTGGGTCATGATGACCTGTGCACCTGATATGATTCTAGTCCATTGTATACATGTCTAGTCCGGTTGTACTTCAGTGTACTATTTTGGTCCTCTTTGGTAATTGGTTGGTCACTGCATATATGCATGTTGGTCTAGTTGCATTTGAATTAAGGTTTTATGTTGTGTGGATCTTCAATGATTTGGTTGGATATCATGTTGCATTGAGTCTTGTTCTAACCTTGCATTTGCTTCGAGTCCATGTCTGAAATGATTCATGTGTGTGTCTGCATTTTCTCTGACCATCCATTTGATGTCATTTCTGTGTTGAGTTATTTGCATGTTTCACTAGAGTTGAATCCAGCCTAGGCTTGGGTTTGACCTCGCGCTCACCTGTCTATGCAATTTTAACAAACAAGTGTATATCAGTGTGGACGGCCTTGTGGCATGTACAGTGATACACTGCATGTCACAAGTTGTTCGGGTAAGATGAATTAAAAGAAATGATGACGGACAACCCAAATAACTGATGCAAATAATATTTTCAAACACACACTTCATTTTGTACTGTGAGATATATCTTTTCAATTTTACCCTATTAATGTTTGTTTTGCAGATATTTCAGATGCGTGATACAGACCGGAACAGAATTGAAGATCGAATACTAGTGTTGAGTGAATTATATAGTGAGGTGAAATATGAATGAAAAATTGTATATTTGAAAATTATGTTGTAATTGAAACTTGTATTGTAGTTGAAAATGTGTAAATGTAGTGAGAGCTCAAATTGTATTATTTGAATTCAAAATAAAATATTTGTTTGAATAAAAATTTGTTTAGATATGAATTCTGACTTATTTATTTTACTCAACAAATATTTGTTTAATTATACGGAATAATAAAATAGTACAGTAACAAATACATTTAAACGAATACATATATATTTATATGTTTATTACCATCAAACAAAAATCATAGGCTATTGTATTCTACAATCTCCTCCTTTGATGATAACAAATATATATTAAGTTTTTGACTCTATTAAATGTATTTGGTCTTGATGAATTCTGTTAGCTCCCCCTATTTTAATACACCCTCTATAACAAAGCCCCCCTTTCACATATGCATGAAAATAAATAAAAATATGCAAAAAACAATGAATTCTAGATGAGAATATGCAAATAAAAAATTTGAACTTATTTTCCAAAATCTTAACTTCTCTCCCCCTTTTGTTATTAGCAAAAGAGTAATAGTGTTAGATAAGAGTGATGAAGTGATAAACATTAATACAACATAATACCTAATCGAGTATATATATTAAATTTCAAGAAAAAATCAAACAAAAATCATAAATACTCTATTGGGCACATGTTCCATTTTAGAGTGATAGGGGTCATATCGGCATAGAAAATGATATAGTTGTGTCCATTTGTGGTATATTTACGACAGGAATCTTTTTAAATACTTACTAACCATGCATAATCGTTTGAACTTTTAAATGATATTAGTAGTATTTCTTACTTTTATTAAAAAATGAATTCCAAGCATCTTCTAACCACGCATATCCATGAAGCTTTTAAATGGGGTTAGAATCATGTAACGACCCCACTTCCTACGCCAGGAAGAAGTATCGTTTTTAAGAAAGAAAAGGGTGAGAAAATAGAAAAGATAGAGAAGAAAGAACAACAACATTAGAATCTCACAGCGGAACGAATAAAATATATTAATCACATAAGTACTTACATAGTATATAACATCAATCAGAGTGATACATATAGTACATCACATACTAGACAGTTATAAACACCTGTCTAGTTAATACAACACAAACAATATACATCACAGAGATACCACACAGCGGAACTATATATATATACCTACAACGCTGAAGCCTACTGCTCCATTGTTCCTCCAGAATTCGTCAAAGCTAAACCTGAATCCCTTGGCTACCCGTAAAAATTTGGATACCCGAGAGTTTATGAAAACAAAAATAAACTTCGGGTCAGACATGGGTCTGGTATGAGTAACGGGTTAAAGTTGCTTAATTTTGAAAAATCCTTTGAAAACAAAAGGTATCACGTAAGACCTGCCACACATAAACATGGAAAAGTTTTTACCTTACGCTAACCAAAACATTTGATAGGAAATCCAGTGATATTATAATAGGTCTAGGGTTTTCAAGTAAATAGAAAATAGCCGAAATTGTTACATTTATTAAATTCCAGCTACTAGCCACAAAAGTGGGTAATACAATCAAAACCGTAGGCACTTATTGGATTGTGGATTCCATACAATGGCAGGGCTACTGGGGTACCGCCCGTCACAGTACGTGGCCTAGATCAACGTACCGAGGATCACTCCCGACCCCCTGCAACACAAGGCCGGAACCATTCCTTACTGAACAATCCCGAACAAGATAAACCCCGCAGTTGGCTGCAGACCAACTGCCCACACAGCTGAATAAAAAGGGACATCTAGACAGGGGAATATCCTTGTCCTGCTTGGGCATGACCCACATAACCTTGCTACACCTCCCCTGTTTTAGCCATTCCCGGTTGATGAGGCTTGAGGTTACGATTACCTTTATAGAACATATCTCTTAGAATGCTCATCGTTCGCCTGACGATGTGTTGAAAGCATTCAATCCATACAAGTTCGTTCTGGGTTCGAACGAAACCGAAGGCATCATCTCGTTACACTCGTTTTGGAATCACCCTCAGAGTTAACGATGATAACCCTTGCATTCTGAATCTTCATCTTCACTTCAAATTCACGACCTATCATTAATTTGGAATTGATGTGGTTTTCGGATGTTCCAAATAAGGAAAACCGATCCCGGTCTCATCGAAATCCAAAACGTGTCTTTTAAGGCCAAGTTGTCTATTTAGTCTTAACAATGGATTCAATATTATCAATATGCACAGATAGATAATTCACATCTCATAATAGATAATCACATCATCATAAACAGATAATTAATATCATCATCCAAACAGATAATTAAATATTATCATACTTAAACCATACATCCATATCACATAGACATTATCCATCTCATTTCTGAGATCACAATCAAACAATGAAATATCAATATCATCCATAAGCAATGATTTATGAATCACAATCTATAATTAATTTAAAATGAATTAAATTAACCACTTCCATCTTTAATTAATTTAAAATAAATTAAATTAATTACTCATTCCATAAATCCAGCTCTCACAATCATTGATTAATTATAAATCAAATTAATTAACCATTCTCTAATTACAAGAAGTAATTTAGTCTTAATTAATTTCTTAAATAGGTTATTCTAAATCATTCATAGCAGATTAACATTAATTACTTCCCTATTAATTATTCCTTAATTAACAATTCTTAATTACATCATTAATTATATTAATTAATGATCTTCAATTTATATCAATTTACTTATTTAAATTAATTACGTTAAGAGGTTAATCTTTAATTAAACACAATTATTAACCACTCTTGATTAATAACAAGACAGTAATCAACTACCCTTCTTTACTTATTAATCATCCCATGATTAATTTCATAAATTAATCCTTTGATTAATTACAAAGAAATTACCCAAATTACTCCACTTACAAATCATCTTGTATTAATTTCATCAAGTAATTATCATTTAATTACTATTCTAAGTAATTATACTCCATTAGTTACACTAAGTAATTACACATACCAAATCATCAAATGATTTCTTAAATTAATTAAAATTAATTAACTTAATTTAATCTTATCATCAATTACTTATATATATTTTCAAATTAATCATCTTTGATTTAAATATCTTTTGCAACATTCCAGCAATTTCCTTTAATTTATTTACAAAAATTAATCTTGAATAAATTCATTAATTAATTTCATTTATATCGATTTATTACCATTATTTTCAAATAAATCAATTTCTAATCCCATCATTAATTATATTAATGAATGATTCCTAATTACATTTTCATTTGTTAATTAAGAATACAAATCTTCAAATCACAAATATTAATCCTCTTGATTAATAACATACAGTAATTAATCATTCATAATTAATTACTTCTCAATAACACTCTTAATTAATCCCCTGATTAATTTCAAGCAATTATATTCCAATTACTTCCATTACAACATCATCCAGTAATTTACCTCCAGTAATTATCCATCAATTACTTCTCTGAGTAATTTAATTCCAAATATCAGTTAATTAAACTAAATTAATTAACTCAAATTAAATCAATTTTCTCAATTAATTAAGTAATTAATTTCTTAATTACTTCTCAAATAAATAATTTACATTTAAACTATCACAATGATTATTATTGAATTAATTAATCAAATTAATTTATTAAAAATCAATTACATTACTTAATTATAAAATAATCTAGTTAATGATCTTCATTAACACTTATTTAATTATTTTCTTCTAAAATAATTAACTTATATAATCATTATTAATTATAAATTTGATTAACCATTAAAATTTATTAATTCAAATCAAAATCTAATCTATGGTTCTTAATCACATATTAGTTAATTAATTTATTAATTAACTTATATTAATACATTCAAACTTAGAATTACTAATTTAATTAATATCAAACATTAATTATTCATACTAAATTTTAAATTTTAAGTCTTCGTTACTTAAAGTAAATTGTTCTTATAATTGATTAAATACTCACTTCCAATATGTTTTAAAACATTTATTTCAATTTACTTCCTAAATAAATTCAAATTTTATCGTTAATAAAGTTTAAAAAAAATTTCAAAATCCTTTTAAACTCACGTATTTTATGGCACTTAAAACCTATTTGAATCAATTTATATTATAAAACTTATTTAGTTCCAAATCTAGAGGTTCAAATCTAAGTTCTGGTTTAAATTGTGGAGTTAACTTGTCTAAATCCTTCTTAACAATTTATATTTCATGTTTGAATTCAACTCCTTTTTGAATACACTTAAACATTAAGCACTTTTAAATTATTAAAATAATTTAAATTATGGAACTTTATTATTCCCAACTTTATTTTCAAAACTGACTTAAAGTCACCATTTAAACTTGTTTCTACAACCAGGTTTAATCTTTGATTTTAAATTTTAAAACAAAAGTTTAAAAAGAAAACTGATAAAACTGTTACAGGTTTAAACCTGTACAACAACACCCCGAGTACCCCTGTGTTTACTTCGAGTAAACATGCAAGTTTCCCCGTGAAAGTCGACCAGCTGCTTCGAGTCTCCCCTCATGCGCGCAAATGAAATAAAAAAAACACAAAACCTGGAAAACACTACCTCACCTCCCCTTCCAAACCTGTCACCGCCACGTGCGCACAGCTCCGACCACCAGAGGCCACCAAACTCCTGCCGCGACATTGACCATCTCCCCTCTACCTTCCCTCAAAACGGCGTGGAACTCGGTTCATCAACGGTGATGAACAAGCAAAAGAAACCCGGTACCTCAAAACTAGGTCACACGCGTTAGAACATCTTCCGCCGCCACCACAAGGCTTAGATCGACCTCCGAACATTTTTCCCACACCCCACTATCGCCCCCGCTTCTCCAGTTCCAGTCACGACCTCCCCCATCCACGCGTTCGTCCACGGCGACTCAAAATGCTTCAAACAAAAAAACACTAGCTGCTCTCAAAACATGCCACTAAAAATTATGCTTTAACCTTTAAAAATCATGTTATGGTTCACTAATTCACTTTGTATACCTGAATCAATGATCAGTGAAAGTTGAAATTTTGTCAATCTTGAGTTTGCTCGGAGATTTGGGTTCCAGAGAAAAACTTTTAAGGTGTTTTTATCTTAACTAAATTTTTAAACTTAGTTTATAATGATACAAACATTTTTGGTTCAAATCTTAAGTTCATTCATAAAACAGAAAAGGAGTAAATGATTTTAGAAAGTAAGATTTGTTTACAGAGTAACAGAGAGCAAGCATATACAACCTCTTCCAGTTTCACTTTATACCCTGATGATTCTGTAAACATGCACGGGCATATTCACCAATATAAGTATTTATTTCACCCAAAGTAAAGTCTCAGATTTTAATCATCAACTAGATTGAAATTTAAGTTATTAAATATAAAGTTACTCTCTTGCATTTGCGAAAGAACAGAGGCTGTCAATGCCCAAATATACAATCCAAACATGCATGTTTACAGATATTCTTAACACTGAATTATTACTATATATGCATAAACAAGTATCATCCATCACAGAGCTTTACAAGCAACAGAAAACTATTTATTTAGTTTTGATTTAAAAAGTTACTCACAAATTTTCAGAGAAGAACAGTTGCTCCTTGATTAAGCAACAGGCTTGAATACAACTGAAACCCTCCTCTGATTGATCCCCTAGTTTGCTAAGTTGATGTTGGATGTTTTTTTAGGTTTTAATGAAGTTTATCTTAGTTTTTACTTAGTTCGAACTGACTAAGGTGAACCTGATTTATAGAAAGAAAGAAGACAGGGTATATTATTATGTTTCATGAAATTGTGACAATATAGCATACAATCTTGTTTGTACAGATTTTATCAGAGATATTTTATTATAGAGCCGATATGTATTACAATTGTGTACTAAAATGATTTTCATTAATGACTTTTGTTTGTTTGCTTAAACATACTTAACAATGTCTTCTCTAGCAAGCTTCCCTATATACATTTGTTTATTTTTCTTTGTTACTGTCATTAGCTTTCAGGTTCATGCCTATCACACATATATATTTTTATATCTTTATTTTGTTTTATTTCAGCCTGCACACTTTTAATTTGTTCCTAGATTTTTGTTTGTACTATAGATATTTTTCTAGATTCTTTCAACATATACATATATGCTGCAGTTTGCTTATGTTGGTTTACAAACTTAAAAATTATATGTTTCTAGTTTTCATTGTTGTCTTGTTATTAAAATTGAAATGTTCTATACCTAGCTTTATAATCTATGAATTTATTCTACATGTATACTTCTTATTTAACTTATTACATACAGTATTTTAACTTCTAATTTATAACTTTATGTATATTTTGTTTTATTTCTATGTTTGTTGTTTGAAAAACTAAATGACTTGATAGTTGTTATGTTATTGTAATTTAACTAATGTACTTACTTATATTTCTTCCCCAATTTATCTTGTAGGCTTGTATTTTTATTTGTGCATTTTTATTTATTTTATAAAAACACATTTATCACTTTGACATGGTAGATAAATTAAATCATCTTTTTATTATAAACTACATATTTTATTAATGTGTGTTAATGTATTGTTTGACAAAATTATATTTAAAACTCATATATATTTTTAAATCCATATTTTAATCAAGCTATACTAAAAGAAAAGAAAACAAATCCTTTTGTTAATAAATTTAAATTTAAACTTAAGTTAAAATAAGTATCAAACTATTTAAGCAATTATCTTATGTATTTAAAACCCTATATTTATTTATTTATTTAACTTTGAAAAGTTTAAATTAAATAAAACATAATTTCTAATTCACTAATATGTATATTAGCATTTGAAACATAATTTATTAGTTGAACTTAAAACAAATCTCATCTATTTGCAATGTATACAAATATATACATTTATAAATAGAAAACAATTCAATTAATTTTAACAGATATCATTTACCAATTAAATATTTATTAAAAGAAAAGTATAAATTCAAGTCTAATTAATAAAGATATATCAAATCAATTTAATATTTAATGCAGATTATTAAATTGGTATTGCTAGAAAATTCCGGGTTGTCACATTCCTCCCCCCTTTAAAAGAATTTCGTCCCCGAAATTTAAAAGCAAAGGTAATTTAATAATATATTTTAGATTTTAATTAATTTTAAATCATAAGCATATATCAATCACATGCTAACAATCATCATAACCAATCTACTCAATCAACAAGGCTAACTATCCAGACAAAAATTCTGGATAGAGTTCCCTAGAGTTTCCCAGTAGAATACCGGAATACTCGATCTATAGAATCCAAACAGTCTATACTACTAATCTACAGAACTCCTCTGAACCAAAAAAAATTCATCCAATATCAAATCTCCGACTCCGAAATCCAAATTCCTTCGTCTCTTATCCACCAAATATTTCTGACAATCCAAAGCTGCCTTCAACCTACTGATCAGCTCAACCTTCGCTGATAACTCCTAAAACAATCTGAATCCAAAAACAATCCAGTAGAATGATTTTCTCAAAACCAACCAAAACCGAGAACTCAACCTTTTCTATCCTCAGTAGGAAACAATTTCTCTTTTTCCCGGAAAGAAAAACAAATGCACTCCCAACCGCTTCCGCTGCACAACTCTGATCTGGGGTAGATGAAAATGCTGATGATGCACATAAGCATAAACTGGACAACACATTACAAAAATATGATTTAACAGATCCAAAATAAAACTCAGAAATTCCTCCAAAATCTGAGCTGCTTTACCAATTCCTCTCTCTAGAAACCAATTCTATTACTAGGCTGAACTATCGGCACTACTTCTGAAATCCAGTCGATACCAAACTCAACTCCTCAGATTCTAAGGCAAACCACCGACCTCTTCAAAGATATTCAGAAAAATTTCTGCCATCCCAGAGAATACTTAACTATCGCAAGTCACTTTTGCGATCAACCCAGGCTAATATCCAAAGAAAACTGTTCTCTCCTTACCTATCTGAACAGCTTAAGCTTATCCAGCCAATCCATTGAAGAAATGGATTCACTACTGCCTCTTAACTTCACCTCTAAAGAACTGCTGACAAACGACCTCCTCGCGTGCCGACAGAACAATCTGAGCTGCAACACTGCTACTGATGCCAAAAAAATTTCTTAATCCAAAATTCCTTGGAAAACTCAGGCCTCAAAGCCAAACACAACATTTCGCTGAACTCAAACTCAAAACTAATGCAGACACACTTCCTTATCCAAAGATCGTTGAGAACTTCTTTGGAAACAAACCATTGCTACTGCATCTCAACACACAACCACTACTTCGTGAGTTACCAAAATAATATTCTAGCTTTTGCTCAACTGACAAAAATCCAAATTCTACTCATCCACTTGTACTACGAAAATGGACTCCAAATCTTAACAGTTTTCCCTCCAGAGATTTGGTAAAATCCTTACACCACAAATTTACTCGAGACGGTATTAGGTCTACAGTCTCGTCAAATATACTTCCAACCACATGTAGTCGTGTTACACATACTACTACCCAATCTACCCTTATACTTATATTGGAAAACCCGAACAGGTAATCCAACAAATAGATAGAAATATATATATATATATATATATATATATATATATATATATATCAAAATTACAAATACGCTCTCTCAGGAAAGAAATCACTCAAGAGCCTGATTATTCACTCAACCTAGCGCTCTGATACCACTGTAACGACCCCACTTCCTACGCCAGGAAGAAGTATCGTTTTTAAGAAAGAAAAGGGTGAGAAAATAGAAAAGATAGAGAAGAAAGAACAACAACATCAGAATCTCACAGCGGAACGAATAAAATATATTAATCACATAAGTACTTACATAGTATATAACATCAATCAGAGTGATACATATAGTACATCACATACTAGACAGTTATAAACACCTGTCTAGTTAATACAACACAACACACAATACATCACAGAGATACCACACAGCGGAACTATATATATATATATATATATATATATCTACAACGCTGAAGCCTCCTGCTCCATTGCTCCTCTAGAATTCGTCAAAGCTAAACCTGAATCCCTTGGCTACCCGTAAAAATTTGGGTACCCGAGAGTTTATGAAAACAAAAATAAACTTCGGGTCAGACATGGGTCTGGTATGAGTAACAGGTTAAAGTTGCTTAATTTTGAAAAATCCTTTGAAAACAAAAGGTATCACGTAAGACTTCCCACAAATAAACATGGAAAAGTTTTTACCTTATGCTAACCAAAACATTTGATAGGAAATCCAGTGATATTATAATAGGTCTAGGGTTTTCAAGTAAATAGAAAATAGCCGAAATTGTTACATCTATTAAATTCCAGCTACTAGCCACAAAAGTGGGTAATACAATCAAAACCGTAGGCACTTATTGGATTGTGGATTCCATACAATGGCAGGGCTACTGGGGTACCGTCCGTCACAGTACGTGGCCTAGATCAACGTACCGAGGATCACTCCCGACCCCCTGCAACACAAGGCCGGAACCATTCCTTACTGAACAGTCCCGAACAAGAAAAACCCCACGGTTGGCTGCAGACCAACTGCCCACACAGCCGAATAAAAAGGGACATCTAGACAGGGGAATATCCTTGTCCTGCTTGGGCATGACCCACCTAACCTTGCTGCACCTCCCCTGTTTTAGCCATTCCCGGTTGATGAGGCTTGAGGTTACGATTACCTTTATAGAACATATCTATTAGAATGCTCATCGTCCGCCCGACGATGTGTTGAAAGCATTCAATCCATACAAGTTCGTTCTGGGTTCGAACGAAACCGAAGGCATCATCTCGTTACACTCGTTTTGGAATCACCCTCAGAGTTAGATAACCCTTGCATTCTGAATCTTCATCTTCACTTCAAATTCACGACCTATCGTTAATTTGGAATCGATGTGGTTTTCGGATGTTCCAAATAAGGAAAACCGATCCCGGTCTCATCGAAATCCAAAACGTGTCTTTTAAGGCCAAGTTGTCTATTTAGTCTTAACAATGGATTCAATATTATCAATATGCATAGATAGATAATTCACATCTCATAATAGATAATCACATCTTCATAAACAGATAATTAATATCATCATCCAAACAGATAATTAAATATTATCATACTTAAACCATACATCCATATCACATAGACATTATCCATCTCATTTCTGAGATCACAATTAAACAATGAAATATCAATATCATCCATAAGCAATGATTTATGAATCACAATCTATAATTAATTTAAAATGAATTAAATTAACTACTTCCATCTTTAGTTAATTTAAAATAAATTAAATTAATTACTCATTCCATAAATCCTGCTCTCACAATCATTGATTGATTATAAATCAAATTAATTAACCATTCTCTAATTACAAGAAGTAATTTAGTATTAATTAATTTCTTAAATAGGTTATTCTAAATCATTCATAGCAGATTAACATTAATTACTTCCCTATTAATTATTCCTTAATTAACAATTCTTAATTACATCATTAATTATATTAATTAATGATCTTCAGTTTATATCAATTTACTTATTTAAATTAATTACGTTAAGAGGTTAATCTTTAATTAAACACAGTTATTAACCACTCTTGATTAATAACAAGACAGTAATCAACTACCCTTCTTTACTTATTAATCATCCCATGATTAATTTCATAAATTAATCCTTTGATTAATTACAAAGAAATTACCCAAATTACTCCACTTACAAATCATCTTGTATTAATTTCATCAAGTAATTATCGTTTAATTACTATTCTAAGTAATTATACTCCATTAGTTACACTAAGTAATTACACATACCAAATCATCAAATGATTTCTTAAATTAATTAAAATTAATTAACTTAATTTAATCTTATCATCAATTACTTATATATATTTTCAAATTAATCATCTTTGATTCAAATATCTTTTGCAACATTCCAGTAATTTCCTTTAATTTATTTACAGAAATTAATCTTGAATAAATTCATTAATTAATTTCATTTATATCGATTTATTACCATTATTTCCAAATAAATCAATTTCTAATCCCATCATTAATTATATTAATGAATGATTCCTAATTACATTTTCATTTGTTAATTAAGAATACAAATCTTCAAATCACAAATATTAATCCTCTTGATTAATAACATACAGTAATTAATCATTCATACATAATTACTTCTCAATAACACTCTTAATTAATCCCCTGATTAATTTCAAGCAATTATATTCCAATTACTTCCATTACAACATCATCCAGTAATTTACCTCCAGTAATTATCCATCAATTACTTCTCTGAGTAATTTAATTCCAAAATATCAGTTAATTAAACTAAATTAATTAACTCAAATTAAATCAATTTTCTCAATTAATTAAGTAATTAATTTCTTAATTACTTCTCAAATAAATAATTTACATTTAAACTATCACAATGATTATTATTGAATTAATTAATCAAATTAATTTATTAAAAATCAATTACATTACTTAATTATAAAATAATCTAGTTAATGATCTTCATTAACACTTATTTAATTATTTTCTTCTAAAATAATTAACTTATATAATCATTATTAATTATAAGTTTGATTAACCATTAAAATTTATTAATTCAAATCAAAATCTAATCTATGGTTCTTAATCACATATTAGTTAATTAATTAACTTATATTAATACATTCAAACTTAGAATTACTAATTTAATTAATATCAAACATTAATTATTCATACTTAATTGTAAATTCTAAGTCTTCATTACTTAAAGTAAATTGTTCTTATAATTGATTAAATTCTCACTTCCAATATGTTTTAAAACATTTATTTCAATTTACTTCCTAAATAAATTCAAATTTTATCGTTAATAAAGTTTAAAACAAAATTTTCAAAATCCTTTTAAACTCATGTATTTTATGGCACTTAAAACCTATTTGAATCAATTTATATTATAAAACTTATTTAGTTCCAAATCTAGAGGTTCAAATCTAAGTTCTGGTTTAAATTGTGGAGTTAACTTGTCTAAATCCTTCTTAACAATTTATATTTCATGTTTGAATTCAACTCCTTTTTGAATACACTTAAACATTAAGCACTTTTAAATTATTAAAATAATTTAAATTATGGAACTTTATTATTCCCAACTTTATTTTCAAAACTGACTTAAAGTCACCATTTAAACTTGTTTTTAAAACCAGGTTTAATCTTTGATTTTAAATTTTAAAACAAAAGTTTAAAAAGAAAACTGATAAAACGGTTACATGTTTAAACCTGTACAACAACACCCTGAGTACCCTTGTGTTTACTTCGAGTAAACATGCGAATTTCCCCGTGAAAGTCGACCAGCTGCTTCGAGTCTCCCCTCATGCGCGCAAATGAAATAAAAAAAAACACAAAACCTGGAAAACACTACCTCACCTCCCCTTCCAAACCTGTCACCGCCACGTGCGCACAGCTCCGACCACCAGAGGCCACCAAACTCCTGCCGCGACATTGACCATCTCCCCTCTACCTTCCCTCAAAACGGCGTGGAACTCGGTTCATCAACGGTGATGAACAAGCAAAAGAAACCCGGTACCTTAAAACTAGGTCACCCGCGTTAGAACATCTTCCGCCGCCACCACAAGGCTTAGATCGACCTCCGAACATTTTTCCCAGACCCCACTATCACCCCCGCATCTCCAGTTCGAGTCACGACCTCCCCCATCCACGCGTTCGTCCACGGCGACTCAAATTGCTTCAAACAGAAAAACACTAGCTGCTCTCAAAACATGCCACTAAAAATTATGCTTTAACCTTTAAAAATCATGTTATGGTTCACTAATTCACTTTGTATACCTGAATCAATGATCAGTGAAAGTTGAAATTTTGTCAATTTTGAGTTTGCTCGGAGATTTGGGTTCCAGAGAAAAACTTTTAAGGTGTTTTTATCTTAACTAAATTTTTAAACTTAGTTTATAATGATACAAACATTTTTGGTTCAAATCTTAAGTTCATTCATAAAACAGAAAAGGAGTAAATGATTTTAGAAAGTAAGATTTGTTTACAGAGTAACAGAGAGCAAGCATATACAACCTCTTCCAGTTTCACTTTATACCTTGATGATTCTGTAAACATGCACGGGCATATTCACCAATATAAGTATTTATTTCACCCAAAGTAAAGTCTCAGATTTTAATCATCAACTAGATTGAAATTTAAGTTATTAAATATAAAGTTACTCTCTTGCATTTGCGAAAGAACAGAGGCTGTCAATGCCCAAATATACAATCCAAACATGCATGTTTACAGATATTCTTAACACTAAATTATTACTATATATGCATAAACAAGTATCATCCATCACAGAGCTTTACAAGCAACAGAAAACTATTTATTTAGTTTTGATTTAAAAAGTTACTCACAAAATTTTCAGAGAAGAACAGTTGCTCCTTGATTAAGCAACGGGCTTGAATACAACTGAAACCCTCCTCTGATTGATCCCCTAGTTTGCTAAGTTGTTGTTGGATGTTTTGTTTAGGTTTTAATGAAGTTTATCTTAGTTTTTACTTGGTTCGAACTGACTAAGGTGAACCTGATTTATAGAAAGAAAGAAGGCAGGGTATATTATTATGTTTCATGAAATTGTGACAATATAGCATACAATCTTGTTTGTACAGATTTTATCAGAGATATTTTATTATAGAGCCGATATGTATTACAATTGTGTACTAAAATGATATTCATTAATGACTTTTGTATGTTTGCTCAAAGATACTTAACAATGTCTTCTCTAGCAAGCTTCCCTATATACATTTGTTTATTTTTCTTTGTCACTGTCATTAGCTTTCAGGTTCATGCCTATCACACATATATATTTTTATATCTTTATTTTTTTTATTTCAGCCTGCAAACTTTTAATTTATTCCTAGATTTTTGTTTGTACTATAGATATTTGTCTAGATGCTTTAAACATATACATATATGCTGCAGTTTGCTTATGTTGGTTTACAAACTTAAAAATTATATGTTTCTAGTTTTCATTGTTGTCTTGTTATTAAAATTGAAATGTTCTATACTTAGCTTTATAATCTATGAATTTATTCTATATGTTTACTTCTTATTTAACTTATTACATACAGTATTTTAACTTCTAATTTATAACTTTATGTATATTTTGTTTTATTTCTATGTTTGTTGTTTGAAAAAATAAATGACTTGATAGTTGTTATGTTATTGTAATTTAACTAATGTACTTACTTATATTTCTTTTCCAATTTATCTTGTAGGCTTGTATTTTTATATGTGCATTTTTATTTATTTTATAAAAACACATTTATCACTTTGACATGGTAGATAAATTAAATCATCTTTTTATTATAAACTACATATTTTATTAATGTGTGTTAATGTATTGTTTGACAAAATTATATTTAAAACTCATATATATTTTTAAATCCATATTTTAATCAAGCTATACTAAAAGAAAAGAAAACAAATCCTTTTGTTAATAAATTTAAATTTAAACTTAAGTTGAAATAAGTATCAAACTATTTAAGCAATTATCTTATGTATTTAAAACCCTATATTTATTTATTTATTTAACTTTGAAAAGTTTAAATTAAATAAAACATAATTTCTAATTCACTAATATGTATATTAGCATTTGAAACATAATTTATTAGTTGAACTTAAAACAAATCTCAACTATTTGCAATGTATACAAATATATACATTTATAAATAGAAAACAATTCAATTAATTTTAACAGATATCATTTACCAATTAAATATTTATTGAAAGAAAAGTATCAATTCAAGTCTAATTAATAAAGATATATCAAATCAATTTAATATTTAATGCACATTATTAAATTGATATTGCTAGAAAATTCCGGGTTGTCACAAATCAACTCGCCTATTTCAACCAGTTTTGATGTGTTCCATATATGCATAACCGTGAGGACTTTTAAATGAGCATGAAAGCACATAATCAAAGATTTCAAGCAGTTAACCCATGCATAACCGTGAGGACTTTAAAACGAGAGTGAGCATTTTTGGATGATTTTATTGCTAATTAATTAACAAATTGAATAATTTCCTGTTTAAATACCACATTTTGACATACTATATTGGATTTTGATAGTGATTGTCGTAGAAATATGATAGGAATAGAGATGGTCATGGAATTTTTACTGACCAATGTTATTACAAATTCTGATTATATTTTTAATTTTTTTTTACTAAATATACTGTCTCAAGTCATAATGTGTGGTTAATATCAACATTCATCACTTTTTTTCAGTCCCTATTTATCTTTTCGATAATCAATAGAAAATCAGATAAGTTATCCTAGGCATGTAAGATCAAATCCACAAATATAAAATAAATTTTTTAAAATGCCTATACTGAGACGAAGTCGACAAAAAACATTTTCTGGAAGTGGTTTTGTAAAAATATCTGCCAGTTAAAAAACAGTTGAAATGAAATTTATGCAGATATTTTCTTTGGAAATGTGATGCAATTAACGAATGCCCCAATATGTTGCACTGGTACTTATTCAATCAACTGTACTACCAGCATAATCTGCATCTGAATACCCTTTTAACTCAAAGTTATCATAAGTGGAATACCATAGACCAGACCAAGGGGTGTGCAATGGGTACCTTTGCTCTTGCCTGAAAATAAAGTTTCTTTTGATGATTGGTCAACAATTTTATACAAATCAGAATAGAAAACAACATTCATTCCCTTATCACATAACTTGATGATTGAAATTAGATTATGGTGCAGATTTTCAACATATAATACATTGTTTAAGGTAAATGGGTCATTACATACTTTACTTTTGTAGATAATCTTACATTTATCGTTGTTGCCCATTGTGAATTTGCCACCTTTGTGCTTCTCTAGGCTATGGAACTTGGATTTTGTCACCTGTCATGTGCCTAGAACAGCCATAATCCAAGTATCACTCTTGTTGTTCCTTAGCCTGCTAACATACCTACACGAGAAAAGGTTTTTATGACCTATTTGTTTTTATAGGTCCATGATTGTGAGTGACAAGAAATTTTGAAATAAGTTTGTGTAGAACTAAGACAGTTTATGTTTGTTCCTTTTGGCACCTAGATTTGTTTGACTTTAAGGGATTTTACATCTGTTCCTTTAAGAACCCAAATTGGTATGGTTTTTGTGTGTTTGGGTCTATGCTAGCAATTGTTGTGATTGTGTCCAATTTTTCCACAAATCGTGCACTTGGAGTTGACATGATTAGTTTCACTTCAACGTTTTTCAGATTGAGTATACCCAAGTCCTTATCTAACTGTATTAACAGTTTGTTTCACTAATAACATATTTAGTGATCTGTATGCTTTGGAAAATTTTCCTAAAGTTGTAGACAATTGTTGGACTTATGATTTGAGAGATTCATTATCATTCAATAACAAACTGCACTTTTTAATAGAATTTTCTCTCCTAGTATTTTCACTTTCTTTCAAAATCAGAATTTCATTTTCAAATTATTTAATTTTATATTTTGATTTTTTTATTTCCTCTTCTAATGATGGACACATATCACACTTAGGGCTTTTATTTCTATAGTTTTGAACCATTTGTTCAAATTGCTTATTTAGTTCTATCAAACTATCTCTTTGTGATTCAATTTTAGCGTACTTCTCCCTAGGTCTTTCAAAACAGCCATTTACTTCATGGAAATATATAAGTAATTGCGAGTAAATAAATTTTGATACCTCGCTTGGCTCGTCATCAATGTTGTCACTTGTTTCTCTAGAAAGACACAGATTTGCCCTTTCACTCTCACTGCCAGTGCTTTTATCATCTTCATCACTTTTATCCCAAGTTGGTACAAAACTTCCCCTTTTCGGTTTCTTTCCTTTGTTGAATTAATTTTGAGGAAACTTTGGCTTGATATGATTAGGTTTATTGCACGTGACAAATGATCCCTGCTCTTCTGAGTTGTCTAGAACTTCGATGATTCTGCTCTTCAATTGTTGATTTAGGGCAGGATTTCCATATTTACAGCTCCACCTTTTGAATCCCTTTATTATCAATGTTAATTCAGCTGCTCCTTCATCATCACCATCATCGTCTTCACTTTCAGTTGTTCCTTTAAGAGCTATTGATTTCTTTCGCATATCTCCTCCTTCACATTTTTCCTTGAATTTGATTTCTAGCTCATAAGTGGTAAGGTTTCCGATGAGTTCTTCAACTTTAACTTGTTTCAATTCTTTTGATTTTCGAATGGCAGTCACTTTTGCTTCAAAAATTCATGCAAGAATTCTGAGGATTTTTTGGACTATTTCCAGCTATGTATAAGGTCTTCCTAGGAATTTTGATTTGCATACAAGATTAGAAATTCTTCATATATTTCTTTCACATTTTCATTCTTTGCCATTCTGAAGTTCTCGTACTCGTTACTAAGCATGGCAAGGCAAGATTCTTTAACTTGGGAAGTTCCTTCATGAGTCATTTCAAGCTTGTGCCAGATTTCCTGCGCAGTTAGACAATACGAGACACTGTTCAATTCAATTTGATCTAGTGAGAAAATAATAGAATTCATAGCTTTAGCGTTAGCATTTTGTAGTTTATTTTCATGACTTGTCCATTGATCCATCGGTTTCTCAAATTCTTGATAATCTACCATTAGTGTTGGTGTGCTATATCCCGTTTCAATAATATTCCATGCATCTATGGTTTTTAGAAAAATTTTCATCCTAGTTTTCTAATATGCATATTCACCATTGAACATGGGTGGTCTAGCTATGGACTGACCTTCAGCAAAAGCATTATTAAAAGAAGCTAATTTTTCTAAAAAAAAATCAAAATTTTAAAACAGAAAAATGGTTTTTGTTCCTAGCTCTGTTACCACTTGTAGGATCTTTTTCACCTAGAGGGGGATGAATAGGGTGATATTAAAAATTAGTGCAACAATAAAAATAAAAACAGAAAGTAATGCAGCATAAATTACACATAGTTTTACCCAGCTTCGGCAATAACTTGACTGGGTGCTGCCTCTAAGGTTTCTATTAGAAATTAGGTAATCAAACACCTACAAAAACACGTAAAATCGCGATGCCCTATACTCGATTAACCTAACTCTAAGCTCAGAACACTGCCATAACTCAGCCACTGAGTTGCGAATTCTCCGAACTACTCCACATAGTTCGTAACCTAGTTAAAACTAGAGTTTATACAAAGTTAATTGAGAAAATTACAAATATGAATAAAACTAAACAAAACCCTATATTAAAATGAAGCACAATACAATTAAACTAAACCGATCCAATTTAAATAAAAGACTTGTCTTTCCTTTGTATTTTTGCTCGTGTATTCTCTTCGGCCGATCCTTTGCTACTCTTCAAAATTAGGGTTTCGTTCGAACTTGGAGACAATGTTGGGAATCGTAATTTGAATCGATTGCTTTGATGCTTTTGTTCCTCAATTTGATTACTGCTTTGTTCTTCGATTTGCTTCGGCTGCTACAAGGTCGAGTTCGAATGGATGTTGTGAATTGGTATGTAATTTTCTCTTTTTCGATTTTTAATTATGTTCGAACTCGATGATCCTACCATGACGAATTGGGTTAAATTTATAGGGATAAAAACCCTATTAATTCATTCGTATATTTTGGTTTGGAGTTTTCGTGATTTTATCACTTGCATGGATTTTTGATCGAACGAACTTTGTGATTTCTGACTTGTTCATACTGACTTGACCTTCCCTCAATTATATTTCTATTATATTTGAATAAATAAATTTGAATTTTTCCTCTCTTTACTACTAATGACTTTTTCAATATACCATTGTGACCTTTGATTGACTTCACTCCAACTGATAATTGTCGAACACTTCAACGGTGTTTTAATTGGCCGTTTCTTTTTGAAACACCTCCTTGACTTTGTTCGAACTGCTTTGTTACTATGCCTTTTTTTGAACACTGTTGCATTGTCATATTATGTTTGAGTATGTGTGTATATTCATGTATATATATATATATATGTTTGGTATCAATTCTAGATGTTTAGACTTGCTGTGTCTATGCATGAATGCAGCTGTGTGTTAGACTTGTTGTTGCATATACAGAACTGGTTTGGTTGTATGTTATCATTGATCTGGTCTGTATTCTTGCCTTTGTGTTCCCCACTTCTTGTCATTTTCAATTGAGTCAAGTCTGGTGTGTGTTGTTCTACATTTGTAGTCTCATTCAAGTTGAAGTCTTGTTGCACTTGATTGAGCTGCAATCATGTTGCACTTGGTTCTGGTCTCCTCTGTTTCATATGTATACTCCTCTGTTGCATGTTGTTCATGTTGAAATTGAACTTTCATTCTTATTTCACTTGAACATTTTGATTTGTATTGCTATGTTATGGTTACCTGACCATGTCTTATGTACTTTCATTGATCTGGTCTTGATTTGCATCACGATAAACTTGTTTTATCAATCCTTATGCACATATTGTGGTCCGGTCTGTGTGTGTTACTGTGGCCTTGTTCCACTTGAGTGTTTCTGATTCTTGTAATGATATGATCTCAAGTTGTTTTCATTTTGAATCCATGTTGCATGTTAGACTTGCTGTGTCGAAACTGAAATGTTGTTTTCATGTGCTCACCTGTCCTTGTGCACTTGTTACTGTAGTCTGGGATATGACGGCATGTGCACTTGATATGATTCTGATCCATTGTATAGATGTCTGGTCTGGTTGCACTTCAGTGTACTGTTCTGGTGCTTATTGGTATTTAGTTGGTCACTGTATATATGTATGTTGGTCTAGTTGCATTTGAATTAAGGTTGCATGTTGTCATGTGAATCTTCAATGATTTGGTTCGATTTCATGTTGCATTGAGTCTTGTTCCAGCCTTGCATTTGCTTTGAGTCCATGTCTAAAATGATTCATGTGTGTATCTGCATTTGCTCTGACCATCCATTTGATATCATTTCTATGTTGAGTTATTTGCATGTTTCACTTGAGTTGAATCCAGCCTAGGCTTGTGTGTGACCTCGTGCTCACATGTCCGTGCAATTTTAACAAGCAAGTGTATATCAGAGTGCACGACCTTATGGCAGGTACAGTGATACACTGTGCATGTCATAAGTTGTTCGTGTAAGATGAATTACATGAAATGATGACAAATAACCCAAATAGTTGATGCAAATAATATTTCCAAACACACACTTCATTATGTACTACAAAATATTTCTTTTCAATTTTACTGTTTCAATGTTTATTTTGCAGATATTTCAAATGCGGGATATAGGCTAGAACAGAGTTGAAGATCAAATAGGAACGTTGAGTGAATTATGTAGTTATGTGAAATATAAATGAAAAATTTTATATTTGAATATTGTGTTGTAAGTGAAACTTGTATGTAACTGAAAATGCGTTAACGTAGTAAGAGCTCAAATTTATACTATTTGAATTTGTAATGAAATATTTATTTGAATAAATATTTGTTTAAATATGAATTCGAGTAATTTATGTTATTCAACAAGTATTTATTTAATTATGTAGAGAAATAAAATAGTACAATAACAAATACAAATATATATATATATATATATATATATATATATACTCGAGTATGGTGGCACGTCCTTTGGACGTATGCCAAGAAGGAAGTGCGAAAATTTTGTGTGTGCTACCGTTATGGTGGTGATATATATACACACAGGCACACATACGTACATATGAACACAGATATATATATGTGTGTGTGTGTGTGTGTGTGTGTCTGTGTGTGTGTTTTATATTTTCCCTTCTTTTCTGTAGAGTTGCAGTAGTGTACAACTATATATTAATTTTGGTCTAATTATATAGGCTAGCCATCACCGAATGGGAAGTTTGAAGCAGCCAAGAAGTAGATTGATGCAGCAAGGAATGCAATAAAATGAACATTCATTTGTTGATGCAATATTTGAAAAAGAACAAAGCCACACAAACGATGCATTTTTTGAACAATATTCATGGAGAATACTATTAACAATATTCAATATCTATCATAACCTATAGTGATGAGTTTCGGTCTTTTTTTGATAAAAAAATGCAAATCTAAGTAGAAGTTGCTTCTTATAACTTGAGTAAAAATATTAAATACATAACACGTCCTTCGTGTTTGGATGAAAGATTTTATTATTATTATTTACATATGTTCAAAGTTGTGAAGTCGAATTATTTGTTGAAAATTAGCACAATTATCGATATGTGTTTTATTGTAAATGGTTTTTGCATGCATATCAAATGTAAGGAGAGAATGCATGAATTCAAATTTATAAGTTGTTTGAAACCTTTTTATTGTAATTTTCCTTATTAATAATCATTAAATTCATTTAAAGTCGATGACATTTTTGTAGAATATTAGTCAACTGTTACAACATTAGTTGCATATTCTGTTTAGCTTAATTAGTCTAGCTAATTTACACCATAACCATGCTTGAATTTATTGGTTTAAGAAATATAACGATGCTTTACGCTTAAATACGTAAGTGTGAGTAAATACAATACTACAGTAATTGTCCAACGTTAATTTGATAAACGACAATGTAAATTGTATGTAACAATGAAAGAGTGGCTTATTAGTTGCTTTACATTCTATATATTTAGAACCAAAAATCAAGTCTATGTTTGATAATGAAGCCCATGTATGCTTAATAAAAATAATTCTTGTTTTTTATAACTATACACGGTATTTTGAAGTGGAAAAATAATGATTAGGTTCTTTTGTTTAGAAGTACATAATCAAAAATTCAGTTTACTTGTCAAATATTACGATATAAATAATAGTTTATGCGTTAGCCACAAATACAAAAGTTCATTCAACACTTTCACATATGTTCCAGTTTGTTTCAAAATTTCACTCTTAGTACTCAAGCATAGAAATGCACATGCCTTTAAAATATATGATATATTGCACTTCCTTTACCTCACAGTAAATATATAAATATTTATGCTACCTTAGTCAAAACGGAAGGTTTCATCATTTGTTGCTGTTATAATGGATAATTGTAATAATATTTGTGGTACATACTTTCATATCAGAGTGAATGTTTTTATATAAGAACTTTTCAAATTGTTTCAGCTAATGTGCACCCACTACTTCACATAAACAAACAATGATTGTACAAAATCCCACTGTTCAGGCCCTAGCGCTATTCTCTGCCATTAGCATGCTTTTAGCCCGTATCACTTCTCCTTATAGTTAGTTGCAGCCATCTATCTCCTCTACATGAATTGCCTTCATGTTGGATCAGATCTTTAGCTTCATGTGCCACCAAATCCTACTCAGAAGGTTTCAGCTTCTGATTCAGCTATAGACGTGATTTATCATACAATTCTTGCTCCAGTGCTTGCAAATTCCATGCACATAACAAAAAATGCAGCTTCGACTCCTACGTTAACCCTTATAACTTCCATGCAGCACCTTGTACCACACATCCAGAACATGTCTCTTCAGCTTTGCCTTGCCTCAGACGCGTTCAGACACTGTAGCTTATTCCTATCCATGTAGTAGGCTCCAGCTCCTGCTCCTATGCTTCCGTGTGTCCTCTACATTACTACTGTAACCTGTTATTAATGCATCACTGCTTTCTTTTTGTAGTACACCATTATAGTTATTGCTGTAGTTTTATTTTTTAAAGAAAAAACACAATTCTTGTATCCTAAAATAAATTTGTGTGTGTATCGAGTTTAACAGTTCGGAATCTCGAGGTATTGTAAAATAAAAACGAATAAACAAAATTATGTGAATCAAAGAAATCAAGAAGAAAAAGTACATACCTTCAAGCCTAAGTTGCTGATTGGGAAGCTCCAGTATGTAAGGCTATTCCAATTTGACCCCTTAAATCGAGATTATGTCTTTGACTCTAGTCCTATTGCAAATTAAGCAGCCCTTTAAACAATATATAGCTCTAACTCTGTAATATCCTAGAATTTCCAGGAATTTAAAATGTAATAATCTCTTAAATTTAATTATTTGAAGTGATAAAATTGTTATTTTCAATAAATAACCAAGTAATAAAAATATAATGTCTTAATTATGGTTCTAGATTGGTTTTATAATAATAATAATAATAATAATAATAATAATAATAATAATAATAATAAATAATAATAATAATAATAATAATAATAATAATTTTGTTTGTATAAATAAATTCTAAATTGACTTATTGTTTTCAAAGTTAATAAGTGTGTTTTAATATATACAAATCTGTGTATTAACAATTGATTTTTAAATAGGATAAATTATTTATAAATAATAATGAGCTTATTTAAAAATTGATATTTATATTTATTTAAATTGATTTTAGATTTGGATTTTTAAATTTGACTTTGAATTTGAATATATAAATTTGAATTTAAGAGGATATACATACATATTAAAATAAAATGATAATATAGTTTGGTTTTAAAATATATAGATAATATTTTTAGTTAAAAATAAGATTTGTTTTATATATATTTCTATGGAAATTTGGATATGTATTTATTTAATAAAAATAAATACATACGGGTTTTTGAAATAGCATTTTAAATGAGTTTGTAATATTATATATAATTTTATTTAAATTATAATTGATCTTAGTTTATTTTCTTTTAAAGATTGTATTTGTACAAATTTAGAAAACATTTATAAATATATAAATATGTTTGTTAATTAGGAATTTAATTAGAAAAGTATTTTTAATTTTAGAAAGACATATTAGATAATTAGGAAATTAATTTAAAAAGTTTTTAAAATTCTTTTAGGATAAATAAAAATAAATTAGGACAAGTGTTTAGTTCTAAATCACTTTGTTAACAAGTGTTAAAACATTTATGTAAATTAAAGACAGGTGTCCATTTTTTTTAAAATTTTCTTTTTAATTTAATAAAACTGAAAACTTGCCTATTTAAACACCATCTCTCTTCACTCTCCTTTTCTTTAAAATTTATATTCATGCCTAATAGAAACTAAAATTATCAATGCAACTTTTACTCTTCAAAAGAAAATCAGAAAATCCTCAAACAAAAATCCGAAAACCCATGCTCAAATCAATACCTTGTAAAATCTCTCAAGTTCAAATGCAAATCTGAAATCCTCAAAAATCAAACCTGAAACTTCCTCAACATCAAATCTGCAAGATTTATTTTCCTGCAATCATCCTTTAAAATTGCATGCCTGCAGTTTGTTTTCAAAACAAAATCTGCAATATGTTTCAAAAGCTCAATAAAAATTTCAATCCAGATCTGCAATTTCCCATGCCTGCAAAATGTTTTCAAAACAATTCAAGTATTTGCCAGTTTTCAATGCATGCAAGTACTCCAGTTTCTAAATCACAGCATGTTTTCAAAAAATTCAAGCATTTGCAAGTGAATCTGGTTCAAGGGCATTTCTGTTTCAAAGGCTTCAAGTTCAAAGTATTTTGCAATTTCCAGTTTTATCATCAAACCTCTACACTGCATTTAAAAAAGGTGAGTAAACGTTTTACAAAATTTAAGTAGTATATTTTATGTTGCATATGAGTTTGTGGTGATCTTTATTTTATATAATTTGCCATTGTTCTCTGTGTATATAAATATGAAATATTTGTTGTATGACTTGAACCTGTGCATGTTATATTTCATGAATCTTCTCTGTTTCACCTTACTGAAAATTTAAGAAATAGTCAGAAACTTCAAGCTATTCTATTTAAACAATTGTTAAGTCTTAGATTTAAACAAAATAAGTTACTTAAGTATAAACTAAGAACTAAAAATAGAACAGGGTCTCTGGTATTTGAAATTCTTCTGGAAACAAATAATGCAGTAACAAATTAACATCAATGTTTTAAATCAAGTGTTGAATTTGGTTAAAATAATTATATAAACTAAAGTGCCACTAGAAAATATGAATTTTAAAATGAAAATCTCAAATTTTAATAATGTATTGAATGTGAATTTGGGATTTATCTGGAATTTGGGTTTTGGTCTAAATCTGATGATCCTTGTATCTGGGTTGCTCGGGGTTCTTGATGGAGCTAGGGGTAGGATTGAGGAGTAAGGTAAAAATTGTTGAAGAGTTTGTAATCCATTGTGGAGTTTAAATTTTCTCGAGATAGTTTTTAAACCTAGTTTTGTTCGAACTTGGGAATTTGTCTACTGTATCTTCAATTTTGCATCGAGCTTGAAGGGATTGCGAGAATTTGATCGTGGAAGCTTGGGAATGGTGTGGCAGATTTTCTGATGATCTAGTGGTCGGCGATGGGGAAGCGAGGTGTTTTCAGGAAGGGGTTGTGGGTTCGAGTTCAACTGAGGAGCTCGATTTTGATTTGGGTTCTGTAATGACGAGATGGTGGTCAGAATCGTTTGAAGTGGGTGTCGTTGTCATGTGAGAGGGGCTGGATTTGGTCGCGGCGGCGTTGATCGCCGGTGCACTTAAACAGGTGGATGAGCGTGTCAATGGGTTGTTATTTTGGGTTTGCTTGTTTTTCTCGAAGTAGGACTCGGGGGAAACTCGCGTTGTTTCTGGGTTTTTGCATGTTAGGTTATACTGTTATGTTTAACAGTTTTTTTAAAATTTTTACTGAAACAGTTTTTAAATTAAAAGAAAAGATAGTGTACTTGTTTCTTGGTTCAAGTACACATAGGTTGAACCCAAATTGTTGTTTAACCAGATTTTTGTTTTAAAGTAAAGTAAGTTTTTAAACTTTAAATAATTTAAGCTAAGCTAAATTCTTGTAATTCATTTCTTTAAATTGATTTGTTTATATAAATGAATTTAAATGTTTAAGTTAAAAACCATATGTTATTTTCCAACTTATTTTGAAATATAAAAAGGGAAACTATAAGGAAATGTTTAATTTAAATTAGTTAATGAACAAGGATCTATAATTAACAATTAAAGGTTTAAGTAAATTATTAACTTGAAACTAAGGATTGTTAATTAATAATTAAAGGTAGGTAATGAATGATTACTTTATATCTTAAATTAATTAATGAATCAAGTTAAGTAAGTTTTCAAGGTTAATTAAAGATAATGTTTTATCTTAAAGAATAACTAAGTGTTAATGATTTGTAATTAATTAAGTTGGTTTAGAATTTTAAGTTTAATTAATTAATTTAATTAATTATTTAAAAGGGGTTAATTAAGTAATTAATTAAGGATAATTATTAATTTAATTAACTAATAATTATGATGATTTAATTAATGACTAATGATTAGTTAAATTGTAATTATTAATTAATTAAGAATTAAACTAGTAATTAAGAAATACTTAATATTATTAAGTTTTAATTGGGTTTTCTTAATTAATAATTAAAAGGGTTATTAAACTATAATGCAAGTTAATTAAGAATTAATTAACTATTTTTATTAAGGATTGATTGATTAATTATACTTATGGATTAATTAATTTGTAATTAAGGTTGTTAATTAATAATTAAGTTTTATTAATTAACGATTAGGAGATAATTAATTGGTTAATTAAGGTTAATTAATTAATTATAAAAGTAATTAGTGATTGATTACTTTGTATTAAAGGATTGATTAATAATTAATTAATAGTTGAAGGATAATTAATCTGTAATTAATGATTAATTTGGTTAAAGAGTAATTAAGGGATGAATTACTCGATTATGATTTATGGGGTGTTTGTGATCAAGTTGAGTTAATTAACTTTTTAATTAATTAAAGATAGTCACTTGATAAATGATTAAGTATGTTTATTCAATAAGTTTGGTAAGAGTAATTACTTAAGATAAGTAATTGATGAATAAATTACAGGGGTAACTGAGATAAGTGAAACTACTTACTTCGGAAGTAATTTTAATTGGATAATCACTTGTTAAAGTAATTAAGGGTTTATTACTTGGTGTAATAAATCAAATAATTTATAAAAGTAATTAAAAATAATTAAGAAGTAATTAAGAATAATTAATTACTGTTTATATTTTTTTTACTTTTATAAATTCTTTGATTTGTTACACCAAGTAATAAAACCTTAATATAATTAATTACATTATTTCTTAATTAATTACATTAATTAATCATGCTTAAAATAATTACTATCAATTAATCAACTTTAATTTCTTAAAGTCGATTAATTGATAGTAATTAATTTAAGCATGATTAATTAATGTAATTAATTAAGAAATAATGTAATTAATTATAGTTAATTAATTAATGGATCATTAATTAATATGATTAATGAGAATGACTAAGGATTAATTACTTGATTAAGAGTTAATTAATCAAGGTTGATTAATTAAGATAATGATTAATTAATTGGTTTAATTAATGGATAAGTAAGCAAGATTTATTGTGATGAAGGTAATTAATTTAATTAATTTTAAATTAATTAAGAGATGAAGTAATTAATTTAATTCACTTTAAATTAATTAGAGATAGATATAGTTAATTTAATTCATTTTAAATTAATTATGTTGTGATTAAGTAAATCATTGCTTATTTATGAATGGATGACATTGATTGTCTTGAATGGATGTAATCTCAGAAATGAGATAAGTAATGTTGTGTGGTATGAATGCTTGGTTGCATTGTGATAGTAATATAGATTATCTATTGTGATGATGATATGGATTACCTATTTTGTTATGGATCATCTGTTTATTTTGATAATGTGATTATCAATTGTGACTTGTGAATTATCTATCTGTGTGTATATAGATAGTTGAATTGTTTTGGATTTCGATGAGACCGGGATCGGGTTTCCATATTTGGATATTCGAAAACCACATCAATCCAAATTAACGATAGGTCGTGAATCTCAAGTTAAGATGAAGATTCAGAGTGCAAGGATTATTATCGTTAACTCTGAGGATGATTTCAAAATGAGTGTAACGAGATAATGCCTTCGGTTTCATTCGAACCCGGAACGAACTTGTATGGATTGAATGCTTTCAGAACATCGTCAGGTGGACGATGATCATTCTAAGTGATGTGTTCACTAAAGGTAATCGTAGCCTCAAGCCTCATCAACCGGGAATGGCTAAAACAGGGGAGGTGCAGCAAGGCTAAGTGGGTCATGCCTAAGTAGGATGAGATTAATCCCTGTCTAGAGTCCCTTTTATTTCGGCTATGTGGGCGGTTGAATAGCTACATCCGCCGGGGTTGTCTTATTCGGAACTATTCAGTAAAGAATGGTTCCGTCCTTGTGTTGCATGGGAGTTAGGGTGGCTCCTCGGTACGGTGATCTAGGCCACGTACTGTGACGGGCGGTACCCAAGTAGCCCTGCCATTGATGGAATCCAAAATCCAATAAGTGTCGTACGTATTAGTTGTGCCCAACTATGTTGGAACGCGAGATGTAAGCATTCCAGCTATTTCTGTATTTTACTTGAAAACCCTAGACACTATTATAATATCATCGGATTTCCTATCAAATGTTTTGGTTAGCGTAAGGTAAAAACTTTTTCATGTTTATGTGTGGGAAGTCTTACGTGATACCTTTTCTTTCAAAAGGTTTTTAAAATTAAGCAACTTTAACCGTTTACTCACACCAGACGCATGCCTGACCCGGAGTTTATTCTGTTTTTCTTAAACTCTTGGGTACTCAAATTTTTATGAGTATCCAGGGGAATTCAGGTTGGCTTGACGAATTCTGGAGGTGCAATGGAGCAGGAGGCTTCCGCGTATAGCTATATAGTTTTTCCGCTGTGTGTTCTCTGAGTCGTTTGTCTATGTGTTGTATTGAGTTGTATACCTAGACAGGTGTTTATAACTGTCTAGTATGTGTTGTTTTAGCTGTGTATCTCTAATGTACATGATACTATGTAATATATTATTGGATTAATATAATTTATTCGTTCCGCTGTTTAGATTCTGATGTTGTTTCTTTTTTCTTCTCTGCCTTTTCTCTTTTCTATCCCTTTCTTTCTTAAAAATGATGCGATTTTCTGTGGTGACAAAGTCGGGTCATTTCAAACTCTATCTCCACTTGTTATTCTACATATTTTCTCAAACTTCCTGGTCCAACATTAAAATTAGTTTCTTCAAATTCTAACAAAACAAAAAATATACACAACAAAGCTAAAGCAAAAGGATTGTTACCATAAATGCAAACTGAATTGTAGTACACATAGCACAACATCAACTCAATGTTACCATGATGTCACTTTTTAGCAATGGTGAAGAAAAAATATCCAAAAAATAAAACTAGTAGCTTTAAGTAGCAGCTAAATGAGATGGTAGCAGCAAAGTTATAAAAATTAAACAACATAAATACTCGTATATATGAAACAATAAAAAGAATATTATACCTGATATGCCTTGACCAAAATTTATGCCTCCTATTTCACATTGTCCTAGCCTCTAAACCAGCCAAAGAATATCATGTCCGATATGGCTTGAACAAAATTTATGCTACTTATTCCCATCATCTTAGCCTCTATTTTAACCAAATACATGTAGTAACCATCTTTAGCGCAAAATGACCCTAGATTCATTAAATTGGAAACTCAAATTGAATATAAACAGTCAATGGCAATTTAAGAGCATATATCGCATATTAGTATTATGATTGGTATCGTATCAAAGTTCATGATATGATGCCTGTCCAAACACAATGTAATAACTCATAAGACTTATCATTAAACTTAGCGGATAAAAAGATAGCTAAAAATACTTTCAAGATAAGCGTAGTCTGGTTTATCATCAAGTCTAATGAATGACAATAACAAAAGTGCGATGAAATTTCAAAAAGATAACCACATTATAATGCTTGAAAAGTAAATCATCAAATGAGTGCTAAAACCATATGTTTTTATAGATACATGTTGTGATTGTCGAATCAAATCACCTCAATGTTGTGAAGATTATTCTTTAACTAATTTGTCAAATTTTCCTCGGATTTCCAACTTTTAGACCCTAAATGAAAGGCTTCTCTCAATAAGCACATCATAGCACATGTGACAACGAAGACATCATAACTAGATTAATCGGTACCATTATTACCATAATAACTTAGTCACCACAACCCAAGTTCTTGCTATTTATGAAAATCAAAAGTGGTAAAAACAGTAAATGAATAAGAGGTGGCTTTGAATTTTAAGTAGCTTCTAGTTTATATAATAAATTTATACTAAGTTATGAAGCTATGTAAACATTGAAAATAAGTTCCTCTTTCATAATCAAACACAACAATCAATACAATAAAATTGGAAATTAATGCAACAAAATCAAATAATCAAATGCAGTCAAACCTTAGAACAATCAAGCAAGAAAAGAAGTATTTAATGGATAGAGAATTCAAAGTGGAAAGAAAATAGATCAAAATTTGTACAAACATGAAGTAGAGATCTTTGGTTAGAGCAAAGTAACCTGGCTTGCATCATGAAGATTGGCCAATGAAGGAAAAATCGACGTTCCTTCTAATGGATGGGTTCCAAGAAGAAGAAGTGGCATTCATATTCGTGTTAAATGGATGAGAATGTGGGTTGTAATTCAGCTAGTCCTCCTCTAAATAAAACAACTCACCTCGGTAAGTTTGGAAATTAAAATAAATGTGAACATTCATACAAACAAAATAAATTAAATCTATATGAAGGATACAAACCATAATGATTTCTTTACTAAGCATAGTCATAACAGGTAATGATGTATTGGATGTACCTTTACTAATATAGTAGTATTTCATTAAACATGTTAGTAGCTTTTACTTATCACCAAACACACACCACACACACCCCATTTGGGTAAAAGCATTTAGTGTGTGAAAAATTAAGATTTTTATGCTAAATAGACAACTACTAATATGGAAATGATAGAACAATATATTTAATTTATGCAAATAACTAAGCATGTTACTGATATATTTATGGTAAATGTTAACTTTATATTACGAATTAAACCATAAATCAAATGTCTTTTAATACAAATCCTATTCAACCATAAATTAAACCATAAATTAAATTGTCTCTATATAGACAATTTTTAGTAGTTATGTTGCTCACTTAAAATGAGAAACGAACATGAACATTGTGATAATTGAACATTTATTGCAACTTCGAAGGTCTGTTCAAAACCCATAAGAAAAACCAACAGGCATATATAAAGTTGATAGTGTAAGCCATGCAACCACCATTACCAACTAACTACTTATTTTACCGAATTTGTTATCTGAGAAAGTACATCTGAAGAAAAACAAACAATATTCCTTTGTTTAGTCACTCTTACAGTAAAATTTGTTTTCGATAAATTGTAGGAACAAAAATTCTATACAATATTTGCATATTCTTTGATGATGGGAGAGGTGTATACTCTGAGATCTGTTGCAAGATTGCAAAACTGAGTAAGCAAGTTTTTTAATGCATCTTGGCTTATTTTCAAAGATAAAAATTATCCTCTATATATCAAGGCATGTTCTAACATTCCTATTTTTCAGTTCATGCGAATCATATGAACTATAAATATAAAAACATAGTAAACACTCATTAATTCAAATGAATATTAACAAAATGGTTTTGTTACTTTTATTAAACATAGTTACTTATGGGCAAATCTAATTCAATTAAACTTGCAGGATTTTGAATAATATTTTGTTTTTCTATAATCATAATACCATCAATAAACAAATCTTTTTCCTGAACTATCATGACTATAATTTTTTTACATAAATATTAGAATAGCAAGCAAAAGCTAAAAAATAAATCAACTAATGAACCTTAGATTGTACATTTTCGTACAGCTTTTTCAAAATTATATATAGCAAGTGTAGCTGTTTCGCAAAGATCCAAATTTCGATTCATATTCTAGTGCACTAAAGAAAACAGTGGAGAAATATACAATGCATGCTTCCTCATCAATTTTGACACACAGAGCACTCATTCTTGGTTTCTTTATGACCATGATAATCAACATATTCCACAACACAATGAAGACAAAATACAAAAAAAAAAATTGAGCATACAACTTGATAAAATTACTCATACATAGTGAAATCCTTGTGAAATAATTTACAGACGAGGTTAGAATATTAAGTGTCACGGTATATCGTTCTAGTAATAAATCAAGACATCGTTACTTCACTTAATATCTCTTTTCACATGAGTCGAACATAAATCACCAAATATATAAGTGAGAAAATTGGGTCGTAGCCTAAAAGAGGGAAGACAAAACCCTATAAACCAACTCATTAAAGTAAGTTTTAGATCTTACTTTGAGAAATAAATTCAGGAAAAGAGGGAAAAAGGGTAGATCTTACCTCGGTAAAGAAAGGCGGCCGGTTGTTGGAGCTTCAAATAGTAATTGGGCACCAAGTTGCTGTTGATGTCCGTCCTAGGTAAAGGCTGAGTGGTCCATTGATGGACGACCATGACTAGGAGGGCGGGGAGTACTATCTGGTGTTGGAACAGAGTTGCCATTTTTAGTCATGAGAAGAGAAATGGGAAGGAAATGGGAAAAGAGGAAGAAAAGGAGAAGAGAAACGGAAGAGGTAGGTTACGTCTGGACAGTGAACGTGGGAAACATGGGAGGCGGTCGGTAAAAGACAGAGTTTCCCTTCTTGATGGATTTCTTTCTATTATGAACGGTGGACAACTTAGGGACCGGACAAAAGGCTTCACTTTGACCGCTTTGACCAGGGTTTGCATTATAGTATAGATATGTATGTATACGTTTGTTATCATCAAACAAAAATCATAGGCTATTATATTCTACACCCTTTCGAAACAACCTGCATGCCAATAGCCTAGTGAATGGCCATGCACGACATGCCTCCATCTCGCTATCCCACCCGAGTCAAATTGAACTCCTCTCCTTCTCCTCTAATCATCCCCCACCATAACATGCCACTTGACCTCCTTTTTTTAAAATGCGGCCCACGACCCCCTCCACCCTTACTCATTAGGTTGCACCACCCAAATGGCAAATGCATACCATAAATTTGCTCCCAAGGCGCTCTTTGATACCATAAACACGAATCCAAACTTCGATTTTCCTAATGACGGCCATAGCTCATTAAAAATTCAAACCTAGCTCACTAATTACTCATGACATCACTACCATTCACCAACAACCTTATTAAAAGCAACAAATCTCATATGAAAATGTAGATCTCACCATATTACTCTTAAAGATCCAAACTTTTTAATTTTTTTATTTGTAAATCTTTTTGTTTGAATTTCTAAAAGAAGTGGATTTACTTATTTCTATGTTTCCAGGAAAGTTCAACAAAACGGTGAAAAGGAAATGAAAAGCAAGTGGTATCGATTATTCCCAAGTATTGAGTTAGGTTTATTTCCCAGTTTTTGGCATCTCGCTACATAGAATCTATTCGCATACAAACCGCGAATGACATAACAAAAATATGGTCGTGTATAAAAATATGACACGACCCCAATACAGTAATAATGTACATTGTTTATCTTATATTATTAAATCACCAAAATACCGACGTTTGCCGAAAAATAGTTAATTGATAATTTAAATATTTTCGACATTAAAAATTATGAAAAAAATCAAATAAATTAAATTAGAAATACGTCAAACAAAATTGAGTCATTATAATGAAAATTAATCTTCTTAATATTTATCAAATTTGAACAAAATCTAATATTTAAATAAATGAAATATTTTCATTTGAATTGTTAAAAATTTCGGGTCGTTACATTTTTCACCCTTTAAAAAAAATTCTTCCTCGAAATTCCCAAAGGAGGAAAAATGCCTTTATACCCTCAGACTTATAAAGACAATTTACTAAAATGAGTTATTAAACTTTTACAATCTCGAATGTTACGAAATATTTAGACAGTGCATCCTTTGCATGGTTCAATCGAAAAAATCACAACTAGCCATAACGACTGAAACCAACAAAAGAAAACAAAAGCCTAAAAGTGGCCTTTCATAACTAAAGCATAAAATCATCAACAATAATATAAATATGCACCTATTTGTTGAGCAATCAAATTTTACCCACGAAACCAAAAGCAATAAGCTAGCCTTTGCTTTCATGTATCTAGATCTCACTTACACATGCTATCAATCCATATAACTTGCATTTCTAATATGAAAAGCAGATAATTACATTAAAACCCGTACGATGTACATAAACCGTCCTTACATAGTGTTGAATCCAATCATTCGCTCGATCACACAAATTTTATTTCTTAACTAGAATCGCTCGCTCGACTTTCCTGGAGCGGACTTCGATCGGGTTCCTTGATTAGAAACCTCTGTTCTCCTTACATAGCTATATACTATGATAGAAAACTTCGGAATCAAATCAAAAATCCATATCGGGTGTTCACCATCAAGAATCAAGTGAAAATTCCTTGTTCGGACTGGTGTAAATCACCCTGAAATCGTGTACTTGAATCTAGATCAAAATCAGTTATGCGAATAAAATGATCTACGTACAGATTATGATTTATTCCATTGGTTTCTTAATTCCACCCATTTCCTTTTATTCACATTCATTTCAAATCACAATTAATTATACCAATAGTATTTCCTTTAACACTAAAATCATTTATGAATCATTTCATATAATCATTACTTAAATTTTTGAAAATTTCTAAAACACAACTTATGTTTATTAATCATTTTAAAACTTAAGTTTATATTCGTATAACACTCTTTTACATCTTAAGAGTATATGTCCAATATCAAATTTGTTTTCACTTAACCATGATGTTAGATAATTTAAAATTTGTTCAATTTCTTACCATCTTCTCAAAGTTATAAGTTATAAAAATTTGTTCTCTTATATTGTCGACTTTCTATATCCATTCAGAAGTTTCGACTGCGCAAAATTGTCAAAAGTTTCATTTCATTTTAACAAATGAAATTTACCGCACAACAAATCATAATAAGATGCACAAACCAAATTATCCTATAGCATAGGATACATGAGTCCACTTGATAACTTAATTGAAAATTTCAAAACTAAACACCCGGTTTTTATTTCAACTCATTTTGAATTATCAATAATATACATATCTTATTTTTGTATACCTAATAATCTACTTGGAATTTAAATCAAATTTGGTTTGTCAAACAGCACTACAACAAAGTACTATGGTTGCAATCCCTTACTTAGAAACTCGAAATTGAATGTTGATGATGCTACAATCATTACCAGAATTATTTTCCAACGACAAAGACGAGTTCAGTGCTCTCTTTCTCTTTTAAAATCCATTCTAAAATATTTCTATAAATAAATACTTTCAAAAAATAGTATTTACTCCAAAACTTTGGAAGATAATTTATGAAATCGTCAGGATTTAAGTTCTTAAATTCTAAGTTTAAATCCTTTTTATTTACAAAATCTGTTTATAAATTATACTTATATAGTTTCACTTTCTTATATAAAAACAATTCACAAATGTTTATCTTTGTTGAGATTATAGTAAACAACCTTACTAAAGTTAAATTTTAATCCAACCTTCTCATCGAATGCCTGATAGTCAAATCGTGAAACTAAATTCACAAAGTGTTTGTGTTAAATTTTAGTCAGACAAATATATGCTCATATATTTACCAAGCACAACCAATCAATTAACAAATGATAATAATATAATATTTATCTTTTACTTATAAACAAACACACCATAGATAACTACATTAATTTTTGAAAATTATCCATTCATATGTAAAATATAAGATCTAGGTAAAATTATTTCATTTACCCATTTCTCCAAATAATACTTTGTTAGTTTGCCTTGTTCAAGAGTTTAAAGATACCTATCGATACATTTATTCCTTTTGTATTAACCAAAATTCATAAACCACTCAATAAATAAATCATCACAATACAAACATTTTATAGCACTAACAAATATGCGCTCGTGTGTGTGTGTATGCATTCAACATATTTTATGGTATTACTAACCCTCCCTCTATTGAGTTAACCCCACCAAAACCTAGGTGTTCTCTCTACCTTAGCTCTGATAACACTTGTAATGATCCTCTTTTCGACCCCCAAAAGTCGACACTACTACATCCATGGTGTTCACGTGCCGAGCATAAAGTGTCGGAAAGGCAGGTTGTTGGGGAAAAAAGAAACAAAGTTGGAATATAATCTCACATCATGATGAGTAATATATAATATACAATGGATCTTTACAAACGAAAACTATAATATACATACATCAGTCAGAGCACACTAATCTATCATCTATCTAGAAATTTATAACGACATATCCTTACAAATGCTGGTAAATATTACCCAACAATTGCAGCTGAAATAATGATATATAAATACATCTTAGAGGCATTTAACTCGTTTCTTGAAGCTCCAAAGCATCCATAACTAGATCTAAAATATGCTCGGTCTGACCCGAGCGTTATAAGAAAACAACGCCCACACCAGTCTAGTAAACTAGCGTGAGAAACATACATCATATGGATTTTTAATGCCATCAAACCTTTCAAAAATAAAGGTACCTCATAAGACCACAATGCACATAAACACGGATGGGTTTTTACCTGACGATAACCAAATTATTTCATAAGGAATCTTCTGATATTATAGTAATGTCTAGGTTTAAAATAAATATTGAATAATAGTTGAAATTGTTACATTAATTAAATTCTAGAATAATAGGTATACAATTAAGTGTAAAAGGCACTTATTGAAGAATGAATTCCAGACAATGAAAAGGCACTGGGGTACCACTTACCATAATACATCTTTGGATAAAATGTACTAAAGGCCTCGTATGGACCCCTTATATAGAAAGATCAGTCTACATCTTATTGGATAATACCGAATATTTCATCAGCCTGATTTTTTTGCAACCTTTTCTCCAGTGCTCTCATGCACATTCAAATCCATAAATAATAAGCTAGAAATGGTGATGATAATACCCTAATTGGTGCAACCCACATAGCCTTGCGGCATATCTCCGTTTTAGTCATTTCGATTGATGAGCCCAGAGGATACATTTTTAAATTTTTAGCAAATACCACTTGAAATGCTAACACTTCCTTCCAGGAAATAATGTAATTCCAGCATTCGCAATACAAGTTGTTCAGGATATGAACAAACCAAATGCATTACTTCTACTATGTACATTTTAAAATCACCCTCAGGATTAGTAGCAAGTAGCCCTTGCACTTCAAGGATCTCCATCTTCGATTTCATCATCATCAGCATGTCCTCAATTCGAATGCTTATGCCGGTTGAAAGTGGTCTTTGAATAATATGTTTGATCATAGTCTCTCCGAAGCATGAACGATAATTTTTAAACTAGGCCAGATCCGATAATAGGTTATTTAACTATCAAATAAACAAACTATTCAATCAGAGTTTTAACCAAGCATGGTTAAGCATATAAGTAAACACTTAATGTCTTAAATTAATCCTTTCATTAATTTAAAACCACTTTTTAAATACTTATATCAAAATACTTTTACAAATATATTAACCAACCCTTCTCTACTTTTTCAATACTTCAAAAATATTAATATACTTATCTCAACTTTATAAGTATATTCCCATACCCTTCCACTTCTAATACTTAGAAATGTTTTTCTGTATGCTTATATCAATTGTATAAGTATATTCATAAACACAACATTTCCAATACTTAGAAAATGTATTCATATACTTATCTCAACGATACAAATATATTCACAAATCTTAAGAGAGATTTCATTTCCAAAACAAGACTTACTTTAGGTTAGAACAAATGATAATTAAAAACATTGATAGCAATAAATCTTTTTTTCAAAATCTCCATAGTTATTTAATAAAATTCCTTTATTAATACCCTTATACTATTTATGAAACTCCTTTATAAAGACTGCTTTTATAAAATATTACCTATGAAACATACTTTATAAATCTCCAAATTAGTTTGCAACTCTTTTCATAAAACTCCAAATTCATTTATAAAGCTCCTTTAATAAATTTCTAGATATAATTAAGAAATTCATTTTACAAAACAACTCCAAATATAAACCAAAATCCTAATATAAAACAAAATCCAAAAATAATTATAAATCTCATTTACTTCCCATAAACACGATCATTCCATACATCACAATAAATTCATAATTATGAATTCAATTTATCAAATGATAATATTTTCCTCTTTATATAATACCATTTATAAACCTATCATTTTATTTATAAATATCGCTTTAAATCTCTCTTCCTTTATAAACTACCCTTTATAAATTTGTTCTTTTACCACAACATCTGTATAAAATGTTTCATAAATATTTACTCCAAAATATTCCTATCTTCTTTTAAAAAAACAAAAATCACTTTAAAATAAATTATAAACTCCCTTTAATTCCTTTTAAAGTGTACATTCATTATTATAATAACTTTTCCATAAAGATAATTATTTTCCAAAAATAATTTTAAAACATTTACATATACATATACATGCATATGTATATATATTAAAATAATAATAATAATAATAATAAAAGAAATTGAAGTAAAGTAAGAAAGAATGAAATTATTTCTGAAAAAATATCATAGAAAATCCAAAAAGGTCCAATCAAAATTATTTTTCCAAATCGAAAACATTTCCAGATCAAAACTACAATTTTTATAGTATCTTAAATTACTATAACAAGGCCAATAGTTACTATAGCACTTAACCAATACAATTATTACATTTTCTCCATAAAAGGTTCAACTTTTAACATATGTCAATGTCACATCCAATATGGACAAACTATCAAAATTTGACATTTAACAATCTATATAATAGGTATATTATTGAAATAAAATCAATAAATATATAACTGGAATTAAAAGTCAAATCGACGAGAAATCCAGATTTCTCAACAAAATTTCCAATATTTCACTATAAATGTCAATCACTTTTAAAAAAGCCGATATTTGACCAAACCAAGCCAATAATTCATTTCAACACAAATGTGTGTTAATTTTTATCTACCATATATCATACTGATTATCTAAAAAGATGAGTTTTAACTCAACGAAATTCCAACGGACGCCTAGACGTTCCGGTTTATACTAGCCAAAAATTTCACTTTGTTTAAATTTAACGCAAATAGTTCCATTGTATAGCTATCGCCATTACAAGTATGATACAAAAAACCACGTCGCAATTGGACCTCGTACGAGAAAGTGACACATTTTATAAGTTTTAGAATTAAAATATTCATTAATTTCATGATTACAAATTTTAATTATTAATTACCACCTAAACCTTCTTCCATCCTCCCAAAACCACTTGCATGCGAGCAACTCAGTGTATGGCTATGCACGGCATGCCTCTATTTTGGCCATCCCACCACGAATCGACAATTAGCACCTCCGTTAAACTCCTTTCCTTCTCCTCTACCTCACCATCACGTGCCACTCGACCTCCACCTTCAAAATGCGACCCACAGCCCCCTCCACCCTCAGGCGTCAGGTCGCAACACGCAGATGGAAACCACAAAATTAGCTCCCATGGTGCTCTTCGACAACACAAACATGAATCCAAGCTTCAATTTTCCTAGTGATGACCAAAGCTCAATAGAATGCCAACCCTAGCTCACTAATAACTCACAAATTCACTACCATTCACTAACAATCTCATCGACAACAACAAATCTCACAAGAAAATGTAGATCTCGCCATATTACTCTCAAAGATCCAAACTTCTTAATTTTTTGATTTGTAAATATTTTTGTTTGAATTTATAAAAGAAGTGGGTTTACTTATTTCTATGTTTCCAGGAAAGCTCAATTGAACATTGAGAAGGAAATGAAAAGCACGTGGCATTGGTTTTTCTCAAGTATTGAGTTAGTTTTATTTCTTAATTTCCGATGTCTCGCTACGTAGAATTCCGTTCATATACAAAATACGAAGGATAAAACAAAAACACAACAATGCATAAAAATGCGACATGATCCTAAAACAATAAAAATGTACAATGATTATCTTATTATGTTAAATCACCGAAATACCATCATTTGTAGAAAAATCGTCCTACGATAATTTAGGTATTTTTCAAATTAAAAAATATGAAAATATCAAATAAATTAAATTAAAAATACGTCGATAAAAATCGATTTGTTATAATAAAAATTAATTTTATTAATATCTACTTAATTTTAATCAAACCTAAATATTTAAATAAATTAAATATTTCCATTCGAAATGTTAAATTTTTTGGGTCGTAACAGATTGAGATTAAGTTGGGGCACTCATGTTAGGACAAGATAAGACCAAATTCGAGATTGAGGCATGCATACAAGACCTTGACTGGAATCGTAATTGATTTTAAGGTGTGAGGCGAGTTGATTTTAGGGTGTGAGGCAATTTGGGAAAATGTTTTGGTGTTTCACTTTTGTTGGGAAGCAGAGAATATGTTTAATGTTTTAGGAAATGGGTTTGCTTCTTAATTTGTACTTCAAATTTCAGGTTGGAGCCAAAAAATGTGGGTTTAGGGAAATTTTTTTGGGGTTGGACCCAAATAAATCTTGCCTATGTCAAAAATGAATGTTACAAAAGAAATCTCTAAATGAATATTGAAATAATACATTGTATCATGCATAGTTTGCAATAATTTATGTCATAAAAAAGCTAAAAATACATTATAACATTTTTGAATTTTTAAATAGAATTTTAAATTAATTTAAAACTTAAAATCCTTTTATTTTAAATTTTATGAAAACTTAAAAAATTTATTTTTAGTTTTATAAATATTTTTAAAATTTTCAAAATTTAAAATTATTTAAAATATAAATATTAGACTAATTATATTTATAATCAATAATTATATTTATTTATTAATTATTAAATATAATTGATAAATATTAAGTATAGTTTGCTAATTATTAATAATTAACTATAATAAATATAATAAATAATTATCGATTATTTAAATAATTGGTAACTATGTATTATTTATTAATAACAATTAAGTATCTAGTGAATTGACAATTATTTATTAATTATTGACTTTAAATATTATAGATAATAATATATAGTTGTAAAAAACCATTGTTGTTTACAACTTCTTGAAACAGTTGTTGAAAATTGGCATTTAGTACAACTGGTAAACTAAAAAGTTTGTAATATATATCTATTCAACTAGCAAAAAAAGAGTTGTGAAATTAACATTTATTACAATGGGTAAAAGAAAATCGTTGTAGTAGGCATCTATTACAACTAGCTAACATGGAAGAAGTATTAATAAAAATCGATATATATTACAACAAGCAATAAGCAGTTGTAATAGGCATCTATTACAATGGGAAGATGAAAAACATTGTAATAGGCATCTATTACAATGGACTAATGAAAAACGTTGTAATAGGTATCTATTACAGCGAGCAATGAAAAAGAGTTGTTGAGAAGTGACATCTATTACAAACATGCAAGATAAAATCATTGTAATAGGTATCTATTACAACATGCATTTTTTGACGGTTGTAAAAACGCTGTTGTAATATGGTAATTTTGTTGTAATGCCTGGTTGTTATTAACGAATAGGAAACTCTCAGTCGAATTATTTCGTGGATATCCAATAACTACGAGTACTTATCCCCTTGGTACCTCGAGCAACTATGATTAAAATATTGCCCAACATTTGACGAGCGTTACGTACTTTGGTCTAAACGGATGTATCAATATATTTTCTCAAGACATTTTGAACAGGTATATTTTTTGATAGCAAGAGTGGTACTTTATTTATGCAGAGAACTCATTTTGATGTCTTAAGGGTTTGAACCCAGGACCTCTAAAAACTTCGTCTAGAGTGTTATACCACTAACCGGTTGAGCTAATGATCCTTGATATTTTGATCCGGTGTATTTAAAGCAATATGTTATTCTATATTGAACAATTTTCTTATGATTACCATTATTTGTAACTATTATCATGTAACATATTAGTTTAGGATTTGCTAATTATACACTTTAAATTATTACATAATGTAATGACCCGGAATTTTGAGCAATATCAATTTAATAATCTGCATTAATAATTTAATTGGTTTGATAATTTTTTCTTTATAATTTTAGTTTAAATTGGTACATTTAATCTTTTAAAGGTTAATGAATTTTTAATCTGGTAACATTGATTAATGTCTTTTTGACAATTTAAAATTTGATAAGATTTATTTTACAAGCTAATAAAATTTTATTCTATTTATAATATGTATATTTTTGATATATATTGTGAATGTAAATATCTTTTTTTTAAATAAAAGATTGAATTTTCAAATTGTAATATATATGTATGTATATGTTATAATTTGGAATTTGTTTTGAAATTTAATTTAATCTGTTAATAATTTATATATGAATGAGTATTGTAATTTAAAATTTTGTTTTAATTTATATTTTTCAAAAGTTAATTTTGATAAATTCAAAAATAAATTCAAAAGTTAATTTAGTTTTATTCATTTGTTTTTAAAATATAAGATATATATTTATTTTTAAATGTGATAGTTTAAAAAGATTTAAACATTTTGTTTTGCTTTCTTTTTGAAATACCTAATATAAATGGTTATAAATGATAAATATAAATGTTTTAAATTTTAAAATATATATGTATAAGATGTATATTTATGTTATAACTAGTTTTAGAAAATTTCCTTAATGAAGTAAATTAAAAATGTAAGTTTATATTTACATAAATAAGTATTTAGTAATTTAGTAACTTAAATAAGTAAGTTTATATAACATTTTAAATTAAATTAAAATTTATAAAAATGCTAAAACATGTGTAAACATGTTAGGACATTTCATAAACACTTGTAAGAAGACTGTATTATAATGACAAATGTAAGATTTTATAACATGTGGGTTTCATTTTTTTCAATTTCTTTGAAATGTAAACATAAGAGAAAATAGAATTCCTCTTTCATTTTTCAAAAAAAAAAACTTTCTTTCTTCATTTCTCAAATTAAGGACAAATCAAATCTGAAAGTAATCTTCTGCAAATTTAAATAAGTTTAACTGCAAGATCAACACAGCAAGTTCAAGATCTGAAAATAATTCTGCAATTTACAAAGTAAAGCTTCAACCTGCATTTCAAAAATGGAGTTCAATCTGCAATTCAAAGATCTGTTTCAACACTTTTAATCAATCAATTGAAAGCATGCAAGGATTCAGATCTCTACAGAAATTAAAAGCATTATCCAGATAAATGTTCAAATCATGGAAGTAATTAAAAACTGCTCTGCATATGATATTTGAGGTGAGTAAATTTTTATTTTAAAAAAAGTTTCACATCTGAGATTTAACTGGGAAATATGAATGAAATCTTGAAATAAAATGATATGAAATGTTTACATGTATGCTTCAATTTGAATGCATGTATGTATATATGCTATGTTATGCAAAAGTCTATATATGTGAATGTTTACATCTCCGTTCTATGTTCAGGTACATTCCCATTCAAAAAAATTCAATACCAACAACTCAAATCCATATTAGCCTTTAGTATTTGAATGAAATTGATTTGTATTTGTATGATAAAGATTATAAAATAGTCCGGGAACTTGAAATATCATAAATCATGATTAAAATAAAAATTTACATAGGAACTTGAATATTGGTTAAAAAATTATTATCTTAAATTCAAAATTTAACTACATGCATGTAACCTTGATGTAAAATCATGAATTTAGATATGAAATTTGTGATTTTTAGTTTGGTAATTTATTCGAATTTTGGGTTTGAATGTTTTTGGGTTTATGGCGAATTGCCGATTATTCACGCAATAAATTAATTTGAAATTATGGTCGAGGCTAGCTTGTAGATTGTTGATTATGGGAAAATACTTACAAATTTTTCCAATGTATAGTTTGATAGAAATCGATCGAACTAGGGTTTCATATTGATTTTTGTTTGTCTGGGTTGCCGAGGAATTGGAGACGCGGATAAGGGTTCGGGCTCGATCGCTTCTGGGGGGAAAAATGCTCGGGGATGTGGTGGTTCTATGGTGAGGTTGGTGAGTTTATCGGCGATTGGGTTGGCCAGAGGCGATGGGATTTCGGTTCGTTGTTGTTTTGCAGTTTCGTGCAGTGGAGTCGAATTTCGATTCGATCTATATTTGTTGAATCTGGGTTTAAATCCTTGTAAGAGTGGGTTCAAGTGACCAACGTCGACGATCGCGATGAACGTTGTTGGCCGGAGGGTGATGGATAGGTGCACAGTGTACATTGTGCACGTTTCATCTGGAAAGGTTGACGCTTCTGGGAAGATGAGTTGAAGCCCGAAGATTCTCTCGTGTTTGCATCGGGGTCGACTCGGGGTAGTTGAGGGCTGCGTTTGCTCGAAGTAGGCACGGGGTTGGTAGGTGTTTGTCTCGGGTTTTAGGACGTTTGCTTTGGTTAATACTATAATGATTAGGTTTGCAAATTTAAACCTATTAATGAAATAAAGTTGCTAAGTAACTTGTAGTTGGAATAAATGAAACCGAGCTTGAGTTTTATAATAGAAGACAAGTTAAAACTTGTTGTTTTGAATTAAATTGTAAATCAAACTTTAAAAGTATTGATTGAATTTATTTTTAGTTTTAAATTTGTTTAAAATGATTTCTTTTTGAAGTAATTAACTTCATTTAATTTTGAATGTTAATTTAAAAGGGAAATGTTTGAATTTAAATATTAAATTAAAGTTTTTAAGTAAATTATTAAGTAATGTTTTAAAAACAAAGTTTTCAAATTTATTTTGAAAACAAATAAGTTATAAATTGGATAATTAAAGTATTTTTTTAAATTTCAAAATTAAATTTCTAAATTCTTTAATTTCAAATAAAGTTTAAGTTATGATTTTGAAATCCAAATAGTATAATTTGTTCTTAAGTCGTTAAAATATGATTAATTCAAATAATTTATTTATGAAAATAAATAAGGTTAAATTATTTGGATAATTAACTTAAGAATACTTAATTTAATATGATTTGTTAATAAGTAAGATTAAATTAAGATTAATGTTTTTCTTAATTAATTAAGAATTTTTAAATATAAGAAGTTAATTAATTAATTATTTAATTAATTTTAAATAATTAGTTAATTGTTTATTTAATTTTAAATAATTACTTAATTATGGATTAATTAAGTGTAATTATTAAATGGTTAATTATTGAATGTAATTAAGAACGGTAATTACTTATGGAAATTACTCATGGGAGTAATTAATGAAGTGATTAATGGTTGATCACATGTTGTTATCAATTAAGGAATTGATTAATATAATTGTTTAAAGTTAATTAATTATGGAGTAATTAATTAATTAAAGAGTAAATGATTATTTAATAATGGGATAAATTATTTATTAAGTAATTAATGAAAGTAATTTGAAGATAATTACTTATGTAAGTAATTAAGAATTAATTACTTAATTATTTTAGTTAATTAATTAATGAGATTAACTAGTTTATAAATGTGATTAATTTAAGATTAATTACTAAGTGTAATTAATTGAAAATGCAATTAATTATTGAAGTAATTAATTAAGGATTTATTTATTAATTTAATTGATTAATAATTGCTTAATGAAGTAATTAAAGATTAATTAATTAGATTAATTAATCAAAGTAAATGTAATTAATTAAGAATTTAATTAATTAAGATAAGTAATTACAAATTGTTAATTACTGTTTATGATTAATGAGATTATTTAATTAATTAAAGGAATTATTAATTAATAAGCATCATTAATTAATTAATGTAATTAATTATATTAATCAAGGTAGATTAATATAAGTAATTAATTAAAGTGTGATTAATTAATTGTAATTAATTAAGGTTTAATGTAATTAATTATAGTTAATTAATAAATGGAAAAAAATGTATGATGCTTAATTATTGTAATTAATGATAGTAATTAAAGGTTAATTACTGGATATGGATAAGGACAATTACTTGAATATAATTAAAAGATAATTAATCAAGGAAGATTAATTGAGGAAGATCATTAAGAGACGATCAATTTATTTATTTGAAATAAATTAATGAAGAAGGATTTAGGTAATCCAATTGATTAAGAGTTAACCAATTCTGCTTTGGATGATTTATCAATATTGGTTGATTGACTGATATTGGATGATTAATTGATATTGGATGATTGATATTGGGTGTTTGGTTGATACTGGATGTTTTGGATATCTATGATATGTGATATGCTACTTTGTGAGATGAATATTTGTTATGAATTATCTATTTTGATAATGTGATTCATCTATCTGTTTATATCATCCTGAATATAAGTTTACTTGTTTTAAACCCTTAAGTACAACTTGGACATTAAAATGGCGTTTGGTTTCGGTGAGACCGGGATCGGGTTTCCATATTTGGAATCCGAAAACCACATCGATTCCAATTAAACATTAGGTCGTGAATCCAAGTGGAGCTTTGTGAAGACTCGAGGTGTAAGAACTATACGTCGGTATAACTTTGTGGGCGATTCCGTAATGAGTTTGATGGAATAGTACTTATAGGTTCGAGATGGTGATTTAGAGTGCAAGGGCTATTGTTGTTGACTCTGAGGGTGATTCCAAAATGAGTGCAACGAGATAGTGCCTTCGGTTTCGTTCGAACCCGGAACGAACTTGTATGGATCGAATGCTTTCAGAACATCGTCAAGCGGACGATGAGCATTCTAAGATAGATGTGTTCTATAAAGGTAATCGCAGCCTCAAGCCTCATCAACCGGGAATGGCTAAAACAGGTGAGGTGCAGCAAGGCTTCGTGGGTAGCTTCCACTGGAGAGCGAGATTTACCCCTGTCTAGAGGTCCCTTTCTATTTCGGCTTAGTGTGTGGTTGGTCGCGCCAACTACGGGGTGGTCTTGTTCGGGACTATCCAGTAAGGATGGTTCCGGCCTTGTATTGCATGGGAGCGGGCGTACTCCTCAGTACGTTGATCTAGGCCACGTACTGTGACGGGCGGTACTCCAGTAGCCATGCCATTGATGGAAACCCATTCTTCCTACGAGACCCTACGGTTTTGTTTGTATCACCCACTTTTGTGGCTAGTAGCTGGAATTTAATAATGTAACAATTTCGGCTATTTCTTGTTTACTTGAAAACCCTAGTCACTATTATAATATCACTGGATTTCCTATCAAATGTTTTGGTTAGCGTAAGGTAAAAACTTTTCCATGTTTATGTGTGGGAAGTCTTACGTGATACCTTTTCTTTCAAAAGTTTTTCTAAAGTTAAACAATTTTGAACCGTTTAATCACACCAGACCCCTGTCTGACCTGAGTGTTTATTTTCTGTTTTTTTAAACTCTTGGGTACTTATACTATGTATGAGTAGTCAAGTGATTCAGGTTTGCTTGACGAATTCTGGAGGAGTTATGGAGCAGGAGGCTTCCACGTGTAGATATTTTATAGATCCGCTGTGTTCGTTTGGAATCTGTATCTGTTGTACTTGAGTTGTATTGTTAGACAGATGTTTATAACTGTCTAATATGTGTTGTATAAGTTGTGTACTCTGATGTAATAGGATACTGTGTAATATTTTATGTGATATATTTATATTTTATTCGTTCCGCTGTGACTTCTCTGATGATTCTTTCTTTCTCTTTATTTTCTTCTTCTATCCCTTTCTTTCTTCATTGATGATGCAATTTCCTGGAGATAGGAAGTCGGGTCGTCTCAGCTGGTATCAGAGCATTAGGCTGAGTGAATACCTAGGCTCTGAATTGTGTCTTTCTTGAGGGACAGTTAGGTTGAGTGAATACCTAGGCTCTGGAGTGGTGTCTTTCTTGAGAGAGCGTACTTATATTTTTATATATAGCTATATATATATATATATATATATCTACCTGATCTGTTGGGTTATCTGTTCGGATTTTCCAACATAAGTTTAAGAGGTAGATGGAGTAGTGGGGTGTGTGTATAACACGATTACCACTGATGGAAGAGGTACATATGTTGAGGTTGGAAGTATTTGTCGAGATTGTAGACCTAATACTGTCTCGGGTGAGATTTGTAGTTTGGAGTAAGGATTTCTCTGATATCCGAAGGAAATCTTTTTTAAAGATTCGGAGTTTATCTTTGAAGTGTAAGTTTGGATTACTCTCGGGTGAGCGAATTTTTCTTAAGTTTGGATCTATCGGAAGTGCAGAAGTAAGCGATGATATCTCGATAACTGCGTGATGAGATGCAGCATCCATGGATATTTTCAGAAGATGTTTTCTCTTGAAGCAGTTTTAGAGGTGGTTGAGGAGCAGTCTTTTCCTGCCGCAGGAAAGATTCGTCTGTGTAGAAGTTGTCTGGATCTTTAGCATGGAGATTGGCTGTTTTGAAATATGAGACTAAGGTCTATGTGTTGTTTCGCTTTGGCATGGTCTCATTTGTTATTCCTTAAGGAGTGCTAGTTGTAGATGCTTGGTTTGGAGCCCGAGTTTCTTGAGAGATGTCTGCCATCTCGAGGGTCTTTTGTGTGGTTTGTTGATACTTTTGGTTTTCGAGAAGCTTTTGGATTAGAAGTCATTGGTTGGCTGTGGTAGCAGTTCAGCTCGAAGCGTTTGGTGTGCTGACGAGAAGGTCTTTTAGCTCTGCAGTATCATCAAGGTAGAGTTTGGAAGCAGCAGTGTGGCCTTTTCTCCGATGGTTCAGGAATCTTTGAGGTTCTTCTATCAGCAGTCCGGGTTGATGGTGGAAGTTTTCTTGAAGGGTTAACCTTGTTTGGAGAAGCTTAAGGCTGTTGTAATTGGTAAAGAGAGGACGGTTTCTTTAGAATCCGAACTAGGTTGGATCACAAAAGTGACTTACGATTAGTTTGGGAATTTTTCTTTGGGCAATCTTTTGTTTGAGGCTGAGGATTCTCATGTGGAAGTATGGGCTGCTGATGTAATCAGAAGTTTGTCTGCATCTGGAGTTGAGTTCCATATTGTTTTGATTCCAGAAGTGATTTTGGTAGTTAGCCTGGTAGTAGGATGGTTCTTAGAGAAGAAGAGTTGGTGTAGCAGCTCAGAAATTTTTGGATTTAGTTTGGGCAGATCTAGTTTTTGAGTTTGGATTTCTATTATAAGGTTGTGTGACTGAGTCAGATAAGTCACTCAGATTTTATGGATTTTATGAACAAAGTTTCCCGGATATATTGGATAAGTTTGTACTCATGTTCATCAATAGTATTCTTATCTATTTCAGAATCAGAGTTGTGCAGAGGAAGCAAGGTAGCTGCTGTGCAAGGAAGGAAGCAAGTTCTGTTTTCTATTGCTTGGTAAGTAGAGCTTGTGTTCTGGACTTCAACGGATGTTGGAAGACTTTTCTGTTGGATAGGATTCAGAAACTGGATTGCTTGGGTCTAGTTGTTTCTGGAAGTATCAGCATAGGTTGAGCTGATCAGGAAGAGTTGGCAGCCCAGGATTGTCTGTTGAGTTATGCTAATATGAGATAAGGAATTTGGAATTCGAAGTTGGAGACTTCATTGTTGTTAAGATTCCTTGGGTTAAGAGAACAAAGATTGGATGGCTAGTTTTGTGGCATTTGGGATTTCTTATCTGTGTCTTGATAGGATAAGATTGAATTGCCGGTTTGGATAGCTGGAATTCATTGTACTTCACGTATCTCTGAGGGAGTATGTGTATGATTCATCGTTGGTTGTTGAATCTGTAGTTCAGTTGGATTTGGAAGTTGAGCTAGATTGAGTATAGTCTGATGTTCTGTTCAGGTTGATGATCTAGAGATAAGAGGAGCTCTGGATTTTTAGGAGTGTAGTTTGTTAGCTTCTGTAGAGCGAGTCTCCCGGTGATTTATACTTAGGAAACTCGAGATAGTGTTAGTAAAATTTATTCTGATTTGTGTTAGGATAATTAGCTAGGTTTGTTTGTTTGATTGATTGCTATGGTTGTTAGTAACTGGTTGATAGGTATGCTTTGCTGTTTGAAATTAAAATCTCTACTGGGTTATTAAATTACCTTTGCTTTTAAATTTCGAGGACGAAATTCTTTTAAGGGGGAGGATTGTAACGACCCGGAATTTTGGGCAATATCAATTTAATAATCTGCATTAATAATTTAATTGGTTTGATAATTTTTCTTTATAATTTTAGTTTAAATTGGTAAATGTAATCTTTTAAAGGTTAATAAATTTTTAATCTGGTAATATTGATCAATGTCTTTTTGACAATTTAAAATTTGATAAGATTTATTTTACAAGCTAATAAAATTTTATTCTATTTATAATACGTATATTTTTGATATATATTGTGAATGGAAATATCTTTTGTTTAAATAAAAGATTGATTTTTCAAATTGTAATATATATGTATGTATATGTTATAATTTGGAATTTGTTTTGAAATTTAATTTAATCTGTCAATAATTTATATATGAATGAGTATTGTAATTTAAAATTTTGTTTTAATTTATATTTTTCAAAATTTATTTAGATAAATTCAATATATTTTTTTCAAAAATTAATTTAGTTTAATTCATTTGTTTTTAAAATATAAGATATATATATTTATTTTTAAATATAATAGTTTAAAAAGATTTAAACATTTTGTTTTGCTTTCTTTTTGAAATACCTAATATAAATGGTTATAAATGATAAATATAAATGTTTTAAATTTTAAAATATATATGTATAAGATGTATATTTATGTTATAAGTAGTTTTAGAATATTTCCTTAATGATGTAAATTAAAAATGAAAGTTTACATTTACATAAATAAGTATTTAGTAATTTAGTAGCTTAAATAAGTAAGTTTATATAACATTTTAAATTAAATTAAAATTTATAAAAGTGCTAATACATGTGTAAACATGTTAGGACATTTCATAAACACTTGTAGGAAGACTATGTATTATAATGACAAATGTAAGATTTTATAACATGTGGCTTTCATTTTTTTCAATTTCTTTGAAATGTAAACATAAGAGAAAATAGTATTCCTCTTTCATTTTTTCAAAAAAAAGCTTTCTTTCTTCATTTATCAAATTAAGGACAAATCAAATCTGAAAGTAATCTTCTGCAGATTTAAATAAGTTTAACTGCAAGATCAACACAGCAAGTTCAAGATCTGAAAATAAATCTGCAATTTACAAAGTAAAGCTTCAACCTGCATTTCAAAAATGGAGTTCAATCTGCAATTCAAAGATCTGTTTCAACACTTTTAATCAATCAATTATAAGCATGAAAGGATTCAGATCTCTACAGAAATTAAAAGCATTATCCAAATAAATGTTCAAATCTTGGAAGTAACTAAAAACTGCTCTGCATATGATATTTGAGGTGAGTAAATTTTTATTTTAAAAACAGTTTCACATCTGAGATTTAACTGAGAAATATGAATAAAATCTTGAAGTAAAATGATATGAAATGTTTACATGTATGCTTGAATTTGAATGCATGTATGTATTTATGCTATGTTTTGCAAAAGTCTGTATATGTGAATGTTTACATCTCTGTTCTATGTTCAGGTTCATTCCCATTCAAAAAAATTCAATACCAACAACTCAAATCCATATTAGCCTTTAGTATTTGAATGAAATTGATTTGTAATTGTATGATAAAGATTATAAAATAGTCCGAAAATTTGAAATATCATAAATCATGATTAAAATAAAAATTTACAGAGGAACTTGAATATTGGTTAAAAATTTATTATCTTAAATTCAAAATTCAGCAACATGCATGTAATCTTGATGTAAAATCATGAATTTAGATATGAAATTTGTAATTTTTAGTTTGGTAATTTATTCGAATTTTGGGTTTGAATGTTTTTGGGTTTATGGCGAATTGCCGATTATTCACGCAATAAATTAATTTGAAATTGTGGTCGAGGCTAGCTTGTAGATTGTTGATTATGGGAAAAATACTTACAAATTTTTCCAATGTATAATTTGATCGAAATCGATCGAACTAGGGTTTAATATTGAGTTTTGTTTATCTAGGTTGTCGAGGAATTTGAGACGTGGATAAGGGTTCGGGTTCGATCGCTTCTGGGGAGAAAGATTCTCGGGGATGTGGCGTTTCTATGGTGAGGTCGGCGAGTTCATCAGCGATTGGGTTGGCCAAAGGCGATGGGATTTCGGTTCGTTGTTATTCTGCAGTTTCGTGCAGTGGAGTCGAATTTCGGTTCGATTTATATTTCTTGAATCTGGGTTTAAATCCTTGTTCGAGTGGGTTCGAGTGGGTTCAAGTGACCAACGTCGACGATCGCGACGAACGTTGTTGGCCAGAGGGTGATGTGTAGGTGCACAGTGTACCTCGTGCACGTTTCATCTGGATAGGTCGACGCTTCTGGGAAGATGAGTTGAAGCTCGAAGATTCTCTCGTGTTTGCATCGGGGTCGACTCGAGGTAGTTGAGGGCTGGGTTTGCTCGAAGTAGGCACAGGGTTGGTAGGTGTTTGTCTCGAGTTTTAGGACGTTTGCTTTGGTTAATACTATAATGATTAGGTTCGCAAATTTAATCGTGTTAATGAAATAAAGTTGCTAAGTAACTTGTAGTTGGAACAAATGAAACCGAGCTTGAGTTTTATAATAAAAGACAAGTTAAAACTTGTTGTTTTGAATTAAATTGTAAATCAAACTTTAAAAGTATTGATTGAATTTATTTTTAGTTTTAAATTTGTTTAAAATGATTTCTTTTTGAAGTAATTAACTTCATTTAATTTTGAATGTTAATTTAAAAGGGAAATGTTTGAATTTAAATATTAAATTAAAGTTTTTAAGTAAATTGTTAACTAATGTTTTAAAAACAAAGTTTTGAAATTTATTTTGAAAATAAATAAGTTATAAATTGGATAATTAAAGTATTTTTTTTAAATTTCAAAATTAGATTTCTAAATGCTTTAATTTCAAATAAAGTTTAAGTTATGATTTTGAAATCCAAATAGTATAATTTGTTCTTAAGTTGTTAAAATTTGATTAATTCAAATAATTTATTTATGAAAATAAATAAGGTTAAACTATTTGGATAATTAACTTAAGAATACTTAATTCAATATGATTTGTTAATAAGTAAGATTTAATTAAGATTAATGTTTTTCTTAATTAATTAAGAATTTTTAAATATAAGAAGTTAATTAATTAATTGTTTAATTAATTTTAAATAATTAGTTAATTGTTTATTTAATTTTAAATAATCACTTAATTATGGATTAATTAAGTGTATTTACTAAATGGTTAATTATTGAATGTAATTTAGAATGGTAATTACTTATGGAAATTACTCATGGGAGTAATTAATGGAAGTGATTAATGGTTGATCACATGTTGTTATCAATTAAGGAATTGATTAATATAATTGTTTAAAGTTACTTAATTATGGAGTAATTAATTAATTAAAGAATCAATGATCATTTAATAATAGGATTAATTATTTGTTAAGTAATTAATGAAAGTAATTTGAAGATAATTACATATGTAAGTAATTAAGAGTTAATTACTTAATTATTTTAGTTAATTAATTAACGAGATTAATTAATTAATAAATGTGATTAATTTAAGATTAATTACTAAGTGTAATTAATTGAAAATGTAACTAATTATTGAAGTAATCAATTAAGGATTTATTTATTAATTTAATTGATTAATAATTACTTAATGAAGGAATTAAAGATTAATTAATTAGATTAATTAATCAAAGTAAATATAATTAATTAAGAAGTTAATTAATTAAGATAAGTAATTACAAATTGTTAATTACTGTTTATGATTAATGAGATTATTTAATTAATTAAAGGAATTATTAATTAATAAGGATCATAAATTAATTAATGTAATTAATGATATTAATCAAGGTAGATTAATATAAGTAATTAATTAAAATGTGATTAATTAATTGCAATTAATTAAGGTTTAATGTAATTAATTATAGTTAATTAATAAATGGAAACAAATGTATGATCCTTAATTATTGTAATTAATGATAGTAATTAAAGGTTAATTACTGGATATAGATAAGGATAATTACTTGAATATAATTAAAAAATAATTAATCAAGGAAGATTAATTAAGGAAGATCATTAAGAGACGATCAATTTATTTATTTGAAATAAACTAATGCAGAAGGATTTAGGTAATCCAATTGATTAAGGGTTAATCAATTCTGCTTTGGATGATTTATCAATATTGGTTGATTGATTGATATTGGATGATTAATTGATATTGGATGATTGGTATTGGATGTTTGGTTGATACTGGATGTTTTGGATATCTATGATATGTGATATGCTGCTTTGTGAGATGAATATTTGTTATGAATTATCTATTGTGATAATATGATTCATCTATCTGTTTATATCATCCTGAATATAAGTTTACTTGTTTTAAACCCTTAAGTACAACTTGGACATTAAAATGGCGTTTGGTTTCGTTGAGACTGGGATCGGGTTTCCATATTTGGAATCCGAAAACCACATCAATTCCAATTAAACGTTAGGTCATGAATCCAAGTGGAGCTTTGTGAAGACTCGAGGTGTAAGAACTATACGTCAGTATAACTCTGTGGGTGATTCCGTTATGAGTTTGATGGAATAGTACTTATAGGTTCGAGATGGCGATTTAGAGTGCAAGGGCTATGGTCGTTGACTCTGAGTGTGATTCCAAAATGAGTGCAACGAGATAGTGCCTTCGGTTTCGTTCGAACCTGGAACGAACTTGTATGGATTGAATGCTTTCAGAACATCGTCAGGTGGACGATGAGCATTCTAAGATAGATGTGTTCTATAAAGGTAATCGTAGCCTCAATCCTCATCAACCGGGAATGGCTAAAACAGGGGAGGTGCAGCAAGGCTTCGTGGGTAGTTCCCACTGGAGAGCGAGATTTACCCCTGTCTAGAGGTCCCTTTCTATTTCGGCTTAGTGCGTGTTGATCGCGCCAACTACGGGGTGGTCTTGTTCGGGACTATCCAGTAAGGATGGTTCCGGCCTTGTGTTGCATGGGAGTGGGCGTACTCCTCGGTACGTTGATCTAGGCCACGTACTATGACGGGCGGTACCCCAGTAGCCATGCCATTGATGGAAACCCATTCTTCCTATGAGACCTTTGGTTTTGTTTGTATTACCCACTTTTGTGGCTAGTAGCTGGAATTTAATAATGTAACAATTTCGGCTATTTCTTATTTACTTGAAAACCCTAGACACTATTATAATATCATTGGATTTCCTATCAAATGTTTTGATTAGCGTAAGGTAAAAACTTTTCCATGTTTATGTGTGGGAAGTCTTACGTGATACCTTTTCTTTCAAAGGTTTTCTAAAGTGAAGCAATTTTGAACCGTTTACTCACACCAGACCCCTGTCTGACCCGAGTATTTATTTTCTGTTTTATTAAACTCTTGGGTACTCATATTTCCTATGAGTAGTCAAGTGATTCAGGTTTGCTTGACGAATTCTGGAGGAGTTATGGAGCAGGAGGCTTCCACGTGTAGATATTTTATTGTTCCGCTGTGTTCGTTTGGAATCTATATCTGTTGTACTTGAGTTGTATTGTTAGACAGATGTTTATAACTGTCTAATATGTGTTGTATAAGTTGTGTACTCTGATGTAATGTGATACTGTGTAATATTTTATGTGATATATTTATATTTTATTCGTTCCGCTGTGAGTTCTCCGATGATTCTTTCTCTTTCTTTTCTTCTTCTATCCCTTTCTTTCTTCATTGATGATGCGATTTCCTGGAGATAGGAAGTCGGGTCGTCTCACATAATTAATTATATCATAATATAACAAAGCATATAACAGAATCAAACACCTCTATTTGGTTCTAGAGTTAGATATATGTAACAAACTACATAATTACCCCTAGGGCATACCTCTAGCTCTCTCAGTCATCCACATGCACTAATAGTCAATTATGGAATCTTACTCTAATTCCTCCAATCAATTCAGAACTGATTGAGCTAATACCTTAGTGAGAGATTTTGTTATATAGTATTGCTATCTACTTTATCAACCAACATCTCTCCCTCGCAAAGAAATTTCCTTCATCATACGAAACTTTCAGAGTATCTACTTAAACATTATATGAGCTTTAGATTCTTCCCAGACCTATATCGCGACATTGTTTTCACAAAACAATGTCATGAGGTTTTCAATATTTAGAATCACCCCTAACTCTATTATAAATTTGTTCATTTATATTCGTACAAATTTTGTTGCAGCAATATTTAAGGAGATTGTAACACCCCATGAAAATTAATAAAACTTAATAAATTAACAATAAGAATAAAAATAAGAATTTCGCAAACATTGGAATTTGGCCATAAAGCTACAACATTGGGTTCATGGTGATTTTTTGATCAACTTTCTATATAAATTTTCGCAATCAGATTTCAAATGGAAAAGTTATTAATATTTGAATTTTTCAAAGTTAAAGTAATTCAAACAAATTTGAATTTAAAATTTAATAATGTTAATGTTAAAAATTCAAAAAGGTAATAAATATAATGTTGTTAAGGGAAACTTAACGTTTGAGGAAAACGTTAATGGTAGATAGTAAAATGGGAAACAACTAAAAACAAACGACAACAAAAAATTGCAGCCAAAAAAGGATATCGGTCGATCCCCAACACTGGACTGGTCGATTGCTAGCAGTCAACCATCTAAGAAGGATTAGTAGCCAATACTTGGATGGCAGCAAGGGTTTTGTTAGGCCAGGAACAACTTGGATTTTATTATTTTACATGGACTTACAACCTACGGTCCAGGCGCACCCTAACCATTATAAATATGAGGCTGATCCCCTTACTTTTACTCATAAGAAAATAAGAACGCTAGAGAAACTCCATTAGTCCTCTTCCTCGGTTATTTATTAAAATCTATATTTATCTTTTAAGGAAGGAATCAATCAAATTTAAAGGTAATAAGTTTTATGTCTGTGTGTGTATGCATGTATGCATACACATACACATTTTTCTGTTTCTATTCTTCCCAAATCACTAAATTCTGAATCTAATCTATTAATTATTGAATTGTTGTATATTCCAAAAAGAAGGAAACTGAAGGAGGAACTAGGCAAAGGCATGAATCGAATCTAAAGGGAACTAGGAAAAACTATTTATAAGTGAAAATCTTAGTTTTTCACATTTTACTAATTTGTGTAGTAAACTTTGGATTTGTTTTATCCCTTTGGGAATTTTGTATACGAAAAACTTAAACTTAAACCCCAAAATTCTCCAAATAAAATGCCAACTTTTGGATTAGTTGGAATATCAATTGTTTTCTGTTAATATAGTAGAATTTAATATGTTATTTGTTATTTGAATAATTTACATTCTATTCTACTTCCACTTCTAATCTCTATTGTCATGATAAAGAGTTCTAAAAGAAAAATATATACTAGGAAATGGTATGCAAAGTATTGGTTTTCCTATTTGTAGTTTGCACTATCTATTTTTGCAATTTAGATAAATAGGGTTCCCTTTTTCGACTTCAAGCTTGTATATATGAAAGCTGAATAGAATATAAAGGATTTAAATTATAAAGCTTTGTGCCTTGAAAGAGAGGCATTGATTCTATCATACTAATGCAAAATAAATTGGTACTTTGAATCCATTTTTGAATATATATACATATGCAAGTCTATTTTATTTAGCTAAGGATATTAGCTATTTTGTAAATTGTGGTCTGACTTTTATAAATATGAAAGTTTTGATATTTTAACAATTAGTGTAGGAAGCGAAAACCATAAAATATGAAAATTTTAACGCACGTTAGGAATGTTTTGTTAGCTTAAAAATTATGCTAAGCATAAATATATTTATAATGTGTAAGTAGTAACTTAGAAGTTATAACGTATAAAATAATTTGGTTAATAAATAACATTAAACCGTATAGGAAGGATTTGGATAATTACGAAAATTAATCCATAATTAAAGGCAAAGTAAGGAGTTTTCCTTATATGGCTTAAATGCATAAATATGGTAAGGTACATTTATATGTGTATATATACAATATATATGGTAGTATATTTGAAGAGTGGAAATATTATAGAATATACCAGTGTATGATTTGTTTGATGATAATAAACATTATATATATATATATATACATTCATTTAAATGTATTTGTTACTGTACTATTTTATTTTTCCACATAATTAATAAATATTTATTGGTTAAAATAAATAACTCGAAATTCTTATTTAAACTGATATTTTATTCAAATATTTTATTACAAATTCAAATAGTACAAATTTAATCTCTCATTATATTTACACAATTCCAAATACAAGTTTCAAATACAACACAATTTTCACTATACAATTTTACATACATATTCACCTCACCACATATTCACTCATCACTCGTATTTGATCTTCAACTCTATTCCAACTAGTATCCAACATCTGAACTATTTGCAAAATAAAGATCAGCGCAGTAAAATCGAAAAGGAAATATTTCGCAGTGCACAAAGAAGTGTGTGTATTTGAAAATATTGCTTGCCTCTGTCATTGGGTTTGTTCGTCATTATTTTTCTATTTCAAACTAGAATAAAATATACGTGAACAACTTGTGACACGCACATGTATCACTGTAAATACTATAAGGTCGTGCACACTGATATACACTTGCTTCATAAATTTCGAGGATAGGTGAGCACATGGTCAAACCCAAGCCAAGACTGGATTAAACTTAGGTGCATGCAGCAAAATCAACCCAGCAAACATTGAATAGAATACAAGGAAATGGACATGGAACTCGACCGGCAACTAGCATAGAATTTATGGATAGAGAATAAAATTACACCAGGCATAACAAAGTCAAAAGGCAAGCACTCAAAATGGACAAAGCATAGGCATAACAATCACACACAAACATACTCTAGTAAAGCACCAACATAAAAACAGCCTCAACCAAATGTACAGAGGTCCAACCAACATGATAGCAGCTCAACCAAATGTACACATGAAGATCCAACCAACATACAAAACAACATGCAACCAGACAATAACTCAGGCATGCAACTAGACTACAATAACTCAGGAAAGAACAGATCAGTGTGGATGTGTAGAAACCAAGCAACAAAGCTTCAGACGTCCTCACAAGTACAAATGTGTTAACATGAATGCAATATAACAACAGGCAACCATAAAAGGAAACCACTTGAATAACCAGAGTTCATATGCAAGTTCAGTTTCAACAAGTACATGAAAATATAGAAAATGTTCAAGCAAAATCAAAATTCAGGGCCAAGTACAGAGCAGATATCAACATGCAATGCATATGTACAAAGTGGTGCGCCAGATTTAGATACGCGATAGAGGAGACATCCAAGCATTAGAGCATGCGGCAATCATACACTCACATATACATATGTATGCATATATGCTTATATATGTACATACATATATGATTTTAGGTATGAAGTACCAAGTTTATCAACACAGCAATGGTCAGTACAAAGCAATCAAGTAAGAGTATCAGGCTAGTAAGGCATGAGCGTACATATATACACGTCTATACACACATGTATACATATATATGTAGTGGCAACCAAACAAGTAAACATGCTCATATGTACATGGATATGCAAGCATTCAGGCATGAACACAAATAAAAACAAGACAACCAAAATTCAGGGCAGAGATAAATGCAAGTGAACATGTCCAGTATCATCTACATGATGCTAAAACAATATTCATGGCACTGAGTAATCAAATGGAAGCGGTTTTCAAAAAGTTGCAATAAGCAAAGGCAACATGAGCATATAAATGAATAAAATCAAGGCATGTTGCTAATTATCAGTAGCAGTTTGAAGAAAGTCAAGCAAATTAAATCAGAGGTGACATATTTCAGATAAATGAATCAACGAATGATAACTTGAAAAGGACACAGAGGATATCATGATGAACAAGTCAGACTTCAGGAAGTCAAGATTAACCCAAAATCACTATATATATCTCAAATTTAAATGCCAAGCTGTAATCGAAGGATGATCAAGTCAAAGATGAATAAGTCATACTTCAGAGATCGTTCGATCAAAAATCAACGCAAGTATTAAAATCATAAAGAATTCACACTACAACAAAAATCATTTTTAACAGCAACAATTCTCAGCGTTTGTTAGACAAATGCAGTAAAAAATTATTTTAAACGAACTGATTTTCGTGAAAACGCTGACATTACCTTAGGTCAAAAACATTTCGCTTTCCCTCTCTCATTATTAAACTTCGTGAAAAAAATTCGCTTTCCCTCTTCTTATTCCCTCTTCTTTTCAGTTCCCTCGTTCCTCAATTTCATCCTGCCTGAATTCCTTTCCATTTAATTTTCGTCGTTTCGTCTTTTGCTTAGGGATACACCAATTTTTAACCGAATTTGTGTTTCGCAGATGGACGAAAAATCGAATTCGGTCCAGAATTTCAGAGATTTGGGGGTTTGTGAACCGTTAGTGGATGCTTGCCGGAGCAGAGGATGGGTGGTGCCTACTAAAATTCAAGCCGAAGCCATACCTCAAGCTCTGCAAGGTTTTATGTTTTCTTCTCATTTTGGTGTTGCATGTATATATACTGACTTCATTTTTTTCCTTTTTTGAAAAATGGTTGTTTTTAGTTTAGCATATTCGTAATCAGTTTTTCACGATGATTATAAAATATTATAGTAATCACCAGCAAATTTGTCAAAAAAAAAAGAAGGTGTTTTTTGGTGACAAAGATGCAATTGAATTAGTGCACTGCTAAAAGCACACGCGTTTGTGCTGCGGGCTATCACAGTCGGTGGTTTTCCGCCGACCTCAGTGTAAAGCAAAAAAAAAAAATTGGTAGCCTATAGTACAAACCATGTTTTTAGCAGTACACTTGAATTATTCCAGGTATAAGAAACTATTTACCATATCGGTTATAAGAAATATCAAATACTAAAACCAAATCTAAACGGGGTAAATAATAAAGGAAAGAAGAATAAAAAAGTTGGGAATTAGATGATAATGGCAAGATTAGAGAGAATTCTATAAAATCCATTTTTATTAGTTAATTCATTGTGGATTAACCCATGAAAAATAAAAAATAAGTTAATTTTCTAATTGAAATTCAAAATGTGGATTAACCTTTGGAAGTTGTGAATATAAATTAGATTTCCCAATGTCTTTTTAAACCCTTAGATGTATATTTTTTTTTTCATGCTTAATTTCGGATACTAATGATCCTGAGATTACGTTATGTTCGCTTGGTTGGTATTTCTTATGTTAATTTGTTCACATGACGTACTTCAAAACCAATTCATTTTCATATCAGTAAACAGTATAAAATTATTATGGTAATATAGAGATTTAATATAGATTAGTTCTTGCTTTCGGTATTGTAGGTAAAATGTTCCTGTATTTGATTGAAGAATCAATCAATTTGGTAATATTCTATTTCATGCAGGGAGAGATATTGTTGGACTTGCAGAAACAGGGTCTGGCAAAACTGGAGCTTTCGTTCTTCCAATTATACAAACATTTCTGGAGAAGAAACACGAAGGGGAAATACTAGATTTCTTTGCTTATGTATTATCGCCAACTAGGTAAAAATAGAAAATCGAATTAGTCTATTCCTGGAAGTTTATGTTTCACCAAATACTCTGCTATAGCGTTTGACTTTTGTGTATGACTTTATCTGTTTGGTTGAATACTCTTGAACGGTATTTAATCTTTAGCCTTTAGTGTAATTTATAAAGCGTACAATGTTGCTTGGAATACATACAAAATTCAAATGCTTATAAACCGTACTTTGATGAAGTTGTGCTTGTTATTTCAGGGAATTGGCTCTTCAAATAGCTGGTGAATTTAATGCTATAGGATCTGGAATAGGACTTAAATCCACAGCGGTATGTGTTAAGACATAAAATTATATTCATATGTATTGTGGATTGTTGTAGTAAACTACCCTAAACTGCCTTCATGTAGTCCGCTAAGTTTTTTTTATTACTGACAGTGTACATTGTACACCTCTATAAAAGTGAAAATATCTTTGAAAACAATCGAAAGATGTAAGTGGTAGAAAACACGTTCTTTTTGCATGGATTTATTGGACCAAACCAATGCGACATTCATTGTCATGTAGCACTTACCCTCTCTTATGGTTTTTATTGGGGTAGTGTGGGCACAATTTATCCTTTGATTTGACATTCGAGTTTCGAACCATGCAATTGTTTTAATGCGTATCTTTTACGCGGTTATGTATAGCTAAATGTACTCTAAAATGGCTAATTTGTTGGACGCACTTCAGTCTCAAGTTAAGATGTTACATGATTGCATGTGATGATTAAATATACATTGTTTTTTTGATTTCTGACCACAGAATGGCATGATTTTCACTTTTAACAAGTGGTTTTATTAATAACCATTGGAGTTTTACATTATGAGTTAAATTTCATTTGCAGCTCTTTGGTGGAGTTGATATGACCGAGCAAGTGGTTTCCCTTGGGAGATGCCCACATGTTGTGGTATGTATAACTTTAAATATACATAAGAATCTTGTTTGTTAGGTATTTTTATGAGGAATTTATATATTACTAATTTTATTTATTCGTCTTGTGCATTCAAAAATTACAACTATTCTGTGTCCATCCTTCGATGTAGGTGGCCACTCCGGGGCGTTTATTGGATCATTTAACCAACACGAAAGGCTTTAGCTTGCGCATGATAAATTTTTTGGTATGAACTCCAGATTTGTTGTTAATACCATTTTTAAAAAGGTTATCTCAAAAGGTGAACATTCAATTATGTTTTGGTTTCAAATGCTAACACATTTTCTGTCTAGGTTTTAGATGAAGCTGATAGGTTGCTAAGCTCGGAGTTTGAAAGAGCAATCGGTGACATCTTGAAAAGTCTACCCTCAGAACGGCGCACTTTATTATTTTCAGCAACCATGACTAAAAAGGTTAACATAAAAAATTACTTTTTTTTTAATGTTTCATGAATGTCATATGTCCTCCTATATACTTCCATTACTCTGACAGTTGGGGAATTGTTTAACTTGCTGTTATGTCAGGTTGGTAAACTTGAAAGAGCTTTTCTGAAGAATCCTGTCAAGGTTAGTGTTCAGTCATACTAATGTTTTAATGTGTTCTGAAAAAATTGCAATTAATCACACTTCTTTATATTTGTCAGCTTGAAGCTTCTGCAAAATACTCAACTGTCTACACACGCGAGCAAAAATTTCGATTGGTTCCTTCACAATATAAGGTTATTGTCTATAAGAATTTTGGTTTACATCACATACTGTCTTGTAAGGATGAGACATGGTTTTGAATTACTTTACCACAAGCTAAATATACTTAGAATTAGTATTAGAGTGAACAAACCTAACTGTTTGGTCAACAATAATCAATCCAATGCTTTATTATGTGTTTCACATTTTAATCGATTCTAAGTAGTGCCATCTTAAACAATGCTCACACTTATATTTCCAGAAAAATACTCATGGATTGCCTTCTATTTCAATCATAGTGATCTTTTTTTCTTTGGTTTACCCTTTTTTTTTCCTTCAGGATTGTTACCTTGTTTATATTCTGACTGAAAAAGAAGGATGTACCTCTATGATTTTCACTAGTACATGTGAGTCAACACGAGTTCTTGCCATGCTTCTCCGACAGCTGGGTTTTAAAGCCATCTCTATCAATGGTCAAATGTCTCAGATGATGCATCATATATTCGTATTTTATGTGTTCTTAAAAAGGTACCGTACTAAGAAAGCATATCACAACAATCAAAAAATTTATCCTGAAGTTTTCCCTTTAGAGCAATAGAACTTGGTCATTGTAATTCTAGTAAGGTTAGAATTACCTCTCTTGGTCATAAATACCAATCACAAATTCACAATAATATGAAGACCTTAAAGATCAAGATTTTTAGCATTGTTTGGTAAATTCTTCAAAAGATTTTGCCATGCTAAACTATCATTGACCTCACGTTTTCCTTATCATCTATATACATGTTTTGTCTTGTACGAATTCATTTTTATATAAATGCATGCTCAGTAGTATATTCATTTGCAGCAAAAACGTTTAGGAGCTTTAAACAAATTCAAGGCGGGTGAATGCGATATTCTTGTGTGCACAGATGTGGCTAGCAGAGCTCTTGACATTCCTGCAGTTGGTCTTGTGATTAATTATGATATCCCTTCCAACTCTAAGGTTTAAAGTTTGCTATCAGTTATAATCTACTCTTTGTTCTTTTGATGATGAACTTATTCAGTTGAAGCATGAATGATATGTTGAAGACGGAAGTGATTGTGATTACTATCTATTTTATATATGTGTGTTTATAGGATTATTTCCATCGTATTGGACGTGCTGGATGCTCTGGGCTTGCTGTTTCCCTTGTGAATCAGTATGAGACAGAGTACTACCTTCAAATTGAGAAGCTCCTCAGTGAGTCTTCTCGTTTCTTTTTTTTCTTTTTTAGCCCCTAACGGTATGAATACAGTTCATAATGATCTTTTTTGCTGCAGACAAGAAGTTGCCTGAATATCCTGCTGTGAAAAAGGAAGTGCTTGCATATTTAAAGCGGGTATCTGAAGCCAAACGACTTGCTTTTATACAGCTCTATGATACGCTGTAATCTTACTGCCCATTTTAATATTACATCGATTTAAGATAAGATTTACGTAGAGGTCTTGCTTTATTTTCTATTTTAGTGTGCAAACTTTTGAAAATCCTCATACACCGTATTTATTCTATTTTGAGAATCCTCTACTTATATTTTTTGTTCACTGCATGTAAAGCAAAAAGTCCAAACTCGGTCCAATTTTGGTGAATAATTATTTAATTTATCGCGTCAATTGTTTTTGCATGGCTCAAACACATCATTTGTTTTCTAATTTATTTTAAACCTCTTGTACGTAAAGTTAAAACTTCTTATTTTCATTCAAATGTTTTTGAATGTAACTAGCTCTAGTTATTTTGTAATTTATTCCCGTTTCAAGCTCAAGCTGTATACTAATGTAACTTGTCACCAAAGACTTTGTTGTGTTATATTTTCGGACTTCATACTTTCGAATGCATGTTTTTTCCTATTTATATCTCGTCATAGGTACTTGTCATTAACGTATGGAAAACCTGCTTCTTTTGTACAAAATCTCATTTTCAATGGATCCTTTATGCAAAATCATGTGGTTGTAGGCTTATGCATTGTCTTGTGTGCAGTTTGGCAAGCATCATATGGGAATAAAGTTCTAATGATTCGCGCACGCAAACATTTTATTTTGAACATGAATAAAGTTCTAATGATTGACACACATACATATACATACATGTGTGTGTATATATATATACATGTACATGTTTATACATATTGTTTGAACCAAAAATGACACAAACACCCAAATGATTGAGTAGAAAATAAAACGTGAAGAAAAGTAAATCAAAAAGAACAAGAAAAGAACATGGCCTATAGCTGTGTTAAAGACCATATTTTTGGATTATTGTTTTATGTATAGAATAAGACAACCCTGAAAGACGAGAAAATACTACATACTAATTGATGCCTAAACAATCAGATCTTAACAGAAATATAAGAACTTTAAAATCTAGGAACCATTTGCAGTGAAGTGCTTTGTACAGAAAAAATATCCAAAATAATTGATGATTGTTTTATTCATACGTGCAAATCCATTTCATCATTTGCAGGTCAAATCCAAAGCGACTTGCAGACACTCTTAATGTTGAAGACCAGGAACCATGCACCACCTATAACATGCTTAAGGTAATTCACTTTTATTTTATGATGCCAACAGTGGACCAATTGGGCTTTGTTCATGTTAAGGCATTCATGGTCTTCAACATATATTTGGCAAACCTATTGTCAATCTGAAATATATATATAGGAACTGCATCATAGTATTAAGAGACATTCATTCTTTACCTTGTTAAATTAGTTCAACAAAACTTGAAATAAATTCATTCTTTACCAATGGTTAGATTGATTTCACTTGAAATAAATTCATTTATCATCGTATTCTACTCCTGGTGAAAGCTGATACTTGACCCAACCTACTTTCTTAACAGGTTAAAGTGGTCAACATTTTCAGATGCAAAAACAAAGATAAAATGGAAGGGTATAGAAAATGTGGAAAACTAAGGCAAAGAAGTCTCCTATAAGTCACTTGTGATTCAAAGACTTACCAAGAGTAAGGATGATCATATTGACCATGTACTTCTAGTAATTTTACTTTATAGCTCAATTTTATCATGATATATCCTACATCTCTGGAATATAATAAAAAATCTTTGTTAAACTTTCTAGTCCCAACTCATTGAAATCTAACTAAATATAAGGATCTATATATAACCGAAGAAAGAACACACTAGTAATTTAACTCCACTCCAAATCAACATCATAAGCCGGAAATTGGCATTTGCAAGTAACAACTATATAGTGGAAAAACGAAGAAAACAGAGTTTGTAACTTTTTAAATTGAATGCTCTCTTTTTCGAATAGTGGATAACTTATTTGTCTAAAAAAACAATATATTAATTATTATTAGTTAAAATTTTACATTAGTCGAATTAACTTATCGTATAGATCAAAAAACTTTAAAAAAAAATCAACGCTGTTTTCACGACTAGTAAAACCATTGAATTCTTTGATTTTGCACCAACGGAGTAGTATTCACCCTTTGATATTCAAAACTATGGGTTAGGATTAATCATAAGCAACCGTGTTGGGAATGAAGCGGAAAATTAGAATATTAAATCATTTGGTCCAAGTTTAGTTTATAAAAAGTTTTATTTTCCATCAGTCCCATGCATGCATGCAACAGCTAGCTGTATTTTGTACATTTCGACGACAATATGCTTTTTTTTCAACAAAGTCAGCATCACAAATTGGTTGTTCAGAGAAAAAGTTGGTAGTAGTCACTTTAGAAGTCAAAATCACCTTTTATTAAACCCAGCTATGATCTACATTCTGTAGGCATAATACTATATATATAAAGTTGAGTTACTATTTTTATTTTTATTTTTCCTCTTCTTCATTTTTTTTAACACCGATTCCAGCATCAGAAAATTGATAAATCTGCACAAACTAGACCAATATTAATGCATTGGAGGATACATAATCATGCATGCATATACACTTGGGACTGGATAATTTACTGTGGTAGAAAAAGGTTGAATGGAGAAATTATGAACTCTGTATGCATGATTATAGGATGAAGAGAGATTGTGTTCGCCAGATCAGTTTAAAATTTTGTAGTTTGGTCAAAATCATCCAATTTTGATTTCCGTGACCAAAATAATAATAATAATTATTATTTGACATTTAAAATCAAATTCCCACCAAATTCATTAAACCAGACCGCAATACATGGATTTGAAAATTAAGAGCGCTTGGAAGGAATAAACAATTTTATAGAAGTTTGACTACAACATGAACATGAATATGCAAGCAACTTGCATTCTTTAGGCCAGAAAAGACGCAATGCCGTTGAAATGAGTATAGGATCCACACAAAGTAGATATAGTTTGCTGGAAAGGAGCAATGCCGTTCAAATCATTAGACGATGTTAAGAAATTATTTAATACTTCGGTTTTAAAGTTCGGTAGTTGGCTTAGAGGAGTGCAGTATGAATACCACCTGAACTATCTTATCATCACAGTAAGCATTACCATTTACTTACTGACATTAGTGTTTTTAGCATGCCATTCTTCATGGTTTACTGTTTTTTGAATTTAGGAACATGGAAATGCATGCTTGGGAATTCCTGAAGGCAGTAAACATCGCCTAAATGATCTCAAACTCATTGGAGGTAAGCTTATGCGAGTCCACTTAATTAATATATATGTAAACACTAGCATATATTACGACGCCATCTATATATTACTAGTGACTGAAATTACATGACTGGCTGATGTTTGCAGATATAGCAATGCTAAACATGATGGTCAATTATGACAATGAAAGGCATAGAATAGGTTGGACCAAAAAGACTTGCGACAGACCCCCCAATTATACATTCCCCATGCCGTGGAACAGCAAGGAGGAAAGTTTCTAAGAAAATCGGCTACACAGAGAATAAAAGGAAGGTCGGTTGAACTTGTGTTTAAGATTAAAGGCTTGTATGCAATATTAAGTCTTATAAGAATACATACAATAATAAAATCCTACGCTTTATACAGTGTAGTATAAGTTCCATTGTCGTGTTGCTCCTATTAAAAGTTGCAGAAAGTACACATGTTTTTATGTTCTTATTCTCACTTTTTCATGTTTAACATAATTTGTGCCAACTTGGTTTACTTTGTTATTTTTGTTTATGGATATTATTGAAACTTGGTTTATGGATGCCTTTTGTTTATTAATATTCTCTTAACTAGTTTATGTAACCAATTAATAGTTATTAGAACCTGTTATATATACTAGTTGCTTGAATATGCTTAAAATATAGTTTTGGAATATTCAAAAATAGAGTGGAATATGAAAGCTGTTATATAAATAGAAGACAACGTTTGATTAATGCTGTCAATGAAGAAACAACAGCGTTTAAGTCATGTTGTAATTATCTTGAAACTGTCAATAACAGCGTTTATCACATGCTGTCGAAATAGTTGATGATTCAATCACAGCGTTTTTAACATGCTGTCGAAATTGTTGATGATTCAGTAACAGCGTTTAGAAAACGCTATTGTAAACAGTTAAAGTAGAATTTGAACATCTTCGACAACTAAATTATAAACGCTGTTGAAACATAATACAGCATGTCTGAAAACGCTGTAAAAAGATTATTGACAGCTCGTAATAAACGCTGTCAAAGAGATGTTTCAACAGCGTTTATATAAAAGCTGTTGTAAGTTATCTATATACGACAGCATGTCGTTATACAGCGTTTGTAATAACGCTGTTGTATCATATTACAGCGTTTATCAAACGCTGTTAAAAGCCTTTTGTGGTGTAGTGTCAAATCAAAACAACGCAAACGAAAATTTAGGGATTTTATCCTTATTTTAACCCATATCATCATTGGCAGAATACATCAAGTCAAGATGGAGAAAAAAATTCAAGAAGGGAAAAATACATACCAATTAATTAATTCCAACTCGATGTGGAAGCAACTGCAACACTAAATCTCCATTAAATTGAACATAGCAATCATCAGCAAACGAGAAAAAGGATTCGATTTGGAATTATAAAGCAGTAGCTTTGATTCGAACAAAACCTTAATTTTGAAAAGTAACAAAAGAAATCGGCCGAAGATATTTCACAAACTAGAAAAAAGGCGAGACGGTCTTCTTTCTAATTATATGTTACTTAGGCCGTTTACATGTATTGGGCTTCAATTATAAAAATAAAGTTTTGTTTTTAGATTTATTCTTATTTCTTATTTTTTTTAATTTTTTTAATTTCAAATTGTGTAACTAGGTACAAACTACGGCGCGTAGTTTGAGAATTTGCAGCTCAATGGCTGAGTTATGGCAGGGTTTTAAGCTTAGAGTTAGGTTAATAAAGTTAGTGGGTATTGCAAGTTTATGTGTTTTTGTAAGCGTTTGATTACATAATTTGTAGTTGAAACCTTGCGGGTAGCACCTAAGCAAATTTTTGCTGAAGCTGGATAAAAATGTATGTGATCTTTACTACATTACTTTCCGTTTTTGTTTTATTTCCACATTAATTTTTAGAATATCCTATTCACCCTGTCTAGGGTGAAACCGATCCTACAAGTGGTATCAGAGCTAGGATTAAAAACTATTTTCTACTAAAAAATTGATCTTTTTTCTCTCAATGGCTTCTTTTAATAATGTTTTTGTTGAAGGTCAGTCTATAGCTAAATCACCCATGTTCAATGGTAAATATGCATATTAGAAAACTAAAATTAAATTTTTTTTTGAAAATAATATATGCATGGAATATTGTTGAAACGGGATATAACATACCAACAGTAATGGTAGGCAGTCAAGAAGTTGATAAATCTATGGATCAATGGACAGATCTTGAAAATAAACTACAACATGCTAATGCTAAAGCTATGAATTCTATTATTTGTTCGTTAGATCAAATTGAATTTTAACCATGTCTCACATGATCTAATTACGTAGGAAATCTAGCACATGCTTGAAGTGACTCATGAAGAAACCTCACAGGTTAAAGAATCTCGCTTGCCATGCATAGTAGCGAGTACGAGAACTTCACAATCGTAAAGGATGAAAGTGTCAAAGAAATGTATAGACGACTTTCTAATCTTGTATACAAATCAAATTCCCTTGGAAGAACATACAAATAACTGGAGATTGTCCGAAAGATCCACAGAATTCTTCCGTTAAATTTTGAAGCAAAGGTGACTGCCATCCAAGAATCAAAGGATCTGAAATAGGTTAAAGTTAAAGAACTCATTGAAAACCTCACCACTTATGAGCAAGAAATCAAATTCAAAGAAGAACGTGAAGGAGGAGATACGCGAAAGAAATCAATAGCTCTCCAAGGAACGATGGAAAGTGAAGATGATGATGGTGATGATGAAGGAGCGGCTGAATTGGCACTGATAATAAAGCGATTCAAAAGGTGGAACCGCAAATATGTATATCCAACCCTAAATCGACAACTAAAGAGTAGAATCGTCAAAGTTCTAGATAGCTCAGAAATGAAGGAGATCATTTGTCACAAGTGTAATAAACCAGGTCATATCATGCCAAATTGTCCTCAAAATCGATTCAGCAAAGGAAAGAAAAATGGAAAAGGAGAAGTTTTGTAGCAACTTGGGTGAAAGTGATGAAGATGATGGTGAAAGCACTAGCAAGGAGAGTGAAAAGAAAATCTGCATTTTTTTAGTAGAAACAAGTGATAGCGATGATGACGAGCCAAGCGAGGTACAAAAACTTACTCACTCGCAATTACTTATATATTTTCATGAAGTAAATGGCTGTTTAAGATTTAGGGAGAAGCACGCTAAAATTGAATCACAAAACGATAGTTTCATAGAACTAAATATGCAGCTTAATCAAATGGTTCAAAACTGTAGAAATAAGAGCCCTAAGTGTATAACCATCTATCATTAAAAGAGGAAATAAAAAAATCAAAAACTAAAATTAAATCGCTTGAAAACGAAATTCTGATTTTGAAAGAAAGTGAAAATACTAGGAGAGAAAATTCTACTAAAAAGTGCACTTTGTTATTGAATGAAAATGGATCCCTCAAGTCGCAAGTCTGACAATTGTCTACAACTTTAGGAAAATTCTCAAAAGGAGAAAGATCACTAAATATGCTATAAGGAAAACAAACTGTTAATACTATTAGACAAGGACTTGGGTATACTCAATCTGAAAAAGGTTGAAGTAAAACTAATCATGTCGACTCCAAGTGCACGATTTGTGGAAAAACTGGGCACAATCAAAACAATTGCTGGCATAGACCCAAATACACGAACGCCATACCAATTTGGGTTCCTAAAGGAACGAATGTAAAATCCCTTAAGTCCAAACAAATTTGGGTGCCAAATGGAACAAACATAGACTGTGTTGGTTCTACGCAAACTTTATTTTCTAAATTTATTGTCACTAACAACCATGGACTTATAAAAACAAATAGGACGCTAAAATCTTTTCTCGTGTAGGTGTGTTAGCTTGCTAAGGAACATCAAGAGTGGTACCTAGATTCTGGTTGTTCCAAGCACATGACGGGCGATAAATCAAAGTTTCTTAGCCTAGAGAAGTACAAATATGGAAAATTCACAATGGGCAAAAACGATAAATGTAAAATTATCGGTAGAGGTAAACTAAGTAATGAGATATTTACCTTAAACGATATCATATGTTCAAAATCTGCACCATAATCTAATTTCAATCAACCAGTTATATGATAAAGGAATGAATTTTGTTTTTAATTCTGATTTGTGAAAAATTGTTGATTAATCATCACAATAAACATTATTTTCAGGTAAGAGGAAAGGTAATATATACTCTTATCATTTGATGATCTCACTCTTCCAAAATGTTTGGTAGCTAAGGATGAAGAAGTAAACTTATCGCATAGACAATTAGGACATGCTAGCATGAATCTGTTAAACAAATTAAAAAGAAAAGATTTGGTAAGAGGTTTACCATCTCATGATTTCAAAACAGAAACTCTATGTAAAGCATGTACTATGGAAAAATTTAAAAAATCATCTTTTCATGCCAAGAACATTGTAAGTACCTCTAGAGTCCTTGAACTAGTTCATATGGATCTGTTTGGACCTAATGATATTGCAATTTTAGGTGGTAAGAGATATTGTTTTGTGGTTAATGATTACTCTAAATACACGTGAGTATACTTTTTAGCTAAAAAAACAGAAACTTTAAGTCTTAAAATTAGTTCAAAATGAAAAAGGAGTTTCTATTATTTCGCTAAAAAGTGATAATGGTGGAGAATTTGAAAATTATGAATTTGAAATTTTTTAGGATGAAAATGAATTTAAAGATGAATTCTCTGCCCCACGTACTCCATAACAAAAGGAAGTAATCGAGAGATAGAATCGAACCTTACAAGAGTTGGCTATATCTATGATAAATGAGTATAAACTACCCTTGTCCTTTTGGGCAGGGGTAGTAAATACAGTTTATTATGTAATGAACAAAGTCATGATTAGGTCAATTCCTAAGAAACTCCGTATGAACCGTGGTTCAACAAAAAGCCAAACATTGCATACTTCAAAAAATTTGGTTGTCCATGTTTAATTCTCAATACAGGCGATCAACTGGGAAAATTTGAGCCAAAATTCGATAAAGGCATGTTCATGGGATACTCTTCCAAAAGCAAAGCTTATAGAGTATACAACAAGAGGACGAGAACAATCATGGAGTTAATCAATGTGAAATTTGATGAAGGCATTAATGATCAAAGCAAGAAAACAATCAAAAGCAATGTCGAAGAGGGGAATGAAAAAGATGAAAGTGAAAATCCAAAAGAAATTACAACCACGGAAGAAGTCCAAAGAAATCTGGAACTAGAGAGATTGGAATTCAAAGCAGATCATCCTCCAGAATTTGTATTAGGTAATCCTACCGTAGGTATTCAAACTCGCTCCTCCTTTAGAAATTTATGTGATTTGTATCTATATAGTGGATTTATTTCAGAAATTGAACCCAAAGACATAGCTACAACTCTTAATGATGAAAGCTGGTTTATGGCTATACAGGAAGAGCTAAATCAATTTGAACGAAATGAAGTTTAGATTCTAGCACCTAGACCTAATGATTATCCAGTTGTAGGAACCAAATGGATGTTTAAAAATAAATTTGATGAATCCGGAAATGTGATTAGGAAAAAAACTAGGTTAGTTGGTTATAATCAAATTGAAGGAATTGGTTTTGACGAAACTTTTGCACCAATTGCACGACTAGAATCCATTAGAATCTTGTTAGCTTTTGCTTGTTATAAAGGATTTAAACTAAGACAAATGGACACTAAAAGCGCTTTTTTTAATGGAATTTTGAAAGAGAATGTATTCGTTGAACAACCTGAAGGCTTTGAAAGTCAAGAATTCTTTAACCATGTATATAAACTTAAGAAAGCACTATATGGATTAAAACAAGGCCCTAGGGCTTGGTTTGAATGTCTTAGCACCTATATCGTTGAAAATGGGTTCAAAAAGGGCTATGTGGACACCACATTATTTCTATTGTACGAAAATGATATCCTTTTAATTGTTCAAATATATGTTGAAGACATTATGTATGGTGTCACTTACAACCTTTTGTATGGGAAATTTGAAAAAGTCGTGCAGGAAAAGTTTAAAATGAGCTTGGTGGGGGAGTTAAGATTCTTTTTAGGATTTCAAATCAAGCAAAGCAAGAAGGTACGTTCATCTCTCATGCAAAATATATTAGAGAGCTTGACAACAAATTTAGGTTGAAAGATGCTAAACCTACAAAAACTCCCATGAGCACAACAATTAAACTTGACAAGGATGAAAAAGATAAGGTAGTTAATCAAAAGAAATATCGAAGTCTGATTAGATCACTTCTTTATCTTACTGCTTCTAGACCAGACATTATGTTCTCTATTTATTTATGTGCATGGTTTCAGTTAAATCTAAAAGAATCTCATTTAAAACTGTAAAAAGGATTATAAGGTATCTGTTGCACACTCCACGGTTTGGTCTATGGTATCCAACTAATGATAACTTTGAGTTAAAGGGGTATTCAGATGCAAACTATGTTGGTAGTCTAGTTGATAGAAAAAGTACTGGTGGAATGTGTTTTATGTCGGGACATTCGTTAGCTGCATGGTCAAGTCGAAAACAAAATTGTATTGCATTATCTACCACTAAGGCAGAGTATATTTCTCTAAGTAATTGCTCTGCTCAAATCCTATGGATGATACAAACCTTACAAGATTATGGTCTAAATTTTAAATGAGTTCCGCTTATATGTGATAGCAAAAGTGCAATTGATCTCACAAATAATATTGTACATCATTCATGCACCAAGCATATAGATGTTAGACATCATTTCATTAGAGATCACAATTCCAAAGAAAATATCTGCATAAACTTCATTTCAATTGATTCTCAATTAGCAGACAATTTTACAAAATCCCTTCCAGAGAATAGTTTTTGTCGACTTTGTCTTAGTTTAGGCATTTCATAAATGTGATTTTATAGTTTTTTTGGATTTGATCTTAAATGCCTATGTTAACTAATCTGACTCCTTATTGATTATCGAAAAGATAATACTGACTGAAAAAAGTGATGAATGTTGATCTTGATCATACATTATGTCTTGAGAGAGTATACTTAGATAATTTCTTTAAAAATTTAAACAAAATTTGTAATAACTTTAGTTGGTGAAAATTCCAATACCATCTCTATTCCTATCATATTTCTACGATAATCGCTCATCAAAATCCAATATAGTATGTCAAAATATGGTATTTTAAAGAGGAAATCATTTTTTTAATTAGCAATAAAATCATCCAAAAGTACCCACTTTCATTTAAAAGTCCTCATGGTTATTCATGGGTGAACGACTTGAAATCTCTAATTATGTGCTTTCATGCTCATTTAAAAGTCCTCACGGTTATACATGTATGGAACACATATGAAAATTGGACGAAATAGGCGAGTTGATTCTAATCCCATTTAAAAGTCCTCAAGGTTATGCATGGTTAGAGTATGAATTTTTAATAAAAATAGGGAATACCATTAATCTCATTTAAAAGTCCTAACAGTTATGCATGGTTGGTAAGTATTTAAAATATTTCTGTCGTAAATACACCACAAATTGGCACGACTATATGGTTTTCTATACTGACATCACCCTATCACTCTGAACTGGAATATGTGCGTAAAAGAGTATTTATGATTTTTATTTATTTTTTATTTGAATTTTAGTATTTATACATGACTAGGTATTAATGTTGTGATTCATGTCTATCACTTTATCACTCTTATCTAACATTGTTACTCTTTTGCTAATAACAAAAGGGGGAGAGAAGTTAAGATTTTGACAAACAATTCATTTTTTATATTTACATATTCTCATTTACGTTCATTGCATTTGTTTTTTTATTATTTTTGAACTTTTTTATGCATATGTGAAGGGGGAGCTTTGCTGTAAGGGAGGTATTCAAATAGGAGGAGCTAATAGATTTCATCAAGACCAAATACATTTAATAAAGTCAAAATCTTAATATATGTTTTTTTTTATCAAAAGGAGGAGATTGTAGAATATACTAGTGTGTGATCTTTGTTTAATGATAATAAACATATGTGTGTGTGTGTGTGTGTGTATATATATGTATATTCATTTAAATGTATTTGTTATTGTACTATTTTATTTTTTCACATAATTAAATAAATATTTGTTGAATAAAATAAATAACTCGGAATTCTTTAAAAACAAATATTTTATTCAAACAAATATTTTATTACAAATTTAAATAGTACAAATTTAAGCTCTTACTATATTTACACAATTCTAAATACAAGTTTAAAGTACAACACAATTTTCACTATACAATTTTGCATACATATTCACCTCACTACCTATTCACTCATCACTCGTATTTAATCTTCAACTCTATTCCAGCCTATATTCGACATCTGAACTATGTGCAAAATAAAGATTAACATAGTGAAATTGAAAAAGAAATATTTTGCAATGTACAAAGAAGTGTGTGTGTCTGAAAATATTGTTTACCTCGATTATTGGGTTTGTTCGTCATCATTTTTCTATTTCAAACTAGAATCAAAAATACGCAAACAATTTGTGACATGCACAATGTATCATTGTGCATGCCACAAGGTCGTGCACACCGATATACACTTGCTTGTTAAAATTGCAGGGACAGGTGAGCACAAGGTCGAACCCAAGGCAAGACTGGATTCAACTCAAATGCATGCAGCAAAATCAACCTAGCAAACATTGAATAGAATACAAGGAAATGGACATGGAACTTGATCGACAAATAGCAAAGAATTTATGGACAGAGAATACAAGTGCATTAGACATGGCAAAGTCAGAAAGCAAGCACTCGAAGTGGATATAGCATAAGCATAGAATCACACACAAACATACTCAAGTAAAGCACCAACATAAAAACAGCCTCAACCAAATGTACAAAGGTCCAACCAACATGACAGCAGCTCAACCAATTATACACATGAAGATCCAACCAACATACGAAACAACATGCAACCAGAATACAATAACCCAGGCATGCAACCAGACAAGCAAGAACAGACCATTGTGGATGTGTAGGAACCAAGCAACAAAGCTTCTGACAAGCTCACAAGTCCAAATGTGTTGACATGAATGCAAAGCAACAACAGGCAACCATACAAGGAAAGCACATGAATAACCAGAGTTCATATGCAAGTTTAGTTTCAACATTTACGTGAAAATATACAAAATGTTCAAGCAAAATCCGAATTCAAGGCCAAGTACAGAGCAAATATCAACATGTAGTGCATATGTACAAAGCGGTGCAACAGACTTAGACATGCAACAGAGGAGACATCCAGGTTTTAGAGCATGCGGCAATCATACACTCACATATAAACTTGTAAGCATACATGCATATATATGTATACACATATATCAGTTCAAGTATGAAGGCACCAAGTTTATCAACACAACAATGGTCAGTAAAAATCAATCAAGTAAGAGTATCAAGCTAGTAAGGCACGAGCATACATATATCCGTGTCTTTACACACATGTATACATATATATGTAGTGGCAACCAAACAAGTAAACATGCTCATGTGTACATGGATATGCAAGCATTCAGGCATGAACACACATGAAAACAAGACAACCAGAATTGAGGGCAGATATATATATATATATATATATATATATATATATATATATGCAAGTGAACATGTGCAGTATCATCCACATGATGCTAAAACAATTTTCATCGCACTGAATAATCAAGTAGCAGTAGTTTTTCCAAGAGATGCAAGGCAACATGAGCATATAAATGAAGAAAATCAAGGCATGTTGCTAATTATCAGTAGTAGTTTGAAAAAAGTCAAGAAAATTCAATCACAGGTTACATGTTTTAGAAAAATGAATCAACAAACGATAAATTGAATAAGTTGCAGAGGATATCATGATGAACAAGCCAGACTTCAGGAGATCAAGATTAACCCAAAATCAGTATATATATCTCAAATTTAAATGCCAAGCTATAATCAAAGGATGATCAAGTCAAAGATGAACAAGTCATACTTTAGAGATCGTTCGACCAAAAATCAACGCAAGTACTAAAATCACAAAGAATTCAAATCAAAGCAACACAAACTAAAATTTAGGAATTTTATCCTTATTTAAACTCGTATCATCATCAGCATAATACATCAAGTCAAGATGGAGCAAAAATTCAAGAAGGGAAAATACTTACCAATTAATTAATATCAACTCGACGTGGAAGCAACTGCAACACTAAATCTCCATTAAATCGAACATAGAAATCACCAACAAATGAGAAAAAGGATTCTATTGGAATTATAAAGCAGTAGCTTCGGTTCGAACGAAACCTTAATTTTGAAGTGTAACAAAAGAAAGAGGCCGAAGAGATTTCACACACTGGAAAAAAGGGAGACATTCTTCTCTCTAATTATATGTTACTAGGGCCGTTTTTTTTGTGTATTGGGCTTCCATTATAAAAATAAGGTTTTGATTTTAGCTTTATTTTTATTTGTAATTATTTTTTAAATTTTGTAAATTTCTAGTTTTGTAACTAGGTACAAATTATGGGGCATAGTTTGGAACAGGTCTAAGTTGTGGCAAGTTTTTGAGCTTAGAGTTAGGTTAATCAAGTGAGAGGGTATCACAAGTTTACGTGTTTTTGTAAGCGCTTGATTACTTAATTTCTAGTAGAAACATTGGGGGCAGCATGTACGTAAATTTTTACCAAGCTGGGTAAAACTGTATGTGATCTTTACTGTATTACTTTCTGTTTTTATTTCCACATTAATTTTTAGAAGACCATATTCACCCCCCCTCTGGGGTGAAAACGATCCTACAAATATGACTAATTTATTGGAATGCAAGGTCAGTCAAAATTACATGGAAGTTTGCCCAGTTAATCTGGCTACCAACAATGTGATTTTAGAACTGATGTGAGACATCGTCTATAATAAGTACCCATGGTGAACGCGGGGTTAGTTCCAATTCTTTAAGGTAAGCATGTACCAACACCTCTGAATAGTTGAACTAATGTGAGACGTCCGATTTGAGTTGCGGGTTATAATACAGACATCCTAATATGGTCCCGCTTTTGGTTGCTGTATTAAGTCGCTGTTGTAGGGTCTGCCTTCTTCCCATTCAAGAAGTTTTAAATTATCTTGATTGTCTTTTAGGTGTGGTTGTGAGGAATCTCCGAAGAGGTTTGCTTTAGGGTTGAGGTATTTAGTGGCTATTATATGGTCCGCTTCTTTCCAATAAAGAAGTATTAAGTGATCTTATGGGATTTCTTCCGGTGTCAGCTAGAGATTACCAAAGAGGGGTCCATATTGGGTTTATGTATTAAATGACGAGAATCCGTCTAGGGTATAGGTATTAGATGATCGGAGTCTGCTAAATTTTCATTAAAGACGTATTAAGTGGCTCAGGTGCTTTCTCTCGCATCGTTAGGGCATGATTGACAAAGATGGGTCATTAGACCTCGTAGTTGCATTGCAGCTGCATTAGAGTTATAAAGTGGGACTAGGAAGGAACCTTGGCCTTTAATTAGAAGTATGTTATAAAGATTGATTGGAATAGATTTTGACTTACAGTTGGAGGTATGCTTGATGGGTTAAGTATAGGATGTGTAAGAAATAGTACATGTTTAAATGATACTGCCAAAGTATTATTGTGGTAAGAATTAAGAATTTCATTCACTGTCCATTGTTGTTTTGACTCCCTCCTCATTACAACCCATAGGTTAGGGAGAAATAGTGATGATGAAGAAGAAGATGGCGACAGTGAGGGTTTGTGGCAGTTTAGGTATTTATCTATGTTTTTGATGTATTCAGACGCACATAGATTTCAGACATGTTGATGTTTTATTTCAAGATATTGTATTATGAATATTTTGGGATGATGTTTTTTGGGATTTAGTTTTTATAAAATTGGTACTAGTTTTGTTATTATATTTTATTCTTTCCGATGACAGATTCTAAAAGCATAGATAAGAAACTCTGTATATTGTTTATTGTACCAATTTTAACAACCAACGGGCTGCTTTAGAATAATCCTAAGGTTCGATGGGCTTTTATTGTGCCGAAAATTAGGCTATTCCAAAGGGTTGTTATAGAGATGCACTTAGCCTTTAGTTGAATTAGCAACAACTGCTTGTTTGGAACATTTCCAACTTATAGCTCCTTAATTAAGGTTGAATATGAATTTAGGATTGACAGACTATACACTATATCACTTATGAAGTTTGAATCGGAAACTCCTTCATAAGGAGTTTGTTTTTTCTATAAGAATTTATTTTGTATTTTGTACATTCAAAAAATATATTCTTAGCTATCATTTAGTGAACATAATTCAGAATTGATACCTACTCAATTACATTAATTACATAGGCGAATTGTGCTATATAGACTACTTAGCATATATGGTAATTCTTATTGTTGTTGCATAAAGAAGCCATCTTATGTGCTCCATCTTAAACTTTTTAACTTGGTTGTATGACATAGTTGCAGAGTGAGTGCTAAACTATCTATCCTATAGGGATTTCGAGGATGAAATCGTTTTTAGGAGGAGAATATAACTCCCTGTGAAAACTAATAAGAAATTAATAATAAGGCTAAAAATGAGAAATTTGCAAACTTCAAAATTTGGTCACGAAAGTTACACACTTAGGTTTGTGATGATTTTATGATCTACTTTCAAATATAAAATTTCATGATCTTATTATTTTGGTGCCTAAGTAGATGAACCCAGTACTATTTCAGATTATAGTATTTCATGTTGTAATGTGATTTATAAGATCATTCTAAAATCATTTGCAACAGAATTAAACTCTATCTTCCTCACCTTATATCTAAAGATCAATTTGCTTTAATTTTTTGTGGATATGTTGCAAAAACTAATTTGCTAGCTTATAAGCAAATTAGACATTTCAATTGTAAGGGCATTATTGAATTATGTCCTAAAATTGATCTCCCAAAAGCTTACAATATTATTAGTAGGATATTTACTTGTCATATGTTGCGTATGATGGGTTTCCCAAACTTGCTTGTGAGTTAATTAAGACCTGTATTTCTACTCCTACCTTTTCTATTCTTGTGCAAGATCGCCCCAAAGGGTTTATCGAAAATAATAGAGGGACTAGTAGGGGATCCTCTCTCTCCTTATCTTTTTTGTGTAGCTGTTGAATTTTTTTTTTCTCTACTTATGTACAAGGCACAAAAATTTGGTCTTATTTAACCTATTTACAATCAAGAGCCAAATAATACTCACTTGATTTATGCGGACGACTTGATGATTTTTTATAAATTCAAATTAATTATGCTATGGGAGATAAAAAAAAAATTTAAGCCAACTTAAGTAGATAGCAGGATTCAAAGTTAACATGTTGAAATGTAAAATCTATTTCAATAAGGGAGCGAATGAAGAATTTTTGTTTCTCAATTTGTTGGAAATAACTGAAGGTACCCTCCTTGTTAGATACTTGGTTATCCTCTATCCAACAACTATCTTCCGGACTATGACGATTTGTTTGACAAAATTGAAGCGAGAATGGATAGCAGGGATTGTGGATTTTTTTTATGTATGGCAGGTAAAATAGAGCTTAATTCATTCGGTGATCATTCCTATGGTTTTTTATTGGATGCTAACCTATAGACTGCCTTGTGCTACCATTGAAAAAATTAATAAACTTTGTGCTAATTTTATTTGGGCTGGTAAGAAACATAAAATTGCATGGGAGGTTTTATGTGCTTCTAAATCTGAAGGAGGGGCCGGGCTAAGGAATTTTAAAGATGTTAAAACTCCTGCTGCCCATAAGCTGCTTTGGTACTTTATTAATTATAATAGTCTATGAAAAAAATGAATGTTCAGTAGATACTGTAGAGACAAACATTTTTGGACAATGGAAATCGATAATAACACCTCTTGCACTTGGAAATCTATCTTAAACATAGACAAATGGGGCTGCAAAATATACAAAGGTGTATTGCTGATGGCCAAAACACCCTTCTCTGGTTTTACTCTTGGTTAAACAATGACATTATGGTAAATACTCTTGGATGGGATAATCTGGGTTTATATGGGGGAGATAATTTGACTGTTAACTACATCATTGAGAATGGAAAGTTCAATATAACTCTTTTCCACATACTAGACTTATTCAAAATCAAATTAATGATATGGCTATTCATTCTAACTTGGCTAATGATTTTTGGAGCTAGAATCATGACCCTAACGGATTCTCCGTTTACTCGTCCTAGGACTTATCGAGAATTCACCATCCTAAAGAAAACTGGTGCAAAGTCATTGGCACCATTGTAATAGCCCCAAGATGTCGTTTTGCGCTTGTAAAGCCTATCTTAACAGGTTAAGTACAAGAGATAGACTTATTAATTGGGGTTATACTACTTATCCAAAATATGTGCTGTGTAATCTTATTACTGAAGATAGAGATCACCTGTTCATTTTTTTCTTTTCTGCCTATCTTTGGACGCGTTTAAATATAGTGGTGGTCAACTACTATATTTTGGCTGAATGAAACTTCAAAATCCACGAGAACAAATCGTGTGAAAAATTTAAGGTATGGAGCTTTGTGGAGATGGATGCGAAGTACTTGATGCAGAAGAGCAAGAGGAAGTCGCAAAGATCTCGACATAACGTTGAAATTTTGGATAATTGGGGGATTGAATCATTGGATTTTGGTTGATCTGAATGTCGTATTTAAGAAGCAGTCTTCTTTCGATTTTTAGTGTTGTTTTTTATGATAAGATGGGTCGGGTTTTGTTACCCGCTCTTTTTCCTTATTACTGTGTTAAGGCGATACTTTTACTATTGTTGGTAGCTGGCCTCATTTACTTGGTCTGGGAACATATACTTTGTACATTTTTAATTGATGCGCTATCAATAAATGCTACTACTTTCTTTTTCCCTATCTAGTTCTCATGCAGAGTTCTAGTTGGGTCTTTAATGAGACGGTTTACCCAATTTCAAAATAAAGTTTCATAATCGAAGTTCAATCGGAAAAGTTATTAACTTTGAAGTTTTTAAATTAAAAATTAATTCAAACAAATTTGATTTTAAAATTTAATAACGTTAACGGTAAAAAAATAAAAAAGGTAACAAATATTTTATCTCTATGGGAAAGTTAACATTTAAGGAAAACATTAACGTAGTTAGTAAAATGGGAAAGAAATACAAACAAACAAACAACAAATAGTTTACAACCAAAAGAATGGGCTTATCGACCCCCTATGCTGGGTTGATCGACTGCCTTTGGAGGAGCGGTCGATCGATACTTGTATGGCGGCTAGGATATTGTTAGGCAAGGAATGACATATATATTATTATTTTAAACAGACTTTCATCCTACGGTCCAGACGCACCCTGACCGCTATAAGTAAGAAGCGAGCCACATCGCTCCCAAAAAAATAGGAATGCTAGCGAAACCTCATTAGTGCTCTTCTTTGATTCTTCGTTAGATTCAAGATTCAACTTTTTGGGAATATATCAATCGGATTTGACGGTAATGAACTTTAGATGTGTGTATGTGTACACGTATATGTACACTCATATTTTTCTACTTCTATTCTTCCCTAAACTCTGAATTAGGAATCTAACATGTATATAATTGAATTGTTGTGTATTATCAAAAGAAGGAAACTAAAGAAGGAATTAGGCAAAGGCGTGAATCGAGTCCAAAGGAAATCAGGGATAACTATCTGTGAGTGGAAATCTTAGATTTTCACATTTTAGCAATTTGTGGAGTAAAATTTGGATTTTTTTATGCCTTAGGGAGTTTTGTATATGGAATTAAACCTAAAACCCCAAAGTTTCCCAAATAAAATGCCAACTCTTTGATTAGTTAGAATCTCACAGTTTTATGTTAATATAGTAGAATTTAATTTGTTGTTTGCAATTTGAATAATTCATATTCTATTCTACTTCCACTTCAAATCATTGTTGTTATGATGAAAGGTTCTAAAAAGAAAAAATATATTAGGAAATAGTGTGTAATGTGCGAATTTTTCTATTTGTAGTTCACACTGCCTTTTTTCCGTAATGTAGACAAATACAAATCCTATTTTCTACTTTATTCTTGTATTCATGAAATTTGAATTGAATATTAAGGTTTTCAATTGCAAAGTTTTATTCCTTGAAATAGAGGCGTTTATTCTATTATATTGATGTAAAATAAGTTGGTATTTTGATTTCATTTTTGAATATACATACATATGCAAGTCTGGTTTGTTTAGCTAAGGATATTAGCTCAGAATATGGAAGTTTTGACAATTTAACAATTTGTATAGGAAGTGAAAATGTAAAGATCCGCCTTTCTTACTCCTAAAGACGACATTTAATACATCCACAGTATCTATATCTGACCATTTAAGTATTCTAAAGATAAGCCGTTAGGACGCAACGTAGTCGCATATAATAGAATATACATATGGCTGGCTCCAAAATGATATATCAGAATCATAATATATACAAACTTTAGCAAAGGACGGTTTTAATTGCTTGCCCCTACAATGCTAATACAAAATATACATACATAGCGGAAATAAAATAAATAACTAGCTAATCTCGAAGCCTTCTGCTCCATGCTCCTCCAAAATGCATCTACAAGAACCTGGACTACTTGGCTACTCTCACAAATTTGAGTATCCAATATTTTTTTGGAAAAGAAAAGAAAAACTCTAGCTTAGACATGGGTTAGATTTGAGTAAATTCCAAACAACTGAGTTATAATAGTTATAAACTCTTTTGAAAATAAAGGTATCTCGTAAGACATCGCCGCATATATAAGCGGACGGGTTTTTCTTGCAATAACTAAAACATTTCAATAGAAAATCTAGTGATATTATAATTCCCGATTAATACTTAATTAATAATCAATCCTTATCTAATTAACAATTATGCTTTTACTTAATTAACAATTAATTAATAATTAACCTTTTTCTTTACATAATTAAATAATAATTAAAACCTTACTTAATTAATTATAATTAATTTTTTCTTAATTAAATAATTATAATTACATTACTTAATTAATCAATTATAATTACCTTAATTAATAATCAAGTGCTAAGTACCTTTACTTAATTAACTAATTTATTATTAACTCCTTTCTTAATTAATTAATTAAACAATCATTAAACCCTTACTTAATTATTTAATTAAATAGTCATTAAACCTTTTCAATGCTTATAATATAGTTTTAAAAACTCTTCAAAAACGTCTAAAATGAAAACTCATTTTAGTTTATACAAAAATTATTGCGAACTGCATCCGTAGCGATTATCACTATGGATACCATAACCTTAAGAATAGTCTTATATATCAAATAGCCTTCAAACCTTTATCTTTTATATTTTAAATTACTTTATAAACTTTGTATAATGTTTTGAAAACTAAAAAAGTAATGTTTTCGGAAAACTTTATAAAACTTTTTCTAAAAAATAAATATGTAAAACAATTTTTAACACATGGGATCTTGATGTCACAACATAAACTAATTCAGGTGTTAACTTTTCCTTTAGCATACAACCTCCATACATAGGCTCGTATTTTTTTCCAAATGCCTTAACATCCTTAACCAAAGTAAAGATTATTACTTTCAAACCATCACTTAACATTTCAACCACATTTACAAGTCCATAACCAAACATCACATAGAGTCACATATATGTATAAACACAATCAAACGTTAATTTTTGAACTAAACAAAAAGCAACAATTATTAACAATAATAATAAAGTTTAAAATTTTGATTTAAAAAGGTGAGTATTACTCACCAAAATCGACGTAACTATAAATGCATTCGTGAGAAACCTTGATCACTTAGCTACTCATACAAATTTGAGTACCCAAAGAGTTTTAAGAAAGTAATAAAATTCCATGTCAAACATGGGTCTGGTGTGAGTAAAGCATAAGATTTTAATTTAAAAAGAAAAACTTCAAAATAAAAGTATCATGTAAGACCACGCCACACATAAACATGGTCGGGTTTTGCCTTACGATAACCAAAACAATTCTATATAAAATCATTTGATATAATCATAATGTCTAAGTTTAAAATAAATATTTAATATAGCTGAAATGCTTGCATCTCACATTGAAGTAGTTGGGCACAACTATGTTCGTAAAGGAATGTATTGGAAAATGGATTCCAACAATGATAAGGCACCAAGGTACCACCTACCACAGTGCATCTCTAGATAAAATACACCGAGAGCCTCACATAGACTCCCTACGAGTCAAGACTAGCCCTACCCCTTGTTGGATAGCGTCGAATATATCATCGTCCCGGTTAGGATCAACAACCTAAATGGGTCCCAAGCATATATAATCTAACTCGATCAAGATTAAGTGATGAAACCTAATGGTAGCAAACCACATAGGCGTGAAGCATATCCCCTGATTTTAGTCATTTCCAAGTGTGAGGCTTAAGTTTATGGTTACCTTTCATTTAAGCAGACCATATTGGAATGCTAACACCCCCCTCAAAGCAACAGATGCAATGCTAACATTCATCCATACAAGTTGTTCCAAGATCGAACAGACATTCAACATTTACTATCTTCCATTTAGATTCACCCTCGGGAAGAATAATACATCCCCACAGCATACTTCATAACAATCCATCACGAACGTTATTAGTTCGTAGTGGTTCAGATAAATTATACTTATCTGAAACCGGGTCTCCAAACTAAGTAATAATTTCTGACTAACTCAATTTCGGTTCTTTTGGAAGTATGTAACCAGTATTCGAGTGTTCACTGGGGAACTCTAATATACGCAACATACTTGTTGAGTTAAAGTAGATCAAGTAATAAATTGCAGACAATCAGCTACTTAGGGTAATTATACAAAATTTGCATAGGGATAACCATATACTTAATTAAAATATGACACATTAACTTTGATTCATATTAGTTTGAGGTTACTTAAGGGTAATCGACAAATAAATCCCTTAATTTAAAACATTTTCGAAAAAGATAAAAAGTTTTAAACAAAACGGATATTCTAGAAACAAAGCAATTTAAAACCCTATTTTACTAATTAAATAATAAATTTAACCTTTATTAAATAATAATTAAATCTTATTTAAGTCCTAATTACAATCTTAATTAAACTTAATTAACCAGTAATTAATTAATAATTAATTAAATCCCTTTTATAAATAATAATTAATCTTTAGTAAATAATTAAAAATAATTAACCCTTAATTATTAATTAAATAATAATTAACATTAATTAATTAACTTATTAAAATTAACTTATTTTATTAACACTTAATTATTAGTCACCTTTACAAACCAATGATTAAGCACTAATTACTTAATTAATACCTTTTTAATTACTTAATATAAGTCTTAAAACATTTTCCAAAAAGATTTCTAAGTGAAAACATTTTTAGGTCTCGAAAAAAGTTCGTTTTCACGAACTGCACTTATAGTGACTTGACTTATATGACCCAAAATTTCCAACTTGAATTTGTTGTCAAAGTCTTCTTAGAATTTTAAATCTTGGAAAAAAAACTTTACTAAAACATAAAAGCATATTTGGAAGACTAACAACTATTTAAAACTTCAAAATCCTTCTGCAAATTTTAAAACCAAAGATTTTAAATTTTATATAAGGGATAACAAGTCGCTTTAACTAGTAAGATGCTAACTTCCTTAGCATACCATCATGGATTCCTGTTCACAACATATATTATTACATAATCATAACATCACAACATGTAAACATTTCCATAACTAACATATACAAGCTAGATTATAATACGCAAACTAACTTAACTATTTAACTACCATGTTTGAACTATACATCCACATAACCAAGCACATACGATCACATCAAAGCATCATTATAATCCAAGCACAATAAATACATATATTCCAATATTATTTTACCCAAACACATCATTTATACAAAAAGTTAAGCATATATTTGTGTAGAACAACTTAGTTAAAGAGTGAAACTTTACTCACCGAACGTGGGAAAAATCAAACTAACTTCTACTAAAACCCGAATATGACCTAGGCCTTTGCTTCTAGCTCGGAAAATTCAAAGTTTTATGGCTTTTATGTAACATCCCGATATTTTCGACCATTCGCATCCGCACACGCCGGACTTGAATTGTTCAAAATATCAGATTGTTAATTTAAGTTTGGCAAAATCTCAGCATATACAGTAAATAAATCAATCACAAAATCACAGGCACAGAGTAATATAATAATGCAGCGGAATAGATAAATAGCAGTTCATGAAGCTACTATATAAACAGCAGAGTTTGAAATAAAATACAACAGAATATCTCAAATACAGTGAAGCCTCCAAGCCAAACAGACGACTTCTCTAAACAAATCAACAGGAAAAGCTGGAAGCTGAATCAATAGTTGGATCTCCAAAACGAAGCTGTTTATACAGCAGCTTCATGAACTACTATTTATCTATTCTGCTACATTATTATATACTCTGTATCTGTGATTGATTTATTTAATGTATATGCTGAGATTTTGCCAAATTTAAATTAACAATCTGATATTTTGAACAATTCAAGTCCGACGTGTGTGGATGCGAATGATTAAAAATATTAGGATGTTACATTTTAATAAACAAGGTGGCTCGGCCTAGGCCCCTTTGGGTTCGGCCATGTAATGTAGAGGGCAATGTAGCTTTGGTTTTGGAAGGAGAAGCATACATAAAGGAAGTAAGGTGACTAAACAAGGTTTTAGAGTTTTTAAAAGTAAAAGAAACTAAGATTTCAAACTTTAGAAATCCCTTTGGAAGCCATGAAAGCTTCTTGAAAATTAAGCAAGATGGAGGTATGGCTTTAAAAGAAATAGAAATGAGAATAGAAATGAAAGAAAATTTAGAGATTGCTTTTATATAATTTGCAAAAATCAAATTACCACAATACCCTTACCTTACATAACGCCCACTCTTTGGCTGCCACCTCATCCACCCTTATCCCCCCCTTGTACATTAGAACTTTCCTGTACCGTCACATCATTTCAAAGCCAACATCAATTATTTACTTGAGTACTTAATGTTTGCAAGGTAATGACATATCATGTCACTTTTATATTTAAATTTTGTTTTAAAAAACTTACATAATAAGTCACATCCTTATTATATTTATTAAGTAAATATATAAATATGTATTACAAATCCTACCTTATTTATAAATGGTAGTATATGTTAACTCAATTATGGACAACATTTTTCGACAACCTTTCAACAATGAAAAGTCGAAAATTCGGAAAATGGTTTCTAGCCACATTTTCTATTTTTCTTTGAACTAATTGTTTTCCTACACAAAATTTGAAAAATATTTGACCATCATTAGTTATTATTTAAAAGGAGTTTATTTGGTTTATAAAATCTACTAATTAATTATTAAAAATATATTTAAATATCCATATTTAAAGTGGTTAAATTCTACGCCGTTACACTCTCCCCCTTAAAAGAATTTCGCCTCAGAATTAGCAATAAGAGATAACTCATAGCAACTCAAAAGGTCATACATTATATAGCATAAAATCAATACAGAGGACATGCACTAAGCATCCATAATACAATAATGCGTACATCATACATATAAACAACGACTGTCCTAACAATAATTTTGGATAGGCTTCCCTCATGTGATCCATCATCTCCCAAGTACAATCTCAGGGATTCTCACTCCACTTAATCTTTACTAACTTCACCACCTTACTGCGCAACCTTTTCTCATCTTGATCTATAATATGAGCTGTGTGCCTGATCGCCGTCAAGTTTAGTTCTACCTCAAAATCCTCTTGAACCGATGACTCCACAATCGATGATGGGTCATGGACATACTTTCTCAAATGAGACATGTGGAAAACATTACAGACCCCCGACAACCTTTCTGGTAAGTTAACCTTGTAGGCGAGTGGTCCAATCCTTTCAATAATCTTAAAAGGTCCAATATACCTAGGTGCCAGCTTCCCATCCCTTCCAAATCGAACAACTCCTCTGATTGGGGTGATCATTACAAATATAGAGTCTTCGACTTCAAATTCTAAATCTCTTCTCCTTTTATCGGAATAACTCTTTTGGCGATCTTAGGCTTCCTTTATCGCTCTCTTTATCACCGTAACCTTTTAAGCAACTTCTCAAATCATGTCCAGCCTAAGTACTAGCCGATCTCCAATCTCAATCTAACATGATGGCGACTTACAAGGACGTCCGCAGAGAGCTTCATAGGGTGCCATGTCAATGCTCACTTGATAGCTATTATTGTAGGAGAATTCTAATAAATGAAGATGATCTTCCCATGATCCTCCAAAATCTAGAATACATACCCTCAAAAGATCTTCTAAAATCCGATTCACTCTCTCTGTTTGTCCATCTGTTTGGAGGTGATATGATGTGCTCAAACTTAGCTTTGTTCCTAAGCTACTTGCAACGCCTTCCAAAACTGACTAGTAAAGATTAGACCTCGATCACTTACTATACTTACTGAGACTCCATGAAATTTTACTATCTCTCCCATACAAATTTCTCCCAGTGAAGCTGCAATTCTCGTCGGTTGCCAAAATAAAAAGAGCACTCTTTATTAGCTGATCTACAATGACCTACACACCTTTTGGGTAGCCCATCAATAAAATCCATTGATATCATTTCCCATTTCAAATTTAGGATTTCCAAGGGTTGAAGTAAACCAGCCATCTTTTGGTGATCGCCTTTTATCTACTGATAGATCAAACATCGGCTTACATAGATTGAAATATCTTTCTTCATCCTGGGCTACCAAAATACTCGCTTCATATCCTTTCGCATCTTATTAACTGCAGGGTGGATACTTAACTTAGACCTATGGCATTCCTTTGAAACTTCATATCTAAGGCCATCTATATCAGGAATGCATAATCTTCCATTCATCCTTAAAGAACCATGGTTATCAATCTCGAAACTAGAACTTTGGCCCTTCTCAACGCCTTGAATAAATTCTAACAGAAGACTATCTTCCCTTTGTTTTCTCGCAATTCTTTCGACGAGAGTTGGAGTGACTTCAAGGAGGGCTAAAACTGCTTTCCTACTTAGAGCGTCTGCCACCATATTTGCTTTCCCTAGCGTATAGAGGATATCCAAATCGTAAGCCGCCAGGAATTCTAGCCATCGCTACTACCTCAAGTTCAGGTCCTTCTGAGTGAAAAAGTTCTTTAGGGATTTGTGATCCGTGAAGAACTCGAACTTTTCATCTATTTAAAGAAGGAAGTTACTACTAGGATCCTAAAAATCAGCAATAAACTAAAGTGGAATAGAAGGATTCTTAACCAGCAAGTAGTTCCTCCACATCTTCAACTCAATACTACGGCTAACAGTTCCAAGTTATGCTTTGTATAATTCTTCTTATGAGGCTTTAACTGTCTACTTGCATAGGTTATGACCTTCACATGCTGCATCTACGCTGCACCCAACCCAGCTGTACTAGCATCGATATAAACAATTAACCCCTCTCCTCCATCTATAATAACTAAACCGAGGAACTAGTCAACCCCTCTTTTAACTCAAGGAATGCTTCTTCACACTTTGGAGTCCACAAAAATTTAACACCCACCTTCATCAGTTTGTTAGATGACGGTGATCTTAGAGTAATCCTTTATGAACTTCCTATAATAACCCACCATCCCTTATAGGCTTCTCTATTCTATAGGAGTTTGGGGTCTTTTGAAGTTTGTGTAGGATCTAGATTAACCCTAGAGGGGGGGGGGGTGAGTAGGGTTATAGCAAATTTTCTCGATATAAACACAGAAACAAAGCGCAGAAATAAATATGCTGAAAAAGTAAATCACACACAAAATTTACCCAGCTTCGGCAACCCCTGCCTACTGCTGCATTCCCAGATTTCTATTAGAATTAAACAGTATCACGCTTACAAACACTCTACTAGACTCGCAGACATTTGCTTCCGCTCACAAACACTCTACTAGACTCGCAAACATTTTCTCCCGCTCACAAACACTCTACTAGACTTGCACACCCTGCTCCCGCCTATAGAGTTTCGTTTACTCGCAAACTCTTCTCCCGCCTACAATAGAACTTTGCTTACTCGCAAACTCTGCTCCCGCCTATAGAGCTTTGCAAACTCGCACACCCTGCTCACCGAACTAATTCTAACTAGACAATCTGACACTACCTAAACCCTAGGTGGTGATTTACCAAGTTTTGTTTCGTAAAGTAAAAACAAAAACTTAAAAACAGTTTAAAACAACTTAAAAACAAATAACCCTAATTGAAATTAAACTAAAGCCTTTTATAATAAGGCCGGTCCACTCTTCATTAAACCCGATCACTTCTTTGTGAACAAAAATGGCGGCTGCTTCTTTCTTCGTTCCTTCGATCTGAGATATTATGAGAGGCGGCTTTGTTTCGATGCTCTTTAATCTTGGCTATTGCTCGATCTTCGTTTCCTTGGAATTCACGGCTTCGCTTTCTCGTGGTACTGTGATTTAGGGTTTATGGATTTGGGGATTCGATCCCTTGAATGCTCTGCTTTGCGAATTAGGGTTGAGATGATTATCGGCTTGGCTTGGCTTGGCTTTGGTGAGTTCAATTTCGCTTCAGGTAAGATTTTTAGCTCTGTTCCTCTTCGATTTTCGTATTTGAACTCACACATTCTGCCGATGATGATGTTGGGTCTTTTATAGGGTTCGTTACCCTATTTTCTCGTTCGTCTGATAATTACATATTTGTTGCTTTGATCGTTCGATCTGGTATTGATGCTTGAGATTTTCACTGACCAATTCAAATTGCTTGGCTACCACGGTTTTGAATTGTGACTTGTTCAATTTGCTTGATGCGCACGGCTTTCATGTGAACTGCGGGTTTGACTTTCTGCATTGACTTTGAATTTTGAGATGTTTCGATTTTTACCGTGAATCATTGTTATTATTTCTGCTGCATACATGTATTTCTATAGCTTGATCGTTGTTCATCTTGTAGTCTTCGTCTCTGGCCTTCTTCTTTGGCCTCCACTTGAACATTGCTCGTTGTTTACTGAATCTTGACAGTCAAGTTGCACACTTTAGCTTTGTTTGTTGCAGTATTCATTGTTGTTGTGTTCCTCACTGATGCATTGTTGTAACTGGTTTATTGATGCATTCATTGTAGCTCCATCTTGACTTGGCTTGACACCTTGATTACCACTTGATGTTGAACTCGGTCTTCACTGATCATGTTTACTCCAGCCATTTGATTTGAACTTGTAAATTTTGACTTTGTTTTAAAAAATTGTTACATGACTTCGCTGTGTAGTTTGCACATATTGATTCCATTCATGTTGTTGGACTGGACATTACTGGTTGCTTTGGGATTTAACTTGAGCTTTGTACATCCACTCTTGATACTGCACTGTTCACTGTTGCACTCGAGTTTGTAGCTTGCCACTGACTTGTTTGTTGCATTGCTGTTATTGTATTCACTTCATGTTTGCATGAGCTCTGTTCATTTGCACTTGCAGTTGGTCACTTGATTCAGTTGTGTTGGAACTTGTACTTGTGATTACTGAAGCATTTGGAATTGGTCTGTTGTGTCCTCTGTATGCTACGGCTCCGACCATCTGATTGTTGCATTGTATGTGGCTGTTTCATTGGCATGCTACTGAATGGTCTGACTTGTATGTTGATATTGTGGTATACTTGAGCTTCAGTAGTTGTACTCTGGTTGGTCATTGTTGCATTACTGTACTTGGTTAAATTCATTGCTGAGTTGATCATTTTTCTGGTTTTGATCAATGCTCGGTCATGTTGCATATTGGACAATTGTGTACTTGACTGTTGCTTGATTTTCCTGTTGAGACCTCTGCACTGTGCCTTGTACTTGTGGTCTGCCTTGAGTTGAATCCCGTGTGTTATTTGGGTTTGACCCTGTGCTGAATTGTTAGCAGTGCTTTTGTTTGATTTGTGCACACAAGTTGGCGGGGCAGTGCACATGTGTACAAATGTATACGTGTGTACTGCAGCCACTTATGTACAACCTGTCCCTGATAAAATGCTGATATGCACAGATACAATCAATGACGAACAACCCAAATAAATGAGGCAAACAATGTTTTCAAAAATCATGTTTCATTTTATATTGCAAAACTATTTCTTTTTCAATTTTACCACGTTAGTTTATATTTTTGCAGATCGCTCAGATGCTGGATTCAAACTGGAATGCGTTGAAGATAAATACGAGTGTGAGTGATATGTAGTGAGGTGCTGATGTAAATGTGAAAAAAAATGTGATGTAATCAAAGTTGTATAGTTATAGTGAGAGCTTGAAATTGTACTATTCAAAAATGTAATAAATATTTATTTGAATAAAATATCTGTTTGAATTCAAATTCTGTGTAATTTATTTTATTCAACAAATATTTATTTAAACTGTGAAAAATAGAATAGTATATTAACAAATACATTTAAATGAAATGTATATATGTTTATCATCATCAAACAAAAATCATATGAGCGCATAGCGCATATTCAACAATCTCCCCCTTTTGATGATAACAAACATATATTTAAGATTTTGAATGTATTAAATGTATTTGATCGTTTAATTTGCTCCCCCTATTTGAATGCTCCCTCTCTACACAATACCCCCCCTACATATATGCATACAAATAAAAATATGTAAATGAGCCTATATGCAAATGGAAAATTATTTGACCTTTGCTTGATTCTATTTGACAAAATCTTAACTTTTCTCTCCCCCTTTTGTTATCAGCAAAAGAATAATAGTGTTATAAAAATAGGGATGAAGTGGCAGACATGAATCAAACATTTAACTCAATTGAATATAAATATCAAATTTCAATAAAACTCAAACTAAAATCATAATTACCCTTGTCAGGTGCATATTCCACTTTCAGAAGTGATGGGGATAAAATCATCGAAAATCCATATAGTTCTGTCTATTTGTGGTATATTTATTTCAGGAAATTTGAATATCTACTAACCATGCATAACCGTTAGGACTTTTAAATGAGATTAGTAGTATTCCAATTTAATTTAAAAAAAATGAAATCAAGTATCTTCTAACCACGCATGACCGTGAGGACTTTTAAATGGGATTAGAATCAACTTGTCTATTTAATCAATTAATTTTGATATGCGTTCCATACATGCATAACTATGAGGACTTTTAAATGAGCATGGAAGTGCATAATCAAAAATCCAAGTAATTCAACCATGCATAACCGTGAGGACTTTTAAATGAGAGTGAATACTTTGGATATTTATTTTTATTGCTAAATATAATAAATTGAAGCACAAATAATTTCCTTCACAGATTTAAAGATATTGAAGAAAAAATGATTTCCTTTGTAAACTACCACAAATTTACATACTATGTGTAATTTTGATGAGTGATGGTCGATAGAAAGATGATAGAAATAGAAATGATCATGGAATTTTTACCCAACAAAAAGTTTTTATAACTCTTGTTATGAAATTCTAAAGAAATTTTCTAATTATACTTTCTCGAGTTATAATATATGATAAATATCAACATTCATCACTTTTTCAATCACTATTCATCTTTTCGATAATCAAAGGGAGTTGGATTAGTCAAAATAGTCATTTAAAATCAAATTCAAAAATTATAAAATCAATTTTTCAAAAATGACTAATCTGTAAATATGGTCAAACATGATTTTATCGAGGGGGTTTTATTAGAAAATTTTCTGCTGTTTGAAAATTATTTCAAGTGAAGAATATGCGGATATTTTCTTTGAAAAACGATGCAGCAAATGAATGTTTTAAAAATTAATCACGTTACACTAATAATTTTTCTATCAACTATATTACCAGTGTAATCTGCATCTGAATTTCTTTTTCACTCCAAAATATTCACTCGTTGAATTAATTTACAAGGACCAAATTGTGAAGTTTTAACAAGCTATCTCAAAATGAAATTTGAAATGAAGCCATGTTAACACTCAAACAAATATCATAGTGTTAATTTCAAGAACCGTAGGATGAACAGTTATATTCATGAGTAATCAATAGTCAATCAACATCATAATTATTTCAAAAGCAATTTCTTGAAGTTCAACAATTTCTTAAAAAACTTTTTAGCTACTTTCACATGAACTCGTGCAAATTTACAAGCAGTGACCAAAATGTCAAAACAACTATATCTATGTGTAGCATGAGTAACCATCATTTGACCGAAAAAATTTATATGGATTAGTTCAAAGTTGAAAATCTGATTGGCCATCATTTAAGCACAAATCAAGGTCATAAATAAGAACAAGTCAAAAAAAAATCATATCAATTAAAAATAAGTCAGAATTAAAAACTTCATCACATTACTGGCTGATTTAATTCAGATTACGGTGCAGATTATCACATTTAATATATCGTTCAAAAAAACAAATTTACCTGTTTTACCTTTACGATAATTTTTCGTGATTGCCCATTGTGATTCTGTCACCTTTGAACTAGGCTAAGGAACTTTGCTTTGTCGCCCGTTGTGTTTCTGGAACAGCCAAAATCCAGAGAACATTGTTGTTGTTCCTTAGCCTGCCACCACACCTACACAATGAAAGATTTATGTGACCTATTTGTTTTTATAGGTCCATGATTGTTAGTGGCAGAATATGAAACATATGTTTGTAGAGACCCAAAACTATTTATATATGTTCCTTTTGGCACCCAAATTTGTTTGACTTTCAAAGATTTTATATTTGTGCCTTTTGGAACCCAAATTGGTATAGTTTTTACGTGTTTGGGTCTATACCAACAATTATTTTGATTATGTCCAAATTTTCTACAAATCATGCACATTAAATTGACTTGATTAAATTTCGTGTTCTTTTTCCTATGACTATAATTTTCAACATGATGTCCAATTATTTCAGATCGAGCAAAGACACTTTTACCTTTTGCATTATCATCATCTTGTGATTTCCCAAAACCTAGTCCTTTCCTATTGTTAGTAAAAATTTGATTTCCCAATAACATTTTGAAAGATTTTTCTCCTTTTGAAAAGTTATTCAGGGATTTCTCAAGATTTTGGACTTTGGTTTTTAATGTTGAGTTTTCAGTGACAAGTGAGGTGCATCGATTTATAAAATCCTTTTTCCTAGTGTTGATGGTTTCCTTAAGATTCAAGTTTTCATTTTCAAGACTCTCAAAGTTATTCCTAAGTTTTGATAATTCTGAATCTAAAATCTTACATTTTTTACATTCTAGTTTTTGAATATTTTCAAGTTCATTTTTGAACCTAAAATTTTCACGAGCAAATTCTCTCCTATCAGATTTCAGTTTTTCAATTTTAGATTCAAGAGTATCCACTACCTTAGTAAGATCAAGACACATAAAAACTAGATCTCTATAGGAATACTCACCTGCCTCACTAGATTCCTCGGAGCTTGCTTCTGAATCTGATTTCGCCATAAGACACAAGTTAGCCTCCTCTGAGCTGCTATCCGAAGCTTCCTCTCCTTCTTCATCATCCCAAGTCGCTGCAAAAGCCTTCCTTTTCTTTTTCTTTCCTTTGTTATATTTGAGAAGTGGACATTCTGGTTTGATGTGGTCAGGCTTGTTGCAGTTATAACACGTCAGTTCATCATCGGAATTTTCAGAGTCTTTTGACCTATTGCCCTTTGTTTTCTTCTTGCGTGGCTTAAATCTTGATGAGTTTCTAATTTTATTGACAGCCATTGCAAGCTCTTCAATTGGATCTACTTTATCTTCATCGCTCTCTTCTTTGCTCTTTAAGGCAATCGTCTTCTTCTTTGGTTCGGAGTTGTTGCGTTCTTCCTCTGCTTTTAGCTCAAGCTCATATGTCATTAAGTTGCCAATCAACTCCTCCATGCTTAGCTTACTCGGATATTTCGATTCTTGTATTGCTGTGACTTTTGCCTCAAAGTTCATCGGTAAGACTCGTAGTATCTTCCTCACAAGCTCTACCTCAGTGAATACCTTCCCAACCGCTCTAGCATTGTATACCAAGGTTGAAAAGCGTCCAAACATGTCTTTTATGCTCTCGCCTTTGTCCATCACAAAGTTTTCGTATTCATTGCTGAATAGGGCTAGACGAGACTCCTTGACTTGAGAAGTTCCTTCGTGTGTCACCTCCAAAGTGTGCCAAATTTCCTGTGCTGTACAATGAGAAATTCTATTAAATTCATTTTTATCAAGAGCACATATCAAAGCATTCATGGCTTTAGCATTTGTCGTTTTCAGTTTCTTATCGTTAGCATCCCACCTATCCTTAGGTTTAGGAATCTCAGTATCACCAACGATTATAGTGGGAGGTTTATAGCCAGTTTCAATAATATCCAAAACATCATAATCAACAGAACTAAGATAGATACCCATCCTAACTTTCCAATAAGCATAATCGTTCCCGTTAAACATGGGTGACCTAGCAATAGATTGCCCCTCAGAAAAAGCATTATTCGATGAATTCATGACTCTAGAGTTAAAAACAAAAAACCGGGCTCTGATACGACTTGTAGGATCTAGATTAACCCTAGAGGAGGGGGGGTGAATAGGGTTATAGCAAATTTTCTCGATATAAACACAGAAACAAAACGCAGAAATAAATATGCTGAAAAAGTAAATCACACACAAAATTTACCCAGCTTCGGCAACCCCTGCCTACTGCTGCATTCCCAGATTTCTATTAGAATTAAACGGTATCACGCTTACAAACACTCTACTAGACTCGCAGACATTTGCTCCCGCTCACAAACACTCTAATAGACTCGCAAACATTTGCTCCCGCTCACAAACACTCTACTAGACTCGCACACCCTGCTCCCGCCTGTAGAGTTTCGTTTACTCGCAAACTCTGCTCCCGCCTACAATAGAACTTTGTTTACTCGCAAACTCTGCTCCCGCCTATAGAGCTTTGCAAACTCGCATACCCTGCTCACTGAACTAATTCTAACCAGACAATCTGACACTACCTAAACCCTAGGTGGTGATTTACCAAGTTTTGTTTCGTAAAGTAAGAACAAAAACTTAAAAACAGTTTAAAACAACTTAAAAAAAAATAACCCTAATTGAAATTAAACTAAAGCCTTTTATAATAAGGCCGGTCCACTCTTCATTAAACCCGATCACTTCTATGTGAACAAAAATGGCGGCTGCTTCTTTCTTCGTTCCTTCGATCTGAGATATTATGAGAGGCGGCTTTGTTTCGATGCTCTTTAATCTTGGCTATTGCTCGATCTTCGTTGCCCTGGAATTCACGGCTTCGCTTTCTCGTGGTACTGTGATTTAGGGTTTATGGATTTGGGGCTTCGATCCCTTGAATGCTCTGCTTTGCGAATTAGGGTTGAGATGATTATCGGCTTGGCTTGGCTTCGCTTTGGTGAGTTCAATTTCGCTTCAGGTAAGATTTTTAGCTCTGTTCCTCTTCGATTTTCGTATTCGAACTCACACGTTCTGCCGATGATGATGTTGGGTCTTTTACAAGGTTCGTTGCCCTATTTTCTCATTCGTCTGATAATTTCATATTCGTTGCTTTGATCGTTAGATCTGGTATTGATGCTTGAGATTTTCACCGACTAATTCAAATTGCTTGGCCACCACGGTTTTGAATTGTGACTTGTTCAATTTGCTTGATGCACACGACTTTCATGTGAATTGCGGCTTTGACTTTCTGCATTGACTTTGAATTTTGAGATGTTTCGACTTTTACCGTGAATCATTGTTATTATTTCTGCTGCATACATGTATTTCTATAGCATGATCGTTGTTCATCTTGTAGTCTTCGTCTCTGGCCTTCTTCTTTGGTCTCCACTTGAACATTGCTCGTTGTTTAATGAATCTTGACAGTCAAGTTGCACACTTTAGCTTTGTTTGTTGCAGTATTCATTGTTGTTGTGTTCCTCACTGATGCATTGTTGTAACTGGTTTATTGATGCATTCATTGTAGCTCCATCTTGACTTGGCTTGACACCTTGATTACCACTTGATGTTGAACTCGGTCTTCACTGATCATGTTTACTCCAGCCATTTGATTTGAACTTGTAAATTTTGACTTTGTTTTAAAAAATTGTTACATGACTTCGCTGTGTAGTCTGCACATATTGATTTCATTCATGTTGCTGGACTGGACATTACTGATTGCTTTGGGATTTAACTTGAGCTTTGTACATCCACTCTTGATACTGCACTGTTCACTGTTGCACTCGAGTTTGTAGCTTGCCACTGACTTGTTTGTTGCATTGCTGTTATTGTATTCACTTCATGTTTGCATGAGCTCTGTTCATTTGCACTTGCAGTTGGTCACTTGATTCAGTTGGGTTGGAACTTGTACTTGTGATTACTGAAGCATTTGGAATTGGTCTGTTGTGTCCTCTGTATGCTACGGCTCCGACCATCTGATTGTTGCATTGTATGTTGCTGTTTCATTGGCATGCTACTGAATGGTCTGACTTGTATGTTGATATTGTGGTATACTTGAGCTTCAGTAGTTGTACTCTGGTTGGTCATTGTTGCATTACTGTACTTGGTTAAATTCATTGCTGAGTTGATCATGTTTCTGGTTTTGATCAATGCTCGGTCATGTTGCATATTGGACATTTGTGTACTTGACTTTTGCTTGATTTTCCTGTTGAGACCTCTGCACTGTGCCTTGTACTTGTGGTCTGCCTTGAGTTGAATCCCGTGTGTTATTTGGGTTTGACCCTGTGCTGAATTGTTAGCAGGGCTTTTGTTTGATTTGTGCACACAAGTTGGCGGGGAAGTGCACACGTGTACAAATGTATACGCGTGTACTGCAGCCACTTATGTACAACCTGTCCCTGATAAAATGCTGATATGCACAGATACAATCAATGACGAACAACCCAAATAACTGAGGCAAACAATGTTTTCAAAAATCATGTTTCATTTTATATTACAAAACTATTTCTTTTTCAATTTTACTGCGTTTTGTTTCTGTGTTTATATCGAGAAAATTTGCTATAACCCTATTCACCCCCCCTCTAGGGTTAATCTAGATCCTACAGTTTGCACAGCACCTACCTTAGTCGGGTCAACTGAAATGTCATCTCTCGATAGAACATGACCTAGGTATCTTACTTCCGATTGCCAAAAGTGGCACATATAAAAACTTAGCCTTTAAAACATTTTTCCTTAATGTTTCTAACACTAGTTCCAAATGGAGTTTATACTCTTCTTTAGCATTGGAATAAATAAGGATGTCATCAATGAAAACCAACAAGAACTTATTTAGAACATCCCTAAAAACTCGATTCATAAGATCAACGAAAGATGCAGGTGCATTGGTTAGCCCAAAAGGCATAGCCAACCATTCCTAGAAAAGGTCCGGCCCTCTAAAAGCAATTAAGGGTATACTATTGTAAGAGCTCGATTTTTCGATGCTCGAAAATCAACATCAATATGTTCACTGTATCTAATGCCGAACAATCGAATGCCGGAAAACCAAACAATTGGGGGCTAAAGAAGAAGGAGGTAGAAGAAGAAATAGAAACAATATCAGAATCTCACAATCGCAGCGGAATAATATATAATAGATAAATGACTGATCTTTAAACAAAAGAACTATATCTTTTTATACATTACATCATCAGAGTACAACAAAATCTATAGCACACAACTAGACAATTATATTAACTTGTCCTCACAAAAATGACTATGCAATTAATCACACACAGCGGAGTACATCAAATATGTGTGATATGTCTCGCCATCCAGCTCGTCTTCTGAGCTCCACAACATCTTTTCCTGTATTCTATAATACTCGGTCTGACTCGAGCATTATGGTTAAATAATACCCGAGTTAGTTTAGAAAACCAATGTGAGAAAACACACTCAATTGGATTATTAAAGTTTCCAAAATCCTTTGAAATCAAAGGTATCTCGTAAGATCACGCCATAAATAAACATGACAGGTTTTTACCTTACGATAACCAAAACATTTCTTATCCAATCCTATGATATTATAATAGTGTCTATATACAAATACTTAATCAAATAGTCGAAATTATTACATTCATTAAATTCTAGCAATACTAGGTTCTATAATCAAAACCGTAAAGGCACGTTGAGAGAATGAATTTCCAACTAATGACTAGGCACTAGGGTACCGTCTGTCATGGTACCTAGTCTAGATTAGCATGCCGAGGATCCACCCTGATCCCCTGCAACACAAGATGGAAGCTACCCTTTATTGGACAGTCCGAATAAGATCACCTCGCGGTTGGGATCAGCAACTGCCCACGCAGCCGAATGAAAAGGGACCTCTAGACGGGGATGACCTTACCCTAATTGGATGCTACCCACTTAGCCTTGCTGCATATCCGCTGATTTTTAGTCATTCCCAGTTGATGAGGTTTAAGGCTCAACGTTACCTTTTTAGAACACATTCACTTAGAATGCTCATCATCCTCCTGACGATGTTCTGAAAGCAATCGTCCATACAAGTCTATTCTCGGTCCGAACGGGACTGAAGGCACTACTCCTACTACATTCATTTTGGAATCACCCTTAGGATTAGTAGCGATTAGCCCTTGCACTTCAAAGCTCCATCTTCGACTACAAGCTCTTGTCTTCCTCGCAAAAACGTTCAAACCAGATCGAAGTGGTTTTCGAAAAATTAATCCGGATCCCGGTCTCTTCGAAACGACCAGCGCTTTGGCCAAATATTAATAGTCAGTTATTTATCTATCATATAACTTCCACAATAACCATCAGACTTTAAAAAAAATTCCAAGTTATTTATTTCAAAATATCTTCGCAAACTATTTTCCACACTTCAACCCTTTGAAAACAGTTTTCAAATCACTTTCCTCTCGCAGAATAAATTCCCAAATGCTGTTTATTTTTGCTCAAAATTACCAAGTCTAAATACTTTAGATTTGAAATAATTTAAAATCGTGTTACCCAAAAATATATATACTTTAAAACATTTAAAATAAAAACCATTTAAAAGATTCTGTTCAAATTACTTGCTATGAAATTTTATAATAACTTCTCATGTAACACTTAAGCCAAAACAAATTTTAAAATAAATGTTACAAAATCTATATGGGTTTTCAAATAAAAAATCTAGCCAAACTATCTTTAAAATAAAACTACTTTATGAAATATAAATATTAATAATTATCTTTTTAAATCATAATACGAATTAACCATTTAAAATAGTTACTACTATAACTAATTTAATAAATATCTACCTTTAAAATTTTTAACAGCTTAAATAATAATTCTCAAAAACATTCTTTTAAAACAACTTTAAAACTTTTAACTTAAACTTAAAAATCTGCTTGAAAATGTACTTGCCTTTTCAGGGAAATATACTTTTCTTTCACATCTTTAAAAATAAACCACTATTTATTTTTAAAACAAATTACCCAGTTCTAAACACTTAATCAGTTTCAAATTGATTTCAAAACTAACTCCATTTTAAAATAAATCCCTTTACTTTCCAAATTCATTTTGAAACCTGTTAATTCCATATTTTCTTCTATATTTATGATTTAAAATCTTATTTTAAACTGAAATATCCACTTCATGCTTTATTCAAAATTCTATCCTTTTATTTCTTTCCAAACATTTTAAATCTTAAATTTTGAAAATCAAATCATTTAAAATTTTAAACAATATTACTTAAGTCTCCAAAACTCTTTTATTTACATTTATTTAAAATATCTATCTTTATTTCCATACTCAGATTCATTTAATAGAAATTTAAGAATCAAACTTTTATATATTTTTTCTTCAAATTCAATCTTTAATTTACCCAAATTCACTAGATTATTTTACTTAAAATTTCCCTTTTTATTTCCTTTAAAATCCAAACTTATCTATTTTTATTCTCTCAAATACCAATATATATTCAACCATGCCATAACGTTTAATAATTTCAATTCCTAATATGATCAATATAATCATTACAGATTATCACATAAATCACATCGCTGAAATATAAAATAAATTCAATGTTTTGAGGAATCCAGCTGGATCCCTCCAACTTGTATCCCTGCATCCACAGATATTAGCACAATAAAAACACCAATCCCACTTCGAGGTGCTATATCGCGGTATATGGGGTCATCTGCTATTATACGGGGCACATAGGGTCGCATCTGCTATATACTGCGGGAAATAAATCACTCTAATATATACTATATATACTACTACATATATTATCACATTCAGACATTTCACGCAATTAACCAATAATTTAATTTAACTGTTTAAATTTAAACGGAATCCAAATGAGTGAGATTAACTCACCTTTGATCTTATTGTTGCAATTCACACCAAATCAGCTTGTTTCCTTCATGATTTCAGACCTTGAATAAACATCATATGGTTTATTAACATCTGAAATAAACGAATAATCAATTACCATTTTAATATGTTTACTTAACTAACTTTTTTGATTTTAACTAATAATTTCCCTTTTAAAAATCTTCTAGTAACTAAAATAAATTAAATAAATCAATTGAACAAATTACTCACCTTATCAAGTAAATTAAATATGTATATGTATATTTATCTTCCTTTTGAAACTATATATATACTTGTTAAAAATAATATATATAGATTTTAAAAATCTAATTTTTATATAAATCCTTATATTTCCAAATCTATAAAAAAAATTGTTTCACTTATATATATTAAAATATGTATGTGTATTTATATAGATATAGATATATATATTTATATTTATATATTTATTTTTTTCCTGTAAAAATAAAATAGGAATTCTTTGCTGTAATTTTCTTCTTTTTAAAACAAACTTTAGCATACAATTAATTATAGTTCTCCTCTTACTATTTCTAACGTATATGCACATACATATATAAAATCAAAGACCATATACCTTACTGCTCAGAACATCACTCGAGCTCGAAGACGCATCCTTAATCACGAATCGATGGTCACGATTTGAACTTGTCTAATTCCACGCGACTTTGCTGACCCCTCTTGCTATCGCGACCCACAATACCTCATTTCCACCTCCTCAGTCGCCATCGAACGCGTTTGCTTCTGTAGTGAGCGATGCCCCACCATGCCTTTTCGCTCGTATGCCCTAGTTCTTGTGTTCGCGAGCCTCCCATCGAACTCACATGCCTCCATCTTTTAGAATCGCGAGTCGATATGGCTTCCAAAGGAATTCGTGCATTGCTAATCAACGCTGAAGGGCTTGTGATTTGATTTTGAGATTAGAAGAAGGATGGAAATGATTCATAGATTGTAATGACCTGTAAAATTTAACTGGTTTTAATAATGTTTATAATTGAATTTTTGTGAAATTTTAAATAAATGAATTTTGAAACATAAATTTGATATTTGGAATACGTCTATTTAGAGATAGCAAATGACAAATTTTCGTCGAATAGTATAAATGTTCTATCTGTCGCTATTAATTCATTTTAAATCAGTTAATAACAGCTGAATTTAAAAGTGTTCCGAAACCTAAATATGTCAACATGATAAAATTTATTTGGAACATACTGACTCAGACTGCGAAATTTGTTTCGTGAAATTCGAACGTTTCTAGTTCCGTTTAGATTTTTCCATACGGAATAACAATGTATATCAGTACCATTATCGACTATTGATTGGATGATCGTACCAATAATATCTGTGTACCGTTTTGATCATCTCATCGTGTTGATCTCCATGGTATATTCATTTGTGTGTTTCAGAATTTGATGCATGGTGGAATTTTCGAACGGTTAACCGTATCGGGTTCCGTATTTGAGCCTTTTAAATTAGTTGTGTACATTCGTTCACACCGTGATATCAAACTGCCATCCCTTTTTTTGTTTTTTTCCAGAAATTCAAATTGTGACTTTCAATATTCCTACCATTAAATATAATTCCTGGTCCCTTTTTTAGTTTCTCGTCCATTCGTTTGCTGCTTCTTTAATTCTATTTATTATAAGAATTTTTTTCTTAAAATGATAACCCAAGTTGCATTTTTTCATCTGTAGCCATCTTTCTCCTACTTTTGCAACTATCCTTATTTCCCCTTCTTCCCACACATGCATCCTTCCTCCATAACCCAGCAACCTCTTTTCTTCCCTGAAGCATGCCTAGTCTCTTTCATATAAAAAAATCGCTTTAATATAAAAACGAAAACTTATGTTCGTGTGCCAAACTTTTCATTGCAACCTCTACCTCGGCCACCTCACCAAGCAGATCTACCTCCCCAGTTTTCCCCTCCACCAACGCCCTTCCCCTTCACTGTAGCCCACCCCTTAGCTGTTATAAAAATAATAATTCAAGGTACGTATTATATATATTTACAATATCAGAGAATATATCTATTATTGTCATTTTTTTTGCCTTGTGAAACCTCCTCCCTGTTGCTTTATCTTTACTGGAACTTAAGCTTTTCCTTTCTCTATTTTATGGGAAACATTACATATATTATATTTGTATTTGGGTTATGTTATTTGGTTCTTTTTTTATCCCTGTACGTTACATACATATGTGATGTACACAATTTGATTCCAACCGAAGCTTTTGTTTTTTTTTTTTTTTTTTTTTTTTTTTTTCAAAAGAGCTGTTTTTTTTTTGGAGAAAAAAAGCCTTTCTCCGGGAGCTTACAGGAATAAAATAGACATTAAAAATGCCTACGAGAATAAAAGAACAGAAACAAGCCTAACAGGAGTACTAAAGCAGTAGAAAGCACAAGAATCCACTGCCGGTAGAAAACAAAAAGATCCTCCTGAGAACATAGGGGCAACAATCCACTGAACCGCCTATCCCGCTACACCCGATGAAGGTGTAGGCCAGACCACCGTAATAAACCAACCTCCTCCAGAAATAGAAAGCCCGAAACCAACCAAGAACTAAACACCAACAAACAGACAGCCGACGACAAGCTCTACCCAACAGAGGAAGAGGAAAGAAACAACAGTCAAAGGCAATGGTGAAGACACAACCGATCCATCAAGGAAGACGAATCACCACAAAACCTAAACCAGAATCCGCCGCCGGTAGAAAACCAAAAGATCCTCCTGAGAACAGAGGGGCAACAATCCACTGAACCGCCTATCCCGCTACACCCGATGAAGGTGTAGGCCAGACCACCGAAATAAACCAACCTCCTCCAGAAATAGAAAGCCCGAAACCAACCAAGAACTAAACACCAACAAACAGACAGCCGACGACAAGCTCTACCCAACAGAGGAAGAGGAAAGAAACAACAGTCAATGCAGCGGTGAAGACACAACCGATCCATCAGGGAAGACGAATCACCACAAAACCTAAACCTGAAACACTAGCAAATACATCAAAACCGAAAAATAGGGGGGGAGGGGGAACCAGATTGCTGGATGAACGCCAGCAATCCGCCAGGAGGACCTATCCGACGCCAAGTCTGGCGGAACTCGGCGCACAGGAAATGGAAAGAAGACGAACAAAACGATGAGCATAGGAGGTCAAGTTGCCCCTAAACGGTCGACCACGGAATGCTAGGAAAACATCATTCCTAACTTGATGAATAATGGTTGAGGGGATCATCGGAGAATCGTCGAAGGTTGCCTTATTCCGTGCACACCAAATGTGCCAGCAGATAAGACAAGGAACCAGACGATGAATAATCGAACGAAGAGATTTCCCAGAGTTCCGCGTCCACCAGGTAGCCGGTAGATCATTAGCGGATCTGACAACCCCGCGGACAGACAAAAGGTTACTAAAGTAATTCCAGCATGCAGAGGCTGTTGAACTGGCGAAGAAAAGGTGGTTCAAGGATTCAGAATTCCCGATGCCGCAGCATTTGCAACGGGAGACTAAAGGAATGCCTACCCTTTTGAGATTATCATCCAATGGCAGTCCGTCATGCAGGATACGCCACATCAGAAGTGAAACCTTAGGAGGAGAGCGAGAATCCCATATGAAGGAAAATAATGGACGAGTAGGACAAGAAATTCTAACCGAGGACCAAGCTTTCAGGATGGAGAATGGAGCGCCATCCCAGCCCGCCTGGCCTCCATGAGAATCAGCGAAGGTCTTCACAGACTGCATGTGCTTCCAAGTCTCACTAGCATAAGACGGAGTTCCCGAATAGTTGGAACCAACCAGCCTATGGTACTTAGCATGAAGGAAGTTAGCCCATAAGGAGTCATTAGCACCAAATCTGTACCACAGTTTACAAGCAAAAGCAGCACAAATATCCTTAGGATTCCTAATCCCCAAACCGCCCTCGTTCTTGGGACGACAAATAGTGTCCCACGAAACCCAGTGGTGGCGACGGCGATCGTCCTTTGTGCCCCAGAAAAAGGATGAGACCAAAGACCGATACGAGCGGAAGAACGATGATGTAGGGGTCATAGTCGCGAAGACATGAGTGCCCATAGAATCCAGCACAGACTTAATAAGAACCAGACGACCGGCCTGGGAAAGAAGAGTCGCATTCCAGCGACAAATCCGGCCTCTCACCTTGTCAGTTAAGCAGTCGAACAAGGAGTTAAGCTTCCTACCACGGTATAGAGCGATACCAAGGTATGGTAACGGCAAAGAAGCTTCCGTGAAGCCCGAGAAGGTCTCAATCCAAGAGGATCGAGACGAAGAACAGTCCTTAGCACGAACGAAACAACTTTTGGAAGGGTTAACAAGCTGACCAGAGGACCGTTCGTATTGGTGGATGAAACAAATAAGACGACGAACGGAGGAACGACCCCCGTTTGAGAAGATAACAATGTCGTCAGCGAATGAAAGAGAAGAAATAAGAGGACAACCCCTAGGGATTCCAAATCGCTGAATTTGACCAAAAACCGTAAGGGTATGAAGACCGCGAATGAGAACTTCAGCCGCGATCACAAAGAGAGTGGGCGATAGCGGGTCTCCTTGACGCAAACCCCTCCCCGCTTTGAAAAATCCGCTAGCAGAACCATTAATAAGCACAGAGAACCAGCAGTTGGAAATAAGTCTCCAAACTAGGTCGATGATGGTTTCCGGAAAACCGAACGATCTTAAAACTTTGATGACGAAAAACCAGGACATACGATCGTAAGCCTTAGCCATATCCAATTTGAATACAACATTTGAACCCCTAACTTTCCTATCAAGCTGGGAGATCAATTCCTGGGCCAACAGGACGTTGTCAGAAATTAAGCGCCCTTTAACGAACCCCGCTTGAGACGTAGAGATAATACGCTCAAGGAAAGGGGCCAGACGACTAGCAAGGATCTTGCAAATAACCTTGTTCGAGAAGTTGCAGAGGCTTATAGGACGAAAATCCCCACAGGACCGGGGGTTGTCGCACTTAGGGATAAGAAAAAGGTTGGTGGAGGTCCAACCAGAGGGGAGGCAACTTCCGGAAAAAAAGGACCGGACAGCAAGACAAAAATCCGCCTGAATAATAGGCCACGAACAACGGTAAAAAGTACCGTTGAAACCATCCGGGCCGCTCGCACTATCCTTACTCAGGGCGAACACAGAAGCACGGATTTCCTCAGGGGTGGGGAGGACCGCTAGAAGGTCTCTCTCTGGCGGGAGCACCAGCCTAGGAATAAAGGCAAGCAAAGCGGAATCGGTTGTCACCTCGGACGGAAAACCCATGAAGGATTGAAAATGGGCCAAAAGGGTATCTTTCACTTCCTCGGGCGAGGATGCTATAGAGAGATCAGGCCGCAGAATCTCACGAATAGTGAGAATGTTGTTCTTCTTTCGAATGAAGGAATGGAAGAATTTGGAGTTTGCATCGCCGTCAACCATCCATTTTACCCTTGCCTTTTGACGAAGGAATTCATTCTCTATACGAAGCTCCGCAGAGTAGGTAGAATGAGCCAGGGCCCACGCCTCCTTATTGGACGCGGACGGGACCTCATCAAATAAAGATTCGGCTAAGATAAGCGATTCTTCTGCCACCCGGACTCGATCGAAGACGTTCTTGAAAACCTCAGCGTTCCAAACCTTAAGACAGCATTTCAGACGCTTCAGTTTGCGACTGAAAACCGAGCAGGGAGAGGCAATAATGGGAACGGACCAAGAATCATCCACAACTTGGCGAAAAGTGTGGTGCGATCTCCACATGCTCTGAAAGCGGAAAGAAGATGGCCCGGACAGGGAGAAGGGAGAGCAACGAACAACCAGCGGGGAATGGTCTGAGAGGGACCGATGGAGATGAGCTACAGAGAAAGAAAAAGGTAAACCGAACCAATCCTCTGATCCGAAAACCCGATCGAGCCTGGAGAGGATGCGACTAGGGCCCACCTGATTGTTTGACCAGGTGAACGCAGAGCCCACAAAAGGGAGCTCGGAGAAGCCAGAGCTGACAATGAAGGAGTTGAAGTCTGCCATTGCAAGGCGGTTGATGGCAGCTCCCCCTCGTTTCTCAGCCTGGCAGGCGACGATGTTAAAATCGCCGCCCACTAACGAGTTAGCAATACCCAAAGAACCAAGACCAATAATGTCTGACCATAGAGATAACCTCTCCGTACGGTCACAAATAGCGTAAACAGCCGAGAAGAGAAAGGGAGAGCCAAAGGAGGGGGAAGAGCAGATGACCGAAAGAAGCTGAGCAGAGTCAAAAACAGAACGGGCCGAAAAAGATTTGGACCATAAGATCCAAATCTTACCAGAGACATTAGCAAAGCCACCACCAAAACCAAGAGATAACACGGTGCTGGTAATGCCTTCCGGAAGTATGAATGGTTCCAGAAGCGCAACCAAGCCAACCGAGTGTTTTCGGACAATGCGTTTAAGTCTAGCCAAAGACGCATCGTTACCTATACCACGGACATTCCAGAACAGAAAATTCGACATGACTGAAACAGACGGAGCCAAAGAGACAGGCGAGAAACAACAAAAGAGGTGGACAGACCACAAAAGCCGAGAAGACCAGACACGCTCAGACAAGGTACAGAGAGTATCGAGCAGATCTGTCAATCTGCTCGGACGCCGCCATAGAGCGTGTACGGATGGTACGAGGAGTAGAATGGGCCCTACGCGAACGTCGCCGAGACGATCGTATAGGAGAATGATGGGACTGAGAAGAAATCTCCGACAATTCCTCACAAACAGAGACCTGAAAAGCCAGCTGGGATGTCTCAGCAGCCACAGGAGCCGAGTTCCTGGACAAACAATCAAGGCGCTCGTTAAGAAGCGCAATCTCTTCCTTACTCATCAACGGGATGGTAATGGACAGAGAACAAGACGAAGAGGGGATACAGCATGTCGACGAACAGGACGGCATGCTCAAGAGAACAGAGGGATCAGAAATAAAAGAATAAAAAAGCAGACAAGATGGAAGACGAGGAAGGCGAACACCAGACTGCCACCTGAACCAATCAAGGGCGGTACAGGAAGCAGCGAGGCTGGAGACTGGAAAGGTAGGAGAAGAGCCAACGACGCCAGAGACCCGAGCTGCTTCCGACTGAAAGGCAAAACAATAAGGAGAAGCGGAAGGTAAGACGAAGCTGGCCGAACAGGACAGGGACCGGTCAGGTGTAATGAAGCAAATCATAGGCTGCCCCAATTGCTGTTGGAATCTTACCGATGCGATACTGTCACTGATATTACAGTCCCGGAATGTCGGTAAGATTCGCTTGGCGGGCCATATAGAAGGCACAGTAAAACAAAGCAATAAAAGCTGGCAACAATCCAGGCTGGCCGTATAGTGATCACTGGTGATCACTATACGCACAGAGATAGAATACCGCCTAAACCAGTCGCTCCAGGCAAACCGTACCTTCCTATGACGCCAATGAAAAACTGCCGACAACGGAACCCAATGAGAGGACCAGATCACTGAAGGCACAGACCAGCCCTCAAAAAGACACAGCACCAAAACCCAAAACAAAGGGCCATCCGAACCAGACCAAACGGACTCGGTTGTTAAGATACAACCGCAGCCGAGACAAAAGGACAGCATAGCTGACAGAAGCCAAAAGCACTTCCGCAGGCATCCCAACAAACAGGCTGACGCAACAAAAGAACCATACCAACAAGGACCAGACAAGCAAACAGACGAAAAGGAACATGCAGTGAGCACACACCGAAGCGTGTCAAGGCTCACCAAAACACAACCAATATCCACAGCCATCAACTTAAACGAACAGTGCAAATCGACAAAAACAACAAAAAAAGACAGAGATCGAGAAAAGTAAACCTTCCAACACAAAGCCTCAGCAGCCTGGAAAACATATACTGCCGCTGCCCCTGACTGAACCACAACCTTGGTAGGACCCAAAGTCCCATCACCAACCTCATCCAGCCCAGTAGAGATCCCAACCAACCCAGAGGAGAGACCAGGCAATGCCGCAAAAGCAGACAGCATTGAAAAGGGGCAAGGAGATAAAGTGATGAACTCTTTATCTACCTCACCACCCTCAAACGAGCCAAAGCATAGAGCACCAGCAAAAGCATCAGCAAGTGAAGAACAACCCAAGACCGAAATACGAGGCGAGAAAGGAGTGGTGAACTCTCCCCTCTTCCTCTCCTTGAAACCAACAACGCAAGAGTCGACCAAAAGATCACTGCCAGAAACATCACTGAGAGAGCCAAAGGAAAGCTCAGACGAGCCCAAAGGCAGGGAACCCACAGAAGCCCCAAACTCCAATCTGGGCACGAAGCGGGTGGTGAAATCCCGATCTGCCACTGACGACGAACCAAGCAAACAGCGATTCAACCCCTTAAAGCAGGGAGAGATCTCCATAAACAAACCCTCAACCAACAGAAACTTAAATCTTGCCAAATCAGAGAAAGCCCCAATCGAGAACACTTCAATCTCGACCGAACAATCATTCAAAAAGCATACAGACAAAGGAGGAGCCACTACAGAAAGCAAGGCCTCTGCGATGGCGGCGAACGGAGGGCAAAGCCTCACGAAATCTCCTTTAAAGGAGAAAACCCCCAATTCCATAGGAACTGCTGAACGAGAACAGCAACCAACGAGATGCTAACAGCAGAGAGAAGGTACAACTTACAGTCACCAACAAACAGAACTGAAGAGGCGAAGAAGGAATAACGAAAAGAAAAAGACGAGAGGAGGGAGAAGGCGGAATTAGGAAGCCATTATCGAGATTTTTTGACCGTTGTTACTGAAAATACCGAAGCTTTTGTTTCCTTGCATATATGTGACGTATTCGAACCATGCATGCGCTCCGTGCGCGCACACACACATATATGTTGGCAGAAGCTTGTATACATTGTTGAACATATATGTTTTGTTTATTTAATCCTAGCTTTTATATATGTTGTATATATACGTAAGGTTACTATGTATATACTAGTTAGTTATTGGTTTATATATATGGATATATAGTTAGTTATATATGTTTATATATGTCAGAAGCCATATATTTTGTCTGCTGTAGCCACATTTTATATATATCTCTCATTTAAAAAATATATTATTATATATTTTCGGCAGAGAGTATATTTATACAAAATATGTTTGTCGACATCTTGGTATGTTATGTTTTATGTTGTATTGAAAGAAGATTTTGGTATAAATAATATATGTCAGTTTCTAATATATATATATGCTTTCATTTAAGTTATATGTCTTCAGATTATGTATATATTTGATATAGAAGTTGCTGTAGTTTATATATATAAGTAAGCTATATACTATAGTTTATATATATAAGTAAGCTATATAATGTATTATACATAGATTTTTAAAAACATTTCATTTACTATTAAGTTATACATATTATAATAAATTATTTATATTGATTTGATAATAAAAAATGATCTTTATTTATAATCTACGTGTAAGTTGTGCACATGTGTATATACATTTGTTTATATATAAGGAACTTGGTTTTCAATTTTATATCGATATAGTACGTTTGGGATTAACTATTTATATGAAATTAAATATATATTATTTAGATGTATGTTTGATGTTAATATATGGGTTTGAAATGCATGTATATTAAATTCTATTCGTGTTTGAAATACCTTTTATCTTCCTCAATCCAATTCTGATTTGATTTCGTGAATTCCCATTTATCAGTTTTTCCCGTTGAATTCGTGCCCATCTCACTTTGCTTTGGAATTCGTGCCTGGATTTCATAACTCAACTTCATTGTCTATCTCTCTAGCCTCGAAAGATGAGCAATCACTCTCGATTAATATTCTTATATTTAATAAATTTGATTTCAATTGAAACGACAATTGAAATATGCTGATGTTAGTTATTTACATTGCTATATATATGTTATTATCTGTATATGTTCACCTGTGGCATCTGACACCCATTATCTGTTATTTATATTGATGATATATGCCTATTATTATATTATTATCATATCTGTTATCACTCTACAAGTTCGCTGTTAGTATAGATTTCCCTATGGGTTGAAATGCTACATACCTGAACGATCTGTAGAATAGGAGAAAATCGTTATGGGTTGAAATGATAAACTCAAGCGATTTTCATTAAATTGAATCTGGGATTGCAGGTTGAAATGATATATACCCGCCTAAATTTAAATTGCGGATTGAAATGATAAATATCTGTATCCCTTGACCATAGGACAGAAAATTATACAGACACCGCTGGTCTATACATAAATATTTTCAAAATGATTTCTATGGTTTTTGGAAAGAAATATATGGTTTTGTATAAATATTGATTTTAGATATTATATAAATATTATTCTATATATAGTTAAATTCTTAAATTTAAGTTATGTATAAATTTGTTAAATATAAAATAAGTTTAATAATAAAGTTTGATTTTATTAAAATATAATATGGTTAAGTGTTTATTTAAATTATATTTTAATACAGAGTTTATGATGATTTTAATAAATTAAGGTTGAGAAGATGGATTTGAAATTGATCTGAAATTGTATTAAATTAAGAATTATATTTAACTAAAACTGATTTGGAACTTATTGAATTTGAGATTTTAAAGGATATGATTTTATAACTTGATGTTGGTTTAAAGTGATTAATAAATATTTCAAATTTGAGTTTTATTTAAATTATATTGAATTTATTAAGAAAATATTTCCAAACTAAATAATAATAAATTGAATTAAGATATATATATATATATATATATATATATATATATAACTATCACATTTAGTTTGGAAAGTATATATTATTTAAAGCTTTGAAATATATATTTTGAAATGGTTTATTTGTGGTTCAACTCTGTATTAGAAATCGATATAATTTGAATGGTTTATTTAGAAGCTAAATTGGAATTGATGATTTAAGATCTGATTAAATTTGAATTTTGGAGAGTTGATTTGGAATTAATTTGTGAAATTTGAGGAAAACAATTTTATTATATATACTATGTTGATATTTAATCAGTTAATTAGGAAGTATTATGATTTCAAGTATTATGTTTAGAAAGTGTTTTAATTTCAAGTATTTAGCTTCGAAAGTGTTATAACTTTGAAAAATGCTATGATTTTGGAAAACAAAATTATTTGAAATGGAAATGATATCGTATTTGATTTTGAAATGGAAAAAGGATATCATATTTATATGGTTTTTGAAATGGTAACCATATTTTGGTTTTAAAGTATAAACTATTTTGAAATGACCGCGGTGTAATAATAACAATTGCTTGTTTAAGAGACCAGGATCAGAAGTTGTCATACTCTCTACGAACTATGAAAACCACTTTAACAACCGTGTAGGCGGTGGAAGTTCTAGAATGAAGTAGGATGGCGGCGACATTCTATTGAGGTATATACGTGGACCCGACTCCCGTGAGTTGGCATAAGGTGGCTAAAACAGGAGCGATTTTGAGCCAATGAGGTAGCTCCTCTTATCGGATACACTTCTTCGATACCATTCTATTACTTTGTGATTGATTTGGTGCACCTTTGGTTTTTGGGAGTATGGCTCGAGGTGGGCGGTAGTGGCTGCTATGCATTACCACCAGTCCAGATGCGTAATTGGTATATCTACTCTAGCATTGCCTCGTTATGCCGTGTCACCTACCCTAACATGCCTTATAAGATTTTGCTTTGTACCATACTTATGGAGTGCCCTATGACGACACCCAGTACGGGGGAGGGGGGGGGGGACTATGGTACTGTATAGACTATGGGAATATATAAAATGTGTTAAGGGGGACATGTGTAACACCTTAATGCTATTTTGAATATATTATACTTTACTTTAGACATTATTATAATAGCGTATACTACCACATAGTAGGTTGCTTAACGGATCCTTAGAGGATAGTTATCCCAAACATCCTTTGAGTTACTTGTATTTCAGTTGTTATTTCACTTGAGTTGGATTTATTAATATGAGAATGTTAATCCTTACTCGAGTTTTTTGTGTTTTACTTTACGCTCGGGAAATTGAGTGGTTCAACTATTGAGACTCACCTTTGGAGTTGGAGCTTCGCGTGGAGATCCGACTATCGGTCTTGCTTTCAGATATTCAATTGATTCAATTGATATGTTCTGATCTTGTATTTGACTATTGTATTCGAGAATTCCATTGTATCTGATTTAACTCTATTATATATAGTAGCTTCATAAACTACTATTCTTTTGTTTCCATTGCATATTGTTATATTACTCTGTGTCTGTGATCCTGTGATTATTTATTTACTGTATATGCTGAGTTTTTCCAAATATAAATTAATAATCTGGTATTTTGAGCAATTCAAATCCGGCATGTGTGGATGTAATGGTTGAAAATATCAGGTAATTACATTTGGTATCAGAGCTTTGGTTTTAGGCAAAACTCAACATATGGGTTAGATTTAATTACAGAATCATTTTCGTTCAAGCTTGAATTCCTTCTTCTTCGATTCGGCTTCCTTTGAATTTTGAAAGATTCCCCTCGGTTCCAAATTCCATTCTTCTCTCTCCCTATTCGTATTCTTTGATTCTGCTTTGATTCTAGAGCATCCATACCTCCACTTCAAACAATCTCTATAAGAAATTGACGGTCTTACCAATCTTCGAATGATTTGTAAGGGGGTGAAACTCCTTTACAATAGGCATTGATTTACCGGAGATTTCTTTATCCCCGGTTTACGATGCTATATATCATATGCTATGCCTGAATTCTATCTCTTGCGATCGAATATCGATTTGCCTTAGAATTCTGCATCGATCTTATTCTTGAAGTCACGGTTAACCCGGTTAAGGTTGCCCAAGATTTATATAAAATTATCCATCTTTCTATTTTGTTATCTAATCATCTTATCTTTGTTCTGAACCTATCTTCAAATCAAAATTCTCTTTGATTTGGGTCCATCAAATTTGAATCTCGATTCTTGCTTTAAAATCCATTCTTGTATCGTCGAGCGAGGAAGTGTATTTGTAAATAAATATTAGAAATGTTTTATAAATATATAGTGTGTTGTTTGAGTCGTTGATGTTGATTTGGGTTTCCGATCGATTCTTCTTATCAATGCTATCGATAGGATTTCCAAAACACTTGAACAGAACAAACTGACACAATATTGTTTTCAAATTTGGTAAATGGACTAAATTTTGTATGACTATATATTACTTATAAGAAAATTTCTGAATCAAATAGTTAACTAAATTGGACGTTTAAAATAATAATATTTGATTTTCAGTTATTGTTTTATGAACCATGTTTGAAATTTAAAAAAGATTTAAATTAAAAATTTGAGAATTAAATTCCGGTGATTCCAAACTTTAGTTTTAAAGTTTTAAAGGGAATATTATTTAAAAGTATTTTCGAATAGAATTTATTTCTAAAGAACTTTAAATGTGTTAATTTAGTACTCTACCCTATTGTCGTTGGAAAATAATTTCGGTGATGACTACATCATCATGGACATTCATTTTCGAGTTTCGAAGTGGAGAGACCATTCTGTAGCTCTGCTACACTTTTATTTTGGAAATTTAATCGATTTGAAATTTTAAAGTATGACTTCATTTATAATATATATACATCCATATTAGTATATGATTTTAGATTTGATTTGAATATATAGTATATATGTATGTATCTCTAAATGATTTGAGGTGAAATTAGAAATTTAATTCTTAAATTTTATGTTAAAGGATGATTTTAAATAAAGCCAAAATTTTGAATAAATATTTAAACTTGAAATAAATTGAATCAGGAAAATTTAACTTGTATAATATTCAATTACATTCCAATATAACTTACCTAAATCATTTAGAAGTTGAATATGTAATTAAAAAATTTACAATGTAAAATGATGTTAAAAGAATTTATAAATAAATTTGAGTGGTTATAATAAATGTTTTATACTTAATTGTATAATTATAGAAATGTTAATTAAGAAATTGAATAATAGGATAAGGAAATCAAATGGGATAAATAAATGAGACAAATTAGATAAAAATATTTGTTTTAAAAGAAACCTTTTGTATCATATATTAATAACTTGAAATTAAATTAACTTATTGAAATACTTTGAATTTAACATCAATTGTTGAATATAAATTAATTTAAATTGAAATTTATATGGTTTAAAGTAGTTGTTTTATTTTGTTTTTTTTCAATCTATTTTCTTCCTAGTTGTTTTATTCTCATACCTCCTTCCTTTTCGAGGACGAAAAGTTTTGAGCGGGGGAGAGTGTAAGGACCTGTAAAATTTAACCGGTTTTAATAATGTTTATGATTGAATTTTTGTGAAATTTTAAACAACTGAATTTTGAAATGTAAATTTGATATTTGAAATACATCTATCTAGACATAGCAAATGGTAAATTTTCGTCGAATAATATAAATGTTCTATCTATCGCTAGAAATTCAGTTTAAATCAGTTAATAACAGTTGAATTAAAACTGTTCCCAAACCTAAATATTTCAACATGAGAAAATTTATTTAGAACATTCTGACTTAGACTACAAAATTCGTTTCGTGAAATTCGAACGTTTCTAGCTCCGTTTGGATTTTTTCGTACGGAATAGCAACGTATATCGGTACTGATTATCGACTTTTGATTGGATGGTCGTACCACTGATATTTATATACCATTTTGATCGTCTCAACGTGCTAATCTCCATGGTACATTCATTTTTGTGTTTCATAATTTGATGCATGGTGGAATTTGCAAACGGTTAGCTGTATCGGGTTCCGTATTTGAGCCTTTTGAATTACTTGTGTACATTCGTTCACACCGCGATATCAAACTGCCATCTCGTTTTTTTGTTTTATTTCCAAAAATTCAAATTGTGACTTTCAATATTCCCACCATTAAACATAATTCCTGGTCCATTTTTTGATTTATCGTCCATTCATTTGCTGCTTCTTTACTTCTATTTATTATAAGAATTTTTTTTATAAATGACAATCCAAGTTGCATTCCTTTATCCATGGCCATCTTTCTCCCACTTTTGCAACTATCCTCATTTCCCCTTCTTCCCATGCATGCTTCCTTCCTCCATAACCCAGCAACCTCTTCTCTTCCCTGAAACATGTCTAGTCTCTTTCATATAAAAAATGGCCTTTATATAAAAATGAAAACTTGCGTTCATGTGCCGAACCCTTCACTGCAACCTCTACCTCGGCCACCTTACCAAGCATATCTGCCTCCCTAGTTTTCCCCTTCCACCAACGCCCTACCCCTTCACTTCAGCCCACCCCTTAGCTGTTATAAATTTTTTTCAAGGTACATATTATATAAATTAACAATATAAGAGAATATATCTACTGTTGTCATTTCTTTTGCCTTGTGAAACCTCCTCCCTGTTGCTTTATCTTTGCTCGAACTTAAGCTTTTCCTTTCTCTATTTTATGGGAAACATTATATATATTATATTTGCATCTGGTTATGTTATTTGATTCTTCTTTATCCCTATACATTACATACGTATGTGATGTACACAATTTGATTCCAACAGAAGCTTTTGTTTCCTTGCATATATGTGATGTATTCAAACCATGCATGCGTTGTCCACACACGCATACACACACACACATATATACATGCGGGCAGAAGCTTGTATACATTGTTGAACATATATATTTTGTTTATTCAATCCTAACTTTTATATATGTTGTATATATAAGGTTACTATGTGGATAATAGTTAGTTATTGGTTTATATATATATATATGGATATATAGTTAGTTATATATGTTTATATATGTCAGAAGCCATATATTTTGTTTGCTATAGCCACATTTTATATATCTCTCATTTAAAAAAATATTATTATATATTTTCAACAGAGAGTATATTTATACAAAATATGTTTGTCAACATCATAGTATGTTATGTTTTATGTTGTAATGAAAACAGATTTTGGTATAAATAATATATGTCAATTTCTAATATATATGCTTTCATTTCAGTTATATGACTTCATATTATTATATATATTTGATATAAAAGCTGATGTAGTTTATATATACAAGTAAGTTTTATAATGTATTATACATAGATTTTTAAAAACATTTCATTTACAGTTAAGTTGTACATAATATAATAAATTGTTTATATTGATTTGATAATAAAAATTGATCTTTATTTATAAAATGTGTGTAAGTTGTGTACATGTGTATATACATCTATTTATATATAGGGAACTTGGTTTTCAATTTTATATTGATATGGTATGTTTGGGATTAACTATTTATTTGAAATCAAATATATATTATTTTAGATGTATGTTTAATATTAATATATGGGTTTGAAATGCATGTATATTAAATTCTATTTGTGTTTGATATGCCTTTTATCTTCCTCGATCCAATTCTGATTTGATTTCGTCAATTCCCATTTATCAGTTTTGCCCATTGAATTCGTGCCCATCTCACTTTGCTTTGGAATTCATGCCTGGATTTCATAACTCAACTTCATTATCTATTTCTTTAGCCTCGAAAGGTGAGCAATCACTCACGATTAACGTTCTTATATTTATTGAATTTGATTTTCAATTGAAATGATAATTGAAATATTCCACTGTTAGTTATTTACATTGCTATATATATATGTTATTATCTACATCTGTTCACCTGTGACATCTGACACAGTTATCTGTTATTTATATTGATGCTATATGCCTGTTATTATATTATTATCATATCTGTTATCACTCTGCAAGTTCCATGTTAGTTTAGATTTCCCTATGGGCTGAAACGATACATACCTGAACGATCTGTAGAATATGAGAAAATCATTATGAGTTGAAATGATAAACCCAAGCGATTTTCATTGAATTGAATTAGGGATTGCTGGTTGAAATGATAATACCCATATAAATTTAAATTGCGGATTGAAATGATAAATATCTGTATCACTTGACCATAGGATAAAAAATTATATACAGACACCGCTGGTCTATATATAAATATTTTGAAAATGATTTCTATGGTTTTGGGAAAGCAATATAAGGTTTTATATAAATATTAATTTTAGATATTATATAAATATTATTTTATATATAGTTAAATTCTTAAATTTAAGCTATGTATAAATTTGTTTAATATAAAATAAGTTAATAACAAAGTTTGATTTTATTAAAATGTAATATGGTTAAGTACTTATTTAAATTATATTTTGATATAGAGTGTATAATGATTTTAATGAAGTAAGGTTGAGAAGATGGATTTGAACTTGATTTGAAGTTGTATTAAAATAAGAATTATATTTAATTAAAATCGATTTGGAACTTATTGAATTTGAGATTTTAAAGGATATGATTTTATAACTTGATGTTGGTTTAAAGTGATTAATAAATATTTCAAGTTTGAGTTTTATTTAAATGATACTGGATTTATTAAGTAAATATTTCAAAACTAAATAATAGTAAATTGAATTAAGATATATATATATATATATATATATATATATATATATATATATAACTATCACATTTAGTTTCGAAAGTACAGAATATTTAAAGCTTTGAAATATAAATTTTGAAATGGTTTATTTGTGGTTCAACTCTATATTTGAAATCGATATAATTTGAATGGTTTATTTAGAAGCTAAATTGGAATTAATGATTTGAGATCTAATTAAATTTGAATTTTGGAATTCGAGTTGATTTGGATTTAATTTGTGAAATTTGAGGAAAATAATTTTATTTATATACTATGTTAATATTTAATCGGTTAATTGTGAAGTATTATGATTTCAAGTATTATGTTTCAAAAGTGTTTTAATTTCAAGTGTTTAGTTTCGCAAGTGTTATAACTTTGAAAAATGCTATGATTTTGGAAAAAGATATATTTGAAATGGAAAAAGGATATCGTATTTATATGGTTTTTGAAATGGCAACGATATTTTGGTTTTGAAGTATAAACTATTTTGAAATGAATGCGGTGTAATAATAACGTTTGATTGTTAAAAAGACCGGGATCAGAAGTTGTCATACTCTCTGCCAACTCTGAAAACCACTTTAACGGCCGTATGCGTGATGGAGGTTCCAAAATGAAGTAGGATGGTGGTGATGTTTTATTGAGGTATATATGTGGGCCCGACACCCGTGTGTTCGTATAAGGTGGCTAAAACAGGAGCGATTCCGGGCCAATGAGGTAGCTCCTCTTATTGGGCACACTTTTTCGATACCATTCTATTACTTTGTGATTGATTTGGCGCACCTTTGATTTTTGGGAGTGTGGCTCGAGATGGACGGTAGTGGCTGCTATGCGTTACCACCAGTCCAGATGCGTAATTGGTATATCTACTCTGGCATTGCCTCGTTGTGCCGTGTCACGTACCCTACCATGCCTTATACGATTTTGTTTTGTACCATACTTATGGAGTGCCCTCTGACGATGCCCAGTATGTGGGAGATTACGGTACTATATAGACTATGGGAATATATAAAATGTGTTAAGGGGGATATGGTTAATGCCTTAACGCTATTTATAAATATATTATACTTTACTTTAGACATTATTATAATAGCGTATATTACTACATAGTAGATAGTTTAACGGATCCTTAGAGGATGGTTATCTCAAACATCCTTTGAGTTGCTTGTATTTCAGTTTTTATTTCACTTGAGTTGGATTTATTAATATGAGAATGTTAATCCTAACTCGAGTGTTTTGTGTTTTGCTCTACGCTCGGGTCAGACTGAGTGGTTCAGCTATTGAGACTCACATTTGGAATTGGAGCTTCGCATGGAGATCCAGCTTTCAGATATTCAGTTGATTCTAGAGATGTATTCTGATCCTGTATTTGGCTATTGTATTTGAGACTTCTGTTGTATCTTATTTAACTATGTTATATATATATATAGTAGGTTTATGAACTACTATTCTTTTGTTTCCGCTGTATATTGTTATATTACTCTGTATCTGTGATTCTGTGATTATTTATTTACTGTATATGCTGAGTTTTGCCAAATATAAATTAACAATCTGGTAATTTGAGCAATTCGAATCCGACATGTGTGGATGCGAATGGAAGAAGGAAATCATGCCTTTAAAAATCTTGATTTCATTTCCTTCGACCATTAATTTCGATTGAATGAAAAAGGTTTTCATTTTATAAATGAATTTGATTTTTTTTAAAAGATACATGGCTACGATTTTTAAAGGAAGAAGAAGACACGTGTAAATATAAGTGGACAAGTGTTATACTAGGGGAAGCACGTGTTAGATGCATCCATAGTGAATTGAAGGGAAAGCATACATACATACATACATATACATACATACATATATATATATATTTTAAATTTATATCGTTTCGATTTTCGTAACTCACAATCTCGACCTCCAATCGAGATGTGCCGCTAGGCGTTCGTAATGTTATACCCCTATTTTGAATGCAATGGAAAATGTTTCGAGTCCTAATTCGATCAATGAAGAAGATAGCTTTTTGGACCCAGTTATTATATTAAATCTTTGATATAAATTTCAGGACGTTTATCTACCGTACTATTACACGACAGCTCCAAATGCTATGAAAATTGAAATCTGGTAATAATATAATATTACGGCCCAACGGAAATGGTTTCATCGAATTCCTAGACTGTGCCTCAGAAGGCTATTTTTAAATATCGATTTAAACGATATATTTTCGAAACTTAACAAAGCACTTCCAAATTCAATCTAAAGCTTTCATCATCTTTAGTACTATTAATATAAATTTTGTAAGCTTTCAAATTATTTTAACAGGCTTAGAAATTTGGATTCAATAATTTACCCAATTCTCAATTGTTTAATTTAATAATTAAACCACTCAATAAATAGTGACATTTGAAATTCAAGTTAATAATTAACTTTTAAATATTTAAAATAAATTAAATATTCCAATTTCAAATGTCCAAAATTCTGGGTCGTTGCATTCTTCCCCCATAAAATAATTTGGTCCCCGAAATTACTAGTTAGGAGGAATGGTCCATAAGCCGTTAACTATTTATCCCAAAATCAAATGGTTTTTAAACATCTTCCCAAAACAATCTTTTTATTAAAGACACATTAACACTCTTACTAACTTCCCAAACTTAACCTTAAGTTCCAAAAAATATTACTCCTTAAACATTTATTTATAAATTCAAATCCAATTTTTCTCAAAATTTTTCTAATTCTCTTAAATTTTGAAAAATTTCGCCAACGTCTCCTTTGCGCGGCTAGCTCGGCACAACTACAAAATGCCTCTACGGCCCCTCAGATTTCAAAAGAAAACAAAATCCCAAGTGGCAGGATTAGAAAACCATCAAATTTCATATGGCAATTTTAAATACATACCTTTAGTCGAGTAATTCAATTCATCTTCTGAAATCAAAATTCCCAATTTATCCTTTTCCTTTAACACACCTATATAACCTACTTAGCAATAATGTCCAATTACAACATTCAAAATCATTTTATACATTTCTTTACAAAAGTTTTAATATCTATTTTATTCAAGTCCGTATGATGTACACATACATTCATACGCAATACCAAATCCGATCACTCACTCGATCACACAATTTCACTTCCGAACTAGTATCGTCCACCCGGCTTCCTAGTGCGGACTCAGATCTGGTTTCGTGATCAGAAACCGTCATTCTCCTTGCATAGCCACAAACTATGATATAGAATTTCTAGAAACGATCAAAAATCCATATCCAGGGTCCGCCGTCGAAAATCGAGTGAAAAATCCCAACTTGGATCAATATAACTATCTCGAAATTCTATACTCGAATTATGGATCGAATCGCTATGCGAATAAATAATATACGTACATCCTACGTATTTATCTCAATTGATTTAGCTATATCAGCCCTCTTTTATTCACATGTGGTTTCTATACTCATATTCTCAATTATCCTATTTCACTCTTTATCATTCAAAAATTAACTTGGAATATTTTTCCAATACCAATTTTTATTTGAGAATTTCACCATTTACCTTCCTTAAGTTTATTATAAATATTCTATATGCTTTAATATTTATTTTTACTTCACTACATAAGCTTTCACATCTATTCTCATTTAACTTAAAATTCCAATTGCTTGAGAACTCAATTTATCTTCAAATTTTACTTCTATTGACCACCTCTCAATCTATATTTATTTTCCTGGTTATTGTAATTAGCTCCATCCACTAATTCTTTTCCAATCGTCATCAGTTTCAAATATGTTCAACTTATTAATTTAATTTATCAATTCATTTCCAATCTAAATAAAAAATTTACTTCCAAACTTTTATTATTATAGCCTACTACACATTAATTTTACAACTTCACTTTACTTTTCACCATATCATCCTAATATTCAATTTCAATTCCACTTACTTACAATTCATATTAATTCGTTCATTCACAAATTATTTTCACCCTTTATTTCATTTTAGCCCGCTTAGGCTTATTTTCCACAAAGTTCCCTTTTATTTAACTTAATCTAGTTAAATTCCAATTTAATTCAAAATTTTAAACTTTCATAAGCTCTCCAACTTATTTTCACTCCATTTACTAACCTTCTTTAATTTACTTCACTTAATTGGCTTACCCCTCCAACTTATTCTGTTTCCACACTTATTTTAATTTAACTCTTCTTCAAGTTAAATTTTATCCCAACAATTTTTTTTCTTTAAATTTCTATAAGTTATCAAACCCATTTATATTTCCATAAACATTTTTAAATAAACTTCCAGAGTTTAAACAATTGCTTAACATTCAAACATTTTTGAAATCATAAATCATACATACCCAAACCAAATTTTTCCTTGCATTCCAAAATCAAATCAAAATTTTGCAAATAAACACCAAATTCAAAATATTTAGGCAGCAATTCCTCCCTTGGAGACTCGAAAATGAACACCGATGATGTCACGATCATCATCGTGATTATTTTCTAGCAACCGAAAAGATTTCAATGCTTTATTTCTTTGAAAACCCTTATATTTTAAAATTCCAAATATTACCAGATTTCAAATCCAATTCAATAATATTTTTGAATAATATCCTTATTATTCCTCCAAAATCTTTGAAAGTCATTTCCAAACTCAAAAGGGATTAAATTTCTCAAAATTTCAAATCCCAAATCATTTCAATCCATATTCAAAAATTACTCTGGAATTTTTGTTTCATTTTCAATTATAAACCACATTTATAATTTACATTTACAAATCCTATTTTGTTATATAAATTTATTCCTTAACCTTTGGTTATAATTTTAACTTCTAGTTCAATTTCTACATAATAATGATAATAAATTAATATTATCGCTTCTTAACAACAGAGCATCCATATGCTATAATAATTTATGGATTTTTTTCTTTTATATACAAAAATAATCCGGGTAAAATTATTTCATTTACCCTATTTTAAAACAATACTGTGTCGGTTTATCTTGTTTAAGAGTTTAGGAACTCCTATCGATGACATGGCGTCACACATATCGACCAGAATCCATAAACACTCAATCGATAAGTCAACACAATATAAAAAAAAAATTATGTTCACTAACAAATACACGCTCATATCTATTAATATACTCAAACTTATTCTTGAGTACTTACAGACTCAATTTCTAATGAGTAATCCCTATCAGAGCCAAGGTTCTCACTTAACCTTCAGCTCTGATACCACAATGTAACAGCCCGATTTTTCGACGCCCGAAAATCGACATCAATACATTCACTGTATTTAATGCCAAACAATCGAATGCCGAAAAACCAAACCATTAGGGGCTAAAGAAGAGGGAGGTAGAAGAAGAAATAGAAACAATACCGAAATCTCACAATCGTAGCGGAACAATATATAATAGATAAATGACTAATCTTTAAACAAAAGAACTATATCTGTTTACACATTACATCATCAGAGTACAACAAAATCTATAGCACATAACTGGACAATTATATTAACATGTCCTCACAAAACTGACTATGCAGTTAATCAAACACAACGGAGTACATCAAATATGTTTGATACATCTTGCCATCCAACTCGTCTTCTAAGCTCTACAGCATCCTTTCCTGTATTCTATAATACTCTGTCTGACCCAAACATTATAGTTAAATAATACCCGAGTCAGTCTGGAAATCAGCATGAGAAAACAGACTCAATTTGTGATATCCTGGAATTTCAAACAATTTAAAATGTGATAGTTCCCTTTATAAATTGGTAAAATTGTTTTTTTTCAAACAATAATAATAATGTGTTGTTTATATATATAAATTTAAATAGATTTTAAGATAGAATTATTATTTACAAATTTAATAGTGTGTTTGTTTATATATATGAGTTGATTTTAAATTGGATTTTAAAATTTAATTTGAATTTGAATTTAAATTTTGATTTAAATTTGAATTTAAAGGATATATATCTTAAAAATATATTGGATATAAAAATATTTGAATAAGGTTTTTATTAGTATATAATTTTTTTTATATTAATTTCTTTAAAAGAAATTTATTTATATAAATTTAGAAAGTATTTATTAATTAGTAAATAATACAAAAGCTTTAATTTAACATTTAAAAATAAATAAAAATGAATAATTACAAGTGTTAGCCTTTAAATCATGTTAAATACATGTGTAATGAGATTAAAATATGAAACTGAAAAATGTTAACTAATGTAACAAGTGCCATCTTTGTATTTTCATTTTCTTTAAATTTTAATAAATCATAATTTAATTCTATATAAATTCCTATCTACTTTCTTCATCCCTTTTTTTCTATCTTCTCATTTCAAAGCAAAGACTAAAATATGTAAAACATTATTCAAATCCACTAGAAAAATCAAAACAAAGAAGTTCAAAAGTCTGTAAACAAGCCTGTAGATCATTTTATCTTCAACCTATAAAACCTCTTATCTCAAAACTGAGGAATATACAGCAGCAAATCAACTATATTTCAACCTAATCATCAGCAAACAAACTTCAACCTGCATCACAATCAAAGTGTTGAATCATCTCTGCAATTCAAATTTTCCAGTTTTAAAGCATCATTTTTCAAATTCCAGTTTTTCAAGCCCTCTTCCTTTTAAAAAGGTGAGTAAACATTTTATATTAAAAGATTAAGTAAATTAAATTCTATGGCATATGAAGTTCTGAGATGAATGATGCTTTGCTTGTGTGTATATATATGTAAAGTCTCTGTGTATATATGAAGTGTGCATGTCTGTTGTTTGTAAACACCTCTGTTTTTACTTCAAAGCTTATAGTTTTGATCAATTTCAAATCTTTTTATCTATTCACTGTTATGCTTTGGATTTCAAACAAGATAGTTTAGTTTAAACATAATCTAGGTTTTAAAAATAAGTTCAAGTGTAATAAGTTTGAAAAGCCTACGGAATCACGAAAATACAGTAGATTTTTAAAAACATGTTAAAAACCAAACATACCAATTTGATGATTCATGTTTATAGCTTGAATCTACTTTGAAAATTAGGATTTTAAAACAACAAAATTTTTAGAATTGTACTGAGTAAGCATTTGGGGTTTGACCAAAAAATAGGATTTGGGCTTTTTTTGGTGATGGTTGAACCTAGGAATGATGGGGATTTGGCTGAAGCAGGGATGGTGATCGGGGTTGTTGGCAAAAATGGTGGCTGGTCTTATTGACCACCGTGGCGTCGGCAATCGATCATCGTAAGGTTTAAAACTCTAATGGGTTGAGGTCGGATTTTGGTGTACTGCATCACCTTTAGTGATTTGAGTTTCTCGAGACTTTGGGAAATGGCAGCGTGGAGGGTTGGCAAGGCATGGCCGGAGTTGTAGCGTTGTCTGGTGGTCGGAGGCATGGATTCGAGGCATTTTTTGGTGATGGTTTTGTTTCCAGTTTCGACTGCGTTGCTCGATTTTGATCGGTGGCTTGAGCTAGTGGTTTGAGGGTCAGGATCGTGGGTTTAGGAGATCGTGCCGAAGGTGTCGTGGATGGTCGGTTTGGCGTTGATCGGTTCATGTGCATGGTGGTTCTGTGGTATCAGAGGTTTTAGGTAGTGGATTGTCTCGAAGAGGGACTCGGGTGTGTGGGTAGGTGACTCGAGTATATACTCGAGTGGGAACGCGAGTGTTGTCGGGTTTTAAAACTTAACTAAAATCGAAGTTAAAAAAAGAAGGAGGTGGTTTGCTCGGGGAAAGACCCGAGTGGTCTTCGGGTGGAACCCGAAGCAATGAATAGTTTTAAAAGGTTTTAAAACAAGATTTTGAAAATATAAATAATTTAGTTTAAAAACTTTTCTTATAAAAATTTCTTTTATATATAATAAATGTTTTCTTAACATTTGATTAGGAAGTTATAAAATTTGTTAACTTTAATTTGTTAAATTAAAGGATTATTTTATTTTAAAACTTAATTAAATGATTTAATTAAGGAAGTTAATTATAAAGATAAAATGTTTTAAAATTTAATATAATTATGTCATTTATAAAAATAATGTTTTACCTTATGGTTAGTTAAGGTTTTAATGAGTTGAGGTTAATTAAGTTAATTAAGAAATTTAAGTATCATTATTAATTAAATTAATTAATGATGAAGGATTAATAAATTGATAATTAAGGATTAAAAGTTAATTAATTAAAGGTTAATTAATTTGTAATTAAAGATCATTAATTAGATAATTAAAGATTATTAATTAATGATTAGAGATTAATTAATTAAGTTATAATTAGGAATTAAATAATTTAGTCATAGAGATTAATTAATTGATAGTTAAGAATTTATTAATGTAGTAATCAAGGATTAGTTAACTATTAATTAAGGATTGATTAACTAGTAATTAAGAAGTATTTAATTTGTAATTAAGCTTTATTAATTAATAATTAGGGTTTATTAATTAATAATTGAAGGATAATTAATCTGTAATTAAAGATTAATTAAGGATTGGTTAACTGTTAATTAAGGATTGATTAACTGGTAACTGAGGATTAATTAATTTGTAATTAAGTTTTGTTAATTAATTAGTTAATTAAAGATTAATTAATTGATTATAAAAGTAATTAAGGATTAATTAATTTGTATTGAGGAATATTAATTAATAATTAAGGTTTATTAATTAATAGTTAAAGAATAATTAATCTAAAATTAAAGATTAATTAATTGGTTTATGAGGAAATTAAGGAGTGATTAATTAATTAAATGATTGTAATTAATTAATGATTGTTTAAGTAGGATTAGGTGATTAATTCTTAAGTAATTAATTTAATTTAAATTAATTAAATTAACTATAATGTGGATTAACGATTCTTGCTTATGGATAACTGTTTTGAGTAGAATGTCTAGATTGATTGATATCTGTTGTATGATAATCTAAGATATTCTGTGATATGATATTGGATATATCTATGATAAATGTGTGATATTTATCGGTGTTAAATGCTATGTGAATTCAATGTTTTTAAATTAAATTGAATTATTTAACCTTAAACAACTTGACCTTTAAGAAACGTTTGGATTTTGATGAGACCGAGATTGGATATCAAATTTGATTATCATAAAACTATATCGATCCAAGTTAAACGATAGGTCGTGACATCTCAAAGTGAAGATCGAGATGGAGTTTCAGAGTGCAAGAGTTATTGTCGTTATGTAATGACCCGCAAATCCGTACCTCTTGACTCAACACTATCCTCCATCAATCAACTCAAGATGAACGGAAATGCGAACCATTTTGGGTTAAAGAAGAAGAGGTAGAAGAATAGAAAACAAATGACATCAGAATCTAACCATCGTAGCGGAATAAAATATAATAGATAATCACAGAACTTTACATCAAAAACAAATACTATATCCGTTTATACATACATCATTAGACAACATCATCAGAGTTCAACATTTATAACAGACAACTAGATACACAGCGGAACAATAATCAAGTACGGAAATACGTATCGCCATCCAGCTCGTCGCCTGAACTCCACAGCATCCTTTCCTGTATCCTATATTACTCGGTCTGACCCGAGCATTACAGCTAATAACAACCAAGCCAGTCTGGAAAACCAGCGTGAGAAATCACACTCAAATTGATTATTAAAGTTTCAAAATCTTTTTGAAAACAAAAGCATCTCATAAGACCACACCACAAATAAACATGTCGGTTTTTTACCTTACGACAGCTAAAACATTTCTTATTAAAATCCTCTAATATTATAATAGTGTCTATATACAAATACTTATTAAAATAGCTGAAATTGTTACATTCATTAAATTCCAGCTACTAGCCACAGAGTGGGTAATACAAAAAAACTCGTAAAAGGCGCGTAGGGAGAATGGATTTCCAGCTAATGACTAGGCATTGGGGTACCACCTGTCACGGTATGTAGCCTAGATCACCGTACCAAGGATCACTCCCGAACCCCCTGCAACACAAGACCTGGACTATCTCTTACTGGATAATCCCGAGTAAGATCACCCCGCGGTTGGAATCAGCAACCGCACCACTAAGCCAAAATAAAAAGAGACATCTAGACATGAATGACCTCACCCAGAAATGGGTGCTGCCCACCAAGCCTTGCTGCATAACCCCTGATTTTCAGTCATTCCCGGTTGGTGAGGCTTGAGGCTAAATGTTACCTTTTTAGAACATATCCCTTAGAATGCCCATCGTCCACCTGACGATGTTCTGAAAGCATTCATCCATACAAGTCCGTCCCGGGTTCGAACGAAACCGAAGGCACTATTCCTACTGCATCCATTTTGGAATAATCTTCAGGATTAGTAGCGACTAGCCCTTGCACTTCACTGCTCCATCTTCGACTCCGAACTCGTCTTCCTCATGAAAACATATAAACCGGATCGAAGTGGTTTTCTTGAAATAAATCCCGATCCTGGTCTCTTTGAAACGATCAGCGCATTGGCCAATATTGATAGTCGGTGATTTAACTATTAATTAACATTCACAAACATCCATCAACAATAAATAATTTCGCAAATTATTTATTTATCTCAAAATATCTTCACAAGATATATTTTCACTTTCCAATTCCTTTTGAAAATAGTTTCAAATCATCTCCTTTTACGGAATAAAGTTCCTACATATTTTCTATCTCCACTGAAATCACCAAGCATAAAACTTAGATTTTTAAAATAATTTCAAAACACTTTGTTGTAAAATATGCTTTAACATTTAAATTTAGAAAAAAACTACTTCAATACTTAATTAAAAATAATACTTTAGGAATATTTAAAATAAGGTTACTTTATAAAATATAAAACTAGATTTTCCCCTTTAAAACAAAATATTAAGTCCCTTTTTAAATAATTACTACGATAATAGATTTGAAAAAAAAATACGTACCTTGGAATTTAAACATTTGGCAATAATAAATTTCCTAAAACATGCTTTTTAAAACAACATTAAAACCTTAACTAATATTTAAAAATTTACTTTAAAAACGTACTCGGCTATCCAGGGTAATATACTTCTCTTCATATCCTTTAAAAAATAAATCACTGTTTATTTTTTAACAAATGTTCCCATTCCTTTAATAAATTCCCATCATGAATTTTTCTTCCAAATATCCACTGATATATTACTTCACTTTTATAAACCCAGTTTATAAATTTCATAGTCACATTCTCCTTTAAATTTCTAATTTCAAACACTTGAATCAATTTCCAAATTGATTTCCAATTTACTCCATTTTGAAATAAATTCCTTCTTTATCTATTTCAATAAATTTAAAACTTGAATTTTAAAATAAATTCTTTATTCCTTTAAATAATGTCACTTAAGGTTTAAAATTCATTATTTCTCTGTTTATTCAAAATCCCCTTTCCATACTCGAAATTTATTTATTAGAATTTTAAAATCACTTTTATTCTTTTCCAATTCATTCTTAAATTCATTCAAATTTTCTATAATTATTTCGCTTACAAATTCACTTCTTTTATTTCCTTTCCAAAAGTCCAATTTATATATCTTTGGTAACTCATTATACCCAAATATATTCAATCAAACCATAACATCCAATACTCCAATTATCAATATAATTCATCATAGGATATCAATAATCATATCACAGAATATTTAATCAAATCTAAATATTCTGAGGAATCCAGTTGGATCCCTCCAACCTGTTTCCCTACATCCACAGATATTAGCACAATATAAAATACCAATTCCACTTCGAGGTCGAATATCGCAGTATATGGGTTTTAATATAATATCATCTGCTATTATGCGGCACATAGGGTCTCATCCGCTATATAATGCGGGAAATCAATCATTCCAAGATGTATTATATACTATAATATAGCACATTAAATCAATTCAACCATTCAACAAATTATTTAAGTTTAATCGTTTAAATTTTAAATTATTACCAGATGAGTGAGATTAACTCACCTTTGACTAAGCATTTACCATTCACTCAATATTCCCTTGGTTTTCTCGATTTTTGACCTTGAATAGACAATTTATATGATTTATTAATTTTTTTGAAATAAATCGAACAGCTCATTATCATTTAATAAAATTTACTTGACTAACTTTTAAAATTTAAACTAATTATTTTCCTTTGAAAACCTTTTAGTACTAAAATAATTAAATAAGTTTAATAAATAAATCTATCTCCATAATTTATTATTTACAAATAAACTAGTAAGTGAAGATATCTACGTTTATTTATTATTTTTCTCGTTCCCCTTTGAAGCTACGTATATTCTTATAAAATAAATTATGGATGTAAAAAATCTAATTCTTCATAAATCCTATATTTTCCAAGATCTTATATATATATACATATTATTATAGTTAAATTTAAAGAAAAAGTTATACCTTACTGCCTCAAACCACAAGACCACGACAGCTCTTTCGACGGAAGAACAACACATCATCCCAGACGCACGTTTTCCCAAGGTATGTGTGAAGTCGTCAAGTGCCAACCCTTATCTGCCATCGTCGGCACTAGCACATCTCACAGCTTCCTCGTATTGAGCACGACCTTGCGACCAACCCCTCTGACTACAACGCTGCTAGCACCCAAACCTTGCCTCGCCATTGTCACACTGTGCCGCTTCTTGTCGTTCGAACTCGAGTTCGAACCAAGTCAACCCCAAATACCCCGCGTCGCTTAGAACTCTATCGCGAACAAGCTTGCCTCGACTGATTTCGATCGCTCTTCCCATCGTTGCCATCATACGCGAGTTCGAATAGATTGATTTCGAATTAGCTAAAGATGCAAGCGGTAGAGGAATTTAATTCGATTTTGAAGGGAGGCGTTTCTTTTTTTTAAGGCTCGGCTTTGATTTTAAGAAGAGGAAAGAGGGAATAAGGACTGCCACCATTAATGTTTGTGATTTCGTCTCGAAGAAGAAAAGAGGAAAGCGTATGTGATTTAACTGGTAAGGGATGAGTACAAATCTAGGTAGAGTGGCTCGATCAGAGGATAGGGCGACTGTGACGAAAAGGATTTACTTTTTAAGTTTTTATAATATATATATATATATATATATATATAATCAAATATCTCAATTAAGATGACTAGAAATTCCAAACCCCAAACGAGTCGTGCCGCTTGACATTCCTAATGTTATACCTCTATTCCAAACTCAATGGAAAAGGTTTCGAGCCCTAATTCAATCATATGGAGAAGATAGCGTTTGGAACCAGTCATTATATTAAATTTCGATTTAATTATCAGCGCATTTTTCTATCGTATGCTCACACAACAACTCCAAATGCTACGAAAAATAAAAATCCGATAATAATACAATATTACGGATTCAATGGAACTAGTTTTGTCGAATTCCGAGACTGTGCCTCGGAAAGCTATTTTTAAATTCAATTTAAACGATAAAATTTCAGAAATTAACAAAGCACTTACAAATTCAATTTTAACACTCTTACTATCTTCAATACTATCAATATAAATTTAACAAGCCTTTAAATTATTTTTAATAGGTTTAAACTGAAGATTCAACATTTTACCCAACCTCGACTTATTTAATAACTAAATTTACCGAATAAATGGTGATATTTAAATTCAAGTTAAAAATTAACTTTTAAATATTTAAAATCAATTAAATATTCCGGTTTTAAATGCTCAAAGATTCCGGGTCGTCACACGTTAACTCTGAGGGTGATTCCAAAATCAGTTTAACGAGATAATGCCTTCGGTTTCGTTCGAACCCGGAATGAACTTGTATGGATGAATGCTACCAGACCATCGTCAATGGATGGCGATGAGCATTCTAAGATGTGTTCTTTAAAGGTAATTGTAGCCTCAAGCCTCATCAATCGGGAATGACTAAAACAGGGGAGGTGCAGCAAGGCTAAGTGAGTCGCGCTCAAGTATGATAAGATTTTCTCCTGTTTAGAGTCCATTTTTATTCGGTTTTGTGGGGGGTTGCTAGCAACAACCATGGGGTTGTCTTATTTGGGACTGTCCGGTAAGGGATGGTTCCGGGTTTGTGTTGCAAGGGATTGGGAGTGATGCTCGATACGTTGTCTAAGCCACATATTGTGACGGACGGTACCCTAGTAGCGTTGCCATTATATGGAAATTCAACTTCCAATAAGTGCCCTCGGAATTGATTGTCTACCTATGTTTGCTGGATTTTAATAAATGTAACAATTTTGGCTATTTTCTAGTTTATTTGAAAACCCTAGCACTATTATAATATCACTAAATTGCCTATCAAATGTTTTGGTTAGCGCAAGGTAAAAAATTACCCATGTTTATGTGTGGGAAGTCTTATGTGCTACCTTTGTTTTCAAATGATTTTTAAAGCCAAACAACTTTAACCGTTTACCTACACCAGACCCATGTCTGACTCGGAGTTTGTTTCTGTTTTTCTTAAACTCTTGGGTACTCAAATTTTTATGAGTAGCCAAGTAACCAGGTTAGGCTTAACGAATTTTGGAAGCTTGGAGTAGGAGTCTAGACGTAGCTATATGTATCTATCTTTCTGCTGTGTTGTGTCTTTGACTGTTGTATTTTGGAATGTAATGGTTAGATAGGTCTTTATAACTGTCGAACGTTGATGATGTTGTGTAATATGTGTGACTCTAATGTAAAGACTATGTAATAGTTATGTGATATGTTATATTTTGTTCCGTTTCCGCTGTGAGATTCTGATATTGTTTTGTTCTTTCTTCAATCTATTCTATTTCTACCTCTTTCTTTCTTATTGATGATACATCTTTCTGTGGAATGAAAGGTGGGTCGTCACACTTGGTATCATAGTGTAGGTTGAGATAATACCTAGGCTCTGGAGTAGTGTCTACCTTGAGAGCGCGTATTTGTAATTTTTATATAACTATATACCTATCCAAATTTGTTGGGTACTTGTTCGGATTTCCATCATGAGTTCTAGAGGAGCTTCATCTTTCTCTTTGTTAGGTTGACCATCCTATCTTTGTATCTAATCCTATAGGCGGGTAACCAAGTTAGATAAAATCTGTAGAGACTTAAGGCTTTCTTATCTCCCATATAGTTTTTCTTGTGACCCATTTGTATTGGATTTCAAAGGGTTTGACCTTATTCTGGGTATGGATTGGTTGGATAAGTTTAAGGCTGTTTTGATGTGCGAAGAGAGGATTGTGTCTTTGGAGGGAAGGATCGCAAAAGTGACTTGCGATGATTCCAGAGTTCATTTGAGCAATCTTTTGCATGGAATCGAGGCATCTCCAGAAGGCGTAGAGTCCATCGAAGTGGTCAGAGGTTTTCCGAAAGTTTTCGAGAAAGTGAAAGGTTTGCCCCCTTATCGAGAGATAGAGTTTCAGATCGACTTAGTTCTGGGTGTTGTACCTGTTATTCAGCCTAGTAGAAGGATGGCGCCGTAGGAGAGAGAAGAGTTGGTGAAGCAGACCTAAGATTTCCTAGATAAGGTTTGATCCGGCCTAGTTTTTCTAGTTGGGGTTCTGCCGTTGTCTTTGTGACCAAGTTAGATGGGTCTTTGAGGTTCTATGTGGATTTGCTGAACCGAGTTTTTCGGATGTGTTGTATAAGTTTGTTCTCGTGTTCATCAATGATATTCTTGACTACTCTAAGTCTGAAGAGAAGCACAAGTGGCATTCGGGGATAGAGTTAGAGACATTGAGGTGATATGTTTTGAAGGCATGTTCTGAGGGTTAAGTTTTCCAAATGCCATTTTTGGAAATCAAAAGTCTGCAGTTTTCTAGGACTGGCAGCGTACTACAGGAAATTTATCAAGGACTATTCTAAGATTTCTTCGCACTTAACAAAGTTGACTCGGAAAGGAGTAAAGTTTAATTGGACCCCTGAGTGTGAAGAGGCTTCCTTGGATTTGACGGCAAGGCTGACCAGTGCGCCTGTTCTAGCCATTCCTGATGGTAAGAGTAAGTTTGAGGTCTACGGATGCTTGTGGAGTTGGGTTGGGTGCAAGGCGAATGCTCTAAGTAGGAATGCAGTTCTGTGTTTATTGGAAGTTGTTCCGTCTATTCTGGAAAGGATTTCGAATAAGCAAGGATTGGATGGAATATTGAGAGGAATCTTCTTGAGAGTCAAGAATGGTCAGTGTTCCATTTTTGAGATTGAGCTCCAAGGAACATTGAGGATCAATGGAAGGATTTGTGTCAAATTTTGAGGATTTGAAGCTAGAAGTCCTGTCAGAGAGTCATCGCTCCGGGATTGAGCATCCACCCAGGGATTTCAAAGATGTATAAGGATATGAGGAGAGTCTTCTAGTGGCCGAGCGTGAAGAAGGATATAGCTGCTTTTTTCAATGGATGTGTGATCTTTCAGTAGGTTAAAAGTGATCAACAGAAGACCACAAGATTATTATAGCCTTTGGGAGTTCCTAAGTAGGAAATGATTTCTTTGGATTTTGTCGACGGTTTTCCAAGGACCAAAAAGGGAAATGAAGTAATATGGTAATTGTGGAACGGTTAACCAAGAGCACACATTTTATTCTGGTTAAGGCAACCCGTACTAAAGCATCTTTGGTTGAGATTTTCTTGGGGAGATTGTCCGACTGCATGGTGTTCCAGTCAACATTGTTAGCGATTGTGATTCTACCTTCACCAGCAAGTTTTGGGAGGCTCTGCAATCAACTTTGGGTATGAGATTTGAGTTTAAGTTGAGTACAACCTATCATCCTTAGACCAACGGACAAACGGAAAGGCTGAGCCAAATTCTAGAGGATATGTTGAGGGCTTGTGTTTTGGATTTCGGTGGATTTTGGGAGGACCATCTGCATTTAGTGGAATTCTCATACAGTTATCAGGCATGTATCAAGATGGAACCCTATGAAGCTTTATATTGAAGATCTTGTAGGTTTCCATCCTATTGGGTAGAGTCGGAAGATCGTCTTGTTCTTGGTTCAGTTTTTATCCAAGAGGCATGTGCAAAGGTGGAGCTTATCAAGAAGAGAATGAGAGCAGCGCAGGATCGCCAGAAGAAATATGCGGACAAGAGACGAAGACAATTGGAATTTGAGATCGAAAAATTAGTCTTTGTCTAAGTTTCCCCGATTAAAGGAGCAATAAGATTTAGGAGACGGGAAAACTTGCCCCAAGTATATTGGCCCGTTCCGAGTGCTTGGGAGGATTGGTGTTGCGGCCTACAGGATTGAATTGCCAGTCCGGATGGCCGGAATTCACAATGTTTTTCAGATATCTCATCTAAGGAAATACGTGCAAATCGTATCTCTAATTGTAGAGCCAGCGATGCAGGAACATATAGTGATTGAGCCGTACTTATTTGTTGTCAGGCATCCAGTCCAGATTGTTGATCTAGATAAGAAGCAACTCAGAAGCAAGATGGTGTAGCTAGTCTAGGTGTAATGGAGCGAGGATTCCACGGTTTGTCTTGGGAAACTCTAGGTAGTTTTAGGAAGGCTTATCCGGATCTGTTTCTGGATTGTTAGTATTGTTTGTTTGAATGAAATGTTTGTTTGGATGAATTGTTGTTTGGTTGATAGTGTATGGTTGATATGTATGCTACGATTGTTAAATAAAATGTAAATTTTGGATTATATTTTGTTTTAAATTTCGGGGACGAAATTTTTCTAAAGGGGGAGGAATGTGATATCCCAGAATTTCAAACAATTTCAAATGTAACAATCCCCTTTGTAAATTGGTAAAATTTTTTTTTTTTTTCAAATAATAATAATAATGTGTTGTTTATATATATATATATATTTAAATAGATTTTAAGATAGAATTATTATTTACAAATTTAATAATGTGTTTGTTTATATATATATATATGAGTTGATTTTAAATTGGATCTTAAAATTTAAATTGAATTTGAATTTGGATTTAAATTTGAATTTAAAGGATATATCTCAAAAATATTTTGGATATAAAAATATTTGAATAAGGTTTTTATTAGTATATAATTTTTTTATAATAATTTCTTTAAAAGAAATTTATGTATATAAATTTAGAAAGTATTTATTAATTAGAAATAGTACGAAAGCTTTAATTTAACATTTAAAAATAAATAAAAATGAATAATTACAAGTGTTAGCCTTTAAATCATGTTAAATACATGTGTAATGAGATTAAAATATGAAATTAACAAATGTTAACTAGTGTAACAAGTGTCATCTTTGTATTTTTATTTTCTTTAAATTTTAATAAATCATAATTTAACTCTATATAAATTCCTATCTACTTTCCTTTTTTTCTATCTTATCATTTCAAAGCAAAGGATAAAATCTGTAAAACATTATTCAAATCCACTAGAAAAATTAAAACAAAGAAGTTCAAAAATCTGTAAACAAGGCTGTAAACCATTTTATCTTCGATCTGTAAAACCTCTTATCTCAAACCTGAGGAAAATACAGTAGTAAATCAACTGTATTTCAACCTAATCATCAACAAACAAGCTTCAACCTGCATCACAATCAAAGTCTTAAATCATCTCTGCAATTCAAAGTTTCCAGTTTAAAGCTTCAGTTTTCAAATTCCAGTTTTTCAAGCCCTCTGCCTTTTAAAAAGAGGAGTAAACATTTTATATTAAAACCTTAAGTAAATTAAATTCTATGGCATGTGAAGTTCTGAGATGAATGATGCTTTGCTTGTGTATATATATGTAATATCTTGGTGTATATATGAAGTGTGCATGTCTGTTGTTTGTAAACACCTCTATTCTTAGTTCAAAGCTTATAGTTTTGATCAAAAATTTCAAATCTTTTTATCTATTCACTGTTATGCTTTGGATTTCAAACAAGATAGTTTAATTTAAACATAATCTAAGTTCTAAAAATAAGTTCAAGTACAATAAGTTTGAAAAGCCTCTGGAATCATGAAATACAGTAGATTTTTAAAATTATGTTAAAAACCAAACGTCTCAATTTGCCGATTCATGTATATACATGAAATCAAAATTTTTAGAATTGTATTGAGTAAGCATTTGGGGTATGACCAGAAATTAGGATTTGGGGTTTTTCTGCTGATGGTTGAACCTGGGAATATCGAGGCTTTGGTTGAAGCAGGGATGGTGATCGGGGTTGTTGGCAAAAATGGTGGCTGGTCTTATTGGCCATCGTAGCGTCGGCTATCGATCATCATAGCGTTTAAAATTCTAATGGGTCGAGGTCGGGTTTTGGTGTACTGCATCGCCTCTGGTGATTTGAGTTGCTCAAGACTTTTGGGAAATGGCAACGTGGAGGTCGGCAAGGCGTGGCCGAAGTTGTAGTGTTGTCTAGTGGTTGGAGGCGTGGGTTCGAGGCATTTTTTGGTGATGGTTTTGTTTCCAGTTACGACTGTCTTGCTCGATTTTGATCAGTGGCCTGAGCTAGTGGTTTGAGGGTCAGGATCGACGGTTTAGGAGATCGTTGGTGTGCCGAAGGTGTCATGGATGGTCGGAGCACTGGCGTTGATCGGTGCATGTGCACGGTGGTTCTATGGTATCAATGGTTTTGGGTAGGGGATTGTCTCAAAGAGGGACTCGGGTGTTTGGGGTAGATGACTCGAGTATATACTCGAGTGGGAACGCGAATGTTTTCGGGTTTTAAAACTTAAACTAAAATCTAAGTTCAAAAAAGGAGAAGGAGGTGGTTTACTCGAGGCAAGACCCAAGTAGTCTTTGGGTGGAACGCGAAGCAAGAGTTGAACAATTTTAAAAAGGTTTTAAAACAAGATTTTGAAAATATAAATAATTTAGTTTAAAAACTTTTCTTATATAAATTTCTTTTATATATATAATAAATGTTTTCTTAACATTTGATTTGGAAGTTATAAAATTTGTTAACTTTAGTTTGTTAAAGGATTATTTTATTTTAAAACTTAATTAAATGATTTAATTAAGGAAGTTAATTATAAAGATAAAATGTTTTAAAATGTTAATGATAATTGTGTCATTTATAAAGATAATGTTTTACCTTAAGGTTAATTAAGGTTTTAATGAGTTGAGATTAATTAAGTTAATTAAGAAATTTAAGTATCATTAATTAATTAATTTATAGTGCTTTTTAGGTACTTCAAACACTTTAATATCGGACGGTTGTCATGCCTGCGCTCGATATTAGGGTGTGATGGGTAGAGACTTTGTCGAACCTCATCCTCGGGGTGCCTATTTTGTTTTTGTTTTTGTACCTTCATTCTATCACCTGCCAGACATGTTGGCGGCTCCTTATTTCTGTGTTATATATATAGCTATATGTGTGCTCTCCTCTATTCTTAGAGAACCACACATTTCCCTCAAAAAAAAGTATCATTAATTAATTTAATTAATTAATGATTAAGGATTAGTAAATTGATAATTAACGATTAAAAGTTAATTAATTAAAGCATAATTAATTTGTAAGTAAAGATCATTAATTAGATAATTAAAGATTATAAATTAACGATTAGAGATTAATTAATTAAGTAATTAAGTTATAATTAAGAATTAATTAATTTAGTAACTGGAGATTAACTAATTGATAGTTAAGAATTTATTAACGAAGTAATTAAGGATTAATTAACTATTAATTAACGATTGATTAACTGGTAATTAAGAAGTACTTAATTTGTAATTAAGTTTTATTAATTAATAATTAGGGTTTAATAATTAATAATTGAAGAATAATTAATCAAAGATCAATTAAGGACTTTATTAACTATTAATTAAGGATTGAATAACTGGTAACTGAGGATTAATTAATTTGTAATTAAGTTTTATTAATTAATAATTAGGTTTATTAATTAATAATTAAGGGATAATTAATTAGTTAAAAAGATTAATTAATTGATTATAAAAGCAATTAAGGATTAATTAATTTGTATTGAGGAATATTAATTAATAATTAAGGTTTATTAATTAATAGTTAAAGAATAATTAATCTGAAATTAAAGATTAATTAATTGGTTCATCAGGAAATTAAGGAGTGATTAATTAATTAAATGATTGTAATTAATTAATGATTGTTTAAGTAGGATTAGGTGATTAATTCTTAAGTAATTAATTTAATTTAAGTTGATTAAATTAATTATAATATGGATTAATAATTCTTGCTTATGGATGATTGTTTTGAGTAGAATGTCTGGATTGATTGATATCTATTATATGATAATCTGAGATATTTTTTGATGTGACATTGCATATATCTATGATAACTGTGTGATATTTATCTGTGTTAAATACTGTGTGAATTCAATGTTTTTAAATTGAATTAAATTGTTAACCTTAAACAACTTGACCTTTAAGAAATGTTTAGATCTTGACGAGGCCGGGATCAGATATCAAATTTGATTATCCGAAAACCACATCGATCCAAGTTAAATGATAGGTCGTGACATCTCAATGTGAAGATCGAGATGGAGTTTCAGAGTGCAAGGGTTATTATAGTTAACTCTGAGGGTGATTCCAAAATGAGTGTAACGAGATAATGCCTTCGGTTTCGTTCAAACTCGGAACAAACTTGTATGGATGAATGCTATCAGACCATCGTCAATGGAGGACGATGAGCATTCCAAGATGTGTTCTTTAAAGGTAATTGTAGCCTCAAGCTTCATCAACCGGGAATGGCTAAAACAGGGGAGGCGCAGCAAGACTAGTGAGTCATGCTCAAATAGGATAATATTTTCCCCTGTCTAGAGTCCCTTTTTATTTGGCTATGTGGGTGGTTGCTAGCTACAACCATGGGGTTGTCTTATTCGGGACTGTCCAGTAAGGGATGGTTCCGACTTTATGTTGTATGGGATTGGAAGTGATCCTCGGTGCGTTGATCTAGGCCACGTACTGTGATGGGCGGTACCCCAGTAACCCTGCCTTTGTATGGAAATCCAACTTCCAATAAGTGCCCTCAGAATTGATTGTATATCTATGTATGCTGGAATTTAATAAATGTAACAATTTCGGCTATTTTCTTGTTTATTTGAAAACCCTAGACCCTATTATAATATCACTGAATTTTCTATCAAATTTTTGGTTAGCGCAAGGTAAAAAAATACCCATGTTTATGTGTGGGAAGCCTTACGTGATACCTTTGTTTTCAAATGATTTTTAAAGCCAAACAACTTTAACCGTTTACTCACACCAGACCCATGTTCTACCTAGAGTTTATTTCTGTTTTTCCTAAACTCTTGGGTACTTAAATTTTTATGAGTAGCCAAGTGGGTTTGGTTGGAGGAATTTTGAAAGCTTGGAGCAGGAGTCCAGACGTAGCTATATGTATATATATCATTCCGCTGTGTTGTGTCTTTGACTGTTGTATTTTGCAATGTAATGGTTAGACAGGTCTTTATAACTGTCTAATGTTGATGATGTTGTGTAATCTGTGTGACATTGATGGAAAGACTATGTAATAGTTATGTGATATATTATATTTTGTTCCGTTTCCGCTGTGAGATTCTGATATTGTTTTGTTCTTTCTTCTATCTATTCTATTTCTACCTCTTTCTTTCTTATTGATGATACACCTTTCTGTGGAATGAAAGGCGGGTCGCCACACAATTGGATTATTAAAGTTTACAAAATCCTTTGAAATCAACGGTATTTCGTAAGACCACGCCACAATAAACATGCCGATTTTTATCTTACGATAACCAAAACATTTCTTATCAAATCCTCTAATATTATAATAGTGTCTATATACAAATACTTATCCAAATAGACGAAATTGTTACATTCATTAAATTCCAGCAATACTGGGTTCTACAATCAAAACCGTAAAGGTACGTAAGGAGAATTGATTTCCAACTAATGACTAGGCACTGGGGTACCACCTGTCAAGGTACTTGGTCTAGATCAGCATACCAAGGATCCACCATAATCCCTTGGAACACAAGACCGGAGCTACCCCTTACTGAATAGTCCAAATAAGATCACCCCGCGGTTGGGATCAACAACCGCCCACACAGCCAAATAAAAAGGGACCTCAAGACAAGGATGAGCTTACCCTAATTGGGTGCTACCCACTTAGCCTTGCTGCATATCCCCTGATTTTCAGTCATTCCCGGTTGATGAGGTTTAAGGCTCAGCGTTACCTTTTTAGAACACATTCGCTTAGAATGCTCATCGTCCTCTTAACGATGTTCTGAAAGCATTCGTCCATATAAGTCCGTTCCCGGTCCGAACGGAACCAAAGGCACTACTCTTACTACATCCATTTTGGAATCACCCTCAGAATTAATAGCAATTAGCCCTTGCACTTCACTGCTCCATCTTCGACTCCAAGCTCTTGTCTTCCTCATGAAAACGTTCAAACCAGATTGAAGTGGTTTTTGAAAAATTAATCCCAATCCCGGTCTCTTCGAAACGATCGGCACTTTGGCAAAATATCGATAGTCGGTTGCTTAACTATCATATAAAATCCATAATAACCATCAAACTTTAGATAATTTTTCCAAACTATTTATTTCAAAATATCTTCACAAGCTATTTTCCACACTTCAACCCATTGAAAACAGTTTTCAAATCACTTTCTTCTCGCAGAATAAATTCCCAAATATTGTTTATTTCCACTGAAAATTACCATGTCTAAATACTTTAGATTTAAAATAATTTAAAATCTCTTTACCCAAAAATATATATACTTTAAAACATTTAAAATAAAACCCATTTAAAAGACTTTACTTAAATTACCAGTTATGAAATTTTATAATAACTTCTCATGTAAAACTTAAGCCAAAACAAATTTTAAAATAAAAGTTACAAAATTCTATAAGTTTTCAAATAAAAACTTTAGCCAAACTATCTTTAAAATAAAACTACTTTATAAAATATAAATATTAATAATTATCTTTTTAAATCATAATACCAATTAACCTTTTGAAATAATTAATATTATAACTAATTTAATAAATATTTACCTTTAAAATTTTAAACTGCTTAAATAATAATTCTCAAAAACATTCTTTTAAAACAACTTTAACACTTTTAACTTAAACTTAAAAATCTTCTTGAAAACGCACTTGGCTTTTCAGGGAAATACACTTTTCTTTCACATCTTTAAAAATAAACCACTATTTATTTTTAAAACAAATTACCCATTCCTTTATAAATTCCAATCCTGAATTTACACTTCCAAATTATCCTCTGATAAATATTTCACTTTATTTATCAACCCATTTTATATAAATTTCATAATCTCATTCTCCTTTAATCCCAGTTCCAAACACTTAATCAGTTTCAAATTGAATTCAAAATTAACTCCATTTTAAAATAAATCCCTTTACTTTCCAAATTCATTTTAAATCCCATTAATTCCATATTTGCTTCTATATTTATGATTTAAAATCTTATTTTAAATTGAAATATCCACTTCATGCTTTATTCGAAATACTATCCTTTTATATCTTTCCAAACATTTTAAATCTTAAATTTTGGAAATCAAATCCTTTAAAATTTTAGACAATATTACTTAAGTCTCCAAACTCTTTTATTTAAATTTATTTAAAATCTCTATCTTTATTTGCATACTTAGATTTATTTAATAGAAATCTAAAAATCAAACTTTTATATTTTTTTTCAATTCAATCTTTAATTCACCCAAATTCACTAGATTATTTTACTTAAAATTTCCCCTTTTATTTCCTTTAAAAATCCAAATTGTATATTTTCTCTCAAATACCAATATATATTCAACCATGCCATAGCATTTAATAATTCCAATTCCCATGATAATCAATATAATCATCACATATTATCACATAAATCAAATCGTTGAAATATAAAATAAATTCAACATTTTAAGGAATCCAGTTGGATCCCTCCAACCTATTTCCCTGCATCCACAGATGGTAGCACAATATAAAATACCAATCCCACTTTGAGGTGGAATATCGCGGTATATAGGGTCATCCGCTATTATGTGGGACATATAGCGTCTCATACGCTATATAATGCAGGAAATCAATCACTCCAATATATACTATGTATAATACTAATATATAATCACATCCAGACAATTCACGTAATCAACCAATAATTTAAATTTAACTGTTTAAATTTAAATGGAATCCATATAAGTGAGATTAACTCACCTTTGATTTTATTGTTGCAATTCACTCCAAACCGGCTTGTTTCCTTCACGATTTAAGACCTTGAATAAAAATCATATGTTTATTAATATATGAAATAATCGAACAATCGATTACCATTTTAACAGGTTTACTTGTCTAACTTTTTTAATTTAGCTAATAATTTACCCAAATCCTTTAAAATAAATTGAAAAAGTTACTCACCATATCCGGTAAATTAAATATGTATATGTATATTTATCTTCCTTTTGAAACTACATATATACTTATTAAAAATAATTTGTATAGATTTTAAAATTTTAATTTTTATGTAAATCCTTATATTTCCAATTCTATAAATTTCCGTTTCACCTATACATATTAAAATATGCATGTGTATTTATATAGATATGTATATTTATATTTACATATTTATTTTTTTCCTGCAAAAATAAAATAGGAATTTTTACTGTAATTTTTTTCTTCTTTTTGAAACAAAAATTTTAACATACAGTTATTTATATTTCTCCTCTTACTGTTTCTAACCTATACGCATACACACACACAGGTGTGTGTGTGTGTGTGTGTGTGTATATATATATAAAATCAAAGGCCATATACCTTACTGCTCAGAACATCACTCGAGCTCGAAGACGCCATCTTAATCATGAATCGATGGCCATGATTTGAACTTGTCTGATTATTGCCGGGCCCCTCTTGCTACCGCAACCCACAACACCTCGTTTCCACCTCCTGAGTCGCCATCGAACGCGATTGCTTCTACCATGAGCGATGCCCTACCATGCCTTGCCATTCGATCAAGTCCAGATGCCCATGTCCTAGTTCCCACGTTCACGTGCCTCCCATCGAACTCACGTGCCTCCATCTTCTAGAATAGCGAGACGATATGGCTTCCATAGGAATTCGTGCATTGCTAATCAACACTGAAGGAGCTTGCGATTCGATTTTGAGATTAGAAGAAGGATGGAAATGATTCATAGATGAATCTGAAAGGAGAGGAAGAAAGGAAATCGTGCCTTTAAAAATCTTGATTTCGTTTCCTTCGGCTATTAATTTCGATTAAATGAAATGGGTTTTCATTTTATAAATGAATTTGATTTTTTTAAAAAGATACACGGCTACGGTTTTTGAAGGAAGAAGAAGACGCATGTAAATATAAGTGGACAAGTGTTGTACTAGGGGAAGCATGTGTTAGATGCATCCATAGTGAATTGAAGGGAAAGCATATATCTATATTATATTTTAAATTTAAATTGTCTCGATTTTTGTAATTCACAATCTCGACCTCCAATTGAGACGTGCCACTAGGCATTCATAATGTTATACTACTATTTTGAAAGCAATGGAAAAGATTCTGAGTCCTAATTCGATCATATGGAGAAGATAGCGTTTTGGACCGAGTTATTATATTAAATTTTCGATATAAATTTCGTCGCGTTTGTCTACCGTATGATCACATGACAACTCCAAATGCTATGAAAATTGAAATCCAATAATAATACAATATTACGGACCCAATGGAACTAGTTTCGTCGAATTTCGAGATTGTGCCTCGGAAGGCTATTTTTAAATATCGATTTAGATGATATATTTTCAAAAATTAACAAAACACTTCCAAATTCAATTCTAAAGCTTTCATTATCTTTAGTACTATTAATATAAATTTTATAGGCCTTCAAATTATTTTTAACAGGCTTAGAATTTCAAATTCAACAGTTTACCCAATTCTCAATTATTTAATTTAATAATTAAACCACTCAATAAATAGTGACATTTGAAATTCAAGTTAATAATTAACTTTTAAATATTCAAAATCAATTAAATATTCAAATTTCAAATGTCCAAAATCTGGGTCATCACAACTATCCTGCGCTACCCTTAACTGATGGAAACCCATAGCGAGGTCCAATTGGGAAAATACTCTAGTCCCATTAAGTTGGTCAAATGTATCATTTATTCACTGTAACAGATACTTATTCTGAATGGTCTGCTTATTCAACTGGCTATAGTCCACACACAATCTTAAAGAACCATCAGACTTAACCACAAAAACTAGTGCTGATCTCGAACGACTCAGCGTAATCATCCCTCTTCTTAACAAATTGTCCATTCGACTTATTAGCTCCCGCTTCTCTCTTGAGGCCATTCTACATAAGAGTTGAATAACAGGGTTCGCACCGGTAACTAGATCAATACAACATTTCTCGATGGGAAGTCAAACTACTAACCGGCTCAAAAATATCCGAGAAATCTTTAACCACTGATATATACTCTAGCTCTTCTTGGGATGATTCTAAGGAATAAAGGAAACTATTCATACGTTTATCTAGGACCTCACACGATATTCTTTCCAATACCCTACTAGTCTTGGCTTTCAATGCAATTCTCCGATTAATGCAATCAAGGATAGCACTATACTTAGCAAGCCAATCCATTCCAAGCAAAACATCAAAACCTTTAAAATCAAACACATACATGTTCCATGGGAAGAGATGGGTAAGGTAGAAAATTTGTACATTCTTACAAATTAGACATAGACTAATCATACCACTAATGGGATTTGACACACAGATAAGGGTTTTTACAAATTCCGAGGTAAGTTCTAATCTATCTACCAATTCTTTAGAGATGAAACTATGGGAAGCTCCGGTATCAAACAAACTCTAACAAAAATACTATTAATAATTAAAGTACATTCCAAGACTCCCTTCCCTTTATCATCTTCAGAGGTTGAGGGCTCATCCTAAATAGCATAGACTTTAATCTGTTGACCCTTCATTCCCGAATGCGAGGCTTGAGGTTATAATTACCTTTCCTTTAAGCAGACTATCTTGGAATGCTAACACCCCCTTAAAGCAACCAATGTAATGCTAACATTCATCCATACAAATTGTTCCAGGATCAAACAAACATTTAATATTTACTATCTTCCATTTTGGAATCACCCTCAGGAAGAATAGTACATCGCCATAGTGCTTCCTAACAATCCATCGTAAGCGTTATTAGTTTGGAGTGGTTCAGATGAATTATACTTATCTGAAATCGAGGTCTCCAAACTAAGCAATAATTTCCAACCAACTCAATTCTGCCTCTTTTGGAAGTATGTAACCAATATTCAAGTCCTCATCGGAAACTCTAATACACAAAACATACTTCCTAAGTTAAAACAGGTCAAGTTATAAATAGCGGACAATCCGCTACTTATGGTTATGATATAAAGTTTGCATTTGGATAACTATATACTTAATTTAGACATAACACAATAACTTTATTTCATATTTTTTGAGGTTACTTAAGGGTAATTGACAAAAAAAATCCCTTGATTTAAAACATTTTCGAAAAATAAAAACAGTTTTAAACAAAACCGATATTTTAGAAACAAAGCAATTTAAAACCCCTATTTATTACTTAATAATAAGTTAAACCTTTATTGAATAATAATTAATTCTTAATTAAGTCTTAATTACAATCTTTATTAAATTTAATTAATCAGTAATTAATTAATAATTAGTTAAATCCCTTTTATAAATAATTAATAATTAAATATAACTAACCCTTAATTATTAATTAAAAAATAATTAACTTTAATTAACAAACTAATTAAAATTAACTTATTTGATTAACACTTAATTATTAATTACCTTTATCAACCAATGATTGAGTACTAATTACTCGCACTACAATAAAATATGCTTGTTTCAACGATTTTTTACAACGTCTATTTTTATAACGTTGTAAAAAAGCCTTTTTACAACGTTTTCCAAGAAAAAGTTGTGAAAACCTAGTTTTTTACAACGTTTTGCAAGAAAATGTTGTCAAAACCTTGTTTTTACGGCATTTGTGAGCAGACGTTGTAGTAATACCCCTTTAACAACTTTTACAAAAAAGCAGTAAAAACATTATTTTTTACAACTTTTTCCTAAACGTTGTGAATATTAATTTTCTACAATAAATTATTCTACCCGCATGTTGTAAAAAAAGTTTGAGGGAACTTTTACTACAGGCGAATACCATATTAACGCTATTTTCTGAACATTATAGTAATTAATACTTAGTAATTTTTTATTAATAACAAATATATTTACAATTGCTTTAAACATCCACGGCTTATATATAGGTCACTATTTATAATTTTTTATAATTAAAGATTATTTATACATAATTTTAGTTACTAATTTTTATTTGTGATCAATAATTATTTTTATACAATAACAATTTATTAAAATCTCTTTGGCTTTAATGGCCGCTCCCGCCCATCCCCTTTCCCTCTCCCTATCTTTTCAAACAGTCCCTCCCATATCTTCAACTGTTCCCCCTCTCTCTTCTCCATCGGTTCCCCTACCAAACTATCGTCCCACCTTACGTCCGCCTGTTCCTCCCCCACTCAAGCCGAATCCATCATCAGACTCTACTTTTGCTTCCTCTGCCCGGTCCTCTCTATTCAAAATCAAACCTCACAATGCTGGCCAATACTCCCCAATTGACTTTCCTCTTATCTACGATGGGCTTGCTTTGGTTCCTCCAAATGAGGTGATTAAAGCTGGTAATGATATTTCGTGTGAATGGTTAGTAGGTTTCTTTCTCGATAAACTTCTGTCTTTTCTAACTGTTATCAATCATCTGAAGAAGCTTTGGAAGCTTAAAGGCGAAATTTCCGTTAAATCTGATGGAACCTTGTTACTTTTCCATCTGTCTTGTGCTGAGTACAGTAGGAAAATTTTAGAATCTGACCCTATTTTTCTTCTGAACAAAATTTTCATTGTGAAGGCTTGGGATCCAACAATTGGAAACAGCTGCAGTACCATTAGATCAGTACCAGTATGGTTAAAACTAACCAATATTCCCAATTTTGCTTGGTCTCACATAGGCATCAACTGGCTTGCCTCTAGAATTGGAAGATTTTTATGTATGGATTCTTCCAGTGAAAGATTGGAGAGGATTGGTTTTGCTAAGTGCTTGGTAGATGTTACTCCTGATTATCACTTGGTTGATGAGTTTCCCGTTAAATTACTTGATGGATCAATTCAAATGGTGCAGGTTAGCTACCTATGGAAACCTGAAATATGTACTCTCTGTAAGGAGTTTGGCCACTTGAACAATTGTTGCTTGAAGGAATGTGGTGAAAATGATGTTGACGAGGTAGAAAAAGCTACGAAAAAGAGTTTTCAAGAAGGAATAAATACAGATAATGGGGTAGGCAAGCTATAAATAAAAGCAAACAAGTCTGGATGAAGGTTGCTAATAAAAAACCTAAAACCTGAGTAAGCTACACTCAGTTTATGCCTGTACTGAATGAGAACATGGTGTATGATGATAGACATAAGGGTAAACTATTATGTAGCAACAAATGGTGAATGAGAAAAATGGTGAAAAGAGGAAATGATATTTATGTGAAGTTTGTGCACCTGACAAGGATCAGGATTGTGTTATGACATACAACAAATTTGAAGTTTTAAATGATAAGGATGATGCTACAGATGTAGAGATTGAAACAATAGTGGGGAAGATGTTGATGAGGAGGAAGTCATTGTAGTTGAGGAATTTAATTCATATAAAGGAGAAATGACTGATATGCATGTTGGCAATGTACCTTTAGAATGCAGTATTGATGAAGCACAACTTTTGCACTGTCAATCTTTTGTGCATGGTAACCAGTCTTTGCATGCTTCTGAAAATCAGCAGTTTGAAGTAAACCAATCTAACCAAATCAAGCAAATGCATGCTCTTAGGCTAGATTCTGCCCACATTATGCAAAACACTTGTTCCACATCCCAAACAAAATCAAAATCCTCCCCTGATCCCAATCATGAAGAACTTTTCTGTAGTTCACTGAACGACAAATTACTGAGTTAATTTTCTCCATGATTCCTACTTCTCATGCTACAGTTTCTTTACCCACTTCTCTTTCAGCTCCTCCAAGAAAATCTCCCTCAAGTCAACCTTATGTTTTTTTAGGTATCATACCAGGATGGATTACACCACCCTCTTCTCCAAAAGTTCAATCTCATGACAACTATGTCTCATCTAAAAATGACAAATTCAAGAAAAATAAAAAAAATCTAAGAATCAAAACCCATTCATATCAAGAATTCAATCTCCCATAACTAGGAGCTCGAAAGAAGCTGCTCTTTAACTCTAGCTTAATCAATGATACACAATTTTGGTGCATGGAATATAAGAGGATCTTATAACTTCCTCAAGTTAGATCAGGTCAAGCATTTAATCTCTACACATCAGCTATCAATATTTGCCATCCTTGAAACTAAGTTGAATCTTCCCCTAACTATTTCTACTGCTAAGTACATTAACCCTTCTTGGTCCCTTTCTCACAGCCTTCCTGAAGCTAGCTATGGTCGCATTATGGTCTTCCATAATCATGTTGAACTCTCCCTTGATCTCCTTCTTGCTACTCCTCAAATAATGCACTTTCACACAAAGTACTTCAACCCCTCCTCCTATTTCTACATTTCTTTTGTCCACGCTTCAAATTCTCTTGCCTTTAGGTAATCTCTTTTCAACCTTATTCCTGCTCTCTGGCAAGAAACTCATCCTTGGGTAATTGTTGGTGATTTCAACAGTTGCTTCTCCTTGTCTGACAAGCATATGAGACTGCCTCTCATTCCAAGGGATATCCTCCCCTTGAATACTGCCATTGATGATTCTTCTCTAATTCCTATACACAAGGATGGTGCTCTCTTTTCTTGGAATAATAGATCTAGGAGTGGTGTTAGAACCTTTACGAACATTGATCATTCCTTTTCCAACTTTAAAGCCCTTACCACTTGGCCAAATATTTCTACCTTCCCGCCTCATCCTATCCACTCTGGCCACTCTCCCCTCATCATAACCACTGGTAGGCAGCCCTATGGAGCCAAAAGAGGATTTAAATTCTCCAATACTTGGGTCCTTGAACCTGAGTATAATAATATTATAAAGTCAGCTTGGACTAATGATTTTTTTGGAAACCCAATATACATTTTTTGCAGAAAGCTCAAGGCAACTAAAGATGCATTATGGGTTTGGGAAAGATCTAAGTTTGGGTATGGCAATCTCAGATCACCTTTCCTTAAGGACCAGCTTAAGGAAGCTTAGGATTTGATGATGGCTAATCCAGAAAACGTTGATATAGTTGAAAAGGAAGCTGCTCTCTTCATTGACCTCAACCAAGCTCTGGCAGTTGAATATGAGATGAAAAAACACCAACTAAGAATCAAATGGGCTGCTGAAGGGGATAAGAACTCTAAATTTTCCATGCGTCCCTAAAGGTAAAACATTCAAAAGATAACATCAATACCATTTATGATGAAGCAGGAATCTTGGACTCTTCCCCTGAGTAGTTGACAAAGCTTTTCTCCTGTATTTTTTTGCCCTCCTTGGTAATGAAAATAATTTTAACCCTGAGCTGGATCAACTTTCTAACATTTCTCTGCCAAAACTTAATGATGTTGAAGCTGTTAAGCTGGTAGAAAAAGTGACAAATGAAGAAATAAAGAGCACCCATTTTTCTATGAATAAGAGTTCAAGTGGTGAGCCTAAAGGATTCAATGTGGTGTTTTTTACTTCTAGTTGGGATATAGTTGGTGAGCATTTCTACAAGACTGTGCATAACTTCTTCGATAAATTTAATTGCCTGCACCATCTGCATCTTCTTTCAGACCCATTTCCTGTTGCAATTTTGTTTACAAGTGTATTTCTAAAATTATTGCTTCGAGGCTAGTTGCTGTTTTGGTTAGAATCATTTCGAAAAATCAGGTAGCTTTTTTACCCAAAAGAAAGATTCTTCCATGAGCTTCTAAAAGGATATAGCAGTGTTAATGCTACATCGGGAACTATGTTAAAGCTTGATTTAAAAAAGGCATATAATAGTCTTCAGTGAAAATCTGTTGTTAGAATTATGCCTCTCATGGGTTTTCCTAAAGAATTTGTTGCTTGGATTTATGAGTTCATCTCTACACCCTCCTTCTCTCTGATTTTGAATGGTGCTAATACTGGCTTCTTTGCCTCTATGCGAGGCATAAGGCATGGGGATCCTCTTTCCCTCCTATGTTTTTATATTGGTTATGAAAGTCTTTACTTGCTTTTAAGACCATTGTATCAAAACAAGCAGATTCTTTACCATTCCAAATGTAAGGACCTTCAAATAACTTCCCTTCTCTTTGCTGATGACATCATGATATTCACCAAGCCTAACCTACCATCTATTGAATGCATTAAAGGTGCTCTTCATAGTTTCTACTTGATATTAGGTATTGAGCTTAATCTTAATAAATCCAGTATTTTGTTTGCTGGTATTTCTAGCTTGCACAAACAGATTCTCTCTTCCTTCGCTGGAATGCAGTCAATGAATCATGATATGACCTACCTTGGCTTGCCTCTTTGTACTTCATGGGTAACTTAATCGAACTTCCTATCTCTTTATCATAAACTAACTGGTGTCATGGGAATTGGGCAAATAATTCTTGTCTCAAGCTGGCAGACCAGTTCTCATCAAGTTTGTAAGCTTCTCCATGATGGTCTATTGGGCTAGAGCTTTCATCCTTCCTATCAAGCTTTTGAATATGGTAAGAAGAGCCATGATGAGATTTTTCTAGTTTGGTTCTATCCATACTAAGAAGATTGTACCATGTTCTTTCTCTATTTTTGAGAAACCAAAAAGCAAAGGGGAATTGGGCTTGTTTAACATTGCTATTTGGAACAAAGCAGCTTACAGTTATCGTTTTAATGCTCTGTTGCAAAAGAAGGACTCATTATGGGTCAAGTGGACACTCATGCATAATGTTGGAGCTAAGAACTTTTGGCTTATGGAAGTTCCTCTAGCTTGCAGTTGGATATGGAGAAGCATATTGAACTTGAGAAATAGTTTAAAACCTTTTATTCATATCGATCTTTCTGTCAGAAGCACTTGTAGTTTCTGGTATGAGTCATGGATAAGTAAGGGTGCTATCGTGGATCAGAATATTCGCTTCCCAGCAAAAATTTCAATCTGGTATAAGTTCCAATGCTCTGGCTGTTCACTACATTGAAAATGGTGTGTTGGTGCTGCCTTTTTCTAGTAATCATGTTGTCAGAGCCATCTGGAATCAATATGCTGCTAACAAATATGTGTTTCAAGATCATGACTTTATTCTATGGAATGGTAAAGCTCACACTATCTCCTGTATTTATGAAGCTCTTATGGGAATGGATTCTGTGCCCAATTGTAAGTGGAACAAGGTTACATGGGCTACATACTCAACTAACAGTGATAACCTGATGCTTTGGAAAGTTAGGAACAAGGCTCTGTTAACTAGAGATAAGATGATTGGGTTTGGAATGACTGTTCCATCCATTTGTGAGCTATGCAATATTCATGATGAAAGTATCCAGCATATGTTCTTTGAGTGTCCATATGTTCTACATCTCTAGAGTAATATGATGAGTAAAATTGGGATGATGGCTATTCCTCATGTTTCTGCTGCATAATAGGGTTTGATTGAGAAAGCAATTAAGTGGAAGGAAGAGAAAATTTTTCTTTTTTCTTTATCTTGAAAAAGCTGATGAAAATTATTTAGGTTGAAAGAAACAGGAGGTGTTTTGATGGAGCTAAGAGGTGCCATGAAGTTTTATGGTCAGTCTTCAAGCATGATATATTTATAGGAATGAAGACAAGTGTGCATGCTTTTCATGATTATCAGATTGAGCCTTGGATCCCTTAGCTCTTTCTGTTCTCTCCCTATGTTTTTATCTTATTTTTCCTTCTGTTCTTTGTCTCTTCTGTGTGCCTGTTTTTTTCATTTCTTTTTTTTTTGTTTCTTTGCTTTTCTAGTCTCCCTTGTCGTGTAGCTATTTCTATTTAATAAATCTTGTAGGGGTCCAGTTTAACCCCGCTTGCTCTGAAAAAAATAATAATTATTTTTATATTTAATAATTTATTGTAATTAATTGTTAATAATCAGTAAATTATCATTAATATTTATTAATTAAATTTAATAATTAATAAATATCATTAATAATCAGTATCAAATAATTACTATTGATTAACTAAGATTATATATTAACGGTTAATATTCAATTATAACTTAGAAGAAATAAGTAACAAATAATAAATTATAAATAAGAAGTAATATCGAATACTTAATGAGAAATTAATTTATATTAAATAATTAATTATTAGTATGTAATCTTTATTTTTTACTAAGAAATATTTACTTTGTAGTATTTAATATTTAATGAGTATGATTCTTGATCCATGATCCATGTTCATGACTACGCTTCAGAATACCAAAACATCGACACCTCTTCCAGATCCAAATCAAAACCCCCTCCTATAAAAATATTCACGACCACTGTTCGAAACATCCGTACCTCTTCTGGATCTAGATCAAAATTCCATTTGAACAAAACAACCTGCCGTCATGAGTATGATTTCAAATAATTACTATTAGTATTTAATGTTAAATAATTACTGTTACTATTAATATATAATAATTAATTTTATAATTACTAATTACTGACTAGTAATAATTATCTAAATAATTAAAAATTAATATTAATATTTAATGCTTAATTTAATAATTAATAATATTACATAATTAATTATAAAGATTATTATTTAATGTCTAAAAATTGATAAATAATAATAATATTTAATGATTAAGAAGTAATATTTATTATTTAGCATTAACATTTTACTAAATATATTTAATATTTAAAAAATATTAAAATTTATATTAAATTTAAAAATATTATAGAATTTGTAGACAAAATTTTAATTTTTTTGTAAAAGTGTAAAAATATTCATAATATTTGAATACAAAGTTTATTACAAAATGTATTGCAACTTTGTATTGCAACAAAGTATTACATTTTCTTTTAGTCTCCAAATCAAACTTTTTAGCTCCAACCATAAATTTTTTGCTCCGAACAAGTTTTGTTTTCCATCCGTCCTAAATTTTAACTGATATTCGTTTCAATCTCCTTCTCCATTCCAAATCCCTAATTGAGACTAAATCATGTGTGTTTCTTCTTTCATCTGTTTTCTTTTGTCCTTCAAATCTAAATCCCTAGTTATAACTAAATTACGTATGTCTCTCGATTTTAAATCCGTAATTTTCTTTTATCCTTCAAAGTGAAATAAAAAATCAAATTTCCAAAAATAACTCTTCACTCTAAAATCGCTGCCTTTTGAAACGCCGTGAGGAGTCCGATGATTCTCTGAAGCCATGTTTGGATATTTGTTGTTATTGATTCTTTGAAGTCGTTCTGATATCGATGAGAGGCTCCAATTTGATTTGCAATGAGTTAAATGCCTCGCGGTCATTGGATCCGAAGGCTGTCGTAGCTTGACTCATTGCCATCGTCGCTTGTGTGCTTGAAGCGAGAACGCTCGCCTGATATATCGTTTGGGATTAGATGTCAGAGTTTGGATCTGTAATATTGTTGGAGATTGATGATGTTGCAGTGCTTTTATGAGAGATGCGTTCCTGTTGGTAATTTTCTAAAGCTATTTGGAGGTTCATGTTGTGAAGCTTGGATGCCTGTAGAGTTGTGGTTGAATGTGATAAACTATGAGTTGATGAGGGTATTGTGATATTTCTATTGAGCTAAATTAAAATTCAGCTACTTAGTTCTTATCTATCTACTAGTATAATTTAGTCTAAAAATTATTTAGTCTGTGCTTTGTAATTTGCATAACTTTCGAATCTTTTCTTTTAACCTAATCTAATTTATTTTGTAGAAATTCCATTGATGAAAAATAGCTTGAGTGATGAAAATAATAATTTATTAAAGTGGGTGAAAATGAATATAAAACCAAAAATATAAAATAAGCAAATGAAACACTACAAGAAAGGCTTCGATTAGCGACGAAGGGGGGCGACGGCTAAATAAAGCGGCCGTCGCTAGCCGTTGCAAATCGGAATATACAGGTCCTGGCCGAGAGCTCAGATTTCATTCTCCTCCTTCCCCAAATTTTTCCTCCTTCTCCAACTCCGTCGCCCCCCGTCACCCCAGCCGGCGCCCAACCCTTCAAAGCCTCCAAATCACCCAAATTTGTGTCGGTATGCTCCTAATCCCTTGTTTGAATGTAAATTTGATGTTTTTAGGTTTAGTTTAAACCCTAATTCAATTATGATTTGTTGTACAATTTAGATTTGTTGTTAATTTGAGTATTAGTAGTGTTGTTAAATTAGGTATTAGTAGTGTTGTATGTTGATTTGGCAGATTAATTAGTTTATTATCATGAACTTGACTTAAGTACATATTAATTATTTCATCATGATGAAGTTGAATAAATGGTTGATGTAGATAATTAGTGTTGGCGATTAACATGGTTAGTTGTTTTAGGTGAAAAAATAGTGTATATTAATGATTAACTTGGTTATTGATAAATTTACATGAAAGTATTTCATAGTTTATGAAATTGATAAATTACAAATTTAAGTTGTTAAGTAAATTTAAATTGACAAATTTTTATTTAATATTTTTTTTTTATTGTTTTCTAATTATCTATTAGATAATTAGAATTTGTTGTTTTCTAATTATATTCATTGATAATTGTTTTATTTACCCTGTTGATTGAGCGACGACTAGCGACGATTAGCGATTGCCATTTTGATAATTTTAGCGATGAGTCGCAACGGCTAGCGACGGACAAAATGCAAAAGGTTGTATATATTGTAAAAAATAAAGTTTGTACAAAAAATTAAAAAATGAATATGAGAACATTAAAAATTCTGCAAATATATAATTTATTTGAAAAAAATTAGGAAACGACTTTAAAAACAACTGATATTGTACTAAAATCGATTTTGTAAAGAAATTAAGAAATGAATATAACAACAAATAGTCACATAAAATCTATGTCGTTAAAAAAAATAAAGAAATTAATATTGAAGTAAAATTGTTAATTGAATGTTGAACTAAAATTTAAATACACAAATTTTTGAAATAAAATATAAATAGTTGAAACATTGTCAAAATTTGAAAAGAACAATAATATTTGATAAAATTTAAAGAAATTTCTTTATCCCTTAGATTGTCTTTGGCCCCGTCTGGCAAGTGTTGTATACGATCGTTATATGGATGTTCGTTTTGTAACGGAACGGTTATATTCATCTGATACAATATTTGTCGGATTTGTCCCTGTATTGGACAAGTTACAACACAATAAAGTAATTACATATTATAAATCAATTCATTTTAAATGGTTACAAAATTTCGACAGCACTTCCTTTACGTTCCCTGTATACACGCATTTGTGTACGATACAGGGAACATAAGGGAAGTGCTGCTGAAATTTTGTTGAACCGTTTAATCTGAAATGATTTATAAAATGTAATTACATTATTGTGTTTGTAATGGGAAGTAGGATGACTGACCACCGAAGTGAAAATCAAAATACCCAAAAATAAAAAAATAAAGTGAAGTTTATATTTTGATTTTCCTGGAACGATGAACTTTTTACAATGGAGAATGGTTGTAAATTAATCATTTAAATTGTCTAACATACATTTTCAAATCAGGAAAAATATTCAATTATTTTCTCGACCGTACATGGATGTATGAAGTCGGAACTGGAAAGAAAGCATCAATAAAGGAACATTTCTACAACGGTGTACAGGAATTTATTAGATTTGCTAAATCTAATAACCGAAACTATACAGAAATTCGTTGCCTGTGTAGTAAGTGCCAACATTTGAAGCATTGGAAATCGGATATAGTTGAAGTACATTTGTGTCAATATGGTTTCGTGCCTTATTATTATTTCTGGGATCGTCATGGAGAACTTGTTGAACCTACACCTAATACTGAAGTTTTAGAGGACGGTAATATGATGACGAATCCGATAGAAAATATGGTGGATGATGCAGCACGATCAATGTTTCCTACAACGGAAGCTGTCGGTGAAGACGAAAATGTCGAAGAAGAACCGACTGCGGGAGCTAAAAAATATACGATTTGTTGGATTCTGCTAAGAGGCCGTTGTGGGACGGATGTAAAAGCGGAACCGAACTTTCAGTAACCGCTGAATACATAACTATGAAATCAAAATTCAACCTTACGGAAGCTGCATTTACAGCAGCTGTACAAGCTGCAAAACGACACATGCCACCCAACAATCTGATGTGCGATAGTCATTATAAAGTAAAAAAATTGATGTCCGCATTCGGTCTACCGTACGAGAAGATAGATGCATGTGTGAAAGGTTGCATGTTGTATTGGAAAGACGACGTCGACCTCAGAAAATGCAAAATATGTAACGAAGAAAGATACAAACCAAGAAAGAAGAAAGGGAAAGAAGTCCCGTACAAGAGAATGCATTATTTACCCATCACTCCCAGACTTCAAAGATTATATGCGTCTTCTGCTATGGCCTGTCATATGCGATGGCATAGTGTGAGAATAGCGGAAGAAGGAACTTTGATACATCCATCCGACGGTGAAGCATGGAAACATTTCAATAAGACTTATCCCGCATTTGCTGCGGAAAGTCGTAATGTCAGACTTGGTTTATGTACGGATGGATTTTCACCATTTTCACAGTTTGGTAGTAAATATTCATCCTGGCCAATTATCGTTACTCCGTATAATTTACCTCCATGGATGTGTATGAAAACACCATGTATGTTTCTCACCACTGTCATTCCCGGCCCTCATGATCCAACTCAAGGAATTGATGTTTATTTACAACCATTGATCGAAGAGTTGAAGAAACTGTGGAATGATGGAGTCGAAACTTACGATGTATCAACGAATTTTTTTTCCGGTTATTCGCTTCTTTGTTATGGACGATTAATGATTTTCCTGCATACGGGATGCTTTTTGGTTGGAGTACGGCCGGTCGTTTAGCATGCCCTTATTGTATGGAAGAAATACGAGCATTTTCGTTACAATATGGGAAGAAAGTTTCGTGGTTTGATTGTCATCGGTGTTTTCTTCATCCCAATCATAGTTTTAGAAGAGATAAGAAAAATTTCATAGCTAACAGAGAAGAGAATCTGAAACCACCTAAGTTCTGGTCAGGCGAGAAAATATACGAAATTGTAAGAGACTATCCAAAGATACATGAAACTGGAGTCCAGACTGAAATCCCAGGAAAGTCAGACATTCATAATTGGTGCAAACAAAGCATATTTTGGGAGTTACCATATTGGAAAGATCTCTTACTCCGACATAATATTGACGTGATGCACAACGAAAAGAACGTGTTTGATAATCTGTTTAATACAATTTTAAATGTAAAGGGCAAAACCAAGGACGATTTCAATTCGAGGCTTGATATAGAAAACTATTGTAAGCGCCCGGAACTTCATATGAAGCCTAATGACAATAAAAAACCGAAAGCATGCTATGAGCTAGACAATAAGCAAGTAAAAGTCGTGCTAAAGTGGGTGGAAGAATTAAGATTTCCCGATGGGATTTCTTCAAATCTTCGTAGATGTGTTGACTTCAAAAATAGTAAATTGAGTGGGATGAAAAGTCACGATTGTCATATCATGATGGAATATTTACACCCCGTGGCTTTCAAAGAACTGTTGCCCGTAAAAGTATGGAACGTCATAACAGAGTTATGTTTGTTTTATAAACAGCTATGTTCGACAACATTAAAGGTGGACCGTATACGTAAACTTGAAGTAGAAATACCCATATTGCTATGCAAACTGGAGAAAATACTTCCGCCTGGTTTCTTTAACGTAATGGAGCATTTACCTATTCATCTTCCATCCGAAGCACTTCTTCGAGATCCTGTGCAATATGGATGGATGTATCCATTTGAGAGGTATATTAACATATGCAATGTTCATGTCAATTTCAAATTTAAATTTGTATATCTAAATATGTAATAAATATCTTAATAGGTACTTGAATCATCTGAAGAAGAAGATTCGATAAAAAGCCCGAGTTGAGGGTTCGATATGCAAATCGTATCTTGAAGAAGAAGCCTCATTTTTTTTCTCTCACTACTTTAAGGACGATGTGAACTTATCGTTCGTAACTGTTCCTCGAAATGAGGAAGTCGTTGAACAAAAATTTTCTCAAACAATGTTATCTGTTTTTAGACAATATGGTAGACCCGGTGGAAAATGTGTGGAAATATGGTTGGACGATAGAGACCACCATGTAGCGCACACGTATGTTCTTTTAAATTGTATCGAAGTCGCACCATTTGTCAGGTAATAGTTAATTCACTTGTAATTTAGTTGTACGTACATAATAATAATAACACATATTACATATATGCAGTATCTACGAATCACAGTATCCATCTGGCGATCTCAGTAAAGAATTTGCCAAATGGTTTTTGAACTATGTTTATGAGCCAAGAAACTGTGTCGTTGATGAAGGTTTAAGACATCTTGCGATTGGACCGAAAAGAAATGTGAAGACTTATCCAATATTTTTCGTCAACGGGTTTAAGTTCAACACAAAAGATTACGGTGCTGAAAAATTAACAATTAACAGCGGGGTATTTGTCAAAGGCAGTGATGATCCAGATGAGCATTTAAAAGATTTTTACGGCGTCTTAACACATATTCTAGAATTGACATATTATGTTGAACCTTTAGAAAAGGTTTTTTATTTAAGTGCAATTGGTTCAGTAACGTTCCTGGTTCCGGAATCAACGTGCATAAAGAGTACAAACTTATTGAAATAAGGCATACATCACACTACTATAAATACGATCCTTTTGTGTTAGCCAAGCAAGCGTTACAAGTTTATTTTGCTTTGTATCCATCTTTGAAAAAAGATAAAGCGGATTGGTACGCTGTTTTCAAAACGAAACCAAGGTTTACGATTGATGGAAATAATATTCCAAATGAAGCAGCATATCAAGCCGATCTTGAATCAAATACAGAAATAATAATAACTGATGATATTGATGTAGGGCCTTTGAATGATGAATCGAACGTCCTATTTGATGCATTCGAAAGTACCGAAGAAAATGAGATAGAATACGAGACTGAATCTGAATCAGAAAACGATGAAGACTGATCGTTATTGATATAATTGTTATGTGATAGTGATTGAAACATTCGATGTAATAGTAAATTTCTGTAATTGTTCTGTGATGATCATTTAGTTAGTTTTTATCCATTTTTTGTACTAGTAAATTTTTATAATTGTTCCGTGAAAGTGAATATTGAAACATGCTATATAGTTGGTTCTGTGATGATTATTTATATAATTTTTATCCATGTTTTGTACTAGTAAATTTTTATAATTGTTTCTATGAAAGTGATTGAAACATGATATGTAGTAGTGAATTTGTATAATTGTTCTGTGATGATATTGTTTTTCTATATCAGATATGTCTGGCAGGAGACGGAGTGGAGGTGGTGGTGGCACGCCATCCCCATCTCCCGGTGCAGGTGGTAGTGGCACTGCACCGGACTTACGTCCGATTGCAGAAGTTGTTCCTAGAAGTGCTGGGTAAGTATCAATTTTATTTAAAGTATTAGTTTTAAAATCCACTAAACATGTATATCATAACTTTTGCAGTGACTTTGAGGTGGAGCCATCAGATTATATTTTACAGGTTTCGAGGAAGGCTTTTCAGAGCCGGATGCAAGGTTGTTGGCCTCGCTGGGACGACATCCCCCCTCATGTCAAGAACGCCATACAAGCGGATTTACTTGTAAGTAGTAGTTTGAATTTCAGTTGTAAATTAATATAATCTTTATAACTTAAAATTTACAGGCTGCAGTCCGCGTCGACCCTGATGACTTGGATATTTTTTTAAATCACTGGAACAAACGAATGAGAAAAAATTACAGGGATACACTGTCCAAGGCAAAAAATTCAGGGAAAAAGCCAAACTGGATGGGCGAGGGTGTATGGAATGATTTTCTTCAGCTTTGGGATAGTCCGGCAGTAAAAATAAGTAATATATGTTTGCTTTGTTATTTAAATCTAATATAAATCTCGCAAGATTTATACGTGATAATTTATCTTAATTTGTAGGAGCTATCTGCGCGGAACCGGGCAAACAGGAATAAAAATCCTGCATTGCACCATGGTGGCTCCAAATCCTTTCAGGAGCATAAGAGAGAGCTGATAATTAAATTTATAAACTGTGTTTACATTTTATTACAATATTTTATAATCAGATTAGCAATAATATTTATATATTTTCAGGCCGCGAGATACAACCGCGAGCCCACTATGGCCGAGCTGTTCAAGGCCACACATGCCTTGGAGAGGACCGACGAAGAGGGCAATGTTTCGTACGAGTGGACGGATGACAAATCACAATCCGTAATGGTAAATTAATTTACTGTTAATAACAATATTTTGTCTTATTGTATTTTCAAAATTTTGAAATTCGGTTTTTATCGTGTAAAACAATTGTTTGTAATCGCAGGAGAGGTACGAAGCAGAGCGGGCTCGTGTAGCACAGTCCACTGGTCGGGAAGAGCTTACGTTAGAGGAGGCGAACCATATTTGGGATGCTATTATTGACCCGCCTTCTCGGACCAGTCGACGGTATAGCTATGGAAATGTGGAGGTAAATTTTGACATGTACTAATATATAAGTTTAACAATTTTAATAATATTACATATATATGCTAATATATAAATAATTATGAATTATTTTATAGGCCATGAGAATGCAGAGTGCATACAGGAGGTCGCAGCAAGAGGCGGAGATTGCTCAGTTGAGGGCGACAGTTGAAGAAATAAATGATTGGAGGAAGAGTTTCTTTGAGCAACAGCTGGATGAGCGGATTGCGGCCTATTTGCAACAGCATGGGAGGATGCCTGGAGAGGACGGCAGCGATGGCGAGGAGTAGGTATGTTTGTTTGCTGATAGTTTGGTATATACATATTTTGGTTGGTATGGTGTATATATATTTTAGGATATTATGTACATATATTTTGATGACTTCTAGTTGATGTATTTGGTTGGATATTATGTATATATATGTCGGGATATTATGTAGAAATTTCGGTTTACTATTTACATATTCCGATTATTGGATTTGAAAATGAGATTTGGTTGGATTTTATATTGTTTGAATGTATAGTTATGTTATATGATGGATATATGATGGTTATACTTGATGACTATAATGTATAGTGGTTTGGTTCAGACTGGTTGAGGTGTATATGGGCTGTGCATGTGCACTGGAAATTTACCCAGATTAGCGACGACTAGCCACGGCCAAATTACACAGATTAGCGACGGCTTGCGACGGCTAGCGACGGCCAAATTACACAGGTTAGCGACGGCGAGCTACGACTAGCGACGGCATTTAGACGTTGGAAAAATTTCCACGTGGCACATTTGCAGTCACTATTTTGGTGACGGAGCCGTCGCTAAAGCCGTCGCTACACTATTGGGCAACGACATTTATAGCGACGGCTTTTAGCGTCGGCCGGCGACGGCTAGCGACGGTCGGCGACGGCTTTTGGCCGGCGACGGCTAAAAGCCGTCGCTAACTGTTGCCGTTCTTGTAGTGAAAGTAAATATGAAGAAATAGCTATCAAATGTAAATTTGAGAACCGGACAAAAAAGAAAACAATTTGTCTTATCTCAAGCAATGCACCTGCAGAATCTATATTATTTTGAATGTGTTTTTATGATCTTGGATGAGAACCAAATAAAATTTGAAGTTGTTAATCTTATTTTGTAGGTCCTCATATGCTATCAATGTTCTGTGATTGGCAAAAGAATGACAATAGGCGAGTAAAACAAATTAAATGCATTTTGGAGGGGTTGGAAGAGAGCTTGACTACTGCGGGAGTAACTGCCCAGGTATAGTAATATGCGATTATTATTAACATTTATTGTTGTGGTGAGGGTGGTGGTTAAAATTTATTTTAGTTAAAACTTGGTGCTAAGGTTCTACTGTCAGGTACAGATCTATATTCTACTTATGATCAGGCGATTCTAGTCATGTACATTTTAATCTCTAATACTGTACAGTAAATGGATATGGATCGTATCTAGATAAATAATAATGAAATTCTCTACCATTTATGTTGATTTTTTTCTACAAAAGTTCGGTTTTATTCCAATATCAAAGCACCTCACTGTAATTAGAAGGTCTTTATTTATGTCCTAAACATTTGTATACACGAAACTGCTTTCATCTTATGGAACGCAACTTTAACTACTTCCCCTGCACAATTTTATTTACCACAGTTTAAAATATTTCAGGCACTTAAACTTCAGAAGAATAACATAATCATGCTGGCCTTTATCACTTCATTAGGAAAAAATGGCTTTGATGTTCTGTTATGTGCAGCGGCACCAAAAAACCTAAACATTCTAGAGCTGAGCATTTTAGCATAGGAAATGGATGTGAGGAAATATGGAAGTGACATAATAGACTCTCTCCATAAAGAAAGGTTTGTCAATCATTTCATTTTCTTATCAGATGATGGTAGTAGCATATATTGAATTTAGATAGATATACAGCAGTTGCCATGAAAGAAGAGAAAATCTGTAATATTGTTGTAGTCAATACCTTAAAAGCGTTTGTGCAGGCCTCCATTAGATGACAAATTCTTACAAACTTTGTTTTTCTGATCCCTAAACGTATATACAGAAGTCATTAGGTTTTAGTTAATCAAAATTATTAACATTAATTTAAGAAATGTTGTTATGCATTTGTTTTTCTATTCACAGAGGTTCACTAATGAGAGAGGCGCTAATTCTCTTAAACCGGCTAGCATCAAATCCAATTTATGCCAAGGTCACATTGGGTGTGCTGACTAATGAAGCAGCTGCAAGCTTTAACAATCGATGTTATAAATAGAATGTCGAGAAAAAGCCAAACCTATTGGAATCTTGATACTAGTACAAAACTACCAGTCCAAGATGAGATCATTGACTTGGCTGGTATTTTTAAAACTAGAGTTTTTACATTCTTAGACGAAAAAATGTGCAACTATGAAAGAATATGCTAGTATTGCTAGTAGATATGCCGATCAATTTTGGGCATGTGTCAATATTTTGTTTTATTTCACTTACAAGAAAAATGATCAATGATAGTTGCATGTTATGGCCGACGTTTGGTCTGTATAGAAGAAAAGACACTGTGTATATAATGAGAAACATACATTTTGTTGCGAATTTGTAATACTGCCTAGTAATCTTCCTGTTGAATTGTTGTGCTTTCTCCGTTTTGGTGATGGTAGACGTGGAAATAGCAATATTTGTACATTTTTGCTTAATTTCAATATTGAGCTAGCCAAGAGGCTGCACTATGTGTATGACTTTTTATAATCAACTTTTTATAATGTTGCACTAATGTTTTCGCAACATTAAAACTCAGTTATAAACATGTATACTGCAACATCAATAAAAAGTTGTAAAAATTGTTTTACAACGTTTCCAAAATATTGTAATAAACTTTTACACAACAATTTAAAAAGGTTATAAAAGGGCTTTTATATTAGTGATTTATGACATAAGATAACAGTTGCAAAAGAGTTTATTAAAACATCTCAGAAATATTATAGTAAACTTTATTACAACGTTTTCTTACAACTCAATAAAAATGTTGTAAAATATGTCAACCCTATTACAACTTGGCCTAAGAAGATCTTTGCAAAAGCATTGTGAAACCCTATTACAACATTTTTTTGATGTTATAATAAGATGTTTTTGTTGTGATGTTAATTAATTAATTAATTCATCATTTATTAAATAAATAAATAAATATATAATAATTACCTTTTAAATCACTTAATATTAGTTTTAAAACATTTTCCAAAAAGATTTCTAAGTGAAAACATTTTTTGATCTTGAAAAGAGTTCGTTTTCACGAACTGCACTTATAGTGACTATGCTATGCGACTCGATATTTCCAACTTGAAATTTGTTCTCTAAGTCTACTTAAAAATTTAACTCTTGGAAACAAAAAACTTTACTAAAACACAAAAGCATATTTTGTAAGACTAACAACTATTTAAAACTTGAAAACCTTTTTGCAAATTTTAAAACCAAAGATTTTGAATTTTATACAATGGATAACATGTCGATTTAACTCGTAAGATGCTAACTTCCTTAGCATACCAATATGGATTAATGTTCACAACATACATGATTACATAACCATAACATCACAACATGTAAACATTTCCATAATCAACATATACAAGCTAGATTATAATGCGCAAACTAACTTGACTATTTACCTACCATATTCCAACTGTACATCCACTAACCAAGCACATATGATTACATCCATGCATCATTATAATCCAAGCACAATACGTACATATAATCCAACATTAATTTACACAATTACAACATCATTTATACAATAAGTTAGGGGTGTGTGTGTGTGTGTCTGTGTCTGTATGTGTTTAGAAAAGCTTAGTTAAAGAGTGAAACTTTACTCACCGAACATATGCAAAATCAAACTAACTTATACTAAAACCTGAATATGACATAGGCCTTTGCTTCTAGCTTGAAAAAGTGGAGTTTTAACAGCTTTTAATGAATAAGGTGGCTCGTCTTAGGCCCTTTTGGGTTCGACCAAGTCATGTAGAGGGTGGTGTGGCTTTTCTTCTAAAAGGAGAAGTGTATAGGAAGTAAGCAAGGTGACTAAACTAGTTTCAGAGTTTTTTAAAAATAAAAGAAACTATAATTTCAAACTTTAAATTCACTTTGGAAGCCATGAAAGCTTTTCGAAAACTTAAGCAAGATGGAGGTAAGGCTTTGAAAGAGTTTGAGATGAGAATAGAATTGAAAGAAAATTTAGAAATTGCTTTTATGTAAATTGCAAAAATTAAATTACCATAACACCTTTACCTTACATTACCTCCACCCATTGGTTGCCTCTCATCCACCCTTGTCTCCCCCTTGTACTTTCAATATTTCTTGTCCCCTCTCATCGTTTTAAAAGCCAGCATCAATTAATTACTTAAATACTTAATGTTTCTAAGAAATGACATATCATGTCACTTTTATATTTAAATTTTGTTTTAAAAGACTTACATCATAAGTCACGTCCTTATTATATTTATTAAGTAAATATATAAATATGTCTTAGAAATCCTAAATTATTTATAAATGTGAGTATATGTTAACTCAATTGTGGACAATGTTTTCCGACAAATTTTCGAAACCGAAAATTCGGAAAATGGTTTCCGATTACATTTTCTATTTTCTTTAAACTGATTGTTTTTGTAAACAAATTTTGTAAATTACTTTACTATCATTAATTATTATTTAAAAGGAGTATATTTGAGTTATAAAATCTATTAATTAATTATTAAAAATTTATTTAAATATCCATATTTAAAGTGATTAAATTCTAGGTCGTTACACAACTTCACAATCAATAGTTATTATTTAAAAGAGGTTTATTTGAGTTATATAATTCATTAATTATTTATTTAAAAACATAGAAAATATTCCTATTTAATGTGATTAAATTTCAGGTCATTAAAAAAATCCTTAGAAAATGAATATTTTTCCACAGGCTTTTTAAATTTATTTAGCCAAAAATTTATGTTAAGTACAAATATATTAATAATGCATAAATAATATTGTATAAGTCATATCGTATAGGTTAATAAATACTATTAAATCTTGTAGGAAGGAAGTTAGGATAATTATGCAAATTGATCCATAATTAAAGGTGAAATAAGGATTTTTCCTTATATGGCCTAAATGCAGTAAATGTATGTATATATAGTATGTCTGTGGTAGTATATTCGGAGAGCGAAAATATGATTAAGTATCGGTAGCAAGGTTAGTTAAAAGTACACAAAAGTCCGCCCATTTAATTTGGCTACAAAAACTGTGACTTTGGGACTGATGTGAGATATCGTCTATAATATGTATCCATGTTGAGCGTGAGGTTAGTCCCAGTTCTATAGGGTAAGCCTTCCTAGCTAATTTAGCTACCAATACCTATAAATAGTCGGATTAATGTGAGACATTATGGTTTGGGTTATGGGTCATAAAATGGAAGTCCTAGTATGGGCCTACTGCTGGGTTAGGGGTATTAAGTGACTGTTATAGGGTCTGCCTTTTTCCCGTTCAATAAATATTAAACGGTTAGGTTGACTTTTAGGTGCGGTAATGAGGAATTGATGTGCACGTAAATATGCATATTTTTACAATCATATTTAATCTATTTAAATTAAATAAATGATCATATTAGATATTTTAACTTTTTTAAACTAAATTCTAATTATTTTCAAATTGTCACATATTCATCTTCATATAAGGAAAAATAGTCATTTTTGTGCATTTATTAATTTGTTAAAATTTACTTGGAATTTTCTACATTGTTTTGTAGGAATTTTAATAAATTTTACAAGTGGTTTCATGAGGATATATGCATGCACAAGAGTGAAGTGAACAAAAGAAAATAGAAATAATTCAAAACCAAGATGGAGGAGGACCCCACTTACCCACCTACCTTAATGTTGACTTAGGAGCTAATGTACATGCTAAAAAGCCATTAAATCTTCATGTACACTTAATGGATGATTATATGATGCTAATGATTACTTGGCCACCACACTTCCTAATGGGGTATTTTGGGCATTCCAAAAAAAATAATTAGGGTTACTATCTTGTGTAAATACCCCATATCTTCATGTAACCCTCCCCTTCCTCTTAGTTAGTTCTTAACTTATAAATAAAAGAAAACTTCTCTTTTCTTTTGGTGGCTACTTAGCCATTTCTTTCATGTAACTTTTTTTATGTAATGTTAACTAGTGCTTTCTTTTCATTCACATGCTTCTCTTCTTATGTTAGTAGTGTAGTTTATTATTCATGCAAGTAGATCAGTATTTACTTCTTTTTACTTAGCTTTACTTTTCATTTTTCTCTCATTTTACTCTTGTTTTATTTCATGTAGCAAGCTACAAGTGTTGATATGATAACATAAATGAGAGGCTAATCCCTTCAATTTAGGGGTATGAAGCCTCTAATCATGTAGCTTCAATATTTTGATAATTATTGCACTCTTTTGTGCTTAAATGAATATTGATGTGATTTATTGTTTCATGATGAATTTGATAGTGTATGTTGTTTATAACAAATAGGCTATGCTTAAACAATCACAAACAAAAATTACCTCTTCATCCAAATATGATTATGGAAAAGAAGTGAATGTTGAAATTGAAATTTGATGGTCTATTTTTCATGAGAGTTGAAAAGTAGTTTAAATGATGCATTATAGTTTGAGGGCTTATGTTGAGCTAATTAATAGCACAAATGGGCCATATTTACGATAAGCACATCAATTAAACTTACTAATGACTAAAAAAGAGAGATAATAATTTCACGTTTTGTTGAACTATGTAATAGAGAGAATGGAATTATCTCTAAATTTTGTCATTTCTTGTCATATTTTTCTCGCTTTCTTTTTGACATATTTCTACATTTTTAGCTTCACACTCTTCATATTCTTGATTTAATTTGATTGAATAGAAATTTTAAATCTACAATTCCCTGAGGATCGACCCGTACGCAGTACATACTACAATAGTACGCCATGCTTTTCCAGTATAAATTTAATTCAAAATTTATTGTTGGTTTTCTGACTCGATAGGAATTCCGTCGTTAAACAAGTTTTTGGCACCGTTGCCGGGGAATTGTTTTGATTTTAGTTTTCTATTCTTCGAATTATTTTGTTTGATTTTGTGTGTGTTTGCATAAAAAAAATTGTGCTGTGTGAAATTTGCTTGCATTTTGATTTTGCTTGTTATTTTTTTTCCATTTTGCATTTGCATTGCTATTTAATAAAAAAAAGACATGCACAATTAAAAGTAAAAATTCGTTTTCATTTACAATTTTGTTTTGATCACATTTTCATTTGCATTTGTTTACAACTTTACATTCACCATATTACATTTTACAAATCTTCACTGTGCACAGATTCACTACCCACTGTTCTGTGCATTTCCCTTCCTCTCTGTCTCTGTTACATCATCAGTTCATACAATCACTTCACTGCCAACCAGAACTATTCCATACCACTATTCCATACCACTCCCTACCAGAACTGCCATTACCATCTTTCACCCTGCCATAACCATCATCCTCTGACCACATCACAAACAACAATTTCCATAACCTCTACACCATTCTTTGCAACCGCCTGTAAATCATCTACATGATCAACCTCCTTGTAGCCATCGCATTCAATTGATATTCAACTCCCAACCACAATCACTGTCACTAAATACTTTACCACAGTAACATCTCCATTAACCACCCTCTCCAAGCAATAACTTGCATGAACTGCCCTTCCCATACCACTACATCTACAACCTCCTTCCACTGCCATTTACAACAAACATACAAACTGATCCATCCCACTGCAACATCATCTCTCCTCTCTCAATCACCAGACAACACCACAAACAAACAAGTGCTAGCCATCACTGCTTGCTGTCAACTGCACATATCAAACAAAATACCAACTCACCTGTTACATACTTCACTTAACTCCCTACAACCATCAAACTTCACTCCCTTGATCATTTCTCCCTTCACAAGACATTACACAGACCACAAACTGAAACATTTCACTTCTCTGCTTTCCATTTCCAATTCCGTAGCCTCACAGTTCCACAACATTTCCGCATACAAACTTGCCTATCTTACAGACATCACTCCATATCCACAATCGAACGACCAACAACCCCTTCAGTTACACCCACCACCTTAACTGCCATCATTCAAACGGCCTCCTCCAAGCTCCAAACACTGACGCCGTTGCCTTAAACATTTCCTCCTTTCCAATCAAAATTTCATCAAAACTCATATCACAAACTACTCATCCTGCACAATTGCACAAGCAACAAAACAATCACCACCAAATCAGCTTCTGCCCGAACATCAACCATTTCTCTCCTCAAGTTTAACAGCCACCAATCACTCCCTACAACATCAGACTCCAACAGCTTGCAACAACCAATACCAAAACTACCATCAATACCTATCATCCATTCAAAAAATACATACCAAAGCATCTCTACATGAATTCACTTGACGACTGCCATACTTCCCGGCTCGAATTCCACATTACAACTCCCTAACCACCCACTTCTCCAACCATACATACTATAACTGATCATCATTGCCTCACTGCTAATAGCCCCATCTGAATTGTCTACATTTCGATCGACATTCCCTTACAATACATCTGTCATCCTACTACCAGACAGACATCACCACAAAAAATTCCAACCTCTTAATCCTCTTCCTACCATAATTGAGCAACTCCGTAGTCAAAGTCGGCACCATCCCCAGTCACCGTCGCAAGTACCCTCAATCGCCACAAACTGTTGAGATTAGTCCCACATCGGGCAATTTACAATATGAATTCTGCATAAATACTAAGAGACCTCCCTTCACATCACCACTTGGTTTTGTGATAATATAATGTTCTTTAACATGGTATCAGAGTGGGATTAATTGTGTCACACTTCACCCTCAATGAATGTCCACATGTTTGGCTGATAATACGCCACATGTGCGGGGGCGTATTGAGATTGGTCCCGCATCGGGTAATTTATAATATGAATTCTGCATAAATACTAAGAGACATTTCTTCACATTACCAATTTGTTTTGTGATAAAATGTGGTCCTATAACACAAACAAAACCTCCTCCGCACTTCACCTCAAATCAAGAACCACCAACAACGCAACAATCAACTCGCCGCACCTCAAAACACTCCAACCGAAGCATTCAATTCCATACAGTTCATCAAAATCCTCCACTTCAACTTGAAACCTACACTCCATCATCTTCAGTCGACCCCAACTCCATCCCTTCCAAATCCAATTCGAATCGTTCAAACGAGATTTTGCAATTGATTTGGATTTGAGAATTTTGTTTGTGAATTAGAGAGTTCAGAGATATTTGCGTGGTTGTGTTAATCTGGAGGGGATAGAAATTTAATGTGTTTTCAAGTGTGTTAATATCGGTTTGCAAATGTAAAGTTATGATAAACTAAAATTCAATTGTTTGTTAGGTCGGGTTTCTTTTTTTTGGGCCGGCCTTGTTGGCTGAAATATAATTTTTTTTCCCTTTAGTTTGTTTTTTTAGTTGTTCAGTTTTCTTGTTAAAAAAAATTCCTTGTTGAATTGGTTTTAAGGTTGTTTCGTTTTGTTGATTTAGTTTGTTTCGATTTTTCAGGTTGTAGATTTAGACAAGGAAGACTAAACTGCTTGATTTACTTAGCTTGCCAAAAAATAACTGCTTGCTTACTTATAAAAAAATTTGATGCTTTCATTTCTAGTTTTATTTGAATTGCATTGTTGGTTACTTGCATTTGAAAAAAAATTCAAATACAAAAAAAATCCATTCGTAATTGCATTATTTGTAACCATTTAATTTTAGTTATGCATTTCATCTTAGATTTTGATTAATAATAACGGTTAGACATCGATAACACTTAATTGTATATTGGCAAGTTGACTTCTTTGAACAATTTTATTTCTTGGTGGCTAGGATACGGTAGAGCAATATTCATTTATAAATATTACGGTGATTCGTAAATATTAAACTGAATTGTTTCTCTGAATGTACTTAAACTTTCGGTTGCATTGCTACGGTGATTCGTGGTGCACCGATAAATCCTGTCTGTTATCTGGCCGAGAATTATCTTGTTGATTTATGACAATGTGTGATTATACAATTTTGGGTTAGCTTAGGATAAATAATTTGTAATTAGACCCTTGCATTCATTTAGTTGTATTAGTTCATGCATATTTTAAAAAAAAAATCAAAATACATTTTTTTTTTAAATATTCCTTTTCCTTTCAAATTTTTAAATCCTTTTTCTTTAAAATTCCAAAAATGCAAAAAAAATAAAAAAGCTAAAACCAAAAAAAAGTTATAAAACTTTTTCAAAAACAAAGATTTTTTTTTTGAAAAAACCAAAAAAACCAAAAACAAAAATCAATTTCCTTTTGAAAAATAAATTTTATTTGTAAATATTTTTGCTTTATAAAAAAACCAAAAAAAATTCTTGAAAATGTCTGAGTTTCCTTTTCCCTACTCACTTGAATTTTACAATAGTTGTGAAAATCAAAATAATCCATCTGATTTCACTCCAAATTAGTATGGATATTTTAACAACTTTCGCATAAAAATTTCAAATTTTGAACCACAAAATTTTCAAACTGATGACCAACCTTAAAATCTTGTCAATAATATTTCATCTTTACTTAAAACCTCTATACAGCAAAATCAAATGATAAATGATTTGTGTACTTCTTATTTGTGCGATAACTCAAATCTAAATTTTCAAAATAATCAAGATTTGAATTCAATTCAAAATTCAAAGGATTTCGATTATAACTCATGCCAATTCAATTTCGAACTCCAAAATGAATTTCAAACTCAAAATGGAAACAACTTTTCAAATAAACTTGGCAACGAGAATAATCATAACCACGTTACGATTGAAAATCTTTGTTATCAACAATTTCAAAGTAAAAATCCTCATGTTAATGACTATAAATTGGATTTTGTTAGGCAAATGGATGAAATTTACAATGATCACACGGACTTGTTGATTGAAACATATATGAAACAACGTGATAAACAAAATCAAATCCCAATGTGTGACGAGTCAAGTGATAATCCACCTTTTACCTAAATCGACGATTATCAAATAACAACTTTTGAAATTGAAAACGAAATTCTTAACGAAATTGTTGAAAATTTGGTTATTGACTTGGATTTCAATTCTTTTAAGGGAGAGAAACATGATTTAAGTTTCGATCTTACTTTTTCCGGTTTTCAAAATTTGAATACAACTTTGGATTTTGAAAATGATAGACTCAATGAAGATGTTGATAATCCCAATAAGGAGGATGAATTTAATGAACACATATTCTTTGGACTTCTTGAAATTGAGTTGTCGAATTCTGAAAGGTAAGATTTGAATCACCATTTCAATTTTGAAATCAATAATTTTGAAAAATTTGTTGATGACGAGCTCAACTTTCAATTTGGTTAAAATAAACTTGAACTTCAACCAATTGTTCTATCAACCCCCAAAAATATTGAAAAGGAAACAACTCGTATGATTTTTAGTAAAACGACATCTGTTTTTCAAAATCAAAGTTCGACTTCAAAATCTTTTACGGTTTGGCTTTCCGAGCTTAAGCTATGTCTCACATACTTGTCGAGACAAATGAATGGGTCTTTGAAAGGCCATTTTATTTACTTTTTGATGATATACTTTCAAAACTCTTGTAAATAATAATCTTTTCGTTTTCATGTAAATACATGTCATATTTTTATTTTCTTATTTCCCTCCACTTTGGTTGACTGTGGGGATACGGTCAAAATCAAGTGTGGGGGGATGCTCATCTTCTTATTTATTTTTCATGATTAATTTTTTATTTTTCTTCCAAAACTCAAAAAAAAAACAAGAAAAGAATATATATGAAATAATTTCGAAAACAATTTTTTTAAAACATTTTGATTTATTTTTAAAGAAACACCATAAGATAAGTTGTGGTTTTGGTTTATTAAATTGAAATTTTTGAAAATTTATTCGTCTTAGCAAAAATAAAATTGATATTTGATTACAAATAACAATGGTTTAACTAGTATGTAGGAAGATTTATACGTGTTAATTATGAAATATACTAATTGAAAATCTTTGTTTTAAAAAGTGGTGAATTCAAAAAAAGATATAACATTTTTTTTGTCTTCTAAGTTAAATGGTCGTAAGATAATTTTGCAAAACTCTCTCTTTTTTTTAAAAAAAATTTCGGTATATTTTTTAATAAACACCTAGAGCCATGTGTTCACACTCATGTGTTCACTCGCCATGCTCTATACCCTTTTCATGTAAACTGAAAGGCAGTGCACGATCGGTATATCTGGCCTCAGTTTATCTGAGTTAGGTGTATATATATATACATTTTTTTTAATAACGCATACAATCGATAGGTGTTCACATTTATGTGTTCACTCGCCACGCTCTGTTTTCCCCTCACATAAGCCTAAAAGAAAATGCATGGGTAATATATCTGGCCTCAGTTTTCTGAGTTAGACATATATAAATAGTGTTAATATCAATAAAATTTTCGAAAGAAAAATGGAAAGAGTAAGAAATGAAATCTAAACACAATTTTAACTTATTTGATTTGACTTGTTATTGAAAAGAAATGAAATATCACTTTGATAAATTTTGATAATAATTAAGGATCAATTTCATAGTTACGCTTTGCTATCAACCAAAATAGCAAGTTAAACAATAGTTTATTTGTTATGATAACTTCGTTTTTGTTGGAAATTTTGACGAGTAAATGACTTAAATTTTCAAAATAATTACCAAAAAATTATATTTAACTTATCCATGTTAATTTAAAAATAAATCCTTCATTTGTAAATATTTTCAAAAACTCGCATTCATTTCTTTGTAAATAAATCTTTCATTTTGTAAATATTTTCATCCTTCATTTAGATTTTGTGGGTAGTATTCGTTGAAAACCCTCAGGAGACAACACTCGTCCTACTGGGGACACCCAAATGTTTAACGGCTTGCTGCATATGCTCAATGCAATCGTGCTCTCTACAAAAACAGATTTATTAGAGTTTTTTTCTTTATTCAAGGAGGAATAGAAAGAAAATGTGGGGATGTTTGATGTGCACGTAAATATACATATTTTTTCCACCATATTTAATCTATTTAAATTAAATAAATGATCATATTAGGTATTTTAACTGTTTAAACCAAATTTATATTATTTTTAAATTGTTACATATTCATCTTCATATAGAGGAAAAATGTCATTTTTGTGTACTTATTAATTTGTTAAAATTTACTTAGAATTTTCTATGTTTTTTTGTAGGAATTTGAGTGAATTTTACAAGTGGTTTCACGAGGATATATGCATGCACAAGAGTAAAGAGAACAAATGAGGATGAAAATAATTCAAAACCAAGATCAAGGAAGACCCCACTTACCCACCTACCTTAATGTACACTTAGTAGTTAATGCACATGCTAAAAGGCCATTAAATCTTCATGCATACTTAATGGATGATTATATGATGCTAATGATTACTTGGCCACCACACTACCTAAGGGGGTATTTCAGGCATTCCCAAAAAAATGAATTAGGGTTTCCAACTTGTATAAAAACCTCATATCTTCATGTAACCCTCCTCTTCCTCTTAGTTAGTTTTTAGCTTAGAAATAAAAGAAAACTTCTCTTTCTTTTCATGGCTACTTAGCCATTTCTTTTATATAACTTTTTTATGCAATGTTAATTAGTGCTTTTTTTTCATTTACATTCTTCTCTTCTTATGTTAGTAGTGTAGTTTATTATTCATGCAAGTAGATTAGTGTTTACTTTTTTCTACTTAGCTTTTCTTTTCTTTTGCTCTCTTTTTACTCTTGTTTTATTTCATGTTGCAAGCTACAAGTGTTGATATAACACAAATGAAAGGCTAATCCCTTCAATTTAGGGGTATTGAAGACTTTAATCATGTAGCTTCAACCTTTTGATAATTTTTGCTCTCTTTTGTGCTTAAATGGATGTTGATGTGATTTATTGTTTCATGATTAATTTGGTAGTCTATGTTGTTTATAACAAATAGGCTATGCTTAAACAATCATAAACAAAAATTGCCTCTTCATCTAAATATGATTAAGGCAAATAAGTGAATGTTGAAATTGAAATTTGATGGTCTATATTTCTAATTAATAATTAATAGACCATGCTAAAAATAGATTCTGCTTTCAACTTGTTTTCATTTTTCACGAGAATTGAAAGTAGTTTAAATGGTGTGTTATAGTTTGATGGCTTATGTTGAACTAATTGATAGCACAAATGGGATATACTTATGATAAGCACATCAATTAAACTTATAATGACTAAAAAGAGAAGTAATAATTTCATGTTTTGTTGAACTATATGATAGAGAGGGTGGAATTATCTCTAAATTGTCATTTATTCTCATATTTTACTCACTTTCTTTTTGACGTTTTTCTATATTTTTAGCTTCACACTCTTCAAATTCTTGGTTTAATTTGATTGAATAGAAATTTAAAATCTACAGTTCCATGCGGATCGATCCGTACTCACTACATACTACGATAGTATGCCGTGTGCTTGCGGTATAAATTTAATTAAAAATTTATTGGCAGTTTTCTAACTCGATAGAAATTCCATCGTTAAACAGGAATCTTTAGAGGGGTCCTCTTTGGGTATTAGGTATCAACAGGCTATTTTAGGGCCTACCTCTTTCCTATAAAGAAGTATTAAGTGGTCTTATGGGATTTCTTACGATTATTAGGGCCAAAATTGGTCACTAACACCCAAATCCAAGCGAAAGCACCAAATACCAGTCAAAACTCACAGATAGAATATTCATGGAGGATACTAATATGAAGAACAACAAGAATTAAAATGAAAGTAGCAAAGAACAATAGAATTTATAGTGGTTCGGCTAACTCCGGCCTATGTCCACCCCAAGAATTTCCTTTTTACCGCTGTAATAATCGATTACAGGTATAATCCAAAGTTTAACAATGGTCGAGTGCCTTAGCCTTAGAGAAGAGAAGGTCCGAGAGCAGAAAGAAGATCCCCCCAACTGGAGATCCACATGATGTATTTATAAGCAAATCCAGGTAGTTGGGCTTCCTAAGTAACCCTGACCCATCAAGGCCATGGCCGAACCAAAATTATCATTGTGGCCGAACCTAATATATAGGCAAGCCGATCTAGTTTCATCCCGAGAGAGACTCGAAGTAACCTCATGTTTGACCCGAAGTAACTCAATGCCAAACCCACTTCCTTATTCTCAAGTTCAAATCAGCCAACCGAACCCAGACGACCGATCCACCATGGCTGAACGGCCTATGCCGACCCACCTTGATCAACCATATCCATACTCCACCACTGAGCCACTCCCTACACCGGTACCTCTCGACCACAATGATCCACCAATGCCGAACGAACCGTGACTCCCAGGTCGAACCACAAATGCCGAACAAGGTCCGATGCCAAGCGAGGTCCAATGCCGAGCGAGGTCCAATGCCGAGCGATGTCCAATGCCGAGCGAGGTTCGATGCCAAGCGATGTCCAATGCCGAGCGAGGTTCCATGCCGACCCACATCACCTTGCCAATCCAAACCACACCGAACCACCTCCAATGCCGAACCATCCCACCAATGCCGAGCCACCTTGTTCTCACCTCAATGCCGAGCCACCCTGACCGAACCTCAATGCCGAGCGACCCAGAGCATCCAGACCGAGCCGTATAACTTCTCCACTTCTCGATCGAACATTTGCCCCCCCAAAACATGCCATACTATCGAAAGGTGTGTTTTGAATAGTCTCGAACCCAATGTCCAAAGTCCATGTTTTATCCATAGCTACAGTATTCTTAATCAGGTTCGTGGCTGTTCGAAGCCGAATCAGTATCCATTTCAACTTGTGGAAATCAGCAATCCAATCCTATGGCCTCTTGGACTATTGACGTCAACTTCGGACCCTTGCTAAGTCCATTCCAAACTTAACGATCAAATAGAAAGATCCTGTCGCGCTCTGGTGCTGCTTTCTATCCCTAGCACTATGGCCCTAGCGAGGGAATTCAGCGATGTCTTGGTTATTCTTGACCGATCATAGCATCTTCGGGCTCTTGCTGGATCACATCCTATCACTCTCCGATGAAGGGGAAACGGAGTCTAGTGAGCCGATCCTGTCGCTCTCCGGCGAAGCGGCAACACCCCTTGCACTCAAGTTCAGTGTCCTTGAGCATTAAGCGATGTCATGGCCTAAATCCTAGGCCGATTATAGCCACACCGGGCTCTTATCGAACCCTGATACAATCACTCTCCGATGAATGGCGAATGACGTTAAGTGAGTTGTTCCTGTCGCTCTCCGGCGAAGCAACTCACTTCTTCCACTTCGGACCCCGTCTCTTCAGGTAGGGTCATAAAGCGATTAACTTCAAATTGGCTTCCAATATTCATCCTTTAACTCTCCGGCCAAAGGTTTATTTATGAAATTCAAGCCCGTTTATTAAATTAAAATTCCAAACGTTCAATCACAAACAGAGGAAAAATCTAGATACTTCCGCTTTAGGCAGAGCGGTCTATTATCATCTCAGAGCATGCCTGGGGATCTCTCCGGTTCCCTTACATGGATAAGTGGAATGGCCGTATTATATTGAAATCAAAATCTAAGAATTTTATGTAATCGTCGGAGTTCAAGTCCTGAACTTGGCCCATGCCATCATGATCAATTGATGACGATTCATGACGCCCTTCCAGAGTCGTTCCTGGTTGATCCGAGCGGTAGTTGCTCGTGTTCCATTGCTTTTGTCTGATTCCTTACGTACTTTGGCAACCTGCCACTACTAACATGTTCCTCCACCACATCCTACAGGTGGCGGCATTCATCCGTGGAGTGTCCTTCCAGCTCATGGAACAGGCAGTTCCTGCTCCTACATTTCCATTCAGTAGGATCCCCCCTGGGTGGTTTCCAATAGGAGAGCTTCCCTCGAGTCTCCGTGTAAATCCATTCCAGTTTTGCCATCAACTCAGCGTATTGTTTGAATCCGGGTTCTCGGAATTTCTTCCATTTGTTTGGACCATCGTATCTGTCATCCTACTTCCCCTTTCCTTTGTCTATTCCATATTGTTCCTCGGAGGTTCCTTCGCCTTACATGGCGTTTAGTTCCTGCTTCTCGGCGCGTGAATCTTCCAGCCGAATGAATCTCTTAGCCTCATGATAGAATTCTCCAAGATCCTGTGGTGGATCCCATGCTAATGAATCCTTGAGTTCCATGTCTTCCGCAATCCCTACTATCACCGCCATCAAAATCATTGATGGATCCGGGCGATCTACCAAGGCCATAGCTGTATTAAATCGCATAATAAAACCTCTCACGTACTCTCTTGACCTCAGCTTCATTGATGCCAGTGTCATTACACTCTTGGGTCGCATCATATGGACCCTGAACTGTCTTATGAAGCGCTCCACTAGTTCACATGTCTTGATCGATCCGTTCTCCAACTGCCTGAACCAAAGCGTAGCCAAATCCGTCAAGTATAAATGGAAACATCTTGCCATCACCTCCTCAGATGCCCCCAGCACTTCCATATGTCTGATGTATCTGGTTACATGCATAGTAGGATCTGATTTTCCATCATAGGCTTCCATCGTTGGTAGTTTGAATTCTCGAGGGTTCCTTGCATTCCTGATTTCTAGAGTGAACGGACTTCAACTGACCTCCTCCAAGCCTCTGCTCGGTATTCCTCCTCTCACAATCCTTCTTATTAATCCAGCCATTCGCTCATCTCCATCTGGGGTGGTCCCCTGTTTGCATCTCCACCTTCCACCCATGTCATAGGGGGTACTCCGGGTAGTACTCTTTATGTTGGCCATATACATTCACATTGGTCTCTTCTTGTCGAGCTTCATTCACCACTCTCCCAGTATCCAATCTTGGAATTCTGCCTCTAGGCCTTGGTTGATTTTCTCCAAACTCTCTAGTCTGGATTTGGTTTTGACCTCTAGAAACTTCTACAGCTCTCGTTCCTAGTTCTGCATTGCCAGCAACCGCGGTTGGTCCATTCCATTGACTTTGTGTTCTAATTTGTCCAACCTGTCGAAGTAGGTACTGTATCATGTCCTCCTACCTTTTCAGCATCATCTACATCTCGTCTCTCGTGATATATATCGAGGCTTGATTAGCTCCAGAGGAAGCCTCTTGACTTCCTTTATACTGACTTCTTTCTGTCACTTGCTTCCTTGCCGATGGCCTAGCCATTACTTCCTAGAATCCAAGTACCTTGCTCCAAAATTCCCGAATGCTTGCTTTCTCAGTGAAAGCACAAAATGTTAGGGCCAAAATTGGTCACTAACACCCAAATCCAAGCGAATGCACCAAATACTAGTCACAACTCACAGATAGAATATTCGTAGAGGATATTAATATGAAGAACAACAAAAATTAAAATGAAAGCAGCAAAGAACAACAGATTTTATAGTGTTTCGGCTAACTCCGGCCTAAGTCCACTCCAAGAATTTCCTTTTTATTGCTGTAATAATTGATTACAATTACAATCCAAAGTTTAACAATGTTCGACTGCCTTAGCCCTAGAGAATAGAAGGTCAGAGAGCAGAACGAAGATCCCCCCAAGTGGAGACCCACATGCTGTATTTATAGGCAAATTCAGGTAGTTGGGCTTCCTAAGTAACCTTGGCCCATTAAGGCCATGATCGAACCAAAATTATCATTATGACCGAAACTAAAATCTAAGCAAGCTGATCGAGATTCATCCTAGAAGAGACGCGAAGTAACCTCATGTTTGACTCTAAGTAACTCAATGCCGAACCCACTTCCTTATTCTCAAGTTTAAACCAGCCAACCGAATCCAAATGACCGATCCACCAAGGCCGAACGGCCTATGCCGACCCACCTTTATCAACCGTATCTATACTCCACCACTGAGCCACTCCCTACACTGGTACCTATCGAGCACACCGATCCACCAATGTCGAACGGCCCGTGACTCCCTGATCGAGCCACAAATGCCGAACGAGGTACAATGTCAAGTGATGTCCAATGCCAAGCGAGGTTCGATGCAGAGTAATGTCCAATGCTGAGCAAGGTCCGATATCGAGCGATGTCCATTGCCAAGCTAGGTTCGATGCTGAGCGATGTCTAATGCCGAGCGAGGTTCGATGCCGACCCACATCACCTTGCCAACCCAAACCATACCGAACCACCTCCAATGTCGAACCATCCCACCAATATCAAGCCACCATGTTCTCACCTCAATGCCGAGCCACCATGACTGAACCTCAATGCCGAGTGACCCAAAGCATCCACACCGAGCCATGTAACTTCTCCACTTCTCGACCGAATGACATATACAAGTGAACTTCTTCCTTTTAAACCGAATCAATCATATTCCAGTCTAAAAATAATTATGAAGTCGACTTAGTTGAATCCGCCTGTTCGTGGCCTTGTCGAAAGGCAGGTTAACAACGATGTTAGTTAGAGAGCGCCAAAGAGGGGTCCGCCTTGGGTCTAGGTATTATATGACAGGGATCTGCCTAGGGTATAAGTATTAAATGGTCAAAGTTTGCCTTATCTCCATTAAAGAGGTATTAAGTGGAACAGATGCTTTATCTCACATCGTTAGGGCATGTTTGATGGAGATGGGTCGATAGACCTAATAGTCGCATTGTACCCACGTTAGAGTTACAAAGTGCGAATGGGAAGGGCTCTTGGCCTATAGTTAGAGGTTCTTTGTGGAGCTAGACTAAAAGAGGCTTTACTTATAGTCGGACGTATACTCGGCAGGTTATGTATAGGATGTGTAAGAAATGATATTTACCTAAATGATATTGTCCAAATACTATTATGGTAAGACTTGAGATTTTCATTCACCAAACGCTATTATTCCGAGTCCCTCCTCATTATAACCCGTAGGTTGAGGGGAAATGAAGTTAATGGAGAAGTAGATAGGGGTGGTGAAGATTTATGGTAGTTTATTTATTTATCTATGTTTTTGATGTATTTAGATGTAACGAAATTTTAAACATGTTCATGTTTTATTTACAGATACTATATTATGGATATTTTTGGATGATGTGTTTCTAAGATTTGGTATTTATGAAATTGGTACTTATTTTTGTGATTATATTTTACTCCTTCAAATGTGAGATTCTAAAAGCATAGATAGATAGCTCTGTATATTGTTCATTGGATCAATTTTACCAACCAACAACCAGCTTTGGAATGGTCCTATGGTTTTGTGGGCTTTTTTAAGTTTGAAAATTAGGCCTATTCCAAATAGGGTTATTACGTTTGATATCAGAGTTTAGGTTATCCGATCAAATAGAATATATGTATACATTAGAGTACGTGTTTGTTATTTTTGAAAGTATATTTTTGAAAATCATATTATATCTATACACAAAAACAGTATGAACATACACGAACGCCCTGGGCAAACTTTTCATTGAACTAGTAATACTATCATTGGAGTTGGGATTAACATGAAATTTTGAATCTATAGATAGCTGATAATAGTTAAGAACAATGCATCTGAAGCCGAAAACCACCCCTACTCAAGAGATACCCACCATTTTAGGTTTTCCATCATGGTTCCAATAGTATCTATGGCTAGTTGGGCAAGCTCTTGTCCCTAAATAATCTGCATTAGTGGGGCCAATTACTTTTCTAGTTGAACCAGCACCTTGCACACTAGACTTCCCTAAACTATGTAACGACTTCCAGAATATGGAAGGATGGGCATTTTCGAGGGTAGAAGATTTTATGGCAACAAAAGCTAGGATAAATGACTGTGAACATATATTTCCAAGAGCTGGGATAGGAAGACCGGATCAAGGGAAAGATGGCTGCATGGCATTTAATGGGAGAGGCGTTGGATTGGTGCACCATAGCCATTCAAGAAAATAAAAAGCAATGAATTACTTGGGATAAATTTAGAGGCCTCTTTGAGTCAAAATCATCTCCCTACCTTAAGTAAGTTTGCAATAGAAGAAGTCTATCCAACTAAGGTAGGGAAACCCACGATGGAGGAGTATATCAATAAGTTCACCGAATTATCTAAGTTTGAGATGGACCTAATTGACATCCCTGCAAAAAAGGCAATGAAGTTTGTTAAAGACCTAAATTCTCTACTTTGGGAACTACTTCTCACTCAAGATCCCATAGGAGCCACATATGAGATGGTGGTTTAAATGGCCTTGCTTTAGACCATTGGCTTAGAAGAAAAGGAGAAGGTAGGACAGGTGAAGAGTCCAGGTAGAGCAAAGAAAGGAGGATTCTAGGTGGATAAGAAAGCTAAGGGAAAGATTGAGAAAAGGGGTGTGACATGTCATAGATGTCAGAAGATGGTACATATTGCTAAGGACTACAAAGTGAGATTGATGAGGGAGGAGTTTAAAGAGGTGTTATCACCACCATGAAGAAGGACACTACAAGAACCGATGCCTAAAGCTAGCAAAAGAGGGACAATATGGGCACGCTTATGCCATTAAAGCTGCACTTATCTCAAATAGACCCCCCATCTAGGGACAAGGGAAAAGCTATGATGGAAGGTACAACTTTTATATTTGGAAATACTATTCGTACCTTATTTGATTTTAGAGCATCGCATTCATTCATAGCTAGGAATATAGTTAACTCTTTAGGACTAAGGACCCAATGTGTCACTAACCCTATAGTTATGTTGAATTCTATCGAGGGACAGACACAACTTTCTATGATTTGAAAAGACCTAGTTATGGATACATGTAATGTTGATTTTATATGTAATACATATGTTATGGGTTTTGAGGGGTATGGACTTATCCTAGGATTGGATATCTTACTATGGGGTTGTCTTAGATTAGGGTAGTAGGATCATTTAGTTAAGGGATTGTAAAGGGTGAGATATTGATGTTCATTATGCAGTTCAAAAATCAATCGAGTTAAGCTATTTATATGCGCTAGCCTATCATAAGATGAGCCCTTATCAATGCTCATAGTTCGAGACTTTCTAGAAATTTTTAAAGAAGTCTCCAGTATCTCACCTCAAAGGGAGATTGATTTGGAGATGAACGCTAGACCCATTGCACTACCATTAAGGTCCCTAAAGAAAGGAAAGAGCCGGATAAGCTGATTTTGAATTTATTGCAAAAGGGATTTATTGCCCTAGCACTTCATAATGGGGAGCCCCAGTTCTCTTCTCCACCAAGGATAATGGCTCTTTAAGGTTATGCACCAACTATAGAAAGCTTAACGAGCCGACTATGAAGAATATGTATCCCTTAACTAGTATAGATGACTTATATAACCAACTTGCTGGAGCCACAATCTTTTCTCATTTAGACTTAACCAATGGATTCCACCAATTGAGAATTACCAAGGATAGAAAGAAGATGACTATTTTCATACTCCAAATGGACTTCGTGAATGGGTTGTAATGTCTTTTAGGTTAACGAATGCCTTGGCATACTTTGTAGATTTGATGAGTATAGTCTTCAGGGCCACCTGAATAAGTTTATCATAGTATTTTTGGATGATATCCTAGTATTCTCTAAGGTGAAATGAGCATGAAAATAACTTAAGAGAGGTACTGGAGCATCGACTAAAAGCCAAATTCTCAAAGTGTCACTTTTGGAGGAAAGTGGTAGATTTCTCGGTTATACTTTTTGGAGAAGGGATTGTCAATTGATCCTGCTAAGGTGGAAGCTATTCAAGACTGGAAGATTCTGAAGAATGCCATGGAAATTAGGAGTCACTAGTACACAATCAGCCTGCTGTGTCGCCATATTTGCATCGGTTTAGGTAAAAACTATAGCAAATAGTATTATATGCGTCGGTACTTATTAACAATCGTAGCAATTGGCCTATGAAATGCATTAGCAAATTTGAAAAAACAATTTGCGATGGTTGTCGTCTATAATCGTAGCAAATACATATGCAAATATGGTTATTTGCGATGGTTAAGTGTATAACTATTGCAAATAGGATAAGGCTAAAAATTCTTTTCCATTTTGGCGGTCTAAATGTTTACATTCCCACTTAAAAATCGTATATTACTCCTCACTGAACAAAATAAAACCCAAGATCTCATTCAATCTCTCTTCTTTCTATTAATTATTTAATCATTCAACTAGTATCTCCCTGTTGCAACCATTGAACTTTTGCTCTTCGTCGCAAGCAGGGTCGGCCATTACCCAAAGCATGAAAAGCAGTCACTTAGGGCCGCATAATATCTAGGGCACCGTACTCATATGCAACATGTTTCCAAAAAAAAATCGCTTCAGAAATCAAATCGACATCGACCAACAGGAAGCGACTTCATCTCGTTCTAGGCATCAGATTGCGTTGACGGGCAGCGACAAACTCAAAACTCTAGCCTCCAAGCTTTGCAGTCAAAAATCTGATCTAGGACGCAATGACGCATGCATATTACAATTCGTAGACATTCGAAATTTTTGGTTATTGGCAATTGGGATTTCCTTGTCAGGTAATTAATTTTGGTTGTTGAATTTAAACTTCTATGTTGGCAATGAATCTTAATTTTGATCAACATTTAGGTGTTGGTAATTGGAAGTTTTTGGTTGTTGAATAGAAACTTGAAAAGGACCAGGTAGGTAATTTTGGATGTCTGTATATTCTAATTTTTAGTTAGCTCTAATTGTATTGAAGTTTGTAAATAGTAATGTATTTGGTAATAGATAATGAGAATATTTTTTAGTTGGTAAAGAAAAACTTACTGTGATAACCCAAATTTTTAGGCATCTGATATTTGGAAATTTACATATTTTTACTATTGAAAATACTGATGTATAGGTTGAACTAATAAAATTATGATAATTAATAATATCTGGATATGTATATATAAATGGATTTGAAATCATAATAAATGATGGAATTATAAATATATGGCAATGATAAATCTTATAGTAAATATATATATATATATATAGATTTATGCAAACTTTATAATGTGAAAATTTTAAGTGCATACATATTCAAGTATATAAGTGTGGGTGTGTGTGTGTAAATATATATATATATATATATATATATATATGTATGTATGTATGTATGTATTATGGTCTGGAAGCATTGATTTAAAATCAATGTAATAATGTTAAAGCTAGCTGATGTTAAATTTAATATTTTCAAAACACATAAGATAATATTTATCGATTTAAAATATATAATAGCTTAAGTTTAAAATAGGATTTAATAAGGGTTTAATACATTCTTTTAATATATATATATATATATATATATTAATAAAAGTATTTATATACAATATAGACAAGTGTAAAAAAAATTACAACATGCATTAAACAAGTGGAAGTTAATTATAGCATGCAAAATACAAATGTCTCAAGTGCATATGTGTGATAACAAAATGCAAAGCTATGTATATATATCCCTCTATACTCCTCTTTTCCTCATTCCTTTGTTAATATTCAAAATTTAAGAAACTAAAACCACAAAAGAATTTAAAGCAAACCAGATACAACAACCCCTACCAATCTAAAAACCGAATCAAGAAAATCAATCTACAGCAAAAAAAAATACAACCCTGAAGCTAGCAAATTCAAAATCAAGATTCGACTCAAAAGCATCAGAGTTCAGATCACTTTTAAATCGAATGCAAGTATAGATCAAATCAAAGAAAAATCATTTTCAGATCAAATTCATAGACCAGGCTTTCTTTGTTAACATTCTAGATGAGCAAGCATCACCTTCTACCAACTTAATTCTATTTTATCTTGATATTTGTGATAAGGATTTTAAAGGAATGTTGTATATATGTTGGCATTGATAGATTTAAGTCCTTGCATGTGTATAAAATTTAAATTATCTATGCATGTCTGAGAATATGTATGTAACTTGTCTCTATTGTGTAACAGACTGTAAAATACTTGATATAAATTCATATTCCATCATATAAACGATTTTAGGTTATGATCCTTAAAGGTTATTTATTAGTAACAAATAAAATAGATTTTTTGAATATTTTTTAAGCTTAATTTACATGTAAAGTATGTAGAAAATCAAGATATCACAGTGAAAAATCATTCTAGTCAGAAATCAAGTGTTTAGATTACAAGTTCTGATTTTGTAACTGTATTCAAACTCGTAAATAATGAATTTTGATATCAATTTCATGATTTTTAAGATTGGGTGTGCTAAGATTTTGCGGGATGATTGATATTGGGTTTTCTGTTGATTTCCAATGATCGGTTGAAAGTGGTATGTCGTGCTCATCGCTAGAGGAAGGTGGAGGTCTAGCACACTCAGGAAAAATGGCAGCTGATTTTCCTATCGAGTGGGTTATTTGGTCGAGATCATTTAGGGTTTAAGGTATGGTTCTGGTTGATGATGATTTCAAGAGCCATGCGACGCGTGATGGCTTCGAGTGAGCTCGGAGGTGGGGGAAATGAAAGAGGGAGGTCTGGCGCGGCTATCGATATGAGCACGTGGTTTCTGACGATCGAAGCTAGGCATTGTGAGTGTTTTGGTGACTGGGCTATGTTCCAGGTGGTGCTTGGTGATCTCGAATTTGATTTAGGTGTTCGGTTGGTTTCTGGGTAGCTTGGTGGGTCGGAAAGATCAGGGGCGACTTGGGGATGTCGTTGAGGTTGGTTGGCGTTGTTTCGCTGCCATGTGCACGTGCACGGTGCACTAGCATATCGATGGGTATTGGGTTTTAGTGTTGTTGTAGAATAGATGAGTAGAACAAAAGGGTGTTCGGGTAGTCTGGGTTTTGGCTCGAAGTTGTAGGGAGTTGGGCTCGAGTAGGTGATTGGGATTTTTAACTTGGGCCGAGTGATTGTGAAGGTAATTAAAGTATTAACCAAAGTTTAGAAATAGTAAACTTTTGGTGAAGCTTTAAAGCAAGTTTCAAAATTAAGTATTTACCTAGTTTAAAAAGGAAATAAAAACGAGATCCAAAGCAAGTTTTCCATAATTAAAATTTTAAAGTTAATGCTTTTGAATTTAAATTGACTTGGGTTGAAATAATTATATACAAGGTAATTAACCTGTGTGATTTATTAAGAATAATTACTTAATGGAAGTAATTAAAGGATAGTTAATTACTTAATATCATTGATTAAGATGATTAATTAATGGATAATTTCTTAATGTGATTAATTAAAAATTAATTAATGTAAGAAATTAATGGATTAATTAATTAAAATTTAAGGGTTATAATTTAATTAATTAGGGATAAATTAATTGGTAATTAGAGATTAATTAATTGGTAATTAGAGATTAAATTAATGTAAGTAATTACTTAAATAATAATTACTTAATGTAAGTAATTAAGGATTAATTTGTTAAGGGTTAATTAATTTAATTAATAATTAGAGGATAATTAATTAATAATTAAAGGTTAATTAATTGAGGATAATTAACCAATGGGATGATTACTTAATGAAGTATTAGGGGATAATTAGTTACTTAAAAGATAATTACTTGATGTAAGTAATTAAAGGGTTAATGTAATAAATTAATCAAAGGTTAATTAATGTGATTAATTAAGAGATAATTAAGTAATTGAGGATAATTACTTAAGTTGGATAATTTAGGATGATTAATTAATTTCATTAATTAATTAAAGTAATAACAAATGGTTTGTAATTAATATTAATTAAGTAGGGTTAGGTAATTAATTTATTTGGTTTGAATTAATTGTGTGATTAATTAACCCTGCTTATGGATGATTAGATTATACTGAATGCCTTGAATTGGTTGATATCTCTGATATGAAATGTTTTGTGATATGATATGTTTGGGTTGAACAGTGATAATGTGGTTGTCTATCGATGATGAATTGCTGTGTAAAAATGACATCCTGTATTTAAAACTGAATTGTATTCACTTGAATAACTTGGGTTAAGATGACACTGGATTCGAAGAGACCGAGATCGGGTATCAGTAAATACCCGAAACCACTTCGATTTGAAATGTACAATAATTATTTGTAGATTGATATGTGAAATCAATAGGCTGGAATGGAATAATTTAAGTAAACTGGACCATTGAAACTAAGTAAGGGTACTTAGGGATTGTTTGTGAGAGTAGTGTTGGATTTAACAAGTTGAGAACTCGTTGTGAGGTACGAGTTACCCTAGGTTTTCAAAAAAGTCTTATAATTCTGTATTTTCAAATTATATGAGTTTACTCATGCTGGTTTTCAGCCTGACCCGGGTGTTACTTTGATGTAATGCTCGGATTAGATCGAGTATTACAGATTTTCAGGTTAGAACATTCTGGAGCTCAGGAGACGAGCTGGATGACAGGAATGTATGGAGTATACCGTTATATGTTTGAGTTTGATTTGATTGTATTCAGTGGCAGGTTATTATAACTGTCCAATTATGGTTGTACTCTGATGTATTGTATATAAAATGACAGATATAGCTTTTCTTTGTATAAATGCTATTATGTGATATTATATTTTGATCCGTTGCGAATGTGAGATTCTATGTTTTGTTTTATGTTTCTTCTTCTACCTCTTTTCTTCTTTACCCTAAAAATCGAGAATTTCCTGCATTCGATTGCTCGGCACTTCTATAGTGAACGTATTAGTGTCGAATTTTCATGGTCAAAAATTTCAGGTCGTTACACTTACTGATAAATAATCAAATTTTTTTCATTGGAGTTTACAGTTAATGCTTTTGCTGTTGAATTTTATTTGCTGCTGAAGTTGGAATTTGTGTCGTGCTTATAATATCTCTTTATATAATTGCGTACTTTTGAGATCTTCATCTACTACTATCTCTAAAGCCTCCAATTCCTTTTCTGGTCTTTCAAGGTGAGTATTTTGCTTTTTTTTGACTTATTCCTATGTTTCAATTCAGTTTTGCATATGCTAAAAGTTATAACTTTGAAATCCATAACTCAAATCCCTTGTTATACATATGTCATAACCTTCCTTTAAGTGCCACTCATTGTCATATTTTAATCGCACCCTTTGTTCTTTTATACCTAAATCAATTATAGAAGCAATGGGTTGTGATCACTATAAAGTTGAGAAAAGATTAATGCTTTCATGTAGAAGAATTTTTATAGACATGTATTGTTGACAAGAATTTTGTCCATATTGTTTACTACTTTTCTTCTCCATGTCTAAATCCTCCCACTCAACATTTTTTTCTACTGGTCTTTCACCATTTTTGTTAATATATATTTTCATATACGGCAGTTTGAAAATGAATAAGAGGTGTAGTGGGGGTTGTCGCCTCAACTCGAATTTAAGCCAAAATAAAGAAAATTTTTAGTGGTATATGAAACTGTCAACGTCATCCAACAATTTCCTTAGAATGATTTTCTCAAGTATTTAATTTCAATACATGTATGCTTGATCTAAATATGCTCCCATTTTATTTATTTCGCAAATTTGTACTAAGTATTAGTCTTCTTGTGATTGATTATTTATTGGATCTATATCATGTACTTCAACAAAGTCTTCTAATTTTGTTTAGTATGTGCATTATCTTTATTTTCCCTAGATGATTCGCCTATCTTTGCCTGTGATTTCGGGATCAACAGTAGTAATCACTTATTATATATTAAAATTTTCAATTAACTATGGCAGATGGCGGCAGGTTAGCTATGGATAAATGGATGTTGTTATGGTGAAATGAGGCTCTAGAGCAGTGGCAGCAAGAGGAATGTACATCGTTGAATTGGTGTAGAAATTATTTTTCATTTCATTCTTTATAATGCATATGAAGTACTTGAAATTGTAACTTATTTAGCATAGTTTTATTTTTACATATTCCTAACTATATTTTATAAGTAAATTTGTACATATAACTTCAATGTATAAAGGAGATGTTGTACATTTAATTAGCTGCTACCTTTTCAATTATTAGTTATGTTTTAGTAATTTATGTTCTATGTTTTAGTAATTTATGTATAGAAGTAGAAAGTTATGTTATTAATGAAATCCATTATGTGAACCAACATGTAATATTTGAAGCCAAATGCCAATTTATTGTGACATTTATTATATAAACCATAACAAAAATAGGAAATTTAGGATGACCATTTAACCTGATCGTGGCAAAAAGTCATCCTTTCGAAGTCAAAATGATAGTTTATTGCGACGGTTGTTACAAAGAACAGTCGCAAAATATAGGCAATTTGCGAGGGTTATTTAATCCAACCGTAGCAAATTATCACCTTTTAGAAACCAAAATGATAGTCTATTATGAAGGTTGTTATGAACAACTATCGCAAAAAATAGGTCTGTTGCGACAGTTGCCATATATAACCACAGCAAAAAGCAATTTTTTTTGCGAAGGTTTAAAAATCGTCGGAACAGGTTTTTACCTGTTGCGACGTCTGCATTTCCTACGGCTGTTGAACCATCACAATAAGGGTTAAACAACCGTCACAAATGATCTGTTTTGTAGTAGTGAGTTTTCTTGGCTTGAAGGTTACTACATGAAATTCATTAAGGAATAGCAGTCCCATTGACTCTACTAACCGCGAAAAACTTAGTTTTTGGATGGGATGAGAAAGGTATGGAAGCATTTAAGAAGTTGAAGAAGCTGTTGACTAGTGCACCATTGCTAACTATTCCAGATGGGTTAAAGCTTTACACCATTTATACAAACGCATGCGGTATGAGATTATGAGCTATGCTTATGCAAGAAGGCAAAGCAAGAACTTACGCAAGCAAGAAGTTGAAGGACCATGAGAAAAGGTATCCCACTCACAGAGTTAGTGGCTATTCTTTTTGCTTTTAAGATGTGGAGACACTACCTTTTGGGAGAAAGATTTGTGTTATTCACCAACCACAAATCCCTTTAATACTTGTTCTCCCAAAAATATCTAAAACTTAGACAACAGAGATGGATGGAGTTTAAAGCATCATATGATTTTGAGATTTGGTATAACCCTCAAAGTTGGAATGATGTTGCCGACACTCTTACTCGAAGGCATTTTTAGTACTATAGATAAGTGAAGGTAGTTTGAGTTCATCTCGAAGTTCAATTTTCAACCACCATCAGAATTCACCTTGGGTTATCTTGCGACTATGGAGGAAAGAACAACGTCAATCGACGCGTCAGTCAAGAGCAAAAGAGAGATGCTACAATAGTTGACATTTTGGGTAAGTTGGATAGAGGAAAGCATTTCCCTCATCTCTGTAGCTATTCAACCGATAAAAGAGGGCGGCGAAGGAGAGATGGACGACTATGTGTTCCAATAATGAAGGACATTCTTGAGGAAGTTTTGGCTAAGTGTCATCGTTCTAAGATGACTATTCATCCTGGTAGCGTTAAGATGTATTGGGATTTGAAGTGGATTTTCTATTGGTTGGGATAAATAAGAGAATAGCGAAATACATCACTAAGTGTTTGATGTGCTATTAGAAGTACCGACTTAGAAATGGGAGCTTGTATAGATAGACTTTATAGACAAGTTGGCTAGAGGTCAATGAGGCAATGACTCACTAAGTGTGATCGCTTTCTTCCTAAAAGGAGTAATAGGATGACAGCTTGTCTAGCACAAATTTATATCAAAGAATTTGTACGATTGCATGGAGTTTTGGTTAGCACCGTTAGTGATAGAGATCCCCTGTTAACTAGCGAATTTAAGAGAAGTTTGCAATCAGCCTTAGGAAACAATTGAACCTTGGCACTACTTACCACCCACAGACCGATGGATAAACAGAAAGGGCAGATAGAATTTTGGAGGATTTGCTGAGAGCTTATATCGTGATTGTGGATGACATTGGGAGTTGCATTTACCTTTAATAGAATTCATGTACAATAATAACTATCATGCGATGATTGGTATGCCACTCTTTGATGCCTTATACGGGAGGCCATGCAAGTCACGCGATTGTTGATGGAAAACTACTGACAAAATTTTATGTGGATCGGACTTGATTTGTGAGACTACGGACAATGTTAATTTAAATAGGTAGCAAATGATGGCTGCTCAGTACTGATTGTAGTCCTATGTTGACAGGCATAGAAAAGAGTTAGAGTTTTCGATTGGAGACATAGTATTTGTCAAAGTTTCCCTTCTTAGGAAGGTTGTGAGATTTGGGAATTAGGGAAGTTGGCATCGAGATTGGTTGGGCCCTTTCTAACTTTGGAAAGAGTGGCAAACTTGCTTGTCAATTAGAGCTTCTGGATAAATTAACCGGACTTCAAGGTGTTTTCCATGTATATCATTTAAGGAAATGTATACATGATACCGCGAATATAGTAAAGCCTGATCAATTAGCAGATGTAGAAACAGAGCCGATAGCATCCTATGCCATCGCACGTGTAGTTGAGCACAAGGTTAGAAAGCTTCATAACAAAGAAATTAAGCTGGTTCGAGTGCAATGTGAAGATTTTCCGGCGGAAAGCACACAAGTGATGGGAGAAAAGGTGAAGGAATCCCATTCTGAGCTATTCTCTGGTAAAATTTCTCTCTCCAAAATTAATATCATACAGGTTATGGTTGCATTGTGGTTACTTGATTGGATGGTTGAGAATAGTTGCAATACTTTTACTATTATTTTCGCACTCATATAGAATGTTATACATACTTAGGATGTTTTACTTACATGCCTACATGTCACGATCTTGCATTCACGCTAGAGATAAGCTCACATGTAGAGCGTTGCATATAATCACATTGCATTTTTGGTTAAGTAGATGGTTGTGTGGATAACTTAGGTGTATGGCGTGGTTGTAGAGTGTGTGTTACGTTATCCGTCCCTTAAGGATTTCAAGGACGAAATCATTTTTAAGGGGAAAGAATGTAACATCCCTTGAAAATTAATTAGGAATTAATAAATTAATAATAAAGCTAAAAATGAGAAATTTGCAAATGCTGGAATTTGATCACGAATGTAACACCATTGAGTTCATGATTTTTTTGATAAACTTTCATATATAAAGTTTCTTGATCGGAGTTCGAACGGAAAAATTATTTACTTTGAATTTTTCGAATTTAAAATAATTCAAATGAATTTGAATTTAAAATTTAATAATGTTATGGTTGAAAAATAAAATGGGTAATAAATATTTTATCGTTAAGGGAAAGTTAATGTTTAAGGAAAACATAATTGGTGCTTAGTAAAATGGAAAAGAAATATAAAAATAACAATAAATAGTTTATAAACGAAAAAGGAGATCGTTGGACAACCTACACTTGGCCGATCACCGCTAGTAGCCGACTGCATAGGTAGGAGCGTTCAATTGATACTTTCATGGCGGATAAGGTTATGTTAGGCCAGGAATGACCTGTATTTAGTTATTTTAAACCAACTTATATTCCACGATCCAGGCAGATTCTAACCACTATAATAAGAGGCTATCCCCATCACTTTTATCCACAAGAAAATAGGAATGCAAATGAAACTCCATCGGATCTCTTCCTCAAATCTTTGTTAGATTTAATGTTTTACTTTTAGGCAAGAATCAAATGGATTTGAAGGTAATAAGTTAGATATATACACACATTTTTATTTCTAATTATTCCCTTATATTTGAATTCTGAATCAAATCTTTATATAATTGAGCTGTTGTGTATTCTAGAAAGAAGGAAATTCAAAAAGGAATTGGGCAAAGCATGAACCAAATCCAAAGGAAGTCATGGAAAACTATGCATGGAAATCTTATTTTTTCACCAAACAGTAATTTGTGTAGTAAAGTTTGGATTTACTTTATGTCTTAGGGAAGTTGTTATACGAAAACTTAAACCTAAAGCCCTAAAATTCCCCAGATAAAATGTCAATTATTGGATCAATGTGAATCTTATTTCTTTTAGTCAATATAATGGAATTTAATTTTTTATTTGAAATTTGAATAATTTATGTTCTATTCCACTTCTACTTCTAATCTTGTGGTTTTGATGACGGGTTCTAAAAGAAAAAAATTAAGAAATAGTGTGCAAAGTATGGATTTTTCTATTTGCAATTTGCACTGTCTATTTCCGTAATTTGGACAAATATGAATCTTTTTTCCACTTTAAGCTTGTATATGTAAATTTTGAATAAAATATAAAGGGTTTAAATAGTAAAGTTTTGTTCCTTGAAATACGGTTGTTGGTTCTATGTATTAATGTAAAACAAATTGGTATTGTGATTACATTTTTTAATACACACACACACACACTCACATGTTTGTGCATGTGCGTGCGCGTGCAAGTATATTTTGTTTAGCTAAAGATATTAGCTATTATGGCAATTATTGTATGGAACTGAGAATTATATGAATATGGAAGTTTTAACGTTTTAATAATTAGTGTAGCAAGTGAAAACTTTAGGATAGGAATATTTTTATGCACGCTTAGCAATATTTAGTTAGCCTAAAATTTATGTTAAAAATTATATTAATGACATATAAGTAATAACTTATAAGTCATATAGTATAGAATAAATAGGTTAATAAACAGTAGTAAACCCTATGGGAAAAAAGTTAGGATAATAAACGAAGTTAATCCGTATTAAAGAAGAAATAATGAGTTTTTCCTATATGTCCTAAATGCGTAAGTACAGGTGAGGTATATTATATATATGTAAGGCAGTATATTTGGAGAGTGGAAATATAACTAGGTTATAGGGAAGCAAGGTTAGTCAAAAGTACGCATAAGTCTGCCCAGTTAATCTGGTTATCAATGGTGTGATTTTAGGACTAATGTAAGATATCGCATATAATAAGTACCCATAATGGATGAGCAGTTAGTGCCAATACTTTAGGGTAAGCTTGCCTAGCTAATTTTTTTACTAGCACCTATGAATAGTCGGACTATCGTGAGATGTAACAGTTTTCGTTATGGGTCATAAGACGGATATCCTAGTATGGGCTTGCTTTTGGATTGGAGATATTAAGTGGCTGTTATTGGGTGTAATGACCATAATTTTTAGTAACATTATTTAGGATATTTAATTAGCTAAATTAAATAAAAAAAAGTGATAATTAGGGGTGATTAATGGGGGTAGCCGTGCCATGTTAATGAGCAAATTAAAATGGCCTAACATGAATTAAAATAGAAAAGGGTAATAAGAAAGGGAAAATTAGGAAAAGAGCATTCTTATAACTTAAACCCTTAGGAATTCATTTACACGTTCATTACTGAATCAAAGACAAAGTAGTGGCGGTCACCATTTGTAAGAAAGAGGAAGATAAACAAGAAAAGCTAAGGAAGAAGATTAATTAAACCAAATTTATTCAAATCTCAAACTCCTTAATCTCAATGCTAAGGTGAATAATGACTACATCTAACATTTCTTAATTATTTTCCGTTTTACGGTTAATACAAATTATTTTGTAATGTTTAGCCATGTTTTTGAATGATTGAATGTTTACATATGTTTGTTGATGATTTATGACTATTCATGTAGGTTTTATGATATGTTTTAATACGAAAACTCTATTAAATGACATCCAAATGCCTTGCGAATTTAGATTTAGATCAGAAATGATATTTTAGAGATGGGTTCAATTTTCATAATTTTATGAATCAATGTGGATTTTATGTTAATTTTCTAGTGAAGAAATTTTTTGTTGGGTTTAAAATAATATATGGCTAAATTACTTATGTTTTGGGTCCGAAATTAATATACGTAAATGATTTAAAAACGTTTTTCTGGAATTTTTATAGAATTTTCCTTAGTGTTTTAATAGATATATAAAATTATTTAAGGTATGGGACTTAAATATTTTATATATTCATTAAAGAAGAAGGGGTAGTTTGTAAATTATTTAAATTTTTTATTTCTGAAATTTGGAAGCTCTTTTAGAAAAGAAAATTAGCAACCAATAATATTTTAACAAACGAGGCAGGTTAGTTGAAAGGGATTTCTTTTTAAAGTTAAAATCAGTTTTACATGCTTTTAGCATGTTTCGCCACTTTCGACACCAAGGGCTTCGACTTAGTAGCTTCGACACCATCACCATCGAAACCAATGCGCATGGCATCAAAGACTTGGTGCACAACAAATTGGTTATAGGCGAAAGGTATTGAGTTAAAACTAGGGGTTCCGAAGGGGTCGAAGTGCTACTTTGCTTTCAAATGAAAATGTGCCTACTTTGCTTTCGAAGGGTATGCTTTCGACTTGGTTGGCTTTCGACTGTGTCAAATTTTTTTAAGGAATGGTTTCAAAAGGGTTGCGCCTTTTGTTTTAAGTAATAGCTTTCGAAAAAGTTGAAACCCCTAGCTGCCACTTTTCTACCTTTCAAAGTCAATGGTTTCGGAAGGTACACTTGTTTTAAAACCTCGACTGCTTCTTTAATGCTTTCGGAAGGTTGGTTTCGACACCAACACTTCTTTACTTAGGAATACCTTTTGAAAGAGTGATTTCGACTTAAATATTTTAGGACTCTTTTGCTCTATTGAAAGTAGAATCCAAAGGTTTCGAAGGAGTTAATTTTAAATGGTTTCGAAAGATGTTTCCACATGTTTTAAATTGAACCAAATGCTTTCAAAAGGTTTGTTATTTACAAAGGTTTTGATGCTTTTGAAAGGTTTTTAATGAAGGTTTCGGAAGGGTGGTTCCCCAATGGTTTCGAAAGGTTTGAAAGAAAGATTTCCATGGTATCGGAAGGTCTAAAAGGACTAATTTTCCAATGTTTTCGAAAGGCAGTTTAAAGTGTTTTAAAGATAGGATGTCTAAGGTTTTAAAGCTTTCGAAGGAAAGGTTTTTCAAGTGTTTTCGATAGGAAGATTGAATGGTTTTTAAAGGAATGGTTTGGCCTTTCGGCCTAGGATATAAAGAAGGATTTTACATGGTTTCAAAAGAGGTACTTTCACTAGATTCGTAAGGGGTACTTTCAAATGTTTAAACATTTTCATCGATAAATATTTGTGTAAAGTATATATAACATGGCAAGGTGATTTTATGTAAAGCATAGAGTATATATTTTTCGTGTTTGAAGTATGATTTAAAGGTTTTAAATCAATTTGAGAAGAAAAGGTTTTCAAGGAAAATTTAAGGGAAGATTACCTTAGGTAAAATGACTCACATATTTATATACTAGATGGGACCGGTATAGTGTCACACCTTATACATTAGCTATTAGCCCCAAGCTAATTTAATCCAAAATTCCAATGTGTAGGGCTTTGTCACATGTAAGACTAAAATTATGATAACACATAGAAAGGAATATATATAGTGGAAATTTGCATAAAGGCCTCTTCAGCAAGCGCAATTAGTTTCTAGGACACATAACTGAAATAATTATTTTTAAGGAAAAAATGCAAAATAATTAGTTTCTAAGGCCTAAAAACCTATGAAATTATGTCCTTAAAAATAATTCGACTGCTGACTTTGTCCTTAAAAGTAATTATTCTGCTGACTTTGGCCTTGAAATTAATTTTTGTGAATGTGTGTTCTAGAAACTAATTGGACTGCAAAGTTTGTCCTTTTGGTAAAATGGCCCATATATTTATTTGTACCGAGTTAGGTTATTGGTGAGCCCGCAAAACCACTAGAATCAGGTGACCTTGGGAGAAGATAAGTTAAGGATCGACCGTCTAGAAGAGGAGTATCTAATAGATGTTATATTATTTGTGTATATTGTCTGGTAGGCCCAAATCAGCCAAAGGTTAGTAATTAGCCAAACAAATATATAATATTCAGACAGATAGTTCATCTGTTACCTGACATGTAAGTTTACATGATATTGCTTTACAGTTTTAACCAATTTTGGTTGTTGGATTATCATTTGCAAAATATATGTTTTATAAGGATATTAGTAGAGGGAAACCCATTCCGCTAAGCGGCATGGTCTTACTTAATATCAAATAACCGAGATGTATAGCATTATTCGCACGGGTCTTTATGTCTAACTCAAAGTTTATGTTTTTCCCATTAAACTCTCGGGTGGTCAAAATTGATTTGAGTCGGCGGAGGCTTGAGGATGTCCAGGTTTTAATAGGTTGGAAAATAAATCTTCCGAAGATGGGCAGGTGGCTGACGGATAGCTATTTAGGAGTTGCTATTTTATTTTTTTGATTCCGTTGTGTTGTATATGTCAGTTATGACTATATAGTACTCTGGTCAACCAAAGGAGCATCTTTATATGTCGCTCTTGAAATATTTATTTAATAATTATATATGATTTGAACTTCAAAAGCGTTTGGGATTATGTAACTTGGACATAAAATTTTGTTTTGAAATGTGATTAGAAGAATGTTTTTAATTTGTGATGGTTTTATTGTATATTCAAGTGCTTCTGATATTATGGATACCATTAACATTACCGTATTTGGTCATCGAAAGTTAATACTATGGATGACTACATCATCAGTAGCGCTTAGCTTCGGGCCTCTAGATAGGGGATGTTACAACCTGGTATTAGAGCATAGGTTTAAGAAAAACTTTAAACTAAAATGACTTTTCAAAACATAATCTTAAAAAATTAGGGATAAGATTGTGGTTCGGGATAATGCTATAGTAACGTACTTATATTTGCTATATATTAGTATACACTATATCTCTATTCTTCTATCTCTCTTAGGCTATTCTTTTGTATCACACGAGGCTTGAATACAGATATTGATGCAAGAAGTGGAAGAGTGAATCTTGGAGGAATCACCACCACAAATGGGCATGCCAGACCGAATATTAAAAGGAACCAAGGTCAGGCACAAGCAGGAGATGTGGGTGCTAGAGTCCCACAAGTGGATATGGGAGCTATGTATCAGTTTTTTGTGAATACGATGCAAGCTGGAATTTCTACTGGTGTGGTTGGATGAAATGCTGGAGTAAGAGTTCAAAAAGCTCCGGTGGTTAACAATTATGCTTTCTTGAGTAGAGACAATATTAGGCTTGGAAGTAAGTCATTTATTGGAACTAAGGATGCTATTGAGGTGGAGAGCCGGTTGCTACATTGTGAGCGAAGCTTTGCAGACTTGGGGCTCAATGATGAGTAGAAGAGAAGGCTTGCCTTGAGACAGCTTCAAGGAGAAGCATTATTCTGGTGGAAAAGTGTGATGGCTGGAGAAGATGAGGAAATGATGACGTGGGCTGAGTTTAAGAGGTGTTTCTAAGAGAGGTTCATGTCAGTGATAGTGCAATCTGCTTTGCTCATAAAGTTTGCCAAGTTGGAGCGGGGGAGATGTCTGTGTTGGAGTATTCTAGAAGATTTAAGGAGTTGGCTAGGTATGGGTATGCTACTCTAGATACCGTGATGAAGAGAAATAAGAAGTTTATCAGAGGGTTGAAGCCTGAGTTGGCCAGGGCTGCATTATCTCATATTAGAGATCCTTGTGATGTTGTAGTAGAGATGGAGTTGAGACATGAGTAGATGCTTGCTTCTCTAGAGAAGAATAAGTCTAAGGAGGTCCAGGTGGGATAGATTCAGAAAAGGAAGTTCTTTCATAAAAAGGGTGATTAGAAGGGTAGAGCCACGAAGAAAGGAAAGTCTGAGGCTGTTTTCTTCAAGTGCTGTAAGAAGGGGCATTTTGAAAACGAGTGTCGTAAAGGCGAAGGAAGTGATCAGGAAGAAGAATATCAATGCTTCGACTACGATCGGATTGGTCTCTGTAAGAATCAATGCAAAAAGCATGCTAAAGATGGAAGGGGCAAAGTATTTGCACTGGACCCTGCTGCATCAGGACTAACAACTCAGGAGAAAAGGATAGCGGTGTTTTGAGGTATGCTTCAGATCCATGGTATGTCTGTTAGCGTTCTGTTTGATATCGGTGCATCACATTCTTCTGTATCGCATTGTTTGGTATATGAGCTTAACCTAGAATCCACGTATTCAATTACTTCCTTAAGAGTTGTAAATCCAACAGAAGGGTACGCAACACTTGTGGTGAATTGTGACCACCTAGAGTTTGATTTGTTAGGTCATACCTTAGTTTGCAGTTTGCATGTATTTGACTTTGTAGGGTTCGGAATTATCTTGGGTATGGGCTGGTTAAGTAAGTATGATGCTAGGATATTTTTCCATGATCGTAAAACATCACATAGACACCTTGACTATAGTGATCGGATTGTGTATATCGCAGAAAACCCTAGTTGTGAGCTGAAAGCTTCATTAGGTGTTATGGAGGTAAAGGACAAGTTGAATCGAGTTTTCATGGTTAGAAAATTCACAGATGTGTTTGAGCCAGTAGTAGGATTGCCACTGAAATGAACCATTGAGTTTTGGATAGATTTGGTGCTTGGAGCAAAACCAGTAAGTAGGCCGCTAAGTAGGATTACAGCTACAGAGATGAGGGAGCTAAAAGCGCATTTGCTGGATTGGGAAGGCAAGAATTTTATCAGACCAGGTAATTCGCCTAGGGAGCCGCCGTAGTGTTTGCCAAAAGCCGGATGAATCGTTAAGGTTATGTATCGATTATTGTAAGTTGAATTAGAAGACAATAAAGAATAGATATCTATTGCCTAGAATTCACGATTTGTTCGATCAGTTGAGTGGAGCAAAAGTATTTTCTCAGTTGGATTTGGAAACAGGTTTTCATAGCTTAGAGTAGCAGAGGATAGTATTCCTCTGATGGCATTTAGAACTAGATATGGATCGTACTAATGGTTAGTAATGTCGTTCGGACTAATTAATGCGCCAACATTCTTTGTGGATTTGATGAATTCTATTTTTCAAGAGCACTTGGATAGGTTCATGTTAGTTTTCATAGATGTTATTTTGATATACTCTAGATACAAAACAGAGCATGAAGTTTATATTAGAATTGTGCTTGAGAAGCTGGGGTAGAATCAAATGAAGGAGAGTTATCGAAGTGTCATTTCTAGAAGAAGGAAGTGAAGTTTCTTGGTGATGTAGTCTTAGAGAGAGGTTTGTCTGTTGATCCGAGTAAGATTGAAATGGTGAATAATTGGAGGAGAACTGAGACAGTGATTGAGATAAAGAGTTTTCTTGGATTGGCTGGATATTTTTGGTGGTTCATAAAGGATTTTTCACGGATAGCAGCGCTGATCACCAAGCTAACGCAAAAGGATGTGAAGTTTGTATGGACTGATAAGTATGAGGAAGCGTTCCAGAGCTTGAAACACTTATTGACCCACGCACTTGTACTAGTTGTTTTAGAGATGAATCAGGATTTGATAGTATATACAGATGCGTGTGGAACTAGGTTAAGAGCTGTGTTATTGCAGAGGGTAAAGTGATTGCCTATGCTTCTCGATAGCTTAGACCACATGAAGTTAGATACCCTACACATTATTTGGAATTGGCTAAAGTGATTTTTGCATTGAAGGTGTGGAGACACTACCTTATGGGAGAGAGGTTTGAGCTATATATGTATCATAAGTCATTGAAGTACTTGTTCTCTCAAATGGAGATGAACATGGGACAAATGATATGGTTAAAGTTTATTGTTGCTTATGACTTTGAAATTGAGTACACACCAGGGAAGGAAATAAGTTAGCAAATGCACTTATTAGAAAGCATCAAAATGCAGTATTGGCTATGATAACTGAGTGGAAGGATTTGGAAGGGTTGACGACTTGTAGAGTGCAGTGGAGATCTGAGGCTGGATCTTGTGGAGAAACTGTTGTGTTATCTTGTTTGGAATTTCGATCGGTAATGATCGAAAGATTGCTTCTAAACAAGAGGATGATCTAGTATTGGTTGAACAGATCAGGAAGTTAAGGGATGGAATGGAGAGCCATGACTTAAAGGATTTCAATCTTGACTAGAATGGGTGGTTGGGAAAGAAAGGAAGGTTATGTGTTCCAAATGTAGAAGACATAAAGAAGAAGTTTTGGAGGAATGCCATTATTCAATGTTCACCATTCACCTAGGAGGAACTAAGATGTATCAGGATATGAAGAGAAGTTTCTTCTAGGAAGGTATGAAGAGCGATGTAGGCTTATGGGCGAAGTAGTGTTTGAACTTTCAGCAGGTAAAAGCCGAACATCAAAAGCCAAGTGGGTTGCTTCAGCCATTAGATATTTCGATTGGCAAGTGGTATTCTATTACCATGGGTTTTATAGATGGGCTGCGAAGGTCTAATAGAGGAAATGAAAGTATATGGGTTGTAGTGGATAGATTGACCAATAATGCCCATTTCATTCCAGTTAAGTCAACTAAGACGGCACCTGTTTTGGCTAAGTTATTTATGAAGAATGTGGTTAGACTACATGGAATTCCTTGTAGTATAGCAAGTGATAGAGATTCCTTGTTCAATGGCGAGTTCTGAAAGGGTCTACATGAGATTTTAGGGACCAAGCTCAAGATGAGTCAGCTTACCATCCACAAACCGATAGGAAAATAGAACGAGTTAATAAAGTCTTAGAGGATTTGTTAAGAGCTTGTGTGTTAGATTTTGGGAGATCGTGGAAAGACCATCTACACTTAGTCGAGTTTTTATATAACAATAGTTATCAGCCTAGAATAGGGATGGCACTGTTTGAAGCTTTATATGGAACTCCATGCAAATCTCCCATTTGTTGGTTGAAGACTGGGGATAGGTTGGATCTTGGTCCAGATTTTGTTAGAAAAGCTTTAGCGAGAGTTGGTTCGAGCTAGGATGAAAGAGGCTCGGTCTAGGCAGAAGAGTTATGCAGATAGAAGAAGGAAATACTTAGAGTCATCTATTGGAGATCATGTTTTTATTAAGGTGTCACCGATGAAGGGTGTGATTCGATTTAGGAAATCAGAGATGTTTACACCGAGATTCGTAGGACCATTTTCTATTGTAAAGAGGATCGAGAAACTCACATATAGAATAGAGTTACCAAGCAGTTTGGTAGGAGTCCACGATGTATTTCATGTTTCTCATCTGAGGAAGTGTGTCAGAGACCAAGAGACTAGTATAGCACCGACTGTGTTAAATGATTTAGTAGTAGAGACAGACTTGACCATAATTAGAAAGCCGATTCGTGTAGTTGCAAGAGATAAGAAAAGGCTAAGGAATAAGACAGTTATATTAGTGAAAGTCTAATGGAGCAACGATGGGAGAGACAATACTTGGGAGACTGAGAGTAGGATTCGAGACGCTTATCCTGATTTGTTAGATGGTATGTTTTTAGCTTTTTGATTAATTACCTTATCGTAATTTCGAGGATGAAATTCTTTAAGGTGAGGAGTCTGTAACGACCCTAATTTTTAGTAACATTATTTAGGATATTTGATTAGCTACATCAAACAAAATAATGTGATGATTAGAGGATTGAGATTTGTGATTAATAGGGGTAGTCGTGCCATGTTAATGAATAAATTAAAATCGGCTAACATTAATTAAAATAGACAAGGGTAATAAGCAAGGGCAAAGTTGGGAAAAGAGCATTCTTATACCCTAAACCCTTAGGAATTCATTTACATGTTCATTACTACATCAAAGACAAAGTAGAGGCCGACCACCATTAGCTAGAAAGACGAAGATAAACAAGAAAATCTAAGGAAGAAGATTAATCAAACTAAAGCTATTCAAATCACAAACTCCCTAATCTCAAAGCTAAGGTGAAATTATGATTAGCAATTAAGGCTTTGTCATAGGTAAGACTAAATTATGATTTCACACAGAAGGGAATACATACACACACACACATACACACACACAGATATATATATATATATATATATATATATATATATATTTGTACATAGGCAGGTCATTGGTGAGCCCGTAAAACAATTAGGATCAGGTGACCTGGGAGAAGATAAGTTCGGGACAGACGGTCTAGAAGAGGAGTATCTAATAGATGTTAGATTATTTATGCATATTGTTTAGTAGGCCCAAATCAGGCTAAGGTAGTAGTGAGGAAAGCAAAACTATAGTGTTTGGATAGATAGTTATTTTGTTACTTGACATGTAAGTTTGCATAATATTGCTTTACAGTTTTAACCAGTTTTGGTTGTAGGATTATGATTTTCAAAAGATATGTTTTTAAAAGGATATTAAAAGGGGAAACCCATTCCGCTAAGCAGCGTGGTCTCACTTAATATTAAATAACCTAGATGTATAGTATTATTCACACTAGGCTTTAGACTCGAAGTTTATGTTTTACCCCTCAAACTCTCGGATGCTCAAAATTGATTTGATTTGGTTGAGAGTTGAGGATTTCCAGGTTTTAGTAGATTGGCGAATAAACTTTCCAAAGACGAGCAGGTTGCTGATGGGTAGCTATTTAGGAATTGCTATTTTATTTTGTTTGATTCCGCTGTGTTGTATTATGTCAGTTATGACTATATAGTACTCTGGTCAACCAAGGGGGCATCTTCATACGTCACTCATGGCGTATTTATGTAATTATATGTGAGCTGAACCTAGGAAGCATTTGGGATTATGTAACTTGGATATGAAATGTTTTTTTGGAATGTAATCAGAAGAATTTTTTCAATATGTGATGGTTTTATTTCATATTCAAGTGCTTATGATATTATAGATACCATTAACATTACCATATTCGGTCACCGGTATTTCATAGTACGGATGCCTGCAGCATTTATAGCGCTTAGCTTCATGCCTTCAAATAGGGGATGTTACGTAGGATTTTCATTCTTCATATTCAAGGGGTATTAAATGATTAGAATTGTCTTTTAGGTGAAGTAGTGAGGAACCTTTAAAGGGGTCCGCTTCGGGGTTGAGGTATTAAGTTGATATTGTAAGGTCCGCCTCTTTTCTATAAAGAAGTATTGAGTGTCCATATAGGATTTCTTATGATGTCAACTAGATAGTACCAAAGAGGGGTCCAACTTAGGTCGGCATTAAATGGCAGGAATCTACATAGGGTATAAGTATTAAATGATCAGAATCTGCCTACTTCCCATTAAAGAGGTATTAAGTGGCTTAGGTGCTTTCTCTCGCATCGTTAGGGCATGATTGAGGGAGATGCGTCGAATGACCCTTTAGTTACGTTGCACCCATGTTAGAGTTATAAAGTCGGACTTGGAAGGGCTCTTGGCCTACATTTAGAGGTATGTTATGGAGATGGATTGGAAGAGCCCTTGATTGTAGTTGGAGGTATATTCTAAAGGTTAAGTATAGGATGCGTAAGATATGATACTTATCTAAATGATACTTCCCAAATACTATTATGGTAAGACTTGAGATTTTCATTTACTAGACATTATTATTTTGACTCCCTTCAAATTACAAATCAAAGATCAGGGGTAAACGATGCCGGTGTAGATTTGTGGCAGTTTAGTTATTTATCTATGTTTTTAGTGTATTCCGATGCACCCAGATATCATATATGTTGATGTTTTATTTTGAGATATTGTATTACAGATATTTTGGGATGATGTGTTTCTGAAATTTGGTTTTTATGAAATGGGTACTTACTTTTATTCTGAAATTTTATTCCTTTCGATGTGTGATTGTGAAAGCATAGAAAGACCGTTTCATATATTGTTCATTTTATCAATTTTACCAATTAACAGCCAGCTTTGTAATGAACCTAAGGTTTGATGGGCATTTATTGGGTCAGAAATTAGACACGTTTTGAAAAGGGTTGTTACAGAAATTCACTTAGCCTTTCAGTTAAATTAGCGACAACTGCTTGTTTGGAACATTTCCAACTCCTTAATTAAGGTTAAATATGAATTTAGGATTGATAGACAATACTCTATAGTACTTATGAAGTTTGAGTTAGAATACTTTTGCATAAGGAGTTCATTATTTCTATAAGAAATTCTCTGATATTTCATAATGCAAAAGAATACTCTTAACTATCATTTGGTAATCATAATTCGGATTTGATACTCAATCAATTACATTAATTAAATAAGTGAATTGTGATATAGTAGACTATATAGCATATATGATAATTCTTATTGTTGTTGCATAAGAAACCCATCTTATATGTTCCATGTTAAACTTTTTAATATTGTGTATATGTAAATCATTTGGTATAATTCCAACATCCTTACTTATAGTTTTAGAAATATTTTAGTACCTTTTAAATTCTTTCTTATAGACACACATTTTTTCTACCTTTTGATTGGCAATCAAAACTATTTTATTTTACTATCAAAACGTTTTCTCAAATTTGTTGCTTATTGAACGGTTTTATCATATCAGTACTTCGATTGTATCTAACATTTAAAAGGTCAGTTATCATTTCCACGGACGTTCGTGAAATTTTTAGTTACCATGTGTAAACCGTCTACCCTATATCATTATTCATTCCAACAAAGCTGTACAAAATTCAATGCATACCGGGTAATACAATGTGAGCATAAATCAAATAAACTTAAGTGCAAATAATAATGAATCAGTTATGTTATTTCAACAATTGAATTTTATGTGGTTATTCTCATCAATGTTGCTTACTATATTCCAATAGCATTGGTCTTCCTTTTTAAGACACATATGCAACATGGATCATATCCATTTTGATACAGCTATCAAAATCAAATTTCGATAACGTACTTAGAATCCTTAATGGATATAAGCATTCTGCCATATGATAGTGTCTAGATTCTTTATTGCTTATTCAAAATTTAGGAAATTATTATTGCTAACAAGTATTTTTCTTGATATGGATAAGAAACTCGTAGTATCTCTTTGATGTGCAAGAGGCTTTATGGGTAATCCCGATAACCTAGCTCTCCACCTTCGTTGATAAACTACAGAGAGCAACACATCTTTCATTTGCCACTCGATCTATTCGACAAATGGAGATAAACGGGACAACTGGGAGGTAGCATAACTGTATGGTATACTTTGAGTGAAGCTTAATATATACTCTTATTATACATTCTAATAGGTAGTGTTCGGTTTAGTCTTAGTTAATTTCACTTCATCTTTTATAATCAGGTTTTATCTTAAAGCCTTTGGATTGTATTTAATAATTACATAAAAACGATATAACTTTGAGTTCATAAAATTTATGTCCATAACAATTTTTTTTGGACATTGTTGCTTAGTCCCAAAATCCTTTAGGGTGGTGTACACAAGATCCCTAATGAGCAAATTTTATATAAAACCTCTTGACCCACACAACCTATCAACTCCTTGACCTGTCATATATAGCGGTTTCTTATCAACTTATATCTTATATAATTTCATAAACTATGCTAATGATGAAACTAAATTTAATATGTGTATTTACTCTTAAGTACATACACTTATGGATAGAAGTTTACCTCATCTTCATTCACACCAGTCATCGCTCTTTGTCAACAAAATCTGATTACTTCTATCAATACATTATTATGTATCATAGGGAGGAGGGGCACTGAGATTGAATCTTATTTGTTTTAGTTACTCTTGGAACACTTTCCAATATACTAACATATTCGATCAACTGGAATTGTTTTATTTTCTTTGCATGTTATGTTTCTACTTCCTTTAGATTCTGTGGCCTTATCAAAGATATATTATTCGTACAACAAATACGAATGTTTATGTCTGTGTTAATTTATTGATGAATTAAATGAAGTAATTTGATCAGTTGTGGCATCATTAGATTTTGGATTGCATCATCAATATTATCAATCTAAAGAGTCCATGAAATCTTTTGTCACTCCCACTGAATGGGTGCTTATACCTTAACCTTTTGAGACGCAATGCATGGGTACTACATGATTCATAATCATATGATCAAAGAATTACTTTACATAAATATGGCTTAGTTCATAATTTCAAAATAATTGTAGAATATTTTAGATACTTTTGTATTTTATATAGCTAATGCATCACAAATATTACAAAACAAATACCATTAGTACAATAGATTTATTTTATAATGAATATTCATAATAATTATATTATAATATAACTATATCAATTTTTAATCAACACTAAATTTGATTTTTACTTCTCAAATAATACTTGGTATATTTATGAAAGCAGTCTTCCATAATTTGGTGCAACATTAATAAGTGTCATATAGTATGCTCCCACTATTTTCGCTATTACTAGTGCATGCAATATAATGTTCCATTCAACTAATTATTTTGAGCTATTTATTTTGTCCATTGTAATTAGTTTATACCCGATTGTTTTAGATCAAAAATCTTGAACTTTAAGAAATATCTCTTACAAAAACCAATTTTCTATAATATAATTATATTTGGAATATAAATCACATTTATTATTCCATATTTAGTGTCCACTAAGTATTTTGCAATTCTCATTTCCAGTGTCTCTTTATAAAGTAGAAATGACCATTCACTCTCTTCATCGCAAATGTGCCTATTTATCCAATATCAAACATTCGCTTTCCTTTCTAAATGATTGAACCATTTTAAAAACTTCAACTACAACACCGCACTGAATTCTTTACAAAAGCGTCAGATATCCTTAACATTTTAAGTACATTGAATGGGTTGCACTTAAGTAAACTGATCAAAACTAGTATTTTAGTGATCGAATTCTTAGGTTGCTAATTAGACCTTCGAATTGAATATTTAATTAATTTTAAATATTGGAATATAAGAATTTTTATAGTTTGATTTTGGTATTTAATTAATTTTGAATGTTGAAATATAGGGATTATTTAAAGTTGACAATTCGAATTAAAATTTAGGAATTATTTGAATTGGGAGTTTAATATTTTTTGAATAGTGAATTAAATGTTTAGATTTTGAATTGAATATTAATTCAATGGATTGGTCCTTTTTAATTCCTTTTAAACTATAAATGATAACGATGAATTCATTTTGTAAATTTATTTACCATAATTAATGTTCGAATAAATAATGAGAAAAAATTATTATTCTTATGACTCGGTTTCTACTTACATATCTTAATTCAGTTTATTTGATTTTTCCATAATTTTTAATTTGGAAAATATTAAAGTTGTCGGTTGATAATTTCTCAGCAAACAATAATGTTTTTGTGATTTTACAGAATTCAATAAGTAGTGTATATTATTAATGTTTTAGATCGTACCAATATTATGAACGCGACCATATTTGTAGCCCATACGCGGAATAAAATCTGTGCAGCGAGATGCTTGATTTCGTAAATTAATAAAAGTCAACACTTATCCATCATCATACATTTTCTCTTAACCTTCATACCTTTCCATCCATTTCACTAAGCAAGAAGAGAAAAATGTAAGCATTTTTGGAATTAAAATTTATAACCATAAATCCACTTAAATAAATTCTTCAAATAGCTATTTTTAGAATCCTAGAGGAGAGATCTACAAGATGAGATTAGTTTGGATAGTTCGGCGGAGGTTGGTGGAGCGATAGTCTTTACAGTAAAGGTTGTAGGCTATACCGAAGTAGGGTTTTGAATTTTGGCAAACTGGAAGTGAAGTAGGCGAAATGGAGCTTGAATTTGGTTTTTTAGCAAGGAGCATTAATGGTGATTTTTTTATGGAGCATGGAGACTTGAGGCAGATCGTGACATCTGTCGTGTCGCATAGGGAGGCACGGATCACGATTTTTAGGGCGATGTCAAACTTCGAATTGTGGTAGTGGATGGGTAGTGCACAAAAAGAGAAAGAGAATGGAGGTTGTTGGGTGTGTTTCCTTCAAGCAAGGAGGAGTGATTCATGGTCAAAGATCGGCTGTAATGCTTTTAAGTTCAGGAGTGGCAAGGATTTATACTTAAGGCAGATGAGCTTTTAGGCTAATTAGTTTATTAATTAGCTTATTAATGTGTATTAATTGTTTAATTAATCGAAAAATTTATAAATTGTATAACTTGTCCATAAAAGGTCCAGATCGAACGCAATAAGTCTTGTTGCACTCATATCGACAATAGCTAAGCTTTGAAGTTAGATTCATGGAGTTTAGAGATTATATAAATCTCAAGCTAAAATTGAACGCTGTGCAATTTTAAACGGAATGAGAACATGTAATGCTCCTAATTTTTGATAACATTATTCAGGATATTTATTTAGATAAATTCAATAGAATAATGAAAATGCTAAGTGATAAGGTGGTTGAGATTTGAATCAAATTAATTATGGCCGTGCCTAATAAAGTAATTAACGGGCTTAAGAATGGTTTTTTGGGTTAATCAAATTGCATAGGGGTATATTAGGAATTTGCCGCCCATAATGCTTACCCTTATATATTTTCGTTCCTACCATTTTACTTCGCATTCACATCATTTTGAAATGCAAATTAAAAGCTTAAGGAAGGGACGGCCATTAGGAGAAAAGGAATTCAATTAAAAGCTAAAAATTCAAGCTTAAGGGAAATCAATCTCAATTCAATCCCCTTATCTAAGTCAAGGTGAATAATAATTCCATATCTGTTTTGTTTTGAATCATATATTTTCGAATTTAAGGGTAAATTTGTTTTTATGGTGAATTGGATGATGATATGCTAGAATATTAATTTTTTGAATTTAAACAAGATTATTTAGAGGAAATTATACACGGTTTTAGGGTAAAACCGATATATGTTTATGTTTAAATGCCACAAAAAAAATTTATATTATGTAAAACATGTTTTTGAGTTGGGTTTCAATTTTGATAATTTTCCAAGCTATGGAAAGATTTATATGAATTTTCAAAGGAAAATATGGTTATTCGGGTTTATAAATTTATTTTGGAAATTATATTAAGAATTCGGGTCCGAAATTTTGATATGTTAGATAACATGATTAATGTGAATTTCTGCAATTTTCGAGGATTTTTCCAATGTAATTTGCTATGCAAATTAAATTATTTTAGTAGAAGAACTTCTTTGCAATACTGATGGAATGGCTTATTTGATTAACTTAACCATGGTTTAGATCTGAAATTAGCGGCAGTTATGTTAATAAAGAATTTGAAAAAGTTTAGGCAACTAATCTGGTGCTAACATGTGGCAGGTTAGTTAGAAAAAAGTTTGCTGTAAGTAATATTAAACCAGGTTTACGTAGAAAAGTGGTTCCGCCTTCTTTAGAGGTACCTTTCAACAGAAAGCTTTCGCCTTTAACCCAGTCGAAACCTACAATGCCAAAACCAATACAAAAGTTATCACAAAGATGATACGCAGTTGATTTGAGAAAGGTGAAAGGTTAGGTGTCGAAAACATAGCTTCCGAACGGGTCACTACCTTGGTTTATTTTAAAAAGAGAACCGCCTGCTTTTATGTTATTTAAGCCTTCGAATGAGTTGAAGCATATGTTTTCAAAAGAGGTTTTAAAAGGTCTTCCATTAACATAAATTTGCTTTCGAACGGGTTCCTTTACTTATGAAAAAATGCTTTGAATGAAGGGGTTCCGATCTAGTCGATGATCTGCTGCCATTCTTTAGCCTTTCAATGGTATTAAAGATATCAATGCTGTCGAGAGGTGCTTTGTTTTGTAAGTATAAGCCATTTCCTATAGCTTTTGAAAAGGGCTAGGGATTTCTTAGGTGATGGTTTTGAAAGGTGTTTCGAAGACAATCTTCCAATATTTTACCCTTATGTTTTATGCTTTTGAAAGGATGGTGCCGACGCCATCATGTTTTCCCTAATATTTTTAGATGATAAAGGATGGTTTCAAAAGAGATACTTTTTCCTATATTCACTTTGACCCAAATTATATTTTAAGTATAAACCCAATGGTTTCGAAAGGGGCACTTTCAATGGTATCGGAAGGGTAACTTCCAATGGTTTCGAAAGGGAGACGTTTAACGGTTTCAGAAGGGTCACTTCCAATGGTTTCGAAAGGGGTACTTTCAACTAGTTTCGAAGCTATGTTTCCAAATTTGAGTACTTTAATACAATCAAAAGGTTTCAAAAGGAAGGTTTAAAAGTATTAGAAAGGAAGAAGCCTAATGTTTTGAAGGTAGATTTTAGCGCTTTTGAAGGAGGCCATCGTATGTTGTCGAAAGCGAGGTTTCGAAGGTTTCAAAATGTTTTGTAACCCAGACTCTTTTTAAAAGGTAAACCAATGGCTAAATTAAAGGATTTTTTAATGGTTTGAGAAGAAGCTTTCCTTGATAAAATAATAGGTTAAAGGGATTAAATATGCTTTATATTAATCCTACATTAGTGGTGTTGTTATGTTATTATGTATGCTTTTTCAAATATAAATATATTAACATTATAATGGACTCATAACTATATTTTGGGGGAAACAGCAGAAGAACCAACTAGGTTGACCTAATAGTGAATATAAATTGATTAAACTCCTGAATGAGTAGAATCGCATCCAAGCAGTCGGGGAGACCAGAATATAGGATGCTTAAATATGGAAGTTGTTAGAGAGACATGTTCATAGTGATCCCATGAAAATTATGATTAGGAAGTTAAGGGAGTTACCAATAGGTTCATAGTGATCCCATGAAAAATATGTTATAAAAAGTGGTTGGTAGGGGGTCAATTAGTTCATAGTGATCCCAAGAAAACTATATCCGGATTAAGTTATTGACAGATGTCAATAGGTTCCTAGTCAACCCATGAAAACTAGATAAGAAGAAAAGATATTGGAAGGGGCCAATTATTTCCTAGTCGCCCAAGAAAACTAGGAAAAGGGAGGAGTTATTAGAGTAACCAATAGATTCAGGGAACCCATGAATCATCAAAACCCATAGGAGTAATTGTGTTATGTTAATTGGCATGGTTTAATTGGTTCATAGTACACCCATGAAAGTTATGAAATGGGACTGGGAGTCCATATATTATATAAAGGTTACGAGTAAGCCCATGAAAACTAATAGGTTAATAATGGCCCGAGAAACTATAAACATGACAAGGAGTCAATTAAACAGAGGATGAGAAATCCGATATGTTTTAACATGTTTGCATATCATCATAATATTTTGAAATGATTATGCTTTTAACGATTGCAGATGCAAGTGCACAGTATGGTTATATAAAGGTTTTAAGATACTAGTGAGGGGAATCCCATTCAGCTAAGCGGTGTGGTCTCACTTGATACCTAAATGATTCGAGATTGGAGATTATTATTCGCTTTATATCCGACTCGAAGTTTATGTTTTCCCCTTAAACACTCCGGTATTCAATTTATTTGAGTAGTTTGTGAGTTGGGGTTTTCAGGTGCCTCATTAGACGAATAAAGCTCCTGGAGATGTGCATGAGGCATGATATCTATTTAGAGTTCTCTTTTATTTGATTCCGCTGTGTTGTTTGTAATAGAAAAGTTCTTATACTGCCTGTATATACTCTGATCATTCAAAAGGGCATCTTTATATGTCGCGCTTGGCGTATGTTGTAATAAATATATTTTCTCTGAACCCGATTTGCGAGGATTATGTAATAAACTGAAAATATTTTGAAATGGAATGTGAATTAGTTTCAAGTTTAATTTTTTTCCATATTCATGTGTTTTTATGTATCAATGAATCAAACATCATTGTATTTGATCACCAGGGATTAACAATTATGGATGACTGCTGCATCCATAGCCATTAGTTTTGGGCCTCCAATCAGTAGGATGTTATAAGTTGGTATCAGAGCATAGGTTTATGAAACTTTAAAAGAAAGTTAAACCTAGAACGTTTCCAAACGTAATCCAATCAATTTGAAAATATGATCGGGTTTTGGGTTAATGCTATAGTAACATACTTGTATTTGATATATATATATATATACACATATTTATATAAGTACTTGTTACCTTCTCTCTTAGACTGTTCTTCTATATCTTACTAAGGCTCATATGCAGATTTACGAGAAAAAAGATATGGAAGTAGGAAACAAAAGAGGGAATTTATGTAGAGGAAGCAACACTACTAATGGAAAGGCTCGACCTAATTCCAAGAGGAACCAAGGTTGATAACTAATGCTAACCCAAATGCTGAAGTCAATGTAGGTGTTGGAATTCCACTCGTAGATGCGAGGATGGTGTATCAGTTGTTAGCCAATCTTTTGCAAGCTGGGATTGCTGATAATGTTGGAGGAGTAAATCCTATGGCTCCTGTTTTGAATAACTATGCTAAGTTAAGCAGAAAGTACACCAGTCCGTGTGGAAAGCCGTTTACTGGAACGGAGGATGCTGTTGAGGTTGAAAATTGGCTATTGCACTTTGAGAGGATCTTTAATGATCTAGGATTGGATGATGGGAAAAAGAGGAGGCTGAACTCTACGCATTTGCAAGGGGCAATGCTTCATTAGAGGAATAGAGTGACCGCTGGACTTTTGAAGGATGAATTGACATGGGCAGATTTCAAAAGGTGATTTGAGCAGAGGTTTCTATCTATGGTTGGTAAGTCAGCACTGATGATCTTATGGATCTAGTTCAAGGAGATATGTTAGTAATCAAGTATGCTGCTAAGTTTGATGAGCAAACTCGATAAGGATATGCTTTGGTTGACATTGACTTTATAAGGAATGAGAGGTTCATTTGAGGATTGAGACCTAAGCTTGCTAGTTTGACCATAACCCATATCCAAGAACCTTGTAATATGGTGATAGAGATGGCCATTTGCCATGAAGAAATGCTGGCTGGTTATGCTAGAGAAAAACCAGTTGAATCCTAGGGTCCTTAGAGAAAGATGAGGAAATTCTTTAAGAAGAAGGGAGCCTAGAAAGGGGATGCTGCCCAGAAGGCAACGGCTGATCTAGTGCGCTTTAAATGTGACAAGAAGGGTCATTATGCTCATGAGTGCTGATCAAACAAGGAGAAGAAGGCTGCAGATAAGAAGAATGTGAAGTGCTTCAACTGTGATAAAGTTGGACATTTTAAGAATCAGTGTCCAAAACCAGTCAAGGCGGGAAAAGGGGAGGTCTTAGCTATTGGATCATCATCTATGCCTACTGCAACTGATAAAAGAAATACTTTCATGGAATGTACGTTTTTTATTCTGAGTATACCAGTTAGGATACTATTTGATACCAGTGAATCAAATTCATTTATGTCATAGTATTTGGTTGATAGTTTATGCATAAAACCCACATACCTTATCACTTTCTTAAGGGTTGCAAATCCAATAGGAGGGTATGCAACTCTAGGGATGAGATGTGACCAGTTAGAACTTAATTTGTTAGGTCTTATTTGCATGCAGTCTGCATATTTTCAATTTCGTAGATTTTGGAATCATTTTGGGTATGGATTGGTTGAGAAATTATGAGGCTATGATAGTTTTCCATGATGGGGATACATCTTTGAGATGCCTGGATATCATAACCGAATTATATTATTAGTAGAGAATTCTTACTGGAGTAGTTGTGCTTAGCTAAGTGCAATGGAAGTGGAAGAAGATTTAAGGCAGGTTCGAGTAGCAAGAGAGTTTGTAGATGTCTTTGAGCCAGTCACAGGACAACCACCGGGACAAGTTGTTAGGCTTTGGATAGATCTTGTGCCAAGAGATGAACATGTAAGCGAATCGCCTAGTAAGATGACATCGACTAAGATAAAGGAATTAACGGTGCGGCAAGTGGATCTGGCAGGAAGGAATTTTATTAGACCAAGCAGTTTGTCTTGAGGAGCGGCCGCGGTGTTCATGGAGAAACTAGATGGGTCGTTAAGGATGTGTATCGACTATTGTAAGTTGAATGAAAGGACGACGAAGAATACGTACCCCTACCGACAATTGACGACATACTTGATCAGTTGAGTGGAGTCAGAGTGTTTTCCTAGTTGGACTTGGCGACAGGGTTCCATCAGTTGAGGGTGGCGAAGGATAGTATTCCTTTGATAAAATTTCGAATTATATATGGTTCATATGAGTGGTTAGTAATGCCATTCGGGTTTACGAATGCTCCTGCTTTCTTTGTTGATATGATGAACCGAGTCTTCCGAGAGTATTTGGACAGATTCGTGTTTGTGTTTTTAGATGACATTTTGTTATACTCTAAGGATGAAAGAGAGCATGAAAATCATGGTGCTAGAGACGCTGAGGCAGAATTAGCTAAAGGCTAAGTTTTCCAAGTGTCATTTCGAAAGAAAGAGGTTAAGTTTCTTGGTCAATTGATTTCAGAGAACGGGTTGTTAGTTAATCCAGATAAGATTGAAGCTGTGAACAATTGGAAGTAACTAAAGACGGTGATCAAGATTAGAAGTTTTCTCGGACATGCTGTTATGATTGGAGATTTATTAAGGATTTAAGACGGATAGCAGCGCCTTTGGCCAAGCTTACCAGGAAGGAAGTGAAGTTTGTTTGATCCGACAAATGTGAGGAAGCATTCCGTAAGTTAAAGTATTCTTTAACCAATGCTCTATTGTTAGTAGTTCCAAATGAAACCAAGGGTTGGTAGTATACAATGATGCATGTGGGATTGGATTGGAAGCAGTGTTGATGTAGAGGGGCAAAGTCATTGCCTACGCATTTAGGTAGCTTAGACCACATGAAGTAAGATATCCAACTCATGACTTGGAGTTGGCTGCGGTAATTTTCACCTTGAAGATTTGGAGGCATTATCTCTTGAGGGAGATTTGAGTTGTATACCTATCATAAGTCTTTAAGATACTTATTCTCTCAGAAAGAATTGAATATGAGACAGCAAAGGTGGTTGGAGTTTTTGACTGCGTATGATTTTGGTGTAAAGTATACACCAAGGAAAGGTAATAAGTGGATGATGCTCTTAGCAGAAGACAATATAATGTGGTGTTGGCTATGTTGGTAGAATGGAAGGACCTAGAAGCTATGGTCAGTCGTGGTGTGCAGTTAAGATCAACTGCTAGTTCTAGTCAGAGTACTGCCATATTGTCCTGCTTAGAAGTTCGACCAGTGTTGATCGAGAGAATTGCTTCTAAACATAGGGAGGATCCCATATTAGCCAATAGGGCTTGAGGTTGGAACTGAGATCGATGATTGTAGATGTTTTTGTCTTGACCAGAGAGGATGGTTGAGAAAGAAGGGGCGATTATGTGCTTTAGATGTTGAGAACTTGAGGAGAGAAGTTTTTGGGGAATGTCATGGATCCAATTTGTGATTCATCATGGAGGGACCAAGATGTAACAAGATATGAAGAGAAGTTTCTATTGGGAAGGCATGAAAGGGGATGTTGGCTTGTGGGTTAGACAGTGTGCAAACTTCAACAAGCGAAAGCGAGACTCCAGTTTGGAAATGGGATTCGGTATCCATAGATTTAATAGATGGGTTGCCAAGGTCAAGCAAAGGAAAAGAGAGTCATTAGTTATTGTGGATATGTTGACTAAGAGTGCCCATTTCATTCCAGTAAGGTCGACCAGGACGACACCTGTTTTGGCAAAGTTGTTCATGAAGAACATAGTTAGACTTCATGGAATTCCTAATAGCATAGTCAGTGACAGTGATGCTTTATTCAATTGCAAACTCTAGAGAGTCCATAGGATGCGTTAGGTACTAGCTCAAGATGAGTACCACATATCACCCACGGATGGATGGGCTGACGGAGAGAGTCAATAAGGTACTCGAGGATTCGTTCAGGGCTTATGTATTGGACTTTGGTGGATCTTGGGAGGATCGCCTACATTTGGTTGAGTTTTCCTATAATAATAGTTACCAGACTATTAAAGGAAGGACACCTTTTGAAGCTTTGTATGGAAGGCCATGCAAATCCCATGTATGTTGGTTGGAGACTGGAGACTGGAGACAGATTGGTCTTAGGTCCATATATGGTTAGGGGGGCGTCAGAGAAGATTGAGTTGATATAAGAAAGGATGAAGGAAGCTCAAACTAGACTGAAGAGGGACGCAGATAAGAGGCGTAAAGACATAGAGTTCTTAGTAGGAGACGGTGTTTTCATTAAGGTACCAACGATGAAGGGTTTGTATGATTTGGGAAGTCAGGGAAACTGATACAGAAATATGTAAGTCCATTCTAGATTATAGAAAGGATTGGAAAGCTCGTATATCGAGTAGAGTTGCCGAGTAGAATGGCAGGCGTCCATAATGTATTTCATGTGTCTCATCTTCGCGAGTATGTGCATGATCCAAAGGCCATTATTCCTCTGACAAGATTGGAAGATCTAGTGGTAGAGCCTAATTTGACTTTTGTTAGACATCCGGTTCATATTGTTTGCGAGGGATGAAAAAAGATTGAGGAACAAGGCAGTCAAGTTAGTGGAAGTTCTATGGAGCCACAACGAGAAGGACTGTACTTGTGAGACTGCATACAGGAATCAAGATACTTATCCTGATCTATTTTAAGGGTATGTCTATATTAGATTTTTATAGATAATTCCTAGTAATGTAGACTAGTATGGTTGTTGGGAGTCGTTACAGATGATTGATATGTTTAGTATTTAGTCCTTACTGAATTTTGAGGATGAAATTCTTTAAGGAGGGGAGCCTCTAAAACCCTAATTTTTGATAACATTATTCAGGAGATTTAATTAGATAAATTAAATAGAATAATATAAATGTTAGGTGATAAAGGGATTAAGATTTGAATCAAATTAATTATGGCCGTGCATAATAAAATAATTAATGGGTTTTTGGGTTAATCAAATTGCATAAGGGTACATTAGGAATTTTCCGCCCATAATCCTTACTCTTATATATTTTTGTTCCTACCATTTTACTTCCCATTCACATCATTTGAAACACAAAACACAAACTTGATGAAGGGCCGACCATTAAGAGAGAAAGAATTCAATTAAAAGCTAGAAATTCAAGCTTAGGGAAAATCAATGACAATCTAATCCTCTTATCTAAATCAAGGTAAATAATAATTCCATCACTATTTTGCTTTGAATCATATGTTTTCGAATTTAAGGGCAAATTAATTTTTATAGTGAATTGGATGATGATATGCTAGAATATTAAGTTGTTGAATTTAAACAAGATTGTTTAAAGGAAATTATACACGGTTTTAGAGTAAAATGATGTATATTGATGTTTAAATGTCACGGAAAAAATTTACGTTATGTAAAACATGACTTTGGAGTCTGGTTTATATTTTGATAATTTTTCAAGCAATGGAAAGATTATTATGAATTTTCAAAGCAAAAAATGGTTATTTGGGAAAATAAATTAAGAATTTGGGTCCGAAATTTTGATATGTTAGATTACATGATTAAAGTGAATTTTTGGAATTTTTGAGGATTTTTACAAAGTAATTTGCTATGCAAATTAAATTATTTTAAAAGAGAAACTTCTTTGCAATATTGATGGAAGGGATTATTTGATTAACTTAATCATGGTTTAGATTTGAAACAGCGGCAGTTATCTTAGTAAAGAATTTGAAAAAGTTAAAACAATCAATCTGGCGTTGACACGTGGCAAGTTAGATAGAAAATGGTTTGCTTAAGTAGTATTAAACCTGGTTAACTCAGAAAAGTGGTTCCACCTTCTTTAGAGGTACCTTTCGGCATAGAGCCTTCGCGTTAATCCAGTCGAAACCTACAAAGCCAAAACCAATACACAAGGTATCACAAAGATTGTACGCTGTGGAATGCAGAAAGGTGAAATGTTAGGTGTCGAAAGCATAGGTTTCGAAGGGTCGCTACCATGTTTTGTTTTAGAAAGAGAAGCACATGATTTTGTTTTATTTAAGCTTTTGAAGGAATCAAAGCATATGTTTTTGAAAGAGGTTTTAAGAGGTTTCGAAAGTGTTGCCGTTAACTTTGAATAGGTTCCTTTACTTAAGAAAGAATGCTTTTGAAAGAAGGGGTTCCGACATAGTCGAAGCACTACCATCCTTCTTTAGCCTTTCGATGGTATTGAAGATACCAATACCATCGAGAGGTACTTTGCTTTATAAGCCTAAGCCATTTTCGGTAGCTTTTGAAAGGGGTTAGGGGTTTCAAAGGCAACGGTTTCGAAAGGGGATTCGAAGCCAACCTTCTAATATTATAGCCAGATGTTTTATGCTTTTGAAAGGATGGTGCCGACGCCATCATGTTTTTCCTAGTATTTGTATATAATAAAGGATGGTTTCAAAAGAGATGTTGTTGCCTATATTCACTTTGACATAGTATTTTAAGTTTAAACCCAATGGTTTCGAAAGGGGGACCTTCAGTGGTTTCAGAAGGGTTGCTTCCAATGGTTTCAAAAGTGGTACATTCAACTGGTTTCGAAGCTATGCTTCTAAATTTAAATTTCAATACTTCAACACGATTGAATGGTTTTAAAAGGAAGGTTTTAAAATATTAGAAAGGCAAGAGCCTAACGTCTTAAGATAGATTTTAATGCTTTCGAAGGAGCTCATCCTGTGAAGTTAAAAGCAAAGTTTCGAAGGTTTTGTAGCCCAAACTAATTTTTAAAAGGAAACCCTATGGCTAAATTAAAGGAGTTTTTAACCCGCCTTTTGACAATCCAACCTACAGGCGGATTTAACCCAATTGACTGCAAGGTTATTAGGGCAGAAATACTATGGGTTTGCTTCAACTGGATGGATAGACGATCAATCATGTATGATAAACATAATTATGAAGCAGGGATTTGGCATAATCGATGGACAAAAGGCGCGGGACACTTGAAATACGAGCTTCGACAAAAATCGAATCGTTTCGACAATATAGATTTGACTATGGCTCTAGTGGCCCCTTATCACTTCGGAAGCCCAGTAACTCGGTTTTTTTCCTATAAATATAGCAGGCGGGGCTTCAAAAAAGGATTCTCATTCTATTCTTTCAAAACTTCTTCTACAAAGGCTGTTCAAGTTACTCTGGCATTTTTTTTGAAAACTTAGGATTGTAACGGTAATCAATTTTTTAATCAATAAAAGGAAATTTATGGAATGGGCACAGGCTGGAGTTAGTCGAACCACTATAAATCTTGTGCTATTATTGCTTTCTTTTTAATTTTTTATTGTTCTTCATATTTATACTCTCTACATACACTCTGTCTATTATCTGTGACTATTAGTTGATGCTTTAATCTGAGTTTGGGTGTTAGTGACCAATTTTGGCGCTAACAGGAGTTTTTGTAATGGTTTGAGAAAAAGCTTCTTCAAATATGAATATATTCACATTATAATGGACCCATAACTGTATTTTGAGAAAAAGGGCAAAAGAACCAACTAGGTTGACCCTGTAGTGAATATAAATTAACTAAACCTTTGGATGAGTAGATTTGCATCCAAGAGGTCAGGGAGACCAAAATATATGATGCCTAAATATGAAAGTTGTCACGGAGATAGGTTCGTAGTGATCCCATGAAAACTATGATTATGAAGTTATTGGAGTTACCAATAGGTTCATAGTGATCGCATGAAAACTGTGTTATAAAGAGTGGTTGGCAGGGGCCAATTGGTTCATAGCGATCCCATGAAAACTATGTCCGGATTAAGTTATTGAGAGATGTCAATAGGTTCCTAGTCAACCCATGAAAACTAGGATAAGAGGGAAATACATTGACGGAGGCCAATAGGCTTCTAGTAAGCCCATGAAAACTAGGATAAGGGATAAGTTATTAGAGTAACCAATAGGTTCAAGGGAACCCATGAATCAACTAAACCCACAAGAGTTGTATTGTTAAGTTAATTTGCAGGGGCCAATGGTTCACAATGCACCCATGAAAAGTAGGAAATAGGACATGGAGTCCACGTAATATGAAAAGGTTATTAGTGAGATCATGAAAACTAATAGGTTAATAGTGACCCTAGAAACTATAAATATAAAAGGAAGTCAATTAAACAGAGGATAGGAAATCCAGTATGTTTTAATATTTTTGCATATCATTATAATATTTTGAAATGACTACGTTTTTAACCATTGTGGATGTAGGAGCAAAATATATAATTTTATAAAGGTTTTAAGATATTAGTGAGGGGAACCCGTTTCGCTAAGCGGTGGGATCTCACTAGATATCAAAATGATTTGAGATGGTAGATTATTATTCATACCAGGCTTTGTGTCTAACTCGAAGTTTATATTTTCTCCTTAAACTCTCAGGTACTCAATTGATTTAGAGTAGTTTGAGAGTTAAGGTTTTCAGGTACCTCTTAGATCAATAAAGCTTTTAGAGACGTGCAAGAGGTATGATAGCTATATAGAGTTTTCTTTTATTTGATTCCGCTGTGTTGTTTGCAATGGAAATTTTTTATATTGCCTATATATATACTCTGATCACCCAAGGGGAATCTTCATATGTCACTCTTTGCGTATTTTGTAATAAATATATTTTCTTTGAATGTGATTTGCAACTGTGGAATTATGTAATGAATTGAAAATGTTTTGATATGGAATGAGATCTTGGTTGAAGTTTTAGAATTTTCCATATTCATGTGTTTCAATGTATCAATGAATCTAACACCATCGTATTTGGTTGTGGAGGGTTAATAACTATGGATGACTGCAACATCTGTAGCCGTTAGTTTTGGCCCTCCATATAGAGGGATGTTACAGAACACTTCAGCAATAACTGGAGTTTCGGTGAGTTTAACTCATCTTTTTGGTCAAATCAGTATGTTATTTAGTAGATAAAATTTTGCGGTTTGTGTTTGGTTGAAACTATTGTCAGTTTGGTTAAATATTCACATTTTACAAGCGATTGTCGTTTAAAACTAAAATATATGAAATTTATTGAGAAATATGGATTTCTCGATATTGTTACTTTTAATTTCAAATTATATTCCTACTGATTCTATTTCAGTTATAACTCTGTTATTTAAATTATCAATTGTTGAATCTTGATTGTTTAGCACTATTTGTTATGACATTTCTATATATTTGGAACATAACCGTTGTATTGGTAAAAATCAATAATATGCTGGGATAAGTGCTTTGGTGGTTATTGGCCTCAATTTAGTACTTTGAAATACTATTAATTGCCACTTTGGCCGGAAAATGGTTTTTGATTCGGAGAATAATTTCAAATCTAACCTTTGGTTTTTTTGGAATAATTTATGTAAATGGATTTTGGACTCCTCTGTATTCCTCTCTACCCTTTAAATTATCGTTTCTAAACAATTAAGAAATGCGATAAAATTGTATAATAATGATTTAAACTTATGTAACTAGTGTCTAATAATGTTTTAATAGTTTTTTATTTATATTTAATATTGTTTAAAGCTATTTACTAATATTTTAATATCGTGAAAAGTTAATTGTTTAAATAATTAACAGTGTTTGAAGACACTTAATAATTATTATTTATTAATAATGTTTTAGAAGTTAATTATATTAATTATAATAGTGCCTAAAGATTAATTGTTATGGTTTCATTAATAATATTTGAAATTATTAACTATTATGTTTATATTGTTTTAAAGTTATTAATTATTATATTAATAATGTTTTAGAGTTAATAAATTATTTTATTAATGATGCTGGAAAGTTAATTTATTATTTAATTAGGATATTTAAAGTAAAATAATTTATTTAATTATATTGATAAATAAATAAATTAGTTTATAAAAAGGAATCTCATTTAGTAAAAGTGATTTATTATAAAGTTTATAAATGAAAACAAGGTTTAGATTTATAAGAACTTTTAAAAAGGCTTATAAAGGATAAAGGTTTTTATAAAAAGGGTTCAGAAGGGATTTTTATAAGGGAACTTTTTAAAGGAGTTTATAAAAGAATAAATTTTAAAAAATGGGTTTATAGATTTATAAATGGAGTTTTATAAGTAATTTTATAGATTTATAAAAAGAGTTTTATCGATGGTTTTAAAGATATATAAAAGAGTTTTATAAATGATTTTATAGATTTATAAATGGAGTTTTGTAAATGATTTAGACTTGTATAGAAAGGGATACTTATCCACGTATTGAAAGGAGTAAAAGGGCAGTGAATATACCATTGTAAAAGTATTTACATAGTGATTTTAATTCATGAAAGGATTAATTAAAGGGCTTAGTGGTTGCTTATGTACTTAATCATTGCCGGTTTCTTTATGGAAATAAATACCTAATTGATTTATACTTGTTTGTTTATTTGATACTTAAATAACCAACTATTGAAATTTGGCCAGTTTTTGGCGTAGAATGTAAATGAAAGCTTCATCTGTTCATGTGGTATGAGTTCCCTCAAGAGAACTCATTCTGGTGAAATGTCTCTATCTTTAGGGGAATATTAAAGATCCTCTTAGGACTCTAATATAGTCTGCTTACTTCTAAAAGAACAAAGAATGAGTCAACCGAAAATTGTTGGTTATTGGTGCGAAGAGGCCGAGAACAGATATGTTATCCAAAACCACTTTGAACCAACATAAGCGTTCGAATGGAAGACATCATAAAGATGATTAAAGATAGAGTTCTTGAAGTGCAAGGGCTACTTGCTACTAATCCCGAGGATGATTCCAGAATGGATGTAGTAGTAGTGCCTTCGGTTTCGTTCAAACCCAGAGTGAACTTGTATGGATGAACGCTGGCATTGCATTTCCTCCTGGAGGGTAGTATTAGCATTCCAAGTGGAATTTCTATATAAACGTAATCATAGCCTCAAGCCTCACAACTCGGGAATGGCTAAAACATGGAATACTTTAGGGCTATATGGGTCGCACCCAATAGGGTATTGTCACACCCATTTCAAATGTATATATTTATGGATTTGGTTGCACATAAAAGCTCTCAGAAAAGGTTGCAAAAGCAACTAGGGTGATGAAATATTCAGAACTGTCCACAAAAGGGTAGTGCTGGTCCTAATTCACAAGGGTCAATGCGAGGCCCCCGGTACATTATCTAGAGATGTACTATAAGGAAGGTAGTCCCTTACCTTGTATTTTTTGGAATCCATTCCCCAATACGAGCCTTCAGACTTGACTACATACCTATTATGCTAGAATTTAATTAATGTAACAATTTCGGCTATAGTTCAATATATTTTTTAAACCTTAGGCATTATTATAATATCAAAAGATTTCTTGTAAGAATGTTTTGATTATTTTAAGTTAAAAATTGATCTGTGTTTATATGCGACGTGTGTAACGTCCCGCCTTTTGTATGCTTTAAATCGACGATAAACCACACACATCAGGCTTAAACCATGCAGAAGTGCGGATTGTTATGGGGTAAATAAGAAAAAGCAGAGAAAGAAAAAGAACAAAACAGAATCTTGCAGCGGAACCATAATGTATAATAATCAAATATACAGTTCATGAAGCTGTTTTACAAAATATTCGATTATACTTATATAATACATATCAGAGTAACACATAACGGAGAATAATAAATAATGCAGCGGAATGGTATGAATGTAGCGGAATACTATAATAAATAATAATAAATTTTCGTCTTCGTTTTCTAGAATACGGTCTTCCAAATCCTGAAATGCTCAGGCTGACCCGAGCGAATTGAAAAGATAAAATAATCGAGTCGGAACTAAAAGATCTTATGTAAGTTATATCAATGGTATATAATATGAGTGGAACAGCGTCAGAGATGTTTACGGGATTTGACATCTCCTATCCTGTGTCAACGTGAGTGAAATAACTTAAGAGATGCTCGGGATCCACATCTTCTAAGGATCCGTTAAACTATTTACTATGTAGTAATATTTTGATACTATAATAGTATCTAATAGTAAAATAAACTTACTTTTAAATAGTGTTAAGGGTTACCCATATAGCCCTCAACATGTAATGGTGCCAATAGTCTATACAGTACCGTAATATCTCCTGATTGGGAGGCTACCAGAGGATACTCTATAGGTACGACACAAATCAAACTCATACAAGACGTGCTAGGGTAGGTGACACGGTACAATTAGGCAATGCCACGGTAGATATACCAATTACGCTTTCGGGCCAGTGGTAATGCGTAGCGCGCAGCTACCACCCAACGCGAGCCACACCCCCAAATCAAAAATCAAAAGTGGCCACCGAATCAATCCAAAAGTCAGAGTATAGTATCGAAGGGATGTCCGATAAAAGGTGCTACCTACTTAGCCCGTCAAGCGCTCCTGTTTTAGCCACTTTATGCCAACTCACGGGAGTCGGGTCCACGTATTTACCTCAAAGGAAACGCCGCCGCCATCCTACTTCATTCTGGAATCTCCACCGCGTACACGGTTGTTAAAGTGGTTTTCGGAGTTGGCAGAGAGTACGACAACTTCCAACCTCGGTCTCTTCAACAACCAAACGTTACTGTAACACCGCAGTCATTTCAAAATAATTATACTTCAAAACCAGGATATAATATTCATTTCAAAACCATATAAATACGTTATCATTTCCGTTTTAAAAACCAAATCAACATGATATCATTTTAAATCATTGTATTTCAAAGTTATAAAATTTCGAAACCAAAGACATAAAACTATAACACTTCTAAAACATAATACTTTGAAATTTATAACTTTGAAACATAACTTCCACCCTTACATAGTTTAAATATTAAAATATTTTATAAATTAAACTAGCTTCTTAAATTTTCCAAATCAATTCCAAAACAACCCGAATTTCTAAATTTTAAATTTAACCAAATCCCCAAATCATAAATTTTGAATTCAATTCGGTTTTCAAATAGACCATTCCAAATTATATCGATTTCAAAACAGATTTGATCCACAAAATAAACCATTTCAAATTCAATATATTTCAAAGCTTAAATATTCAATATTTCAAAACTAAATTTTTAATTCATATATATATACACACACCAAATTTACTTTACTATTACTTAGTTTTGAAATATATGCTTAATAAATCCCATATCCTTTAAATAAACTTCAAATTTCAATAACTGAATGTTCCTCAATTTATTTAGACTTGATATATTCACTTAAATCACCTTAAACCCGAATTAAGTTATTAAACCATATTCTTTTAAAATCTCGATTTCAATAAATTCCAAATGGTTCTTATTTAACAACTCTTAATTAAATAAAATCTCAAATCAATTTCAAAACTATCTTCTCAACCTTGATTTATAAAAATCAATATAAAATCAATATTAAAATATAATTCAAGTAATTACTCATCCAATTATATTTTAATAAATTAAACTTTATTATTAAATTTATTTTATACTTTAAACAATTTTATTCATAGCTTTAAAACCAAGAATTTAACTATATATAAAATAACATTTATAAAATATCCAAATCAGTATCTCATAAATCATATATTTCTTTACAAAGCCATAGAAATCATTTCAAAATATTTTTATATATAGACCGCGGTGTCTGTGTAAAATTTTCTATCCCATGGTCAAGTGATACGGATATTTATCACTTTAATCCGCAATTTAAAATAAAAATACGGTTATATATCATTTCAAACCGAAATCCCGAATGAAATAAAATGCATAACAACTTACAGTTCATGACAATATAAAATCCAACATCCATTCTCCAATATCAATCATCAAACATTTTTCACAATCATCATCCAATTCAAACAATAACATCAATACAGAACAAAAAATAAATAACAGGTATTTATTGGCAGTTTATATTCAATAATAAATTAAATAATAATTTAACTAGCAGTTTATATGAAATAACCAATTAAATAACAACTTAATTCAATAATTTCAATTTAACTGAGATGATGATTAAAAATATGCCAAACAGTCATAAACAAATTTCTAATCACAACAGAAATTAATTTAACACAAATAAGAAATTTTAGAAGTTGTGAGTGGGTTAAACACTCACCTTTCGAATTTAAATTGAATTTAAATTCAATTTAAACTCAAAATTCCAACAGTCTTAGAATCCATCCAAACCTTCACCAAAATTTCCGTAACTCTAATACGATCCCAGCAAAACAAACCACACATGAATCCGAGCTCGTATGAAAAAGTTATGAAAATTAGAAGATTGGAAAATTCTGGTCCTGGGTCGACTTCGGGTTCAACTTCGGTCCACCGCCTCAAATCCCTGATGCTCCCTTGGAGTTTTTTTCCAAAACGACCCAGAGTGACTCGAGTCATTTTCTTCCTGACCCGAACTAGATGCAGCATTTTTGCCTCTGAAATTCGAAGAGCGATCCGAAGTTGCTGCATATCCGCAAAATTTTTTTTAAAAAAATTGAAATTGGATTGGGAAGATTAGGGTTTGCAGCCATTGGAATGAGGAAGAGGAAATGAAATTGTACGTATAGAAATGAGGAATAAACGATGACCTAGGGTTTATAATGACATATATATACACTAAACAGAATAGTAAGAATGAGCTAGATTGGATTTGGGTTTTGAACGATAATTGACCCAAAAAACCCGTTTTGATTACGAAACGGAAAAGGGTCAACCCATATATCAAAATTTATGTTTTAAATGATTTTAAAATCGATGGAACATGTTTCAAGTCCAAATTCCATCGCATGAAGAAGTTATGAAAAATTCAGTTTATTTCAAATAGATTTCAATTAAATTGATTTAAAGGCGTTTCGAGTCCGTACGATCAAACGACAAGTCCGATCGCTACGAAACTTGAAACCCTACTATAATTCACCGCCACGGATCCGATGAAATTAGTTTCGTTGAAATCCGAGTCAGTGGCCAAAATGGCTATTTTCCAGTTAATTAAATAGTTTAATATTAATTTAATTAATCACTTCTTCAAATTTAAATTCTATAATCATCAAATCTCATCATTTTTTATTTCTTAAACCTTCCAAATAATTTAGGCAAGTTCAGATATCCAATTTAAGTTAATAAATTTACCCATCACCGTGTTAAATTTCGAATTTAAATGAATTCACTAATTGTCAATTGAAATTCCAATAATCCATTTATTTAATTTTTAATCTTATTATGAATCAATTATTAACTTACCATTTCTATCATTTCTGGTTACAATTAAACTTCGAATTCATTAACCAAAATTTCCATATCAATCAAATAAGGATTTATTGCAAAATTTATAGTGTTTACCTTCAATTAAAGTAAATTCAATAAATTATGAAAATTTATTTCAATTAAATTATACCATTCGTATTCAACTCTTTATTCAATCAATCATCATTTTATGTATAGATTTAACATTAGTATATATCCAATTACCCTAATATTTTTACAGTTATCAACTAAATTCATATTAACATAGTTTTTAATTATGTTTAATTTCAATGGATTTAGATCTAATCCAATAGATTAAATAAATGGGCAAACAATTAATGATTATCACTATTTGCTTAATGTAATCCCATTCATACCATATTTCAAATAACAAAATTTTTTAACTACTTATCTAGCATTGATTCTATCAAATTACAATTTATTACGTATTATTTCATCAGTTAATGTAAGTTTATATTTATTTTCCAATTTACTAATTACAATCAATTATAACCTTACAATTTGTTTCAATTAATTGGGATTGCACTAAATTAGTTATTTATCAACTTGCATTAACATTATTACCTTTAATTGCAAATTTGATTACCAATCTTATTTAACACACTAAATAAATAAATAACATATATTAGTTGTCACTTACTTATTTTTACTTACATTTACAAGTTTATTACTTACCATAACACTGTATTATATTTCACATTAATGTAACGTTTATTTACATTTATTAAAAATTTATTTCCAATTTCAATTAATAATCTAAATAAATAGGTAACATACAATAATCATTACCGTTACCCTTTAGTCACACAAATAAGCTTTTATTACTTCCAAATCAATGTTGCCATTTATTTTCATACTACTAATTTCATTCACTTATGTTAAATTTATAACCAAACATAACATTTAGATTTATTTTCATTATTTGGTATTCCATTCAATTTATAAATTTATTAACTTTGATTAGTATTGTTTACCTTGCATTCTAGTTATTATTTCATTAATATGATTCCCAATTTTATTTCTTTCAGTATTAATTACACAATCATATTAAATTAACAAACTATAATGTTTCCACTATTTCAATAAATCGTTTTAAATTTGATTTCAACCCTTATACTCAACCAATTTTAAATCTGATAACATAGTTAACGATTCATTACATTTATATGCCCAAATTTTCATTTTATTTATGTTGACCAATTCATTTCCATAAATCCATTTTATTGAACTTTCATCCTGTCATTCATTCCATTATTATCAAATGGATGAGATTTACATTAGTTCATGGTCTATTGCACTTAACTTTATATTTTCAACCAATTATAATTTCTTACATAATATTGGATTCATTCAATTACCACTAATTATAACATTTCATTAGTTAATTCAATATTCCCACTTGTTTTCTTAAATTAAAATTATAACCAAGTATGGCAATTCTCATTGTTTCAATGAAATGCAATTTCATTTTAAATTGTAAATTTTAATTACAATTGCTACGTCTAATTTCTGATATTCGCTCCAATATAAATTATAAGATTTTATTTCTTTCTAAATTTAATTACAAAATCTAATTAATTTAACCAATTTTAATTATCGAAATTACGGGTCATTACAGCGTGGTCTTACGAGATACCATACATTTTGAAATGGTTTTATAGATATGGAAATGAATATGATTGAATTGAGTTTTCTCATACTGATTTACCAGACTACTCTAGGTGTTATTTTCTTTTAATGCTCGGTTCAATCCGAACATGTTTCAGATTTAGTTCTAGATGCTTTGGAGCTTTAGAAAATGAGCCGGATGCTTCTAAGACATATTCGTGTATTTTATTTCCACTGCAAATATCTTGTTTATAATTATCAGTAATTGTATGGACATGTTGTAATAACTGTCTAGGCTGATGATAGATTGGTACTCTAATTGTTGTGTGTATGTGTATATATATCGTAGTTTTTCTTTTGTAAATATCATTGTGTATAGTATAGATTACTCATTACGATGTGAGATTATGTTTCATCTTTTGTTCTCTTTCATCCCAGCAATCTCTCTTTCCGGCACTTGGATGCTCGACACGTGAATACCATGGACATACTGGTGTCGACTTTTGAGTGTTGAAAAGATGGGTCATTACAAACATGGGCTTCATATGTGATGTTGATGATAAACACCATTAATATCCATAGGACCCAGCAGTGCCGCAATTTATCCATTATCACCAAAGTAAGCTCATCGTCAATAAAGCTTGGGAGTAATGACACCGTTATTAGCATCGCCATTGTGTCATGTCTTTCATATACGATGCCATATTCCATCAATTACTGGTCAATACCATATGTTTATGCCAAATGTCATAATGACACTGGTAGTATACCGAGTGAAGCTACTCTATGTCAGTACTACACTATATCAAGGTCGCTCATCATCGATGCTCGACGCTGCTTTCAACTGATTCTGCTAACAATCAATCAAGGGCATTTCAATACATAAGAATGCCACATGAAGTAAGCTATTAATTAATACCGAATTTCATGGATATGGCATAATTATCGAAGTCGCACAACGTCCATGCTATAGGATGTCCAAGGCCATGCATAGAAAGAAAAATAAGATCATTTGCAAGTTAATTCAAGAGGATTTAGTGCATTTTCCTTCATAAAGCTTCAAAAGCCTTCACACTCCATTGCATGCTCCATGGCACTAAAACTCCCACATTGTCAATTCGAGCAAGCCTACCTCTTTCCAACCACTATAAATATAGATGTAACCCCTTAAGAAAAGGGATCCTTAACTTCTTTCTCTCACTTAATACCTTTCTATGGGAAAAGGCTAATGAAGGAGAAGGAGAAATATTTGTCAATTAAGGCTTGAACAATGAAGAAATTGCATTTTTGCACATTTTATAGCATATTCATGATTTTAATAAAGGACTTGACATGAGCCTATTTGCCAGTTGACAAATGAACTTGTCTATTTGCCTATTGACTTTTGAACTTGCCTATTCTATCTTTTGAACTTATAGACTATGATTTAAATGAACTCGTGAGTTACCATAAAACCAATGGGTAAATTTGAAAACCTTCCAAATATGCCACTTTGTACAGCCTTTTGAGGTGTTGACGAAGAAATTTGTTAACAGCTAGATCTAGGTCTAAGGCATTAATCAAAAATTATAAAATATATTAAATTTAACTAAATATGAATGTGTTTGTAACTATGAATTTTGAATTTATAGCTAAATACTTCTTAAAAGTTCCTAGTCAGGATGTATCAAGAAAAGGATATTGATATGTCTACTGAGACTGGTGTACATAATGTTCTTCGTATGATGGATATTATGTTACTCATAACGGTTTATGATAATAAGGGATTACGTACTTGTACTTGTTTGGAACAATCACAAGAAAACTCGATAAGAGTCTTCTATAAGTTAGTTCAATTAAGTCAAAAATGAATATCTCATGGTAACGACGTCTAAAAGTCTTCAGATTTGAGGGTACTGTCGATCTTAAATAGTTAGGCTTTACTTTGATTATGGCCAAGCACTTTATGCTAACCATGTTACGACTGTATTTGGGTACACATTGAACTACCTAAAGCAAAGCACTACTCAAGAGAGGATTCGTCTCCTTTGTTGTAGAAGGTTAGTATCAGCGCAATTTGTTGTCAACTTAAAGAGAAAATCTCCATCCAGAGTAAATTAGTTAACTGATACATGTTATCAGACTATACCAAGGATTTAATATGACTTATGCATTTATCAATGGATATTTATAAAGATTTTGACTTTAGACGAAACTCAAGATATTTTGGTGATATGGTGTTGATGAAAAGAAATGTGTATAATATGTCATTACTAAGTGTAGTTTAGTAAACATCGAAACTGGATTTTGTGTAAATGAGCTATAGGATTGTACCTATGCCCTAAAGTATACTTCAACAAAATCTGTATTAACTTCGGTACTTATATTGCTTAGATATTGATTGACAAATGCTCAGAGAGTCGGCACAACCAAGCTGTTAGTTAATTTTTGAGTTCAACTAAAATTAAATTAAATTATAAATGTTAAAATTCATAACAAAATTAATTCAGTTGTCAAATTAAACTTTTTTTGAAATTTAACTTATTTTGGAAGACAAAAAATCAATTAAGACAGTGTATAAAAGTTCTATGCTGATTAACTAAAAAATATTTTAAAGAAATTAATTAAATGGTTGATTTGATGGTAATTCAATTACGCCCGAAGTTTGGAAGCCTAAACTTAGGGGGGTCGTCCAAAGCATTGTAGGAACAGATGAATACCTAGTCTATAAGGATAGAGAGAAAGGGGCTAGATATTTATGATCTAGTTGACTATTGATAGCCATCTCATTCATTCTCTCTTCATATTGAACAAACCCTAACCCTAAACTCCATTACTTAAGCCGACGAAGTCGTGTGGATTGAGTTGCACCTACAGTCAAGGAGAAAAAACTAGGATACCAAAGCAGGAAACAACTAGTAGCCAAGGTGATCGATAATCGACATGATCATGATAAGGAATTTTTTTTTTTAATTTATTCATATACATGTTTATATCTATATATGCTTGGAATTCCCTTTATTTAATTTGGCCATAAATAAAGTAAAAAATATTTTATAAACTAATTATAATTTTTGGTTAATTAAACAAATAAGTAAACAATAAAACTATGCCACACACACACACACACACATATAATTTTTTACGGCTTTAGGAAAAATTAATTTTTGGATACACACAGATAACACCTAAACAATAAACAAATTAATATTTTATATCTTAAATCAAAATTGATGAAAAGATAGTTTTTAGTTTCATCTTTAGAAATAATAAGAAAAAAATTGTTAAATTTTTTTTAGTTCATGTGTTCTATATATATATCTCTGTCTGTGTATATATGTACATATAAACGCACTGTATGGATTTTCATAAATAAAAAAGTTTCAGACGTGTTTGAGAAAACAATAAAAAATATTTTGCAATGGCCTGCCTTTTCGACCCCTAAATATCAACACTAATACACCAAATATATTCATTTTGAACACACTGGTGCAGGAATAATAGATTGTTAGGATAAATAAACAGAAAATGGAAACAAACAAGGTGGGGAGAACAAAACATCTGAATCTCTTAATCATATGATAATATATATTATCAAAACAACACAAATGGTAACTCCAAGATACATAACATTTCACAGTCACTATCTTAAGTACTAACATTAACCTGGACAATTATAACTGCTTGTCCTCACAATTACTGATATATACATACAGCAGTGTGGCTGAAATAAAATGCAACTGTAACCAAACGGAAACATCCATCTTAGAAAACAATTAGTTCAATATTTAAAATTAATTAACTTTTCAAAATCAATTGACAAAGTTTTGTGTTATTGCATTCTCCCTCCTTTAAAGAATTTCTATCCCCGAAATTCCCAAGGTATGAAAAATGTCTCTAAGCCCTTAAACTTTCCTAATAAATTATTTTAAGTGGGTTATTAAATTACCAAGTCCCTTAAAGTTACAGAAAATTTCAATAGCACCTCCTTTGTGTAGTTCGATCGAAAAAACTACAGCTTGCCCCATTTATCCCAAACCAATAAAATAAAACAAAAGCCCAAAAGTGGCCTTCCATATCTGGGGCATAAATTCATCCAACTAAAACAAAAATATCAATGTGTACTATTTATCGAGCGACCAAACTTTACTAAAGAAACCAAAAGCATCAAACTAGCCTTTGCTTCCATAACACTATATCTCATGTACAAATGATGTCCAACTATATAACTTGCAAATTCTAATATCAAAACATATAATTATTTAAAGCTCTAAGATGTACATATATCATCCATACACAATATCAAATCTGATCGCTCGATCACACAATTTCACTTTTGAACTAGTATCACTCATTCGACTACTCTAGTGTAGACTCTAATCTGGTTGCTTGGTTAGAAACCTCCGTTCAACTTACATAGCCGTATACTATGATAGAAAACTTTAGAATCAAATAAAAAATCTATATCAAGTGATCATCGTCAAGAAGTGAGTGAAAATCCCAATTCAGACCGATATAAATCACTCCAAAATCATGTACTTAATCTTGGATCCAAAGAGTAATGCAAATATAATGATTTGCATACAACTATGTATTTATACCATTTTTTCTTAACTATACCAATTTAATTTCATTTGGATTCATATCCACATCCAAAATATTTCCTTGAATACTAAAATTACTTATGAACCATTTCATAAAACTATTACTTAAGTTAAATTTCACTTCATAACTCAAATTCATACTCTTCTATATCATAAGAGTAGATGCACAACGTTCCAGTTTTTTTAACTTAGCCAGGATATTTAAACAAACTTAAATTTTAGTTTTACTTACTATCCCCTTAAATGTATAAGTTATATAAACTTATTTCTTATATTTCCACAAAACACATAGCATCTAGTTAATTAACTAAGAAGTTTTCGACTGTCCAAATTCGCCAAAATTCCATTTCATTTCCACAAATGAGAATTACTAAACCAAAAAAAAAATGAGATGCACAAACCAAATTACCCAAATGCATAGGATACATAAGTCCGTATAATAACTTAACTTTTGAGAACTAAACACCCGATTTTTATTTCAACTTGATTGAAATAATAATATACATATCTCCTTTGTACATCAAATCACACCTTTAGGAATCTAAAATAAAAAAAATTTTACCAAAAAAATTTAGTTTTACCAAACGAACTATGTATCAAAGTACTATGATAGCAATTTCTCACTTAGAAACTCGAAAATGAAGACTAATGTTGCTGTATCATCACCAGAATTATTTTTCAGTGATAGAAGTAAGTTCTGTGCTTTTTATCTCTTTTAAGAATATTTTTAAAATACTTTTATTCACAAATACTTTCAAATATTTCTATTATTATTTTCCTAAAACTTTGGAAAACAAATTTCAAAACCGTCTGGATTTAGGTCTTCAACTTCTCAATTTTAAATCCCTTTTTAATTATAAACTATATTTGTAAATTATACTTATATAATTCCACATTCTTACATAAAATAATTCCACTAATGTTTATCTTGTTAAGATTATTATAAATACCCAAATTCAAACTAATTTCAATTTTTAACTTAGCTAATTCATCTAACAACTTATAGTCAAACTGCAAATTAAATTTACTAGGTGTATGCATTTAACTCAACTAAATAGTAAATGCTCGTAAACTACCTGAGTACAAACAATAAACGATAAATGATAATATTTGAATATTATCATTCCCTACAACTAAATATATCATAAATAACTACATTAATTTTCTAGAAATTGTTCTATAATCTAGGTAGAGTTATTTCATTTAACCAATTTCAAAACAATACTACGTCGGCTTGCCTTACTCAAATGTGTAGAAACCCGTATCAATACAATTATTCCTTCTGTACCGACCAGAATTCATAAACCACTAAATTGATAAATCAACATAGTATAAAATATTTTTATATCACTAATAAATATGCACTCACACAAACTCATGCACACACTCACTCATCCTAAGGTCTCACTTACCCTATCTCAAATGAGTCTTCCTCTCCAAGGCCTAGGTGTTTGCTCTACCTAAGCTCTGATACCACTTTTAACGACCCATCTTTTCGACCACCAAAAGTCGACACTAATACATCCACGGTATTCACGTGCCGAGAATCCAAGTGCCAAAGAGATAGATTAATGAGGAAAAAAGAAAGAAAAAGGCAGAACATAATCTCACATTATGATTAGCAACATATAATATATGATAACTCTTTACAAAAGAAAACTGTCATATGCATACATCAATCAACGTAATTATCTATCATCAGCTAACAATATGTCCTCCACATGCTGATAAATAAAACACAATAAATGCAGTGGAAAATAAAAATATACATGAGTATGTCTTGAAAGCCTCCAGCTCGTTTCCTAAATCTCTACGGCATCCAAACTAGATCTGTATGTATGCTCGGTCTGACCCAAGCATTATAAGAAAATAACGTCCGGATTTGTCTGGTAAACCAACGTGAGAAACACACCCCAAATGGATTTTAATGTTATAAAACCTTTCAAAATAAAGGTATAAGACCACGTCCCACTTAAACATGGATGGGATTTTACCTTATTGTAACCAAAATATTTCATAGGAAATCTTGTGATATTATGACAATGTCTAGGGTTTAAAGTAAATACTGAATTTAGCCAAAATTGTTACATTAATTAAATTCTAGCATAATAGGTATACAACTAGGTCCATAATGGAACATATTGGAGAATGGATTCCATTAATGACAAGGCTATTAGGGTACCGCCTGTCATAGTATACCTCTGCAAAAATGTACCGAGGTCAACATTAATGTCTTGCACCTTTGCTACACAGAACTGGCTTATCCCTTACTGGATAGCCCCAAATATTTCATCGTAGCGACTGCTTTGCAAATTTTTACTGAAAGTTATCATGCACAACCAAATCCATAAATGTGCGTGCGTGCGTGTGTGTATGTGTGTATAGAACGGTGATGACATACCCTAATTATTGCAACCTACATAGCCCTGCTGCATATCCCCTATTTTAGTCATTCCCGATTGATGAGGCTTGAGGCTACATTTTACCTTTTATATAGCAATCCCACTTGGAATGCTAACATTACCCTCCAAGCGACAATGCAATGACGGCGTTCGTCCATATAAGTTGGTCAGGATATAAACAAACCGATGGCACTACTTCTACTACATCCATTTTGGAATCACCATCAAGATTAGTAGCAAGCAGCCTTTGCACTTCGAAGGACTTCATCTTCAATCATCTTCAATGATATCTCCAATTCAAACGCTTATGCCAGTTCGAAGTGGTTTTCATATAATATATTTAACCTCGGTCTCTCCAAACCGATAAATAACAGTTTTAAATCTAGCCAGTATTTAATAGTCAGTTATTTTAACTATTAGATGGCCAAATAATTCAACCAAATATTTAACCAAGCATATTTAAGCAAAAAGTAACCACCAAGCCTCTTTAATTGATCTTTTCATTTATTAAAACCACTTTGTAAATTTTTGTATTAAAATACTTCATAAAGGTATATTCACCACTTTCTCTACTCTTTTCAATACTTGAAAAATATTGATATACGTATCTCAACTGTATAAGTATACTTACAAAACACTACATTTCTAGCGTTTAGAAGATGTACACATATACTTATCTCAATGGTATAAGTATATTTACAAATATTTAGAAAGATTTCACTTCCAAGCATACTTATTTGGGTTAAAGAATTTCGTTTAAAACACTGATAAAAAAACCCAACACACTTCCTTTTGGAGTAAGTAAAGTAGGTCGTATGGAGATTAAACTATATACACGTACCACAACTTTCTGTTTTCAAATAGTACCATCTATCGATCAACAATGAAATAAAACAAGTTAGAAAACTAATCTTGCCTTGATACACATCCTTAATTCTCAAGATAGAGGCGGGTTTCCTTATCGTAGAATTGTGTGTTAAGTATGAAAGAATATTTTCCATACCACCGTCAGGTCCCATTCTTCATATAAATCCCTTTTTATAAAAATCCCTTTATAAAATTCCTTATATTCACAACTCCTTTCATAAAATATAATAAATTTCTCTATAAATATCTAAACATACTAATAGCCTCCTTTTTATAAATTTCCAAATTTATTTAATAACTCCTTTGTAAATATTCTTTATATTATTTATAAACTCTTTTATGAAACTTCTTTTATAAAATATCATTTGTAAAACCCATTTTAGAAATTCCAAGATATATTTATGACTTCTTATATACAATTCAACAACGATGAGCAAATCCAAAAAGGCAAGCCTTTTAGATATGCTAATCATTAGCATCAATGTGATGGATATAATAGCATAGTCAATTTTACTAATATTCAAATTATGTGAGCCAATTTTATGCATACTTTTGTTATAATTACTAAAATAATGAGAAATAGAATCAAAGAATGGAATAACAAAATAATCAAGGACTCGGATTCAATAGAGAATTTATAAAGTAGCTAGAGGAGGTGATGTTTTTAGTCGACAATGATCCATAGCATGAAGGCCTCAATGTAGATTATTTCAAAATAAAGAAAAAAGAATCACTCAAGATCAGGCTTTGGAACTTAATTAGAAGGCTAAGGAAGACTGGCTCACCAAGGGTGATGAATCCAAAAAAAATTTCTACACTAATATGTTGTCCCAAAGGAAAAATTATAATGATATGCATAATTATCTTGATAAAATGATGATGCAACAATTTCTTGTACACTAGGACGTTAAAAAGGAAAATATATAACAATGTGTTTAATTGTCTTGGTGAACATGGTAATGCAACAAAAAAATTGATAGAATTGGAAAAGAAAGTAATTGACTTTTTCATAAATTTATTTAATAAGGATTATCCAATAAACTTTCCTAAAGTAAATACTAGATGTAGAATCTCACCAGTACGTAGGTGGATGCTAATAGCCAAAATAGATGCGAGGGAGGTGAAAGAGGACTTATTCCCCACTCAAAAAGACCCTAATCCCGGGCCTGATGGCATGGGGACATGGCTCTTCAGCATGCACTAGATAGACTGAAAAGGTCAAATGGTTATAGCTTCTCAAGAATCTTTTGAGAATAGTGAGTTCATTTAAGAAATAAATCATATTTTTATATTAATCATCTTCAAAGTAAATAAGCCATCTAAAGTTGAATAATATACGCCTATTGCATCTTTTAATGTCCTATACAAGGTACTTCGCAAGATTTTGTATCAAAATCACAACAAGGTTCTCCCTGATAATATTTCTCAATGCCTAGGTACTTTTATAAAAGAAAAGTTTATTTCTGAATACTCTTCGATAGCTCATGAATCGGTCAGAGATTTTAATAAGAAGGTTTTTGTCATGTTTTATTTGAAGACTGACCTTCATAAGGCCCATAATAGAGTGAATAGAAACTTTATAATTCGTACACTAAAGGCTATGGTAAGTCGGAGAAAATGACCAAAACAATAGTGCATTTATTAACTCTCCGACTACTCTATTTTAGTTAATGAGGTTCCAAAGGAATACATTTGAAGCACAAGGGGGCTGAGCTAGGTGGACCCTCTATCCCCTTATTTTTTTTGCAGTTTCAATGGAATATTTCACTTTGCAAATGGAACTAGCATATCATTACTAACTCAATAAGCCTATTTAAAGGCCAACCAAATATCTCTTATTTTATATATGCTGATGATTTGTTAGTATGCATAAAAGCTAACCCAACAACTATACATGCAATTAGATAGATTTTTCATAAAATGAATTTTTTTGAAGGATTGAAAGTGAATGGTTTGAAAATAAAATGCTACTTCAATATGTTTTGTCAAAACAAACAGTGGTTGTGGAAGACTTCGGGTTAAAGAAGGTGAATTGCTAGTCAGTATCTAGGTATGCCTCTATTTAACAATAAAATCATAGATGTAGAATGTGGACAATGAATAACTATATCAGAGAGAAAATTCGAGGATGGAAATCAAAGCTGCTATCATCTACAGGGAGAGTGGAGCTGATACACATAGATATTACTTCTAAAGTGAGGTTTTAGCTAAAGACCTTTCGGATTCGTGGGGTTTAATTGCAAAAATCAACACAGTTGTTGCCAATTTCATTTAGAGAGGGAGACTACATAAGATAAGCTATGTTGATCTATATAGGCTTGAAAAAGAAGGAGGAGTAAGACTTAAGAATTTACTCGAGCATAAGAAGGTCTATGGTCAAAAACTAGTTTGAAAAATTCCAAAATCAAAACACATACGTGCTAAATGGATTAGAGCTAGATATGAAGGAAAATTTATGGATAACGAAGATTAATAATAATGCTTCAACTACCTGGAAAAATACAATGAACTAGAGAGAACTTATAAACTCATCCATAGAAAGGAAAATAGCTCATGGTAATGATGCTGGTTTATAGAGAGATCTCCGGTTCAATAAACAATATTTTATCCAAAAGTTAAGATGAGATGATTTTATGCAAATAATGCCCTAAATTTAATGGTTAACCCAATAATAGATAGGGATGAGTGGAATAGTGGCATGTATGTCTATATTAGAAAACTAAAAAATGAAATAAAGGCAACCCCACTATATGCCGGTAGAGACGGAGACATATGGACTTGGAAATTCACCGAAAGGAAGGGTTTTGTTTGAATGAAGCATGGGAAGCTACTAGAACTCATTAACTGATATAGCAATGGTATAATGTTGTCTGGAGTAGAAGTTATAATCATAAAATGGCTCATATGGTTTATAAAGCAATAAACCACAAGATTCCACCATGTATAGACTTCAAAAATGAGGGATACTTGATTAAACAAGATGCAACTTATGTAAACATGAAAACGAAATCGATAAACACCTATTTTCGAATGTTAGTTCAGCAATAGTGTTTGGAAAATGAGACTAACTATATGTTGCTGGCCTATATGAAAAGGCTTCTCACCTCAAAAATAGGAGTGCCGGTTTGGATTTCATTAACGAATTGTCAAAACTTGCCTAACAACCTCCGTGTGGCACATTTGGAAGTAATGCAACTCCAAGACTTTTGACAACAAAAAGAAATAAGAGTTAGAGGTGATAAAAGTTATTTCGAGGGTTGTTCAAATCATAGCAAATAAAGTTTTGAAGAAGAAACCTGCTAGTTTATCGGTACGAGAACTACAACTTTTGGAGAAATGGAATTGGAGGGGAGTGAATAGAGAAAATCGATTAGTTGATTTATATCCACATGATAGATTTTGATTTTTTTTCCCTTAAAATGGAAAGTTTATTAAAGTTATAAAAAGTGTAGTTCGAGAGAATATTCTGTATTTTAGGTGAAAAGTATCATTTTGTTTTTGTGCGAATTATTGAAGCTTGGGCCGCACATCCTATTTGAAGATAATAAAACAATTACCTAGTTTCAAATAATGCATGTATACAAATAAATATTTTTAATCTTAGATAATTTATAAGAGCTACCTACTACCATTCATGTTTTCCTGTTTGAGCATAATACAGGACATGTTCAGGTTTCCTTCCTCTAGAAACCACCCATTTGCACTGGATGCAGTTCCTTTAGTCATATTATTACCACATGTATTCATTCATTGCCTATAGAAGAGACCATTCCAGAGATTCCAATCCCTCCATTATCCCTGCTGTGAAAAGCCAAAGGCAGAGAATGGTGTGTCAAGAACCCAGCTGCAGCCCAATCCAACCCATCTTCTGATCCCTTTTAGAAGCTGCCCCAAAGAAAATCAATGTACAAAGGGCCTCTTCCCCAGATGTAAAGGATCCAGCTCCTTCTCGTAGTGAGCCTCTCTCCTCATTGACATCCTCTCCAGATTCTGACCCTGGTGACTTTGATGACGGCTTTGAGTATGATTCACACCATATCATCGCTTTGACTTCTTCTCCTTCATGATTGCATAAATTATATCTGTATTTGATTAGTTCTCTTTTTTTTTGTATTTACTATTTCTTAGCTTTTTGCATGTGATGTTTTATTTGTGAGTTGTATTAGTTGCTAAAGCATATGCACTTCACACCGTTACTTCTTGTAAAGTGGTACGACCACTATAAAACCAGCTTACCCATGCAAAATAATGGTACTTTATTCGCCTGTAAAAAAAATAGATTATATAAGGTTTCAAAAAAAAAATTGGCATAAAAAAGACATTGAAATTTTTATTCCATATTTTGTAAATATATCTTTATATATATGTACAAATTTATCTACAAAGATTTTTACAAAATAAAAAATTCGTATGGGTTTCAAAAAACGATTTTTGCTATTTTGAAAAACTAAAATATTTTAAAATTCAAATTTTTTTTGTTAAATTAAATATTATATATATACACACACATAAACACAAAAAAATCCATATGGTCCATAATTGATTAAACATAGTGTTACCCATTAGCTTGACCAAGTAACAAGAGGCTCGGCGTAAAAAGGGACGTGCGGCATAGAGCACCATTCGACATTAAGAGGTCGCTCGGCATATGGCCTCGTTTAGCATTGAGGGATCGTTCGGCATCCAGGCTCGCTCGGCATCTAGCCTCGTTCGACATCTAGGCTCGTTCGGTATCTGGCCTCGTTCGGTATCCAGGTCTCGCTCGGCATAGAGCACTATTCGACATTAAGAGGTCATTTGGCATATGGCCTCGTTCGGCCTTTCACCTCGCTCGGCATAGCAAGGTCGTTCGGCATTTCACCTTGCTCAGTATAGCAAGGTCTTTCGGCATTTCACCTCGTTCATCATAGCAAGGTCGTTCGGCATTTTGTCTCATTTGGCATGAGCCTCGTTCGGCATGAGCCTCGTCCAACATCAAGTCTCGGTCGGCAAAAGTCTCGTTCGGCCTACACTCTTCACTCAACATACTTTCTCGATCGGCATGCAGATACCGTTCGACATATCTTCCTCGATCGGCATACGAATGTCGTTCGTCCCGGATATGTGGTTCGGCAATTTCCATTCGGCATTTGTGGCTCAACGTATAGAAGTTACTTACTACAGGCTGAGGTATCTTACTCCTAGGCCCATGAGAGAAGCCCAACCCATCTTTGTCTATAAATAGAAGGGAAGGGCATAGTGAAAGGGACCTTTTTTTCGAGAACAGTGGGAAGACTCTGCCGCTTTCAAGACTCATTTTATTTTACTTAGCATTTGTATTCAAGTCTTTATAGTATGGATTGTATCTGTATTCAATCACTTGTGAAAGCAATAAAGATCAAAACTTAAACTGGACATAGTTAATTATGCTGAACCACTATAAATTTGGTGCTCTTGTTTTTGCATCTAATTTAGGATACAGTTCTCTATTTTAATTTACTTTCTTCATTAATCTCTCCACGCAATCTTTCTTAAGGGTATTAGTGATCAATTCTGGTGCTAACATTTTGGTGCTTTCATTGAGAATCGAATTCTCCGGCCGTTGGGATCTGCTTTATAGCTATTGGATTGAATAAATCCCTCGAAGGAGATCTAACTTATTCACAGGACGCCCGTTGAATCTACTCAGAGTTTCGATTAACAACTCTACTATGGGAAGACCACGTACCCAATCAGCCTCTCATAATGCGGATGTCAACGAGACTGCTAGCGTACAACAGATAGGACCTAGCAATCAGCAAGTTAATCCGGCGTAGGGACTACCAGAGCTCATAACCATAAGAAAGTTGATACTAGGACGGAGTTCAACGAACTGATGAGAGAACTCATGGAAAGCAGAAGACAACTTGCTGAACAAATTCAAGCTAACGCTAACCTCATGACTCAGCTTACTCGGCAACAACATCAGAATGTTGGAGGTAGCCCCGTTCCTTATTCTTCATCTGATAGTTCGACTTTCGATGAACCTTCCAAGCATAGACGCCGCAAAACAGAAACTGCATAAGCAGGTGCTACTGATCGATCAACTACGGATCACTTACATCTTGGAGACTACACTCAAGCCGGAACGGAAAACTTATGAGCTGGAGCACGTATGGAGACCGGACGTCCGGCTCACCAAGACCCCAATGAATCTGGTCCCCAAGATACACGTTTGGCAGATCGTCAACAGAGGAGACACCAACCTGAGCGGTCCCGTAGAACAGAGTCCAACCTTCCATCCTCCAGACAAACTCTGGACTTATCAGCTATGGTCAAACAGTTGATGAGAGAGAATCAAGGCTTGACTATTGAAGATTAGGGGATATCCAAGTGTCATACTCCATTCACGAATATTATTCTAAAGGCCGAGTACCCCAGGAAGTTTAGCATACCAACTATCCCGACCTAGGAAGGAAAGACCTACCCCATGCAACATGTGATAAGGTATGAATGGATGATGGACTCGGCTAGAGCGAATGATGCAACCAAGTGTAGATGCTTCCCGATCACTTTATCCGGAATTGCCATCATGTGGTTCACTTGACATCCCCCACGGTCTATATCCAGCTTTTATGAGTTGGCAACGAAGTTTGCAGAATAATTCAGGATACACGCCACTCATCCCAAGGATGTGATGTCCCTACCTAGTGTAATCAAGGCTCCGGGGGAGTCATTGAAAGAGTACTTATAGAGATTTCATGTTGTGGCAACTGAAGTTAGCAACCCTAACGACCATGCAATTCCGAATGCGGTAACGTGAGAAGTAGATACAGATTCAAAGTTTGGAGATTGGTTGGCAGGAAAGCCTCCAACTACGCTGGAGTGTTTCTATTCGTAGGCTCATCAATTCATAAGGAGGGAGGATGCTAGATGGACGAGGATAAGGCACCAGGGCCTGTTCAGGAGACTGTGAAAAGTAACATCGTCGTGAAACAATCCGGTGACAACTCAGGAAAGGTTCAAGTCAATGTCCACAACAAGCCTTGGCAATCTAAAGGGTCCGGAGGAGGAAATCCCGGAAAGAAAAGAGAACCAGGAAATGGAAGCCAAGGATCCCGACCTACAACGAATAAACCCCACTAAATGCATATCTTGAGAATATTTACCTGCCAACTTGTAATATATTCCAGTATAGAAAGCCGCGCCCAAAGGAGTCAATAGAGGAACAGAAGCGGACTGGGAAATATTGCCGCTTCCATGAGACTTATGGGCATAATACAGAAGAGTGTAGACACCTCCATGATGCCATAGAGAAACTGATTAGACAGAAAAAATGTAGGAGTTTATCAAGAACCCACAGGAGGGTAGGCAAGGAATATTAGACCCCGGACGTAGGCTGGCTCCACGTCAACCCTAGGAAGCTGCCCGAATCGTAGGTAGATTGGTTATTAACACGATAGTCTGTGCACCTCACCCAATAGACAAGAATTGGCAGGAGATGGAACGATATGCTAATTCCTTAAGGCATGCAGAATGTGGAGGATGGGACCCCCGCTAAACCGCAACGCATGTTGATAGACGATGTAGTATTTAGGATCCGAGATGCAGATAAGGTGGAGGTTCCTACGATCGACCCGATGGTCATATCTGTGACGATCGGGTCGGCATATGTGAAGAGAATTTTGATTGATTGTGGAATTTCCGTTAACATCATCTTCAAAAAGGCATACGACCAATTGAAGATGGAGACAAAAGATTTAACGGCATATAAAGCCTATATCCATGGCTTTAATGGTGCAGCGACTGATGAAGTGGGCTATGTTGAGTTACCAGTTGAACTGGGAGAAGCCAAGTGTAGGAGGGTGCGAATCCTACCATTTATAGTGTTGGATGTTGATTCTCCATATAATGTGTTTCTGGGTAGGCCGGCCCTGGCAGAGTTTAGGGCAGTTTTGGCCCCATGGTGTTTGACTTTGAAGTTCCCGATAGATAAAGGAGTTGGTGTGGTGCATGGAAATCAGGCGACTAGTCGCGCATGCTATGTGGCTGAGCTAAGAGAGGCTCAGAGAAAGGAAAGGTTACAGACAACTCCATCCGCACTCGGAATACTGATGATTGACAAGTGTCGTCCCAGCCTGGCTCGGGCAACATTCTTGGATCTATAGAGACATTGATCCGAGAGATGATGATGGGGAACCCAGGGAAGCAAAAACAACACTAGCTGAACTGACGATTGACATTCCAGTCAGCCAAGATGACCCATCACGAGTACTCAAGATTGGATCATAGCTCGACCCGTCAATTGCCGAGGATCTCACTTATTTCCTCTGAGCGAACCTTGATATTTTCGCTTGGACACATTCCGATATGTGCGGGATTTCTCCCGCTATTGCGAGTCATATGTTGAACATAGACTTGAAGTACGTTCCTGTAAAATAGAAAAGGAGAGGCACGAACCCAGAGAGGTCCGCTGCTCTCAGAGAGGAGGTGGACAAACTCAAAGCCAATTGGTTCGTCCGCGATGCCCTCTACCCTGGGTGTCCAACCCTGTGCTAGTAAGGAAAATGAATGGAAGTGGAGAACTTGCGTTGATTACTCTAATTTGAACAAAGAATGCCGAAAGGATAATTTCCCTTTACCCAGAATCGACCGGCTCGTCGACTCAACGGCTGGACACGAGTTACTGTCAATTATGGATGCGTACTCGGGATATAATCAGATCCCGATGCACATTCCAGACCAAGAACACACCAGTTTTGTCACAACCATTAGGTTATATTGCTATGTAGTGATGCCCTTCGGATTTAAAAATGCGGGAGCGACTTATCAGCATCTGGTGAATAGAATGTTTAAAGACCAGATTGGTAGAACGATGGAAGTCTATGTGGATGACACGCTCTTGAAGTCACGACAGTCAAACGACCACATTCAGGACTTAGCGGATATGTTTGATATACTCAAACACTATGGGATGGAGATCAATCCTTTGAAGTGTTCCTTTAGCGTTGCTTCTGGGAAGTTTTTAGGTTTCATTATGAATGCGCTAAAACCGAAGCTAATCCGGGGAAGGTTCACGCTATTCGAGACATGTAAGTGCCTAAAATAATAAAACAAGTACAAAGCTTGAATGGGAAGGTGGCCGCGCTGAGTCGATTAATATCCGAAGCCATAGATAGGTGTATTCCTTTCTTTGATGTAATAAAGAAAGGAAAGAGAAATTTCAAGTGGACATCCGACTGTGAGGAAGCATTCGGAGCTCTGGTAAGACATTTAGAAAGTCCCCCAGTACTATCGAAACCGGTAGACCATGAGATGTTGTTCGTATACTTGTTCAGTATTGCTCTGGTACGTAAGGAGGACCAAGTTTAGAAGCCGCTATACTATGTCAGTAAAAGTTTAATGGGGGCAGGAAGAAATTATCCTAAGATTGAGAAACTATCCTATTTCTTGGTGATTGCATCACGCAAGCTCCGACCATACTTTTAGGCACACTCAATTAGTGTTTATACTGATCAACCCTTGTGGCACGTACTCCAACGACCGGAAACTTCTGGAAGGATGTTAAAATGAAATATCGAGTTGAGTTAGTTCGATATTACCTACCTTCCATGAAGGTCCATACAAGGGCAAGCACTAGCAGACTTCATTGCTGAATTCACCATGTCAGACGAATGAGACGGTAACAATGGCATACCTCCCGTTCGATGGAAGATGTACACTTATGGGGGCATCTAACGACCGTTGCTCGGGAGATGGCATAGTTTTTGTGACTCCTAAAAAACGATCAGTTTGTTATGCTTCGAAGCCCAAATTTCCAACGACAAATAACGAAGCCGAGTATGAAGCATTGATTGCTGGCTTGAGACTTATCAGAGAACTGGGGGGGTAAAGTTGGTTGAAATCTTTTGTGACTCACAACCGGTGGTATACCAGGTGCGGGGGGCTATCAAGCGAAGGGACAGAGACATGCCCCATACCTTGCACAGGTTTAAGAGCTGCTAGAAAATCTAGAATATTATGATATTTCGCATGTTCCACGTAAACAAAACAGAGAAGCCGATTCATTAGCAAAATTTTCGAGCAATGGCGAGGCATAGCTAATGGGATTGGTTTCTATTGAATCCTTACATACTCCAAGTATAAATATGATGGTGGTAGATTTCGTGTTAGAAACAGAATCGAGAAGGAATCATGGATGACCTCATTCCAGCAATACTTGCTACACGAGGTCTTGTCCGAATAAAGGAGCGAAAGTCGACAAGTCATTCGGAAAGCTTCACGATATGTATTGCAGGATGGAAAATGTATCGAAAGGGACTCTCAACCCCTTACTCTGATGCATTTCCCATGATGAGATAAAACGAGTCCTGAAGGAAGTCCATGAAGGAGAATGTTGTGACCACATTGCAGGGCAGACATTAGCAAAGAAAATCCTCTGCTATGGATACTATTGGCCAACTGTAAATCGAGACGCTGCAGTCTATGTAAGGAGATGCGATAAATGCCAAAAGTACGCAAAAAACCAGAGAACTCCACCGACGGAACTTACACAAATGGTTAGTCTTTGGCCGTTTGCAATATTGGGAATCGACATAATTGGTTCTTTACCCATATCCAAAGTGGTGCAAAATACGCGATAGTTGCGGTCGATTACTTTACTAAGTGGGCAGAAGCAGAGCCTTTGGCCACGATCACCACCAAAAAGGTCATTAATTTCGTTGTACAAAACATTATAAGCCATTTTGGCCTTCCACGAAATATCATTACAGACAATGGAACTCAATTCGAAAGCAAAGAGTTCAAAGAATTTTGTCAAAAGTATGGCATTGAAAAAAGGTTTGCAGCAGTTGCTCATCCAAAAGCTAATGGATAAGTGGATGCCGTGAACAAAGTAATCAAGTCCATATTGAAAAAGCATTTGAAAAAGGCTAGAGACAAGTGGGTGGATGAACTTCCAACAACGCTTTGGGCATATAGAACCACCCACAAGTCCGCGACTGGTCATACTCCATTCGCATTGGCATATGGCATGGAAGCCGTTATACCCATAGAACTTGAAGTTCAGTCACTTTGGGTAACTCATTGCGGCCCCAAGATGAATCAGGAACTTTTGCTGGAATCGCTGGACTTCATTAATGAAAAACGTGAAGAAGCTGGTTTTAGAGCGGCCGCATATAGACACCGAGTTGCTCGATATTATAAAGAAAAAGCCCGTCCAAGAATCTTCGACGTGGGCGACCTCATTCTGAAACGAGTTTTTCTGGTCCCATCGCATCTGAATCCCACATGCGAAGGTCCATACGTCATCGAATGAAGGCTTAGAGAAGGAATTTTCAAGCTAGCGATCGTTGATAGCACGACACTCCCCCGAGCATGGAATAGCGAGCATCTGCGACATTATTATATTTTGTCTATTCATCTTCTATCTTTGTTGCAATTATTTTCCATACGTTTTTCTTCCGTTGATTCTTATTTTTTAGCATGTAATAAGACAATGTAGCTTGCTTCATTAACAAAGGCTTGAAGCCGCTTTTTAAATGAATTATTATGTATCCATGTATGATAATTTTATGGCAAAAAACTAGAGTTACATTATTCTGTATGACGTATGAACGTGCACAAACGACTAAAAATCTCTGAGTCCCCTGAGTGTGGATTGGTGTACTCTGAGTCCCCTGAGTGTAGACCAGAGTATGAACGACTTAAAATCTCCAAGTCTCCTAAGTGAGGACTGGAGTACTCTGAGTCCCCCGAGTGCGGACTAGAGTATAAACGACTTAAAATTTCCAAGTCCCTTGAGTGCGTACTGGAGTACTCTGAGTCCCCTGAGTGCGGACTAGAGAATAAACGACTTTAAATCTCCAAGTCCCCTGAGTGCGGACTGGAGTACTCTGAGTCCCCTGAGCGTGGACTAGAGTATAAATGACTTAAAATCTCCAAGTCTCCTTAGTGTGGACTGGAGTACTCTGAGTCCTCTGAGTGCGGACCAAATTATAAACGACTAAAAATCTCTAAGTCCCCTTAGTGCAGACTAGAGTACTCTGAGTCCGCTGAGTGTGGACCAGAGTATAAACGACTTAAAGTCTCCAAGTCCCCTGAGTGCGGACTAGAGTATAAATGGCTAAAATTCTCCAAGTCCCCTGAGTGCGGACTGGAGTACTCTGAGTCCACTGGGTGCGGACTAGAGTATAAACGACTTTAAATCTCCAAGTCCCTTGAGTGCAGATTGGAGTACTCTGAGTCCCCTAAGAGCGGACTAAAGAATAAACGACTTTGAATTTTCAAGTCCCTTGAGTGCGGACTGCGTACTATGGGTCTGGATTAGAGTATAAAAGGCTTAAAAATCTCGAAGTGCCTAGAGTGCAGACTAGAATACAACTGATTTGAAGTCATTAAGTCCCCAGAGTACAGACTAAAAAATATTCCAAGTACCTGATGCATGGGATAAAGGATATACAACTCCAAGGAATTTTCGAGTTATATGAAAATGAATTGGGAGTTTATGTAACTCACAATAGCTTAGGTTTCGACCACAGTTATACAGAAAGCAGAGCAACTAAAGTCGTTTGAAAGACAAAAGAAATAAGTTTTATTTATTCATCCAAAGTGAGGTTCTACCACAACTCCTCCAAACATGGAGTCAACAGACTATTTACATTGACTACGAAAATAAACAAAAATAATTACATAATCTAAACTAACTCTCGTCCAACGAGAGTAACAACTACTTCTTTGACTTCTTAGATTTCTTTTCCTCCATTGTTTTTTCAAGTGACTCTTCCCCTATGCATTTTCGTTTGGACGTTTTTCTTGATTGGCAGGTAACAACCGTGGAAGAATGATGGACCTCTTGTGGCCTGGACCCACCAGGAAGGATGACCTTCAAAGGCTTGTTCAAAGGATCATCTAAATCCACAACTCGAGGCTCGACTTTGATCTCAGCTGTCTTTTTCTTTTCCTTCACGAGCTGCTCCTTCATGCTCATTTTAGAAGTGTGCCCAAAGGCTCTTGTGATCTCAGTTTCATAACTTCCTTCAACAGGAGATGAAGTCTCAGACTTATCCTCATCGAGTGCCACAATCACTTGAGCATCTGGACCGAGAGTCTCTCCCGTGCGAGCAGCCTCGCTCGTTTTCTCCTTCCTCTCCTTGGCGTCACTACTCTTTGGAGTGGGCTAAGGGTCAGAGCGACCTGCGCAAAATCACAAGAGACAAACGTTAGAATACAATAACCTTTCATCGAAAATGACCAATCTTTTAACTTTAAGAATAAGAGTTATATACTGGCTTCTTGTTGGCTCTCAACCGTCCGAGGAGTCTCACCCTCTGGAATAGGAGATACAACGTGAATACCAAGGCTAGGGTCTTCCGAGTCATAACCAGCATGTTGCTCGAATGGATCGAGTATTGGCCGATCAGCTGGTTGAGTAGGAGGAAGGGCTAGAGACTCGGTTCCAGATGGAACGACAATGACATCTTTTCCTTTTGATGATGACGAACCTTTGCAATAAAGGGCCTTCGTTGCAGACAAGTCTGAAGGCTCTTTCCTCCTAAGAAATTCTTTCACTAAAGCCTCCTCATCAACCTCTTTGGTGCCCAGCTCGACCTTCCTAATCTTTATTAAAGTCTTCCATGCCTCGGCTAGAGATTCGAGGTAGCCCTTGCCAAGAAAAGTTAAGTCCTGATGTATGAGGACACGTTGTATTCTGCTATAAGTGGGTCGAACATGCACTTAATCTCTTCCCTGCCAACCTCTGTTTCCACCTCAAGGCGAGAGTCAATCTCCACAGATGTTATTCTATTGCCCTTTTCATGGGATTCATCCTTCAGCATCCCAACCTTAGGGAGCTCGTCGTTGAGCTTTGCCTTCAAGAGTCGCGTAGAAATTATCTCGTTGCAATATCATTGTAACTCTTCCTGGATAGCAGTTTTCTCCTCTCTTTCTTTGTGGAGTCAATCTTCCAGCTCTTTGACTCGGAGGGAAAATGCATCCTTTTCCTTTTGAATAGAATCTTTCTCTAAAGCCAAGGCCCCGCAGCTTTGGACCAATTCGTCAGTTTCCTTCTTATGTGTCGCTCCAGACGATTGACGGCCTCCGTAGTATCTTTAGCACTTTGTTGGGCGGCTTTGAACTGGGATTTGTATGAAGAGAGCTCTTCATCTTGAGCTTTGATAATGTCCTCATCATGAATGGCTTCGAGCTTCAGGCGATCTATTTCGTGTTGGCGCTCAACAGAGACTTACGAGACCTTTTCGGCAAATGAATAAATGCGTCATGTTGAACATAAACCTCGTTGTTACAAGAAATAGCGCTTTGTTTGATGTGTCCTGGGATGTGATGGACGTCGGAAGAAGCTTCAGACCATCAAAGCATATTTTAGGGAACTTAGATTTAAGCTCGACTGGCCTTTCTGATATCATCGGATTTGTTGTAGGAACAGGGGAAGATGTCTTCGAAAGTTTGGTTTTCATGTGGGGTTCCCGATATTTCCGTGTGCTGGACGAACAAGAGTGTTGATCACGGGGGGGGGGGGGGGGGGGCATCGGATTGGGACCCCTTGTGGCCATATTTCTCCCTGCCTTGCTCCGAGTGACAAGGAAGATTATAATGTTATGAAGGCTGATGATAAGTTTTCTTTCAAGAGGATGAATCCTGGGAGTGATAATCCCTATAGTCGTCATCATCTCTATCTTGACGTCTTCCGGAGCCCAAATTTCATACAGAGTGGTGAAAGATGGATGACCCGTGAAGATGATCGAGTCCATGTGTATGCCCCAATATCACATGAACAAAATTGAAATAAGTACAAGTTAGCAAAGAGGAGAGCGATGAGAGAAATTTAAGTGCAAGGGGAAGTGCCTGTGTCCGTGTCTTTCCCCCCGATGGACCAGTTTCTTTATCTTTACTAATAGGAGTTTTTTCTCCCTGGCATTAGGCTTAAGCGGTTATATCGCCTCTCATGGGCGAGTGAAGCTTAAGGGCTTCCAGATCATTGAAGCTATAGTTAAGAAGATCATAAGGGATAGTGAGGTTTGACATGCCTTTCAAACAACTCTCTAAGCTTCAAGGAGAAGGCTCTCTCTCCACCGGGGTGATTGTGACTTTAGAGGTTCCACCCGTTGTATTCTTCCTTATCTCGTAGGTCAATTTTTTCTTCCCCTTCACAGGGGGAGGCATAACTTTGTTATCGTGCACCTTAACTACTGGCTCCCGAGCGGGGCGAACATTCTCACCATGTACTTCGGGCATTTCAGTTTCTTTAATCTCCCCCTCCTCAGATGTGTCAGCGGCGTCACGTGTTAATGGTCCAACTTGCATTTTACCTTTTCCCGAGGCAGATGCTGTTATGGTGACACCTTGAGGAAGGATTATCCGGCGGCCTACCACCAGCAACCCAAACTTTAAGAGTGACTCATTCGAAATAACAAACCTATTGTCCCGATCTCCTACGGAGATAGCTTGTATGGCCTCAACGGCTTCAGAATACCCGGAGCCTTTGGGACATAGGATGATACCTGTAGAAGTAGATAATGAGTTAGAAAAGGAGCAATCTCCGCCGAATGCAAGTATTAATCCAGAAAAGAAACATACTTCCTTCTACCCATCTCCTTGCGAAGCCGGGGGGCAGCGCACGTAGAACCACTCCTGCTTATACTAGGCGAATTTGCTCCACGCCCCAGTCAGAATTTGACACTTGTTGTGTGGTTCGAGAAATACAAAAGATGGGATGTCCGATCGTCTCTTGAACCGATAAATATAACGGATATCACCAGGAATCGGGAGTTTGAAGAGGACGCTCATAATGAGAATTCACGTGCCTTATATGAATGCATGACTGTTTGGATGTGGTTGCGATGGAGCGATTCAATATACTATAATAGATCGCGGAGGAAGAAGTTGAACGACGGCATGCTACCAGGCCAACACATAAATCTGTTGCAGGCTGCGTATCCGACTGGGAGCAGGTGAGGACGATCTTGCCTTGATGGAACCAACACATCACCGAAAGGAATCCCATGCACTGAGCATATGCGTCGAAGAGTGCTTTCATTAATTCTCGAGGTTTGAGGATCGATCGGATCGTCTAAAAAGATCACTGCATCCAGGGCATTAGGAGCCAAGTTAATGGATGCGATCGTAGGGCTCGGCATGTCTTGAATAGAAGTAGTCGACGGATTTGAATTCCCAACTACTTCTTGTTGAGAAGATGGCCCGGGTCTGTCCGAGATCGTGGCAGAACTTGATTTCCTAGACATCTCTAATGTGCATAGAATCTGATGAAATACCTGTTTGAACTATACTTGAAAGACAATTGACATTAGACTTAACCACAAAAATACTCCCCCCATGTGATGTGTGAACTACTTTAATCATTCAAGCATAAGTGTCAAGAAATCAAAAGTCACAGAGTTGATGAAATAAAGTTAGGCTTTGAGCTATCATCTTCGAAGACCCTCATCGCTGACCGTCTGCGAGAGCTTGTTGTATGATGGTTTCTATTTTGAACTCGGCTTTGACACTGTATGTGAAAGGTTATTTTCTATTTTAAAAAAGTTAAGTTCAGGATTATAGTTGTCAAAATGAGGGAGTTATCAGTCTGGATTGTCCAATATGCTTGATTGTTTAAGTCTGTCCTTGTTCACTGTCATATGTTCGGGCATAAAAAGTGCGTTAAGTCAACAATGCATTGTGTTGAGATGGTTTTGAATGTCATATGTGCACCACTCTCCCACTTTTCCTCTCCACCGTTCGGCATGCAACAAGTCTTGCCGAACCACAATCATGTCGAGCCGCATCGCTTAGCACTTTGCCCTTACCTCCAACCTCATTCCTATGCTCCTCCTCTACCGCCCGGCACAGGTGGGTAGTTCGATGAGACATGCCGAGCCGCACCGCTCGACACTATGTCCATAAGTTCGACTTCTCTCCTGCGCTCCTTATTGCCTCGTTCAGCATAAGGGAGTTATGTTGAGCCATGGTCATACCGAGCCACACCGCTCGACACACTAGACCTAACTCCAACTTCATTCCTTCACATCTCTCCATCGTTCGGCATGACGAAGCCATGCCGAGCCACATCCATACGTCTTCCTCCATCTCTCTTTTTCATACAAATTAAACATTTTCCTAAATGGCCAATCGATCACTACTTCAACTCGCACACCGCCCTCGACCAACAGCAATTAACCTTACCAATTCCTACTGGGCTGACATTCACTTCTTCTTTCTCTCCATCTAGTCCTAGGGCTCATTTAAACCGCTAGATCCATCTTCCTAATCTATGCGACTTTCATCATCTTTGAGATAGATGAGAGTCACGAATTTGAATGTTGTATGAAGCCTTAAATTGGAGAACATTAAGCAAATGAGAATTTCGTACCTAGGAGAAGGAGTAGGAATCTAGTGAGAGACTCGAATTGGAAGTGGAAGTCTGAACTCAATTCATACTTGCTATTAAAGGCAGTCGAGAAGTAAGTAAAAAGATTCGGGGATTAAAGGAGAGGTTGAGGTGTTAGCAAGGGTTTGGGAAATGCTAAGTTTGTAAGGGTGATTAGAGTGGAGGCAACAAAGTAAAAGGGAAGAAGGAATGAAGTATCGACCTTTATAGGAACGAAAGTAGGAAGGCAAATAGTCAGCGACCAGTAAAGCCGGTCAAGGGACCTACCTGGTTCGGCATCAATGTCGTTCGACATCAATGTCATTTCGCATCAATATGCCGCTCAGCATTCAAGGCCTTGTTCGGCATTTAGGGGATCACTATAGAGAGGACACAATAAAGGCTTAAAGAAAAGTACAGAGTGCTCATGGTTCAGAGTGCATCATATTCATCCACATGATACACTTTGGGAGGCAAGTGTTACCTGTTGGCTTGACCAAGAAACAAGAGGCTCGGCGTAAAAGGGTCGCTCGGCATAGAGAACCTTTCGGCATTAAGAGGTCACTCGGCATATGGCTTTGTTTAGCATCGAGGGATCGTTTGGCATTCAGGCCTCGCTCGGCATCTAGCCTCGTTCGGCATCCAGGCCTCGCTTGGCAAAGAGCACCATTCGGCATTAAGAGGTCATTCGGCATATGGCCTCATTCAGCCTTACATCTCGCTCGGCATAGCAAGGTCGTTCGGCATTTCACCTCGCACGGCATAGCAAGATCGTTCGGCATTTCACCTCCTTGGGCATAACAAGGTCGTTCGGCATTTCACCTCATTCGACGTGAGCCTCGTCCGGCATCAAGTCTTGGTTGGCATAAGTCTCGTTCGGCCTACACTCTTTACTTAACATACTGTCTCGATCGGCGTGCAGCTACTGTTTGGCATAACTTCCTCATTGGCATACGAATGCCGCTCGGCCTGGATATGTGGTTCGGCAATTGCCGTTTGACATTTATGGCTTGGCGTACAGAAATCACTTACTACGGGCCAAGGTATCTTACTCCTAGGACCATGAGGGAAGTCCAACCCATCTTCATCTATAAATAGAAGGGCAAGGGCACGGTGAAATGGACCTTTTTTCGAGAATACTAGGGAGACTCTGCCGCTTTCAAGACTCACTCTATTTTACTTAGCATTTGTATTCAAGTCTTTATAGTACGGATTGTATTTGTATTCAGTCGCTTGTGAAAGCAAAAAAGAACAAAACCTAAAGTGGACGTAGGCAATTACGCTGAACCACTATAAATCCAGTGTTCTTGTTTTTGCATCTAACTTAGCATACAGTTCTCTGTTTTAATTTACTTTCTTCATTAATCTCTCTACACAATCTTTCTTAAGGGTATTAGTGATCAATTCTGGTGCTAACACATATTTTAGCTTATGACATTAAAGTCTAAATAAAAATATTTTTAATCATAACCTATTTCAATTCACATACAGAATAATGGCATCCTCTGTTCGCTATTTGCATTCTTCCTCTCTCTTAAGTTGACTTCCACCATTCTCCTCCCCACTTTCATCTCTCCTTCACTTCCCCTCCGCTTGCTCCATCTATCCTATGTCTGTTTCTGACCCTGGTTTAGATCCGAACTCTGCTTGTTCTTTGTGTACCAGATCAGGAAAAATTTCAAGGCTCGTCCTAATACCATGTCCTCCTTCTCGTTGACACTGATTTCCCTCCATTCAACCGCTCCAATCCTACGTTTCCATTACCAGCTGCCTTTTCTAATGTCGAAATTTTTATCGCGATTGATAATCCTTTCAATGCCTTTCTAGCATCGCCTGTAGATGTTGTTTCGTTTGTAATGCCTGGATTAGGTAAGATTCTCGCTTCGCCTAGCCTCGATGTGCCTCAACCTACTTTTTCCATGAATACATATGGAAAGTGGTAGGATGACAATTCGTTGAATGTTGGGGAATGCGTTGTTTTAGGGGTCATTGATAATAACGTATTGTCTGAACTAAAAGGTTTTGGCACTCAGTCGATCGATACTGGTACTGGTAAATGCACAGGTGATGTTAATCTCAATTCCAAGTCTTGTTCTGACGTTAATTCCACCAATCAGGAGTTGGATAATGACTTGGTTATGGATGATAATACAGATAGTGCCTCTTTTAGGTTACTGAATGATAGTAGGCTACCGTCGCCTATGGTGCTTATGCAGCAAGCTGCAGCCTCTGCCCCGATATGTTCAACACCATGGTCTTCTTTATTCACTTCCCTGCCCGTAATGTGGGACTATACAACCCTATTGATTTTGTTATTGTGGAGGATAATGGAGTTATGATTCCTCCTCCCATTGTATTATTAGCTGATATGGACTTTTGGTGGATTATTTGATTGGTTTCTTTTTAGATCCTAATCACCACCTTCTTGAAGTGTCTAAAGTTCATCGTAAGGCATGGAAGCTTCGTGGTGATTTGCGTGTCAAGTTGGTTGACTCTATGTGCTTCCTTAAATTTTCCTCATCCGAGGAACGACAGCGTGTTCTTGAGGCTGAGCTTTCTTTTTTCGATGGAAAACCATTTATTATTATGCCTTGGACTCCTATGGTAGCTAGTGCACGCGAACAGGTTCTTTCTATTTCTGTATTGGCTTATTTTTCTCATATTCATTCTGCTTTACAACCTTTGATTGGTTTGAATTGGCTTGCTTGTAGCATAGGAAAATTGAAATGTTTTGACTCTAATATAGTAGCACATGAGAAATTAGTTTATGCCAAGGCACTAATTGAAATTACCCCAGAAAAGCCCCTCCCTTCCCCTATATCTGTTCAGCTTGCTATTGGGTATGTTGTTGATGTCCGTAGCCGTTATGGATGAGTGCCCAATATTTTTACTGCCTATCACTCTTTTGGTCACCTTGCTGATGCCAGCAGGCATTCTATCGCCACTGCAGTGGTTTCCAAAGTCCCACTACCTCACCCTTCCTCTCAGGTAATGTGTTCCTAAGGTACAGTCTCTCATCCCAGATGTTCCTATTCCTAATCCGGACCCTCCTCCTTGCTCAATTCTAGGCCTCCCACCCCTTCAATCCTTGATTTTATGGTTCCTTCTGACCTCACAGCTATCACTTTAGCTCCTTTCGATCCTACGCCGCCATAGATATCTATTGTTTGAGCTGAGTCCAAAAGGTGTTGGGTTAATCTCAAATCTGATATGAGATTTAACCCCTTACTGGATTCCTATTTAAGATTTGTTTCTGATGATCATCTGGACCTTAGATGGCTTCGTTGCAATATATCATGTGATTCTTTAGTGTTATCTATGGATGGACAACATGCAAGGTAGAATGTTGTCATTCTAGCTGATGATTCGTATGACGATCATTTATATATCTCTTGATTCTGTGGATTGTGATCCTTGTCTTGCTATGATCTTTCGCCCTTTTGTTGGGAATGTTCTTGTGATGTCTGTCCAAAAGACAAGTGATGTAGGTGCTTCTTCCTCTTTTAAGGAAACCTAGTAGTCGGGTAATTTGTAGATGTTGTGGCATCTTTGTCACACTCTTGTGCTGTATTTTCCTGTTTATTAGTAGCTAAGGTGTCTCCACTTTACTCCTGTACTAAAATGTTTTGTTACGTTCGTAATAAAAGTGGACGGTCCACTATAAAATCGATAGGCCTTAGCAAAAAAATATTAATATTGAAATGGTCAAATTGATTTTTTAAAATTCAAAATTTTAAATTATCATGTATATAATTATATATATAATTAATACAACAATATATGTATATGGATTATAAAATCTAAATTATTTATTTTAATTATACATACATATGTGTGTATGTGTATGTGTTTATATATATGATGCACAAATATATTATGATATATATATATATATATATTAATAAACCAATGGAAGAAAATTATTTTTTTATCGCTAATATTAATGTAGATATAAAAATAATGTTTTTGTCTGTATATATGAATATGTATATGATATCATCATGAAACTGTGACATTAAACTTACTTACTAACCATAAATCACAATGGTTAATTAACCCCTTATGACATATGTTCGTCGTGGTACTCTTATGTTAGATAGCCACTTTTAATATAGTTGTAATGTTTGTATAATGAACACGAATATATTGTAAAATCAGAATATAAAATTAGATTATAACTAAATTAATAAATTAAATTAAAATTATATTACAATAAATTTTTATTATTAAATCATAAAAAACAAAAATAAAATTTTAATACATAAATTATTAATTTAAACTATATTCCAAACTTCTTTTTTAATAAATACTAAATATGATTTAATATAAACTTATGACTTATAAAAAAATACAGTCTTTGCAAACAAATAAAATGATTTTTTTCTAAATTCCCCTTTTACCCCACTGTTAATGCACATGATCGAATAATTAGAAAATCCTTATGCTTCACTTTCTCAAAATCACCGGGGATATATTTAAATGTTGGTCAAAAATCATTAACCCTTACTAATATGCCATCATGAATAGTAGAATATGTCGCACATCAAGCGAAGACATATTTGCATGTATTGATGTAATTATTTCAAAAAACATACTAAATTGCATATATGCATAAATTGTGTGTATATCAATGAGTGTGTATATTAATGTAAGTGTGAGAGTATATATCAATGTATGTGTGTGTGTATCAATATATGTAAATGTATATCAATGATGCATGTGTGTATCATGTATGTGTGAGTAGGTGTGATGACCCGGAATTTTAAAGCAATATCAATTTAATAATCTGTAATAAAAATTAAATTGATTTGATAATCTTTGTAATGAGATTTGAATTAATTTAATAGTTCAATAAAATAAATAGTTAATTGATAAATTTTATCTTTTTAAAATCTAATAAATTGTTTCTATTTATAATATGTATAGAATATTATATATATTGTGAATAGATATTGTTTTAAATTTAATCAATAAATAAATCCTGTTTTCTATTAAATATGTATCTTTAGTAAAATTGGAAATTATGATTTTATCTAAAATTTAAACTTTTTAAAAGCCATTTAATAAATAAAATATGGTTTCAAATACCTAAGATAAATATTAAATGATTTAAAATATGTGTAACTCAAGTTTAAAATTTAAATAAATAACAATGAGGTTATTTTGAGTTTCTTTTAAATATAATGTGATAATAAATAATTTATTAATAAAGAAATAATTTCTTTTATAAGTTATTTATGGTTATTGAATATTGTTATTTCTAAAAATATAAAAATACTTTGTTTTAGTGAATAAATTTTTAAACAAAAATTATTGTTTTTCAAAATTCAAATTTGTTGTTGTATTTGTAAATAAACTAGATTTCAAAAATTCAATTTGAACATGAATTCAAAGTTTTAAATCTAAAGTATAATTGTTTTTAATTTATTTTAATTTTGAATCATTTGTATAAGTTTAATATTTATTCATTTTAAAATTTATGTACATGTAAATAAATACATGATTAACTAATTAATTAATACAAGCTTACATTTATCCTATATTAACATCTAACAAAATATTAATTAACACTTAATGAATGATAATTACTTAAAAAGACAAGTGTATGCATATTATGTTATTTTAAACAAGTGTAAATAAATAAGCAAGAGTTTTGACAAATGTCATGTTTGAATTTTATTTTATTTTTCTTTCTTTGATTTTTTTATTATTAAACCATAAGTTAAGTTTTATAAACAAACATCTCTAATTTCTTTTCTTTTCCTAATCTCATTTGCAAACAAAGAAAATCTGAAATCATCCTCAAAACCACTTCACAAATCTGAAACAAAGTTTGCATGCAAATTCTTTTTACAAATCAATACAAAATCATCTTCAAAAGCCTCCACATCTTTATGTTTAAAAAACATATCTGTCACCATTTTGAAATCAGGAAGAAAACCACCTGCACTTTTGGAATTAGCCTGCATGCAAACCCTCTACAACTTTCATAAGCCTAAAAAAATTCATTGTTCCACTGCAAACAAACCTGCATATTGAATCAAAGCATCTGCAAGCATTCATTACCCTCAAATCTGAACTCCTGTAACCAAATGCAATACAAAAACCGTCAATTTCAATCTGTAACCTGCATTTATTTCAAAATCTGGAATGCATGCATCTTTTAGCATCTGGGATGCATACAACTGCAGTTTCAAAAGAAGCTTGCATGCCACTTCAAAAATAAACTCCATAGAAATTCAAGTTCCTGAATCAAAAGACTTTTCTATTTTCATAAGGAAGAGTGCAAAGTTTTAAGGAAAAGGAATTTCCAGTTTTTTTAAAAAAAAAGCACAAGTTTTTCAACTGCATTGCTCTGCACATCAGATTAAGGTGAGTAACATCACATTTTTTTTCAATATCTTAAATTAATTATGGTTGCATTCTAAGATCTGGATGAATGTGTGTTGGATAAATATTTTTAGGTGTTGATTTTCTGTATATATATATGAATGTGTAAATATGTGTATATGTTTCCTTTTCATCTCTGTTACCAGTTGTCAAGCTTAAAACTTGGATCAAAATTCATATTCCCATGAACTCTTTGATGTTAGTACTCAGGATTTAAGTAAAACTTGTTGTTATGTCATAGAGCGGGCTATAAAATTTGGTGTAAGTCAAATTGAATTGGAAAATCTCTCTGGAAATATACAAACAATAGTGAATGTTAAACAAAGTGAAAAACTCAACTTTGTAAATTAAGAATTCAGCATTATTAAGTGAAAACACAAACCAAATCATGATTTACAACACTGAAATCAAAATTTTTAAGGTAAGAATGTGGGTGCAGTTTTGCACTGCACTGTTTTGGGGTTTTTGGGATTCTCGGGTGATTCCAGTGATTGGGAAGGTTGAGTTTCTTCCAGTAGGAAGAGGAATGTTAAAAGGAGCTTGGAAAATTACTAGATGATGATGAAATTCATCAAGGAGCTATGGGCAGTTAAATTTCTTCTGTAAACTTAGTTTCTACTAGGTTGAGAGTTTTGATTAGTTCGTTTTCTACAAACGACCGAGTGTATTGGGATCCTGGGAGATGGTAGTTTGGGTGACGATGAAGTTTTGGTCGGAGTTGCAAGGCTTATGATGGTCGGAGGATGGTGGTTTTAGTGTTGACAGGTTTTGGGAATTAATTGTTGATGGGTTTCCAGTTTAGGGTTTGTTGCTCATTTTTGGTTTGTGGGGTTGTGATGAATTCAGGTGGTCGTGATCAAATCTGGTGAGGGTCGGCAATGTGGGGAAGGCCTGGAGGGTGGCCGGAGTTGGCCAGAGTCACGGTGCATGTGCACCATGCAATTGGAAAAGTTCTGATGAACTTATGAGTGCAGGAAAGTTGGAACTCGATTTTTCTCGAGTAAATGTAGGGAATGACTCGGAGAAAATAGGGTTTTGACTCGAAGCAGGTATTGGGTCGCCTCGGGTTAGTACTGAGTGGTTACAGTTTTCTGTAATCCTGTCTAAAATTTAAATTTTAACTAAATTTAAAAGAATTTCAAGGTTGTGAAGGAAGATTTAAATAGGTTTAAATTTAGTATGAAGTTAAAATTCAAATGGCTTTGAAATCTTGAAGTTTGGAATATTTAGAGTGGATTTTCGGGTTTTAAAAAAAAAAACCTGACAGGTTTCAGGATTTTGAAATTTTCATTTTAAAATCTGAAATATATTTTAAAATAGTAATTTAAACTCAAAGACTAAGCTCAGTTTCAAATAGCTTTTGATTTTAAGAATTTAAAATAAAATTTGGGTTTAAATAAAAGTTTAAAATCAAGGTTTAAACAAAGATTAATTGAAGTTTTAAATAAAAAGCTTTAAACAAATAATGGATTCAATTATCTTGAATTCAAATCTGGGATTTGAATAAGTTTTAAAACTTGAATGTTTTTCAAACAAGTTTAAATTTAAATTGTTTATAAGGAGTAAATTTGTTTTCAAACAAATATTTTTAAACTTGATTTTCCTTTTGAATAAAGTCATTTATAAAAGGTTTATAATAGGAAGTTAAATGATTGTTAACTTGAATTTGAAATTTAAATAATAATGTATTTTAAAACTTAGTTTTTAATTAAATTAAGCAAATTAAGACTTATCTTATATGAATTCTAATTTTAAGTAATAAATGTTATTTACATTTATTTCAAAAGAATAATAAATGAAATTTAAATTCGTTAATTCTTAATATCATTTTGAATTTTAGATTCAAAATGAAATTTTAATTTAAATTTTTAAAATGAAATATTCTAAGTACATTTTAATATTTTTGAAATTATTAATAAGGAATGGATTTCCTTAGAAATTATTAAGATATTAAATATAATTAAATAAATAGGATGATTAAGGAATAACTTATTTATTTAATTTATTTAAGTAATGATTTGGATTAATTTAAATTAGAGTTAATTAAGAAGTAATTAAAGAATAAATAATAGTTAATGATGGTCATTAACTAAAGTTTATTTAGTAATTAATTAATATGATTAATTTTTAATAATTAATTAAATTAATTAAATAATTTTAATCATTGGAATTGATAGTAATTACCTGATGTAATTAATGAAGTGAAATTACTCAGTAAGGTAATTAAAGATATTTACTGGATATAATTAATGAATGAGGTTTGGATTTTGAAAATAATTTAGATTAAATTATTTTGCATAATTAATCAAAGGATTAAATAAAGATTAGTTGAATGAAGTAATTAAAGTAGTTAATTACAAATTGAGATTAATCAAAGGTGATTAATAATTATGGATTAAGTGAGATTAATTACTGAAAGTAATTAATTTAACGGAGTAAATAATTAAATATAATTAAGAATCATTAATTAATATAATTAATGATGTAATGAAGATTGATTAATTAATATTAATTAATCATTAATAAGTAATTAAGGGTAATTAATTAATTGTATTTAATTAAGGATAAATGTAATTAATTATAGTTAATTAATTAATGAAGTAATTAAAGGTTAATTACTGTATTTGGTTTAGGGTAACTAATTTTGTGAAATTAATTTAAAGTATAATTAATCAGGGTTGATTAATTAAGATGATAAAGTAGAGGTTAATCAATTAATTAATTTGTAATTAATTAACGATAATGTAAGCAAGATTTATATTGTGTAAGTAATTAATTTAATTCATTTTAAATTAATTATAGATTGTATGATTATAAGTCATTGCTTATAGATGATTGATATTGGTTGCTTCGAATAGTTTTGAATCTCAGCAATGAGATTTAAAATGTTGAGTGATATGGATGCATTGGTTGCATTGTGATGATGATATTAATTATCTTTGATAGTGATAGTATGGACTATCTGATGTTATGATAATGATAATTATCTGTTGTGAATCTATAAATTATCTATCTGTGTGTATATATATAATGTAATTGAATTGTTTTAAACTCTAAAACAACTTGGACCTAAAAGACACGCTTTGGATTTCAATGAGACCGGGATCGGGTTTCCATATTTCGATATCCGAAAACCACATCGATCCAAATTAACGATAGGTCGTGAATCTTATGTGAAGAGTGAAGACTCGAGGTGTAAGGGCTATACGTCAGTATAACTCTGTGGGTGATTCCGTAATGAGTTTGATGGAATAGTACTTATAGATTCGAGATGGAGATTTAGAGTGCAAGGGTTATCGTCGTTAACTCTGAGGGTGATTCCAAAACGAGGGTAACGAGATAATGCCTTCGGTTTCGTTCGAACCCAGAACGAACTTGTATGGATTGAATGCTTTCAGAACATCGTCAGGTGGACGATGAGCATTCTAAGATAATGTGTTCTCTAAAGGTAATCGTAGCCTCAAGCCTCATCAACCGGAAATGGCTAAAACAGGGGAGATGCAGCAAGGCTTCGTGGGTAGCTTCCACTGAAGAGAAAGATTGATCCCTGTCTAGATGTCCCTTTTATTCGGCTTAGTGGGCAGTTGGAATTGCGTACCAACTGCGGGGTTGTCTTGTTCGGAACTGTTCAGTAAGGAATGGGTCCGGCCTTGTGTTGCAGGGGAGCGGGCGTACTCCTCGGTACGTTGATATAGGCCACGTACTGTGACGGGTGGTACCCCAATAGCCCCGTCATTGTATGGAATCCAAAATCCAATAAGTGCCAACGATTTTGATTGTATTACCCACTTTTGTGGCTAGTAGCTGGAATTTAATAAATGTAACAATTTCGGCTATTTCATATTTACTTGAAAACCCTAGACCTATTATAATATCACTGGATTTCCTATCAAATGTTTTGGTTAGCGTAAGGTAAAAACTTTTCCATGTTTATGTGTGGGAAGTCTTACGTGATACCCTTCTTTTCAAAAGGTCTTTGAAAGTTAAGCAACTTTAACCTGTTACTCACACCAGACCCATGTCTGACCCGGAGTTTATTTTTGTTTTTCATAAACTCTTGGGTACTCAAATTTTTACGAGTAGTCAAGGGATTCAGGTTAGCTTTGACGAATATTGGAGGAGCAATGGAGCAGGAGTCTTCTGCGTAAGATATTAGTATTCCGCTGTGTGTTCTGTGTTGTCTCTGTATTATATTATGTTGTAAATACTAGACAGGTATTTATAACTGTCTAGTATGTGTTGTATATCTGTGTACTCTGATAATCGTTGTAAACTATGTAATATTTTATATTATTAATATAATTTATTCGTTCCGCTGTTTAGATTCTGATGTGTTGTTTCTTCTTCTTCTCTTTCTTTTCTCTTTTCTATCCCTTTCTTTCTTATTAGCGATGCGACTTCCTGGTGTTTGGAAGTTGGGTCGTTACAGTGGTATCAGAGCATTAGGTTGAGTGAACACCTAGGCTCTGGAGTGGTGTCTTTCTTGAGAGAGCGTATTTGTAATTTTATATATATTTATCTATTTCTATTTATCTGTTGGGTTACCTGTTCAGGTTTTTCAATATAGGTTATAAAGGTAGATAAGGTAGTAGTGTTTGTAACACGATTACTACCATTGGTTGGAGTCTGATGTTGAGATTGGAAGTTTATCTGTCGAGACCGTAGACCTAATACCGTCTCGAATAAGTTTTGTTGTGTTGAAGTATTTCATCGATCTCTGAAGGAAACCTGTTAAGGTTCGGAGTCATCTTTAAAGTACAAAGTTTGGTGAGTAGGGTTAGGATCTGTTCGGTTGAGCCGGAGTAAGTGAAGGTATCTTGATACCTCAGGAAGTTGTAACTGCGTGATGAGATGCAGTGACTATGGATTGTTTCCGAAGATGTTTTCTTTGGAACAAGTTTGGGAAGTGTGACTGTCCCGAAGTTGTGGATGGATTCAACAGGATGTTGTGGTGTTTTCTGTTTGCTTTGAAGTCCGAGTTTCTCGAAGAGCTTAGATTAAGAAGTTGGCATCGATGTCAGCAGTGCAGCTTGGAATGTTCTGTGAGCCGATAGAGAGGTCTTAGCTGAGTAGTTTTTCTGAAGATGGAGTTCGGAAGCTGCTGAGTGAATCCGTTTCTTCAATGGATTGACTAGACCAGTGTAAGCTGTTCTGTTTGGTAAAGCGAGGACAGTTTTATTTGGAAATTTATCCGGGTTGGTCGCAAAAGTGACTTGCGATTGATTGAGTGTTCTCTTGGATTCTTGGAGATTTTCTGGATGTCTTCTGGGAAGACAGAAGTTCGTCCGCATTTGGAGATTGAGTTTTCTTTTCGACTAGAATTCCAGGAGTGGAACCGGTGGTTCTGTTTAGTGGGAGAATGATTCTAAGAGATGGAGTCTAATGAAGTAATTCAGTTTTGGAGGAATTTCTATGTTTTCTTTATGGATCCGTTGAACCATATTTCTGAGAAGTGATGTCCAGTTAGTGTTTGTGTTCTTCGTCAGTATTTTCTTATCTACTTCGGATCAGAGTTGTGCAGCGAAAGCAGTTTGGATGTGTTTCTGATTGTCTTTTACGGATTAGGAGAAGTCTGTTGTCTTCTGCTGGTTATGGAGTAGGATTGTGTTTTGGTTTTGGATTGATCTTGAGGAGATCATTATGTTGGGTTGTTTATGGTTCTACTTGTTTCTAGAGGAATCAGCAAGGGTTGAGCTGATCAGTTTGGATGTTGGCAGCCCAGGATTGTCTGAAGACTTTTGTGGATAAGGGACGGAGAAATTTGGAATTCGAAGTTGGAGACTTCGTTATTTTTGGATTTTCTCTGATTCAGGAGCTATAAGTTTTGAATAAGTCTGGGAGGCTAGCTCAGTGATGTTTGGATCTTTTCTCTGTGATTGGTTTTTCAGGATTGAATTTTCAGTTAGGATAACTGGAATTCGATGAGTTTCGCGTATCTCTGAGGGAGTACATGTATGGTCTATCTCTGGTTTTAGAACCAGCAGTTATGGAGTTTGGTTGTTGAGTCAGACTCGTTTGTAGTCTGATATGCTGTCTAGTTCTGTAGATCTAGACGAGTAGGAGCTTTATAGCATAATAGTATAGATTGTTTGGAATCTATAGAGCGAGTATCCCGATATTTTTTATCGGGGAAACTCGTGAAAGTATTATCCAGACTTTTTTTTGGATAATTAGATTTGTTTGATTTGGGTGAATTGATTGCTATGGTTGTTAGCATATCATTGGTATATGCTTGTGTTTTAAAATTTAATCCTTTAAATAGATTATTAAATTACTTTTGTTTTAAATTTCGAGGATGAAATTCTTTTAAGGGGGAAGGAATATGATGACCCGGAATTTTAAAGCAATATCAATTTAATAATCTGTAATAAAAATTAAATTGATTTGATAATCTTTGTAATGAGATTTGAATTAATTTAATAATTCAATAAAATAAATAGTTAATTGATAAATTTTATCTTTTTAAAATCTAATAAATTGTTTCTATTTATAATATGTATAGAATATTATATATATTGTGAATAGATATTGTTTTAAATTTAATTAATAAATAAATCCAGTTTTCTATAAAATATGTATCTTTAGTAAAATTGGAAATTATGATTTTATTTAAAAGTTAAACTTTTTAAAAGCCATTTAATAAATAAAATATGGTTTGAAATACCTAAGATAAATATTAAATGATCTAAAATATGTGTAACTCAAGTTTAAAATTTAAATAAATAACAATGAGTTTATTTTGAGTTTCTTTTAAATATAATGTGATAATAAATAATTTATTAATAAAGAAATAATTTCTTTTATAAGTTATTTATGGTTATTTAATGTTGTTATTTCTAAAAATATAATAATACTTTTTTTAGTGAATAAATTTTTAAACAAAAATTATTGTTTTTCAAAATTCAAATTTATAGTTGTATTTGTAAATAAACTGGATTTCAAAAATTCAATTTGAACATGAGTTCAAAGTTTTAAATCTAAAGTATAATTGTTTTTAATTTATTTTGATTTTGAATCATTTGTATAAGTTTAATATTTATTCATTTTAAAATTTATGTACATGTAAATAAATACATGATTAACTAATTAATTAATACAAGCTTACATTTATCCTATATTAACATCTAACAAAATACTAATTAACACTTAATGAATGATAATTACTTGAAAAGACAAGTGTATGCATATTATGTTATTTTAAACAAGTGTAAATAAATAAGCAAGAGTTTTGAAAAATGTCATGTTTGAATTTTATTTTATTTTTCTTTCCTTGATTTTTTTTTATTAAACCATAAGTTAAGTTTTATAAACAAACATCTCTCATTTCTTTTCTTTTCCCAATCTCATTTGCAAACAAAGAAAATCTGAAATCATCCCCAAAACCACTTCACAAATCTGAAACAAAGTTTGCATGCAAATTCTTCTTACAAATCAATACAAAATCATCTTTAAAAGCCTCCACATCTTTATGTTTAAAAAACATATCTGTCACCATTTTGAAATCAAGAAGAAAATCACCTGCACTTCTGGAATTAGCCTGCATGCAAACCCTCTACAACTTTCATAAGCCTAAAAAAATTCATTGTTCCACTGCAAACAAACCTGCATATTGAATCAAAGCATCTGCAAGCATTCATTGCCCTCAAATCTGAACTCCTGTAACCAAATGCAAAACAAAAACCATCAATTTCAATCTGTAACCTGCATTTATTTCAAAATATGGAATGCATGCAACTTTTAGCATCTGGGATGCAGACAACTGCAGTTTCAAAAGAAGCTTGCATGCCACTTTAAAAATAAACTCCATAGCAATTCAAGTTCCTGAATCAAAAGACATTCATATGAAGGCTATTTTCATAAGGAAGAGTGCAAAGTTTTAAGGAAAAGGAATTTCCAATTTTTTTAAGAAAAAGCACAAGTTTTTCAAATGCATTGCTCTGCACATCAGATTAAGGTGAGTAACATCACATTTTTTTTCAATATCTTAAATTAATTATGGTTGCATGCTAAGATCTGGATGAATGTGTGTTGGATAAATATTTTTAGGTGTTGATTTTCTGTATATATATATATATGAATGTGTAAATATGTGTATATGTTTCCTTTTCATCTCTGTTACCAGTTGTCAAGCTTAAAACTTGGATCAAAATTCATATTCTCATGAACTCTTTGATGTTAGTACTCATGATTTAAGTAAAACTTGTTGTTATGTCATAGAGCAGGCTTTAAAATTTGGTGTAAGTCAAATTGAATTGGAAAATCTCTCTGGAAATATACAAACAATAGTGTATGTTATACAAAGTGAAAAACTCAACTTTGTAAATTAAGAAATCGGCATTATTAAGTGAAAACACAAACCAAATCATGATTTACAACACTGAAATCAAAATTTTTAAGGTAAGAATGCGGGTGCAGTTTTGCACTGCACTGTTTTGGGGTTTTTGGGATTCTCGGGTGATTCTAGTGATTGGGGAGGTTGAGTTTCTTCCAGTAGGAAGAGGAATGTTAAGTGGAGCTTGGAAAATTACTGGATGATGATGAAATTCATCAAGGAGCAAGGGGCAGTTAAATTTCTTCTGTAAACCTAGTTTCTACTAGGTTGAGAGTTTTGATTAGTTCGTTTTCTACAAACGACCGAGTGCATTGGGATCTTGGGAGATGGTAGTTTGGGTGACGATGAAGTTGTGGTCGGAGTTGCAAGGCTTATGACGGTCGGAGGATGGTGGTTTTAGTGTTGACAGGTTTCGGGAATTAATTGTTGATGGGTTTCCAGGTTGGGGTTTGTTGCTCATTTTTGATTTGTGGGGTTGTGATGAATTCAGGTGGACCTGATCAAATCTGGTGAGGGTCGGCAATGTGGGGAAGGCCTGGAGGGTGGCCGGAGTTGGCCAGAGTCACGGTGCATGTGCACCGTGCAATTGGAAAAGTTCTGATGAACTTGTGAGTGCAGGAAAGTTGGAACTCGATTTTTCTCGAGTAAATGTAGGGAATGACTCGGAGCAAATAGGGTTTTGACTCGAAGCAGGTATTGGGTTGCCTCGGGTTAGTACTGAGTGGTTACAGTTTTCTGTAATCCTATCTAAAATTTAAATTTTAACTAAATTTAAAAGAATTTAAAGGTTGTGAAAGAAGATTTAAATAAGTTTAAATTTAGTATGAAGTTAAAATTCAAATGGCTTTGAAATCTTGAAGTTTGGAATATTTAGAGTGGATTTTCAGGTTTTAAAAAAAAAACTGACAGGTTTCAGGATTTTGAAATTATCATTTTAAAATCTGAAATATATTTTAAAACAGTAATTTAAAATCAAAGACTAAGCTCAGTTTCAAATAGCTTTTGAATTTTAAGAATTTAAAATGAAATTTGGGTTTAAATAAAAGGTTTAAAATCAAGGTTTAAACAAAGATTAATTGAAGTTTTAAATAAAAAGCTTTAAACAAATAATGGATTCAATTATCTTGAATTCAAATCTGGGATTTGAATAAGTTTTAAAACTTGAATGTTTTTCAAACAAGTTTAAATTTAAATTGTTTATTAGGAGTAAATTTGTTTTCAAACAAATATTTTTAAACTTGATTTTCTTTTTGAATAAAGTCATTTATAAAAGATTTATAATAGGAAGTTAAATGATTGTTAACTTGAATTTGAAATTTAAATAATAATGTATTTTAAAACTTAGTTTTTAATTAAATTAAGCAAATTAAGACTTATCTTATATGAGTTTTAATTTTAAGTAATAAATGTTATTTACTTTTATTTCAAAAGAATAATAAATGAAATTTAAATTGGTTAATTCTTAATATCATTTTGAATTTTAGATTGAAAATGAAATTTTAATTTTAATTTTTAAAAATAAATATTCTAAGTACATTTTAATATTTTTGAAATTATTAATAAGGAATGGATTTCCTTAGAAATTATTAAGATATTAAATATAATTAAATAAATAGGATAATTAAGGAATAACTTATTTATTTAATTTATTTAATTAATGATTTGGATTAATTTAAATTAGAGTTAATTAAGAAGTAATTAAAGAATAAATAATAGTTAATGATGGTCATTAACTAAAGTTTATTTAGTAATTAATTAATATGATTAATTTTTAATAATTAATTATATTAATTAATTAATTTTAATCATTGGAATTGATAGTAATTACCTGATGTAATTAATGAAGTGAAATTACTCAGTAAGGTAATTAAAGATATTTACTGGATATAATTAATGAATGAGGTTTGGATTTTGAAAATAATTTAGATTAAATTATTTTGCATAATTAATAAAAGGATTAAATAAAGATTAGTTGAATGAAGTAATTAAAGTAGTTAATTACAGATTGAGATTAATCAAAGGTGATTAATAATTATGGATTAAGTGAGATTAATTACTGAAAGTAATTAATTTAATGGAGTAAATAATTAAATATAATTAAGAATCATTAATTAATATAATTAATGATGTAATTAAGATTGATTAATTAATATTAATTAATCATTAATAAGTAATTAAGGGTAATTAATTAATTGTATTTAATTAAGGATAAATGTAATTAATTATAGTTAATTAATTAATGAAGTAATTAAAGGTTAATTACTGTATTTGGTTTAGGGTAATTAATTTTGTGAAATTAATTTAAAGTATAATTAATCAGGGTTGATTAATTAAGATGATAAAGTAGAGGTTAATTAATTAATTAATTTGTAATTAATTAATGATAATGTAAGCAAGATTTGTATTGTGTAAGTAATTAATTTAATTCATTTTAAATTAATTATAGATTGTATGATTATAAGTCATTGCTTATAGATGGTTGATATTGGTTGCTTTGAATGGTTTTGAATCTCAGCTATGAGATTTAAAATGTTGAGTGATATGGATGCATTGGTTGCATTGTGACGATGATATTAATTATCTTTGATAGTGATAGTATGAATTATCTGATGTTATGATAATGATAATTATCTGTTGTGAATCTATAAATTATCTATCTGTGTGTATATAAATAATGTAATTGAATTGTTTTAAACTCTAAAACAACTTGGACCTAAAAGACACGCTTTGGATTTTGATGAGACCGGGATCGGGTTTCCATATTTGGATATCCGAAAACTACATCGACCCAAATTAACGATAGGTCGTGAATCTTATGTGAAGAGTGAAGACTCGAGGTGTAAGGGCTATACGTCAGTATAACTCTGTGGGTGATTCCGTAATGAGTATGACGGTATAGTACTTATAGATTCGAGATGGAGATTCAGAGTGCAAGGGTTATCGTCGTAAACTCTGAGGGTGATTCCAAAACGAGGGTAACGAGATAATGCCTTCGGTTTCGTTCGAACCCAGAACGAACTTGTATGGATTGAATGCTTTCAGAACATCGTCAGGTGGACGATGAGCATTCTAAGATAATGTGTTCTCTAAAGGTAATCGTAGCCTTAAGCCTCATCAACCGAAAATGGCTAAAATAGGAGAGGTGCAGCAAGGCTTCATGGGTAGCTTCCACTGGAGAGCAAGATTGATCCCTGTCTAGAAGTCCCTTTTATTCGGCTTAGTGGGCAGTTGGAATTGCACACCAACTGCGGGGTTGTCTTGTTCGGAACTGTTTAGTAAGGAATGGGTACGGCCTTGTGTTGCAGGGGAGCGGACGTACTCCTCGGTACGTTGATCTAGGCCGCGTATTGTGACGGGCGGTACCCCAGTAGCCCTGCCATTGTATGGAATCCAAAATCCAATAAGTGCCAACGATTTTGATTGTATTACCCACTTTTGTGGCTAGTAGCTGGAATTTAATAAATGTAACAATTTCGGCTATTTCATATTTACTTGAAAACCTTAGACCTATTATAATATCACTGGATTTCCTATCAAATGTTTTGGTTAGCGTAAGGTAAAAACTTTTCCATGTTTATGTGTGGGAAGTCTTACGTGATACCCTTCTTTTCAAAAGGTCTTTGAAAGTTAAGCAACTTTAACATGTTACTCACACCAGACCCATGTCTGACCCGGAGTTTATTTTTGTTTTTCATAAACTCTTGGGTACTCAAATTTTTACGAGTAGCCAAGAGATTCAGGTTAGCTTTGACGAATATTGGAGGAGTAATGGAGCATGAGGCTTCTACGTTAGATATTAGTATTCCGTTGTGTGTTCTGTGTCGTCTCTGTATTATATTATGTTGTAAATACTAGGCAGGTATTTATAACTGTCTAGTATGTGTTGTATATCTGTGTACTCTGATAATCGTTGTAAACTATGTAATATTTTATATTATTAATATAATTTATTCGTTCCGCTGTTTAGATTCTGATTGTGTTGTTTCTTCTTCTTCTCTTTCTTTTCTCTTTTCTATCCCTTTCTTTCTTATTAGCGATGCGACTTCCTGGTGTTTGGAAGTTGGGTCGTTACAGTAGGTATCTTTGTGCTTTATGCTAATATGTTAGTGTATTTGAGTGTATCAACATATCAATTTAAGATATAAATTCAAAAAAGTCTATTATAAAAAAATATAAGCATAAATATGAATAAACTAACTGAAAGAAAGCGCATATTGCACTTGCCTACTGGCAAGTGCATAAGATAAAACAATGATGGTTGCAACGACCCACCTCTCTGACCCTCAGGAACCACACTTAATGTATCCTCGGTATTCGTATGTCGCTGCCCAAGCATCCAAAAGATAAGTTATCTTGGGGTAAAATGAAGAATAAAACAAGATAGAACAGAAAATAACCTCACACGGAATGATTACATGTAATACAAAATTATATAGTGCAAAAAGTTACTCCTTACATGGATTTACCTCAGTTAAACAAAAGTACTGCAATTCGTACTATACATTCTGGTTTGTCATTTTTAGATACAAAATACATCTTCATAATCATACAGCATAAAAAAATTATTAGATAACTAAAAAGTGGCCTTCTCAATCATCGTCTTCAAAGAGCTAGAAAGAGAAATCTATTATTATTGGAATACTCAAACATAATTGAGTACCCGAGAGTTTAGGGAAAACAAACAACTCATGTCAGATTATATGTCCGGTATGAGTAAAACTCTAAAATAAAAGGGACTGTATTTAACAATAATACGTGGGACCGTGCTGCTAATGCGGAATGGGTTTTCTCCCACATAAACAATAACCAACATAAGAATGGAAAAGAACAATAGGATACAAATCCACACGCAGATAATGGGGAAAAATAGTGTTAAGATCCATACTTGAAAGAATAGAAATAGTATGAACAAAATCCAAACTGGACAGAATGGATAAAACAAGATAACAGTCCAAACTTGATTGAATGGACAAAACCTATAATTAAAAATCGTGAAGAGTGGTTGGCTCGTCCTAGTTCAATTATAGAAAAAACAATTTGAAGGTTCGAGTCAAATTAGAAATAGGAAATCTTCCAGGGAATGAATAGGAAGGTGTAACACCCTTGAAGTATACCTCTAGTAATATATTTATGAGAAGCTCATATACTTTATAACACTTCTCGGTCAATACCAAGCTGGATCCTACCAAACCTTACCAACTATCCAAATATTTTCACATCTAAGTGCACAACAGAATCTGAACTAGATGAGATGTGAAAATACACTTTTGATGAGGGCAACCCCACACAGCGTGGCTTCCACTAATGCTTTGGGTTTAATTATTTCTAACAAACGATAACAAAGCTTAATGGAGCCATATATAGTCTTAGAATGATGATATTAAAGAAGTTGAAGTAACCAGTACCTGAGAAACCAACTATCAATGACATAAAACGATCATATATGAAAAATAAGTCTTGTATACTTACCGTCACTCATCGAATTCAAACTTGTGCTATTTCTTGATTAACAATAATACTAGACAAGCCAAGGTAGTGTTACCTCAAAGTCATGTCTTACGATTATTCTTAACTTATGAAATAGCGACAAGTCCACTTCTTCCATGTTTAGTGCTAATTATACAAATAAATTATTTCAATATAACTGAATCGCTTTACGAAAATTAATTTATTTCTATAAACGAATCAAATGTTTACTTTTAAAACCAAATTCATGTTGGGCTCCACAATACAAGTATTAGCTTTAAAACAATTTGTTAATGGAGTTCGCTAACTTTAAACATCATTATAAAAAGGATTTAATAAATTAAACACATCCTTATGATATTGATTAATTAACTTTAAAAGTTCATTAATTTAGTTGATGCATTTACTTCATTAGCCTTTAATCCAAAAGAAAATTACTTTTTAACACCATTAATTTAATTAAAAATTAATTGTAATTAATTAAATTAAATAAATAAATAATTTATTATCGTTAATTAAAATGAATAACAAAGTAAAAACATCATGTTTACTTTGATAAATTCGCTTTGAAACTTGATTAATTAAGTTGATAAATTAACTTCAAATGCCTTTGATTGACAAGGGTAAATCACTTTTAAAACATCGTTAATTCAACTAATTAGAAATATTCAAATACAATTAATTAAATCAATTAATAAATAATTAAATATCATTATTTAAAATGATTAAAAACTTTAAAACATCATTAAAGGAAAGATTACTTAAAGTTAAAACAAATAGATTAATTAATATAAAGAACATCATTAAAGGAAAGATTACTTAAAGTTAAAACAAATAGATTAATTAATATAAAGAACATCACTAGGAAATTGATTAATTAACTTTAATCCATCATTATTAAAAGATTAATTATCCCTATACATCATTAAATAAAATGACTAATTAATTTAAACAATCATTAACCATGTAATTAGTTAAATTTAAAACTCATCATTAACTAAGTAATCAGTTAACCTTAATCCTTATTAGTTAGTTATTTAATTAAATTAAATAATCATTATTAAAATGGTTAATTACTTTTGAAAACATCATTAGTCAAAATCTTGCTGAACTTTTAAAACAATTCCAGGTTAGAAGATGAAACCAAACGGTTTCGATAAAAAGTGATTATCTAAAAGTGCAGATATAGCGACAATCGTTGTACGAGAAGTTCGGCAAACGAGTTTATGGCATTATCATTACAACATGTAATAAGTATTTACATACAATTATATTAACTACTAACTTTTCATATAGCTAACTACATGCGTACTAACTTTCAAATACGACAACTTTTCAAAGCATAAACTAAATAACAGCCAATTCATCGTCTAATATATAATAAAGGCATTAATTATATACTAATATGAACATGAATATAGTTTAAAAACTTTGGTTCTGAGAGTGAAGTTTTACTCATAAATAAAGCTTCCAAACTAACTCTGTCCTTTACTAACTCTAGCCATCAACCTGGATCCAAGCTCTACTTGTTAATGACTTTACTTAGAGGAACAAGATGGAACCTTTTTTAGGTCTTGGATGGCCTGTTTTAGTTCAGCCTAGGGCTTAATGGCTCGACCATGATGACTTAAGGGCTATGGGGCTTTGTTTTTGAATGTAGAGTGAAGTACGGTGATGTAAGGGGTTTTAAACTTGGTTTTGGTAGGTAAAAAAAAGTTTTTGACTTTGGAAATAGTTTTAGAAGCTACGAATGGATGTATACATGTATTTAGAAGAGAACGGAGATGAAGTTCAGAAATTGAGATGTCTTTGGAATTTTTAGAAAGTGAAGATAAATATAAGGGTGGGGGATATATATATAGTAACCAATTTTACAAATTACCTAAAATAACCTCCACCACTCACAAGTTGCCACATCACTCCCCTTCCCCTCTCTTCTACATGTTGGCCCTACGCATGGCCTCGCTTACCCCCAAAATATGCTTTCATGTATGTGCATACATGTGTACTAAAGTGTGGCATGAGATATGATAAGGTTTCTTTATACATACATAAATATACTTTCTTATTAAACTAATATATTAGTTGTCAAATCAAGTTTTAATTTAAACCAAGCATGATTATTAACCTTAACACATGAATTAACTTATCATGGCATGAACATTTATATGTGTGCACATGTGCACAAATAGTGCACAATGTTTTCGACGACTTTCCTATGCTGAAAAGTCGAAATTTCAAACAAAGAAATTGGTCATATTTTCTATTTTTATTTGAACTAATTATTTTGGTTAAAAAAAATTGAAAATGATTTTAATATCATTAATTAAATTTTAAAACGTGTTTATTTGGTTACTAAAATATATTATTTAAATATTCAAAAATGATTTAAACATTCAAATACAAAATAATTAATTTTACGGGTTGTTACAATGGTGATCCCACCAGTACTATTTACCATCATGTTTAAATTGAAATCATCTTGTCAAGTGTATGCAAACCGAATAAGCCATTTTCTGGCAATCTATTCAAAAAGCATCCAATATGTAGGAAAGTCGCTAGTCGTCCATAAAAAAGAAGCAAAATTTCTAGTAATTCTTTTTTTTGATGTATCATAAGTTACAACTCGTCAACTAAAAGTTGCAATTATACATATAAAAGTTGTAAATATCCTCTATCCATTATTTTTCAACTCATCAACTAAAGTTGCAGATATACATCTAACCCAATTTTTGAATTTTCAGTCCATCAATAATAATGACAAAAATAAGTAACCATTCTTTATAAACATCCACGAAGGTAAATAGTAAGATGTTGAAGTAGTTGACCACATTGGATAAGGTTTAATAAGTGAGTAAATGGCGTGAAGACTTCCATAAAAAAATCTAGTATGACATTACTCGACCTTTAAACACAATCATAATATATCTTTGGAATTATTCCAAGCCTCACAATATGAAGAGTGACTTAAAATCTCATCATCTTTATATAGGTCATTATGCCACAATATGTGTTTCGAGGTGGCACAACATGCATTTAACCTTTGTAATCTATGTGTAAGCAGGAAATAATGCACAGAGTGAAAGGTACACCTATACCAATAACTTTGTTTGTTGTTGAATTTAAACCTTAAGAATTTTGTCTTCCTTTCAGTATACCATGCATCCACTGGACAAGTGTCAATCCTTTCATATGACAAATCAAATATAGACACTTCTTTTTTAGTGAATATTAGTTCTCTATAGTACATAATATGGTGGAAGCATCACTTAACGTAAATGGGATTTCATTCATTAGATTTTCTGATGCATATATTCGAATTTTATAGCGATGAACCTAGAAGTCACTGACATTTGTGTCATTGTATATACTTTATAAAATGGCCCCTTGATGGTTCTAACATATTGATTTTTAATCTTTTGAGTTAAGTTCTTCCTCCATATCAAGTTCATCAGTCCACGTACTTAGACCAAAGGAAATATGAACCATTAATGTCATTCAATTTTATTGATTGGGCTCATCAAAATCAGCATCAATGTTTTTGGCCATATCTATGGCTTGGGAACTGGATCATGCCACTTCTCAACTTAACAGTGGTATCTCTATATGTAATAGCTTGGCATAAAACCAAACTATGCAAATGTAATGTTATCATAATCCTGAAGTCTCATGGAATAATTATTCATTGACAAACATTGCATTTCTTTCGAGTTTGTTTTATCATAAGATGTCACCTTCAAGAGTGCTTCCATACCGTTTCTAAAATGCAATGATGTCTTTCCTTTTTATTCCCCAACATCCATGTATGTTCGACTTCAAACATTCATATAATTCATCTTTTACAAGTAGATATAAATTATACTATACATGATAAATTTATGTTATATCCTAAAATCATATATTATTATCTGTATTAGTAAATCATATGCTATTATTTTTATTGCTAATATCATATATTATTACTATTTTATTACTAAAACCACTAAAAAAATTATAAGTAAAATCCTCAAAAGTTTATATCAACAACAGATCTTATTTTTTTCAATAATAACGCTGAATATTTTGTTATTATTATTAATGCCATATATGCTTATTTTTATTCATAATACCCAATAGTATTATTTTATACTAATAAAACCATAATTATTATTATTAGGAATAATACCATGTATTGTTACTTTTGATCAATAATATAATATATTATTATTTATTTATTTGTAATATCATATACTAACATTTTTTTATCATTAATACAGTATACCATTATAATTTATAAGTAATACCGTCCATATTTATTTATTAATAACACCACATATTATTAATTTTTACGGTTATTACATATGCTATTATTTATTATCCATATATTTTATTAGTAATAACATAAGTTGTTCATTTTTATTGTTAATGCCATTCATTATTTTTTTCATTAAAAATACCTTACCATATATTTAACAATGGTAATTTGATAATCATGAATTTCGCACGGAATTTTATAATAATGGATTTATAGGTGAATTCAATGTGATAAGGATTTCAAAATTGAAGTGATAATGGCATGATTACTCCTTTTAATGGTCGCCCATTCTGCTTCCCATTATAAATACGACACTATTCACATCTCGTAAATCATTTTAATATAAATGATTCAAAATATTTCCTATAGCACTTCCTTTTATTCCCTATATCTTAAGCAAAGAGATTACATGGAGAAAAGTAATGAAGTAGTGTCAAATTTTAAGAACCAATCGAATTGAAATGATCGATGGAACATAAATATTATTATTTTTATAGCTTGTCCAATACAGGGAGAAAATGACAAATACGATATCAATTAACATTTTGTTCGATTTTAATAAAAAGAAATATTTGTAAATAATGATCATATAAAAAAAAATTCATGTAGGGAATAAACATCTACGATGTTTCATAAATATGCCAATGTGATATTTTTCATTCAACTCTACGCGAATATTAAATACAAAATTTAACATGAAAGTTAATTTCGAAAATATTAAATATACTTTACAAATTATGTGGATATTATTCCAAATAAAATTTGTTGATAAATTTAACATTTTGGATTTGTTTGAATTTTTTTATTGGTAGGAATATATAGCATATGAAATGAAAAAGAAAATTTAACAATTAACAATTTAATGACAAAGGATGCTTACTATAGTTATGTATTAAGTACAATTCAAATTAATTAATACATATTTCTAATAGTATATTGTATATTCCTAGATAACTATGAATAAAACAGTAGAAAAAGAAATTTTCTATAAACTTCCAAATATTAGTTATCACAAATTTACATAAAAAATAAAAATTCCATGATACGTATACAATGTTTCAGGGAGTGGCAATAAGGCATGCAAGAGAAAAAGTTGAGCACATAGCAGAAATAAAAGAGGCATGGCTAAGTGGCAGTGGGGCATGCACATGGTGTGTGGTCATGGTAGTGAAGTGAATGTTTGTGGAGGAGTAACGATAGGTAATAGCAACAATGAGAGGTTGCAAGTATGGATTACGGCTATGAGATTTCGGGGCTTAGGGTTACGGTGTTTTTTTTTAATTTGGGGAAACTAATAATGAATGGAAAGGATATTGAGTGTATTTTGATTGGGGAAAAGTTAGGTATCGTAATAACAAATGAAATACATAGCAAATTTCATACGCCTTTTTGACGTCTATGTTTATTTTACGAAAATATTAGAGGCATCGTAGGAAAGTTATACAAAACTGTTATCCTTTCCTACGCCCTATGGACCACTACAATCATTCCTGCCAATTTCCCATTCCTTTTTTATGTCATGCCTTTACTTGTAAGCATGGGAAAAATTGCATTTGAAATTCGTTTTTTCGAATAGCAAGAATATTCTAGTTGTTATTAATTTTGATTTGACGTTTAGTTTCCTAATCATGCTGTTGATGTAATTGAAATATTTACATATCCTCCACCTAGCAAATATTATATGATTGACTCGGGTTACAAAATAAAAAATGATTATCTACCTTATTATCGCAATGTACACTATCACATTCTCGATTTTCAACAAATCCCGAATGTTATAAAATCATATAATAACAACTATTACCATTGAAGTTTGCATATGGATTTCAAAAGGATATTTAGAGTTTGGAAAAAGAAAATCAATATTATACAAGACATGCCAACATATAATTTTCTTAAATAAGATGATTTTGTCTTTGCAAATTGTGTTATTAATAATTACATATGAAAATATAAAGGTTCAGATCATGATCATCAAAAATTTGTTAATGTATATGTTCCATGGAATTAAGTGAAAAATTGATATGTGAATGGAATAAAAAATGCATGGTGGTTGAAATACAATACATAAAAAAATTATCGTAACAAGTGACTTGGATAGTAACATTTAAGTGAATATAAGATGGTGATGATGTATATTTTGATTTGTACCCATCAATTTTGTATTTTGATTGTATTTTTAATTATTATTTTACCTAAATTAAGTTGTTTCTCATGAAAGCAAAATTATTAACTATTAATTATTTAAAAGATTACCGACTTAATAATAAATAATTAACCAATAGAATGCATAAGTCTTACACTTAGTTCGTATATCCTACCCAATCCCTTGTCCAAAAATGCCACTCCATTTTGGTCGGCCTCTGGAGGCTTACCTCTAAAGGTTGTCAACCTTTTGCAAGAATGCATTATGTGCTACCCAAAAATATTTATTTATATTTGTTACTTTTAATATTGAAAAATGCATATGTTAATTATATTTTCATCTAGTTCATTGTTTCTTATATAATTTCATCAACCATGCCAACAATTGTTCATTAAATTGTAAAAAAAACAATACTATTTTCATTTTTTGTCAAGAAAATTGAATTTCTTTTGATATATACTTATCTCTACAGAATCTATTCTTAATTACATCTTCTTGTTGAATTTTAATAATTGTGTATGAGTATATTCGGTACAACATATATGTTTAAGTAAGCACAAACTTGCTTGCATTCATTTGAAGGAGATATATGGGCTTTTATTGATAATACTAAAATAAAACAGTACATGTTATGATACATGCCATGTGCTATAACCAATCAGGATAAAAAATGTAACGACCTGAAATTTCGGACCAGTTAAAATCGCCGAAAACCTTTAAGTTCTGAAACCATGAATGAAAACTACCGATTTAATACCTAATATCATTTGATAAATATTTAACACTACTAAATATATATGGTACAAATTCAATTTGTACAACTTATTAGAGGAATTTATTACTTCTACAAGGTGTGTTAAATACATATCAATGTCTAAAATCTACCGCTGTGCACTCTGATGAGAGAGGCAGCAATGTCCTTACCGGCAAACTCTATAATCGTGTCAATCTGGTATAAAATAATAAGCAGGAAAGGTACGTGAACATCAGACAAATAACAACCAATAACAGATAAACAGGAAAGGTTTATATTATTTTTTTGGGACTACATCACTACCACTTGTGACTGCCTATGTACCACTATCTAATTCGATACCCAGTTAGATACAGGATCAAGCCAGCATAGTTTTTCTATCACAAGTAGAACAAATGGACCCTATGATGCAACAAACAAATATGCCATTCTCTAATTACGTACTTAGACTTAATCTTCATGTTTAGATTCTTCAAATTTAATTAATTTGGTTATATTTAAAAATCCTTTAAAACAAAAAGTATCTCATAAGACCACGCCGCACATAAATACAGATGGGCTTTTACCTTATGATAACTTAAAACAATTTTTTATCAAATTCTTTGTTACTATAATAGTGTTTAAATACAAATACATATTAATCATAGCAGAAATTGTTACCATGTTAAATATCGAACATAATCATTTAAGGCTCTATAAACAAAACCGAAGGCGCTTATTGGAGATTAGATTTTCAACTGAATAGTGTGGGACTACCTCCCGTACAGTACATTTCTAGACGAATGCACCCGAGTTTCCTATGTCGGTCCTTATATGAATTAAGGCAGGCTTATCCGAATATATAATATACTATTAGCACCGAGAATTACATCACTTGGTCGTTACCGACCTATCCGAGACATCTCATAACATATATCACATAATTTAAACCCGAGTTATAGTGGGTAGAAATTCTTGGATCTACAATGTGATTTCATACCTCGATAGTAGTGAGCCACTTAGCCTTAAAGCATCCCCTGTTTTACTCTTCCTGGGTGTGAGGCTTTTGGGTTACATTTACGTTTCATATACACATATTCTACTTGGAATACCATTTTTCCATTTCCTAATCACAAAAACTGATTTCTACAAACGTATAACTCCTGAGCTCGTAGGTCTCACGAAAGGGTGTTAAGCTAAGAGAAGTTGCCTTCTCTGCCACCAAATAGATGATATGCCAATGGAGATCAATCAACATGATCTAGAAATGCAACGTTAGACATTCGTCCATACAAGTTGTCTAGGAACAGGACAAACTGAAGGCACTCTCCTACCATATCCTGTCAAGCATTACCCCTAGGATTAGTAATGAGTTAGTTCTTGCATACGAAGATTTTAGAATGAAGGGACCACTGCTATCTATTTATTTCGGGGGCCATTCCAAAATTATCAACAAGTAGCCCTTCTATTATGAAGATGCTCGCCTTCAAAATGAAGGTCTTCAATATATTTTCTTCACTTTCGAAACGTAAATTGGCCCAAAGTGGTTTTTGGATAGGAATTATCCAAATCCGACCCTGATTCCTTCAAACCAATTATCAATAAAAAGATGTTCATAAGTAGGTGATTATAATTTGATTTATTCTTTTCTTTTTATCGAAGAATATCTTCAAGAGATATATATATATCTTCAAAACTTTCTTATTGGTATATATGGAATCATTAAACATATCTTTATTAGTTTTTTTTCATTTAATTAAACCCTTTTTAAAACTTGGAATAATTTCAAATCATTTTACTTGAATCTTAACTAAAATTTCTTATTTTCAAAATGTAGCTTTTTAATAAGTTGCAACCATGTTATCTAAGAAGGTAAATCCAATTTGTTTTTTAATTTGAAAAATCTAATCTTTTATACTTTACTCGTTACTGACATTTCGACCTTATCAATCCCTCACCTAGGGCTGGCCAGGTGCGACGATCTAGAACTTATGGATATTTGAAATTAAAATATTTAATTGATTTTAAATTTTTTAAAGTTAGTTTAACTTGAATTTCAAATATCACTATTCATTTGGCAATTAAAAATATTGAATTTAATAATTAGAAATTGGTTGAGATAGTGAAATCTTGATTTTTAAGTTGGTTAAAATATTTCAAAGGCTTATAAAATTTATATTAATAGTTCTGAAGATAATGAAAGCTTTAGAATTGAATTTTGAAGTGTTTGTTAAAGTCTAAAAATGTATAGTTTAAATTGATATTTAAAAATAGCCTTTCGAGGCATAGTCTCAGAGTTCGATGAAACTAGTTCCATTGGATCTGTAATGGTGTATTATTATCGAACTTCAATTTTCGTAGGGTTTGGAGTGGTCGTTTAGCCGTACGGTAGATAAACGTGCTGAAATCTTTATCGAAAATTTAATATTATAACTGGGTCCAAAAAGCTATCTTCTCCAAACGACCGAGCTAGGACTCGAAACCTTTTCCATTGCATTCAAAATAGGGGTTTAACATTATAAACGCCTAGCAGCACGCCTTGATTGGAGATTGAGATTGTGAGTTGCGAAACTCGAGAAGATTTGAATTTGAATTTAAATTAAATAAATATATCTTCACATGCAATAGACAAATTTAACACGTGAAAAATTTAAACATGTGTTCAACTGGGTTAACACGTGTCCTCTAAAACAAAAATGATGAATATCTCGTTCGAAAATGAAAACAAATGAAAACCCTATTTCGTTCAAAATCAAACAGTAGCTTCAAAGATAATAATGGTCGAAGCCTGAGAATCGAAATCCTCACTATTAAATAAATAAATAAAATGGTAGATTTAAAAATCAAATGCAATCTTCCTTTTCTTCTCTAGTGTCGAGCTCTTCAAATCAATTCATATCTGGTGGTCATACTTCTTTCAAATCTAAGCCAGGGGAGATTCGATCAAATCAAATCAAGTCGCGTGGCGTGAGTGGGTGCAAAGGGCGACGTCTAGCCACGTAGATGAAGGCGCGGCTTAGTCATGCTCGCGGGTTGAGCTACAATGGATGGGAGGCTTGCGATGGTGACGGTTGCGGTCGATCTTAGGTGTTTGAGCAGAGCGCGACAAGTAAGGGACGGCCGTTGGTAGGGTTGCTCGAGCAACCGAGTGTAAGAAGTTATGGTATAGGGGATTTATTTTAAATTTAATTTAATGTATTTGTTTATATATGTTGGGGAATAAATTTCTATTTATAAAATTTTATAAATACACATATGGATTAGGGAGAAAAAGAAAAAAAGGCATTTACAGTATTAAAATACTTTCTTTTTACAGTGGTTAAAAGAAAATTAACAAGTAAGAAAAATATATATAGACGAGATTTTGGTATATATTTATATAGGTTTTGGTGTCTATATACTATATATATAAGGTTATGTGTTTTCAAAAATAATATAAACATACATATACACATTTTTATTTTTACAAGTTTAGGGTTTTAAAATATTGTGTTATGGTGATTGATTTGTTTAATTAACTTATTTAAATTATTTAGTTACTAAAAGATATTTTATGACGACCTAAAAATCCGTACCCTTTGAATCGATAATAATCCATGCATGTATGACCCAAAAAGCACAAACTGATGGAAAGTCAAGAAAAAGAAAAGAAGAGAGAAGAAGAGAAGAGAAGAAAGAGAGAAGATAGAACCAAACAGAACAATAAAGAATCTCACATCGCAGCGGAAAATATATAATATCATATCAATGATCTTTACATAACAGAAACTGTATATATATACACAGCAATCAGGGTTAACAATCAATCAACAGTTATCAGCCTGGTCAGTTATAATAATATGTCCTCACAGTTGTTGATAATATAAACAACAACTAAGCATAGCGGATAATCAAAACAAGTATGTGTATACGAAAATGAAGATCTCCAACTCTCCTGTTGAAGCTCCAAAAACACCAAATCTGAACCTGTAAATATACTCGGTCTGACCCGAGCATTGAAAGGAAGAACGCCTAGATCAGTCTGGTAAACCAGCGTGAGAAATACACTCAACTGAATTTATTAAATTACCATACTTTTCCTTTATCAAAACAAAAGTATCTAGTAAGACAAGTCAACACATAAACACAGACATGTTTTTACCTTACGATAACTAAAACATATTATATCAAATCCTCTTATATTATAGTAGTGTCTACTATATACAAATAATATTAATCATAGCCGAAATTGTTACATTGATTAAATTCCATCATATAGCTAAATTGGGTAATACACTCAAAATGGAAAACATGTAGTGGAGTTTGGATTTCCATACAAATGACCAGGTGAAGGGACTACCTTCCGGTAGTACATCTCTAGAAGAATGTACCGAGAAACCATCACAAATTTCTCTACCAACACAAGACCGGCCCACGTCTATAACTAGATGGTACCGAATATGTCATCCTCCGGTCGTTACCGACCTTTACCGAGGGCCCTCTAACATACAAACCACAATAATCAGATACATGACGTCATAGCGTGTAAAGATATATCTTGAAGAGGATGATCATATCCTATTTGGGAATGACCCACTTAGCCTTGCCGCATCTAACCCTGTTTTGGTCATTTCCGGTTGATGAGGCTAGAGGTAACGATTACCTTTCACAATCACATATCACATCACTTTGAATGCCAAAAGGCCATTTCCGTTGACTACTATTTGCCTTTCATAAAAATACAACCCTTAAGCTCATAAGTCTCAAGGAGGGTGTTAAGCTAAGAGAAGTTGCCTTCTCCGCCACCATTGCTGCACATTTGTAAAAACCAATGTACGTAATCTATAGAAATGCAATGTCAGACAAGCATCCATACAAGTTGTCCAAGAATAGGACAAACCGAAGGTACTTTCCTACCACATCCTGTCGGAAAATCCCTAGGATTAGTAGAGAATAGTCCTTGCATTGGATATTTCAAAATGAAGAGGCCACTGCTACTGGATGTATATTGGGATTTTAACCCCAAACGATCAACAAGTAGTCCCCCATTATGAAACTCTGAAATATCAATATCATCACAAGGCAACTAGCACAATCGTCGCATATACGTTGGTCCGAAGTGGTTTTCAGATAAATCCGATCCCGGTCTCTTCGTACCAATAACGCAAAAGCATTTCTCAACCTCACACAGAAACTAAGTCTCATAGACTTACCACGTCTCCAACTTTCAACTTGCTATCCTTCAGGCTAAGAAGGAAGCTCGATAGATTGGAGTAATACTCTGCACTATACGAATCAACGTCACAGAAGGCTACGTACTAAGTGTACGACTAAATAGTTCCCACATCAAGTTGAGGAACTAAAATTTTGGCCAATTTGCTAGTTGGTTATTTAACTATCAAAGCAAATAAACAAATATTCAACACCATAACAATCGCTACGCCCTTTTAGTTAATCTTCTATTAATTAAATCATTTTCTAAATATTCACTTCAATTTATCTTTAAAAAGATACATTCTCAAAACATTTATACTTTTATATTGGAAAACATTTTCCAGATACTCATTTAATAAATAAGTAATTCCTAATTCTATTTATTTTGAACACTTAGAAAATATTGCATATACTTAAATCATAATTAAGTATATATTTTATTCTTTAAGGAAACCGTTCTCTTAAACATCTTTTATTTGGGTCAAAACCAATGATGCATAAAACATCGTTACGACAACCCAAAATCACTAGTATAGGGATTCGAAAATAAGATAGATATACAAATCCCAATACTATACAAAAACATTTCCTTTCTGAAATCATATACTATAACAACAATGTTATAGTCCATCATTTCCTTACTTCTCGAAAACGTCTATTTCAACAATCAACAATGAATGTTGAAATCTATGCATTCGATACTTAACACGTTTTAAAACATCTTTAAACCGTTTTAACTCCATTTACAATATCACGTTTTAAAACATTTATTTAATATACTATTCACTGTTCAAAATCATGAATATAAATCATTTACCAAATTAAAGCTTCTACATATTAATTCAAGAATTATCCACTGTCCAAAATCGTGGATATAGTTCTTTTACCAAATTATTACTTCTATATATTCACTAAAGGACTATCCACTTTCCAAAATCGTGGATATATCTCCTTTAATAAACTTCAATATTTAACTTACCAAATTCAATCGATTTTGAATTTATAAAATAATGTTTATAAATTCCTTTTTATATTTTATAAAAACTTCAATACACAATTCCTTTATAAATCAATTCCATTTAGTAACTTAATAACATGCCAAAAATCCAATTACAAGTTAAATACTTATAATTCATTTATTTATAAAATCATTCATTTTATAACTTCATAAATTATATAAATCATATTCACTTATAAAATCAATTTATAACTTCATTTTTAACACTTATAAAAACTCATTTATAATTCCATTGTTCCGATTTATAAAAATTCAATTTTATAAATCTTATTTATAAACTATTTATAATAATTCAAAAATCTCAAATTATACTATTTCACAAAATGGTTAATTTCATATTTCAAAAATCACGTTTCAACTATATTTCTCAAAAACCATAATTTTAATTATATTTCACAAATATCATAATTTTTATAATGATTAAAATTATAATATTTATTTATTTAAAATAAATCAATTCTTAACGATTCAAAAATTCAATAAAATATTTATTTTAAAAATCACTTTTAAAATCCTTTTAAATTTGGAAATCATTACTTTAACATTTTTAAATTATCAAAATAGGCCCAATGCTGCAACAGCGCTTAATACATCAATCACGGCATCCAAAATTTCATATATGATATGATAACAGCATATATCGCAATATATGTAAATAAATCAATACTGTTGAGGAATCCAGTTGGATCCCTCCAACCGGTCACCTGCAATAAATATATATATTAGAATATGTGTACAATGTCCGCTTCAAGGCGGACGCGCGTACAAAGGGTCATCCGTTCATACACCGAAATGTATAGGGTCATCTTCTCCACTAGACAGGAATATATCCAAAGACCAATCAATATATTATATATTATCCAAATAATCATCAATCGTCATATAATAAATTAATTCTTACTTATATAAAATATCGGTGAGTCAGAAAGAGTAAGTTGTACTCACAATGATTCCAATAGCAGTTGCAGTGTTTTGTTCCGAATAAAATTAAACACGCATTTAAGTTTACCCAAAATTCACACTAGCTCCAATCAACTCCAAACCAGCTCCATCGCGTAGTGTTCATCCATACGGTTCCAACGCAATTCGTTTCGTGTGAAACAGACCTCGTATGAAAAAGTTATGGCATTTAAAAGTTTGTACGAATTTATATAATATAAATTTAAACATTTATTTTTATTTTTCAAACCCTCGTCAATCCTGGCCACTCGATTTGCTTGATTAACATTTGGCCATGCATGCTTTTCTTCCTCCCCCATCAGGTTTCGTACGCAACTGAACCCATTGAAGCTGCCACTAAACCCTAATCAACGCGCCTGCTACGTCGATCTTTATGACGATCAAAAGCCACCATGTCGAAGCCCATCACGAGAGCCACCTTCAGCCAGAGGCAGGACGAGCTTGGTCAGCCCTTTGCTTCGAAAAACTCACGCAATCTGATGACGAACGTGGCCATTTTGACGTCGTTTCGTAGCTTCAAATTCGATCATAGCCATTGATCTTGTAGATCTCGTCGTGCTCTACGACTTTGCAGTTGGAAGTTTCTTGAATCGATTTGTGGATTGGAAGATAATTGAAGAATATTGAAACGAAATTCTAGCCATTAACAGTAAGGTGGCGGCTAGCCCTAATGGTCTAGGGTTTTGACGCAAATGAAGAAAAATATATCCTAATATAGAAAATTGCAAAACACTATTCATTCGAAAATTTTACGAACTCCAAACGAAACGTGTACCCCTATTCCGAACGCAATGGAATATATACTGGAAGCCAATTCGATTGTATTTGAAATATTATTTTCGAATCGACTATTTAATTTTAAAAATTCACTTAAACCGATTTATACGCTTTTTAGCTTGCCTTGGACAAACCGTAAACCCGATTGACACGAAATTTGAAACCTTACAATAATATAACATTACTGATCCAATGATACTAGTTTCGTCGAAATCCGAAACTATTTGAAAAATGACCATTTTTACTCGTTAATTAAATATTAAAATATTCAATTTCTAGAATTTAACTTTTAATTCGATTTCAAAAGTTCTCTAACACCATTCTAATTCAAATAGAATTTAATATAACTTTATAAATCATTTTTATTCATTTTGAATCCAATTTTCAATTATTTCTGTAATTTCAAATATTAAATCATCAATTTAATTATCCAACTAAATCACTACATTTGAAATATTATTTATTCAGCTTATAAATTTAACTTTTGGATATTTAAAATCAATTAAATATACGAATTTCACATGACTGAAATTCTAGGTCGTTACATTCTCCCCTACTTAAAAGAATTTCATCCTTGAAATTACTAAGTAAGAAAATGTTACAAAATCCATTTACTTTTCAAAACAAATCGTTCAATATAGATTTGCCAAAATCATTTAAATGTTTAACTTTCCCAAAATCATTAGTTAAACTTCTTATAAAAACTTTCTAAGTTTTCAAACCCATTTATAGTTATCTTTCCAAAACCAACTATATCGTTTAACTTTATAACTCAATATCAAAAAAATTAGTTATCACAAATTTTTCAAAAATTTTCTAACACTTCAAATTTTCAAAAAAAATCGCCACAGTCTCCTTTGCGCGGTTCGATCTGAAAAAACAATATATATATCACAAATATACATCTCATCATCAAGGATGAGTAATCTCGTAGGGAAAAAAGTGTAAAAGTATGATATGTAATCCGAGATATGTACCTTATATATTCTTAGCGAGCATATACGGCTAATATAGCGCGAAAGCGAGCTCCAAATGCGAAGCAAGCGCCATCCGCGCCTACTAAACGCTCAACAAACAAGTGAGAAACACATATATGAAAGTAATATCAATATACAACATATACCAATACAACTACTATATATATATGCCAACATAGCAATGCAATCCAAAGCAACAAATCCAACCATCAACCAACTATCATCCAACTACTCCATAACCAAATCAATATACATTCACTTCTTATTAATATTCATTGAATTGATTTTCAATTTAAATCACATTTGATTCATTAACATTGGATTTTACTAACGTTCATTCATTCATATTCAATTAGTTTACATTCACTAATTCATATTCCAATTCGTTCACTTCCAAATCAAATCATTTCAATTCTATTTAAATTTACTTTACTTCCAATTTCGAATTCAATTATTTAACATTCAATTCACTAATTCAGTTCCTTATGAATTTTTATTCAATCAACTAACAATCATCTAACAAACAATGTATATCCAACATTACCAAATTAATTTAATCTACTTCGTTTACCTTCAATTTGGTTTGACACATTTAATTTCAAATTGGTTTAACATTCAATTGACTTCCATTCAATTATTCAATCCACAAACTTCTTAACTTTAGTTTTATTCAATTCTTAACAACAACATTTTCTAATCCATGTTTATTCCCTAATTCACTTTTACAATTAAAGTTGAATTTCATAATATAACTCAATTTCATATTCATCACTTTACTTTATTAATTTATTTCGATACCAAAATCAACTTCATTCAACATCACTTAAGTTGTGTTTCATTTCAAATTCATTTACCTTCACTTTCACTATACAACTTAAGTTCATCTCTAATTCATTTCAAATTCTATTTTATTTAACTTTTACTTAAGTCAAATTTCATTCTGCTATTCAATTTCAGATTTTGTTTTGCTTAACAAAACTGTTTAACCATTTTAACAATGGTTTTTACTTTTCTTTTCACATTTTATAAAACAACTTAATTATTCAACTTCCATCAACATTTACCTAAGTATACTTCCATTCACATTTTTATAATTCAAATCATGGTTATATAATCACTTTACACTTAGGTTTAACTACCCTTCCAAATTCATATTATATAATCACTTAACCATTTAAGTTTAATTTTCCATTTCAATAACTCATCTAATTCAATTAAAATTCAATTCAATTCAACCTTCCTTAGTTAACTTTCAAATCATATAATTCACTTACTAACTCAAATTTCTTTCATATTACAACTCCAAAACTCATTTCACTTATATTCATCAATTTCAACTTGGATTTTAAATCAAATTTGTTTATCATAACAAAAATTAAATTTCAATTTAAGTTTACTATTGGTATCAAATCCATCCACAGAAACTCGACAATGATACTGATGATGCTGCAGTCATCACCCTTATTATTTCCCAGCAACAGTAGTGATTTCAGTGCTATATTTTCTTTTATAAATGTATTTTTATCTATAAATCGTATTTATAAATCTTTTACTTACATAATTTCACTATTTTACTTTACTTATATAATTTCAATTCACTTATATAAGATAATTCTAAATTTATTTATCTTACTTAGATTTATAACAATATAATCTCTTAAACTTTGAAAAATAACTTCCAAAATAAATGGGATTCAAATTTTCCCAATTCTTAATTTAAATCCATTTTTATTTATAACTCACATAGTTTCATTTCTTGTATACAAGATTATTTCACAATTGTAAATCATACTAATTATAATTCCATACTATATAATTCATTTGCTTATATAGTTCATTCTTTTACAATTGTTGTTTTAGTTTAGATTATTCAAACATCTTTTATTAACTCATATATATATTTACATTTTCAAACAGCCAAACAATCAATTTGTATACACTTTAATAAATTTGAAAAATTGTTTCTTTTATATATAAAATATAATCAAGGTAAAATTATTTCATTTACCCAATTTAAAATGATACTATGTCGACTTGCCTCGTTTAAGAGTTTGGAAATCCCTATCGATAACATGGTGTCCCATATGCCGACCAGATTCACAAACAACTCAACGGATAAGCAAACACAACATAAAACATTTCATATTCACTAAAAAATACACGCTCATATATATAATACACTCAAACTCAATCTATGGTGCTACTGTCCCTATCTATACTGAGTACACATCAAAGCTTAGGAATATACAAAATCTAAGCTCCGATACCAGATGTGACGGAACGCAACCAGTGGGTAATACCCATCGTAGCTCACACGATACCTCACGCTTTGCTTTTACGTCCAGCCTCTCGACTACAACCAACCCTTTCACTCTAGGGACATGTAGGGGCAAGAGTCATCCGTTCGCTACCTAACAAGAAGCGAGAACCCCCTATCATGCTGAACATAATCAGGCAAAACCGATGTACAAACATCACTAAGCACAGCGGATAATCAAAACAAGTACGTGTATATGAAAATGAAGATCTCAAGCTCTCCTGCTGAAGCTCCAAAAACACTAAATCTGAACCTGCAAATATACTCGGTCTGACCCGAGCATTGAAAAGGAAGAACGCCCGGATCAGTCTGGTAAACCAGTGTGAGAAACACACTCAATGGATTTATTAAATTACCAATCTTTTCCTTTATCAAAACAAAAGTATCTTGTAAGACAAGTCCACACATAAACACGGACATGTTTTTACCCTATGATAACTAAAACATATCATATCAAATCCTCTTATATTATAGTAGTGTCTACTATATACAAATAATATTAATCATAGACAAAATTGTTACATTGATTAAATTCCAGCATATAGCCCATTTGGGTAATATAATTAAAATGGCAAACACGTAGTGGAGTTTGGGTTTCCATACAAATGACCAGGTGAAGGGACAACCTTCCGGCAGTAAATCTCTAGAAGAATGTATCGAGAAACCATCACAAAGTTTCTCTACCAACACAAGACCGGCCCACCTTTATAACTACATTGTACCGAATATGTCACCCTCCGGTCGTTACCGACCTTTACTGAGGGCTCTCTAGCATATAAACCACAATAATCAGATACACGACGTCATAGCGTGCAAAGATATATCTAGAAGAGGATGATCATATCCTACTTAGGAATGACCCACTTAGCCTTGCCGCATCTAACACTGTTTTGGTCATTTCCGGTTGATGAGGCTAGAGGTAACGATTACCTTTCACAATCACATATCACATCACTTTGAATGCCACACGACCATTTCCGTTGACTACTAATTACCTTCCAAAAAAATACAACCCTTAAGCTCATAAGTCTCAAGGAGGGTGTTAAGCTAAGAGAATTTGCCTTCTCCGCCACCACTGATGTACGTTTGTAAAAATCAATGTACGTAATCTATAGAAATGCATTGTTAGACAAGCATCCATACAAGTTGTCCAAGAACAGGACAAACCGAAGGTACTTTCCTACCACATCCTATCGGGAAATCCCTAGGATTAGTAGCAAATAGTCCTCGCATTGGATATTTCAAAATGAAGAGACCACTGCTACTGGATGTATATTGGGATTTTAACCCCAAATGATTAACAAGTAGTCCCCTACCATGAAACTCCGAAATATCAATATCATCACAAAGCAACCTGCACAATCGTCGCATATACGTTGGTCCGAAGTGGATTTCAGATAAATCTGATCCCGGTCTCTTCGTACCAACAACGAAAAAGCGTTTCTCAACCTCACATAGAAACTAAGTCTCATAGACTTATCATGTCACCAATTTTCAACTTGCTGTCCTTCAGGCCAAGAAGGAAGCTCAATAGATTGGAGTAATACTCCGCACTATACGAATCAACATCCTTAACACAAATTAAAATCAAACCTAAATAGAAGGCTACGTACGAAGTGTACGACTAAATAGTTCTCACATCAAGTTGAGGAACTAAAATTTTGGCCAATTTGATAGTCGGTTATTTAACTATCAAAGCAAACAAATAAATATTCAACACCATAACAATCACTAGGCCATTTTAATTAATCTTCTATTAATTAAATCATTTTCCAAATATTCACTTCAATTTATCTTTAAAAAGATATATTCTCAAAACGTTTCAACTTCTATATTGGAAAACATTTCCAAATACGCATTTAATAAATAAGTAATTCCCAATTCTATTTATTTTCAACACTTAGAAAATATTGCATATACTTAAATCATAATTAAGTATATATTTTATTCTATAAGGAAACCGTTCTCTTAAACATCTATTATTTGGGTCAAAACGAATGCCACGTAAAACATCGTCACGACAACCCAAAATCACTATTATAGGGGTTCGAAAATAAGATAGATATATAAATCCCAATATTATACAAAAACATTTCCTTATGAAAATCATCTTTTATAACAACAATGTTATAGTCCATCATTTTCTTAGTTTTCGAAAACGTCTATTCCATCAATGAATGTTGAAATCTGTGTAATCGATACTTAACCCATTTTAAAACATCTTTAAACCGTTTTAACTCCATTTACAATATCACTTTTTAAAACATTTATTTAATATATTATTCACTGTCCAAAATCATGAATATAAATCATTTACCAAATTAAATCTCAACACATTAATTCAAGAATTATCCACTATCCAAAATCACGGATATAGTTCTTTTACCAAATTATTGCTTCTATATATTTAGTAAAGGATTATCCACTGTCCAAAATCATGGATATATCTCCTTTAACAAACTTCTATATTTAACTTACCAAATTCAATCGATTTCGAATATATAAAACATTGTTTATAAATTCCTTTTTATATTTTATAAAAACTTCAATAAAAAATTCCTTTATAAATCAATTCCATTTAATAACTTAATTGCATGCCAAAAATCCAATTATAAGTTAAATACTTATAGTTCACTTATTTATAAAATCATTCATTTTATAACTTCACAAATTATATAAATCGTATTCACTTATAAAATCAATTTATAACTTCATTTTTAATACTTATAAAAACTCATTTATAATTTCATTATTCTGATTTATAAAAATTCAATTTTATAATCTTATTTATAAACCATTTATAATAATTCAAAAATCTCAAATTATACTATTTCACAAAATAATTAACTTCATATTTCAAAATCAGTTTCAACTATATTTCTCAAAAACCATAATTTCAATTATATTTACAAATATCATAATTTTTATAATGATAAAAATTATAATATTTATTTATTTAAAATAAATCAATTCTTAACGATTCAAAAATTCAATAAAATATTTGATTTTCAAAATCACTTTAAAAATCCTTTTAAATTTGGAAATCATCACTTTAACATTTTTAAATTATCAAAATAGGCCCAATGCTGCAACAGCACTTAATACATCAATCGCTGCATCCAAAATATCATATATGATATGATAACAGCATATATCACAATATTTGTAAATAAATCAATACCGTTGAGGAATCCAGTTGGATCCCTCCGACCTGTCACCTGCAACAAATATACATATTAGAATATGTGTACGATGTTCGCTTCAAGGCGGACGCACGTACAATAGGTTATCCGCTGATACACGGAAACGTATAGGGTCATCTGCTCCACTAGGCAGGAATATATCCAAATACCAATCAATATGTCATATATCATCCAAATAATAATCAACCATCATATAATAAATTATTTCTCAATTATATAAAAATATCAGTGAGCTAGAAAGAGTGAGTTGTACTCACAATGGTTCCAATAACAGTTGCAGTGCTTTGTTCCGAATAAAATTAAACGCGCGTTTAATTTTACCCTAAATTCAAACTAGCTCCAATCAACTCCAAACTAGCTCCATTGCATAGTGTTCATCATACGGTTCCAACGCAATTCGTTTCGTGCGAAAAGGACCTCGTATGATAAAGTTATCGCATTTTAAAGTTTGTACGAATTTATATAATATAAATTTACACATTTATTTTATTTTTCAAACCATAGTCAATCCTGGCCACTCGATTTTCTTGATTAACATCTGGTCGTGCATGCTTTTCTTTCTCTCCCATTAGCTTTCGTAGGCAACCGAACCCATTGAAGCCGCCACTAAACCCTAATCGACGCGCCTCCTACGTCGATCTTTACGACGATCAAAAGCCACCGTGTCGAAGCCCATCACAAGAGCCACCTTCAGCCAGAGGCACGATGAGCTCGGTCAGCCCTTTGCTTTGAAAAATGGGCATGACCTGATGACGAACGTGGCCATTTTGACGTCGATCCGTAGCTTCAAATTCGATCGTAGCCGTTGATCTTGTAGATCTCGTCGTGCTCTACGACTTTGCAGTTGGAAGTTTCTTGAATCGATTTATGGTTGGAAGATAATTGAAGAAGATTGAAACGAAATTCTGGCCATTACCAGTAAGGTGGCGGCTAATCCTAGTGGTCTAGGGTTCTGATGCAAATGAAGAAAAATAGCTCCTTATATAGAAAATTGCAAAACACTATTCATCCGAAATTTTCCGAAGTCCAAACGAAACGTGTTGCCTGGCGTTTATAATGTTTTACCCTTATTCCAAATGCAATGGAATACATATCGAGAGCCAACTCGATCGTATTTGAAAGATAGTTTTTCAAATCAACTATTTAAATTTAAAAATTCACTTAAACTGATTTCTACGCGTTTTAGCTTGCCTCGGACTAACCATAAATCCGATTGACACGAAATTTAAAACCTTACAATAAAATAACATTACGGATCCAATGAAACTGGTTTTGTCGAAATCCGAGACTGTTTGAAAACTGACCATCTTTACTCGTTAATTAAATATTAAAATATTCAATTTCTAGAATTTAACTTTTAATTCGATTTTAAAAGTTCTCTGACATCATTCTAATTCAAATAGAATTTAATATAACTTTATAAATCATTTTTATTCATATTAAATCCAATTTTCAATTATATCTGCAATTTCAAATATTAAATTATCAATTTAATTTTTCAATTAAATCACTACATTCGAAATATTATTTATTCAGCTTATAAATTTAACTTTTGGATATTTAAAATCAATTAAATATACGAATTTCACATGACTGAAATTCTGGATTATTACATATTTTAAAGGGAAATTGGATTAAACTAAATTATTAGTTGATTAATTTATTAAATGGTAATTAATCGTTCGATCAATTAAAATATTAATAATTCGTATAAATGTTTATACAAGGTCAAAATATGAAAGGAAGCAAGCCAGATGGAAATGGGTTGCAAACAAAAATCAAAGGTGTGTTAATCTCACTCATCTGGATTACTATTTAAATTTAAATTGTTAAATTTAAATTATTGGTTGAATGATTGAATTGACTGTATATATATACACATATACATATACATACATACATACATACATACATACATAGATATATATATATATATATATATATTGTAGTGGTTGATTTCCTGCATTACATAGTGGATGAGACCTTATGCGCCACGCATAATAGCAGATGACCCCATATACTGCGATATTCCACCTCGAAGTGGGATTGGTATTTTTGATTGTGCTAACATCTGTGGATGCAGGGAAACAGGTTGGAGGGATCCAACTATATTCCTTAAAAATATTTAGATTGTGTAATATTTTGTGATATGATTTATTGTATAATCTATGATAGATTATATTTGTAATTGGAAATAATTGGATGCTATGGTTTGATTTAATATATTTGGGGTATTCTGAGTTATTAAATATATATATATATTGGATTTTTAAAAGAAAAATAAAATAGAGAATTTGTAAGTAAAATATTTATAGAGAATTTGGATGAATTAAAGAATGAATTGAAAAAAAGCTAAAAGTTGATTTTTGAATTCTAATAAATAAATTCCAAGTATGGGAAAGGAGATTTTTGAATAAATGGGAATGAATGGATTTTTAAACTTAAGTAATATTAATTAAAGGAGTAATAGATTTATTTTTAAATTCAGAATTTAAATGGTTTAGGAAAAATAAAAGAAGAATTTGAAAATAAATATGAAATTGCTATTTTCAGTTTAAAATAAGATTTTAAATCATAACAAAGAAGTTAAATCTAAAATCAATGGTCTTGAAAATAAAATCGAGAAGTAAAGGAATTTGTTTTTAAAATGGAGTAAATGTTGGAAATCATTTAGGAAATTGAATTAGTGTTTGAAAATGTGACGAGACTATGGAATTTATAAACTGGGTTTATAAAGTGAAATAAGATATCAATGGATATTTAGAAGTATAAATTCACGTTGGGAATTTATAAAGGAATGAGTGATTTGTTTTAAAAATAAAATAGTGGTTTCCTTTTAAAAGTGTGGAAATGGGAAGTGCATTTCCCTGGAAAGCCAAGTATATTTTAAAGGAGATTTTTATATATAAGTTTAAAGTTTTAAATTTTTTATTTTAAAGAAATGTTTTAGGAAAATTTATTATTTTTATTGTTGAATAATTTTAAAGTAAATATTTTTCAAATTCATTTTAGTAGAAATTATTTAAAGGTTAAATTAATATTATGTTTTTAAAAGAGATTTTCTAATATTATACTTATGTGAAACTTTTATTTATTTTTAAAATGGTGTGTGGCTTAAGTTTTACATGGAAATCTAGTATAGAATTTCATAACTATTATTTTGAATAAAGCATTTTAAGTAGTTTTTAATTTAAATGTTTTAAAATATATATTTTTAGATAAAGTGATTTGAATCATTTTAAAATCTAAAGTATTTAGATTTGGCGATTTCCAATGGAAAGGAAACAATTGGGTCAAATTAATCCCACGAGTGAAAAGTAAAGGAAAAAAATGTTATGAAAACAATTTTCAGAGGGTTGAAGTGTGAAATATATCTTGCGAAGATATTATGAAATAAATAAATAATTCGGAAAATTATTTAAGGTCTGATGGTTGTTTGTGAATGTTATTTGATACTTAAATAACCGACTATCAATATTGGCCAATGCATTGATCATTTCGAAGAGACGAGGATAAGGATTAATTTTTCGAAAACCACTTCGATCCGGTTTGGACGTTTTCGTAAGGAAGACAAAAGCTTGGAGTCGAAGATGGAGCAGTGAAGTTCAAGGGCTAATTGCTACTAATCCTGAGGGTGATTCCAAAATGGATGTAGTAGGAGTAGTGCCTCCGGTTCCGTTCGGACCCAGAACAGACTTGTATGGGTGAATGCTGTCAGAACATCGTCAAGAGGACGGTGAGCATTCTAAGTGAATGTGTGCCAAAAATGTAATGCATAGCCTCGAGCCTCATCAACTGGGAATTGGTAAAACAGGGAAGATGCAGCAAGACTAAGTGGTTAGCAACCAATTAGGGTAAGGTCATCCCTATCTAGAGGTCTCTTTTTATTTCGGCTATGTGGGCGGTCGTTGATCCCAACGGCGGGGTGATCTTATTCGGGCTATCCAGTAAGGGGTAGTCTGGTCTTTTCTAGCAGGGGATTAATGATGGTTCCTCGGTACGGTGACATAGACCACGTACTTTGACAGGCGGTACACCAGTAGCCCTGCCATTGTATGGGAACCAATCTCCAATAAGTGCCTGTACGGTTTTGAATGTGTCCAACTATGCTGAAACGTAAGACGCAAGCATTTCAGCTAGATTCTATTTTGCTTTCTATAGACACTATTATAATATCAGACGGATTTGATAAAAGTGTTTTGGTTATTGTAAGGTAAAAACCCGGCGTGTTTATTTGTGGGCATGGTCTTACGAGATACCTTTGGTTTCAAAGGATTTTCAAAACTTTAATAATCCAATTGAGTGTGTTTTCTTACTCTAGTATTCCAGACTGACTCGGGTGTTATTTCGCTATAATGCTCGGGTCAGACTGAGTATTATAGAATACAGATTCTGGATGGACTGTTGTGGAGCTCAGAAGACGAACTGGACGGCGAGACATATTACTCGTACATGATGTATATTCCGTTGTATGTAAGCTGTGTTGTCAGTTTTTTTAGGACAAGTAAATATAACTGTCCGGTTGTATGCTACAGATTTTGTTGTACTCTGATGATGTAATGTATAAACAGATATAATTCCTTTTGTCTTTAAGATTATTCATTTATCTACTATATATTGTTCCGCTGCGATTGTGAGATTTGGATATTGTTTCAATTTCTTCTTCTACTCTCTTCTTCTTTAACCCTAATGGTTCAATTTTCTGGCATACGATTGTTCAGCATTTGATACACTGGACGTATTGATGTCGCTTTTCGGGTGTCGAAAAATCGGGTCTTTACACTTGGTATCAAAGCCAGGTTAAGCGAGAACCTTATCTCTGGTGAGAATTACTCAATAGAAATAGAGTCTGTAGTACTCTAGAATGAGTTGAGTGTATTAATAGATATAACCGCATATTTGTTAGTGAATACAAAAATTGTTTTTTATATTGTGTTGACTCATGGGTTGAGTATGAATTCTGGTCGGTACGGGAAGCACAACCGTATCGGTAGAGGTTTCTAAACTCTTAAACAAGATAAAGCGACACCGTATTGTTTTAAAATATGGTAATTTTACCCAAATTATTTTTGTATACAAAAGAAATAATTTTATGTAAATTATTAAAGTATATGGTTGCTTGGTTGTTAGGAAGTGATAATATTAAATTATTATAATTTAAGTGTCAAATTGAATAAGAATTAAAATTATAACCAAGGTTAAGAGATTAACTTATATAACAAAATGGAGTTTGTAATTGTGAACTATAAAAGTGATTTATAATAGAATAAAATTCCAGAGTAATATTTGAATATGGAATGAGGGGATTTGAAATTTGAAAATTTGGGAAGTTTAATTTCCCTTGAGTTCAGAAATGGTTTTCAAAAATTTTTGGAGAAACAATGGAGATATTATTTCAGAAATATTTTTGAGTTGGATATGAAATCTGGTGTAGTTTGGAATAAAAATATTTGAATTTTTTTTCTTTAAGGAATGAAAGCACTAAACTGTTTTCGGTCGCTGGAAAATAATTCCGATGATGATCGCGACATCATCAGTGTTCATTTTCGAGTTTTTAATAGAAGGATTGCTACTCGATTGTTTTAAATTGGAGTTGTTTGCAAAACTGGGTTTGGTTTTGAAATTCAAAGAGATAATTGAATTTACCGAAATATTTTGGATATAACTAATTTTAAAGATGATTTTGAAATGTTGAGAAATTGTTTGAAAGACTCTGGAATCTTATTTAAAATATTTATAGAATATAAATAAGTTGGTAATTTATAAAATTTGAAATTTGTTGGAATAAGATTCAACTTGAAAAGGGTTAAATAAAAGTAAGTGTGAAATCCAAATAATTTGGAAGGTAAGTTAATTAATTAAAGTGAATTAAAATAAGTTAGCAACTGCAATTAAATTTGGAAAACTTATAGAAGTTTAAAATTTAAATTGAGTCGGAATATAATTACATACAGTTAAGTAAATGTGAATTTAAAGAAAAGTCTAAGAAGACTAAGTGAGATGGTTACTTAAATAAAAAGTTATAAGTTGAAAATGAAATTGTGGATAGACTATGAATTTGCATTTGTAAGTAAATAGAATTGAAACTGAATATTGGGAATTAATTAGAATTATGTGTAATGGAAGTTAGTCAAGATTTGGCTAGATAAAGTAAAGGACTGAAATAAAATTAGTGAGTAAACTAATTGATTCCAGTGGGTAAGCAAATGTATTGGATTTGTATATTGGGATGATATTTAATTTAAAATTGTGTAAAGTAAAGTGAAGTTATAGAATTAATTCGAAGGGAACTAAAATAATAAAAGTTTGGAAATAAAAATTGTTTGAGATTTAAAATAAATTAGTAAGTGGAACTAATTTAAAATAATGATATGAACCAGTTGTGAATGGAAGATAGTTGATAAAATTCAATATTCAGAGTTTGAAGATAAATTGAATACAAGTAGAACTGAAAATGAAAATCTGGATGAAAATTGGGAAAAAAGTATTGATATTTGAAATTAATTAGTAAATTGAAGAAAATTGAATTTATATGGAATTGGAATCCAATTTGAATAAATGTAGATAAAAATTAAGTGGTAAAGTGAAAGTAATAATATAAGAGTATATAAAATACTTATATTGAACTAAAGAAATGAATGGTGAAATTCTTAAGTAAAATTGGCATTGAGAAATATTCCAAGTTAATATTTTAACGAGGATTAAGTAAGGAGTGAAATGGAGTAATTGTGAATAAGTGAATAGAAATCAAAAAAATGTGAATAAAATAGAATTGATATAGCAATAATCAATTGGGATAAATACGTAGGATGTACGTATATTATTCACATTGCGATTTGGTTTACAATTCGAGCATAGAATTTCGAGATAGTTATAGTGATCCAAGTTGGGATTTTCCACTCGATTCTCGATGGCGAACCCTGGATATGGATTTTTGATTGATTCTGGTAATTCTCTATCATAGTTTGCGGCTATGCAAGGGAAATGACGGTTTTTGATCAAGGAACCAGATCTGAGTCCGCACTAGGGAGTCGGATGAACGATACTAGCTTGGAAATAAAATTATGTGATCGAGTGGGCAATCGGATTTGATATTGCATACGAATGATATATGTACATTGTACGGGGTTAAGTAAAGAAAAAATTTATAATTTTGAAAGGGATAAAATAAAATGATTTTGGATTTTGCGATTGGATATTATTGCTAATAGGATATACAGGTGTTTTAAAGGCAAAAGGAAATTAGGACTATTGATTTTAGTAGATAAATGGAATTGCTCGACATAAGGTATGTATTTAAATTTATGTATGAAATTTGATTATTTTCTAGTCAAGCAATTTGGCTTTTTGTTTTCTTTTGGAATTTGGGGTCTCGTAGAGGCATTTTGTAGTTGTATCGTGCTACCGCGCAAAGGAAAAGCTGGCAAAACTTTTCAAAAATTTAGGGAGTTGGAAAATTTTGATAATTTAAATTTTGAATTAAATTTTAATTTGGATTATTGGGTAAATAGTAGTAATTGGAACCTATGGATGATTTTGGAAAGTTAGTAAGGATGTTAGTGTGTTCTTAATAAAAAGATGGTTTTGGAATATTGTTAAAACTATTTGGGTTTTTGGAAAATAATGAATAGGTTATAGATCATTCTTCTTAACTAGTAATTTCGAGGACGAAATTCTTCTAAGGGGGAAGGAATGTGACAACGTAGAAATTTTGGATACATGAAATTGAAATATTTAATTGATTTTAAATATTCTAAAGTAGTTTAACTTGAATTTAAAATATAACTATTTATTTGGCAATTAAAAATATTGAATTCAATAATTGAAAATTGGTTGAAATAGTGAAATATTGATTTTTAAGTTGGTTAAAATATTTCAAAGTCTTATAATTTATATTAAAAGTTCTGAAGATAATGAAAGCTTTAGAATTGAATTTGGAAGTGTTTGTTAAGTTTTAAAAATATATAGTTTAAATTGATATTAAAAATAGCCTTCCGATGCACAGTCTTGGAATTCGACGAAACCAATTCCATTGGATCCGTAATAGTGTATTATTATCGAATTTCCTTTTTCGTAGTGTTTGGAATGATCATTTGGTCGTACGGCAGATAAACGCGCTGAAACCTTTATTGAAAATTTAATATTATAACTGGGTCCAAAATGCTATCTTCTCCATATGACCGACTTAGGACTCGAAACCTTTTCCATTGCGTTCAGAATGGGGGTTTAATAGCCTATCAGCATGCCTCGATTGGAGATTGAGATTGTGAGTTGCGAAAATCAAGAGATTTGAATTTGAATTTGAGTTTAAATTAAATAAATATATCTTCACATGCAATAGAAAATTTTAACAGGTAAAGAAATTGTAAACACATGTTCAACTGGGTTAACACGCGTCCTCTAATAAGAAACTGATGAATATCTCGTTCGAAAAGAAAAACAAGCGAAACCCTATTTCGTTCAAAATCAAACAGCATCTTTAAAAATAATAATGGCCGATGCCTGAGAATCGAAATCCACACTGTTAAAAAAAAAGGCAGATTTAAAAATCCAATGCGATCTTCCTTTTCTTCTTCAATGCCGAGCTCTTCAAATCAATTCATAGCTGGTGGTCATACTTCTTTCAAATCTAAGCCAGGGGAGATTCGATCAAATCAAATCAAGTTGCATGGCGCGAGTGGGAGCAAGCGGAAACGTCGAAGCCACGAAGACGAAGGCGTGGCTTAGTGATGCTCGCGGTTCGAGCTACGATGAAGGGGAGGCTTGCGATGGAGACGGTCGTGGTCGATCTTAGGTGTTTGAGCAGAGCACGACAAGGAAGGGGCGGACGTTGGTAGGGTTGCTCGAGCAACCGAGTGTGATCAGTTAAGGTATAAGGGATTTATTTTAAATTTAATTTAATGTATAGGTATATATATGTTAGAGAATAAATTTCTATTTATAAAATTTTATAAATACACATATGGATTAGGGAGAAAAAGAAATAAAAAAAAGGCATTTGTAGTAAGAAAAATATTGTCTGTTTACAGTAGTTAAAAGAAAATTAATAAGCAATAAATAATATATATAGACAAGATTTTGGTATATATTTATAGAGGTTTTGATATCTGTATATACTATATACTATATTTATAAGGTTATGTGTTTTCAAAAATAATATAAACATACATATCCACATTTTTACTTTTATGTGTTATGATGATTGATTTGTTTAATTAACTTATTTAAATTATTTAGTTACTAAAAGATATTTTAAGGGAAAATTGGTTTAAACTAATTTATTAATTGATTAATTATTAAATGGTAATTAACTATTCGATCAATTAAAATATTAATTAATCATATAAATGTTTATGCAAGGTCAAAATCTGAAAGTAAGCAAACCGGATGGAAGTGGGTTGCAAACAAAAATCAAAAGTGAATTAGTCTCACTCATCTGGATTACTATTTAAATTTAAATAGTTAAATTTAAATTATAGGTTGAATGATTGAATTGACCCAGTGTGGTATTATAATATATATATATATATATATATATATATATATATATATATATATATGTTGGAGTGGTTGATTTCCCGCATTATACAGCGGATGAGACCCTATGTGCCCCGCACAATAGCGGGTGACCCCATATAACATGATATTCCACCTCAAAGTGGGATTGGTATTTTTGATTGTGCTAACGTCTATAGATGTAGGGAAACAGGTTGGTGGGATTCAACCGGATTCCTTAAAAACATTTACATGGTTTAATATTATGAGATATGATTTATTAGAAAATCTGTGATAGATTATATTGATAACTGGATGCTATGGTTTGATTTAATATATTTAGGGTGTTCTGAGTTATCAAAAATATATAGATTGGATTTTTAAAGGAAAAATAAAATAGAGAATTTTTAAGTAAAATAATTATAGAGAATTTGGATGAATTAATGAATGTTGATTTTTGAATTCTAATTAATAAATTCCAAGTATGGGAAAGGAAATTTTTGAATAAATGAGAATAAATGGATTTTTAAACTTAAGTGATATTAATTAAAGGAGTAAAGGATTTATTTTTAAATTTAGAATTTAAATGGTTTAGGAAAAATAAAGAATAATTTGAAAATAAATATGAAATTGGTATTTTCACTTTAAAATAAGATTTTAAATCAAAATAAAGAAGTTAAACATGAAATCAATGGGTTTTAAAATAAAATTGAGTAAGTAAAGGAATTTATTTTTAAAATGGAGTAAATTTTGGAAATCGATTTAGTGATTGAAATTGTGATGAGATTATGGAATTTATAAATTGGGTTTATAAAGTGAAATAAGATATCAGTGGATATTTAGAACTATAAATTCACGGTGGGAATTTATAAAGGAATGTGTGATTTGTTTAAAAAATAAAATAGTGGTTTATTTTTAAAAGTGTGGAAATGGGAAGTGTATTTCGCTGGAAAGCCAAGTATATTTTAAAGGAGATTTTTATGTATAAGTTTAAAGTTTTAAAAATTTTATTTTAAAAAAATGTTTTAAGAAAGTTTACTATTTTTATTGTTGTATGATTTTAAAGTAAATATTTTTCAAATTCATTTTAGTAGAAATTATTTAAATGTTAAATTAGTATTATGTTTTTAAAAGAGATTTTCTAATATTATACTTATGTAAAACTTTTATTTATTTTTAAAATGGTGTGTGGCTTAAGTTTTACCCGGAAATCTAGTATAGAATTTCATAACTATTATTTTGAATAGAGTGTTTTAAGTAGTTTTTAATTTAAATGTTTTAAAGTATATATTTTTGGATAAACTGATTTGAATCATTTTAAAGTCTAAAGTATTTAGATTTGCCGATTTCTAGTGGAAATGAAACAATTGGGTGAAATTTATCCCACGAGAAAAACGAAAAGAAAAAAATGTTTTGAAAACTATTTTCAAAGGGTTGAAGTGTGGAAATATATCTTGCGAAGATATTGTGAAATAAATAAATAATTTGATAAATTATTTATAGTCTGATGGTTGTTTGTGAATGTTATTTGATAGTTAAATAACCGATATCAATATTAGCCAATGCGTTGAACGCTTCGAAGAGACTGGGATCGGGATTAATTTCTCGAAAACCACTCCGATCCGGTTTGAACGTTTTCATGAAGAAGTCAAGAACTTGGAGTCGAAGATGGAGCAGTGAAGTGCAAGGGCTAATCGCTACTAATCCTGAGGGTGATTCGAAAATGGATGTAGCAGGAGTAGTGCCTTCGGTTTCGTTCGGACCCGGAACGGAATTGTATGGATGAATGCTTTCAGAACATCGTCAGGAGCATGGTGAGCATTCTAAGTGAGTGTGTGCTAAAAGGGTAAAGCATAGCCTCGAGCCTCATCAACTGGGAATGGCTAAAATAGGGGAGATGCAGCAAGGCTAAGTGGCTAGCAACTAATTAGGGTAAGGTCATCTCTGTCTAGAGGTCCCTTTTGATTTCGGCTGTGTGGGCGGTTGTTGATCCCAACAGTAGGGTGATCTTATTCGGGCTATCTAGTAAGGGGTAGTCCTATCACGTTCTAGGCTTTTCAACCATCAACAGCAGCTACTCTCGACTGGTAGGCTTTTCAACCATCCCAGCCCCACCGTGGCAGACAATGGTACCCTGGCCTTGCTTTTATGACCAGCCTTTCGACTTCTTTACCTACTCGGTTAACCAACCCCTCTCTCGGACATGTTGGGGTAAGAGTCTCCCGTTCGCCACCAAATGCAAAGTGAGAACCCCTATCACGTTGTATTAAGAAAGGTTAGTCATGGGACTGGTATGAGCAAACAAAAATATTTTTTCTTTATCAAAAGCAAAACAAAAGAATTTAAAAGAAATCCACAATGCTTTTTGGAAAATGAAACTACCATAAGGCCTCCCGCCACATACATAATGCAAACGCAGAATTGGAGGAGATTTCTCGTTATGATAGTCAAACATGCTTGATGCACAAAATCCTTTTTAATATTATTATTAGTGCATAGTGCAGAAAACATTTCGAAAGTATAATTTTAATCTTAGCCAGCATACGACCATTATTGTATGTCACTATAGCTACCATGTTCAATAGGAGGTTACCGCCACATTTCATGGCAGGTTATACAGCTAAAACCGTACAGGACGCATATTGTTTCTTTGGATTTCCAATAAATAGTCGGGCAAAGGAACTTTCTAGGCCACATGGATACGCCTCTGGTGGGACACCCCGAGAACTTAACCAGCTCTCTGCCAACACACGGCCGGGTTACCTCTATAACTAGGTAACTACTACACGAGTATGCCATCCCTCGGTCGTAACCAACCTTTATCCGAGTGCTTGACACCAACAACCACAAAGTAATAAATTTGCAGTAACCACATAGGTTAAATATCTGGGCTCCATACCATGATACCACCTCTATCCAGAAAGAAATGGACATACCCTCAGGGGACGCTAGTCCCAAATAACCTTGCTGCATCTTTCCTATTTTGACCATTTTCGAGTTGTGAGGTCCGACGAGGTCACGTCCACAAAGCTACGCTTTACAGAAAAGCCATGCTTTGATCAACAAATGATCAGCAACACTTCGTATGCCACATTACCAAATTGGAAATGTATCACTAGTAACCATCAACTACATAACCTCTGAATTTGTACGTCTCAGAGAAGGGTGTTTAAGCTAAGAGAATAAATTCTCCGCCACCAAACAGAAATGTATTTGATAGAAACCAAATTTACATCTCAAAGTGTAATGTCAGACACAAATATATATACAAGTCTGTTCCGGGTTCGAACAGAACCGAGGGTACTTCACAAAGAAGCCCTTACAATTCAGGTATTCACAATCCCGATCAAACTCCCCATCACATATGGAGATCTCTATACCGTAGCTACTCAGTGCAGAGTCATTCGACGGGTTATCCTTTCGTTCTCGAAAATACCTGGTCTTCACACCGGTCTTCAAATGCGATCCATAACGTCGTATCACTATTCGGAATGGGTTATATGACATAAGGTCCTCTCCCGGCTAAACCAAATAATGAGCGCAATTTTTAAAAACTTATGGATATATGAGATCTTAGTTAAGTCACAACCTAAAGCCCAAAACCTTTCTTCAAATGGTTTAAACAAATTATCATTTTCAAATCTTTAAACAAAAAGATTTACTTCACAAAGTTCACCAATCTTCTACAACGATTAATTCATAGCTTTCAAAATTATTTACAATTCCAAATCTTTTATATAGAAGATACACCTTCAAGATCCTCTTCAATTCGGAAACAAAGTTCACAAATCTTTCACAAAGATTCAATTATAGCATTAAAAAACAATCCCCTTTCAAATTTGAAACACCTTTTTAACAAAACGGGAAATCCTTTCTTTCTTGAAAGCTATTATCATTTGAAAACTAAGAGTTTTCGTTTCGGGAAAATCCAATTACGTTTGCTCAAGTTAAAGCCTTTCAAGTATAAACTTGGGTTGCATTTAAATTTTCAAAATAATATATTCAACATACATTAAAGATGGTTTTAAAATCCATATATATATATATATATATATATATTATATAACTTGTATAAACCTTTCAAACTAAATTTCCAAAACAATTTCAAAACTTAACAAGATAAAGTTTTATTCAAACTAAATTTTAATTTCAATTCCAAAAGCTTTCCATAATTCAACCCAATCACACTTCCATAACCATTTGGATTCAAAACTCAACTTTTTAAACAAATAATATCTTAATTCAAAATATCTGTGACTTAACCAATTTCCCGTGAAATCCATATTTGCGTGTGTATAGTGTAGTCCAGGGGTTTTACACAATAGTGCAACATCGTCAATCATTACAGATTCTAGCACAACAATATCGATAAGCGGTATAATCCTATAGCGCTTATCTTTATTCACAGATTCATAGTTAAATAATTACATTCGTCAAAGATAAAAAATTTACATTCATCACAGCTCAAATCAAAACAATTCATATCACAAAGCATCACACACCAAGGATATCAAACAATTCAAAGCATTCAGTACAATCCAAACGTCCATAATAAGTTTAGTTAGTCACCTGATTAATTTAAACCAGATTAATAACATTAATTAATTACAATTCATTTTAATTGATTATTCCTTAATTATTTATTAATTAACCTTAATTAATAAATTGATCAACTTTTAATCATTTAATAATTAATTCTTAATTATTTAATTATCCTTTAATTAATTACCCTTAATTAATTAATTAATTACCCTTAGTTAATTAATTAATTAACTAACCCTTAATTAATTACCATTTAATTAATTATCCTTAATTAATTACAATAAAATGATTATCCCTAATCACCTTAATAAATAAATCACAAATTGAGTAATTATCCTTTAATCACTTGATTAGTCAACCCCTAATCATAAATAAATTATCTTTAATTAATAACATTAATTAATTAACCAACCTTTAATTAATCACATTAATTAATAAATAACTTTGGTTAATTATCCCTTGATTAATCACTCTAATTAATTAATTAATCATCCTCAATTAATTTCCTTAATAAATTAATCGCATAAATTAGTTATCCTTAAATTAATTATTCTTTAATAATTTGATTAATCAACCTTTAATTATCAATTTATTACCTTTAATTAAGTAATTAGCTTTAAATAATTAATTACCCTTTAATCATTAATTAAGAAATTGATTAATTATTCTTTAAATTAGTATCATTAAGTAATTAATCATCAAATTCCATTTGAAGGGCATTTAGAAACTAATATAATTAACCTAACATATATCACTTTAAAACAAATCAATTTTTTTAAACATTTAACTTAAAATTCAGCTTTGAAACTTTGTTAAAAACTCGTTTAGTTTTCATTTTTAGCTTTTAAAACATAGTTAATATATTTTGAAAACCGATTGAACTTACCATTGCATTTTAGACTTTGTTCACCTTCAAAAACCTGATTTAAACTTTTGTACCATTTAAAACTTTGTTAAATGTTTATTCTAAATTTAAAAACCCTGTTGCATTTCAATTAACCCGAGTCAAACCCTTGTTTACCTGAGCTTAACTTCGGGTCTCTCTCACTTCATCAGTTGCTTCGAGTCCAACACAAATGATTTCAATCTAAAACCCGAGGGAACCCATTATCTCCTTCTTCCTTCTCTCAATACAGATACAATGGGTAACTGGTGCACGTGCACGATCGACCAGATCGTCATCGACCAACCCAGTCGTTGCCAATACGTCACCGACGATTCCCCTATTCCTTCCGACAATACAGATTTTCGAATCAACCGGGGAATCAAAATCGAGCAAGCTCGAACAATAAGAACCCAAAACTTCGAACAACAACTTCCCCGCGCCATCACCGCTAATCGCCTGAGACACCGCTGCTTCATCCAAAGCTTCATCATCGAACCCTGCAACGACTCCCCCACTTGCATTCACTTCCAGTATGCCAATGGCCACGCAATTATCTCTATTTCAACATTGATCAAAATAGGTGCTTAAATCCTAATTTGATTTCGATCCATCACTTTAATCAACTAAAAAATATCTAGATATTTTTCCAACAATCTCCAATACTCAAGCTACCTTCAACATAAATCTCGAAGCTCATCATCTCCTCATTCATCAGAAATCGACGAATTATGATTTCTGATCATCCCATGATATCTGGGCAACCACGCAACAAAAAACCTTGAAACAAAATTTAAAATCACCATTTTCGAATACTTACCAGATTACAATATCAAAACGAATAATTTAGACCTTCGAATTCTCTGATATATTTTGTATTTGTCAGTGTTTACTTGATTTTCCAATGAACTCGACTTAATTAAACTAAAAATGATTTTTAAAATTAGTTCTCGTTAATCTAAACACTTTTTCTTTTGACGTTAACTTCTAAAAGAATTAGAGAGGAAGGAATTAAATTTTGAAGTTAACTAACTCTGTAAACCGAGAACAAAAAATATTTCTGTCTGTAACATAGACATGCACAAGCATATATACATATTTATATATATACACAAACATAATTTCACTTTAAGCCACATTCCAGATCATACTTCAAGCATCAATCATAATATCATAGAATATAGGCAGATATAAGGGAGTTTGCTCACCTTCAAAATGAAGAACAGCGGAACAGGTTCCTGATTTTTGAGTTTGATCATTATTCGATGACTTCGAGTTGAATTAGTTTCTTGTTGATCAGAATCTGATTGCTAATGAGCTGAAGCTTTTGCTTGCCGTTGAACTTTTGATCTTACTTGATTACATGTTTGATTCCAAGCTTTGACTTAAAAACAGATTTTTTTGATTTGAATCTTCCTATGCTTCCAGGTTAGTTTCCAGGCTAGAAAATTTAAAAATTAAAGTTTGTTTGATGTTGAAAAACTTTTAATTTCTCAGGCTTTAGATTTTTTTATTTTCAGGTTGAATTCAAGTTGTAATTGCATCTGATCTTTGTTTTGAACTTGATCTTTGTTTCTTTTGCTTTCTAGGTTTTCATTTCTGGTTTTACTTTCTGGAGTTTGTATTTGTTTTCTGGTTGATAGCATTTGAATTTTTGTTTTTTGATTTCTTTAAAGTTTTGAAAGGTTAAAAGAAACGAGGAGAAGAAGTTAAAATGGTTTGTATAACTTTGTTTTCAATCTTTTATTCATTTTCAAAAATAAAAACAAGAGATGACACTTGTTAATCTCCATATTGTATATATTACACTTGTTAAATTATAAGTTAAGATTTCAACACTTGTCTTATGCATGCATAAATATTTTTATATAATTTTTAAATTATATTTCTTATTTTATGAAATACATTTTCCTATTCATTATTATATACAAATTTAAAGAAAAATGTTTTAAAACAAATTTCACATTAAATAAATTATAAATTTATTATTTTAAATGCAAATTATTTTCTAAGATTTTATTTAAATTTTTAAATTCAAATTCAAATTCAAATTTGAATTACAATCTATTTATATATGCATAAATCAATACTAATTCTATTTGCCTTGAAAATTTTCAAATTAATTCCAAATTTAATCTCAGAAATTCAAATAAATTACTAATTTTAAATTGATAAAATTTGGGAACGTTACAAGTCTGGTCTTGTGTAGTAGGGGATCAAAGGTGGATCCTCGGTACGGTGATCTAGAACATGTACTATGACGGGCGGTACCCTGTAGCCCTGCCATTATATGGGAGCCAATCCCCAATAAGCGTCTGTACGGTTTTGATTGTGCCCAACTATGCTAAATTGTGAGATGCAAGCATTCCAGCTAGATTTTATTTTACTTTCTATAGACACTATTATAATATCAGAAGATATAAAAATGTTTTGGTTATCGTAAGGTGAAAACCCGACATGTTTATTTGTGGCATGGTCTTACGAGATACCTTTGATTTCAAAGAATTTTGGAAACTTTAATAATCCAATTGAGTGTATTTTCTCACTTTGGTATTCCAGACTGACTCGGGTGTTATTTCGCTATAATGCTCGGGTCAGACCGAGTATTATAGAATACAGATTCTGGATGGACTGCTGTAGAGCTCAAGAGACGAGCTGGATGGCTAGACGTATTACTCGTACTTGAAGTATATTCCGTTGTGTGCAAGCTGTGTTGTCAGTTTTGTGCAGACAAGTGAATATAACTATCCAGTTGTATGCCATAGATTTCGTTGTACTCTGATAATGTAATACATAACTAGATATAATTATTTTGTTTTAAAGATTATTCATTTATCTATATATTGTTCCGTTGCGATTGTGAGATTCTGATATTGTTTCAATTTCTTCTTCTACCCCCTTCTTCTTTAACATAATGGTTTTGTTTTTTGGCATTCGATTGTTCGGCATTTGATACAGTGGACGTAATGATGTCGATTTTTCGGGGGTCGAAAAATCGAGTCATTACACCAGGTGAGCCAAGGCATCGGTTGCTCCTAAATATCTCCTTAGTTTAAACACCTTATCCAGATCATAGGAATAGAAAATTCAGGTGTATTCATCGGCTTATTGGAGCCAGGATTATAACATTTGCTTATAACAGCTTTTCTTTAATTTACTATGTAAATTCTTTTGAATAAATTATAAAATCTTTAAATCATCTTTAAAACACTTAATTATTTATTTAAAAACATTTATAAAAGATTTGGAAAGCATTGTTAGATTTAAAACCATATTTTAATTTCTATTGAAAACTGCTATAAATGGTGTTGCGAACAATGTTTTTAAAGTTATATTGATCAATATGATTTTTCTATTATTTGAAAATTTATTTATATAACTCAAATCTCCCTTAAAAACTTTTTAATAGATTTATACTGATTTTTCCCTATTTTAAAACATTAAAAATATTAAATTAAAAAAAAATCTTTTTTGGATTTCGAACTACAAAACCACGATTATTTTGAAAACTAGTTTTACTCAAAATATACTTGTTGAAATCTGGATCATTTTCTGTTGTTTGAAAAATATGGATATAATAATTTGGAAATTCCTTATTACAAATAATTTCGAGCTATATTCCAATTTATATATTCATTTAATTTTTACAGCGTGAAATCACGAAATACCATTATGCGACGCGCCTAGTTTTGATTTGTTTTTCATTTCTTATTCAAACCTCACCAAATTTGTTTCTATTGTTTATAAAAAATTATTAAATCATTTTAAACCATTTTCAAGAGGTTTAACATTTTATATATAACATTTCATTAATAAAAGGAAAGTGATTTCCTTTTTGATTTTCGATATTTATTTAACCTGACTTGTTAATGAAATAAAATAATCATATTAAACTACCAAACATGATTAACAATCATCACAACCACGCATAGAAAACAATATTATATCATCCAATACATAAATATATATATATAATAGTACAAATGGAATTATCTCACCCATTTCCAAGTCCAATTCTTCCTACCAACATTCAAACAAATCGACACTTCATTAAAACAACTCCACCACCCTCCTTGCTCTCGGCCATCCTTCCTATACTACCATAGCTCACGGCATAATGGTCTTGGATCAAAGAGCTCGACTATTAGAAAAAGAAGAGGCCTTTAGTTCACAATATTTGGACCCGAAAATGAATCATCTTCTCTCAACTTTTTGACTATGTTGCACTCAAAATTTGAAAAATCATCAAGTGTAAAGTTGTTTCCAATTCTTTTCTCTACTATTTAAAAAAAGAATTACTTAATTTTGATTTTTTTTTGAGGTAGATATGGTTGAAAGAATAAGAGATATTCTCGGATTCACAAAATTCAAACCCGAGAATGCATGGTAAAGGGATATGATATTGGCACAGACATGCTCAAAAATGTAAGAAGTGATAAACATGAAAGTTGTAGCCACTGAAATTAAATATGATAAAAAAAATCAATTCTTCACTTTTTCTGTTTTGAGGAAGTTATGGTCGAAAGGAAATAAGATATTCTCGGCCTTAAAATCCGGGCCCGAGAATGCACTGAAAAGAAGTAGGTTTTTGACATAGCTAAGCTCAAGAAAGGGAGAAGAGGTAAATAAGAAATTTGTAACCACTAGAATTTTACTTGGTTTGAAAAAAAGATTTTCTCTATTTGGTTCGGTTTGTAGAAGTTATGGAAGATGGAAAATGAGCTAACGAGGTGGGTATTTATAGGCAAGTGGGGGGGGGGGGGGGGTAGAAAATATCTCCTCCTTACATCATCCACTATTACCAACCATCATTGTTTCCATCACCTCGCTATATCACCTAGCTTGATTGAACTAAACCCTCCACCACCATCCGGGCATGGCTGATGTGACCCTTTCCATGTGCATGTAATGATGATTGTACTTTGATGTATAGTGTTGACTTAAGATTTCTTAATTGTTAAGGAGTTATTAAAATATCTCTAATATATATTTTCAATTTTGTACATAATTAGTATATATGTATACATGTGTGTTCATGTGCATGTGTATATATCCATTTATGTGTACATGTATATGTGCATATGTATGTTACATTTAATCCACAACATTACACAACTTCTACACTTTGAATCGCTACAAATCCTAATTTTGATTTCCGGTCAAATATTCTTTTCTTAATTATATGTTTGTAAACAAATTATAAAAAAATAATTATTTTTATTATTAATTAATTAAAATGATCCCATTTGAATTATAAAGCCATATAAATCAATATTGAACAATTGTTTTCAAAAAGTGTTGTTATATCGATAAACCAATATCGATTTTCCTTATATTTTCAAATTAATGATATATCTTTATAAAACCATTAAAATGATTTATTTCACTTTAAAACTTATTAAAATGAATTATTATCATTTTATACTTTTATTTGAATTATTATTATTATTTATTATCACTCAAAACAAGATCATTTGTATTATCAACCTTTTATTTGAATATTTTAAAGATGAACATTTTTATGAAAGTGAAAAATTTGCTAGTCGTTACAAAAAGAATCAACATGTACAAAAGAACTAAAAAAATCTCTAGCCTAACAACCTAATACCAATAATGCTAATGTGAAAATAACACCCAATGTCCATAATAGAGCTCCTCACATTCCATCTTTGAAATCCTGGTTGCTAGAAATGAAATTAACAACCACTTCCCCCTTTGTTAGTGAACGAAATGGATGTTAACAATCTCCACTGTCTCAGTTGCATTGCAAATATTTTACGTTAGCGAAAGAAACCTTCAATCTTGAGCATAGTTTAGGCTATGAATATAAAAAATTGAGTGGAAATTGTCGAGGCCAACTATAATGGGGGGCATAAGTCTACAACTTCAGGAGTTGATCTCTCCAACAGATTAAGTATTTTTGATTCATTCCATATATTATCATGTAGTGCACATTTAGCCGATGATAGGAGTTTGTATAAAATCTTAATTGAATTTTTATTAGTGCCATATACTGCTCCTTTATCCGACGACACTTGCAAAAAATCCTATTGTTTCTTTCATTCCATTTATATGTCATGTGTAAATACACTGTAAAACAATAGTCAAAAATTTAGCTTCGTATCTTGTGAGATATTATTAGGTCTTTCAACATTTTAACCCATTACCATGTATAATTATAACTTCATAGTTAATAGGTAAGTGTATCAAATCTAATTCTAATAAACTGCATAAAAGGAATGGTATATCACTTCTATACCTTTATTTGCTAGCTTGACATTTGTTCTAAGTAGATCAGCTATAGAGTCATATACAAAGCCATTTTGGGTTTTCTTTTTAAATGTTGCTTTATTGAATTAACATGGGTTAGAACATAGGATTTGGATAATATATGTTCCTATGTGTACTTTAGGTTATTTGTTAAAATACTTGACTGATATGTTGTGTTTGATTTAATGTTGTTTGTTATACGTTGTGATTGCACATATGGTTGAGTAGATGATTTTTAAAGAACCATAATGGTACTTTATTCAAGTAGTACACTCATTTTGATGTCTTCTGTATTTGAACTCAAGACCTCTAGAACCTCAACCTAGAGTATCTTAGGCTGAAACCTGATCTGTTTTGTGACGCCACACCTCTATACCCACGCTAGCCAAGGACACTATGGGGTAATGCTGTCGACTAGTGCGGAGGATAAGGCTGTTGAGGAGCGACCATCTGTATAATTGCTTTGCGCGAGTACCGATATGCCAAATAAAAATGTAATTCTTTATCAAGAGGGGAATCCGACATACCGACACAAACTCAAAGCTACTACACAGTGGTTATAAAGATCTCCGGAAACAAATATAGAAATAAACATAACACAAATCAGTCACAGATAATTCATATCACAAAGGCGGAAATAGATATGAATATAACACATGAAAGTGTACATCAGAGTATTGGTCAAATAAGATCCACAATATCAAAAAGAATAGATACAAGTGCTAGACAAAAGAATAAGTATACATCATAGAGTCTGTATCTCAAATGTATACAACAAAAACTACTAATCTAAGTAGTTAGCCAAAAGTCAGATGATGGTCGGATAAGGAGTCAAGCAGAAGCACCTGTGAAATTTCAGTCTGACCCGAGTATTATTTAATAAGAAAATAATAAACGGATCAGTCTAGCTATAATTACCAGATAAAAATGAGATATAAGAAGAGATATAATAGAAGGACATATGATAACCAAAGATGTCATACTACGAAAGTATACATTAGAAAATCCACAAAAGTCATACAATATCTCAAGAATCTCATAGCATCAAAAGAATGTCATATTCTTTATTTAATTCACCAAGCCACAATAAATGACAAACATATCAATGCCAACTGAAAAAGGTGGTGAAACATAAATTCCAGAAATCATCAAATAGAAATCCAGAAATCACAAAAAAAGGATTGGCCAAGACATTGATGTAGTGCAAATGGTACATCCAATGAATCTAAAAGCAAAGAGATTGATGTAGTACAAACGGTACATCCAATGAATCAAAAAGCCGAGACATCTATGTAGTACAAACGGTACATCCAATGAATCGAAACACAAAACAATTCGAAACATCGACGTAGTACACACGGTACGCCCAATGAATCGAAACATATTAAAAGTACATGGGTTGCCAGCCCATGAAGAAATGAGACGAAGCTCAATAAAATGAGGTACAGTCCTCCATGTGGACAAAGAGACATCGTGCATTGCTAGTCTAAATCACAAAGATGATCGTCATGATCAACGAGAAGTGTCAATTACACTAAGCTAGTAAATATATGAGTTTAGCTTCATGTCCCATAACCACTTGCTTAACTTAAATATTTGCGAACAAACTGTAGATCTCCACTAGAAAATTGTCACAAGAGATTCAATCGAAAAAGTCCAAGAATTAACCGACGAAGTAAACGCAAGCGTTTCATACCACTTGCTTTACTAAGCCGTTTCATTAGATTTCTTATACGAGTGAGGTAAAGGTTGGTGTATACTAGTAGGTTGGAAAAAGGTTTTATAAACGAGTTTGATATTGAAAATATAGTTGAAATCGTTTTGATGAAGAGGTTTTGATATTTAATACTAGTATTGAAACCTTTATGTTTTAAAGTGACAATTTACTAAAAATGATTGTAGAAACAATCAATCATCGAAATTCACATATGAAGACGTGAATCAAATCCAAAGAAATCGATACCAAATCCATCCAAATGGATATTTCCAAAAATGCATAAAAAGAAGTCATCAAAGTCGATAGAAAGTGATAACCACTATTCGGATCCACAAAAATCGATTAAAATAGTGAATCCACTCAAAAATATAAGCAAATAGGCACTATGCACAATTCTAGGCGTTTGAAGGTCCAATCCAGGCGTCTGAAAACTAATCAGACGTCTGGTTTAGAATCCAGACGTCTAGATTTGTTCTCTGGGAATAATCCAGAGAACACCCAGACGTCTGAAACTTCAAGTCAGACGTCTGAGACCTATCCAGACGTCTGATCCTAAATTTCAGACGTCTGGAATTAGTCTCTGCCTTTTTTTATATATTCTGCGTGGTTATATTTTTTCTCTCCAGGTCCAAACCAGACGTCTGGACTTGGTCACCAGACGTCTGGTCACCAGGTCTGGGCAACAATTTGCCTAGGCCAAAGTGGCCAAAACGTATCGGGAGCGATCGGACGAGCAACGACGACTAAGGATTTATGCCTAGTGACAACCCAGCCTTAACGGCTCCTCAATACACCCCGAATATCATTGTCCAAATATTCATCATAGGATTTTCATAAACTTGGACCAAAACACCCAAATTAGGAAAATTCACCAAATCAATTCGAATCAAAAGCAAATGAACATAAATAAGTGTTAGGAATTCATACCCAACAATCAAAGATAGTTATAGACATAGATGTGAGATAAAATCTCACCTTTGAACCCAAATCAATGAAGAAGAAGCTTGAAAGCAAAGGGAGAATCAACCACTCTTCAACACAACCCAAACGAGCTTGAATCTATGCTCAAAAAGAAGAACATTCCCAAAGTTAGGTTTAGGAATTTTCTGAAATCAAAGTGAGAATGAGTTGGAGAAGAAGAAGGAAATGCTTACTAATGGGTTCTCTTTGATTTTGGAGTAAGAACTTAAGCAAGCAAGAGGAACTAGGGCTTGGAGTTTCTAATTCCCATTCTCTTCCACCATTTTTGCTTAAGCTTGAGTGTTAGGAATATGAAATGAAGTAATGAAGAGTTGGAGTGGGTTGGGACTGAGTTAGTAAGTGATTAATGGGTTCATCCCAAACCAAAGCCCTAAGTGAAAAAGTGGCAAAATTTCACTATCTCCAAACATATCGAAGTTTATACTCAAAAACGTCGTAAACGTCATTTTGAACTCAATGGGGGTGGTCACGAGTCCCAATTCGACTGTTTACAAAAAGTAGCTTTTCGGACCAAAATCCGACGAACGATAAAATATTTAAATATAATATTTAAATATAAAATCGATAAATATGCGGGTCGTTACATGTTTTGTCGTAGGCGAAATAGGTAAATTTTATAAAACATCCCTAAATCAATTTCAACCAGTGTATAAAGTCTAATATCCAACACTACATCCAATCAAGTTAATTTTAATAAAATCATATTTTATGTGAATTTTTTGTTTAATTTGTGTAATTAACTAAAAAAAATTAATGTGAATCTTCAATCATGCGAAGTTGAGAAGAGAGCGATAAGAGGAAAAAAGAAGAGTGATACAAATTCAATTCAATAAAAAGGAAAGTTTTATTTAAAGAAAGAAATGCAACGACCCGGAATTTCAGTCATTTAATTTGGAATGTTCAATTGATTTTAAATATTGAAAAGTTAATCTTATAAGTTAAATAAGTTGAATTTAAAATATTGCTGTTTATTGGGTAATTAAATTATTGAATTTAATATTTGGAATTATTTAAATAATTTAATCCTGAATTTAATATGAATAAAAATGATTTTGAAAGTTGATTTAAATTCTTTTTGAATAAGAATAAAACAGTAACTTTTAAGTTAGATTTAAAAGTGATTAAACTGATTTTATTATAATAATTCGTTTTAATTAACGTATAGAAATTACCATCTAGGACACTGTCTCGGATTTCGATGAAACCAGTTCCACCGGTTCCATAATTGTGAATTATAATATGTCATCAAATTTCATGGTGATTGGACACATTATTTGGTCGTGTGAGATCGAAACGCGTAGCGGTTAATTAGAGAAAATTAAATTAATATAATTCGATTTGAAAAGCTAACTTCTATATATGATGAAATTGGAACTCGAGACTAGTCCAATTGCGTTTGGAATAAGGGTATAACTTATAGAACACTAGGAAGCACGCCTCATTTAGGGTTTGGGGTTTTCGGATGTTGAAGCGTGATTTTTTGTAAATTAAATTAATATATATATGTATAATAACCCATGCCCAAACCACTGTCCAACCCATACCTTGCACATGTCAGCAATGTACTGACCATGTTACTTCCATTATTAAATCGTGGTTGATCAGAGATGTTTGCCCTTTTTTTCAATTACAAACGATCGAATCCAACGGCCTATAATCACCGAAGCTACTCGAGATGTTTTTAGGCTTCGACATCAAGTGATGAGTTATGCGTCTGGTCAAATGAAAGAAGATGGACGTCATGATTGAGGTGGTGTGGTTCGAGGTAGCAGCAATTTGGCCACGCTAGTGGCTGGAAGGTGGTTCGGTTTTGGGTCGATTCGGCGGTGGAGGTTGGCACGAGTGGTAGGCAAGTGGAGGCGGCGGTGGCAAGGATCGACATGGTGTGGTTGAGATGGGTTCTGGAATGAACGAAATTGAGTTAAGAGGGAAGGTAATTATATTTAAATTTAAATAGATGTGAATTAAAAGTTAATGATAGTTTAATTAATTCATGCATTCATTAATTCATATTAAACTCATACGAGGTCCAAATTGAACTTGACAAGTTGCATTTTAATCATATTGACAAATACTATGCTATAGAGTTGGATTAGATGGATTTTGAGCTGGGGGGAATTTGGGTAAAAATTGAATATTTGTTCAATTTTAATTCGAACCAAAGCGCTTTGACGAAACTGAAATTAATGTGAGTTAATCTCACGTTTTTGGTTAATCAGAAATGTTATATAGTCAATAAAAATTAATTATTAGATGTATGGATATTTTATTGTTGGTTGTTATTGACCGTTTAGATGAGATACTAGTTTATATTGTTGGTTTGGATATATTCCTTCCCCTGGAGCAGATGAGACCCTATTACGTTCCCGTGTAAGAGTGGATGACCCATTATATACGATCCCGCCTTGAAGCATTTGATTTATAATTTTATTTATTATATATTTTATATGATACGGGGGGCAGGTTCGAGGGATCCAACAGGATTCCTCACACTATTGATTTTATTTTACATATAATTTGACAAATAATATGTTAGATGCCAAAATTAATGTCATGAATGATTTTATTCACTGCCTAGGTAACACCGGGCCTTATTTTTGGTATAAATATTTATTATCCATTTTACATAAAGTAGTATATTTATATGTACATATATTAAAATTTATTTAAAAATACGTGATTTATAAGTGTGATAATTTATAAAAGTGATATTTTACAAATGAAATGAAGATTTGTAAAATCATATTTTTGTTAATAAAAGCATGAATTTTAGACATTGTTTATAAACTAAAGGAAACTATTATTATTTAGTAAATTGGTGAGATAAATCAAATGATGTATTTATTACGAAATGTGGAATGTTGTTAGAAAATAATTGATTTATTTTGGAAAAAGAATGAAAATAGGGATAGATTGGAGATGTTAAATGATATTTATAAATAGAAAGGAGATTATAAAAAAAATTCATAGACATGGAAGCAAAGTTATAAACGGATTGTGATTGATGTTTAAAATGGGATTTATGAATAAGTGAAATTTATAAAGAGATGGAGTTTTGAATGGGTTTCATAATAAAAGGAATTTACGAAAGGAAGTTTTATAAAACAGAAAGAGACCTATAAATATAGTTTTATAAATATGGAAATGAATATGTTGAAATTTAAGTACGGATTTTTTATTAAGGAAATACATTTATGTTGAAAAGTTGTTTATTTTTATTAATGTGGTTTAAAGTGGTTTATCAATATTTTAATGTTTTGAAAAGTTAATTATTTAAATTATCTATATGGTTTGAAATTAATTATAATTATTTATCAATAAAGTTTTGGAAATTAATTATTATTATTATAATGTTTAAGATAAATTATTATTGTTTTATTAAGAATGTTTTGAAATTATTAATTATTATCTATAAGATGTTTGAAGTTAATTACTGTTTACTTAAAATATTTATTATTATATAATAATGTTTTTAAGTAAATGATTAGAATGTATTTATAAATGTTTTTTAGATTTATAAATAGGGTTTACAAACAGATATGGGTTTTATAAGAGAGATGTTATAACATGGTTTGCAAAACTTAAAGGAAGATTATCCACAAGATAAAAGTGTTTTATAAATGGCTTTAGATAGTTGTAAAATAATTTTAGAAATGGATATATAGATTTATAAAAGGAGTTTTATAAATGGTGTTGTGAATTTATAATGGAGTTTATAAATTATTTTAGAATTGTATAAAAAGGAAATCTTACCCAATGTTTGGTGAATATACTTATACCGTTAAGATAGGTATATGGATATATTTTTTCCAAGTATTGAGAAATAAGGATTTGTGGACTTACATATCTTTGTAAAAAGGTTTTTATTCAAGTATTTACAAATTGGATTTAATTAATAAAAGATTAATTAAAAAGAGGCTAGTGGTTGCTTAGGTGCTTAACCAATGTTGGTTTTTCCTATAGAATAAATCCTTGATTTGGATGTGTGTTTGCTGATAGTTAAATAACCAAATGTCGAATTTGGACCTAAAAGTAACTTTGAAAATATCCAGGAGAAACATGTGAGCTATATGGCACAGTCATCTTCGATGATGTTGTATTGTGTGCATAAATCTCGTTTCTTTCTCCTAGGATAAACGATAAGGAAATCCATCCACAATGGTTAGGAGGTGATCTTCGTTCTTATCTTTGACTGTTTAGTTCCTAAAGAACCAGGGTTGAGTTTACTAGAAATTATTGAAAGTTGTTTCGAAGAGATCAGGATTGAATATGTTATCTAAAAACCACTTCGATCCAGCTTAAGCGTTTCGAAGTGAATACATCTTAAAGATGATAGAATTGAAGATGGAGCTCTCAAGCATTTTGTTCGATCCCAGTACAAACTTGTATACATGAATGCTGACATTGCATTGTTGCCTAAAGGGCAGTGTTGGCATTTCAAGTGGAAAGTGCTATATAAAAGGTAAAATGTAGCCACAAGCCTCATCAACCGGGAATGACTAAAACATGGAAGATGCAGTATGGCAAAGTGGGTCGCTCCTAAATAGGGTATGATCATCCCTACCTAGATTCGATATTATCTCTCAAAATTGTATACTTTGGGGCCTATTAACGGAGTGGTGATCATATTCGGTACTATCTAGTAAATGGTAGGCTAGTTCTATGTTAGCAGAGGTCGATAAGTTTGACCTCGGTATTATTTTATCTAGAGACGCACCATGATGGGCAGTGCCCCGGTAGCTCAATCATTGTATGGAATCCATTCTCCAATTAGCGCCCTATGGACTTAGTTGTGCCCAACTATGCTAAAATGTGAGATGCAATCATTTTAGCTATATTCATATTTTACTCTGACCCCTAGACATTATTATAATATAAATGTATTTTCATAGAAAATGTTTTGGTTATCGTAAAGTAAAAACCCGTCTATGTTTATATGTGCCATGGTCTTACGAGATACTTTTGATTTCAAAGGTTTTTTATAACTTTGAAATCCAGTTGGGTGTGTTTTCTCATGCTGGTTTTCCAGACTGATTCGGGTGTAATTTTATTAAAATGCTCGGGTCAGACCAAGCATATTTATAGATTGCTTTGGATGCATTGGAGTTCAGTAGACGAGTTGGTGGTCTTCAAGTCGTATTCACATATACGTTTATTTTCCGCTGCTTTGTTTTTAAAATCAACGGCCAATTTGGGAACAAATTGTTATAATTGTCCAAGCCGATGACTGTGATTTGTTGTTGTACTCTGATGGATGTATGTATATAACAATTTTATTTTGTAAAGATAATTGATATTATATTATATATTGTTCCGCTGCGATTGTGAGATTCTGTGTTGTTTCGGTTTTCTTCTTCTCTTCTTCTTTCTCCTTTCTTTTCCATAACTATCCATCATTTGGTTCAATTTACGTTGGACAAGTGTGGTTTATTGTCAACTTGAATTGTGCGGATTAGTGGGTTGTTACAAGAAACTTTTTCGTTTCTTTCTTTTAAAACATTCCCTTTAATTTTGGTTGTAACAATTAGGTTTTATCCTTCCAATTTTGGCCAATGATTTAATGTCTTATATATAGATAAAAAGTCTATTTTGAATTCATGGATATATTGATGACATGCTGGGTGTAGCCTAATGATAGTATATATAATAACATAATTAATATATATATAGGTTTAGATGTTGGGATTTATGTCTGCCATGTATATATTCATCGTTTATATATACACTAATTGCATCAGTTTGATTGTTTGGTGTAAAACATATATGGATATAAAATATTTCTAAGATACATATTTTAATAAAGTATAGCTTAATTTGATAAAGTCTGACATAAGTTGACTAAGTTGAAGTATTAGATCCAAATTTAAGTTAAAATATCTAAGTTTGATTTAACAGAGTATATTTAAATTTAAATTTAGATGAAGCTCACTAATATTAAAAAAATATCTCTAATTGACTATATATTGTATTATAAAATATATACATACATATTTATATATAATAGTAATAATAAAGCCAAAATAATTTTTAATTAATTGGAAATATACGTACATATTATATTAAAGTGTTTTAATATATTTACATACTAAACATATTTGTCGTAACGATGTTTTACCAACATTCGTTTTGACCCAAAGAAAAGTGTTTAAGTGAATGTTTTCCTTAAAGAATAAAATTAATCATGATTTAAGTATATGTAATATTTTCCAAGTGTTGAAAATAAAGAGATGTGTGAATTACTTATTGTTAAATAAGTATATGGAAATGTTTTCCAATATAGAAAGTTGAAATGGTTTGAAATATATCTTTTTAAAAATAATTTGAAGTGAATATTTGGCAAACGATTTAATTAATAAAAGATTAATAAAAAGGGCCCAGTGATTGTAAATGGTGCTAAATATTTGTTTGTTTGCTTTGATAGTTAGATAACCCACTATCAAATTTGGCCATTTTAGTTCCTCCACTTGATGTGCGAACTATATATGTGTGAGTGAATGTGAAATTCTTGGAAATAAAGTTTCCAAAAAGAACAAAAGGAATTTTAAGTTAAAATACATATGTTAAAAAAGATTTTAATGAATTTTTTGTTTCAAAGTTGATTAAAATTCAAACTAAATATTAAATTATTAGAAATCATATTTTATGTTTAGAAAACTATTTCATATGATCTAAAACATATTCATGGCTGAAACCACAAAATATTGTCCATATATATATAAATTAGTTCTTTATTTAATGATATATAAAGAACATCGTACGTTTTGTTAGTCCGTAAGATGATGGTTTTGATGACAACAACCTTAGAATAGGATTATAAAATACAAATACTAACGTTATAGTTTAGAAATATATGTATATGCAGGATTTGACCATGCAGGTACCAAAAATGAAGACTGTACGGTATAGATATTCAAGATATCAAGAATGAAGACTCATGTGTATCAAGAATATCAAGATTATCAAGAGGTCAAGATTTCAAAAATAAGTAATTTTAATTAGGAATTTTTGTTAAAACTCCTAGAAAATCACTGGCATCTTAAAATCCAATTTATTCGTGGAATGTAATCCACTTCGAGCCCGTTAAAGGGATGGAACCCTGAGTAGGATGAAACCTACGAAAAATCTAGTGGAACATTGTTTTGTATCCGCTAATTTTTATTCAAAATTATTTTACAAAATTATATCTTGTTTTCAAAATGTTTTCAAAACCTTCTTTTTAAAAGAATCAAAAATATCTATCCTAATTTCAAATACTTTTATCCTTAAAATAATCTTTAATTTCAAAATCAAATTATTCTTAGTTTTAAAACTATCTTTAGTAATAATATATTTAACTTTTAATATTTATACATAGATTTAAGTATAAAATTATATATATATTTTTCTCTATATTTACGTATGCATTTTAACTATAGTCGAGTATATTTCTAAAGTTTAAAATAGTTTTTAATATAAGATAAAAGTTATTTTCAAAAGGAAAACAAACAACCAAAAATTCCTTTGGGATGTCGACATGCTCAATATACCCATGTCGACATAGTGTCAGTCAGTTTCAAATTTTAAATTTCAAAAGACGTGTTTATTCGTCATATCTCTTCATGAATGGACATGATTGTTGTTCTTATATAAATAGGGGCGGTTTTCAATGAATTTTTATTCATAATTTTCTGGTATTCACTCCTCTTCTTCTTCCACGTTTCTTTATACATATTCCTACCATTACTCTGCCGAAATCAACATTGAATCTAACTAGATTGTCTCTGATTTGATTCTCTATCACTATCTCAACAAGATCCTCAGTGCTACTCAGAGTTATAGGCTTCTTTGTAATCAATTAAACTAGAAAAGGCGTGATTGCGGCCTCGGAAATCAATCAAGCGATAAAAGGTGTACTTGTAGCCTTGGAAATCAATTGGCTGAACTTGTTGCCCGGAAATCAAGTATCTCTACCCAAAGGATTGTGAATTCGGAGGGTGTACCTCTTTGCCTTGAAATCGAGGGTGTAATTGTACAATTGCTTTTGAAAGGAAATCTATACTTGTGTGCAGGACTAGATGCAGGGTAACTCCGAACCAGTATAAAATCTGGTGTGTTCTTTCCTTTACAGCTTTTACTTTATTTTTGCATCTGTGTTTGATTCTGTGATCATATATGTGTCTTGATATTGCATACATTTGTGTTCAAATTAGCAAAAACTCAAAAAGATTTAATAATTCCTTAAAACACCCTCCCCTTTAGTGTTTATCCTAGCCTTAAAATCCGTAATCTGCGTTTCTCAGATTTGGTATCAGAGCAAGGTTTTCAAAATTTCATAATTTGATTTTTGAAAAATTTTCAAAATTGCTACCAACACTGGTAATGTTACTAACACTAGTATCCGTGTCACTAGTTCATTTTTCAGTCCACTGTCATACCACCTGTGACGACCCGACTTGCAATGACCAGAAAGTCGTTTCATCTTTAAGAAAGAAAGGGATAGAAAAGAGAAAATAAAGAAGAGAAGGAAGAAACAACATCAGAATCTCAACAGCGGAACGAATAAATTATATTAATAACATAATTATTACATAGTATACAACAATTATCAGAGTTACACAGACAATTCATCACATACTAGACAGTTATAAACACCTGTCTAGTTATTACAACTCAAAACACAATACATATATACCAACACAGCGGAACACTCTATATATCTACAACGCAGAAGCCTCCTGCTCCATTGTTCCTCCATAATTCGTCAAAGCAAAACTGAATCCCTTGGCTACTTGTAAAAATTTGAGTACCCAAGAGTTTAAGAAAAACAGGAATAAACTCCGGGTCAGACCTGGGTCTGGTGTGAGTAACAGGTTAAAGTTGCTTAACTTTTGAAAAACCTTTGAAAACAAAAGGTATCACGTAAGACTTACCACACATAAAGATGGAAAAGTTTTTACCAGACGCTAACCAAAACATTTGATAGGAAATTCAGTGATTTTATAATAGGTCTAGGGTTTCAAGTAAATAGAAAATAGCCGACATTGTTACATTCATTAAATTCCAGCTACTAGCCACAAAAGTGGGTAATACAATCAAAACCGATGGCACTTATTGGACTTTGGATTCCATACAATGGCAGGGCTACCAGGGTACCGCGCGTCACAGTACGTGGTCTAGATCAACGTACCGAGGATCACTCGCAATCCCCTGCAACACAAAGCCGAAACCATTCCTTACTGAACAGTTCCGAACAAGACCACCCCGCAGCTGTGATCAGCAACCGCACCACACAACCGAAATAAAAAGGGACATCTAGATAGGGCCAAATCTCGTCCTACTTAGGCATGACCCACTTAGCCTTGCTGCACCTCCCCTGTTTTAGCCATTCCTGGTTGATGAGGCTTGAGGCTACGATTACCTTTATAGAACACATCACTTAGAATGCCCACCGTCCACCCGACGATGTTCTGAAAGCATTCAATCCATACAAGTTCGTTCCGAATTCGAACGAAACCGAAGGCATTATCTCGTTACACTCATTTGGAATTACCCTCAGAGTTAACGACGATAACCCTTGCACTCTGAATCTTCATCTTCACTTGAGATTCACGACCTATTGTTAGTTTGGATCGATATCGTTTTCGGATATCGAAATCTAGAAACCCGATCCCGTTCTCACCGAATCCAAAGCGAATCTTTTAAGGCCAAGTTGTTTTAGATTTTAAAACAATTCAATTCTATTATCTATATACATACGGATAGATAATTCACAACATCACGATAGATAATTCACAACATCACAATAGATAATCAACATTATCATCATAAACAGATAATCCATATCATCATCACCAACAGATAATTCATATTATCACCACAATGCAACCAAACATCCATATCACACAGCATTACTTATCTCATAGTTGGGATTACTAACCATTCAAGGCAACCAATATCATCCATTCATACATAAGCAATGATTTAATGATCACACAATCCATAATAAATTTAAACTGAATTAAATTAATTACTTTATATCTAATTAATTTAAAATGAATTAAATTAATTACTTCATCATTATAATCCTGCTTAACTTAAGCATTAATTAATTACAAATCTATTAATTAATCACCATCTCATCATTCATTTCAATTAATCATTCCTGATTAACAATTTTCTAATTACAATAAGTAATTAGCCTTTAAATTAATTACACAAGTTAATTATACTTAACCCTTTACAATAATTAACTTTTTATTACTTAATCAATTAATTAACTAAAATTAATTACATTAATCCTACATTAATTAATTACTTCATTTATTAATTATTCCTTGATTAATCAATTCTAAATTTACATCATTATTTTTATTAATTAATGATTTCTAATTTCATTTTTATTTAATCTCTCTATTTAAATTAATTGCATTAATTAATTAATTTTCAATTAAACCGTATATATTAATCACCCTTGATTAATATCATCCAGTAATTAATTACCCTTAATTAATTATCTCAATTAATCCTTTGATTAATTACAAAGTAATTTAATCAAAATCGCTTCCATTATTAAAACATCTTTAATTACATCCAGTAATTATCAATTAATTACTTCCCTAAGTAATTACAATTCCATTAATTACATTAAGTAATTATTATCAATTCATCAAGTGTTTAAATTAGTTAAGTTAATTAACTTAATTAATTAATCTAAACTAATCACATTAACCCAATTAATTATATTAAGTAATTAATTCATTAATTACTTCTATTAAGTAATTAAACTTTAATAATTTCATAAATGATTATCATTAATAATTAATCTAATTAATTATTAAAATTAATTACATTAATTAATTTTTAAATAATCTTAAGTTAATGACCTTCATTAATTATTCTTTAATTTCTTTCTTAAGTAATTAACTTACATTAATCGTTATTAATTACAAATTAGTTAATATTTAATTATCAATTAATTAATCTCCAATTATTTAATTAATTAAGTGTTAACTGCAACTTAATTAATCCTTAATTACTTGATTAATTAATCTTTAATCATTAATTAAAATATAATTCATAATCCTAAATTACATATTAATTAATCTTAAGTCTTAATTAATGAATTTAAAAAATCTTAATTACTTAATTAATCATCCATATCATTAATTAATTAAATAATTAATTATCTAACCTAATAATTTAATGAATCCAAATCATTAAATTCTAATTTAATTTAAGAAAACATTTATTACCTAAACAAAACATTTAAAAAAAATGTTTTCAAGTTCACTATAAATCCCATTTTAAATTTCATTTAAATTTAATATTTTAAAATGAATACAAATTTATCTAAAAAAAAGATTGAAAAAAACAATTCAAAATCTTTTTATCTCATATGTTAAAGAAATATCCATTTTATAAAGGAGCTTTAAGAATTTAAAACCAAATTCAATTTAAATTCAAATCAAATTTATAAATACACGTTTACAACAAAATTGTTTAAATCATTTTAAATTTAAAAATTTCCATTTATTTCAAACTAGACTACATATTAAATTTGATTCCAAATTACTTGGATTCAAAACTTACTTACATTTTATACTTCATTTTAAATTTCACATCTTAACCATTTTTTAAAAAAATTGGTTAAAAAATTCAAATTTAAAACTTTATTTATATTAAAAACTGAAATTCAACTCTAATTCCGGATTTTAAATAGATTTAAACTTATTTAAAATTTCTACTTTACAATCTAAACTTTCAGTTTAAATTCAAAACCAATACTTAAACACATAAATTTTTTTAAAACAAAATCTAAATTTAAAAACTTAAATTATTTCAAATCAAAAATTCAAACTCTTGAATTCAGATTCAAACACGGGATTTAAACTTATTCTAAATTTACATTTTAACTTTATTTTTATTTTTTAATTTTTTTTATTCAAACAGTACAGGTTTAGTTGTTACAACCTGTAACCAAAATTATACTCGAGCTAAGCCTAAAATGCCTTCGAGTTCAAACCTAATTTCCTTCGAGTTAAAACTCGAATCACCCGAGACAAACACGAGTAAACAAAATCCTACAACACCCCCTTCTAATCCACATTGATCATCAAAAACCAGTGCATCGTGCACATGCACGGTGCCGCCGACCAACTCCTGTCGACACCACACCTTCGAACAGAACGACAATCCTCCTATCACCAGAATCCGATCACCACAACATCCATCTAACCCTGAAATCGAAATCAAGATTTACCCCAAACCTGGAACCAGAAAACAGAAACTCCCCATCAAAACTTGTCAACGCCTTGAAGCTCCGACCACCGTTGCCACTAAATCTCCGACGAAGTCCTTGACTACCCACCATCTTCTATATCCTAAAACCCCAAGCAACTCGATCATCTACAAATGCCGAAGTGGTCGATTTTATCTAACCCAGTAAAACTAGGGTTCTAATCTTCAAATCACCACCATCATCACCAAAATGAAATGCACCAAAATCTGATAATTTTCCCATCTTCCATGATAACTCCTTCACCTCCAGGAGCAAACTCGGCACCTCTAACCATCTGTGGCAACAAAGATGCCCCAAAATACACAATACAGTCAATATAAAACTGCACTCTGGTTTTAACACTAAAAATTATAATCTTGCTTTTAAAAATCATGATTTTGTATTATGATTTGATTTATAACCCTGAAACATCGAATCAAGGTACTTGAATTTTCACAAATTTAATGTTTGATCATCTATTTATAAATTTCAGAGATGATGCAGAGTTGTTTAACTTAAGTAAAATTTTCAAACTATAGTTTATGATGAAATAAACGTAAATTGTTTCAGCCTTAAATCTAAACCAAGATTTAATCAAGAGATTATGATTTTCTTCTTTTAAATCAAACAGAGGCTTGAAATTGAGGAAACAGAGAAGTAACAGGTAAACAAGCATGCACACATATATATTCATGTATATAAATATTCATTGCAAATTTCATAAAATATATTCATTTCAAATTAAAAAAAACATGCAATCAACTTTTACCTACTTAAATTTTTAAAAGTGGAGTTACTCGCCTTATCAGAAGATAGAGCACCAGATTTGAAAAACCCCTTGAATCTTTAAAACTGAATTGCCTCATGCTTTTAAAAAATTGAGTTGTTTGATGCTTTTAAAACTTTAAACTTGAATATTGCTTTAAAATGCTTCTAGCTTGATTTCCAGATTTTGAAGAAATGAATGCATGCTACAGATTTTTGGAGAATGCAGTTTGCTTGTTTTTAAAAAAAAACAGATTGAAATTGCAGGTTTGCTTTAGAATTGAATAAAATGCAAATTTGCATGCTAATGTTACAAGGATTTTGATATGCATTTTTGAAGAGTGATTTGCAACTTGTTTAGAAACTGAGTTGCATGTAGAAAATGTTACAGATTTGCATTTTGATATGAGGATGATTACAGATTTTTAATTTGAAATGAGGATTGATGTTTTTCAGCTGAAAATTTCTTAGTTTTGGAATTGAAAATAAGAAAAAGAATAGGAAAGGAATAAGGTAGGTGTATATAAACTAAATTCATGATAAATTAATAATCAAAGAAAATAAAATATGACACTTGTCTTAAATATTTACATTTGTCATCTTAAGATGATTATTAGTTTACATTTGTTACATTAGTTACATATTTTAACTACACTTGTCCTAAGAGTAATTAGTATTTATTATTAAAGTGTTAATAAAAGCTTTTTACAAAATTAATTAGTTTTTAATACTTAGTTATATATATAGATAATTTTTTTAAGGAAATAAAACCATTTATATTCAAAAATAAAAACAATACATTACTTTGTTATTTGAAAAAAACAATTTAGATAATTTAAATAAAATTTATAAAAGAGATTGTAAATTAATTATTATTTATATGAATAAATGTTTCATATTTAATTGTATTTTAAACTTTCATAGCTAATTTACAAATCATATTTATTAAACAATATTTAAAAAGAAAATAAAACAAATCTTATTATTAATCTTACTTAAATTTAAGCTAAAATCCTTTTTAAAAAATTAAACATATATTTTATGAATTTTAAAACCATATAGTTCTTTATTAAATAGCTTTGAAAAGCTTAACATTAAATAAATCATAATTTCCCAATTACCAAAATATTGGAATTAGAAAATATGTTATATTAATTAAATTTAAAACCAAACTCATCCATTTAAAATATATACACACATTATAAATAGAAAACAATTTATTAGCTTATTAAAAGATAAATTCGCTAATTAAATATTTATTAAAGTAAGATTATTAGATCAATTCACATTTATTATAAAATTTATCAAAACAATTTAATTTTTAATACAGATTATTAAATTGATATTGCCAAGAATTCCGGAATACCACATTCCTTCCACTTAAAAGAATTTCGTCCCCGAAATTTAAAACAAAGGTAATTTAATATCTCATTAAAGATTTAAATTTAAAACACAGCATATATTAATCATATGCTAACAACCAAAGAAACTAATTCACAGAATCAAAAATCTAACTATCCAGAAAAATTTCTAGATAGAACTTCCTCGAGTTACTCCGATATAAATATCGAGATACTCGCTCTATAGAATTCAAACAATCAATACTGCTAAGCCATAGAGTTCTTATTCATATAAATCTATAAAACTAGCAGGATATCAGACTACAGACGAGTCTGAATGAGCAACTAAACCTCCTGAACTGCTGGATCCAAAACTAGAGATAGATTATACACGTACGGCCCCAGAGATACGTGAAACATACTGAATCCCAGTAATCCAAACTAGAAATTCAACTCTGAAGACCAAAGCACTTGTCTTACCAAAACACAGAAGAAACCCAAAACACCTCGGAGCTAGCTTCCCAAACTTACCAAAACTTATAGCTCCTTGGATCGGAGAAATCTTAACCATAACCAAATCTCTGATTCCAGAATCCAAATTCCTTCGTCTCTTATCCTCAAAATTCTTCGAGCGATCCTGGGCTACCAACATCCTTCCTGATCAGCTCATCCCTCGCTGATGCCTCTCGAAACAAACTAGACCAAAACAAATCAACACAATGATCTCCTTAAGATCAATCCAAAACAAGAACAAACTCAACTCCTCAAACATCAAAAGACAGAACAAACTTCTCCTATTCGAAAAAGACAAAACAGATGCACTTCCAAACTGCTTCCGCTGCATAACTCTAATTCGAAGTAGAAGAAAATGCTGATGAAGAACACGAGCACAAACTAGACAACACACCCCAAAAATATGGTTCAACACATCCCAAACTAGACACACTTCCTTACTCTTGTTCCAAAGAACATCCTTAGACACATCCATAATCGCTGCATCTCATCATACAGCTACTACTTCCTGAGGTATCAAGATACCATTAATCACATCTGCCAAACTGACAGATCAAAACTTTACTCTTCCAACTTTAAAGATAGGCTCTGAACCTTAACAGGTTCCTTCAGAGATCGATGAATTCCCTACACCAAGTAAAGCTCACTCGAGATGGTACTAGGACTACAGCCTCGACAGATCCACTTCCAACCTCATCACTCAAACTCCAACCATTGGTAGTTGTGTTACACACACCACTACCTCATCTACCTTTATAACTTATATTGGAACACCCGAACAGGTAACCCAACATATAGGTAGAAATAATTATATATATATATATATATTAAAAATACAAATACGCTCTCTCAAGATAGACACCACTCCAGAGTCTAGGTATTCGCTCAACCTAGCGCTCTAATACCAAATGTGATGACCCGACTTTCAATGACCAGAAAGTCGTTTCATCTTTAAAAAAGAAAGGGATAGAAAAGAGAAAATAAAGAAGAGAAAGAAGAAACAACATCAGAATCTCAATAGCGGAACAAATAAATTATATTAATAACATAAATATTACATAGCATACAACAATTATCAGAGTTACACAGACAATTCATCACATATTAGACAGTTATAAACACCTGTCTAGTTATTACAACTCAAAACACAATACAGATAAACCACTCAGAGATACCAACATAGTGGAACACTATATATATCTACAACGCAGAAGCCTCCTACTCCATTGTTCCTCCATAATTCGTCAAAGCAAACCTGAATCCCTTGGCTACTCGTAAAAATTTGAGTACCCAAGAGTTTAAGAAAAACAGAAATAAACTCCGGGTCAGACATGGGTCTAGTGTGAGTAACATGTTAAAGTTGCTTAACTTTTGAAAAATCTTTGAAAACAAAAGGTATCACGTAAGACTTCCCACACACAAACATGGAAAAGTTTTTTCCTTACGCTAACCAAAACATTTGATAGGAAATTCTGTGATATTATAATAGGTCTGGAGTTTTAAAGTAAATAGAAAATAGCCGAAATTGTTACATTCATTAAATTCCAGCTACTAGCCATAAAAGTGGGTAATACAATCAAAACTGAGGGCACTTATTGGATTTTGGATTCCATACAATGGTAGGGCTACCGGGGTACCGCCTGTCACAGTACGTGGCCTAGATCAACGTACCGAGGATCACTCCCAATCCCCTGCAACACAAAGCCGGAACTATTCCTTACTGAAAAGTTCCGAACAAGACCATCCCGCAGTTGTTATCAGCAACCGCACCGCACAGCCGAAATAAAAAAGGGACATCTAGACAGGGGAAAATCTCGTCCTACTTGGGCATGACCCACTTAGCCTTACTGCACCTCCCATGTTTTAGCCATTCCCGGTTGATGAGGCTTGAGGCTACGATGACCTTTACAGAACACATCACTTAGAATGCCCACCGTCCACTTGACGATGTTCTGAAAGCATTCAATCCATACAAGTTCGTTCTGGGTTCGAACGAAACCGAAGGCATTATCTCGTTACACTCAATTTGGGATTACCCTCCGAGTTAACGACGATAACCCTTGCACTCTGAATCTTCATCTTCACTTAAGATTCATGACTTATCGTTAGTTTGGATCGATGTGGTTTTCGGATATCCAAATCTGGAAACCCGATCCCGATCTCACCGAATCCAAAGCGAATCTTTTAAGGCCAAGTTGTTTTAGAGTTTAAAATAATTTAATTCTATTATCTATATACACACAGATAGATAATTCGCAACATCGTAATAGATAATCAACATTATCATCATAAACAGATAATCCATATCATCATCACCAACAGGCAATTCATATTATCATCACATTACAACCAAGCATCCATATCACACAGCATTACTTATCTCATAGCTGGGATTACAAACCATTCAAGGCAACCAATATCATCCATTCATACATAAGCAATGATTTAATGATCACAACATCCATAATAAATTTAAAGTGAATTGAATTAATTACTTTATCTCTAATTAATTTAAAATGAATTAAATTAATTACTTCACCATTATAATCCTGCTAAACTTAACCATTAATTAATTACAAATCAATTAATTAATCACCATCTCATCATTCATTTCAATTAATCATTCCTGATTAACAATTTTCTAATTACAATAAGTAATTAGCCTTTAAATTAATTACACAAGTTAATTATACTTAACCCTTTACAATAATTAACTTTTAATTACTTAATCAATTAATTAACTAAAATTAATTACATTAATCCTATATTAATTAATTACTTCATTTATTAATTATTCCTTGATTAATCAATTCTAAATTTACATCATTAATTTTATTAATTAATGACTTCTAATTTCATTTTTAATTAATCTCTCCATTTAAATAAATTACATTAAGTAATTAATCTTCAATTAAACTACATATATTAATCACCTCTGATTAATATCATCCAGCAATTAACTACCCTTAATAACTTCATTTCATAAATTAATTACCCATAATTAATTATCTCAATTAATCCTTTGATTAATTACAAAGTAATTTAATCCAAGTCACTTCCATTATTAAAACATCTTTAATTACATCCAATAATTGTCAGTTAATTACTTCCCTAAGTAATTACAATTCCATTAATTACATTAAGTAATTATTATCAAATCATCAAGTGTTTAAATTAATTAAGTTAATTAATTAATCTAAACTTCAGACGACCGCCCATGACTCCCGCACTAAACAAGGAAGTAGTGCGCTGAAAGGTGTGCCAGGCAACCATGGACGATAGTCAGGGTAAGGTAGAACAGCAAATCCTATCGTACTACTCACAGCGCAGGGATAAAATACAATAAAGAAGTATATATATAGTGAAGCTTCACCAAATAGAATCTCATCAATACACTTCAAAACAGTTTGATACAAACATCAGAACAGTCAATACATCAAGCCTCACTACATAACACTCAGAGAATCATACAAGTAGCGGAACATCCAGTACATATAGTAAGAAAACAATATGTAAAAGCCTCCAGCTCGTCTTCGTCATCAACAACATCGGTCACTAAGAACAGCACCTGTCACCTGCTACCTAGTCTGCCCACCCCAATACGGATGAACAGCCCAAGGTAATAAGAGTTGAACATAAAACCTTGAGTCAGACAACTGTCTTAGTGAGCGGTAAATTAACTAACAACATACCAAAAGAGCATAAAGGAAAAAGGAATAGGAATCCAACCCCCCCCCCCCCCCCCACTCCACCGCTTTCTACAGTGATAGCCCCCAGACACACTAAGAAGAGTCAAGCATACCAAAGCAGACAATTAAAGTAAAGCAATTATCACTCGAGTCAAGGTCGGTGTTTTCCAAATACAAACCCCCAAGGCCTGAACCAAGATCAGATAAGCACCCAGAAAACATCGCTCTTGAGACCGAATGACGATACAACCAAACATCCATGACTTTGGCTATCACTGTTATCATTGCTTCGATACCACCGTTAATTGAATGACCGGTACATTCTTTCAGCCGTAAGTCAAGGACTAATGGTAACCCCGGTTCTAGACATAACTCCGCACGTCGTCGCAGCCCGTGCCTAGGACTATCGAATCTGCCCAGAGTACTCGACCACCTATCTGTAGTCTTTTAGGAATCTGCCCAGATACTCGACCACCTACCTGTAGTCTTTGGGGCGTTCCTATGTACTCTTGCTTTGAGTTTACTAGAACCTTCAATAACGATGAAATCCAAGCCTTCTAGTCATCCTCCTCGACGACTATTCTCAAACTAGCCCAAGCTGCCTCTCGAGCCCACCATTATCAACGAACTCGAACGATATCACCGAGTTATCAACATGCTTGGGATGATCCCGTCTGGATTAAACCAAGGCTATCTCACATCATGCCTTCATCGCATCATAGCAAAGTCCCATCTCAACATCATCCTCAAATCTATCCATGTGAGCTTTATCATCCGCTTCATATGCCACAAGCAGCTTTCCTTATTCAAGAACCTTTCCACTTAGCTTTTGAATCATCTTCGACCAACTTGTCCAAATCAAGTCATAAATCAACTAATTCATAACAATCAATCAAATCAATCATTAATCCAAGTAATCAAGCATTCAAACAAGATCTAATAAGCAATTATAACAAGAATGGCAATTTGGTAAATAAAGAGTCCAAATCTAACAAGCATGTATAATGAGCAATATCTCTACAACTTGATAAATGAACTTACATAAGTTAACATGTAGTAAAATGGACATCAAAACTTCATAAACAGTGGATCTATATGCAGACTTAAGGAAAATGCAAGAAATCACTATCTTTAACACACAAACAACCCACCGATCCAAAATACTCCTTTGGGTCCGTGTGAGAGATAACTACCACTCACCGAATCACCTAAACACCTCAAAAGCTACCAACTTCAGATCTGGACAGCAAAGGATCTAGCTCGATCTGACAAAATTCTGCTTCAACGGTGAAATCTCTCTTCGTTGGATGTAGACCTTCAACTTTGGCCCTTGGATCTTTGATCTAGATCTTCGATCTTGGATGGATGTAAGCACTAGATTAGAGTGGAGAAAAGAAGTGAAGAAGTGTTGTAGTCGAGCTCTCAAAATGGCAGCACTTCGTCGCTTCAAAATCCGGATCCCAAAAATGAAGATAGGCACTTCTATTTATAGGCTGGAAATCCCTTAAGTCGGCCATCCCCTTAAGTCGTCCACGACCTAACCCTTGCCGACCTAACGACCTACGACTCAAGACACCCCACGACCTACCGACTCAAGCCTCTACATGAATCAACGACCTAACTCAAACGCGGCTTAACGACTTAACTATAATGTCGACCTACCGGCTTAACCAGATGCCGACCTAACGACTCATCTCACACTGCCGACCTAACGACTCAACTACATAGCCGACCTAACTACCTAACCATACAGCCGACCTAACGACCTAATGATATGACCGACCTAACACTACTAAGCCTCTAGTTCCCTTAAGTCGGTGACCTTCCTAGGTCGGTCCATACTTAAGTCGCTTCTAACTACTGGGTCGTTAACTCGTTCAACCGACTTATCCCTAGGTCATTCACTCCCTTAAGTCGGCAACTCTTAAGTCGGCCAACTACTAAGTCGGCTACCTCCTTAACTCGGCCACACTTCTCTAAGTCGCTCCAATCTACTCTGGACGACTTAAATTCTAGACGACATAACCAATACTAACGACCTAGTGGCAACTATTCTACGATTTATCGACACGTAAAATACAGGTCGTTACAAAACTAATCACATTAACCCAATTAATTACATTATGTAATTAATTCATTAATTACTTCTATTAAGTAATTAAACTTTAACAATTTCATAAATGATTATCATTAATTAATTAATCTAATTGATTATTAAAATTAATTACACGAATTAATTATCAAATAATCTTAAGTTAATGACCTTCATTAATTATTCTTTAATTTCTTTCTTAAGTAATTAACTTATATTAATCATTATTAATTACAAATTAGTTAATATTTAATTACCAATTAATTAATCTTCAATTATTTAATTAATTAAGTGTTAACTGCAACTTAATTAATCCTTAATTACTTGATTAATTAATCTTTAATCATTAATTAAAATATAATTAATAATCCTTAATTACATATTAATTAACCTTAATTAATTAATCTTAAGTCTTAATTAATCAATTTAAAAAATCTTAATTACTTAATTAATCATCCATATCGTTAATTAATTAAATAATTAATTATCCAACTTAATATTTTAATGAATCCAAATCATTAAATTCTAATTTAAATTAAGAAAACATTTATAGCTTAATCAAAACATTTAAAAACAATTTATTTTCAAATTTATTTTAAATCCCATTTTAAATTTCATTTAAATTTAAGATTTTAAAATGAATACAAATTTATCTAAACAAAGTTTAAAAAACAATTCAAAATCTTTTTATCTCACATGTTAAAGAAATATCCATTTTATAAAGGAGTTTTAAGAATTTAAAACCGAATTCAATTTAAGTTCAAATCAAATTTAAAAATACACTTTTACAACAAAATTGTTTAAATCATTTTAAAATTAAAAATTTCCATTTATTTCAAACTGGATTACATATTAAATTTGATTCCAAATTACTTGGATTCAAAACTTACTTACATTTTATACTTCATTTTAAATTTCAAATCTTAACCATTTTTTTAAAAAGTAGTTAAACAATTCAAATTTAAAACTTTATTTATATTAAAAACTGAAATTCAACTCTAATTCCAGATTTTAAAACTAGATTTAAACTTATTAAAATTTCTATTTTACAATCTGAACTTTCAATTTAAATTCAAAACCAATACTTAAATAATTATATTTTTTAAAACCAAATTTAAATTCAAAAACTTAAATTATTTCAAATCTAAAATTCAAACTCTTGAATTCAGATTCAAACACAGGTTTTAAACTTATTCTAAATTTCAGTTTACATTTTAACTTTTTTTTTTAAATTTTTTTTCAAACAGTACAGGTTTAGTTCTTAAAACCTGTAACCAAAATTATACTCGAGCCAAGCCTAAAATGTCTTTGAGTTCAAACCTAATTTCCTTCGGGTTAAAACTTGAATCACCCGAGACAAAAACGAGTAAATAAAATCATGTAACACCCCCTTCTAATCCACATTGATCATCAAAAACCAGTGCACCGTGCGCATGCATGGTGCCGCCGACTAACTCTTGTCAACACCACACCTTCGAGCAGAACGACGATCCTCCTATCACCAGAATCCGGTCACCACAACATCCATCCAACCCTGAAATTGAAATCAAGCTTTACCCCAAACCTGGAACCAGAAAACGGGAAACTCCCCATCAAAACTGTCAACGCCTCGCCATTGAAGCTTCGACCACCGTTGTCTCTAAAACTACGGCGAAGACCTCGACAACCCGCCATCTTCTATATCCTAAAACCCCAAGCAATTCGATCATCTACAAATGCCGAAGTGATCGATTTTATCTAACCTAGTAAAACTAGGGTTCTAATCTTCAAATCACCACCATCATCACCCAAATGAAATGCACCAAAATCTGATAATTTTCCCATCATCCGTGATAACTCCTCCACCTCCAGGAGTAGACTCGGCACCTCTAACCATTTGTAGCAACAGAGATGCCCCAAAATACACAATACAGTCAATATAAAACTACACTCTAGTTTTAACACTAAAAATTATAATCTTGCTTTTAAAAATCATGATTTTGTATTTTGATTTGATTTTTAACTCTGAAACATCGAATCATGGTACTTGAATTTTCACAAATTTAATGTTTGATCATCTATTTATAAATTTCAGAGATGATGCAGAGTTGTTTAACTTAAGTAAACTTTTCAAACTATAGTTTATGATGAAATAAACATAAATTGTTTCAGCCTTAAATCTAAACCAAGATTTAATCAAGAGATTATGTTTATCTTCTTTTAAATCAAACAAAGGCTTGAAATTGAGGAAACAGAAAAGTAACAGGTAAACAAGCATGCACACATATATATTCATGTATATAAATATTCATTGCAAATTTCATAAAATATATTCATTTCAAATTAAAAAAACATGCAATCAACTTTTACTTACTCAAATTTTTAAAAGTGGAGTTACTCACCTATCAGAAGACAGAGCACCAGATTTGAAAAACCCCTTGAATCTTTAAAACTAAATTGCCTCATGCTTTTAAAAACTTGAGTTGTTTGATGCTTTTAAAACTTTAAACTTGAATGTTTCTTTAAAAAGCTTCCAGCTTGATTTCCAGATTTTGAAGAAATGAATGCAGGCTATGGATTTTTGGAGAATGCAGTTTCCTTGTTTTTTTAAAACAGATGCTAATGTTACAGGGATTTTGATATGCATTTTTGAAAAGTGATTTGCAACTTGTTTAGAAACTGAGTTGCATGCAGAAAATGTTACAGATTTGCATTTTGATATGAAGATGATTACATATTTTTAATTTGAAATAAGGATTGTTTTTAGACTGGAATGTTTTTCAGCTGAAAATTTCTTAGTTTTGGAATTGAAAACAAGAAAAAGAATAAGAAAGGAAGAAGGTAAGTGTATATAAACTAAATTCATGATAAATTAAAAATCAAAGAAAATAAAATTTGACACTTGTCTTAAATATTTACATTTGTCATCTTAAGATGATTATTAGTTTACATTTGTTGCATTAGTTACATATTTTAACTACACTTGTCCTAAGAGTAATTAGTATTTATTATTAAAGTGTTAATAACAAAATTAATTAGTTTTTAATACTTAGTTATATATATATAGATAATTTTTTTAAGGAAATAAAACCATTTATATTCAAAAATAAAAACAATACATTACTTTATTATTTGAAAAAAACAATTTAGATAATTTAAATAAAATTTATAAAAGAGATTGTAAATTAATTATTATTTATATGAACAAATGTTTCATATTTAATTGTATTTTAAACTTTCATAGCTAATTTACAAATCATATTTATTAAACAATATTTAAAAAGAAAATAAAACAAATCTTATTATTAATCTTATTTAAATTTAAGCTAAAATCCTTTTTAAACAATTAAACATATATTTTATGAATTTTAAAACCATATAGTTCTTTATTAAATAGCTTTGAAAAGCTTAACATTAAATAAATCATAATTTCCCAATTACCAAAATATTGGAATTAGAAAATATGCTATACTAATTAAATTTAAAACCAAACTCATCCATTTAAAATATAAATACACATTATAAATAGAAAATAATTTATTAGCTTATTAAAAGATAAATTCACTAATTAAATATTTATTAAAGTAAGATTATTAGATGAATTCAAATTTATTATAAAAATTATCAAAACAATTTAATTTTTAATACAGATTATTAAATTGATATTGCCAAAAATTCCGGGATATCACATTCCTTCCCCCTTAAAAGGATTTCATTCTCGAAATTTAAAACAAAGGTAATTTAATAATCTCATTAAAGATATAAATTTAAAACACAACATATATTAATCATATGCTAACAACCAAAGCAACCAATTCACACATTCAAACAAATCTAACTATCCAGAAAAAATTCTAGATAGAACTTCCTCGAGTTACTCCGGTATAAGTATCGAGATACTCGCTCAATAGAGTTCAAACGATCAATACTACTAAGCCACAGAGCTCTTATTCATCTAAATCTACAAAACTAAACAGGATATCGGACTACAGATGAGTCTGTCTGAACAACCAAACCTCCTGAACTGCTGGTTGCAAAACCAGAGATAGATTATACACGTACCGCCTCAGAGATACGTGAAACATACTGAATCCTGTAATCCAACTAGCAATTCAACTCTGAAGACCAAAGCACTTATCTTACCAAAACACAGAAGAAACCCAAAACACCTCGGAGCTAGCTTCCCAGACTTACCAAAACTTATAGCTCATTGGATCGAAGAAATCTTAACCATAACCAAATCTCCGATTCCAGAATCCAAATTCCTTCATATCTTATCCTCAAAATTCTTTGAATGGTCATGGGCTACCAACATCCTTCCTGATCAGCTCATCCCTTGCTGATGCCTCTCGAAACAAACTAGACCAAAACAACCCAACATAATAATCTCCTCAAGATCAATCCGAAACCAAGAACAAACTCTACTCTTCAAACATCAAAAGACATAACAAACTTCTCCTATCCGGAAAAGACAAAACATATGCACTTGCAAACTGCTTCTGCTGCACAACTCTGATCCGAAGTAGAAGAAAATGTTGATGAAGAACACGAGCACAAACTAGACAACACATCCCAGAAATATGGTTCAACAGATCCATAAAGAAAACTCAAAAATTCCTCTGAAACCTGAGTTGCTTCACCAAACTCCATCTAAAGGAACCATCCTTCTACTAACTGAACCACCGGTACCAATCCTGGAATCCAAATCGATAAGGAAACTTCAATCTCCAGATGCGGACAAAGCTCTGACTTCCCTGAAAACATCCGGACAATCTCCAACAACCCAAGAGAACTCTCAACTATCACAAGTCACTTTTGCGATCAACCCAGCCTGATATCCAAAGAAACTGCTCTCTCTCTTCCAATCAAAACAGCTTACGCTGGCCTAGCCAATTCATCGAAGAAATGGATTTACACCGCTGCTTCTGAACTCCACCTTCAGAAAAACTACTCAGCCAGAAAACTTCCTTGCCGGCACACAGAATACTCTAAGCTGCACTGCTACCACCAATGCCAAAGAATTCCAAATCCAAAGCTCTTCGAGAAACTCGGACCCCAAAGCCAATATAAACATCCTGCTGGACCCAAATACAATACCGAAACAGACACACTTCCTAACTCTTGTTCCAAAGAACATCCTTAGACACATCCATAATCACTGCATCTCATCACGCAGCTACTACTTCCAGAGGTATCAAGATACCATCACTCACATCTACCAAATTGATAGATCTAAACTTTACTCTTCCAACTTCAAAGATAGACTCTGAACCTTAATAGGTTCCTTCAGAGATCGATGAAATCCCTACACCAAGAAAATCTCACTCGAGACGGTATTAGGTCTACAGTCTCGATAGATCCACTTCCAACCTCATCACTCAAACTCCAACCATTGGTAGTTTTGTTACACACACCACTACCTCATCTACCTTTATAACTTATATTGGAAAACCCGAACAGGTAGCCCAACATATAGGTAGAAATAATTATATATATATATATATATATATATATATATATTAGAAATACAAATACGCTCTCTCAAGATAGACACCACTCCAGAGTCTAGGTATTCGCTCATATACTAGACAGTTATAAACACATGTCTAGTTATTACAACTCAAAACACAATACAGATAAACCACTCATATATATCAACACAGCGGAACACTATATATATCTACAACGCGGAAGCCTCCTGCTCCATTGTTCATCCACAATTCGTCAAAGCAAACCTGAATCACTTGACTACTCATAAAAATTTGAGTACCCAAGAGTTTAAGAAAAACAGAAATAAACTCGGGTCAGACATGGGTCTGGTGTGAGTAACAGGTTAAAGTTGCTTAACTTTTGAAAAACCTTTGAAAACAAAAGGTATCACGTAAGACTTCCCACACATAAACAAGGAAATGTTTTTACCTTACACTTACCAAAACATTTGATAGGAAATTCGGTGACATTATAATAGATATAGGGTTTTCAAGTAAATAGAAAATAGCCGAAATTGTTACATTCATTAAATTCCAGCTACTAGCCACAAAAGTGGGTAATACAATCAAAACCGATGGCACTTATTGGATTTTGGATTCCATACAATGTCAAGACTACCGGGGTACCGCCCGTCACAGTACGTGGCCTAGATCAACGTACCGAGGATCACTCCCAATCCCCTGCAACACAAAGCCGGAACCTTTCCTTACTAAAAAGTTTCGAACAAGACCACCCCACAGTTGTGATCAGCAACCGCACCACACAGCAGAAATAAAAAGGGACATCTAGACAGGGGCAAATCTCGTCCTACTTGGGCATGACCCACATAGCCTTGCTGAACCTCCCCTGTTTTAGCCATTCCCGGTTGATGAGGCTTGAGGCTACGATTACCTTTATAGAACACATCATTTAGAATGCCCACCGTCCACCTAACGATGTTCTGAAAACATTCAATCCATACAAGTTCGTTCCGGGTTCGAATGAAACCGAAGGCATTATCTCGTTGCACTCATTTTGGAATCACCCTCAAAGTTAACGACGGTAACCCTTGCACTCTGAATCTTCATCTTCACTTGAGATTCACGACCTATCGTTAGTTTGGATCGATGTCGTTTTCAGATATCCAAATCTAGAAACCCGATCCCCGTCTCACCGATTCCAAAGCGAATCTTTTAAGGCCTTGTTGTTATAGATTTTAAAACAATTTAATTCTATTATCTATATATATACAGATAGATAATTCACAACATCACAATAGATAATCAACATTATCATCATAAACAGATAACCCATATCATCATCACCAATAGATAATTCATATTATCATCACAATGCAACCAAGCATCCATATCACACAGCATTACTTATCTCATAGCTGGGATTACAAACCATTCAAGGCAACAAATATCATCCATTCATACATAAGCAACGATTTAATGATCAAACCATCCATAATTAATTTAAAGTGAATTAAATTAATTACTTTATCTCTAATTAATTTAAAATGAATTAAATTAATTACTTTATCATTATAATCCTGCTTAACTTAACCGTTAATTAATTATAAATCAATTAATTAATCACCCTCTCATCATTCATTTTAATTAATCATTCCTGATTAACAATTTTCTAATTACAATAAGTAATTAGCCTTTAAATTAATTACACAAGTTAACTATACTTAACCCTTTACAATAATTTAATTTTAATTACTTAATCAATTAATTAACTAAAATTAATTACATTAATCCTATATTAATTAATTACATCATTTATTAATTATTCCTTGATTAACCAATTCTAAATTTACATCATTAATTTTATTAATCATTGATTTCTAATTTCATTTTTAATTAATCTCTCTAGTTAAATTAATTACATGAAGTAATTAATCTTCAATTAAACCACATATATTAATCACCCTTGATTAATATCATTAATTACTTCATTTCATAAATTAATTACCCTTAATTAATTATCTCAATTAATCCTTTGATTAATTATAAAATAATTTAATCCAAATCCTTCCATTATTAAAACATCTTTAATTACATCCAGTAATTATCAATTAATTACTACCCTAAATAATTACAATTCCATTAATTTCATTAAGTAATTATTATCAAATCATCAAGTGTTGAAATTAATTAACTTAATTAATTAATCCAAAATAATCACATTAACCCAATTAATTACATTAAGTAATTAATTCATTAATTACTTCTATTAAGTAATTAAACTTTAACAATTTCATAAATGATTATCATTAATTAATTAATCTAATTAATTATTAAAATTAATTACATTAATTAATTTTTAAATAATCTTAAGTTAATGACCTTCATTAATTATTCTTTAATTTCTTTGTTAAGTAATTAACTTAGATTAATCATTATTAATTACAAATTAGTTAATATTTAATTACTAATTAATTAATCTCCAATTATTTAATTAATTAAGTGTTAACTGCAACTTTATTAATCCTTAATTACTTGATTAATTAATCTTTAATCACTAATTAAAATCTAATTAATAATCCTTAATTACATATTAATTAATCTTAATTAATTAATCTTAAGTCTTAATTAATCAATTTAAAAAATCATAATTACTTAATTAATCATCATATCATTAATTAATTAAATAAATAATTATCCAACTTAATAATTTAATGAATCCAAATCATTAAATTCTAATTTAATTTAAGAAAACATTTATTTCTTAATCAAAACATTTAAAAACAATTTGTTTACAAATTTACTTTAAATCCCATTTTAATTTTCATTTAAATTTAAGATTTTAAAATGAATACAAATTTATCTAAACAAAGTTTAAAAAAACAATTCAAAATCTTTTTATCTCATATGTTAAAGAAATATCCATTCTATAAAGGAGCTTTAAGAATTTAAAACCAAATTCAATTTAAATTCAAATCAAATTTAAAAATACACTTTTATAACAAAATTGTTTAAATTATTTTAAATTTAAAAATTTCCATTTACTTCAAACTGGATTACATATTAAATTTGATTCCAAATTACTTGGATTAAAAACTTACTTAAATTTTATACTTCATTTTAATTTTCAAATCTTGACCATTTTTTTTAAAAGTAGTTAAACAATTCAAATTTAAAACTTTATTTATATTAAAAACTGAAATTCAACTCTAATTCCCGATTTTGAAACTAGATTTAAACTTATTTAAAATTTCTATTCTACAATTTAAACTTTCAGTTTAAATTCAAAACCAATACTTAAACGCTTAAAAATTTTAAAACCAAATTTAAATTTAAAAACTTAAATTGTTTCAAATCTAAAATTCAAACTCTTGAATTCAGATTCAAACACAGGTTTTGAACTTATTCTAAATTTTATTTTACATTTTAACTTTATTTTTTTTAAATTTATTTTTCAAACAGCACAGGTTTAGTTGTTAAAACCTGTAACCAAAATTATACTCGAGCCAAGCCGAAAATGTCTTCGAGTTCAAACCTAATTTCCTTCAAGTTAAAACTTGAATCACCTGACACTACAAGAAAATCTACATTTAGTTGCATTTATTAGTAGCGTTTGTGGTGTGAATGCAACCAATATTATCTTTACTTTTGTTTTGTGGGGTTTGGTTACGTTCTATTGTAATTTTTCTGAAACATTGCCGCTCGTTACATTTATTTTTCAAGTCTTCCCTCCACTGACTTAATTTTTCCGCCTTCGACAAAATTTCCCTCCCTTGCTTCAATTTCCTTCGCTCCTCAAAAAAATTTCTGCCTTGCTCAGAAGCAAATTTTCCATTAACGCTCCTTTTTTAGTTCTCAGCTCCACATCTTTGCATCGTCAATACCCTAAGCTCTGACTAAATTTTCACCTTTGCTCCTTAACAAATCAGATCTACAGCTCCACATATCCGCATCGTCGATACCCTTTGCTTCGGCGATTTGCTTTTGTACAGTTGATTCAAGGTATGTAAATTGTTTTTTGTTTATCAATTTGAAATGGTGCGTTCATGACAAGGGTTGCTGGAGCATGAAGCTGCAGTTTTCTTCTGCACTGCAATCAAGTTAAGGGTTCTTAATCTTGATGTTTTCATTCCTTTAATTTTGAATGTTCTGTCACTTATGGCAAGGACCCTCCTCCTAGATGGGTTTGCCCTCTTAATTAATTATTAACCTACTTGTTTTAATTGCTAATTAGGTTGTTATATGCTATGTTGTTTGAGTATTGCTTTTGGTGTTGTAGTTTCGATTTGTTTTCGATTTTTAGATGTTTTAGTGTTGGGTTGATTAGATGGCTATCGACTTTGGATTATCTAACACAAGAATATCTATGGACCATCATGAAAGTTTTATTTGGTGCTGGTCTACCTGCAAATATCTTCATTTTTTGAATTTGTTTCTCAATAATGACCGCTAAGATATTATACTTAATTCTTCATTTGCTGTTCTAATTTTCAAACAATGACTTATCATACTTTATTTTAAACTGTATTTATCTAACATTATATTATAATATGACATTTGTTGTGTTGGCTTAAAGGCAATATATATTAAATCAACTTCAGTATGAACATTAGTTTATATGAAATTGTTTGCACTGAATAAACACTAAACCTTTATTTTTTATTTATTTTTGTATTCCAATATATAACGCAGTAACGAGAAAAATAAGCAACACGGATCTAAGTAATTTTTGGTGTCTTCGTGTATGTGTTACGTATTTATATTGATCTTAAGTTAAGATATCATAATATGGGTGAAAATTGAAATAGGTTAGGATATTCGATACTTAAAACTGGGATTAAGTATCAAGCCACTTTGGTTGAAACCTATAGTTCTGACTAATCACATTAAGGCAAGTAGCAACTTGCATATGTAATGTTGTACTTTTGACACATTTTATACATCATTAATCTATTCAAATTAACAATTAAGTGCAGTCTTCAAGAACAATTTATAGGGATCATGAAAACATCATTAGTTCCTTGTATTATACCTACACAAGCCAAACTCTAATCTTGTAATAATTAGGATTCCATTAACCTAATCATTCCATCTTCATGCCTCTTAACTATAATCAAACATATACACTTAGGGTTGCAGTCTTGAGTTTGATAAGGCAATTGCAGGTTCTATATATGCACATGCATCCAACATATATTTGTCATGATCTGATGCAAATTTAACATGTAGAGTAATTATGATACCACTATTATAGTATGTATAGCAGTCAATTATGATCCCTGCTTTGGACATTTATTTGTTCAACCTATACAGTGATCACCGCAAATGATCAGTCTAGCAGTGTCTAGGCTCTGTCTACGTTTATATTTTGACCTTCACATCAAGTGTTGACGTTGTTGTCATATAAAGGTTGTGCCTTACTTGTGGCATTGTTCGCTATTCACGCGTATTTAACTAGCACTTTTCTTCTTCAATGACAGCCTACATCATTTATGTTATCCATGTTTAATTTTGCGTTATCCTTTTGTTAGGAAAATTAAACAGAGCATTACATGAACGGTTGTTAGTACTGTTTATGCATGACAGTTTGCAAAAAACTCTAAGCCATCTGCTTTAAAAATGAAAATTAAATAATATTACTTTGCAACCATACGTAACAAGGATAATAATCCTTTTTATAATAGTAAATCACTGGACCTGTGAGTAAGATTTTGATGAATGTCATTCAAATAAATTATCAAGTAATGATGTTTAAATTTAAATATCATATTCAAATGTTTGACAAATTCTTCTTCTGATAATTTTTTTCACACAGGTAATGCTGCGTTGTTCAATTAGCAAAAGGGCAGCATCAGAACATCATTCATGAGGATGCAGGTATGTCCAATATGTTGCTATTAACTTGGAGCATTTACTGGAAGCATAGAACTGTATAATTACCCTTATCATGTGTAGGGAGGGTGAAATCTATTAAATACGACTCTTAATAGTTTTGAGTTTCTCATCCTCAGGTGTGGCCTAGTTTCGAGTGCTGACCTGTACACACTTCTTAAAAAAAAACAGAATCCGGATCATAATTTTTACTGGTGCAGCTGGTTCTTCTAAGCATGCTCGTTTAATCATACATATCCCGCTCATGATTAATGGGTCACTATAGTTAATAAATATCACCAAAGGTTGTGCCCAAGACTAGACCTGGATGAAAACAGATTTTTCGAACAGTGGTGGTGCCATACAAAGATCAATTCATCAAATGAGCATAGGTACATGTTCTAATTCTATATGTTTTTCAGTTATATGAAACTATACATCTAATGATTTTGGTCCTACTGTAATAAAATTTCTCTGAATTTCTCCTTAATTAGGATTGTTAATCCTATCCCACAAGGGTAAAACTTATGTTCGGAAAAGGGAACAAGTGAGTTGTGTGATTTGTTAATCTCATTATTTGTTACTTATTTTCTATCAATAAAGTCAGACAAAATTAACCAAAAACAACCTAATCATCCTCTTTTTCACCGACCTCAAATCATAAAGTTTAAAGTAAAATTTAGAGAGTCTTAATCAAAATTCACAATCTTCCATATTTTTTCCTGTTTCTTAATCAATTGTCATACGCCATGCACTTTTGAAAATTTTCAACTATTTTAATTTTATTTTGTGTTTTACTCTTGCATTTCACATGATGCAAATCACTTTAAAATTTTATATTTGTATTGCAATAATGATGTATTCTACGCAAATTATTAAATATTCAAAATTATTTCCACTTATACAATTGTGTCTTGCATGGTATAAAAGAGCACATCTCTTGTTATGATTTTTATCTTACATGTTGGTCCTCCTGGTTCAAATCTTTAGTAACAGTGGTAATACAATATAGATACTCTTATGGATGTAAATTTCCAAAACTTTTCTTCCATTTGAAGAACTTGGATTTGAATTTATAAACAATATTATTAATTTTTGACAATGGCAGATTTGTATTAGGTTTTATTATTTGATGTAGAATTGGAAACAAGATATAAACCAGGTAACTTGCTTTAAAATACATAAAGCATAGAGTTTTTAACACTAATGCTTTTATTTACAAAGACCTAACAAAATTATCATTTAACAATTGATATGATACCTTCAATATTTAACATGTATTGATGGAAATGTTCAACATTAGTAAAGCTGAATACCTAGAAAAACTTCACATATTTCATAACATGAGCTACAATTACAACATACACAGTTAGCATTTCAGCTTTTGTTAGTTCAGGTATTCATGCTTATCCTTCTGCTACTAGGAAGGCATGTTCTTGTGTGCATGAATTATTACATGTATCAAAATTTTCAGCCGATACGCTAGCTATTAAGCAGTCAATTGTTGTGTCATTTATAATTGCTGCATTTTCTCGCTTGAAAGGTATTCAAATGGTGCACAACAAGTCTAGTGGGATACATAAACCTTTGCAAATGGTTTGGGGTATGTAAGTTTGGGTGTTTTGTTGTATGATGATCTGTTGGGTGTAAAGGGAAGTGTTTAAATTGGAGAAGGGATTATGTGGTACTGGTGTAGGTGCAAATGAAGTGGTGGGTGAATGTTGGACACTGATTTGCAGTAGTTTTGTTTTATAGAGTGTACTAGTATGGTGATGGTTCAAGGGGGTAAGGCTGGTGGAAAGGTATGGATGTTATGTGCAGTGGAGTTGAACTTATATGCAGTGGTTTGAAAGAGAATGGCAGAAGTGAGTGTGGCAGAAGTAAACAGAGGGCGGTGACAGTTGAGTTACAGTGTTGTGGTGGAGCACTGAAATAAGCTAGAATTTTGATAAAAGTGGCAAGTGGTGGTCAGAAGGGAGGGAATAAAATGTTTTACCAAGCTTTTACATTACTCGATTGTAAGTATCACTGAGTTTGAATTTATAGACTCGCTAGTATTTGAACTAAAATGTTTTTACATCGACTACTGTTTGGTTAAAAATGTGGTTGAACATTTGTTTTAGATCTGCATAATAGAATTTTGATTCAACTGAATTTGGGTTTCTGAATGTTTTAGTTGGAATCTCTTTTTGATTTACTTTAGCAGTTAAGATCTATTTAATGTTGTAGAAAGAGAGAGGAGCATGCACAATAATCAACAATGCAACACTACCTAATGTAAATACTTGTTTTATTTTGAGTATAAAGAAACAGGTCATCCTAATGTGCATGATTTTATGATATTCCATTGTGGTTCTCAATTACATGGTGATTAGAATTACTTTAATGTTTGGAAAAATTTAACTGTAGCTGCTTGGATTAAGATTCTGTTAGCTGCTTGGATTAAGATTCTATAGCTGCTTGGATTAGGAAGTGGTGGCGCTGTTACTGGTGCTGGAAAATATCTCAAAGAAATGAACCCCAGTGTCAAGGTATAAACACTTTAATTAGTTAGCATAATTCAATTATTATAGAGTGATATCATAGTTTGAATCATGATTCTTTATCAAATATTGGTCTTAGATATATGGAGTCGAACCAACAGAAAGTATACTAAATGGAGGAAAACATGGTAATCAAACAATACATACTTGATGCATAGTTGAATTTTTTTAAAGCCAGTCTTCTTTTTTACACTGGAACTAAAGATTTTATAACTTTGTTCATCGACTAACATTGATTCTGCTAGGTCCTCATCACATTACCGGCAATGGCGTGGGATTTAAGCATGATATCCTCGACATGGATGCGATGGAAAAAGTGCTTGAGGTATTATTACCTTTCTAAAATTTCATTTTGATATACTTTAATTAGTTAGCATAATTCAATTATTACCTTTCTAAAATTTCAGTACATCATATCTCAACATTAAGTTTTAGTTCTGTTTATTCGGGTATAAAAAAAATAAAAATCTGTATCACAACATTTAAGTTTTTATCTGCAAAGCCACATCATTTCAGTACATATCCTCTATGGTAAACATGTTTATCTACAGAGCCACAACAATTGATACACTTGAAACTAAAACTTAAATAAACCATTTTTCCTAAAACTGTCTACTCAGATTAATCGTTATGTCATTGCACATGTATTACACAAATGTAGTTATACAAGAGGGCTAACACAAATAAATGGAAGTAACTGACACTACAGTTGTTGCTTAATACAGTTACAGCAATGTGAATTTAGAGAATATTTTTGTTTTAGAGAACCCAATTGATAGAAAACGACAAGGGTTAAAGAAAATTGTACATTTCAATTAGTGGATGGATGCATCATCGATGGATTACGGACGTTCCAGATACTTTTTCATATTTTATAAGATTTAACTTGACCATAGTACTGAATACACAATCTGCCCATAGTACTGAATACACAATCTGCACATAGAATGAAATCCAGTCACACTTCTAAACCAGTTTTGATCTGAATATCTGTGTAAATTGAAAATTTTCTATTCGTTGGGGAACTATATAGGATGCATATAAAAATAGAACAATTTTTGTTAATATGTGTTAATATAGAATATCGAGTTATAGATTACATGATTTTCATACACACACACACACACACACACACACACACATATATATATATACGCACACACACACACACACATATATATATATTGTTGATTGTTAAACTCGTTTGCAGGTAATTTGTTATTTCGAAGCGAAGACTGTCGACAACAAAGAACTATTGGTAATCAAGCAACGAACGTGAATTTAATTGTTATATATGTTGTCATATTTTGTTAGTACCATTTGTGGAAACTTGTCTATGAATGCTTCTAGTATGTGATTTATTTTGTTGACAAACTACTATCGAATTGATTATGGATATTATATTTGATTGTGAGATTAGCATGTTTTTGCAATTATTTGAATATGATGATCATATGATTGATTGTTTGTATATGCTAATTATGTGATTTAATTGTTTGTTTGAATATATGAAAATTATGCGATTGATCGTTCGTTTTAATACGAATAGTATATAAGCGATTGCTGGAAATGGTATAAACCAAACCGTAAATAGTAGCATTTAAAATATGCTACCAAACAACCAATAACTTTTAGTAGCGTTTCAGAAATGCTACAGAAACAAATGTAAACTAATATAAAAATTATACAGTTGCATTTTAAAAACGCTACTGAAAATCAAAAAAAGCATATAAACAAAAAATGCAATCAAAAAATGAAGACTTATGGTAGCGTTTTTTTAACCCTACAGAAAAAACCTATAGCTGCATTTAAAATTGACTTTTGGTAGCGTTTTTTAAATCCTACAGAAAATACCTATAGTTGCATTTAAAAGTGACTTTTGGTAGCGTTTACTACAACGCAACAAAAAGTTTTAGACTTTTAGTTGCATGTCGTATAGCAGCGTTCTCTAAAACGCTACCATAAGTTATGGTAGCGTTTTTTCAACGCTACCAAAAGTCTTTTCTGGTGTAGTGTGAGACAAACACGAGTAAAAAAAACCCTGCAACACCCCTTTCTAATCCACATTGATCATCAGAAACCAATGCACTGCGCACATGCACGGTGCCGCCGACCAACTCCTGTCGACAGCACACCTTCGACCAGAACGTCGATCCTCCTATCACCAAAATTCGATCACCACAACATCCATCCAACCTTGAAATCGAAATCAAGCTTTACCCCAAACCTGGAACCAGAAAAAAGAAACTCCTCATCAAAACCTGTCAACGCCTCGCCATTGAAGCTCCGACCACCGTTGCCTCTAAAACATCGGCGAAGTCCTCGACAACCCACCATCTTCTATATCCTAAAACCCCAAGAAACTCGATCATCTACAAATGCTGAAGTGATCGATTTTATCTAACCTAGTAAAACTAGGGTTCTAATCTTCAAATCACCACCATCATCACCAAAATGAAATGCACCAAAATTTGATAATTTTCCCATCATCCATGATAACTCCTCCACCTCCAAGAGCAAACTCGGCGCCTCTAACCATTTGTGGCAATAGAGATTCCCCAAAATACACGATACAGTCAATATAAAACTGCACTCTGGTTTTAACACTAAAAATTATAATCTTGCTTTTAAGAATCATGATTTTGTATTATGATTTGATTTATAACCCTGAAACATCGAATCAATGTACTTGAATTTTCACAAATTTAATGTTTGATCATCTATTTATAAATTTCAGAGATGATGCAGAGTTGTTTAACTTAAGTAAAAATTTTCAAACTATAGTTTATGATGAAATAAACATAAATTGTTTCAGCCTTAAATCTAAACCAAGATTTAATCAAGAGATTATGTTTTCTTCTTTAAAATCAAACAGAGGCTTGAAATTGAGGATACAGAAAAGTAACAGGTAAACAAGCATGCACACATATATATTCATGTATATAAATATTCATTGCAAATTTCATACTATATATTCATTTCAAATTAAAAAAACATGCAACCAACTTTTACCTACTTAAATTTTTAAAAGTGGAGTTACTCACCTTATCAGAAGACAGCGCATCAGAGTTGAAAACCCCCTTGAATCTTTAAAAATGAATTGCCTCATGCTTTTAAAAACTTGAGTTGTTTGATGCTTTTAAAACTTTAAACTTGAATGTTGCTTTAAAATGCTTCCAACTTGATTTCCAGATTTTGTAGAAATGAATGCAGGCTACAGATTTTTGGAGAATGCAGTTTGCTTTTTTTTTAAACAGATTGAAATTGCAGGTTTCCTTTAGATTGAATAAAATGCAAACTTGCATGCTAATGTTACAGGGATTTAGATATGCATTTTTGAAGAGTGATTTGCAACTTGTTTAGAATCTGAGTTGCATGCAGAAAATGTTACAGATTTGCATTTTGATATGAGGATGATTACAGATTTTTAATTTGAAATGAGGATTATTTATAGAGTGGAATGTTTTTCAGCTGAGAATTTCTTAGTTTTGGAATTGAAAATAGGAAAAAGAATAGGAAAGGTAGAAGGTAAGTGTATATAAACTAAATTCATGATAAATTAAAAATCAAAGAAAATAAAATTTGACACTTGTCTTAAATATTTACATTTGTCATCTTAAGATGATTATTAGTTTACATTTGTTACATTAGTTACATATTTTAACTACACTTGTCCTAAGAGTAATTAGTATTTATTATTAAAGTGTTAATAAAAGCTTTTAACAAAATTAATTAGTTTTTAATACTTAGTTATATATATATATATAGATAATTTTTTTAAGGAAATAAAACCATTTATATTTAAAAATAAAAACAATACATTACTTTATTATTTGAAAATAACAATTTAGATAATTTAAATAAAATTTATAAAAGAGAATGTAAATTAATTAATATTTATATGAATAAAATTTTCATATTTTAATTGTATTTTAAACTTTCATAGCTAATTTACAAATCATATTTATTTAACAATATTTAAAAAGAAAATAAAATAAATCTTATTATTAATCTTTTTTAATTTTGAGCTAAAATCCTTTTTAAACAATTAAACATTTATTTTATGAATTTTAAAACCATGTAGTTCTTTATTAAATAGCTTTGAAAAGCTGAACATTAAATAAATTATAATTTCCAAATTACCAAAATATAGGAATTAGAAAATATGCTATATTAATTAAATTTAAAACCAAACTCATCCATTTAAAATATATATAAATATATATACACATTATAAATAGAAAACAATTTATTAGCTTATTAAAAGATAAATTCGCTAATTAAATATTTATTAAAGTAAGATTATTAAATCAATTAAAATTTATTATAAAAACTATCAAATCAATTTAATTTTTAATACAGATTATTAAATTGATGTTGCCAAAAATTCCGGGATATTACACCTTCACTTTTTAATGGTAGTAACTATGCATATTGGGCATGTAGGACGAAAATATATTTACAACCTGTAAGATTAGACACTTGGAATATCACACAAACTGAATATTCCGAACCCATATTTGATTTTGCATGGTGGACCACTGAGCAAAAGACTATTGCACAAAATAATTCTAAAGCAATGAATATTCTGTTTTGTTCACTTGATAGAAATGAATTTAATAGAGTGTCAGTATTTAAGTCTGTTTATGAAATCTGGAAAACTTTGCAAGTTACTCACGAAGGAACAAGAAAAGTTAAATAGACCAAAATTTCCATGCTCACAAATCAGCTTCATTTATTTAAAATGAATTCTAATGAATCTCTTTCAGATATGTATTGTAGATTTCAGGATATTGTGCATTCTCTAATATACTTGGGAAAGGAATTTTTGGAAGAAGATCAAGTCTGAAATTTTTAAATCCTCTTACTCCAGAATGGGATTAAAAGACAGTTGCGATCGCAGAGGCAAATGACATCAGTACCTTAAAGATAGAAGAATTAATTGGAAATCTAATATCGTTGAAGTCCAAATGATCAGGAGAAGAGAAAGCAAAGCATTTGAAAAGAAACCAATGGCATTTAATGCATTGACTGATGGATCAGACTCAAACAGCGATAATAATGAAGAGATAGCCTTGATGACCAGGAATTTTTGGAAATTTATGAAATACAGAAAGATGAATAATCTCAAGAGAAACAACTATAAGAACTCTAGAAATCAGAATGTAGTGCCAAACAATGTCAAATGTTTCAACTGTGATGAACCAGGCCATATCAAAAGAGACTGTCCGTATCCAGAAAGGCAAAATCCTTCTATAAACGACGATTTAATAAAGGAAATGGAAGCGTGCATTTACTGCTGCTCTAGATGACTTAAACTCGTCCTCAAGCGATGCTGATCAGAAGAGAGATAATTCAAATTTATGCTTCATGGCAGTTCACAACTTAGACCAATTCAGAGAAACGGACTCAGAAAATGCTACACATTTACAATACAATTGGTTGAAATTGCATGCTTAGAATTAGATGCTTGATTGATTGATTTTGAATTTGTGTGTTATCTGAATTTTAAATTTTTTTTACTATTTTTTTTATTAGTATAATAATTAATTATGGAATATACTATAATTCTAATAATATTCTAGATATATATAGGCATTAAAAATAATAAGTATATATATATATTAGAGTACTTAAGAAAAATAAATCACAGAAATTCACAAGCACATGTCGACACGGTCTCTACCATGATGTCGACATGGGTATAGAATTTGAAATTCAAAATTTGAATTCAAATAGTTGAATTTCCCTCCACCTTTTCACTTCATTCAATTCTTTGAAAATGCATCTTTTGACCAGAGAACATGTCCTTTGAGAATCTATTTATTCAGTATCTTTTATCACATCTTTTCACTCTCATTTTCAAATTCAAACTCTCTCTTCAAAACTTCAAGCTCTCTACTCTCTACTAATGGCTTCTTCATGCAACCCCTCCACTATGAGAATTTCCAAAAAGATAAAAGAGTAACTCTTCAATAATCCGGAGGCTATAAAAGCATACATCAATTATGCTAACCATGGAAAAGTCCATTCCGGAAAGTTTGCTATATTTCAAGATTTCTCTGCTTATGAAATTGATTCTCTTTTTGCAAACAATCAAATTCTTAGTCTTGTTGATGCTTCTCAAAATGATTTTGTCTGTTATCCAAATCTTGTTAAAATTTTCTATGCAAATCTTAATCGTGGATTTTATAATGGAAACAATGATGAAATTTGGAGTAGTGTCAAAGGCACTAGAATTGTAATCTTTTGGGTACCATTCTCAATTGCAAGAGTATGGGAATGGATCTTTGTAATTTCAAAATCGATGAAAATGATCGCGAGACATTTCATTACATTTTCCAAGGAAATGATAATTTGGAATTTAAAAATCGAAACTTTCGACCAAAAGCTAGAATTGTCAATCTTCTTTTACAAAATACTTTGACCCCAAGATCGAAATTTTCTAACAATCCTACTTCAAATTATTGCAAAGCACTTTTTGCTATTTTGGGAAATTAGGATATTAATTGGGCGCAAGTTATTTCGAATGAACTTCATCCCAAAAATCTTAAAATGGGTGAGAATACTTTGTGGAGTTTATCTCACTCGGATTTTTAACTATTTTGGAGTGGATTTCAAAGGAGAAGAATTTGTTTCTAGAAAAAAATTCAATCATTCCAACATTTCGCTTATGAAAATTCCATTTTTTTCAACCCTATGAGACTCTTGCTGAAAAGGAAGAGCGTTTGGCTCACGAGGAGACGGAAGAAGAGGAAGAGGAAGAAGAAGAAGGGGATAAAATGGAAATTGAAGAAGAAGAAGAAGGTGAAACTTCTTTGAAAAGCATCGACTATCCTCCTAATCCATCCAACAAAACCCTTCTCAGAAACCAAAAGACCATTGTTGAGAATCAACGGATTCTTAAACGATCCATTAGTAAGATGTTGGACAAAATTTCATCCAAGATGAATAAGTTTATTTCCAAAGTCAGCAAGAAGTTTGGATTATCTTCATAGTCATCATCCTCTAACTAGTTTTACCTTTTCGTATCTCGTTGTATTTGTTTTAGTTTATTTTGATTTGAATGTTCGTGTAGTTCTTTGTGTTTAATCCTTGTATAGTGTTATCATGAAATGAAATTGAATTCCTTTTCTGTTATCTAGCTTATCTTATCTCCAGAATAAATGTTAGTATATTATATATATACACAATTATTCACAAAAACCAAATAAGCCATCAAAATTCACTACAACATGTCGACATCCCCCTATGACCATGTCGACATGTACTAGTCAGAAATGACATTTCATTTAGAATTTGAAATTTGAATAACTACCTTATGTCTATTCATTTCAAACGAATTTCTACACCTATAAATACCAATTTCTTTCAAAATTAATCACTGAATATTATTTCTTATCCACTTTGTCTCTCATTCTTCTCACAAACACGAATATGGCCAATCCAATTCATAATCTATCAGAAAATCTTAAAGAGACTCTTAATTCTTTCAAGAATATTCCTTCGTTAATTCTCCGTGACCAGCGACACTTAGAATTGAGTTAAATGCAGGTGATAAAAGAGAAAGAATGCATTTTGATGCAATATGATGGATGATTTCCTCCCTGCAAAAGGATGATAACGAAGCACATCCTCCAGTTACTCTCACTAATGATAATGAAAATTGGATGTTATTAAAGAAGACCCTATATTTGGAGAAGAAGGATGAGTGGAAGTTCCTCGTAATGTTTGATTTGATAGGTTTATTTGATTTGGTTTGTTTAATTTGAATTGTTTGATTTGACTTGATTTGATTTGAATTGATTTGGATTGATATTTGGTGTGAAAAACATGTATAAATATGAATTAATATTTATATGATCTTTAATTATTTACCATGTCTATCAGTATAATTATCTCTTAATCTATCTATTATATACTCCATTTGTATAGTTTATTAATGCAGGTACTTTAGTCCAAGAATGAGGGAGGGTTATATAGTTTGGAGATTATATAGTTTGGAGTTAGTTTTTTTTTGATGAAAAAGAGGGAGAAATATAAAATAGGATAGTTAGGAATTGATTAAGGGGGAGTTATTAGGATAGAAGTAATATATTATAAACAAAGGTTGTCATCATCAAAAGGGGGAGATTATTAGTCCGTAAGATGATGGTTTTGATGACAACAACCTTAGAATAGGATTATAAAATATAAATACTAACATTATAGTTTAGAAATATATGTATATGCAGGATTTAACCATGCAGGTACCAAGAATGAAGACTGTACAGTATAGAGATTCAAGATATCAAGAACGAAGACTCATGAGTATTAAGAATATCAAGATTATCAAGAGTTCAAGATTTCAAGCATAAGTAATTTTAATTAGGAATTTTTGTTAAAACTTCTAGAAAAGCACTGGCATCTTAAAATCCAATTTATTCGTGGAATGGAATCCACTTCGAGCCCGTTAAAGGGATGGAACCCTGTGTATGATGGAACCTACGAAAAATATAGTGGAACATTGTTTCTATCAGCTAATTTTTATTCAAAATGATTTTACAAAATTATATCTTGTTTTCAAAATGTTTTCAAAACCTTCTTTTTTAAAGAATCAAAAACATCTATCCTGATTTCAAATACTTTTAGCCTCAAAATAATCTTTAATTTCAAAATCAAATTATTCTTAGTTTTAAAACTATCTTTAATAATAATATATTTAATTTTTAATATTTATACTTAGATTTAAATATAAAATTTTACATATATTATTCTCTATATTTACTTATTTATTTTAACTATTGTCAGGTGTATTTATAAAGTTTAAAATAGTTTTTAATATAAGATAAAAGTTATTTTCAAAAGAAAAACAAACCACCAAAAATTCTTTGGGATGTCGACATGCTCAATATACCCACGTCGACATAGTGTCAGTTGATTTCAAAATTTAAATTTCAAAAGAAGTGTCTATTCGTCACATCTCGGACATGGCTATTGTTCTTCTATAAATAGCAGTTGTTTTCAACGAATTTTCATTCATAATTTTCTGGTTTTCACTCCTCTTCTTCTTCCACATTTCTTTATACATATTCCTACCATTACTCTGTCGAAATCAACATTGAATCTAATTAGATTATCTCTAGTTTAATTCTCTATCACTATCACAACAAGATCCTCAGCGCTATTTAGAGTATAAGCTTCTTTGTAATCAATTAAACGAGAAAAGGTGTGATTACGGCCTTGGAAATCAATCAAGCGAGAAAAGGTGTGATTTTAGCCTTGGAAATCAATTGGGTGAACTTATTGCTCGAAAATGAAGTATCTCTACCCAGAGGATTGTGAACTGGAGGGTGTACCTTGTTGCCTTGAAATCGAGGGTGTAATTGTACAATTGCTTTTGAAAGGAAATACGTACTTGTGTGCACACTTGATGTAGGGTAACTCCGAACCAATATAAAATCCGGTGTGTTCTTTCCTTTACTGCTTTCACTTTATTTCTACATCCGTGTTTGATTCTGCGATCATACCTATGTCTGAATATTGCATACATTTGTGTTCAAATTAACAAAAACTCAAAAAGATTTAATAATCCCTTAAAACACTATTCACCCCCCTCTAGTGTTTATCCTAGCCTTAAGATCTGTAATCTGCATTTCTCATAGGTTTTGCTACCATAAAGAACCCTACTAGCACAGTAAGGAAAAAGAGTGTGACAATTGAATGATATAAAATAATACAGCGCACACATCACTAATATTCAGCCCAAAAAAACAAAATACACCTCCAACCTACAAAGCCCTCTAAAAACAAGTCCAAAACAGCCTATTCAAATGAGCAAACCCTAGAGTCATCATCCATAATCGGATAAATCCACATGTTCTCAAAAAGGCAATCACTACTTCACTGTAATGTCAATTTTCTCATGGTTGAACAGCTTAGCAGATCACATCCTTCCCTAGTATCTTAGCACACTAGAATGTAGTCAATTCCTTCATTTAAAAGGTTCTTCTATTCCTCTCCAACTAGATATGGTAGATAGCGGAGACAACTGCCATAAAAGTTATGAAACATTGAATGTTATTAAGTTGAAATAGTTGCTAAAATAACCTCATTTCCTCATGTAAGTCCCATATTTATTGTAAATGAAATGGAAGAAGAGATGGCTATGTGATTCTTGCTCATTGCTGCACGATTAACATCAATTGTCGATTTGCATGCCCCAATTTGATAGTGGATTCATTGTAGGTAACCTTTTACTATAGTTTTATATGCACACATTGACATTTTTTCACACTAGATTTGTTCTGTACTAGGTGATACTAGTCGACAGTAGGGTTCTTAACATGAATTTCATCGAATGTTAAGGAGAAAAACGTTCATTCTACACCACAATCCTCCTAGTAGTTTGTATATTTATCAGACGCAATGTTAACTGATTGTATTAGTTGCTTGCTTCTCTTGTTTCTGGTAGTAAGGTTGAACATACCGATTATTTTTAATTATTTGAGACACCATATAATCAGTAGAATTAAATGTAGCCATTTTTTCCATCCTAATAGATCAATCAAAGATTTATGGTTGATCCAAGTATAAAACCATAGTGAAGATGTGGAACCATCAGAAATAATATTGTTAAACAATTTACTTACGGTATATCTACTTCTTAATATATGCTTCATGGTAATACAGAAATTATTGTTGATAGGCCTAATCTAGAAATTTATGTTTGCCAACTATTTATTCTTGATATATGCTACCCATAAAGATTGTTTAGTTAGGAGATTCCAGCTAAGTTTAAGGACTGATGAAGTTCTCAAGTCTGTTAATTACCTCGGCCCTATCCCCCGTTCTCTTTTAGGTATGCATAAAATATGCCAAGCTATTTTGTGTGTCCTCCCACTACAAAAGAGAACAATGGTTCAATTTTTTTAAGAACATATGAGGATAGTTGATAAATAAGAAACTAATATAAAACAATTAGGATAATTACACTTTGAATAAGTTGTGCTTTGCTTGCAGCAGATAATAAATTGCTATCCTAACTTTCATGTTTTATATTTCATTGTAGTAAAGGAATACAATGATAAGCATCAACATAGTTAGATGAAAGGGGTACTACCAAATATTTAATGAGCAAGTTATCTTAGACATGCCTAAAAAAGGTGATATGCCAGTCATATGGGGAACGGATCTACTGAAATAGACTTTTGATTTCATTTGATTAATATGTAGCCTTGTAGTCTGACATAAGTATTCTAAGATGTCCTTGATTTCTGAAGCATTTTTAGGACTAGCCTCTAAGAAGAATATTACATCACCAATATATACCAAGTGGGACACAATAGGGGCATTTTCTGTAATCGTAGAAGGCATTTTGTGTCATAATATCTTCCATCCTTGGTGATAGAAATTCCATTGCATTGTAAAACAAGTAAAGTGATATGGGATCACCCTAACTTAAGCCTCTATTAGACTAAATGAAACCATTTAGGGGTGCCATCAACTAAATTGAAATCTTGGGAGTGCTAATATGTTCATAAATTAGTGTGATAAGAGAATGAGGAAACCTCATAGCTACCAACATATGACATGTAAACTCTCTGTTTATCATATCATATATTTTCTGCCAGTCAATTTTAATGCACATCCTTTTTCTCTCTATTTCCTAAAATCTCTAATCAGATCATGGGCTAACTAGATGTTCTCTCCTACCCCCATGCCTGGTATAAATGCCGATTGTTTCTCTGAAATCATAAATTGAAAAAAATAGATCTTATTGTGTATGATCTTTGATGCAGTTTTGTAAATAACATTTGCATAAGCAATAAGCCTATAGTTAGAGATAGATTATGGCTTATCGTTTTTAGGGATGAGAGTGATGAAGGTATGGTTGAGTCCTTTAGTTAGTTTGGTATGGTGAAGAATCTCTTTGATAACCAAAAACAGTTCTTCCTATAGCAGGTCATAATGAAGTTTGAAAATTTTGGTCGAGAAACCATCTCGGCTTAGGTTTTTTGCATCATGAAGTGACCACTAGGGTATCATTATTTCTTCAGGATGTATCGATGAAGATAAGTATCTTTGTCCTTCAGCATTTGCATGCATTATGGTGCAATAACCTGGGATTTCGGTCTTTTAATTTTGAATATTTAATTAATTTTAATTATTTAAAATATTAGGTTAAAAGCTATAACACTTGAATTAAATTACGTGATTGGTTAAAATCTTTGAATTGTGAATATTTGAATCATGTTTTAAATATTTGGATTTCAGATTGAATGTTAATCCTATGGATTAAATGGACTTATTAATTTATTTCAAATGATAAATAATATCGGTAAATTTAATTTGTAAGTTATTTACAATAATAAATTGTTCAAATGAATAATCAAAAAATTTATTTTTATTTTAATGAATTGAATTCTATTGACGAATTTTTAATTGTTTTATTTGATTTTTCCAAAAATTTAAATTGGGAAATTATTTAAGTTGTTATTTGACAATTTTTTCGACAAACCGCGTGATTTAGAGATTTTTCAAAATTCAACAACCAGTGTGTATTACTAATGTTTTGGAGTCACGTCCTGAGTGCGACCGTACTTTTATTTTGTCGATCGGAATCCATACGCAAACCAGGAAGTAATGTAAGGCGATGCTGAAAAACTATATATATATATATATATATATATATATATATATATATATAAGTCAACACCTAACAATTTCCATCAGCGCACACATTTTCTTCTACCTTCATACTCCTTCATTTATTTCACTTGAACAAAAGGAAAATCAAGCTTCTATTTTAAAAAAAATCTAAACAATTAGAAGAAAAATCAAAATAATTATAAAGCCTGTATCTTTGCATTGGGGAGAGTAGTTCTTTGAACTGGTATAAGAATGGAGGATGCGGTGTTGTATTTTATCGTGTTCGATAGTTAACAGTGAAATGTGAACTAGGATTTAGATCTATGGCACTTTGGGTCACTGATTTGTGAAATGAAGGAGTGTCCTGAGTTCATGGTAGTGTAGGGCTTCGACAGTAGGAATTTCAAGGGGTGCAATGGCTAGGAGGAGGTCCGACATGGGTAGGGTTGGATGCAGTTATGGGTAATGTCGCATTCTTGTATGGTGGGACGGGAATTGCGTGGGTGTGGGGTATTGGAAGCTTGCATGGGAAGAAGCTCACTGGTGTCATCAGATGTGATTTTTGTGAAGGAACAAAGGAGGACGTGTGATAATAGGTACATCCGTGCACCATGTATCATGTGCCGGAGTATAAGTAGGAGGGAGATGTTTGAGAGGAAAAGTTTAGTGTTTACTTTTATAAGGGTAATTAAGCTAATGATGTTATTAAGTTGTAATTAATTATATTTAAACGTAGAAAACTTATAAATTTCGCAACTCTCTCATATGAGGTCCAATTGAGACATCGTCAGTCGCACTGGAATCGTGTCGCCGTCCTTTGTCCGATTGAATTGAATTGGTAGCATTTCGAACTAGCTAAATTTGGAGCTATAGTTGAACGACCAAACTGAAGGCATAAGCGACAGCTGGAATAATGGTGAGTTAAACTCACCTTTTTGATTTACTAGTATAATATTGTGTAAATTAAATTTATTTATATCTATTAGGATTAATGAATTTGCTGGTTGATTGAATTTGGTCTAAGATCACAATATATTACCTTGAAATGCAATTAGATTGGTTGAATTTGATTTAGGATCGCAATATAGCATCTTGAAATGCTATTAGATTGTTTGAGTTTTAAATTTGTATTCAAACTTTTTTTAAGTAATGGATCATACATATGTGGTGATAAATTGATAATGATTTTGATGAATATAATTACATTGTTTAAATTATAACGTAGTTAATGTAAGTATATTTCCTGATGTTAACTATTTGGCCAAATAAACATCGTTCGGTAAATGTAAGGGTTTATCTTTGAATGACATTTGTTAGCAGAATAAATTTCCATTCTTTTATTATATTAATTTCAACATTTATTTAACAGTCAATCGATCGTTAATTATGGGTTTGTTTACATATGTGCTTGATTATGTAAATACCGGCAATTTGACTTGAGAATTTAAATGGAAGTTAATGGTAGCTTGATAAGTACCACGAGAATTGCCGAGCCTTTTATAAGATTTGGAACTTTGGTTTGATTACCTTCTAACTTTATAAATTGGAAGAAAAATGTTTTTAGTTATTTCTATATATACAAGGAGCTCTATTAATAATTAATTACGAATGGTTGTAAATGTTATTTTTGTAAGTTAATTATTGTATTATCTATAGTGTTTTAAACTAAATTATTATTAATGTTTCTGAGGATTATTAAAAATATTTAGTCATATTTATTACATTATTAATGTTTTTGAAGATTATTAATGTTTTTAAAATAATTCTTAGGTTTTTAAAAGTTTATTGATTATATTATTTAAAAAATTAGTTATATATCTTTTATATTATTTAAAAATGATTAAAACTAAGTTTATGATATTTTAGTTTATTTATTATAAATAAAATAAAAAATAATAAACTGTTATAAAAGGATTTTTCAAAGGAATTTATAAAATTGGAAAGAGGATTGGAATTGGAAAAGAGCTGGTTTACGAAAGATTGTAAAAACGAGGATTTTAAAAGGTTAGCAATGAAAATGAGGAATTTTATAAATGGATTAGGAGATTATAAAAGAGTACTTTTATAAATAAAACTTGGAGATTTGTAAAAAATCTATAAATAGAGTTTGGAAATTTATAAAGAAGATATTTTAAATTAAAAATAGAAAAGATGGTTATAGAAAGAAAGGGTATTTTTGGAATATTTATATCTTTGTTTCAAGGATGTCTATGTTTAAATCATTTTTAAATGATCTTGAAATAAGTAAATATTTATAAGTGATGGGTTAAGATACTTATACCATTTTGTAAGTATATGGGAAAGGTTCTTCGAGTTTCAAAAAAAAAAGATTTGAAAATATACCTTTAGTGCTAGGATAAGTACATGGTTATATTTTTCTAAGTTTCGAAAATATTTCGTTTAGTGAATATGCTTATTTTGTTGAGATAAGTATATGGAATTGATTTTCAATACTTGAAATTGATTTTAAATTAATGAATGTGAGGCTCAGTGTGCTCCAAGGAAAATGAAGTCTGTGATTTGAATGTTTGTTTATTCGATGGTTAAATAACCGATTATCAAATTGGGACCAAAAGTAACTTTGGAAATATCTTGGAATAACACGTGAGTTATATGTAACAATCATATCCAATGAGGATGCAATAAGCGTATAAATCTCGTTCCGTTCTCTTAGGACAATGACAAGGAAATCCATTCACTAATGGTTAGGAGGTGATCTCCATCTTATTTTTTACAGTTTATTTCCTAAAGAACCGGGGTTGGGTTTGCCGAAAATTGTCAAACGTTGTTTCGAAGAGACCATATATCGAATATGTTTTCTAAAAACTGCTTCAATCCAATGAATGCATTCGAAGTGAAGACATCTTGAAGAGCATGGAATCGAAGATAGAGAGGTGAAGTGCAATGGCTAATCTCTACTATGTCTGAGGGTGATTCCAAAATGGATGTAGTGGAATAATGCCTTCGGTTTCTTTCACATCCAAAACGGACTTGTACGGATGAATGCTATCAGAACATTTTCATTAGAGGGAAATGAGCATTCTAAGTGTAAATGTTCTTGAAAGGTAATCGTACCGTCAAGCCTCATCAACCGGGAATGACTAAAATAAGGGATATTCAACTGGGCTAAGCGGGTCACTCCTAAGTAGGGTATGATCATCCCTATCTTGAGTCACTATGATCTCTCATTCGTATGCTCGAGCCCTACTAATGAAGGGGTGATCATAATTGGTACTATCTAGCAAGGGGTAGGCCGGTCCTGTGTTGGCATGGGATCCAGATGAGGTCCTCAGTGTTATTTTATCTAGAGATGCACCATGATGGGCGGTACCCCAGTAGCCTAATCATTTTATGGAAACCAATCACCATTATGAGCCATTACGATTTTGATTGTGCCTAACTATGTTGGAATGTGAGATGCAAGCATTTCAGCAATTTTATATATTTACTTTGAACCCCTAGACATTATTATAATATCACTAGACTTCGTATGAAATTGTTTTGGTTATCAAAATGTAAAAAACCATCCGTGTTTATATGCGGCGTGGTCTTACGAGATACCTTTGTTTTCAAAGGGTTTTATAACTTTAAAAATTTAGTTGAGTGTGTTTTTTCCTCACATTGGTTTGCACACTAACTTGGGTGTTATTTTATTATAGTGCTTGGATCAGACCGAGTATATTTATAAATTTCTTTGGAAGAACTGGATCTCAGGAGACGAGTTGGAAGTCTTCAAGTCATACTTTCGTATATTTTTTTCTGTTGCTTTGTTATTGAAATTATCAGCAATTGTGAGGACATGTGGTTATAAATGTCTATGCTGATAACTGTGACTGTTGTTGTACTCTGAAGAATGTATGTGTATACAATTTCTTCTTTGAAAAAAAATCATTGATATTATATTATATATTATTCCGCTGTGATTGTGAGATTCTATGTTGTTTTTAGTTTCTTTTCTTATTTTCTTATCTTCTCTTCTTCTTTCTTTTCGTTAACTACCCATCTTTCCGTTGGATGTGACTAGACATGTGTGGTTTGTTGTCAGCTTGAATGGTATGGATTGGCATGTCACTACGGTTGGTATCAGAGCTTAGGTTGAGCGAACACTTAAGCTTTAGTAGGGTTTACTCATTTGAGTTAGGGTAAGTGAGACCCTAGGATGAGTTTGAGTGTATATATACCTAAGCGTGCATTTGTTAGTGATATAAAAGTGCTTTATATTGTGTTGATTTATCGGTTGAGTGGTTACGAATTCTGGTCGATGCAGAAGGAACAACTGCATCGATAGGAGTTTCTAAATACTTAAATAAGGTAAAATGACACAGTATTGTTTTGAAATTGGGTAAATGAAATAATTTTACATAGATTATACTTTCCATATGAAAAGATTAATTTTCAAAAAATTAATATAGTTATATATGTGTGTTTGGTTGTTAGAGAATGATAATATTCAATTATTATTATTTATTGTTTATTGCTTGTGCTCATGTAGTTTTTGAGCTTTATTATTTGTTAAAGTCAATACGAACACCTTGTGAATTTGGTTTCACAATGGACTACAAGGTGTTCGATAATAATATGAGTTTAATTTTAAATTATAATAAAAGTTATTCATTATAATCTATACTAAGACAACAATGGTGAAATGATCTTAGATAAGAAGCGAAATCATATAAGTAGGATTCATAAATATATATTATAAATAAGAATTTAAAATTAAGTACTTAAATCTCAGAGATTTAAAATGGTTTTGCAAAGTGTTTTGAGGATAATAATCATATTATTGATGAGTGTTTTGGAATAGAAATTTCTTTAAATGCGATTTATAAATAAAAATGGACTTAAACTAAGAAATTTAGAACTCAAAACCGATATTTGGAAATTGTTTTCAAATTTTTAGGAAAAATAAAAGTGGTGTTATTTTTGAAAGTATTGATTAATAGAAATATTGAAAAAGAACTGAGAAGAGTTGAAAAAGCACTGAACTCACCTCAGTCGCCAGAAAATAACTCTGGTGATGACTACAGCATCATCGGTGCTCATTTTCTGGTTTTTAAAGGGAGGAATTGCTACCATGATAGAAATTAGTTATTGTATTGTTTTGAGTAAAACAAAAAATTTTACAAATTTCCAAAGGATGATTTGATATATATATACAAAAAGGACTCATGTATATAAATATTATTTTAAAATGATTTGAAATAAAAACTAAGTTTAAAATTCTGGAACTTTCAGCTAAGTGAGATTATAAACTCATGTATCTTAACCATTTGGGTAGTTGATTGGTGTATATCATTCTAAGATATTGTTGGGTAATTTCATTTATTGATATTAAAAGGGATATTTATCGATTTTATACATTCGAGACTTCCATTTTGATATAGAAATTTATCCAAGTGTTGTGAGAAATTTAAGAAAATTGTTTCATAACTTATAAATTTGAGATGATAACAATTTAAAACAATTTTTATTTTTTTTAAATATTCTAGTTAAAAAACAATTCCTAATATTGTATATATACTCTTAGAAAATACAAGGGTATTTTGCAATTATAAACTCGAGTTATATAATGTTAATAGACTTGAGTAATATTTCTTTAAGCAAAGTAGTGATTCTTTGGAAGTAATAAAAAAATCTTGTATGTGTTTTATTACTGAAGACAAGCCTTGACAAAGTGTTTAGTGCCCTGGGGTAACATGTTATAAAATGACTTAGAAAATGAATTATAGTATTAATTGAAAATATATACTTAAGTTTTAAAATGGATAATAAACATAAGCGTGCTTTATAAAATTTTATAATAAACTTAAGTATGAAGGAGTTTTAAGAGGAAGTGTGACTTTTGAAAATGTGTATAAACTTGAGTTTTAAGTGTTGATGAACTAAGTTGTGTTCTATTAGATGCTTATAAACTTAAGCCATGAAACATTTGGGCTTTAAGCAATGTGTCCCAGAATAGATTAAAATAAAGATAATGTGTAATGAAAATAGATTTACGAAATATTTCATAAAAAATTTAAAGGGAATATACTAAGAAATAATAAATGTGAATTAAAAATAATTGGTATAGTTAAGAAAAGAAAATTTGAAATTGAGCTATTCGATGAAATTAAACTTAAGTAAAGTTAAATAAAATGATTCAAGAAATGGTGCGTAAATAAATTTTAGTATAAAGGAAATACTATTGGTATAATTAACTATGATTTAAAGTGAAGGTAAATTAAAATAATTTGATATAATTAAGGAACCAACTAAAATGGATACACATGTTGTACAAAGACCATTTGATTTGATCTAGATTCACGTACACGATTTCGAGGTTATTTACACCGATCTTAACAAGGATTTTTCACTCGATTCCCGATGGCGAACATTCAATATGGATTTTTGATTTTAATCCAAATATTTCTATCATAGCATGTGGCTATGCAAGAAGAATAGCGGTTTCTAAGCAAGGAACCGGATCGAAGTCTGCCCTAGGAAAGTCGAGTGGACGATACTAGTTTGGAAGTGAAATTGTGCGATCGAATGAGTGATCAGATTTGATATTGTGTATGGATATTATATGTGCGTCTTATGGACTTTATAATAATTATAAAAAGTTCACATTTGGAAATGAAAATTATTTGGTTGGATATATTTGTAATTGAGATGTAGGTTTATGGAAGCAAAGCTGGTTTGACGCCTATGGTTTTTGAGTTGAGTTGTTTGCCCGACAAATAGGTACGTGCTTATATTGTTGTTTGGATTGATGATTTTATCCCCCCAAATATGGAAGGCCGCTCCGCATTTGTTTTCTTTTGTTGGATTGCGCTATAATGGCGATTTGTAGTTTTTCTGATCGTGCCTTGCAAAATCTAATCGATTTTGAAAAGTTAAGGGGTTTGGAGGCATTTTACTTACCTTGGCAATTTCGGGGACGAAATTCTTTTAAAGGGGGGAGATTGTAACAACCCGGGATTTTGGTCTTTTAATTTTGAATATTAATTAATTTTAATTGTTTAAAATATTGGGTTAAAATCTTTATTTAATTAAACTACAAGATTGGTTAAAATCTTTGAATTACAAATAATTATTTGAATAATGATTTAATTATTTGGATTTTAGATTGACTGTTAATCCTATGGATTAAATGGACTAATTAATTTCTATTAAATGATAATAAGATTAGTAAATTCAATTTGCAACTTATTTACAGTGATAAATGGTTCAAATTAATAATCGAAAATTTTATTTTTGTTTTTACGAACCGAATTTTATTGACAAATTTTTAATTTATTTTATTCAATTTTTCCAAAATTTTCAATTGGGAAATTATTAAAGTTGTTTTTGACGATTTTTCGACAAACAACGGTGATTTTATGATTTTCCAAAATTCAATAACCAGTGTATATTTATTATTATTTTGGAATCACGTCATCTTTCTACGTGCGACCGTACTTTTATTTTGTTGATCGGAGTCCATACGCAAACCGAGAAGCAGTGTAACATGATGCAGGAAAATTATATATATATATATATATATATATATATATATATATATATATATATACACATACACTAAGTCAACACCTAACAATTTCCACCAGCGCACACATTTTCTTCTACTTTCATAATCCTTCATTAATTTAACTTGAACAAAAGGAAAAGTGAGCTTCTTTTTTAAAAAAAGAAAATTCTAAACAATTTAAAGAAAAATATAAATAATTATAAAGGTTGTATCTTTGCATTTGGGGAGAGTAGTTCTTTGACCTGGCATAAGAATAGAGGATGCGATATTGTTTTTTATCGTGTTCGATGGTTAACAATGAAATGTGAATTGGGGTTTAGATCTATGGCACTTTGGCTCACTGATTTGTGAAATGAAGGATTTTAGTGAGTTTGTGGTAGCGTGGGGCTTCGACAACGGGAATTTTGAGGGGTGTGATGGCTGGGGAGGAGGTTCGACATGGGTAAGATTGGCTGCAGTTGTGAATAATGTTGTGTTCTTGTACGGTGGGCCGGGAATGGCATGGGTGTGGGGGAATGGATGCTTGCGGGGGAGAAGCTCACTGGAGTTGTCAGATGTGCTTTTTGTGAAGGAACGGAGGAGGATGGGTGATGATAGTTACGACCATGCACCATATATCATGTGCAGGAGTTTAAGAAGGAGGGAGATGTGTGGGAAGATGAGTTTGGTGTTTAAATTAACAAGGGTAATTAAGTTTATGGTGTTGTTAAGTTGTAATTAATCATATTTAAAAATAAAAAACTTATAAATTTCACAACTCCTTCATACGAGGTTCGATTGAGACGTCGTCAGTCTCGTTTGAATCATGTCGCCATCCTCTATGCGATGGAATTGAACCGCTTGCATTTGGAACTAGCTAAATCTGGAGCTATAGTCGAACGTGCCCAAACTGAACGCATAAGCGACAGTTGGAATAATAATAAGGTAAGCTCGCCCTTCTGATTCACCAGTATAATATTATGTAGAATAAATTTAGTTATATCTGTTTTGATATTTGAATTTGCTGATTGATTGAATTTGGTCTAAGATCACGATATAGATCTTGAAATGCTATTGGATTGGTTGAATTTGATCTAGGATCACGATATAGCATCTTGAAATGCTATTAGATTGTGTGAATTTTAAATTTATATTCAATTTTTTTTAAGTAATGGATCAGATATATGTGGTGATAAATTGATATTAATTTTGATTAATATATTTATGTTGTTTTAATTATAATGTAGTTAATGTAAGTATATTTCTTGGTGTTAGCTATTTGGCCAAATAAACACCATTCAATAAATGTAAGGGTTTAATTGAATGACATTGGTTAGCAGAATAAATTTACGTTCTGCTATTATATTAATTTGGACATTTATCTAACTGTCAATTGATTGTTAATTATGGGTTTGTTTACATATATCCTTGATTATGTAAATACCGACAATTTGACTTGAGAAGTTAAATGGAAGGTAATAGTAGCTTGATAAGTAACCCTTGAATTGCCGAGCCTTTTATAAGATTCGAAGACTTTGGATTTGCTTAACTTCTAACTTTATAAATTGGAAGGAAATTTTTTTAGTTATTTCTAGATATACAAAAAGCTCTATTAATGATTAATTATAAATGTTTGTAAAAGTTATTTTTGTAAGTTAATCACCATATTATCTATAGTGTTTTAAAATAAATTATTATTAATATTTCTAAAGATTGTTAAAAATGTATAGGTATATTTATTATATTATTAATGTTTCTAACGATTATTAATGTTTTTAAAATATGTTTTAAAAGTTTATTTACTATATTACTAGAAATGTTTTAGTTATATTTCTTTTATATTATTTAAAAAGGATTAAAGCTAAGATTTTGATGTTCTAGTTTATTTATTATACATAAAAAATAAAATAAAATAAAAAATAAATAAACTATTATAAAAGTATTTCTTTCATAAAAGGGATTTTTGCAAAGGAACTTATAAAATTAGGAAGAGGATTGGAACTGGAAAAGGGTTAATTTTTGAAAGATTGTAAAAAAGAAGATTTTAAATGGTTAGTAATTAAGAAGAGAAATTTTATAAATGGATTAGGAGATTATAAAAGAGTATTTTTATAAACAAAACTTTGGTGACTTGTAAGATACTCTATAAATAGAGTTTGGAAATTTATAAAGAAGATATTTTAAATTCAAAAAGAAAAGATAGTTAAAGGAAGAAGGGTATTTTCGAAATATTTATATCTTTATTTAAAGGATCCCCCTGTTTGAATCATTATAAATGATCTTGAAATAAGTAAAACTTTATAAGTGATGGGTTAGGATACTTAAACCATTTTTTTAAGTATATGGGAAAGGTTCTTTGAGTTTCGAAAAGAATGATTTGAAAATATACCTATACTGCTCAGATAAGTACGTGGTTTTATTTTTCTAATTATCAAAAATATTTTGTTTTGTGGATATACTTATTTCATTGAGATAAGTATATCGAAGCAATTTCCAATATTTGAAAATGATTCCAAATTAATGAATGTGAGGCTCAGTGGGTACCATGGGAAATGAAATCTATGATTTTAATGTTTGTTTATTCGATGGTTAAATAATCGACTATTGAATTTGGACCAAAATTAACTTTTGAAATATCTGGGAGAAACACATGAGTTATATGGCACAGTCATCTCCGATGAGGCTGTACTATGCGTATAAATCTCTTTTCGTACTCTTAGGACAATGATAAGGAAATCTGTCCACCAACGGCTCGGAGGTGATCTCCTGTGATGACCCAAGGTTTTGGCACTATTATTTTAATAATCCTCTAATCCAATTATTTAAAATACAAACTTATCATTTCAAAAACAATTAATATTTTCTGGCTATTGACTGCTGTTTATTTACATACATATATACTTTGAAAGAAAACTAGGATTTGGGAATTCAAAAATAAAATCTCTCAAGATTAATTAAATATAAAACTCTATCCTTGTAACACTAAATATAAGAGTGTGTGTGTGTGTGTATAGGAATAAAATTTAGATGTTGGTACTTAAACTTTGGCTAGAAATTGAAATAAAAATAAAAATGAAGATATGAGTTTAAAAGAATAGGAATAAAAATAGGTATGTGATTTATATTGTGTATACAACATAGGTAAAACTCATGACTTTGGTAATATATATATATATATATATATATATATATATATATGAACGTATATGTGAAGTATGTAAGGCAATAAGACAAAATAGGAGATGTATGCATATGTAGGAGATATGTATATACATAGAATGGGATATGCATGTAAACATGAAGGGAAAACACATACATTAAATGCCATCTACTCAAACATAAAAGGTCATTTCTCCTTTTTAATAAATCACTTCTATTTCAATAAATCACTTCAAATTTCAAAGATCATATCAGGTCAAAAATTGCTGACCAAAGGAAAATCTGAAAAGAAAATATAATAAAAATTAAAAGAAAGAAAATGTGAAAACAAGTGATGTGTACAGAGTTGTATACTTTTATCTACATATCTCCCTTGTCTCATTTTCATTCACTCAACTAAGTAAAACTAAAGATAAGAACATTTCTTCCATTTTACAACTTAAAGCCTACGGCTCAAACTCAACTAAAATAGACAGAAGATCATCAATCAAAGAAAACAAGCTAGCAGCTTTTCAAAATAGGATTTTGTTCTCTGTTCAAAAACTTTTACAAGTGAGTGAACTTCTTTTAAAAAATCTAACCTTCTTTATAAAATGATTATGTTAAAGATTTAGTAGTAGTAATAGTCTCGAATATCTGTTGCATAGAAGAAAATTTACATATGCCTGGATATGAAGTGTGAATGCTTGCATACATCTTCCTTGCCTCTGCTCTTCTATTTTTACATGTTCAAACTTCTCAAAAATTCAAATTTCTTCATCTTGATAGTTTTATACCTGGTACTTGAAGGATATATATTTGTATTAGAGTGCACTTATTTTCAAAAATAATCCCATGGAAAGAAAATCAAGTTATGTCACCGGGTATAGAATTTCAATGGATGATCAAACATTTTAACAAAAACCAATCATGTTAATTCATGTTTTCATTAGAGTAACTAGAATCAACTTTGAAAATAAAGATTTTTGGTGGCATATTTATGATTTTTAGCTGTGTGTCAGTAAGGTAGGATTTGTTGATCAGAGATTAGTCGTGGGTTGATTTCTGGCGTTTGCGGAGTTCGTCGACGTTGGGGTATTGGTCGAAGGAGCCGAGGGTTTGGCGATCTCAAGAAAAATGGTCTTAGATTTTGCTGAGCGACGTGGTGGCTGATCAGAGGGAGAGTAGGTTTTAGGAACAATGGTGATCGAGGAGGGTTTTTATGTGTGTTCGGCGTCATGTGGACGATGGAGCGACGCGTGTATTGGGAAAGGAGATGGAAGTTAGGCACAGCTCTAGGCAAGGCGGGATGGTTTCTGGTGGCCGTGAACGGCGATGCGAGGTGGAAGTGGGTGATATTTTTTTCCTGGGAAGTGCGAAGTGCTCGATTTTGGTTTTGAGCATCATCGAGGGTTTCTAGTCGGTCGGAAAGGTCAAGGGTTACATCAGTGACTTGGAGATGGGATCGACGGTGGTCAGAGCATTGCCGATAGCGTGTGCACATGCACAGGATGGCTTGTGTGTCAGAGGTATCAGTTGGATTTACTGTAGGTAAGTGGAAAATAAGAGAGGAAAGAAGAAAGAGGATTGGGGCCGGGTTTAGGCCAATGGGCCGAAAAAAAAAGAAAAAAATAAACTAAGTAAATATTCTTAAGTGATTGTTCAAAGCCAAATTCTTATAAAAGTAAAACACTTTTAAAACTTAAATTTTCTAATAATAATAAGGTAATTTAAAAACTTAGATTAACCCAAAACTTAGGTTAATAAATGGTGTAAATAAAATAATTTCTACTTAAATTAATCAATTTAGGATAATGATATACATGTTAATTATTTAAATTAATTCCTAAAGTTTATTAAAGTAAAATAAATGTTTCAAAATTTTAATTAATTAGAAGTCATAAGTTAATCAAATATGTTAATTATTAACTAACTTTGGGATTTAATTAGAATAAAATAAAATGGGTTGTAATTAATTTAATAATAATTAAACATGATTTGAAATTAATTAATTCTATTTTAAATTAAATAGATGATTGTATGACTAGTTAATCTAGTCTATGGATAGTTTAAAATGATTAAGTACTTTGGATTGCTTGATTTATCTAGTATGTTAATTCCAGTTACTCTATGATATGAAATACCCTGGATTGAACTGTTGATATGAACATGAGATGTTTATTTGAAATCGATATTTGTGATGAAATTTCTATGTGAATATGACATTTATGAAATTATATTAAATTGTTTTTACTTAAAACAACCTGGCCTTAAAGAAGGCGTTTGGATTCGATGAGACCGGAATCGATGTCGATTTTTATCCAAAAAACACATCGATCCAAAATAAGCGATAGTTCGTGAAGATCTAAGGGAAGATCAGAATGAGGATTCAAAATGCAAGGGCTATTTGTCGCTAACTCTGAGGGTGATTCCAATATGAGTGAAGTGGAGATAGTGCGTTCGGTTCCGTTCGGACCCGAAACAGACTTGTATGGACGAATGCTATCAGACCATCGTCATTGGAGGATGGTGAGCATTCTAAGAAATGTTTACTATAAAAGGTAATCGTAGCCTCAAGCCTCATCAACCGGGAATGGCTAAATCAGGGAAGGTGCAGCAAGGTTTAGTGGGTAGCACCCAATTAGGGTAAGTTTTCCACTGCCTAGATGTCTCTTTTTATTTGGCTGTGTGGACGGTTGGTGGCCTTAACCATGGGGTGATCTTATTTGGACTACCAAGTAAAGGTTAGCTCCGGTCTTGTGTTGTAGGGGATCGAGAGTGGTCCTTGGTACGTTGATCCGGACCACGTATTGTGACCGGTGGTACCTCGGTAGCCCTGCCATTGTATTGAATCCAATCTGTAATAAGCGCCTTCGTACTTGATTGTATATCTGTTATGCTGAAATCTAATGAATGTAACAATTTCGGCTATGTGAATAATTTATTTGAAAACCCTAGACATTATTATAATATCACTGGATTTTCCATGAAATGTTATGGTTCTCATAAGGGAAAAACTTAACTGTGTTTATGTGCGGTGAGTCTTACGAGACACCTTTGTTTCAAATGATTTTCAAGCTAAATAAAATGTAATCGTTTACTCACACCAGACCGACGTCTGACTCGGAGTTTATTTTTCTGTTTTCCTAAACTCTTGGGTACTCAAATTTTTATGAGTAGCCAAGTGATTCCAGGTTAGCTTTGACATATTTTGGTGGTGGGCTTGGAGCAGGAGGCTTCAGCGTATCTAGTTATATCAGTTTCCACTGTATTAGTATTTATGGCTGCATTTTGGTTTGTATGGAATAGGCCGGTTACCACGACTATCTAGTATGATACATGTAGAACTTATGAATCTGATGTGCTGTATTAGTGACTTTTGTGATATATGTATGTGATGTAGTATATTTATTCCATTCCGCTATGAGATTCTTTGATTTTTTTAGTGCTTTCTTTCCTATTTATTCTTTCCTACGTATTTCTTTCTACTCCACGACATGTCTTTCTATGGAATGAACGGGCATGTCGTCACTGTTGGTATTAGAGCGCTTGGTTGAGAAAATACCTAGACTTTTGGGTTAATACCCATCGAGAGAGAGTGTACTTGTAAAATTTTATATATACATATATACACCTACCAAACTATTGGATTACTGTGTCCAGGTTATCAAAATGAGATCCTGGGGAAGAAGAGGCGGAAGAGCAAGTAGCATGACAACCACAAATGGAGGGACCCTGAATGCAGAGGGTGGTAGAGTGACTGACGAGGCTGTAGCCTCAATATGGCCTCGAGTGAACTTTGCAGCGCTGCGCAAAGACTTTACAAATCTTGGAGGAAAACCCTTTAAGGGTACTAAGCCCATCATCGAAGTGCAAGCCTGGCTACACTTATGTGAGCGAACTTTTTAGAGTTTGGATCTTTCGGATGAGCAGAAGCGAGTTATGACATCTTGACAACTGCATTAAGGAGCAGCTACGTGGTGGGACGCGGTCATAATGAATGTCCCCGAGGATGAATTTTCTTGGAACAGATTCAAGGAGGTATTCAAAGAGAAGTTTATGCTTACCATAGGAAAGATCCAACTGTATAGGATTTTTCTGGACCTTAAGCAAGGAGATTTGTCGGTATCGGAATATGAAACCTAGTTCAACAAGTTGTCCTGCTATGGTCCTGGACTCATTGACACACTGCTTAAGAAGAACGAAATGTTTGTGCTTGGCATGAGGCCTTAATTTCATGAGAAAATGACTTCACATCTCAAGGGATCATTTGTAGAACTGGTAGATATGGCTTTGAGATACGGGGAGCTTTTGGAAAAGAAACCTTGGCAATAGTTGCAGCACCGAGTGGAAATGCTACCAATCAGAATAAAAGGAAATTAACCTAAATTGGAAAAAGCAGAGTAAAGAAAAACCTAGAGGCAACCACGTAGCTAGGAAATGTTGTGTGTGCCAGCAGAAAAGGCCATCTGGTGAGATTTCTGTCCTAGAGGTGGATCTCCAAAGCAGCAGCAGAGTGGACCTATTTCCCCAATGGTGCGGAAAACTTTGTGCTTCAATTATCAACAACCCGGGCATATGGTGGAAGCTTGGCCACTTCTGCAGAAGGCTCAACAAAACAAGGTGTTTTCCATTCAGGGTGGACCTTCAGCTTCTACTGGTGGGAAGGCCAAAGGCGTACACGAAGGTACTTTGCTTTTAAATCGCATTTATGTTAGAGTATTTTTTTATTCTGGTGCTTCCCTTAGTTTTATTTCGTTTGGAAACGGTGGAGAAATTTCACCATACCCATCATGTTGTAGACCGCCCTATTTTTGTGTCTAATCCTATGGGTGAGTGACCAACCTGGACATGATCTGTGAAGGCCTAAAAATTTATTATCTATCACATAGCTTCTCGTGCGACCCTATGGTATTGGACATTAAAGGATTTGATCTTATTTCGGAAATGGATTGGTTAGACAAGTATAAAGCTGTTCTAGCTTTTGAAGAGAGAACCGTGTCCTGGGAAACTAAATTAAGAAGGATTGCAAGTGTGACTTGTGATAGTCCAGGTAATCACCTAGGTAGTCTCTTGCATGGGCTTGAGGCATCTCAAGAAGAAGTCGGATCCATCGAAGTTGTCAGAGATTTTCTAGATGTGTTCGAAGAAGTTAAAGATTTGCCCCCACATTGGGAGGTCGAGTTCCGTATTGATTTAGTTCCAAGGACGATACCCGTAGTCCAACCAAGTAGAAGGATGGCTCCTATAGAAAAAGAGGAATTGGTGAAGCAGACTCAGGATTGCTTGGAAAGAGGATTGATCAGACCTAGTCGTTTTATCTGGGGTTCTGATGTTGTGTTTGCAACCAAATCGGATTGGTCATTAAGATTTTGTGTAGACTATCGAGAATTGAACAAGTTGACCATTAGAAAGAAGTACCCCTTGCCTCGTATTGACGATCTTTTCAATCAACTTCATGGGGCTACCGTGTTCTCCCAAATGGATCTAGCTTCGGGATTTCACCAACCGAGGGTTGCTGAAGAAAGTATACCCTTGACTACATTCAGAGGACCCGACTGTTTCTATAAGTGGATGGTTATGCCTTTTGGGCTAACCAACGCTCAACTTATTTTATAGATCTGATGAACTGTGTCTTCCAGGATGTGCTAAACAAGTTTATGCTTTTGTTCATCGACGACATTCTCATCTACTCCAAATCAAAGGAGGAGCACAGGCTTCATCTGGAAGTAGTATTAGAGACCTTTAGGAGGCATGTCCTGAAAGCAATGTTTTCGAAATGCCATTTTTCGAAATCAGAAGTAAATTTTTTAGGATACATCGTATTAGGGGATGGTGTCTCTGTTGTTCTGGTCAAGGTGGCAGTTGTACAAGAGTGGAAGAAACCGTAGACTCCTATGGAAGTTCGTAGCTTTCTTGGCATGTTGGGTTACTACAGTAAATTCATCCGAGATTACTCTAAGATTTCCTCCCACTTGACCAGACTGACTAGGAAGGGAGCGAAATTTAAATGGATTCTAGAATGTGAAGAAGTGTTCCTAGATCTAAAGGCGAGATTGATTAGTGCACCCATTTGGCTATTCCAGATGGAAACAGTAAGTTCAAGGTACACAGATGCTTATGGAATAGGACAAGCAGCTGTTTTGATGCAGAATGGAAGGATGATTGCGTAGGCGAGTAGGCAATTAAAGCCTCATGATAAAAACTACGCTATGCATGACTTGGAATTGCTGGCTATTGTCTTTGCACTGAAGATATGGACGCACTACCTATTAGGTGAAAAGTTTGAGCTTTTCACTGATCGTAAGCCCTAAAGTATCTTTTTACCCAGAAGGACCTGAACCTGAGACAACAAAGATGGGTGGAATTCTTGGCATCCTATGATCTGGACATTCTCTACACACCCTAGAAAGAAAATGAGGTGGTAGACTCCTTGAGTAGAAATGCAGTTTTGGCTATTTTGGAAGTTACCCCGACTCTACTAGAAAGGATTGCAAGCAAGCAAGAAAAGGATAAAGGTTTAAGAGCAATCATCAAAAAAGTTAAGGATGGACAGTGCAGCAGTTTCAAGGTGGATGACCAAGGAGTCTTGAAGATCAACGGGAGAGTCCGTGTTTCGAATATCAAAAAACTCAGGTAGGAAGTTTTGTCAGATTGCCATCGTTCACGGTTAAGTATCCATCTGGGAATCTTGAAGATGTACAAGGATGTGAAAAGAGTTTTTCTGGTGGAAAGGAATGAACAAGGACATTGCTACCTTTGTCAATGGGTGTGCAAACTGTCAGCAAGTAAAGTGTGATCAACAGAAGACTGTGGGGTTGTTGCAACCTTTAGAGATTCCAAAGTGGAAATGGGAGATGATATCGATGGATTTCATCGATGGGTTGCCTAGAACCAGGAAAGGAAGGAGTGTGGATAATTGTAGACATGCTGACTAAGAGCGCCCACTTTATTCCGGTTAAGTCAACCAGAACTGCAGCTTCATTAGCGGAGATTTTCATGAGATAGATTGTCAGACTGCATGGAGTTTCCATCAGCATTGTGAGCGACCGCGACTCAATTTTTACTAGAAAATTCTAGGAAGCTCTGCAAATGACACTTGGAACAAAGTTGAGTTTAAGTACAACTTATCTTCCTCAAACCGATGATCAAACAGAGAGGCTGAATCGCATTGTCGAAGATATGTTGAGAGCTTGCATCCTGGACTTCGGCGAATCTTGGGAAGACCATCTACACCTGGTGGAATTCTTGTACAACAATAGTTATTAGGCAAGCATTAACATGGCACCATACGAAGCACTGTACAGAAGGCCTTGTAGATTACCAGCTTGTTGGGTAGAATCAGGGAATTGTCTTATACTTGGTCCAGACATGATTTGGGAAGCTTCTGCGAAGCTCGAGCTGATTAAGAAAAGGATGAAGGCATCACAGAATCGTCAGAAAAGATACATGGATAAGAGATCGAGGAATCTGGAATTCGAAGTTGGAGATTTGGTATTCCTTAAGGTTTCCCCAAGCAAAGGGGGAATCAGTTTTGGTAAGATTGGGAAGCTAGCTCCAAGATATATAGGACCTTTTTGTGTTCTTGAAAGGATCGGTGCTCTGGCATACATGATTGAATTGCCAGACCAGATGGCTGGGATTCACACTGTACTTCACATATCTCATTTGAGGAAATATGTGTACGACCCATCATTGGTTGTAGAACCAGCAGTTCAGGAAGATTTGGAGGTCGAACCAAACCTAACTGTGGTTAGGCATCCAGTTCAGATTGTGGATCAAGATGAGAAGGTTCTCCGGAACAAGGTGGTGAAGCTAGTTAAGATCCAATGGAGCAAGGATCCCAGAGATTGTATATGGGAAACTCTAGATAGTATAAGGAAGGCATATCCAGAATTGTTATCAAGATAATTAAGGTTGTTTTTTTGAATAATTTGTCTGCTATGATTGTTAGGATATGGATGATGTGTATGCTTTTCTAGTTGAATATAAAAACTTTTGATGAAAAATTGAATTATCTCTTTCTTTTAAATTTCGAGAACGAAATTCTTTTAAGGGGGAGGAATGTGACGACCTGAGATTTTGGCGCTATTATTTTGATAATCCTCTAATCTAATTATTTAAAATACAAACTTATCATTTCAAAAACAAATAAGATTTTCTAGCTATTGACTGCTATTTATTTACGCACACACACACACACAGATATATATATATATATATATTTTGAAAGAAAACTATGATTTGGGAATTCAAAAATAAAATTTCTCAAGAATAATTAAATATAAAACTCTATCTTTGTAACACTAAATATAAGTATATATATAGGCATAAAATTTAGATCTTGGTACTTAAGCTTTGGCTAGAAATAAAAATAAAAATGAAGATATGGGTTCAAAAGAATAGGAATAAAAATAACTAAGTGATTTATATTGTGTATACAACATAGGTAAAACTCATAAAGATAACTTTGGTAATACACACACACACACAGAGAGAGATATATATACATGAACACATATGTGAAGTATGTAAGGCAATAAGACAAAATAGGAGATTGCATATGTAAGAGATATGTATATACATGTAATGGGATATGCATGTAAACGTGAAGGGAAACACACACATTAAATGCCTATCTACTCAAGCATAAAAGATCATTTCCCTTTTTTAATAAGTCACTTCTATTTCAGTAAATCATTTCAAATTTCAAAGATCATATCAGGTCAATAATTTCTAACTAAAGGAAAATTTGAAAAGAAAATATAATAAAAATTAAAAGAAAGAATATGTGAAAACAAGTGTTGTGTACAGAACTGTATACTTTTCTCTATATATCTCCCTTGTCTCATTTTCATCCACTTAACTATGTAAAACTAAAGATAAGAACATTTCTGCCAATTTACAACATAAAGCCTACGATCTCAAACTCAACTAAAACAGACAGAAGATAATCAATCAATGAAAACAAGCTAGCAGCTTTTCATAATAGGATATTGTTCTCTGTTCAAAAACTTTTATAGGTGAGTGAACTTCTTTTCAAAAATCAAACCTTCTTTATAAATTGATTATGTCAAAGATTTAGTGGTAGTAATAATTTTGAATATCTGTTGCATAGAAGAAAATTTATATATTCCTGGATATGAATTATGAATGCCTGCATACATCTTCCTGTTAATACCCTAGTTATTGATTTTGATGACAACAACCATATAAATATTACTACCAACGTATCTTCGAGTTATGCAGTCATATCAGGTATATTATGGAGATATTTACAGAGATAAACAAGAATACAGTGGATGCAAATGAATTATAAAAGAAGGTTAATCAGAGCAATTTAAGAACAAAACCCAATTAGAGAAGAATGCCGAAGGTAAAGGTGTTTGAAGTGATGAGGAGTTGGTTGAACCTTAGAATATCTTGTTAAAGATCTCATTGCAATTATACTTGAAGATCATCAACCATTGTCCTCAACCGAATCACAAAAATCCACAAATATACGGTAATTTGAAATGCCAAAAATTTGCAACACTTATTAGTGTTGTTGTTCATTTTGCAACACATCCATGTCGACATACTAGGTAGACGGATGAGACATACTAGCAGTTTTTCAGAATTTCAAATTTTAAATGAAGGGACATTTCCCTCCATCTCTTTACCAAAAGACACGTCTCTTCAACCACTATATAAAGGCCTCTGAAAACGAATTTTAACATCAAGAATTCTTATTTTCTCTTACTCCTTCTTCTGCAAACATTTGCAAAGAAATCCATTGCATACTCTTTCAATCTCCTTGCAAATCGATATTGTTCCACTCCAATTCTTCACTGATTTGCAAACCACACAATATCAGAGAGTTGTACTTGAATTCACATCATTCTCTCCTGATTTCATCCTATTCCTCAAAGAATTCAAAGATATAATGCCATTGGAGGTCTATAGGATCATTGTACCGAATCTATAAGAATATGTATTGAAGATACAACCACTTGCCATAGTTTGTTGTTGGTGATAAAGAGAAGGTGTTCTTGTAGCCTGTAAAATCAAGAGGGTGTATCTTGTAGCCCGTGAAACCAAGATTGTAAAGGTGTTCTTGCCACCCGTGGAAAGCAAGTGATTATAGTGGAATTCTGCATAATAGAGTGCAGGATTGGATGAAGGATTGGTTAATCCGAACCAGTATAAAAATCCGGGTGTTATTTACATTACTGCATTTTACTATATTACTTACTTATTCTTTGATTAATTCTTTCTGTTTGCAATTTGAGTAAATACAGTTTTATATTCGTAGTAAGTACTTAATACTCAATTCACCACTTCTAGTGTCTGAATAGCCCTACGATCCAACATTGTGTTATAGCCACCCTAGTTTCGAACACTTCCTTGCCTCTGTTCTTCTATTTTTACATTATCAAACTTCTCAAAAATTCAAATTTCTTCATCTTGATAGTTTTAGACCCTGGTACTTGAAGGATATATGTTTGTATTAGAGTGCATTTATTTTTCTAAATAATCGCATGGAAAGGAAATCAAGTTATGTCACTGGGGATAGAATTTCAGTGGGTGATCAAACATTCAATAAAAACCAATCATGTTAATTCTTGTTTTCATTAATGTAACTGGAATCGACTTTGAAAATAAAGATTTTTGGTCGCGTTTTCATGATGTTTAGCTGTGTGGTCAGTGAGGTTGGATTTGTTGATCGGATATTAGTCGTGGGTCGATTTCTGGCATTTGTGGGGTTTGTCGGCATTGGGGTCTTGGTCGAAGGAGGCCGAGGGGTTGGCGATCTCGGGAAAAATGGTCTCAGATTTTTCTAAGCAACGTGGTGGCTGATCGAAGGGAGAGTAGGTTTTTGGGAACCACGGTGGTCGAGGTGGGTTTTCGTGTGCGTTTGGTGTCATGTGGGCGACGGAGCGATGCGGTGTAGGGGGAAAAGAGAGATGGAAGTGAGGCGCGGCTCCAGGCAAGGCAGCGTGGTTTCTACTGGCCGGGAATGGCGGCGCGAGGTGGAATTGGGTGATAGTTTTCTTTCCAGGGAAGGGTGAAGTACTTGATTTTGGTTTTGAGCATCATCGAGGGTTTCTGGTTAGTCGGAAAGGTCGAGGGTTAAGTGACTCGGAGGTTGGATCGGCAGTGGTCGGAGTATCGCCGATGGCATGTGCACATGAACAGGATGGCTTATGTGTCAGAGGTATCAGTTCGATTTGCTGTAGGCAAGTGGAAAATAAGATAGGAAAGAAGAAAGAGAGTCAGGACCGGGTATGGGCCAGTGGTCCAAAAAAAAGAAAAAAAATAAACTGGGTAAATATTCTTAAGTGATTGTTCAAAGCCAAATTGTTATAAAAGTTAAATGCGTTTAAAACATAAATTTTCTGATAATAATAAGGTAATCTAAAAACTTAGATTAACCCAAAACTTAGGTTAATAATGGTGTAAATAAAATAGTACAAATTTAAATTAATCATGTTAGGATAATGAAATACACGTTAATTATTTAAATTAAATCCTAAAGTTTATAAAAGTAAAATAAATAGTTATAATTAGTTAATGGTTAAAGTAAAATAAAATGTTTTAAACTTTTAATGAATTAAAAGTCTTAAGTTAATCATACATGTTAATTATTAACTAATTTTGGGATTTAATTAAAACAAAATAAAATGTGTTGTAACTAGTTTAATAATAATTAGACAGGATTTGAAATTAATTAATTCTGTTTTAAATTAAATAGATGATTGTGTGACTAGTTAATCTAGTCTATGGATAGTTTAAAATGATTAAGTACTTTGGAATGCTTGATTTATCTAGTACGTTAATTCTAGTTACTCTGTGATATGAAATACCCTGGATTCAGCTGTTGATATAAATCTATTTTGAAATCGATATTTGTGATGAAATTTCTATGTGAATATAACATTGTGAAATTATATTAAATTATTTTTACTTATTTCAAGTTGGCCTTAAAGATGGCGTTTGGATTTCGATGAGACCGGAATCGGATATTGATTGTTATCCAAAAACCACATCAATCCAAAATAAGCGATAGGCCGTGAAGATCTCAAGGGAAGATCAGGAATGAAGATTAAGAATGCAAGAGATATTTGTCGCTACTCTGAGGGTGATTCCAATACGAGTGTAGTGGAGATAGTGCCTTCAGTTCCGTTCGCATCCGAAACTGACTTGTATGGACGAATGCTATCAGACCATCGGTGAGCATTCTAAGAAATGTGTGCTATAAAATTTAATCGTAGCATCAAGCCTTATCAACCGGGTATAGTTAAAACAGGGGAGGTGCAGCAAGGCTATGTGGATAGCACCCAATTAGGGTAATATTTTCCCTGTCTAGATGTCCTTTTTTTTCGGTTGTGTGGGTGGTTGGTGGCCTTAACCGCGGGATGATCTTATTCAGACTATCCAATAAGTGGTAGATCCGGTCTTGTGTTGCAGGGGATCGAGAGTGGTCCTCGGTACGCTGATCTAGACCACGTATGGTGATAGGAGGTACCTTAGTAGCCCTGCCATTGTATGGAATCCAATCTCCATTAAGCGCCTTCGGACTTGATTGTATATCTATTATGCTGGAATTTAATGAATGTAACAGTTTCAGATATGTGAATAATTTATTTGAAAACCCTAGACACTATTCTAATATCACTGGGTTTCCTATGAAATGTTTTGGTTATTATAAGGGAAAAACTTAACCGTGTTTATGTGCGGTGAATCAAACGAGACACCTTTGTTTCAAATGATTTTCAAATTAAATAAAATGTAATCGTTTACTCACACCAGACCCACGTCTGACCTGGGGTTTATTTTTCTGTTTTCGTAAACTCTTGGTACTCAAATTTTTACAAGTAGCCAAGTGATTCTAGGTTAGGTTTGATGTGTTTTGGTGGAGGGCTTGGAGCAGGAGGCTTCTGCGTATCTAGTTATATCTATTTCCGTTGTATTAGTATTTAAGGCTGCATTTTGGTTTGTATGGAATGGATAGGTCACCACGACGCCTAGTATGATACATGTAGAACTTATGACTCCGATGTACTATATTAGTGACTTTTTTGATATATGTATGCAATGTAATATATTTATTCCATTCCACTGTGAGGTTCTGTGATTTGTTTTAGTTCTTCTTTCCTATCTATTCTTTTGTACCTATTTATTTCTACTCCACGACACTTCTTTCTATGGAATAAAGGGGGACTGTCACATCTCCAATCTTATCTTTGACTGTATATTTCCTAAAGAACCAGGGTTGAGTTTACCAAAAATTATCGAACATTTTTTCGAAGAGACCGAGATCGATATGTTATCCGATAACCACTTCGATCCAACAAATGCATTCCAAGGGAAGACATCTTGAAGAGCATGGAATTGAAGATAGAGGTGGGAAGTCAAGGGCTAATCGCTGCTAATTCTGAGGGTGATTCCAAAATGGATGTAGTAGACATAGTGCCTTTGGTTTCGTTCAGACACAGAATGTGAGATGTAAGCGTTTCATCTATTTTATATATTTACTTTAAACCCTTAAACACTATTATAATATCATTGGATTTCATATGAAATTGTTTTAGTTATCGTAAGGTAAAAACCCTTCCGTGTTTATATGCGGCGTGATCTTACGAGATACCTTGGTTTTCAAAGGGTTTTATAACTTTAAAAATTCAGTTGGGTGTGTTTTTTCTCACGCTAGTTTCCCAAACTAACTCGGGTGTTCTTTTATTAATGCTCGGGGTCAGATCGAGTATATTTACAGATTTCTTATGAAGAATTGGAGCTCAGGAAACAAGTTGGAGGTATTCTAGTCGTATTATCGTATGTGTTTATTTTTCATTACTTTGTTATTGAAATTATCAGTAATTATGGAGACATGTGGTTATAACTGTCCAGGCAGGTAATTGTGACTGTTGTTATACTCTGATGGATGTATGTGTATACAGTTAATCCTTTGAAAAAAATCATTCATATTATATTATATGTTATTCCACTGCGATTGTGAGATTCTGTATTGTTTTTAGTTTCTTTCCTCTTCTTCTTCTCTTCTCTTCTTCTTTCCTTCCCTTAAATATCCATCTTTCCGTTCGATTTGGGTTGGACATGTGTGGGTTTTGTTAGCATGAATGGTATAGTTTGGCGGGTCATTACATATGGGCTCAATATGAGGAATGAAACTGCATTAACCCTATTATAAAGAGTGGAATAATAATTGAGGGATTCCTAAGTTTTTATTTCATGATTATATATATATATATATGCATGTATGTATGTATATTCATCGGTGCAAGATAATAACGCTTGAATTATATTTTCGTGTTGTCTCATACATGTGCGAGAAAAGACGAACTTTGAACTAGTATCACCTACTACTAACCAAAGAGATTTACTCTTTTGCATGAGTTCTTCATTCTGAATTTTGACTTGTATTTTTAATTCAAAATTAATATGCAATGTATTTTCATATAAGTTGAGATTCTCCGGATCATTATATGGCTATATGAATGTATCCCTATAGTCATCATACAATTTTTGCACTGCATCTGTTTTTCTAACTTATTTATTCCATCTCTTCATGTTTTCTTTGACTTTCCTGAGCTTTGCAATGAACTTCCACTATGTATATGCTTTGAGCCCTTCTTAAATAGATTGTAAGTAACCGGTATTATGACACCAAGTTTTAACATATCTGAAAGGCATATTCTTTTCTTGAGGCTTTCTATCCTCAATAAGAAACTAAGATTGGTGAACGATCACTAAGAGTAGTAGGTAATGCAATAGTAGATATTTTAGGAAACATTTGCATGAATTCTTGATTCATCAGATCTCTATCTATATTGCTAGCAATGCCTCTTTTTCTCTACGTGAATTTGCATCCATATAAATTACATTCGACAAGAACACATTGCAAAATACAGTTTTTAAAAGCAGTAAGATAAGAAAAATGTATAGGCAATCCTCCCTTCTTATCTTTATAGTTCAAAGAATTATTAAAATCCACAAAGACAATCCAAGGCATGTGATTTGAAGAAGCATTGAGAACAAGACTAGTCCATAGTTTTCACCTCTCTGAATATGTATTATGGCATAATAAAGGAAAAAGTGCACCGAAAACCCCAGAGTTGGTCAGAATAGCAGTAATGTGCTGATAGATTATGTTTGGGATGTTAATATTCCAAATATTTTCATCTATGATGACATAAATCCAACACTTAGTGTCTATGTCATTGTTGTGTAAGGAAGACCAATAGGATGGAACCTAAGAAATAAATTTCTAAATTCCACAAACATGTAGTTTTCTCTCATATAAGGTAATCAAGGAAAGCCTATGAAAAATGAGGAATTTGAAAATTGTATTGTATTCAAACCTCTAACATTCCAAGCATAAGCATTTATTTGATTGTACTTGAGCCCTTTGCTTGCAATTTAGGAGGAGTTGGAGGAGTAGTTTATTTTTTCTCATGCTTCTTATTATATTTCACATTTGTCTCTATCATTTAAGGTGCATTTTTTGGAGGCTTTTCTAATTTTCCAATTTCTTCAATATGTTATGCAACTTCCTCCATAAACTGTTTTTGTTCTTCAAATATTTCTGTTGCAACTGTGAACTCTTCTGAATGGTCTGAATTAATATGTATAGTGGAGTTGGTTTCTACTTCATCTTTGTGTCATGCTGATGGCTATGAATTGTAACAAGGTTCAGAAGAATTGGTAGATCAGGTTGAAATTAATCATAGTTAAAGGACTATAGATTACTTACTGAAGTGCCAACATCATTTGGTTGAAGGTGTAAGGACCGGATTTAATGATAGGAGTGCAACCTTCCTCTTTTCCAATTTGAATAACTAAAAAACCATTCTGCTTGTAATAGATATCAAATGCCCCAATTGTTTTCCATACATTTTCAATGCATTTCGTAAACTGTCCATATAATGGTCTGCTACCAATTACATAAGCAATAAGGGAGGTTTACAGCCTTGATTCTACCATTTCCCTATTAGATTCTTTATTTTCGGTTGTATAAATGAAGATCGGCATCCTATGCAATGAATTCCTGGTTATCAGTACCTTTAACCGCCTCCACCCATGATCTACTCCATGCTTATGATGAGGCTGGGCATATAGGAGGATCAGGTTGTTTTGGAGGAGGCTTCTCATGGTTAACCGTTCCCTCCAAGTTTGTCATGTATGCCATTAAAACAAACTATTACATATGTATATGTATGTAAGTACGTGTGTGTATGTATGTGTGTGTATATATAAATATATATGATTATACGTGTTTATAATTGTGATAAAAATGATATGCTAATGTATAAGACTAAACAGAGATTGTACCTTACAGATCTGGCGTATTAGTGACACCTTGATTTAAAATTTCTCCTTAGGTTCCTTGAATCAACATCCAAATTTCGGTAGAATGGGATAAACCACATACCTTTTGATTTTATTTGATGTTTCATTTTTTTAAGGAATTTATTTTGGATAAAATTTAGATAGGGTTATGATGTCCACAAATGGACAAAACAATGAGAAGTAAAATTAAAAATGAAATTAAGGGACTAAACAATGAGAAGTAAAATTAAAAATTAAAAACGAAATTAAAGGACTGTGTTCCAATTAGGAGAATGAAACCTTTCTCTTGATTAAAACTTTTCATTTTAGTTTATATTTATTTTTTTATCAGTCCATCCTTTTCTTTCCCCTTAACGTGGTCGGCCATTTCTTTCCCTCCATGGAATTTTTTTTTTCAAAAGCCCATTAGAGTGATAATCTCTATTTATATCCCGTTAAATATATATATCGATATCATATATCCCTACGTGCATATATAACTTTTATATGCACATCCAAGTAATTAATAGCAACACCAGAAACATAAAATAATTTAATAACTAATATTTGTTGAATATCAATTAATTTAAGACATTTTATAAACTAATTAAATTGTGTGGTTTTTTTAGAGAATTCACAAATGCAGTTGTAAGACTCAAAGGCGTGAATTTAATCGGCGGTTAATATTGAAAAAAATTCAGTTATTAACTTTTACATTTTTACTTTAGCTAGTGGTGTGATTGTTTGGTCAGATTCATTGCTTACAGATCTTTTCTGTAAAATCATATTTTACATTAATATATGCAGTACCAATAGCACTATATCACATTAGAACGTATGGAATTTGGTGCTGGTCAATGCTCCAATATTATGCATATTCAACTTGTTTAGTCCATAAATAAAGTCCTTTGTTTAATAATAACATTTATTATTAACCGTTCTAACATAGCAAGAGATTTTAACTTTAAGTTGACTACAGTTCATGATGATGCCGACCTCATACAATTAAGAAGGCGAATTCTCTATTAAATAGTGCTTTGCGTCCAATGCTTCAACTCAGATCCAACTATGGTCACTTAATAGATCGTCATGCCCTGATTTAACTATAACAAAAGTAGAGTAGCCACATCAAAGTTTCATAGTATTCTCAAGTTGAGGGAATTGTGTAACATCATCAAACTTCGGTATAGTTTCTCGGAACATCTTGATTAGGAATATTTAAAAAAATATCAGTTCACTTTGTAATTAGTTACTCATGATTGCAAGTATTTGTAACTACAATCATATAACATTTGAGAATTTTCTTATTTATGTGCTTTAAATTAATTGCCTAATTAATTATTTCATAGTATAACAAATTATATAACAAAAATCAAACACCTTATTATGAACAAGATTGACTACAGAGTTGGATATATTTAATAAATTGCATAATTTCCACTTGGGCATAACACTAACTCTTTCAATCTCACACTTCATTTGGGGTCAATTGTGGAATCTTAATCTCACTCTCCCGATCATTTTAGAACCGATCGAGCTAGTCCCTTATTGAATGGATCTTATATGTTGTTTTACTATCTACTTTGTCAGCCAACATCTCCCCATCGTTGATAAATTTCTTTTATCATGTGAAATCGTCGGAATATGTGTATGGATATCTTTTGAGATCTAGGTTATTTTGCGATCTACATCATGATAATTGTTTCCACAGAATAAAGTGTGGACTCTCAACATTTGGAATCAACACTAGTTTAGTTATAAATTGTATTTTTATGTATATTACTTTTATTGCGTTGTTATTCAAGACGATGTAATTGGGATTTGGTTGAGCCATCCACCACGTCTGGTTTGGAACATTTCTAACATAAAGCTTCTTAACTTAGGTTGAGCAGGAATTTTGATTGTCTTATTATATTATGTCTCATTTATGAAGTTCGAGTCTACATACTCCACCATAAGGAATTCATGGTTTCCATTAACAGCACTCTAGTGTTTCAAAAATATTCAAGCATACTAGTAAGGACCATCTAGTGATCTTAATTAGGACTTGGTATTCGGTCAATGTACTAATTACATAAGCGAAAGATGATATAATAGACAAAATAGCATATATGATCATTCATGTTATCGATGCATAAGGAATCCATCTCGTATACTCTATATTAAACATTTTATTATAGTGTGTGTATATCATTTGGTGCAAACCTAACATCCTTACTTATAGGTTTATAAATATTTAGTAACTCTTAATATTTTTTCTTACAGATACATGCTTCCTCTGCAATTCGATTGATAATCAAGCTGTTTGAATTTCTCTATCAAAAAATTTGTTTAATTCCAATGCTTGTCGAACGATACCATCAATTTAGCTCTTGGACCTTATCCAACACTCCTAATTATCAACTCCCACTAGCATCATGATATTTTTTTTCATATGCAAATGGTCTATTCTAAATTATTATTCATAACTTTTGTTGCAAAGAAGATGTACCAAAATTCAACGTCCTATTGGGCAATAATTTGCGAGGGAATCTAAATTAACTTACATAGGCTGGATAATGGATCTATTATGCTAATTTCAACAATTAATATTTACAAGGTTATTCTCATCGATGTCGCTTATTTTATTCCAACTACATCAACACTGCTGTCCACAAAATTTCTCAGTAGAATATGGTTTTTGGTTCAAAGTTTTATGGAGATAATGTTGAATCTCATTGCTAGAAGAAGTGTCTAAGCCTTTTTGATAGAAAGTGCTGACTTTGAAGACATAAAGCATAAGATATGGGTATGATATGATGGAAAAATATTCTTTGACCACGTCGCCTTCCATCATAACTCTCGAAGACATGCAACTAGTAATACACTTACAACATCAATGATAAACACTAAGAACATGAAGATAGAAGAGCGTCGAAGACATGTATACAATGTTGCGTGTAACTAAAGAAGCAAAGATATCAAGCTCAATCAAAAACATAAGCCATCAATGAGTGTCAAAGTGACCCATAGCACACCTCATTGATGTTGGATCCTGTCAACCCTGATATTTGCCTATTGAAACAAAATCAAGTTCATTGACAACCACGAAGGTAATTAGCATTGTACTAAAGTAGAGTCGCACTTTGTAGTGCTTTGAAGATGTTGCTCTATGATGATGCCAATGATCATCAACACCGAAAGGAATGCAAAGCAATACCACCCTTCCCTTATGTTCAATATTGCACTTCAAATTTTATACAGCGAATCTCATCAACACTTGAAGAATGTCATGCGCTTATATGTGCAATGTTGATGATGAACGTCGTCAATGTCCACTGAAGGTATTAATACTATATAAAGGTGGTGCCAATCCTTATGATGGAAGTCATTAATGTCATCGATCATTAAAGATGCTGACATTATACCTAGTAAAGCCACTTCAGCCAATTTTTCACAACACTGTCGCCACAAATGTTGTTTTCGCATAAGATGTTGCAGCATGTCTCTAACAGGATAAAGTCAAAGTCCAACACCATCTTCATTAATGATGCTGCAAGAAGTCAACAACGCTGTCACTAATGTCATCACCTTTCCGCATCGCTATTCTTCCAAGACCATTCGCACTTCTTTAGTTATTCAGTGGTGCCAAGAATCATCAATGACCACGCCGTACAAGGTGAAACTGTTGTTCATCAATAATATCGCCAACAAGTAATGGAGAGAACCTTAATACAAGAGATCATTGACATCGAAGCTGTTGCTAAAGTGCACTGAAGTCAAGCCCACCGGAAACGTTGAAGGTGAAGTGGAGCCGCTCTACCCCTATAAATATGACACTACAATTGCTGTTTTTAGGAGGCAAATTTCCATTCTCTCCCACTTCTTAAATTTTCAACTTTGTAAACCCTAAATTGAATTGGGGATCTCTACTGATTGTAATACTTAGACCTTACACACACAAGGAATCGAATATCAAAAAATTGCATAGCATATGTATTATGATTTGTGACTAGCATATTTGACTTTGACTCATAATTTGAACTTTGATTTGACTTTGAATTTGGACTTGTGTAGCAAATTTGATTTCGAATTTGAACCTGTATATTGACATTCACATTGATTTCGACCCTATATTGTGTTTCACATGACTTCGACATTGATGACTAAACTGGTAATTGTAGTGGATGCATTCTTCAGATCGATGACTTCAATTAGACTAAAGAGGCTTCTCTTTGATTAACCCATTTTCTACCTGCTTTTGTGTGATAATTTATTCATTAACAAATACATTGGTCTTTTTATCGAAGACGCACTTGCAGCAATGGACCGTATCCCTTTGGGTACTACTCTAAAATCGTATTTTGATAATATACTTGGAATCTATTTTGTATTTAAACTGTTGTGCTATGTGGAAGAGTCTGTACTCTTTATGGCTCGTTGACAACTAAAGAAATTATTATTGCTAACAGATTTCTCTTAACACCGGTATGAAACTCGTAATTTCTCTTTTAATGTACGAGAATTCTTATTAGACATTATAAAAAGTTGTGTTCATTTTATACTTAGTTTATTATATTTAATTTTTTGTAATCAATTTCCAAGCTAGAGTCTTTGGATGGTACCTAAGTCTATTGTACTACAACTAATTTCTATGGGTGGTCTCTCCCAAACTATTTTGAGGTGATCCGCACAAGATCTCCAACGAGAGAATCTTATGTGCATGCTCTTGACTTATATAATGTTTTATTTCTTGAAACAATAATTATTTCTCAATGCAACGAAACAAGTACAAAAAAGTTATGAAATGCCTACATGCTTACATAAAAATGAATTAGTTTCATGTTCACAGATCTTATATGATCTAGTAAACTAAGATTTGGATGAAACTAAATTTAACGTATGTACTTACTCCTAGGTACATATCCCTATAGACAGTTGTTAACTCAACCTCACTCAATCGTTCTTTGTCCAACATTGTCTGATTGCTCCTTATCGATAGACCATTATGTATCACCGGAGGAGTGATTTGATGCTGAATCTTACTCTTTTTAGGTACTTTTGGAACTCCTTTCCAATATACTAACATATTTGATCAAAATTGAATTATTTTATTTCCATTGCATGTATTGTTTTCTACTTTCATTTTGAATTATATGAACTTATCAAAGACATCCTACTTGTGTGTCAAATATGCTTGTTCATGTCCACGATAATCCATTTATAAATTTAAGAAAGTAAGTGGATCCATCTAAGAAACATTGAACCTTAGACAACATATATCTATATTTATCAACCCAAGGAGTTCACTAACTTCATTGTCACTCCCATTAAATGGATGCTTTGCTCTTAATAGTTTGAGATACAATTCACAATTCACATATGATTTAAATCCTATGATTAATGAATTTTTCCTCAAGAATATGGTTTAGTCCGTAATTCAGAAAAAACTATAGAAAATTATGGATACTTCTATATTTTCTATAATTAATACATCAATATTATTTTTTTTTAAAAATACCGTTATTGTAGTAGAGTTAGTTTAAAATGAATATTCATAATATTCATGCTAAAATAAAACTATATCTATTTTAGTGAAAACCAAAAACTATTAGTATTTCATAAAAAATATTTGGTCTATATATATAAAATCATTATTTCGTAACTTGATGCATCCAATAAGAAATGTCATATGGTATTCTCCCACTATTTCTACAATTACTATAATTGTGCATGAAATACGAAGCTCCATTCAATCACTTATTATAAGGCATTTATTTCATCTGCATGAACAAGTTTACAGTCAAGAATTGGGATCAAATATCGTAAAGTCAAAGAAATAACTCTTATGAAAAACAATTTTCTATAAGTGAAATACATTTGGGATATGAATCACATTTATCATTCCATAGTGAGTATCTATTGGTATTTTAAACAGCTTTGGTTTTCGATGTCTCTTCATGAAGTAGAGGTGACCATTCACTCTCTTTATCCCAACTGTGCATATTTTACATCCACTACCAAGCACTCAACATAGCACTCCGCTATTCTTATTCTGAAAGATGAGCTGTTGGGGTAAAAGAAAAGAAAGACGAAGAAAATAAAACATAGAATCTCACAATGTAATTATGATGACCCGTCTCCTAGACCCTTAGAAATCGACACTAATACATCCACGGTATTCACGCGCCGTAAATCCAAGTGCCGAGGAGGCAGACTAATTAGGGATGTAAAAGAAATAAAGAAATAAGATAACACAATAATAGAATCTCACATCGCATTCAACATTTCAATTAGACATAAATGATCAGAGTCAAATATAAATCCAGCAGGATTGTTGTAACTGTCTATCCATACATATGCTGGGAAATACATACTACATAACACAGTGGAAAATGGATAGAAATCTACATAAGGTACTTCAGCTTCATAGCTCCAAAAGTCTTCTACAAAATGCTCCCCAACATGCTCCAAAATGCTCCAAATGTATCCTGACTACACGGTGGCCCATAAAATAGGGCTCTTAGAGTTTAAAGGGAAAAACAAACTCCGGGTCAGTAATGGGACTGGTGTAAGAACTCAAAGTATGATGTTTTGAAAACAAAAAGGTATCTCATAAGATCACATCACACATAAACACAGAACTGGTTTTTACCTTATGATAACCAAAACTCTTTATTACGTAAATTTGGGGATTTTATTCTTAATGACTTTCTTTGAAAACATTTGCAAATAAACTTATTAATCTTAGCCGAAATTGTTACCACTATTAAATTTCAGCATACTAGGTTCTACAAACAAAATCGCAAGTTCTTATTGGAGAATGGATTTCCATACAAATGACCACGTGAAGGGACTACCTTTCGATGGGTACACCTCTGGATGGATGACCTGAGGTCCGTCATAAAGGATCCTCTACCAACACAAGATCGGCCTATCTTTGTAACTAGATAGTACCGAATATACCATCCCCCGGTCGTTACCGACCTTGGTCCGAGAGCTCTCTTCACATACGTCCATATTAATTTACATCCCAAACGTCATAGCGGGAAGAAATATATCTAGTAGGGGACGATCATACCCTAATTGGGAATGACCCACTAAGTCTTGCCGCATCTAACCTTGTTTCGGTCATTTTCGATTGATGAGGCTCGAGGCAACGATTAACTTTTCACATAACACATCTTATTTCACCTTGAATGCCACATTGCCATTCCACATTCACACGACCGATTTCTACAAACGTATAACTTCCTAAGCTCATATGTCTCGGGAAAGGGTGTTAAGCTAAGAGAAGGTATCTTCTCCGCCACCGACTGATATACTTTTATAGAGATCACTTATTGTGATTTGGAATGCAAGGTCAGACATTCGTCCATACAAGTTCGTTCTGGGACTAAACGAAATCGAAGGTGCTTTCCTTGGCCATTACTAGGCGAGAAGTCCTTGTGGTTTTGAGGTTTTTCATAACATAGAGACCACTACTACAATATAGTGAATTTAGTGTTTATCCCAAATTAATCAACAAGTAGTCCCTCGTTATTATTCGGCTCAATATCTCCATCTTCAAAAATCTTCATCCTTCGAACACATAAACTGGTACGAATAGTTTCCGGATAGGAATCACCTAAATGCAACCCCGGTTCCATCGAAATCCAATCATCGATAAAAGTGATGTAACTAGTTGATTATTTTTAGATTCATGCATTTTCTTTTTCCAAATATCTTCGATAGATATATATTTTCAAAATATTATTTTAGTGAATACGGAATCAGGTAAACCACTTTTTGAATATTTCTCAAATTATTTTTAAAAGTATCTTTTGAGAATATAGGATTATTGAAATCACTCTACTTTATACAAAATCAACTTCCATATTCAACGAGTGCTATGGGCGGAATAACGGTGAAATCACCTTTTAAATTCCACGAATAGGACAAATTCACTCTTCGGATTTTAATAATGAGTATAAGAAGATTATTTCTATAAAATCCAAGTTGAGCATCCGGGCTTTCCTTTCGACATGTTCCACCCCTCGCCTAAAAAAGAAAACTGAGATCAGGTAAGTTCATGACATTGGTTTCTCCATCCCTAACTTAGTTAAACACCACGTTTTCACTTTTAGATCTCATAGGCGTGACAAATGTACTAGTCGTTTCTGCATACTCATCTTCCCTTTTTAAATCACTTAACTACTTGTTTAACCATCTTTGAAATAATGTTGTACCGTTCAAATTTCTTTTCAAATGCTTTCTTATTTATTTAAAAACATTTATTAAGGATTTGGGAAATAATTCTTAAGTTTCAACCTTTATTTCAAAAGTTACTGAAAAGTGTTACGGAAAGTGTTGCAAATAGTGTTACAAAGTGCTTTAAAAGCTATATTCTTCAAAACGACTTTTATATCATCTATAATACAATCTTTTCCACTTAAGTCACTTATAAAAACATTTTAAAATATTTTAGAATTTATTTCATATTTTTAAAATGATTATTTCATAAATTTCTAACTTTGGTCATTTTAGTGCAAAAACTGGATTTTTCTTAAAAATTGATTTTGCCATATTTCAAAATATGCAAAATGAAATCTTGATTTTCTTTTTTTATATGAAAGATATGGATATAAGGATTCTTAAAATTCTTTTTTCGAAGAATTCTGAACTATATTCCGCTTCGTATGTTCATTTGAACTTTTGACGCGAAAACACGAACTATATTTACGCGACGCGTCAAATTTTAAGCGTATTTTGAGATTCATATCCAAACTTTGTCGAGACAAGTTTAAACACTTAGGAATCATTTCTAAAGCATATTCAAACATTTTTCGTAGGTATAATTAATTCCATATCATATTTTAATATATTTGAAAAGTGATTTCCATGTGATTATGCGTCGTGTAAATCGATGACTTGTTTCAATAATTTTATGCAATAAACAAGATATGGAAATCAATATCATAACCCAACATCCAACCAAACATATCATAACATCACCGTCAAATATATAAATATAAATTAGGAGTTCTCAACTTAGTTGCAAATGAACTAACCCTAAAGTGATTATAACTTTCCTAACTTCAATCGAGTGCTCATGAACACTTGTTTTAAGGCTTCTAGATGGCTTGGCTTAACTTGTTGAGGTCTTTGGATCTTTTGGCTATGAGTTCTAAAGAGGTTTGGGCTCTGCTTAATAGTGAAGGGGGGTGTGACCAAATAAGAGAGGGAAGGAGGTATTTTGAAGTGGTTCGGACGGAGTTTTTTCGATATTTTTCTTCATTTTATTTTTGGAAATATTTTGGATTAACTTTCTTAAAGTTGGAAGCCATTAGAAAGAGTGTGGAGAAGCTTGAAATTTTGAGAAGAAGAAGTATGGAAGGAAGTGAGAAAGTTGGTGTGTATTTATAGAAAATATTTGAGATTAAAATATAGATTTGTGTTTTTATTTAAATAACCTTCCTTAGAATATTAAGTAAACTTATTTAATTCAAAACTTACCATTCACATCAAATCACACTTTTAAAATTCAAATAATTTAGAGTTAAGTAAAGAATAAGAATGATTACTTTACTTTATGTCACTTTTCTTTACTTTATGTCACATTTGATGTGACATGTGTTTTATCTTTTTTAGTTTACTTTTGCTAATTACTTTCTAGAATTTTCTATGTGTGATTATTAAAAGTAACATTGTTTAGTTAATTGTTAACTATCTTCATATGTTAACATATTTATTAAATTGTGTACATAAAGGTGGAATAAGGTTACGACAACTTTAAATCGACAAAACGTTGATTTTTGACAAAATGTTTTACGGTCACATTTTGATGTTTTAGTTAAACTATTTATTTAAGCAAAACAAATTTAAAAATAAATTTGCATAATTTAATTTAAAAATATAAACACTCATAGATAAATTAAAATAATGTATTAAACCATTTAACCTTACTTTTCTGAAATCAAGATTTTGTCACTTTTGTCGATATAAGCAATGTTACTATTTTTATGTATATTTCTATTTCCGAATCCTATCTAAGATTGTTTGAATCATAAAAACTTTTATATTTTATAGTTAAAATCACTTTAAATTTTGGATCGTTAAGTAACTGGTCAATATATAATAGTCAACATAAGATCATCCATAGTTACTTCCATAGCAATACAACAAAGTCACAACAGTACAAATTTCAGCCATGGACAGTTATAAATGCATGTCCTCACATTGTTGATACAAAATACATACATAAATATTGTAAATAACTAGATATCGATTATGAGACTAGCTCCAAGATCCTTCAAAATGCATCCATAAGAAACATGGACTGATTGGCTACTCGTACAAATTTATACCCAACAGTTTAGAGAAAGAATATAAAACTCCGTTGATGTGAGTAAACACCAAACAGCTAAATTATTAATTTAAAAACTCTTTTAATATCAAAGTTGTCCCGTATGACCACACCGCAAATAAACAAGGATGATTTTTTACCTTATGATAACCAAAAAACTTTCTATAGAAAATCCAGTGATATTATAATAATATCGATGGGTTTAAAGTAAATACTAAATCATAGTGGAAATTGTTGCATTAGTTAAATTCCAGCATAATAGGTAAACAACTAAGTCCGAAGGCACTTATAGGAAAATTGGTTCCATCAATTATAGGATTAACGAGGTACTACCCATCACTGTACACCTCTAGATAAAATATAAAAAGGTCAAAAAACTTTCGAATACATGGAAAGATTAGCCTATCCCTTGCTGGATAGTACCAAATATATCACTACCTCAGTAGTGATCAACAACCGTATAGGGTCGTTAGCATAAAAATCTGAGAACCTTGATATAGATCAGATGGTGAGTATCCCCTGATGGGAGCGACCGACTTAGCCTTATGGAATATACCTTATTTTAGTCATTCCCGGTTGTGAGGCTTGAAGCTATGCTTTACATTTCTTTAGCACTTCTTACTTGGAATGTTAGCACTACCTTTCCAACGATAATGCAATGTTAGTACTCGTCCATACAAGTTGTTCAGGATATGAACAAACCAAAGGAATTACCTCTACTACATCGATTTTGGAATCACCTAGCAAGTAGCCCTTGCACATCAAAGATCTTCGTCTTCGATTCCAATTATTTCCAATTCGAACGCTTATGTTGGTTCAAAGTGGTTTTCAGATAACGCAAGCTATCTGATCATGTTCTCTTTGAACCAACATTCAAAATTTTAAAAAGGGTCAAGTTTTCAATAGTGGACAACTCCACTATCTGAGTGTAAAGATTTTCATATGGAAAAAACCTTCCATATACTTAATTTATCATGATTCATGAAATAAACTCACTTTTATTTATCTTGTTTCTGACATTCGACTTCTCTATCACTTGCTTGGAAAATCAAGTCTAGAACTCAGAAATAGAGAAAGCCTATCCAAATGTTTTTTGTGTAAAATACAAGAGGACCTACTTTCAACCAAATGTATCAACGTTTTATGATAACTTATTCTTATTTGTTTGTCTACTTAATGGCACAGACAAAGAATATCCTTTGTTTTAAAACCCGTTTACTTATAAAGAAAGCTACTTTTAAATAAAATTGATCTTTATAAATAAAGTTAATAAGAATAAAACCCTTAATTAAATTTAATTAATTAATTAATACTTAAACCCTACCTGATTAGTAATTAATAAATTAATAAACCCTAAGTAATTAATTAATTAGACTTAATTAAATTAAATTAATACTTAATTAGCATTCTACCTAATTAGTAATTAATTCAGAACTCTCTTAATTATCAAATTATAATTAACTTAATTAGTTAATACTTAAATGTTAATTACCTTTCCTTAACTAATAACTAAAGAGTAATAATCTTAATCAATTAATTAATTAACTAACTATTTAACTCATACTTAAACAAGTAAATAACCATTGCCATTACTTTTTATACTTAAATTATGATTGAAAAAGGACTTTAAAAATATTTAAGACAAAACATTTTAGTTTAGGAAATAGTGATCAATTTCCCGAAATGCATCCATAACGATTATCCCTATAGATAACATAACTTTTCAAACTAGTTTTACTACTCCAAACCCTTCAAAAGTTTTACCTTTGACGTACTTTTCAAAATATATTAGGAAGTTTGAAAACTAAAATAAAGTTTGAAACATTGAAAATCCTTTCTAGTACATTAAAATAGAAAACATAACTTCAGCTTCCAAGGGATCTCAAATCACTTTAACAAGTCAAAATGCTAACTTTTCTTAGCATTTACAACACAAACATGATTACAACATTTATTTGCATACTAGAATAACAAACCATAAGAATGATCGAAGTTTCAAGGATTCACAATATTTAGACTTTAATTTCAAATCTAATCCAACATCACATACAAGCATTCATATATATATATATATATATATATATATATATATATTCTAAACAACGTAGGTAATATATCAATCAACCAATAATTTGCAACAACATTGGTTAACACAAACAAGGTTATATCTTTCCCTAAACCTAAATGAATTTTACTCACCAAAGCTATGAAAGCAAACCAAACTATCGCTAGAACTTGAAATAGCCATAGATCTTGGATCTATCTTGGTAAAAACTTCATTTTTGCATATGGAAAAGGTAGCTAGGCTCGGCTTAGGGGGAGTACGGGCTCGGTCTAGGGTAGTAAGTGGAGTTTGAATGTTGTTTTAGCAAAATCGAGGTATAAGAAGAGAAAAGGAAGTGCTTTTAAGGATTTTTAAAAGTAAAAGGAGAAGAAGGAAGTGATTTTCAAGTTTAGAAAAATAAATAGAGGCCATTAAAGAACTTTTGAAAAGCTAAGGAAGAAAGTGGATTTTAGAAAAGCACCTTTCATTTCTATTTAATGAGATGAGAATTTTGAAATGAGAGAAGTGGGAGAGAGAATTTTGAAGTTGATCTTATGAAGAATGAATTAAGGAAATTATCTAAATGCCTTTAAGTACATAACCTTCACTTATTTTACACCACATCACCCCATCCACATCCTCCCTTTATTGCACAAGTAACTACGTGAAGCCCTCCCCTTTGTCTAACATGTTTTACAGTACCTTGCACTTTGATGTTGAGTGATAAGGTGGCATTTCCTTATTTTGTTTATTTATATTTTTTTTGAAAAACAAATGCGACATCCCCCCTTTACTTAAGTAAACACGTTTTCAACACCTTATTACTTACCCATGCCTATTTTATTTATATGTGTGTACATATATTAACTAAAATATTTACAACCTTTCCAATAACTTTTAGACGCTGAAAAATCGAAAATTTGAAAAACGATTTCCGGTCTCATTTTCTAATTTCCTTTGAACTAATTATTTTTGTAAACACATTTTAAAATCATTTCACCATCACAAGTTATTATTTAAAGGGGTATTTTTGTAATAAAATCTATTTATTAATTATTTAAGAATATATTAAATATCCATATTTAACGTGATTAAATTTCATCTCTCCCCTTCCCCTCTAAAAGAATTTTGTCCTGAAATTAGCAAATACGAGGATAAATCAAGCTAGCACAAAATGGCATATATTATAAATTATGAAACCTATATAAAAGATACACTAAGCAACCACAACACAAACAGTGCATACATAAGCCATATGAACATGCAAACGACTACCCTAGCTACAACTCAGGATAAGCTTCCCTCGTACGATCCTGTGTGTCCCAAGTACAATCCCTAGGATCTTCACTCCACTGGATCTTAACTAATCCCAATATCTCCTTATGAAACTTCTTCACATCACAATCCACAATACAAAATAAATGCCTAATCATAGTTAGGTTCGGTCCTACCGCCAAATCCTTTTGCATGGATGGCTCCATAATCAACAATGGGTCGTGCACATGCTAACTCAGATGGGACACAAGGAAAACATTATGGTCCCTCGATGACCTCTCTAACAACTCAACTTCATAGGTAGGTGGCCTAATCCTATAAAAAATATGAAAAGTTCCAACATACCTTGGTGCTAACTTCCTAGCCTTTCTAAATCTAACAACTCCTCTAATCGACGAAATCTTTACAAACACAAAATCTCCAACAGCAAATTCCAAATCCCTTCGTCTCTTATCTGCATAACTTTTTTGTCGATCTTAGGCTTCCTTTATCCTCTTTATAATCGCTGCAACTTTTTCTGTAGCCACCCTAATCAAATCTAGTCCAAGCACTGGACAATCCCTAGTCTCTAGCCAACATGCTGGTGACTTGCACGACCATCCATACAGAGCTTTATAGGGCCCATGCCAATGCTAGCTTGATAACTATCATTGTAGGAGAATTCCCCCAAGTGCAGATGATCTTCATAATATCCTCCAAAGTCCAAGATGCAAGCTCTAAACAGATGCTCTAAGATTCGGTTCACCCTCTTAGTTCGACCATTGGTTTGAGGATGGTAAGCAGTGCTTAGCTTAGCTTTTTTCCAAATCTACTTGCAATGCCTCCCAAAACTGGTTTGTAAAGATAGAATCCTAATTACTTACTATGCTCACTGGGACTCCATGTAATCGAACGATATCTCTCATATAAATCTCCACCGATGATGATGTTGTCTTTTTGGCTTGATCGGGATAAAATGAGAACTCTTAGTTAGCCAATCCATAATGACCCACACTCCTTCATTCCCAGTCCTCGATCGAGGCAATCCATCAATAAAATCCATGGATATCCACTTCCATTTCCATTTTGAAATCTCCAATGGTTGAAGTAGCCCAGCAGTTCTTTGGTGGACTCTTTTGATCTACTGATACATGCTCACAAAGATGGAAATATCTCTCTACATCCCCTTCCACCAAAACACCCACTTTACATCTCTATGCATCTTAGAAACACCCAGATGGATACTCAACTTAGAACGGTGACATTTTGATAGAACCTCCTGCCTAAAACCATCAATGTTAGGAATACAGACCCTCTCATTCATCCTTAAAACTCTACGGCTAACAATTTCAAAACTTGAACATTGTCCCTCCTCAACATCCTTGATGATTTCCAATAAGCGCTTGTCTTCCCTTTGCCTTCTTGCTATCCTTTCCAAAAGAGTCAGAGTAACCTCTAAGAGAGCTAAGACTGCATTCCTGCTCAAAGCATCTGCCACTATATTAGCCTTCCGTGGCGTATAACGAATATCCAAAACGTAGGCCGCCAAAAATTCTAGCCACCTCTATTGCCTCAAGTTCAGATCCTTTTGAATGAAAAGATACTTCAGGGACTTGTGATCTGTGAAGAGCTCAAAATTCTAATCCAACAAGTAACGACTCCACATTTTCAGAGCAACTATGATCGTTGACAATTCCAGGTTATGTAGCATGAATCTTCTCATGTGGCTTCAGATGACTGCCAACATATGCAATAACCTTCCTACATTACATAAGAACTGCAACCAATATTACTCTACAAGAATCGATGTAAACTATCATTCCTCTATACTATTTGGAATAGCTAAAACGGGCGCATTAGTCAATCTCTTCTTCATTTCCACAAATGTTTCCTCACACATTGGAGTCCAAACAAACTTCCCATCCTTCTTAATTAGCTTAGTTAAGTGTGAGGTAATCTTAGAATAGTCCTAAATAAATCTCCCATAGAATTAGGCCAGACCTAAGAAACTTTGAACTTTAGTAGGAGTCTGTGGTTGCTGCTATTTTTGAATAGCCACTACCTTCGCTAGATCTACTGAAATTGTAGGATCGATTTCGCCCTAGAGGGGGGGTGAATAGGGTGATAGTGTTAATTATAAAAATTATTGCGGAAGTATGTATTAATTTTAACACAGATCACAGCAGAATAAACACAGCACAGAGAATAATAAAATGCAGAACAGAACAACACAGAATTTACCCAGCTTCGGCAAAAACCTTCCTACGTGCTGCCCCTAAGGTTTCTACTAGAAATTAGAAAGCCCCTCGCTTAAAAAATCGCTATACCCGCTATTGACTATCCTAACTCTACGCTCAAAACCCTGGCCACAACTCAACCACCGAGTTGCGAATTCCCAAACTACGACACGTAGTTTGTTCCCTAGTCACACGATTAGAAAATTAAACGGTTTAAAAAAGGAAAATACAAATTAGAAAACAATTTAAAAAATAAAACCCTATTTAAAAATAAAAGCCCTTTTATAAAATAGAAGTCTCTTTAGAGGAATAAGGCCGGCCCCCTTTAGTAATTCAACCCGTCTCTTTTATTTGCTTCGTTCGTGAAAAATGGAGATGGCGGCCGTTCCTCTTTGAAGCTAAATTAGGGCTTTTCGTCCTTTCGATCCAAACTAGGGTTCTTGCAAATTGAAGCGCCGACCTTTGATACTGTTCGACTTCGATGCTCTTTGTTTTGCTCACCGCGGCTGCTTCGTTGATCGAATTCCTTCTTCGGTATGTAATTATATGCTTTTGCTTTTACTGATTTTATGCTTGCTCGAATTCGATGGATTTGAAAGCCGATGATGAGTGGGTTTATATAGATTTCAAATCCTATAATTGCGTTCGTCTGATGTTATTTGAATTTGTCAATTTCGTCATCTCGGCCACTTGATGATGCTTGAATGTTTGAGATTTATTCTGACTTTTTCATAATCGTATAAACTTGTGTTACTTGGTTGACACGGTTTAAAGTCATCGGCTTTGATTTTGAATTGTTCATATGCGTGTATATTTTCATCATGGTGTTGATTAATTTTGTCTTCGGCTATGTTTTGATTACGTGAATTTTGGTTTCTTGAATTTTCTTATACCTCTGCGGCCTTGACTTGAGATTCTTCACTGCACTGCTTCATCATGTTGCATACACTCCATAATATTGTTGATACTTGGTTTACTGGTGCATGTTGCTGCTGTGTTGCCATATTGATGCCTCTGTTTGCTTTGACTTCACAGCATAGCATATTTGTGCATTTTAAAAATGTTGCATCGTACTCTGACCTTGTTGCCTCTATTCATTTGCCGGTTAGCTTGCATCTGCTTGCTGTTATTTGGATATTGTGGGATGCCATCTTCATGTACTCGATATTGTGGCATGTGGTCTTTGTTGTGTTCCCATTTGGGCTTGTAGTTGATTATTTGAGTCTTTCTGAAATTTATTTGTGAATTCATATGCTTGACATTTGAGTTGTTGTATGGTCAGTGGTGCGCTTGGTCATTCGAGTCTTCCCTGCATCATTATCTGTTGCATCTTTGGTTTTGGGGCTGCTGTGTTATCATCATGTTGGTTTGGTTGTTTGATTTTTACTGTCCACATGTCACTGGTCTTGATCAATGCTCGGCCATGTTGCAAATTGGACATTGGTGTACTTGACTGTTGCTTGATTTTCCTGTTGAGACCTCTGCACTGTGCCTTGTACTTGTGGCACTTCTTGCAGTCGTATTGTATTGGGTTTGTTCATGTTGCATCAACTTGTTTTGTACTGATGCACTTCTGCTGTAATATTGGCTTGTGACATTCATGTTGCAACTGGTTTACTGTCTTGTTTATATTAGACTAGTCGACACTTGATTCTTGAGTTTTGGCCATTTGCACCTGTGTTGAATCCAATTTCACAGCTCGGGTTTGACCTTGTGCTGAAGTTGAAATTTTATTTATGTTGCACGTGAGTTGAACCCGGCTTTTCCTTTGGGTTTGACCTGTGCTCACTTGTCCCTGTAGCATTATCAAGTGTATATATCGGTGTGCACGGCCTTGTAGCATATACAGTGATACACCGTGTATGTCACAAGCTGTTCGTGTATGATGAATTCAAATTTAAATGATGACGAACAACCCAAATAATCGAGGCAAATATTATTTTCAAAATTCACGTTTTATTTTATATTGCAAAAATATTTCTTTTTCAATTTTACTGCGTTAGTGAATATTTTGGCAGATTGCTCAGATGCTGGATTCAAACTGGAATGAAGTTAAAGATAAAAATACGAGTGTGAGTGATATGTAGTGAGGTTCTGAACGTAAATTGAATTGTAATTAGAACTTGTATTGTCATTGAATTTGTATAGTTATAGTGAGAGCTTGAAATTGTACTATCAAAATTGTAATAAATATTTGTTTGAATAAAATATTCGTTTGAATGCAAAATCTGTGTTATTTATTTTATTCAGCAAATATTTATTTAATCTGTGAAAAATAAATCGTATATTAGCAAATACATTTAAGCGAATGTATATATGTTTATTATCATCAAACAAAAATTATCTAAGCGCATATTCAACAATCTCCCTCTTTTGATGATAACAAACATATATTTAAGATTTTGAATATGTTGAATGTATTTGATCGTTCAATTTGCTCCCCCTATTTGAATGCTCCCTCTCTACACAATACTCCCCCTACATATATGCATAAAAATATGCAAATGAGTCTAGATACAAATTGAAAATTATTTGACCTTTGCTTGATTTTATTTGACAAAACATTAACTTTTCTCTCCCCCTTTTGTTATCAGCAAAAGAATAATAGTGTTAGAGAAAATAGAGATAAGGTGATCGATATTAATTCAACATTAAAACTCAATTGAATATAAATATTAAATTTCGATAAAAATCAAACAAAAATCATAAATACTTTAATTGACGCATATACCACTTTAGAATGATAGGAATGATTTCATCAGATAAAACCATATAGTTGTGTCTATTAGTGGTATATTTATTTCAGGAAATTTGAATATCTACTAACCATGCATAACCGTTAGGACTTTTAAATGAGATTAGTAGTATTCATAAAAAAAATTATTTTAAAAAAATTCAAGTATCTTCTAACCACGCATAACCGTGAGGACTTTTAAATGGGATTAGAATCAACTTGTCTATTTAATCCATTAATTTTGATATGTGTTCCATACATGCATAACCGTGAGGACTTTTAAATGAGCATGAAAGCACATATCAAAAATCCAAGTAATTCACCCATGCATAACCGTGAGGACTTTTAAATGAGAGTGAATACTTTGGATATTTATTTTTTATTGCTAAAAATAATAAATTGAAGCACAATGATTTCCCCTTTAAAATACCACATATTGACGTACTATATAGAATTTTGATGAGTGATGGTCGATAGAAAAATGAAAGGAATAGAAATAGTCATGGAATATTTATCAACAAAAAAGTTTTTATAACTCTTGTTTAAATTTCTAAAGAAATTTTCTAGTTATACTTTCTCAAGTCATAATATATGATTAATATCAACACTCATCTTATTTTCAATCACTATATATCTTTTCAGATAATTAGTAGGGGGTCATATTAGTTAATATAGTTATTTAAAACCAATTTCAAAAATAGTTATAAAATTAAATTTTATTAAATAACTAATCTGATTACACGGTCAAAAATGATTTTCTCTAGGGGGTTTTAAAAGAAAATTTTCTGCTATTTGAAAATTATTTGAAATGAAGAATATGCAGATATTTTTTTTGAAAAACGATGCAGTTACTAAATGTCTCAAAAATCACGTTCAGCTAGTAATTTTTCTATCAACTAGATTACCAGTGTAATCTGCATCTGAATTTCTCTTTCACTCAAAAATCATTAATTGAATTTGATTGACCAAACCATGAAGTGTGCACCAAAAATTTCAAACTCAATTTTAACAGCATTTTAAATGACATTCTTTTGAATTTGAATTGAAGCCATGAAAATAATCAAAAAACCATGAATATAGAGTTAGCCGTATTATAACCAATTGTATTATTATCCAACAAAACACTATTTTTAATCCAAACTGATATATATGAAGTAATTCAAAGAATTTAGAGATTTTTATAGTGTTTTCGAAATAAGAATATAATTGGCCAACTATTTTGAATAAGTCAGAATCATCATCTTTTCATCATCTCAATATTGGCTGATTTTAATTCAGAATACGGTGCAGATTATCACTTTTAATATATCGTTTAAAACATACCATTACCTGTTTTACCTTTACGATATTTTTCAATGTTGTCTATTGTGATTCTGTTACCTTTGAACTAGGCTAAGGAACTTTGCTTCGTCGTCCGTTGTGTTTCTGGAACAGCGAAAAATCCAGAGAACATTATTGTTGTTCCTTAGCCCGCCACCACACCTACACGGGAAAAGATTTATGTGACCTATTTGTTTTTATAGGTACATGGTTGTTAGTTGCAGAAAATTTTGAAAAATAATTTTGTGTAGACCCAAAACTATTTATAATTGTTCCCTTCGGCACCCAAATTTGTTTAACTTCGAGAGATTTTATATTTGTGCCTTTTAGGACCCAAATCGGTATAGTTTTCACATGTTTGGGTCTATACCAACAATTATTATGATCGTGTCCAAATTTTCTACAAATTGTGCACATAGAATTAACTTGATTAATATTGCTTTCAACAATTTTCGAATTATTATATCCAAGTCCTTGTCTAACCGTATTAACAGTTTGCTTTCCTATTAGCATATTCAACGATTTTTCACTTTTTGAAAATTTATCTAAAGTCGTTGATAATTGTTGGACTTGTGTTTTGAGAGATTCATTTTCGTTTAACAATTGTGTGCACTTTTTAATAGAATTCTCTCTCCTAGTATTTTCATTCTCTTTCAAAATCAGAATTTCATTTTCAAGAGATTTTATATTGATTTCTGATTTTTTAATTTCTTCTTCGAATGTTGGACACTTATCACACTTAGGGATCCTACCCTGATAGGTTTTAACTAATTGGTCAAGTTGTTCATTACATTCTATCAAAGTATCCTTTTGAGATTCAAGTTTGGCGTATTTTTCCCTAAGTCGTTCATAACAGCCGTTTACTTCATGAAAATATATAAGCAACTCAGAATGGGTAAGTTTTGACACCTCACTTGGCTTGTCATCGTCACTGTCAGTTGTATCACCTCGAAGACACAATTCTGCCTTTTCGCTTTCACTGCCAGTGCTTTGATCATCCTCGTTTATTTCATCCCAAGTGACTGCAAAACTTTTCTTTTTCTGTTTCTTTCCATGGCTGAATTTAATTTGTGGACAATCGGGCTTGATATGACCGGGTTTGTTGCAATTATAACAAATGATCTTCTGTTCTTCTGAGTGGTCAAATGCTTTGCCTATTCTGCTTTTCAATTCCTGATTTCGAGCTGGATTTCCGTGTTTGCGATTCCACTTTTTGAATTTCTTTATCAACAACTCTATTTCTTCTACACCATCATCATCGTCACCGTCATCACTTTTAGTTGTTCCTTTGAGAGCTATCGATTTCTTTCGAGTATCTCCTCCTTCACGCTCTTCTTTGAATTTTATCTCTAGCTCATATGTGGTGAGATTTCCGATGAGTTCTTCAACTTTGAGTTGTTTTAAATATTTCGATTCGTGTATGGCAGTTACTTTTGCTTCAAAGCTTCGTGAAAGGACTCTGAGGATTTTCCGGACTATTTCTAATCGGTGTATGTTTTTCCGAGAGCTTTTGATTTGTATACGATATTGGAAAGTCGTCCGTACATCTCTTTGACATTTTCTTCCTTCGCCATTTTGAAGTTCTCGTATTCGCTGCTTAGCATTGCAAGGCGAGATTCTTTGACTTGAGATGTTCCTTCGTGAGTCACTTCGAGTGTGTGCCATATTTCCTGCGCAGTTAGACAAAGTAAGACACGATTAAATTCAAATTGATCCAATGAATAGATAATAGAATTCATAGCTTTGGCATTAGTATTCTGCAATTTATTTTCTAGTTCTGTCCATTGTTCCTTTGGTTTCTCTATTTCTTGATTATCTACAGTTATAGTTGGAGTTCTATAACCTGTCTCAACAATATCCCAAGTGTCAATGGTTTTTAGAAAAAATTTCATCCTACTTTTCCAAAAAGCATATTCACCATTGAACATTGGTGGTCTAACTATCGACTAACCCTCTGCAAAAGCATTATTAAAAGAAGCCATTTTAAAAATTCAAATTTTTAAAAACAAAAACTGATTTTTTTTTTGAAAAACGAATTTTTAAAACAAATGATGACTTCTATTCCTAGCTCTAATACCACTTGTAGGATCGATTTCACCCTAGAGGGGGGGTGAACAGGGTGATAGTGTTAATTATAAAAATTATTGCGGAAGTGTATATTAATTTTAACACAGATCACAGCAAAATAAACACAGCACAGAGAATAATAAAATGCAGAACAGAACAACACAGAATTTACCTAGCTTCGGCAAAAACCTGCCTACGTGCTGCCCCCAAGGTTTCTACTAGAAATTAGAAAGTTCCTCGCTTACACACGTAAACTCGCTATACCCGCTATTGACTATCCAAACTCTATGCTCAAAACCCTGGCCACAACTCAACCACCGAGTTGCGAATTCCCAAACTACGACACGTAGTTTGTCCCCTAGTCACACGACTAGAAAATTAAACGGTTTAAAAAAGGAAAATACAAATTAGAAAACAATTTAAAAAATAAAACCCTATTTAAAAATAAAAGCCTTTTTATAAAATAGAAGTCTCTTTAGAGGAATAAGGCCGGCCCCCTTTTGTAATTCAACCCGTCTCTTTTATTTGCTTCGTTCGTGAAAAATGGAGATGGCGGCCGTTCCTCTTTGAAGCTAAATTAGGGCTTTTTGTCCTTTCGATCCAAACTAGGGTTCTTGCAAATTGAAGCGCCGACCTTTGATACTGTTCGACTTCGATGCTCTTTGTTTTACTCACCGCGGCCGCTTCGTTGATCGAATTCCTTCTTCGGTATGTAATTATATGCTTTTGCTTTTACTGATTTTATGCTTGCTCGAATTCGATAGATTTGAAAGCCGATGATGAGTGGGTTTATATAGATTTCAAAATCCTATAATTGCGTTCGTCTGATATTATTTGAATTTGTCAATTTCGTCATCTCGGCCACTTGATGATGCTTGAATGTTTGAGATTTATTCTGACTTTTTCATAATCGTCTAAACTTGTGTTACTTGGTTGACACGATTTAAAGTCATCAGCTTTGATTTTGACTAGTTCATATGCGTGTATATTTTCATCATGGTGTTGATTAATTTTGTCTTCGGCCATGTTTTGATTACGTGAATTTTGGTTTCGTGAATTTTCTTATACCTCTGCGGCCTTGACTTGAGATTCTTCACTGCACTGCTTCATCATGTTGCATACACTCCATAATATTGTTGATACTTGGTTTACTGGTGCATGTTGCTGCTGTGTTGCCATATTGATGCCTCTGTTTGCTTTGACTTCACTGCATAGCATATTTGTGCATTTTAAAAATGTTGCATCGTACTCTGACCTTGTTGCTTCTGTTCATTTGTCGGTTAGCTTGCATCTGCTTGCTGTTGTTTGGATATTGTGGGATGCCATCTTCATGTACTCGATACTGTGGCATATGGTCTTTGCTGTGTTCCCATTTGGGCTTGTAGTTGATTCTTTGAGTCTTTCTGAAATTTATTTGTGAATTCTTGTGCTTGACATTTGAGTTGTTGTATGGTCAGTGGTGCACTTGGTCATTCGAGTCTTCCCTGCATCATTATCTGTTGCATCTTTGGTTTTAGGGCTGCTGTGTTATCATCATGTTGGTTTGGTTGTTTGATTTTTACTGTCCACATGTCACTGGTCTTGATCAATGCTCGGCCATGTTGCATATTGGACATTGGTGTACTTGACTGTTGCTTGATTTTCCTGTTGAGACCTCTGCACTGTGCCTTGCACTTGTGGCACTGCTTGCAGTCATATTGTATTGGGTTTGTTCATGTTGCATCAACTTGTTTTGTACTGATGCACTTCTGTTTGCTGTAATATTGGCTTGTGATATTCATGTTGCAACTGGTTTACTGTCTTGTTTATATTAGACTAGTCGACACTTGATTCTTGAGTTTTGGCCATTTGCACCTGTGTTGAATCCAGTTTCACAGCTCGGGTTTGACCTTGTGCTGAAGTTGAAATTTTATTTATGTTGCACGTGAGTTGAACCCGGCTTTTCATTTGGGTTTGACCTGTGCTCACTTGTCCCTGTAGCATTATCAAGTGTATATATCGATGTGCACGGCCTTGTGGCATATACAGTGATACACCGTGTATGTCACAAGCTGCTCGTGTATGATGAATTCAAATTTAAATGATGACGAACAACCCAAATAACTGAGGCAAATATTATTTTCAAAATTCACGTTTTATTTTATATTGCAAAAATATTTCTTTTTCAATTTTACTGCGTTAGTGAATATTTTTGCAGATTGCTCAGATGCTGGATTCAAACTGGAATGAAGTTAAAGATAAAAATACGAGTGTGAGTGATATGTACTAAGGTTCTGAATGTAAATTGAATTGTAATTAGAACTTGTATTGTCATTGAATTTGTATAGTTATAGTGAGAGCTTGAAATTGTACTATCAAAATTGTAATAAATATTTATTTGAATAAAATATTCGTTTGAATGCAAAATCTGTGTTATTTATTTTATTCAGCAAATATTTATTTAATCTGTGAAAAATAAATTGTATATTAGCAAATACATTTAAGCAAATGTATATATGTTTATTATCATCAAACAAAAATTATCTAAGCGCATATTCAACAGAAATGCCATCTCCGGACACAATATGTCCTAGGTATCTCATATATGATTGCCAAAAATGGCACATAGAAAAAAGTTTGCCTTCGAATTTTTTTCCATAACATCTCTAACACCACTTTCAAATGGTATTGGTGCTCTTCCTTAGATTTGAAATAGACTAGGATATCATCAATAAAGAATAACACGAACTTATTGAGAACATCCCTGAAAACGTGATTCATAAAGTTTACGAGATACACAGGTCCATTGGTTAGCCCAAAAGGCATAACCAACCACTCAAAGAAAAAGTCTGGCCTTTTAAATGCAGTTAAGGATATACTATCTTCAGCTAACCTTTATAGGTGAAATCTAGTAGCCAGGCCCATCTGGGACAATACTTTAGCTCCATAAAGCTGGTCAAGAAGTCATCATTGTAGGGTAAGAGATACTTGTTTTGAATGGTCGGCTTATTCAACTCTCGATAATCCACACACAGCCTTGTAGAGCGATCAAACTTATTAATAAAAACCATTGTTGATCCCCAACTTGAATGACTCGGTCTAATCAATCATATTCTCAGCCATTGGTTTGATCAACTAGCTCCTCCCTCTCTATCGAAGCCATCCTTCACTTGTGTTGAATCATAGGTCTTGCACTAGGAACTAAATTAATGCGGAAGTCTATCTCTAGGTGTGGAGTTGAATATTAACTTCCTCAAACATATCAGGAAAATTCTTAACAACTTCTATCGTCCCTAACCCTTCTTGGGATTATTCAAGGGTGTACAAGTAACTACAAATATTTTTTTTTGGACCGGCACATGATACTTTAGAATGATTCCCTCTTTTATTTTGAAATAATATCGACCTTACATCACAATCTAGAATAGATTTATTTTTAGACAGCCAATCCATACCGAGAACAACATCGAATGCCTTAAAATCCAAGACAAACAATTCATAAGGGATTGTGGGAGAGGTAGGATATTGGGGTATCTTCACAAACCATGCATAAACTAGTGGTACCACCTATTGGGTTCGACACACTAATAGGATTGTCTATCATTATAGGGGAAAGTTGTAATCCATTTACCAATCCTTTTGAAATGAAACTGCAGGAAGCCTTGGTGTCAAATAATACTCTAACAAAAATTCCATTAACCACTAAAGTACCTTCAAGGACTGCCTTCCCTTCCACATTTGCTGAAGACGATGGCTCATCCTTGATAGCATACACTTTAATCTATTGTCCGTTCTTCATAAGTAGGTAATCTTTCACCATATGTCCTGGTTGGTGCCAATTGAAATAGAGTGTCCATTGAACCATTGGAGAGATAGGTCCCTCTGCTGCTGCTGAACTCCAAAATTCTTACAAAACTTAATGATGTGGCCTTTCTACTTACACTTGTTACAAACAAAATCCCTGAAATGATCCTCCTATATCCTTGGGTTTTCCATTCCTATACTTCTTCCAGTTCAGGTTAAACTTCCTTTTGTTTGGATTGTAACTACTGGTATTTCCATTGGGTGCTACAGATGTTGGCTTCTTATTTTCCAAAACCTCATACCTTAGAGCCATGTCTACCAATTTCATGAAGAACCCTTAAGATGAGTAGTCATCTTTTCCTTGCAACCTTCTCTCATCCCCATAACGAACATCTCGTTCTTCTTCAATCGGGTATTGATTAGCTCTGGTCCAAAACGAGATAGCTCATTAAACTTCATCTCAAACTATGCCATCGATAGGTTTCCCTACATGATATCCAAGAAATTCCTACACATTCAAGTTTTTCGAGCTACAAGTAAGAACTGATCCTCCAACGCTTCCTTAAATCTGGCCCATGAGAAATCATCTTTTGAAATATTAGCCGTAAGGGACTCCCACTAAGTTGCTGCTCCATCTTGCAATTGCCATAATTCAAATAACTTCTTCTAGATCAAGACCCTTAAAAATCTTTTCATAAGAATTCGACCAAAATGAACTTCTATGATGCATTTTTTCCCTAGACGGGCTTACCTCTCATATTTTTATAATACTTGCATATGGTTGCAAATTTCACCCTAGGCTGCATTGGAGCTGCCTCTTTAATAATAGCAACTCTTTCAACATTTGGAGCTTGACCGTTGGTGGTCCTGGTGCTGCTAATTCTCCTATCTCGCCTTAACCTATTGCTCATTTCTTACTTCCTGGATATAGTAAGGTAACACCTAGACAATTAGATGAGATAAATCTTAGAGGAAGGGTACTAATCAAAACTATCAAACCTGTTCTAACTAACAGGAATATGTATATATATTTACAAATAAAATTTAAAAATATGCACTCCCAAAGAGTTGACCCCAACCCAAAGCCTAGGTGTTTACTCAACCTTAGCACTGATACCACGTTTAGCATTCGTCTTTCTTACTTTGAAATACAAGCTGTTTAGGTAAAATAAAAGAAAGACCAGGAGGAAATAAAATACATAGTTTCACAATGCAACAGATCAATATATAATAGTCATGTAAGATCATACATAGTTACTTCCATAATAATACTTTAGAGTCATAACATTACAAATTTCACCCAAAGACAGTTATAGCTACCTGTCCCCACACTTGTTGATACAAAATACACATATATACAATGAAAATATAGTAAATAGCTAAATATAAATGAAGCCACCTGCTCCAAGCTCCTCTAAAATCCATCTGTAAGAAACCTAGACTACTTGGCTACCCATACAAATTTGAGTACCAATAGTTTTAGGGAAAGAAAATAAAACTCCAGGTCAGACAAGGATTTGGTGTGAGTAAACTCCAAATAATTGAATTATTACTTTAAAGACTCTTTTAAAATCAAAGGTATCTCATAACACCACGTCGTATATAAACATAGATGTGTTTTTACCTTATGACAACCAAAATACTTCCTATAAAAAATCAAGTGATATTATAATATTATCTAAGGGTTTAAAGTAAATATTGAATCATAGCTAAAATGGTTACATTGAACCAACATAATATGTATACAACGTTGTCCGGAGGCATTTATTAGAAAATGGGTTCCATCAATAACAGGGCTACTAGGGTACTGCCCGTCGTAGTACACCTCTAAATAAAATGTACCAAGGGAAAAAAAAAATTCAACCCCTACATGGCAAGATCGGACTCCCCCTTGATGGATAGTATCGAATATGTCACACGTAGAGGTGATCAACAATCATACTCAGGTCATAAGCATACAAAATTTGATAATATCGATCTACATTGGTTGGTGACTATATCCTAAACAGAGCGACCCACTTATCCTTGCGGCATACCCCTTGTTTTAGTTATTCGCGGTTGTAAGGCTTAAGGCTACGCTCTATCTTTCTTTGGTGCTTCCCACTTGGAATGCTAACTCTACCTTTTCGGTTACAATACAATGTTAGTATTCCTCGATACAAGTCATTCAGGATATGAACGAACTGAAGGCACTACCTCTACTACATCCATTTTGGAATCGCCTAGCAAGCAGCCCTTGCAATTCAAAGATCTTCTTCTTTGATTCTAGTTATTTCCATTCGAACATTTACGTTGGTTCGAAGTGATTTTCAGATAATGCATGTTATCCTACCCCAGTCACTTCAAACAAACATTTGAAAATCAAAATAGGTTCAAGTTGTCGATGGTGGACGATTTCACTATTTGAGTGTAAATATTTGCACATGAAAATAACCTTTAATATACCTTATTTATCATGACCCATTCATCAAAATTAGCTCCCTTATATTTATCACGTTTCCAACATTTGGACTGTTCTATCGTTCATATAGAAAATCAAGTTCTAAATCTCACAAATAGAGAAAGCCTACTCATCGGTTTTTAATGTTATATATGTGATGGCATACTTCCAATAAAACATGTCAACGTTTTATGATAACATATGCTTATTCCTTTGGCTCCTTCATGGCACAGAAAAAGAAAATCCTTCATTTTAAACTCATTCGGTTATAAAGAAAGGTACCTTTATATAAAACCAATCCTTATAAATAAAGTAGTTAAGAATAAAACCCTTAATTACTAAAAATTAAATCTTAATTAAATAATTAATAATTAAATCCTACCTGTTTAGTAATCAATAAATAATTAAACCCTATTTAATTAAAATTTATACTTAATTAACTCTTAAATGAATTAATAATTAATTTAAGACAGAGATAATTATCAAATTATAATTATCTTACTTAACTAATACTTAAGTACTAATTATTCTTACTTAGTTAATAATTAACGACTAGTTATCTTTAGTTCATTAATCAATTAACTAACTCACTCATATTTAGATAAGTAAACAATAATTACCCATTACACTTAAAATATGATTGAAAAAAGGTTTCAAAAATATTTAAGACAAAACACTTCACTTTAGATAAAAGTGTACGATTTCTCAAATTGCATCAATAGCGACTATCGCAATGGGTATTATAACTTTTCAAACTACTTTTACTAGTTTAATACCTGTTAAAACTTTTACCTTTGACCTACTTTTCAAAACATAGAAGGAAGTTATTATTTAGTTTGAAGCTTTTAAAAACCTTTCTAGTAAATTAAAATAGAAAACATAAACTCTAGTTTACAAGGGATATCTAGTCACTTTAATAAGTCAAAATGCTAATTTTTGTTAGGATTTACAACACAAACATGATTACAAAATCAATTCACATGCCATAATAACAAACCATAAGCAAGATTCGCATTTTTAACCTTTTACAATAATTTTGACTTTAATTTCTAATCTAATCCAACATCACATGCAAACATTCATATGTATATTCCACACAAAATCAGTAACCCACCAATCTACCAATAATTTGCATCAACAATGTTTAAGGCAAACAAGGTTATATCCTTCGCTAAAATAAATGAATTTTACTCACCAAAACTATGAAAACAAACCAAATGTTAATCGGCTAATTTTCTATCGGTTTAGAAAATAATCAAATAAATTCAAATTAAATTTACCGCGCACGGCGTACAATAGTTAGTACGTGGCGAGTACGGTCGATCCGTATGGAATTATTAGAGTTTAAAAATGTATTCGATCAAATTAGACCCAATGGAGAAGAAATTGTTAACTAGAAACAAAATGAAGCTAATATTAGAATTAAAATGAGATTACAACTATGAGACTAGAAAATAATTTAGAGGCAAATCCACTCTCATATTTTTGTAAATCAACAAATAAATAATTTATGATCTCTAATTTTGATAAACTTAAATAATCATTGCATTTATCATAAGTATGGTTTATTTATGTTATTAATTAACATAACTCAAACCATCAAACTATAATACAACAATTATACCACTTCTAATTCTCATGAAAATGAAGCCAAAGCAAAAACTATTTTAAGAATGATCTATTTACTATTATTACTAGTAATATAGATCATCAAATTTTATTTTTACTTTCATTTCAAAATCAAAAATTAATTAACAAATGATGATGCAAATTGTGCTTATGTTGAATAAGAATAGCTCTTTTGGAAGAGCAACACAAGCTATAAAATCCACTTGTATAAAATTGCATCAAAATTCACTCTCATGAAGCATAAACAAAAAGACATCATAAATCAAATAAATGTTGAAATTATATAATATTTGAGAGCGTCATTACCCCTAAATTGAAGGTGTTTAGCTGTTCATTTGTGTCATCAAATAAACACATGTAATTTTCAACATTAAAAAGCAAAGAAGTAGAAACTAAGCAAAGAAAGAAAGAGAGATTAACTACTAACTATTTGCATAAAAATTAAAGTTATACTACTTGCATAAATATAAATCTGAGCTAAGAACATTAAAAGAAAGAAAGCATAGAAATAAGCAATAACATGAAAGCAAAGAAAAGCATGTAGAAAAGATGGGAGAAAGAGGCTTGCAAGCCTTTTTTATTTCATTCAACATAGAGCATACAACTTACTTTCTTAGTTTCCTAAGAAATATGAAAGATTAGAAGATATGTTCATGTACATAAGAGGGCTATCTATACATGCATAAAACCCTAATTCTATTTTTATGGTACATCCCAAAATGCCCTTAGGAAATGTGGTCACCAAGTAACCATTAGCCACTAATTAATCCATCATTTAATGTGCATGAAGATTTAACCTCCACTTAGTTGTCCACTAGCTTCTAATCGTAGATTTAGGAGTGTGGGTGGGGTCCTTCATGTTCATGGTCTTGAATTATTCCCCTCTTCTTTCCTTTATATTCGTTTATACATGCATGTATCTTCATATAAGCCTCTTCGATACACATTCAAATTCTTACAAAAATTACCAAAAATGTCCAAGTAAAAATTCTCAAATTTACACATGTACAAAAATGACCATTTTGCCCCTGAATGAAGATGAATATATGATGATTTGAAAATAATTGAACTATGGTTTTAAACATGTTAAAATGCCCAATAACTTTTATGTAAATAAAAATAGATAAACTACGGATGTAAATATTTGCACATTTACGAGCACATCACCAAACTATCACTAGAACATGAAATGGCGTTAGATCATGGATCTCTCCTAGTAACAACTTGATTTTGGCCTATGGAAAAGGATGTTAGTCTTGGCCTAGGGGGATTATGGACTCGACCTATGGTGATAACTGGAGTTTGGGTGTTGTTTTGTATAAGTGGAGCTATAAGAAGAGAAAAGGATGTGCTTTTAATTATATTAAAAGTTAAAAGAGAAGAAAGAAGTGATTTCTAAGTTTAGAAAGTTAAATGGAAGCCATTAAAGAACTTTTGAAAATCTTAAGGAAGAAACGGATTTTAGAAATGTAGAATATGAAATGAAAAGTGAGAGAGAGAATTTTGAAATTGGTTTTATGAAAAATGAATTAAGGAAATTACCTAAATGCCCTTAAGTGCATAACCTCCACTTATTTTATGCCACATCATCCCATCCACCTTTTTCGCTTGTAGAACACGCAACTATATGAAGTCCTCCCCTAAGTCCAACATGTTTTACATTACCTTGTACTTTGATGGTGAGTGATAAGGTGACATTTCCTTATTTGTTTTTATTTAATTAGTTTTAGAAAAAGAAATTTCACATCTCCCATTTTATTTAAGTAAAATCATTTTCACCAACTTATTACTTAACCACGCCTTTGTTATTAATATATATGTGTGTGTATTAGCTAAAATTTAAAACCGTTTTGACAACTTTTAGATGATAAAAAATCGAAAAATCGAAAAACGATTTCCGATCACATTTTCTAATTTCTTTGAACTAATTATTTCTGTAAACACATTTTGAAAATCATTTCACCATCACTAATCATTATTTAAAGGGGTATTTTTGAGTAATAAAATATTTTTATTAATTATTAAAAATATATTAAATATCCATATTTAAAGCGATTAAATTTCGGGTCGTTACATACCCTTTCCTTTCTAAGCGATCTAACCATTCAAAAGGATACTTTTAATGCAACATTGCACCAAAACTCTTTACAAAAAATGCATTCATACACCCTTAACATTTAGGATATTGTATATTATTAATAAAGTAATATGTTCAAACTAACATTTTAGTGATAGGAATTCTATGTCAGTCTACTATTTTTTGTGGATTGCTTCTAACACAACAAGATCCTCATTATAATCAGTTACATTGAATATTTGATCTTACACTTTGGTTTACTTACTCATTTTGGGTGAAACATTATAATCGAGACTTCATATAATATGAATGCGACCGTTCACCATACAAACTTCTGTATGTGCTTGAATATGGATCAAAAATCCATTTTTTATATTGTGTAGAGTTTAAAAAACATAGAGAAAAATCTTAGGAAAACAAACACATAAACGATGAACGTAGGAATGTATGTAGCAGCTGTATCATTTGGCTATTGCATAGGTCTTTAAGGAGCAATATACCAACATATTTACTAGTAAGTATATATAATGTATTTCTTTGTACATCTCAATTTAGTTCACTTGTAAGCTTTAATTAATAAACAACTTTATTAACTTCATTAGAGTCATAAATTTATTGAAGTAGATTATTTAACTTTGTATCAAGTGTTCTAATAATATTAGAAAGTCTAAACGTAATCATCTCATTTTTCTAATAAGGCTTCTACAAGATTTTATATTCTTCAAAACCCTAAGAAATACAAAAATATTTTGATTTCTTTAGTGAATGTTAGAACTCGCTTGCTTTGGGATTTTAACATTGAATATGCTTAATAGATCATAGACTTGCATGCGATGGATAACTCTCTATTGTATGTATCATATACGATTCTTGACTATGGTATTTACCTTAATATTGACCTTGAACTGTAGTTTTCACATCCAATTAAAAGAAATTATTCACTCTTACCTGACATTTCTTGGTGGCTTAGATATAATGCATATACTTTGAGTTTGCTCAACAAATGCATGCATGTATCTTACCTCATCCAAGCGGTATATTACAAGTACTAGACATAATAGATTTAGTTGGATTTTTCTCAACAACTAAAGCTTATGCAAGTAATCCGCCAATCTTTAAATGATAGAGGGCAACTTTACTAAAGATTCATAATCTTTTAATATATTTCAAGTGATATCGATTTAAGGATTAACGTATTTCTTATGAAATACCCTCGTGATACAAGTATCGGATACATTTGTAATCCCAATATATTTACCATACATATGTACTTATTTTGAAAGTTTATTTAGGTTTCTTAAAGTTCCACTTATATCATATTTATACATGTATAATTATATAAGTTTTTAATAACTATTATAATTTAGTTAACTTATATAATATATGTATGCATCTTATTATTCAAATCATATTTAATCAAATTTTATTCTTTATTATAATTAACTAATATAATTAAATTTTAGTTAAATTTACAGAAATTTCTGTTTTTATTCACCTAAACTATTTAAGATGAATAATTAACGATAAACTTTATAGTTTCTATTTACATGTATCTATATACACTTTTAATTAGCTAACATTTAAGCAATCATTTATCAAATAATCATTTAATTAATTAAACATTTCAGCTAAAAAGTTTAATAAATTTTGAAATTTATTTATTTTGCCATAGTTAATTTTAACATAAATATTCAGCTATAACCTTCATAATTGTGTGTGTGTATTAACTATTTATTTAGTTAATTATAATAATTAAATATTTGTAAAAATTAGAAACTTATTAGATTTTCACAAAAGAATTTCATAATTTTTTAATTTATAACCATTATAAAATTTCCATTTACTTTTCTAAATGTAATATTTAAATTTGAAATACATATTAAACTTCAAGTCTAAAATTAAAAGTTAGCCTAATGCCCAAATAACTCTACTTCTTACATCTAGGCCAACCTTTCGAACTTACTCTATTCATTGCGCCAGGACAGTGAAATGGAGGGGTGAATACTTTTTATTCAACCCTAAGCCTGGACATTACTATTTTAGACACCTATCAAACGAAAAAATTTATCAGTTAACCCCTAATGCTGGCTAATTAGTCTGCATAAACATATGGGATCTAATACCATTGTTGGAACGTGGTCCATTTCGCAATGGGTAAGAATAGGTAAACTCAGAAAAAAATTAATTCAATCTTAGTAGGCTAAATATCCAATACTAGATCCAATCTATTTATTTTAATAAAATCATATTTTATTTGAATATTTTTGATTAATTGATCTACTAAATTATATATGTTTAATGTGAATGTTCGGTAATAAGAAGCAAGTGAGGGAATGGTCAGCCATGGAGAAAAGAAGAAGAGTGAATCAAATTTAATTGAATGAAGGAGCATTTCTTTATTCTATCTATAGAAAGAAACTTTTCATTTCTCTTATAGAAGTCCTCTTCAATTTTGGATCTTACAATTAGACGATTTCCTTCCAATTGTTGCCAACCATTTAATGTCTCGTATATGGACCAAAAGTCTAATTTTAGTTTATGCATATATTTATGACATACTGGGTATAGTATGGTGATAGAACATATGATAACATAGTTAACATATACATGTGCGCATATTGGTATTTATTTTTACCATGTATATTTCGCCATTTATATGTACATAATTTCCTTAATGTAATTGTTTAGTGTAAGATATTATTACCTTGCTTTTGAACTAAGCTATATCTTGATGAATCAGAACCATTGAACGGCCATGAAATAAAACCAGAAGTCCAGAAGTACAGTCTAGAAATCAAAATTTTGGTGAAGCCTAAAGAATTGGTGTTGAACCTTGCTTGCCACTAGAAAGTACCCTCAACTTGATTTCTAGTCATGAATGATGAGCTAGCACAATGACTCTAAGAGAATGAAGATGAGAACAAAGTTATGAAGCACAATTCGGTCCAAAGTTGATAATCAATTGCTAATCTAGTCACAATCTTCCTCGAAAACATTTTACTGGACATAAAGAACATGGATGAGAACCTTTTGGAGCATATTTCATTGATCTTAGTCTATAAATCAAAGGAAGAGTGTGTTAGAAATGAATCATTTTCTTACATTCTGAATTAATAGATTTTACCAGAATGCTCCATGGATTCTTACCCGTGTAAGTAAGCAAGTGGTAAAACACACTCGTAAAAGAATGAAGAAATTAGGAACATAGTTGACAGTGGACATAAGCAGTTATTTTTAGCCCAACCACTATAATTCTTCTGTGTTCTACCTCATTTTAATTTCTCTATTTCCACAACTATTACTTATTAATCGAATGGGAGTTTGTCCCATTTTTGGTGCAAATATTTTGGTGCTTTCGTTGAGAGTTTTGAAGATTCTCACTTATAGATCTGCCTTGAAATTTTGGATTTAAGGCATCCACAAGCCAGATCTAGAAAGTTATAGTCATAAGATTCTTGATTACTAAGATTTGAAAGAATTCGTAGAAGTGTTATGGCACCTAAGAAGGATAAGGAGAAGTTAACTCCTTCAAGACCACCAATGATCCTGAGAAGAAGGCTCTCATTATGAAAAAGAGAGAAATCAACTAGCTCCTGTTGAAGTTCCTAATGCACTAGAAATGGTGACTTGTGTGGATTTGGACCGAATGACGACCGAGATGAACAAGAAGATGCTAGAGAGTCAAACTACTATCTTAAAATAGATGGAGATGAATACTGCTTTGATGACTCAGCTACCGTGGTGATGAAAGGGAGTTATAATGATTCTTCATCTTCTAACTCAGAAGAAGAAAGTTCTTCTTCATCAAACATCAGCCGAAGAGATGGAAAGTAGAAGATGAAAAGGGGTGAGGCCGGGACATCAAAAATGTGGTCTTGGAAAGCCCTCACTGAAAAATTACAACTCGACACCAAGCCTCACGGCTGGGTACATAGTTGAGAGAACGGGTTGTGGATGGTTACTTAGATGGTGAACTTCAAGAGGAGGCTAGTGATGGTGTTGAGTAAGTTACTAGTGGTTAGAGCGGTAGTGTTTAAGAAAATTCCACTAAACCAACGAACAGAGAATGCAAACAATTAGAGATGAATGAACGGTTCTCCCTGAGTCAAGGGAACCCAGATGTTATGGAACCAACCGAGAGCATTTGCATAGCCAAACACGTAGGACGTGTAACATCTCAAAATTTTATCATTTTGGCTTTGAATATTTAATTAATTTTAAATATTTAAATAATTTGTTTTCATAATATAAATAACTTATATTCAAGATTAGGGATTGATTAAATATTTCAATAATGAATTAAGTGTTAATTAAATGGATTTAATAGCTATATTTAACTTTTCTAATTAATAAATAAAATAGTAAACTCATTTTGCAAATTTATTTACAATAATAAATAGTTTGAGTAAATAACAATTAAAATCAATTGTTAATAAAACGACTTGATTTTTAATGACGTAATTATACTATAATTTATTTGATTTTTCCATTATTTTTATTTTGGAATATATTTAAATTATCATTTGATATATTTATGACAAACGATGATATTTTTGAAATTACACAGAAAAAAATATTCTATGTATTTTATTGTTGATTTGTGATAGTGTCAAATTTTGGTGCATGATCGCATTTTTATTCCGTCGTTTGCTGTTCATACGCGAACAGAATATTGTGTAGTGGAGTACCACAAAAACTCTTTTTTCAAAAAAAAAAAAATCAACATCAAAATTTTGAGGTGATGTGATGTTGGCTTGTAAATTTTGTTTTACTTGCAAATCTTGTTTAGCTTGAGATGGAAGCAAGGTATATTTGTTTGTCCATAAAATCAAAAACAAATTCAACACTTAACCTATTTTTCCCCTTTTCCCTCTTATCCTCTTTTCCATTTCTTTGCCAATAAATGAAATACCTCATTTCTCCATTTATAAATTCAAAACAAATCATTCCTTCAAATAAAAATTATGAAATTTGATATAGTGCCTTCGTATAAGTATGTGCTTCGATCCATAAGGGTAAGATTGGGTGCGGTCGAGATTTGCTGTTCATCTTGACTAGTCATGAACTAGGTTGGGTTTTTTGGAGTTTGGGGGTGACGAGAGTCCTTGGGCTTGTCTGTATTAGGTTTATGGTAACGAGGAGGCCCAGGGGTGTCGAAATGGAAGGTTACGACTTCATATTGTGAAGTGTTACATTTTGGGTCATGAAAGGCAATCCTACTAGTCGAGATGGCGTTGGGTGCAATCAGTAGAAGGCGAGATGTGGATTTTGTCGTGGAATTGGTTTTCATCCAGTATCGGAGGGGTAATTGGTGGTGGAATTAGCGAGTGCATTGGGTGTGTACATGTCTGTACACGATTTCGATTTGGTTAAGGAAGAAAAAACGGAAGGCCGTGTATAGTAAATGGTTGGTGTTGATGGGCTTTAGGCTGAGATGTGTAGAGTAAGGAATTTTAAAAAGCTTAATTAGATAAAGTTAGTAAGTTAAAATTTGTTTTAGTAATTAATTCATATCTCACCCACACGAGGTTGAATTTAGACATGGTCAGATGCATTGTACTTATGGAATTGTTATCTTCGCATTGGAATTAGATTCTACAAACTTAGAGCTAGTGAAATTTTGAGCTAAAATGGAATGTTGTTTGATTTTAGATCGAAGAGGAAGGCGAATACGTCAATAGGAATTTCGATGAGTTTACTCACCTCTAAATAAATTATATGATATCTCTGTTGTTATAGATTATTGTTGAATGTTTGAATGATTGTCTATATTGTTGTTCGGTAGTTTGTTGAATTTAAATTTTTACTTGAAAAGAAAATGGCATAAATAACCATTGTGTTGCACGGATTAAAAACAAGAGGAAGTCGTAGAGTATATAGTGAACAGATCGCTACGGAACACTTCGAAAGTTTACGTTATGTGATTTAAATGGGACTTTTGTAGAGAGACCGTAAGGCTTTGTCGTCGATATTAATTTACTTCTATTATATTGTTGCTTATATCATTTTGGATGAAATATTTGTAACATATTGTTTGATTAGTGTTGGTGTCGTTATAACGATTATCGCTATACCGTCACATATGAAATATTATCTCCTTAAACCCTTGTTATGCGTTGAACATGAGCTTATATTTTTACAAAATAAATTTGGTGATGTTTTTGCACTTTGAAAATTGTTTAAACTATAATTTAAAGTATTTTGAGAATCTTGAAATTAATGGATAAGTGTTGATTTAAATTCATAACAGGAGTTATAAATTTAATTTAACTATCTTCTAGATAATTAACTTTGTTTTTAATTTATTAAAAGAATATAAACTGGATTTGATTTTCTTTCAGATTATTATTTGTTGTTTAAATTTATAAAGGTTATTCTCCATAAATAATTTGTAAATTCATTTCTGTTGGTTTTGTAAGGATTGTATAAGAATTTGAAAAGAATTAGAGGATTAAATATATTCTTAGTTAATAGTTAAATGTAATAAAGTTAATTAATAAATTTATTAATGATGTTTTAAGTTAATTAACTAATTTAATAAAAGTGTTTTGCAGCTTAATTAACTAAATGAACAAAAATGATTAAAGTTAATTAACTGAATTAACAAAGGTATTTAAAGTTAATTAATCATTCTAAATAATGATGTTTAAGGTTAATTAATAATTTTAATAATGATGTTTTAAAGTTAATTAATCATTTTTAAAGAATGATGTTGAAGATTAATTAATCATTTTAATAAATGATGTTAAAAGTTAATTAATTTGTTTAAATAAAGGTTTTTAAAATCAATTAATCGACTTAATAAAGGTGTTTAAAGATAATTGATTGATTTACCGAAGGAATGTTTAAAACTAATGCTAAATGTAAATATTTTGGGTTCATGGTAAACGATGTTTTAATGACATTTGTTTATTTATCCTTCTTTTGCTTTATATACTTAGAAATATAATTAGTTCTTTAAAAAGTAATATTTTTAAAAAATGTTTTTAAAGTCTTTTACAAATATTTGTTATGTGAAAACCTAGCACAAGTTCGGGTTTTTAAAGTTCAAAAGTTTGATTCGGTTACGAAAAGGATAAGGAATTTAATTTTAGCACATGGTATCTCTTATATGGAAAGGATTTAGTCATACTCTTAGCACTAAATGTCGAGGTATGGAAACTCATTTCTACCTCGTAGGTCACAATTAGTGCCAAGGCAATGCCTAAAGGTAACAGTACGTTAACTTGCTAGGCTTCATTTTCAAGTGAGGGATATTACAAGTTTGAAATCGAAGAGTAGTGATAAGGACATGAGATTTAATTTCCATATACGATGGTCTTAATTATTACCTATGGTTGGCTTTTGACAATCGATTTAGCTTTCTTATTTGTGTATTGTCAATTTATGATGATTAATTGCTTATTTAAGCATTGATATCCTCTGTCAAAAATGAAAAAATAAAGAGCGAGTGAAATTCAAGCAATGTGGAGTTACTCTCATTGGGTATCTTCGCATCTACTCTAGATTGAATTCGGTTGTATATGCGTGGAGATGTAAAATACTCAGATTCTCGTAAATGTTGGCGAGGTCTGGTTTTGTCGTGTCCGAGAGCCATCGTAGTTCTCAAGTATAATTTAGAGGTATACTTTCAGTATGGGGAATGCACCATTCTAGTCATTATCGAAAATTTTCCCTTTCCTTGGCTTTAATACCTTTGAATTTGTTTTCTTAATTGCATTGAGAAGTGCCCGGAGCTTTTATGGATATTTAATTATATGTCTCTATCTCTTAAGTTTGGATGTTGATCTTGTTTATTCCTATCCTTTCAAATTTGCATTTTGTTTTAATTAATTTCCATTCTTTTATGTATGGATATTGTTCTTGTGAGGTAAAATCTTGTTCTGTGTTTAGTGGTGTGGTCTCACAAAATTATTTTATGCACATCATTTCTCTTAAGCTTTCCTATGCTAGTTTTCCAGAATGATCTGGGTGTTATTTAGTTATAATGCTTGGTTCAAAACGAGTGTTTTTCCGGTTGTCGTTAGTGTGACATGGAGCTCATGGATTAGAGCTGGATGTTCACCTATCTTAATATTTTCATTTTTCACTGTATTATTATGCATACCTTTCAGCAATTGCAAGGATAGGAAGTTATAATTGTCCATGTTGATTAAGTTTATTTTTAACTCTGATTTACCTTGTATATTAGAGTTACAATTTACTGTCTTTGTTATATTATATGCTGTTGTTCTTGTAATTCTCAGAGTGATAGTGCGGTAGGGGGCTCTCACATTGTGAATGGTGTGATTGAAGTCTGGTCTCTCACCCCTACACGTCTCTTTGTGGGTTTTTTTAGGAGTTTAGAGGTTGTTCGTAAAAACATGAACGAGGTGTTATTTATAGTCATCCCTGAAAGGGGTTAGAGTAATAGTTGGAATCAGAGCTGAAGGTTAAGCAAGAACCATAGCTTTGGTAGGGTATGACTCATCAGCGATGTGGTAAGTGACACCCTAAAATTGGTTTGAGAGTATTACATATACGGGAGCATAGTTGCTTTGTTATAAAAATGTATCGTATTAATTGGTCTATTGAATGGTGTATGAATTCTGTTCGAGATGGGATGTCGCAATGTCGATGTGGATTTCTAAACAATCGAACAAGGCAAAAGGACATGATATGGATTATTGAAAATTTGGTGAATGAAACATTTTATCTATGATTATATATTTTATATATATAAAGGAATAATTTTCAAATTATTATAGGTATTTATGTTATGTGTATTTATTTGAATAGATAATATCTATTTATTATCATTATTGTATGATTTGTTGTGTTTGGATAGTATATGAGCATTAGTTGTTGTTTATTGATTGATGATTCAAGCTTGACCGGTTTATAAGCATTTGTTGATAATTATGAGTATATTAAAACGAACCCCTTGTGAATTAAGTTTCACAATTTGACTATAAAGTATTTGGCAAAAATGATAAGTTAAAAGTAAGCTTTTAATAAAAAATAATAATATGATATAAATGGGAAGATAAAATATTTAGGGGATAAATATTTGAGAAAGTTTTGTTATACTAAAGGAGAATTATTATGATAAATATAAGATCATTTTTAAAGGCATATTTTATATGAGCATGATATATATAACTTAGTTTAAATGATTTATAAATGTGGTTTAATAAGTAAAAGGAGTTTTTGAGAATTTAAATTCCAGCATTGCTTGAATTGATTTCAAAAGGATATTGAGTGAAGTAATGGTTGTATTACTTGGAAACATTTGTACATGCAGATATTTCGAAGAGATTTTTTATGAAAATTATATTTTCTATGGATAGTTCGGGGAAAACATCTCAAGTAGTTTTACGGTAATCTGAACAATCTTCTAAGCGATAATTGAATGTTTTCTTAAGCAAACGTTTTAGTGTACTTAGTAGATGATTATCTTTATCTTTATGTAATCAAAATGGGTCCCAATCCAAAAAAATCCAAAGTGATTGTTAGCAAATAAATTGTTAAAGTTATTTTATATAAAGTAATATACATAGTATGATTTCCAAAAGGATTTCGAAATTAAAACCAAATATTTAGTCTTAAGTTTCCTTAAGAGAAATTAAATGAGTTTATCTTTTGCTTTAAAGTAGTTTTTTTTAAAACAAGTTAGCAATATTTTGGAATAAATATCTATAAAACATTTTAAATAAAATGTTGTGATAAAAGAAAGATTTATAAATGGTATTTTATAAGTAAAAGATATAATTTAACTCAAGTTTTTAAATGGGTTAAATTGGATAGAAAGGATTTAATAAGCACTGTTCTATTACAACCATAGTTTTGTTTAAGCATCTAAGTCTTATAAACTATTTGATGTTATTGAGCCAACCCGTAAAACAACTTTCCTTAAAATACTCTAAGGAAAAGAGGTAGAAAGGTTGACTCAGTTTTAAGACCTAAATTTTATTTAGGCCACTATTTGAACTTTGAAACAAAACAAATAACGAATAAATAAATAAAAATTGACATTCTATATATACTCTTATGATTTAAAAGCATACTATACGAGTAAATAATTATGGAGTAAGTTTTTAATTTAGTATTTTATAAGGTTACATGCTTATAAAATATTTATAAACTTTAGTGAAAACTTGTGAAATAATTAATAAATGATTTTAGTATTGAATGAAATACTATAAATGAAATTGAATGAAATAGAAAGAGACTGGTATAGTTAGGAAATTAATCAGATTAAGTATGCAAGTTATACGTAGATCATTTTATTCCCATAGTTGTTGATTTATAGTTCATGTAATTTACACAAGTCCAAAAAAGGATTTTTCACTTGATTCTTGTCAGGGAACATTTGATTCGGATTCTTAATATGATACTGAGGTTTTTTATCATAGTATACGGCTATGTAACGAGAACGAAGGTTTCTAATCAAGAAACCTAATTGAAATCCATACTATAGAGGTCGAGTGAGCGATACTAGTTTGGAAGCAAAGTCTATGTATCTAAGCAAGTGGTCGGATCAAATATTGTGTATAGATGATTTATGTACATTATATGGCTTAAGTATATTTGCATGCTCTGTTGTGTGGCATAGGAATGTTTGGGGAGTAATTTAAAAAAAAAATCTAAAGTAGCTTAGACAGTCATCTAAGAAATAACCAAAGGATGACCGAGAAAGCTGAAGGCTCGAGCAAAATTTCTAAATCTTATTTATTAGTTATTGAATATTTTAAAAGATTTTAAATGTTAGTTTATTTCTTTATGGAATTTGATTTGATTAGTAATGTGATTTTATAGACTGCGGTTTATAAAATTGTAGTTTATTAGCACTTAAACTCCCGTACTTTTGAAAAAGTGATTTCAAAAGAATTTGATAAAAAAACAATAATAAAATTATTTTGAAAACTTTTGTGAAGTATTATTATTTCAGGAAATTTGAAAGGAGATTTTAGGAAGTGATTTTTTTTCACATTTTTTTTATTGGTTATGATTAAAGTTGGGCGATTGCGGTTTTCCCAATTTGGAAAACTCGCCAGGTATATTTTTTACTTTAATTATTGTTTTAGGAGTAACCAGAATACCTGGATGCTCCGTATTATTTGATTCGAGAGTTATACTATGCTTCGGCTGGAGGAGCTCACTTCTTTTATAATTGGTTTTGGTTTTAATTTATTTCTCTATGGAGGAATTTGAAAATTACATTTTGAACATAAAAATCCAGGAATTTAATTCTAAATTTTTCTCTTGGAAAGGATTGGACGCTCAATATTTTGTTGCAGAGTGTTCTCTGCAATTTTGTTGCATATATTGTTATATTATTTGTGTTGATATTGCATATGATAAAAACAATTTACGTACTGCTCTTGTCTCAACATGATTTTCTTTTGGATTATGTGAATATAAGATTGGGACAGGGAAGCGAGAGATCAATATTTGATTTATTGCACACTTACATTTACATCAAGATGGTAAATTGGTTGCACAAGTAAAATGCAAAAGAGGTACGTAGTAGATTTATAAATTGGAAATTAGTTGATGATTTAATACCGCAGAAATGGGAGACCACTTAGCTTTTGCTTTCTTTGATTGGCTTGGGCCAGTTGTGTCGAGTTGTAGTTTTTCGGATCTAGCCACGCAAAGGAAGTGCTGCCAAAATATTTCGTTACACGAGGGACTTAAAAGGTTTAATAACCCATTTTAATTAATACTTTTTAAACTTTAAGGGTTTCGTGACATTCTCTTCTCTTGGGAATTTTGGGAATGAAATTATTTTAAGGGGAGAATGTAACATCCAGGAATTTTATCATTCGGGTTTTGAATATTTAATTAATTTTAAATATTTAAATAATTGTTTCATAATATATATAACTTATACCAAATATAGGGATTAATTAAATATTTGAATTATGAACTAAATATTAATTAAATGGATTTATAGCCTTACTTAACACCTTTTAATTAATAAATAAAATAGTGAACTCATTTTGCAAATTTATTTACATTAATAAATGGTTCGAATAAATAACAAGAAAAGTCTATTGTTAATTAAATGACTTGATTTTTAATGAAATGATTATATTTTAATATAATTAATTTTTCTATAGTTTTTAGTTTGGAATATATATAAATTATCGTTAGCCATATTTAGGGAAAACGATGGTATTTTTGAAATTTCATAGAATAGTACTTTTATTATTGATTTGTCACACTTTGGATCGTGGTCGTATTTTTATTTCTATCATTCGTGGTTCGTACGCGAATGGAATATTGTGTAGAGAAGTACTACAAAACCTCTATTTTCTAAAACATTTTAAAAACAAATCAAATTCAAAATTTGGAGGTGATGTGATATTGGCTTGTAAATTTTGTTTTGATTAAGAATCTTGTTTAGTTTGAGATGGAAGTAAGGTATATTTGTTTATTTATAAAATAATAAAAATCAACAATTGACCTATTTTTTCATTTTTATTTTCTCACTCTTCCCCTTCTCTTATTTTTCCATTTCTTTTCTAGTAAATGAAATATCTTAGTCCTCCATTCAAAAATTTAAACCAAATCATTCCTTCAACTAAAAATTATGAAATTTGATTTCTTGGCTTTGTAGAATCATGTACTTCAATCCATACGAGTATGGTTATGTGCGATCGAGATTTGCTTTATTTATCATAACTTGTTGCGAACTAGTGTTAGGGTTTTCTTGAGTTTGGGGTGACAAGTAGCCTTCAGCTTGTTTGTATTGGGTCTATGGTGACTAGGAGGTGCGGTTTCAAATGGGAAGTTATGGCTTCGTATGGCGAAGTGTGACATTTTGGGTCACGACACGCAACCCTATAGGTTGCGATGTTGACCGGGGCTAAAAGTGTGATGGCGTTGGTTGTAGTAAGTTGAGGGCAAGTAATGGAGTTTGTTGGGGAAGTCTGTTTTGGTTTACGTCGAGTATTGAAGGGGTAATTAGTGGTGGAAGTAGCGCATGCAACGAGTGTGTACATATCTGTACATGATTTCGATTTGGTGAAGAGAGAAAAGAGGGCAGACTTTGTATAGTAAAAGGTGGTGTTGATTGGCTTTAGGCTAAGATGTCTACAATGAGGAATTTTAAATAGCTTAATTAGATTAAGTTAGTAATTTAAAATTCATTTTAGTAATTAATTCATATTTCACCCATACAGGGTCAGATTTGGACGCGGTCAACTATGTTGTACTCATGGAATTGTTATCTTCCTATTGTAATTGAATTCGTCGAATTTGGAGCTAGTGGATTTTCGCGCTAAAATCGAACTATTGAATCGCAATGCGAGTGCATCAATTGGAATTTCAGTGAGTTTACTCACCTCTAATTAAATTATATGATATCTCTTTTGCTATCTATTATTGTTGAATGCATGGAAGATTATGTACATAACTGTTTGGTCATTTTTTGGATTTAAATTCTAGCTTTAAAAGCTGATGGTATAAATAACTATTCTGTTGCATGGAATAAAACAAGAGTAAATCAGAGTGTATGTAGCGAATAGGTCACTATAGAACACTTCAAAAATTCACACACATCTTCATGATTTACGAGATACTTTTATTAAGAGACCCCAAGGGGTTTGTAGCTAAAATTAATTTACTTATATTCTAATGTCATTTGGTTGAAATATTTGACACTATTGTTTGAATTGTGTAAGTGTCATTATAGAGATTTTTGCTATACTATCACTTAAGAAATATCGTATCCTTGAACCCTTATTGTGTGTTGAACTTGAGCTTGTATTTTTACAAAATAAATGTTTGGTCATGTTTTTTCTCTTTGAATTTTTTTAAACTACGAGTATTTTGAGAATCGTGAAATTAAATGATTGTATTAATTAAAATTTATAAAAGGAGTTATAAATTTAATTAATGATCTTTGGGAACAATTAACGTTGTTTTAAATTTATAAAAAGAATATAAATTGGATTTAATTATCTTTCGGATAATTAATGTGGTTTAAATTTATAAAGGTCAACCACCTTAAACAATTTGTAAATTCTTTTTAGTTGTGTTTGCAAGGATTGTATAAGTATTTGAAAAGAATTAGAGGATTAAATAAATTCTTGATTATTATTTAACTATAATAAAGTTAATTAATAAATTTATTAATGACGTTTCAAGTTAATTAACTGAATTTAAAAAAAGTGTTTTATAGATTAATTAATTTGTTGAATAAAAGTGATTAACGTTAATTAACTGATTTAATAAGTTGTTTAAAGTTAGTTAACCATTTTAAATAATGATTTTGAAGGTTAATTAATCATTTTGAAATGATGTTTTAACGTTAATTAATCATTTTTAAAGAATGATGCTTAATATTAATTAATAATTTTAATAGATGATGTTTAAAGTTAATTAATTTTTTTAAATAAAGGTGCTTAAAATTAATTATTTGATTTAATAAAGGTGTTTAAAGACAATTGATTGATTTATTAAAGGAAAGTTTAAAGATAACATTATGTTTAAATTGCTTTGGGTTTATAGTAAATGATGTTTTAATGACATTTGTTTTCGACCCTTCTTTTGCATAATACACTTAGAAATATAATTATCTTTCTAAAACAAAATATTTTTAAAGAGATTTTTACGGTGTTTAACCAATATTTTTTATGTGAAAATCAAGCACAAGTTCGGGTTTTAAAAGTTTAAAAGTTTGATTCGGTTATGAAAAAATTTCCTTAAACAATATTACTTGTATGAAAAGGATTTATTAGTACTCTTAGCACTAAACATTAAGGTCTGGAAACTTGTTCTATCTTGGAGGTTAAAATTGTTGTCAAGGGAATGCCTAGAGGTAACGCTACCTTTACTTGCCCGACTTTATTCCCAACCGAGGAATAGTACAAGTTTGAAACGGTAAGTAGTTGTAATGGCGTTAAATTTAATTTCCATATATAATCATTTTGATTTTTCTTGATAGTTGGTTTACTGACTATCAATTCAGCTTTCTTCTTTGTGTATCGTTAATTTAAGATGATTTTTGCTCATTTGAGCGTTGATATTCTTGGTCGAAAATGACTAAAACCAAAGAACAAGTATATTCTTGAGGTATTCTTTTGGTACGGAGTGTGCAACCTCCTAGTCATTGTTAGAAGATTTCCCATTCCTTTTCTTTGATTCAAATCTTTGAATTTTTTTCTTAATTGCATCGAGAAGTGTCTAGAGCTCTTCTCAATGTTTAATCATTTGTGTCCATTCTTTAAGTTTTGATTTGAACTTGTTTATGCCCATTCTTTAAAGTTTGGGTTTGGTTTTCTTTTGTTTCCATTCTTTCATGTATGGATATTGTTCCTATTGGGTAAAATCTCATTCCACATTTAGCAGTGTGATCTTAAAAAATTATTTTATGCCCATCATATCTCTTAAGCTTTCTCACACTGGTTTTCCAGACTGATCCGTTTGTTATTTTATTATAATGCTCGGGTCAGACTGAGTATTTTTCTAGGTTATCATTGGTGGGACATGGAGCTCATGGAGTAGAGCTAGATGCTCACCTATCATAATATTTTTATTTTCCACTGTATTATTATGCATACATATCAGCAATTGTTTGGATGGGAGGTTATAACTATCCAGGCTGAGGGTGTTTTTTTACTCTGATTTACCTTGTATATTAGAGTAATAGTTTACAATCTTTATTATATTATATATTATCAATTCTGCAACTGTCAAAGGGACAACATGACTGGGGCTCTCGTATTGTGAATGGTATGACGAAGCTTTTTCTCCCACCCCTACATGTCCCTTTATAGATTGCTTTGAGAAGTCGAGAGGCTGGCTATAAAAGTAAGAACGGGGTTAGCATTTGTAATCACGCCCGAAAAGGGTGAGCGTTATAGGATAGTCCCTGATGGTCGCCGTCTAGTCGATCCAACTGATCAAAAGGATATAGACAGCATGTTGAGAAGGCTGGTGAATGTAAACTAGCGTAGAAGTAATAATGAATGGTGCTTGAGGCCCAGGAGAACCCTATTCGTGGATGATATTGTTACTTAATAATTCAAGCTACAATAGTATTATTTGACTTTAAGGAGTCAAGGATAATTAAGTAGGATGAGTTGCATATGCTAATATTTAGTTCAACAAAGTCATTATGTAATTTAGTTTTTATTCGGGTCCTTTGTTGAAAACTTACAAAGTTTTCATGATCAAATCGATCATTGATGCTATAATTCTAGATTTCATTATTATATGAGAATAAAATTTAAAATGAGGAAGAAGAATAACTCAAAATTTGTCCTTTTCTAGTTAGGGTTACATGCCTATTTATAGAAAACTATATCCCATGGATCCACAACACGTATCATATGGAGAAAATGGACGCCCAAGATTTCCTGACGTGGAAAAAGCTTTGGTGATCAGTATATATGGACAGGATTCCACATGGCAGCCGAGAGTACCGATCTTAGATGTATTTTCCAATATTTGATAGCTTTAGTTGTTAGTGTGTGATGGCTCCTTTATCCTTCAATATGCAATAGCATTTTTGTTCCAAGATATATGCTAGCTCTTTTGTTCCTGAATAAGTGATAGCTCTCTTTTTTTCCTCTATATGCGATAGCTCCCTTTTGTTCCTTAACACGCGATAGGTCTTGCCAACATTAAATAATGTTCAAGAATCATCCTCTAGTAACCCCACTAACTATCAATATGCGATGGATAAGGAGTCGACTTTGATATCTTCCAAATAATTACACATGCACTATTATCAAAGATTTTTCTTCAATTGGTTACCTAATTTCAGTATGTTATAGCTTTATAATCTCAACATGCGATAGCTTCCTACCTTAATTATGCGATAGCTTTATAAACACACATGAGATAGCTTCCTTCCTTCATTATGCGATAGCTTTATAAACTCAAAAATGCAGTAGCTTTATAATCTCAACATGCGACTACTTAGGTTCCTCATTCTGCGATAGTTTATTAAATCATCAAGCGTCACGCAATATTTCAATCCTTGACAGCTCTATTTTTCTCTAACTTATAACAACCCTATTTATTACCAACTTTGTGATAGCTTGCTTGATTCTAAACTTGTGATAGCTCTCAACTTTCAATAGTTCACTTCCTAATAGCTCTTATCAACGTTCAATGGCTTACTGAGTGATAACTCTTATCAACTGTCGATGGCGCTAGCTATCAACAGTCAATAGCCCATTGCATCAACTTTCGATGGCTTATAATATCAACCTTCGATAGCTTATAATATTAATTTGCAATAGCTCTGACGTTATTAACTTTCGATGGCATCTCACTTTATTTATCCTTGGAAATTTTGGGTGTACCACTTACCTCCAATAAGAAGCTTTCTTATACTTTAGCTTAAGTAAACTTCTTCCATTGCTTCGTTTCTTTCTTTCTCAAGTTGACACTCTTTGTTGTCGTACTTCCTACCAATGATCGTCTGCGCTTCCTGATTCGGGATAACTTTCATTCGTTTAAAAAAATGTTTTATTGAAATAATTTTCAAAAACATATAGATTTTGCATTCCTTTTAAATATTTTTATTTACTATAGCCATTTTCATTAAAAATGTTCTTTTTGAAGCATATTCTTTTGAAAATAGGAAAGCTCTACTTTGAAACCCATCAAGGTTATTTTGAAACAGTGATTTCAAAAGAATTTGTGAAAGAATTATAATAAAATTATTTTTAAAACTTTAGTGAAGTATTATTATTTTCGAATATTTAAAATGAGATTTTGTGAAGTGACTTTTTCCAAAAAAAATATTGGTTATGACTAAAATTGAGCGACTGGGGGTTTTTTGATTTGGGAGACTCGCCATGTATATTTGTTATTTCTAGTTATTTTTTTAGGGGAAACCGGAATACTATAGAATGCTACATATTGTTTGATTCTAAAGTTATACCATGCTTCGATTGAAGGAGCCCCTACTTGTCATAATTGATTTTGATTTTAATTTATTTCACTTTGGATAAATTTGAAAAATACAGTTTAAATATAAAAATATGGGCATTTAGTTCTAAATTTATCTTTTGGAAAAGATTGGATGCTTAGTATTATATTACAAAGTATTCTCTATACTTTTATCACATATGGTTTTTACATTGTTTATGTTGATATTGAGTATGATGAAAAAAAATTATGCATTGCTCTTGTCTCAGCATGATTTTCTTTTGGATTATGTAAATACAAGATAGGGACAGGGAAGCAAGAGATTAAAATTTCATTTCTTACACACCTGCATTCCCAGTGAGAAAGTAAATAGCTTGCATAAGAAAAACACAAAAGAGGTACCTAGTAGATTTAGAAATTTGAAATTGACTAATTACTTTATGCCTTGGATATGGGAGACTACTTGGATTTTGTTTTCTTTGATTGGTTTGGGCCAGCTTTGTTGAGTTGTAGTTTTCCGGATCTAGCCTCGCTAAGCAAGTGCTGTCGTAAGTTTTCATAACATAAGGGACTTAAAAAGTTTAATAACTAATTTTAAGTGATAGTTTTTAAACTTTAAGGTTTTCGTGACATTCTCTTTTATTTGGAATTTTTAGGATGAAATTCTTTTGATGGCAGAAAGTAACATCCCATAATTTTATCATTTGGGTTCTGAATATTTAGTTAATTTTAAATATTTAAATTATAGGTTTTGATTGTAAATAACTTATTTCAATTGTAGGGATTGATTAAATATTTGAATTATGAATTAAATATTAATTAAATGGATTTAATAGCTTTATTTAACTACTTTTCATTAATGAATATAAATAGTGAACTCATTTTGCAAATTTATTTACAATAATAAATGGTTCGAATAAATAACAAAAAATCAATCGTTAATAAATTGGCTTATTTTAATGATGTGATTACATTTTAATTTATTTGATTTTTCCATAGTTTTTAATTAAGAATATATTTAAATAATCTTTTGAGTTATTTACAGTAAATGATGGTATTTTTGAAATTTCACGTAATAAATTAATCAATGTATGTTATTGTTGATTTGTGATAGTGTCACATTTGGTGCATGATCGTATTTTTATTTTAGTCGTTTGTGGTTCGTATGCGAGCAGAACATTGTGGAGCGGAGTACCCCAAAAGCATTGTTTTCAAAAACAAAACAAATTAACTTTAGAATTTAGAGGATATGCGATGTTGGCTTGTAAATTTAGTTTTGCTTACGAATCTTGTTAACTTTAGACGGAAGTAAGGAATATGTTTTTGTTTACAAAATAAAAAAAATTCAACACTTAACCTATTTTCCCCTCTTCCCTCTTCTCTTTCTTTTCCATTTCTTTGCCAGTAAACGAAATATCTCATTCCACTATTTAGAGATTCAAAACAAATCATTCCTTCATCTAAAAATTATGAAATTTGATATATTGGCTTCGAATAAGCATGTATTTCGATCCATACGAGTAAGGTTGGCTGCGATCGAGATTTGCTTTGTTCGTCATGACTATTCCCGAACTAGGTTTTAGATTTTCTCAAGTTTGGAGTGATGGAAGGCCTTAGCTTGTTTGTATTGGGTTTATGGTGATGTGGAGGTCCAGCGGTATCGAAATAGGAGGTTGCAGCTTTGTATGGAAAACCATGACATTTTGTTTCATGATAGGGAACCTATAGGTTACAATTTTAACTAGGGTGACGAGCATGTTGGCGTTAGTTGCAGTAAGTAGAGGACGAGACGTGGAGTTCATCGGGGAAGTAAGTGTTGGTCTTCGTCGAGTATTGGAGGGGTAATTGGTGGTGGATGTGGCACATGCATTGGGTGTGTACATGTTCGTACATGATTTCGATTTGGTAAAGGATGAAAATAGGAAAGACTTTATACAGTAAAGGGTTGTTATTGATGGGATTTTGGATGAGATGTGTAGGAATTTTAAACGGCTTAATTAGATTAAGTTAGTAAGTTAAAATTTGTTTTAGTAATTAATTCATATCTCTCCAATATGAGGTTAGATTCATGCATAGTTAGATGTGTTGTACTCCTGGAAATGTTATCTTCACATTGGAATTGTATTCTTTGAATTTGGATCTACTTAAATTTCGAGCTAAAATTGAACATCGTTCGATTTTAGATCTAAATGGAACATGAATGCATCAATTGGAATTTCGATGAGTTTACTCACGTCTAAATAAATTATTTGATAGTATGTTGCTATAGATTATTATTAAATGCTTGGAGGATTATCTATATTGTTGCTTGGTTGTTAATTTGGATTTAAATTCTTGCTTGAAAAGCAGATGGCATAAATAACTGTTGTGTTGCATAAGATAAAAAAAGACGAAGTTGGAGGGCACATAGCGAATAAGGTGCTATAGAACACTTCGAAAATTCACACATATCTGCGTGATTTACAAGGAACTTTTCTAGAGAGACCCTAAGGAGTTTCTAGCTAAAATTAATTTACTTATATTTTGATGTTGCTTGTATTGTTGATTGGTTGAAATATTTGCGACATATTGTTTAATTTATATAATTGCTATTATAGCGATTATCGTTATACCATCACTTATGAAATATCATCTCCTTAAACCCTTGTTGTGTGTTGAATTTGAGCTTGTATTTTTACAAAATAAATATTTGGTTGTGTTTTGTGCTTTGAAAATTGTTTAAACTAAAGTTTTGAGTATTTTGAGAATCTTGAAATTAAATGATAAGTGTTTATTAAAATTTATAAAAGGAGTTATAAATTTAATTAGTTAACTTTGGAATAATTTACACTATTTTAAATTTATAATAAGAATATAAATTAAATATATTTATCTTTTGGATAATTAATATTGTTTAAATTTATAAAGGTTATTCGCCTTAAATAATTTGTAAATTCTTTTCAGTTGGGTTTGTAAGGATTTTTAAGTATCTGAAAAGAATCAGAGGTTTAAATATATTCTCAATTATTATTTAACTATAATAAAGTTAATTAATAAATTTGTTAATGATGTTTAAATTTAATTAACTGATTTAATAAAAGTTTTTAATAGATTAATTAATTAATTAATTGAATAGAAGTGATTAAACTTAATTAACTAAATTAATAAAGGTGTTTAAAATTAATTAATAATTTTAAATAATGATGTTTAAGGTTAATTGATCATTTTAACAATGATGTTTTGAAGTTAATTAATCATTTTTAAATAATGTTGTGTAAGATTAATTAATAATTTTAATAAATGATGTTTAAAGTTAATTAATTAGTTTAAATAAAGGTATTTAAAATTAATTATTTAATTTAATAATGGTGTCTAAACATAATTGATTGATTTATTAAAGGAATGTTTAAAAATAATGCAAAGTTTAAATTGTTTTGGGTTTATAGTAAACAATGTTTTAATGACATTTGTTTCTGACCCTTCGTTTGCTTAATACACTTAGGAGTATAATTAGCTCTTTAAAACGGAATATATTTAAAGAGTAATTTTTAAGGGTTTTGCAAATATTTGTGATGTGAAAATCAAGCACAAGTTTGGGTTTTAAAAGTTTAAAATTTCGATTCTGTTAGGAAAAGTATATGGAATTTAATTTCCATAAACAATATAACTTATATGGAAAGGATTTAGTCATACTCTTAGCACTAAACGTCGAGGTATGGAAACTCATTTCTATCTCGAATGTTAAAATTTTCTTCAAGGCAATGCCAGGAAGTAACACTATCTTAACTTGTCCAGCTTCATCTTCAACCGCGGGATAGTACAAGTTCGAAATCGAAGAGCAGTGGTAATGGCATAAGATTTAATTTTCATATACAATCATTTTGATAATTCTATATAGTTGGTTTACCAACTATCAATTCAGCTTTCTTCTTTATATGTCATTAATTTAAGATGATTTGTTGCTTATTTGAGCATTGACATCCTATATCGAAAATGACAAAAACCAAAGAGTGAGTGGAAGCCAAGCTGTGTAGTGTTTCTCCAATTAGGGTATCTTCACATCTAATTTAAATTGAATTTGATTGTATGTGCACGGAGATGTGAAGTACTCAGATTCTCGATATTGGTTGGTGGGGTCTGGCTTAGATATATCAAGATCCATCGTAGTTCTCAAGTATATTCTAGAGGTATACTTCCGGTACGGGGTATGCACCCTCCTAGTCATTGTTAGCAAATTTCCCTTTTCTTTTCTTTGATTCAAACATTTGAATTTTTTTCCCTAACTACATGAAAAAGTTACTGGAGCTCTTCTCGATGTTTAGTTATTTGTTTCCAATCATTAAATTTGGATTTTGAACTTGTTCATACTCATTTTTTTAAAGTTTGGATTTTGTATTATTTTGTTTCCATTCTTCGATGTATGGATATTGTTCCAGTGAAGTAAATTCATGTACCGCGTTTAATAGCATGGTCTCACAAAATTATTATATGCCCATCATATCCCTTGAGCTTTATCATATTGGTTTTCCAGACCGATCTGGATGTTATTTTATTATAATGCTCAGGTCAGGCCGAGTATTTTTCCCGATTGTTGTTGGTGGGACATGAAGCTTATGGAGTAGAGCTGGATGTTCACCTAACATAGTATTTTTATTTACCACTAAATTATTATGTATACTGGTAAGCAATTGTAAGGATAGGAAGTTATAATTGTCCAGGCTGATGAGGTTTGTTTTTAACTCCGATTTACCTTGTATATTAAAGTAACGGTTTACTGCCTTTGTTATATTACATATTTTCGTTCCTACAACCGTCGAAGTGACACCATGATAGGGGGCTCTCGCATTATGAATGTTGTGAAGAAGCTTTGTCTCTCACCCTTATATGTCCCTTACAGGTTGGTTTGAGAAGTCGAGAAGCTGGCTATAAAAGCAGGAATGGGGTTACAGTCATAGTTATGCTCAAAAAGGTTGAGCGTTATAGGACAGTGCCGTATGGTCGCCACTTAATCGATCCAACTGATCCAAGCATATAGCTAACATGGTAAGAAGGCCGGTGAATGAGAACTAGCACAGAAGTAATGATGAATGATGCTTGGGGCCCAGCAAAACCCCATTTACCGATGATATTTCTAGGTAAGAATTTAAGCTAAACTGGTATTACTTGACTTTAATGAGCCATGAATACTCAAGTGAGATGAGTATCATATGCTAATATTCAGTTCGTACAAAGTCATTGTGCAACTTAATTTTTGTTCAAGTCTTTTGTTGAAAACTTATAAAGTTATCAAGTTCAAATTGATCATTAATGATATGAATCAAGCGTTCATTATTATATGAGAATTAAAATGAAATTGAGGGAGAAGATCTACTCAAAATTCGCCCTTTTCTGGTTAGGGTTACATGCCTATTTATAGAAAACTATAGCACTTGGATTCACGACACATGCCATATGGAGAAAATGGATGGCCAGGATTTGCTAACATGGCAAAAGCTTTGGTGGTCAATATGTGATGGAAAGGATTCCATGTGGAAACTGAGAGTATCGATCATAGATGTATTTTCCAACATTGGATAGCTTTAGTAATTAGTGTGCGATAACTCCTGTCCTTCAATATGCGATAGCTTTTTTGTTCCTTGATACATGCTAGCTCTTTTGTTCCTTAATAAGCGATAACTCTCTTTTATTCCTCAATATATGGTAGCACTCTTTTGTTCCTTAACACACAATTGGCCTTGCCAACATTCCATATTGTTCAAGAATCATCCTATGAAAAAATCACTAACTATCAATATGCAATAGCTAAGGAATCTTGCCTTTGATAGCTTCCAAATATATTAGACATGCAGTAGTCTCAGAATTTTACTACAATGATTACCTAATTTCACTATGTTATAGCTTTATAATCTCAACATGCGATAGCTTCCTACCTTAATTATGCAATAGCTTTATAAACTCATTTTGTGATAGCTTCCTTCCTTCATTCTGCGATAGCTTTATAAACTCAACATGCGATAGCTTTATAATCTCAACATGCGACAACTTAGATTCCTCAATCTGTAATAGTTCATTAAGTCACCATGCGTCATGTAATAGTCCAATCTTTTATAGCTTTATTTTTCTTTAACTTATAACAAACCCATTTATTATCAATATTGTGATAGCATGCTTGATTCTTAACTTGCGATAGCTCTCAAATTTTAATAGATAGCTCTTATTAACTTTATATGGCTCACTGAGTAATAACTCTTATCAACTACTGATGGCTCCAACTATCATTCAGCAATAGCCTATTGTTTAAACTTTCAATGACTTATAATAAAAACCTTCGATAACTTATAACGTTAACTTCTCATAGCTTTGAAATTATCAACATTCGATGGCATCTCGCTTTATTTATCCTTGGAAATTTTTGGTGCACCACTTGCCCCCCATAAGAAGTTTTCTTGTACTTTAGCTTAAGTAAACTTCTTCCTTTTCTTTGTTTCTTCCTTTCTCAAGTTGACACTCTTTGTTATCATCATCCATTCTTCCCGATTCAAGATTATTTTTATTCGTTTAAAAAATTATTACTTTTCTATAACTTTGTCATTGAAAATATTTTCAAAAACATATAGATTTGCATTCCTTTTAAAATATTTTTATTTACGATAGCCCTTTTGATCGAAAATGTTCTTTTTGAAGAAGTTTTTTTAAAAAATTGGAAATTCTTCTTTGAAACCCATTAAGGATGATTTTGTTATAACATTACTCGAAGTTAGAAATTCTTTTATGAGTTTAGATGATTGCCCTTGGAGGTTCTTGTCCTTGGTTTTGTTATAACATTAGCGGAAGGATCATTTTTGTCCTTTGTTTTGTCTCCATTCTTTGGATGGTTGCATTGGCCAGGCCTTGTAGTAGATCTGAATGCTTTTTGTCCATCTTCCATGGATGGGTGCTTTGATAAGACCCGATGGCGGGTTCAAAGGCTTAATTCGCCACCACTATTTAGATGGTTGCTTTGGCCATGTCATGTGATGGATCTTAGGCTTTTCATCCATCTCCCTTGGATGGGTGCTTCCAAGGCCGACCATGGGGTCAAAGGCTTAATTTATCACCACACTTTGGTTGGTTTCTTTTTCAGGCCTTATGGCTAGGCCAAAGGCTTTTCATCCTTCTTCCTTGGATGGGTTCTCTGACCAAGCCCGAGGATTGGATCAAAAGCTTAAATGACCACCACTTTTTGGTTGGTTCTTTTATGAGTCCTTATAACAGAACCATCTCCCTTGGATATATGCTTTGACTAGGCCCGATGGTGGGATCAAAGGCTTATTTGATAGCTACACTTTAGGTGGTTGCTTTGGTCTGGCCTTACAGCGGGACCAAAGTCATTTTGTTCATCTCTTTTGGACAGATACTTTTACCAGACTCGGTAGGTTTAGAGGCCTAATTGACCACCACTCTTTCGATGGTTACTTTGGTAAAGCCTTGAGGCGGGATTAAAGACTTTTCATTCATCTCCCTTGGATGGGTGCTTTGACCATGCCTGGCAGCGGGAATTAAGGCTTAATTGACCATCACTCTTTGGATGGTTGCTTTGGCCAGGCCCTGTGACGGTATCGAAGGCTCTGTTATCCTCTTCCGAATATGAGGTGTGCTTATGCATAACAAATCTTGCTAACTTTGTCAGGTTAGATGTCAAGTCAAACATATCGCACCTCAATTCAGGGTTACCATTTGGGGAAAGGTCTTTGATAAACCATTTTATTCATCCAACATTGTGAAATATGGTATCAAATGCTCTAATTTCCATGTAAATAATATCAAATTTCCGTCTATTCTATTTAACCGATTGGTTACCAGGGGAATAACATCATGAATAACTAGTGGTCCTTCCCATTTTGCAATAGCGGTCATCCGCAGGATCCTTAGTATTTACCATTACTATCCTTGGTGCTAAATCTCCCTTCTTGAATACCCTTTCTTTCACTTTTGAATTGTAATATTCGAAGATTCTTCACTAGCATTCAGCCATTCGTATGGCAGCTTGATATCTTAATTCGTTAAGTAAAGCATGTGACTCTCTCTTCATCTCTTGTTTTGTCTGACAGGTAGATACTTCGACATGTGAGGACTTCGATTTCAATTGGTAGCATGGCTTTAGATCTATATGTTAAAGAAAATGGAGTATGTCCAGTGGCTATCCTTGTAGAAGTTCTACATTACCATAAAACGAGGGGAATCTATCCAATTTCCTTTGGCTTTGCCTAGTCGCTTCTTTAAGATGTTCTTAATGGCCTTTTTTGCTGCCTTTACTAGCCCCTTAGCTTTTGAGCGAGCTACTAATGAAAAGATTTTTATTATTCCATTTTTCACATAGAAACAAGTGAATTCTTCGCTTTTTAACCGAGTCCGGTTATCAGAGATAATTTTATTTGGGAGTTTGAATCTAGTGACTATATTCTTGATGAAAAGCTTCACAACTTTCCCAACAATGATGTCTGATAATGATTCAGCCTTTATCTGCTTAGTAAAGTGGTCAATGGCCACTCCCGTAAAGTTTAGTCATCATTTTAAGACCAGAAATGGTCAAATCAAGTCGAACCCCTTACATTAAAAGACTATGGACTGGTAATAATAGTTAATTCACTTGGTGGCAATCGCAAAACTCTAGAAAACTTTTGAAATATGTCACATCTTTAAATGTAGGCGAAGGCGTCCTTTTGTCATATGGAGTCAATAATATCCTTTCCTCATTACTTTTTTTGCAAATTTTACTCCATTGGCACGATCCTAGAAGAACCTTTCATGGGCTTCCCTTAGCATTTAACTCCTATTTCTAGGATGTTACATCTCACGTAAGGTGTTGAGTACGCTTCTCTATATATTATTCTACAAATTATGGTATATGAAGAAACAAGGTATACTAATTTTTGCAAGTCGGTTCTTTCTTTAGGCAATATATCTTATTGTAATTATTTGATCAAAAGCGATGTCCAACAGTTGGCATATTGATAATTATAGGCATTTATTTTTATACTTTTGGAAGCTTCTCCCTAACTACCACCCTCTTGAGGATTTTTACCATCTTATGTCAGTTGTTGGGCTTGAGATGGAGTTAGAAACAAAGCTTCATTATTTAATTCCTCCTATCCTAACTCAATAGTAGGGTTTTGTTGAAATCCACTAGGAACAATTTTGACTTCGGGCACCTCTCGTGAAATTGCTAATTTTGCTAAAGAATCCGATGGCATGTTCTTCTTCCTTAGTATTTAATGTATAGGAAAGTTTTCAAACTGAACCAAAATTTCATGAATTTTGTTTATATACTGAGCCAACCTAGCATCCTTGGTTTGAAATACCTTTTTTAATTATTTCACCGCTATTTGCGATTCGATAAACATCTTAATTCTTGGAATTTTTAGTTGTTAGGTTAGGGTTAATCCTACTATCATGGACTTATATTCGACCATGTTATTAGTTGTAGAAAATTCGATTTTCATTACGTATAGCCTACCCAACTACGTGTAACCATTATGTAACCTACCCCAGCTCCTTGCTTGTTTGATGTTCCGCCTATAGATAACTACTATTTTGGTTTGAGCTTATATTCACTCTCTAGTTGCTCCTCAATAAACATTGTACATTTTATTATAAAATCAACTAGGGCTTGAAATTTAACTTACAGCCATAGTAGATACTCAATATCGCATTGAATTAACTTCAACCCCTATTTTATCAATCTCCCAGGTGTTTTTGGTTTGCTAAGGACTTTTCTTAATGGATAATTAGTCAAAATCTTAATTAGGTGTACTTCAAATTTGACTTTAATTTTCATGTTGACAATAGTAAGTAACAAGCCAATTTCTCTATGACCAAATCCTATCTTTGATGTCCTTTATCCTCATACTTATGTAATATAATCAAAATTAAATTCTGCCTTCTTCTTTGGTAAGGACCGAACTAATCAAATGTTCTGATACTGCAGTATATAGGAACAAGTCTTCTCCTTTCACTGGACTATAAAGTATCGATGGTTTTTCCAAATGTTCCTTTAAATCTTTGAAGGCTTTTTATCATTCCTCATGCCATTCAAATGCCTTTCGTTTCTTGATCATATCAAAGAAAGGAATATATCTGCTAGTGGCTCTAGATATGAACCGATTGATCTCTACAGTGCACTTATTAAACCCCATGAGCTCTTTACATTTTTTGGTTGTTTCATATCCTTTATTGCCCAGCTTTGGTTAGGACTGGCATCTATTCCTCACACACTTACGATGTACCTAAAAACTTGGCAGTTGGGATTACTCAAGAGCACTGTTGTGGACTCTGCATGGTCGTCCTCTTCTTTAGACTTCACCAGCATACCATCCACATATACTTTTATATTCTTTCTAATTTGATCTTCAAACTTTATATTCACTAATTTTTAGTTTGGTGTCCTTACGTTCTTCAACTCGAACGTAATTACCTTGTAGCAATATATTACATTCCCCAATCGATCACAAAATCAGTGTATTCTTCATCGGAATTGAACAATGGAATTTGGTTATACATTAAATATGCCTCCATAAAGGACAACAACTTATGACCTCTTGTGGCATCCACTAACTGATCAATTCTGGGGAAGTAGTAGCAAGTTTTAGGACACGCCTTATCCAAACATGTATAATCAATGTATGTCCTCCATTTTCCATTAAACTTCTTAACTAAAAGTAGATTTGCTAGTCACTTCGAATAAACCACCTCTCTAATGAATCTTTTATCTAGTAATTTTTTTATTTTCTTTTGTAGTGCCATAATTGAAAACTTTGTTGAATTTTTTTCCTTATTAGAGTGAATTTCGGATCAATATTAAGCGCATAGCACATTTTTTTTGGGTCAACTTCTTCCATATAAGCACGGGTCCATGCGAAGACGTCTTTGTTCGATTATAGTACTGAGATCGGTCTTTCTTTCATATTTTTATCGATCTTCTTTCCTACCTTCACCATTTTACTTGAGTCTAAGGAATCTAAGCTTACATCCTCCAAGTACACCATAGATTATGTGTTTTCACATCTTCTCTTGAATCTATATCTAGAACTATCTCTTTTGAAATTTCATTTTCATTTTTTCGTAGGTTATCTCAAAAAGTTTATTTTTCCATTCTTTTGATTTTACTCTTCGATCTAGTATTCAATGCATTTTTAATGGAATACTTTGTCGATTGGCATTGTATATCAATTCTTAGGGACCGATAAGTAAGGGCTTAGAAGTTTTAATTTTGTTAGTTTTATTTAACACGGGTCCATAACAAAATTCTCCCTTTTATTATATTGTTCAAGTGTGGAAATATACATTTCTTAATAACTAAACTTTTCTTCATGCATAGTTCTCCATATAGCCTTGTGAAGGAATTTACCAGTAAATGTTTTAAAGAGACGAAGGCATCAATCTCATCCAGCATCGGTCATCCAAAAAATGTATTATAATAAGATGGTTCATTCATGACGACAAACATAGTTTCAAACATCCTTGAATAGGGTGGTGTTCTAACTTGAAAAAATAGTTTACTTTGATTAGTTAGGGTGGAGCCTTTATTGTTGAAACCAACGATTGGTTCCAAACGCGATTCATGCTTTTCTTTCGGGATTCCCTTTTGGTGAAATGCACTCTAAAAAATGACATTAACAACACTTCCAGCGTTAACCAATGTCTCTGATACAAGGAATGTCCAATTTGGGCAGTTATCATGAATGGGTCATTTTGTGTGTGCGTAACTCGTCTTAGTGTTATTATTAAATCTGGAACTTGAATTGAACTTTTAAAATTCTTTGACGGTGGTTTCTTATTCATTGAATAGATGCCCTCCTTAACCTCTTTTATATAACCGTTTCTTTCCCTTTTACTCATTCTTGCAATTTGTAGTCCTCTATTAATTGTATCAATGCAATTAATTGGTTGCGACATGCCCGAAGAAAGTTTGCTTTCTAAATCATTGGTGTTATTAGCTTGAGGCTTTTCACTTTAAGATATTCTTTTATAGGTTTTAACAAACTCCTTGAGCACTTCTTCCCTATTCACATTTTGGATAATTCTAGCAGAGATTCGACATTCATCAGTCTTATATCCATTAACTTTATAAAATCCATAATAATTCTCCACTTTGTTTGGTTTAGGATTTGTTCTTGACTCAAAAGATGTGGGGTGCTCAAGTTCATTTTTAGTAATAAGGTTTATGTAAAAGATGGGCTGGTTTTTGCAACAAAATTGGTTTTAGCGAATTCATCCCATCTCCCTTCTTTTAGGGTCATAAAGTATCCCCTTTTTGTCTGATTGCCTTTTTGTAAAAATCTCATCCGTTTATGCAAATTTATCTACTTGAAAGTGAAAGTCCTGTAAACCTTGCAACCGTGAATGTATAACTCTTTCTAGAATAGGCTATTTTCAATCAACCAGGACTTCACTACCATTAGCTCGATCACTTTCTCTCTACTTTGCTTGCTTTAGCATTGAGTCTTTTAGGATAACCCCATAACAATTTTCCCCTTTTTATTTATATTTAACCAATATACTTGCATCGATAGTTGGCTCTTTTGAGGTACAGAACTGTACTGATAATTCTTAAGAGAATTGCTCACATTAGTAAATTATCTTCTCTTGACAACGTCGATACCATTTGGCCCTAGTCTAAAGAATATAGCTGGAAATAGCCAAAATCTTACCATCCTTGGGGCATCATATAAGTCTATCTGACTTTCGAGTATCATCAAATGGTCATGTAGACTAGTTGTGCCATCATATCTGATTGATGGAATTTTGACATAAGATGGAAAAGTTACCGCCATCATTTTTTCTGTGAATGGTTCTCCCCTGATGTTGTTGTTTGCTTTATGATCCATTGTCCTCTTCCCATTTAGTTCTGTTATTTCTTTCTCCATCTTGTTAGCCATGTCGCATAGATATGCCACATCATTCTCATAATTCTTCTATTATGGCTTATATTACTTTTAAGAAGTGGAACAAGTATATCGCATGAGTGGTGATTTTGAACTCTTATTTGGATTTGGTGTTAGGTAATTTTCTTCCCTTCTTTGTGGCCTTAAAGCACTTTTCTCAACTTCTTTGTTTTTTAAGTTGAATTCTCCAACTTTCCTACATAAAGACTCAACGTCTTCTTCTTCCATTCCTTTTGTTCTTCATGACATTAAGAATATTTTTGAGAAATGAGCATTTCAATTAACTAGTGCATTATTCGTAGCTGCTACTTCATGACTTAGATATCATTCTCTTACTTTGACGCTTCCTTCAGTGTTGAAGCTTGTCATACCTCAACATTCTCCATGTTAAATTAAGGAGTTATTTCTTTTCAAGATTTTTACGGTAGGCTACTACATTTTGGACTGTTACATTCACTTTCTTCATAGATCTTCCTATCCTCATAAAGTGGTTGCTATAAGGCCGTGAGTTTAATCCTTAATAAAAGCACCACATAATGTTAGTTTGGAATTTAGGTTGAACTAGTGCTAGTTGACTTTAAGGAGTCGAGGATACTTGAGTAGGATGAGAATTACAGTCAAATATGCTAATACTGAGTTCGTATGAAGTCATTATGCAATTTGATTTTTATTCAAGTCCTTTGTAGAAAAGCTACAAAGTTCTCAAGATCAAATCGGTCGTTGATGATACAAATCAAGCTCTCATTATTATACAAGAAATAAAATGAAAATAAGGAAGAAGATCAACTAAGAATTTTCCCTTTTCTAATGGGGGGCATTCCTATTTACAAAATCTCTATCCCTTGGACACACAACACGTGTCATATAGAGAAAATTGATGCCCAAGATTTGCTAATGTCGCAAAAGCTTTGGTGGTCAATATGCAACAGCAAGGATTTAATGTGTCAATAAGCAATAACAAGCTTTGGTGGCCAAGATTTAGTGATGTGGCAAAACTTTTGGTGGTTAATATGCAATCTAGTAAGGATGGCCAAGTATCCATCTCAGATGTATTTTCCAACATTCGATAACTTTACTTATTAGTGTGTGATAGCTCCATTGCATCTCAATACGTGATAGTTCTTTTATTCCTTAATACGCTATATTTCTTTTGTTCCTCAATATGTGATAACTCTCTTTTGTTCATTAATATGTGATAGCTCTCTTTTGTTCCTCAACATGCGATAGCAATTGCTAACACTCGATAGTGTTCAACAATCATCCTTTGATAACCCCACTAACTATCAATATGCGGCACCTAAGGAGATCTTGCCTTCGCTAGCTTTCGAATATACTAGTCATGCAATAGTCTTGGATCTCCAACTTCAATGGTTCCTTAATGTCAATATGTTATAGTTTTAAAATCTCAACATGCGATTGCTTCCTACCTTTATTATGCGGTTGCTTTATTAAGTCACCACGTGATTGTACCTTTACTATGCAATAGCTTTATAAACTCAACATGCAATAGATTTATAATCTCAGCATGCGACAGCTTAGATTCCTTAATATGTGATAGTTTATTATATCATCATGTGATAGTCTAATACTTGATAGATCTATTTTCCTATAATTTATAACAAACCCATTTATTATCAATTTTTTGATAGCTTGCTTGATTTTCAAATTGCGATAGACCTTAACTTTCGATAGTTCATTGTGTGATAGCTCTCATCAACTTTTGATTGCTTGCGACATAATAGCTCTTATCAACTTTCAATGGCTCATGTTATCATCCTGCATTAGCTCATTGCCTCGACTTTCGATAGCTTATAATATCAACTTTCAGTAGCTTATATTATAAACCTGGGATGTCTCTGATGTTATTAACTTTAAATGGCATCACACTTTTTTTATCCTTGGAAATTTTAGGTGTAACAGATAACTTGCAGGAAGGTTATCCATGGAAATTAATTATGCCTATGATTCTATTGTATAATTGGACAATGGACCCAAGGCAGCATCTATTGTAGTATGAATGACACATGGATGGTGCTCGAGCGACAAACGAAGTGAGAAGTAGATGTTTTCCATATTTTTGGATGGAGAAGCTATGATGTGGTTTACTTGGCTCATGCCAAAGTTCATTTCTTCATTCGATCAATCAACAAGGAAGTTTACGGAGTAGTTCAGTCTCCACACCGCTCAACTAAAGGATGTAATGTCTTTGCCTAGCATCTATCAAGGTCTCGAAGAGACCTTGAAGGGATTTTTCAATTCAATTTAATACAATTATAACTGAGGTGAACAATCCAAAAAAGGATATTGCGTTGATCGCATTGATCTGAGGGATACACCCATACATGGATTTTGGTAAATAGCTAAAGATGAAACAGCCACCCACTATGGAGGAATTCTACTGAAAGGCAAACTAATTTTTATGCTTGGAAGAGGTAGACCTGGTCATTGGAAACTCTAGTGGTAAACCATCGAGTGAAATTGTGTAGAGTGACGTTGCTATGAAGCAGAGGGTGAGAGCATTGGGAACGTTGCACTTAATGTTGGAAATAATAACAATTAGAAAAGTAGGAACTAGGGTACAGAAGGAAAGATGTTGGACTACGAGAAGCGTTCAAGATATCTAAATCCTGAAGATTATACCCCGTTGAATGAGACTATTGAAAATATTTACCTTGCTACGTAAGGAACTAAAAATTACTGGAAGTTTCCTAAGGAGGCAACTTATAACGACCCATAATTTACATATCAAATGATTGTAAAATATTTCCATTTAATTCACATGATATCGTATGACATTATAAATTTGGAAAGTGACTCATAGGGACATTTTTCACATCTTTGATTTTTGCTAAATTTTGACCCTAAAAATCTTTTTTGGATTATAACATTTGATAGAAGCAGAGTTAAAGTCTAAACACTTTCATTGCTCCAAGATGATGGTTTATCATAGAGTAATCATAAAAAAAATGGACTGATCATTTAAATGTTACAGTTATTTTAAGTTTTGGTTGTTGATGGCCTACATTAATTAGTAATTAAGTAAGCCTATGCTTAGACCCTTTAACCCATCTGAAAAATTATGCTAAGTGAAGGCTATAGGAACTGATCTAAATCATTTTCATCTTTCCTAAATCAGCTCTAAACCTCCATTAACCTCAAATTCTTAAAAAAAAATCACACCTTCTAGTTAATAATCTTAGCCAAGAACATGGTTAGAGGAGTAATTAGCATATATGGATTGGAGATTTTCATGTTTGCAGATATGTATTCATATCTTTTGTTGTTCACTTCAGGTCTAAGGAGAACAATTGGTATTGTGGGTATTTGGTAAGTGGTTCTTGACCTCTCAATCTATTATGCATGTTTATATAATTAAATTAGTGTATTTATTATGATTTTGATCCTAAAATGTTTTCTAATTTTAATCATGTTTTGATATATGTTTATTGTTGAATGTTAAAGGTTTCAGAGTGGCTTTTGAATGGTTTTGCAACTTCTTTTTTTCGTACTCATATGCTAGAGTAAAAGCTAGATTTAAATTAGTATTTTCTTGTTTATCATGTTCTTTACATGTTTGAATAGATGTATATGTGTGATACTCAATCTTTGCATGTTGTGCTTTGATGTGGTTTGCTAGTGCTTTTAGGTAGTTGGGAAAGAGGTGGTCGAATTGGCAAATTGAAGGCAAAGATGGTACGCATTAGATGTAACTTGAAAGGGAGGCTATAGGGGATGAGAAGAGCTTAGGATTCAATTTGCACCAAGTTTGGAGCTAAGGATAGGACTCAACACCGAGAGATTTTTCTCGATACCATGAGGTTGTTGTTTGAGGAAATTGCTTGGTGGAAAGATGGTACTTCATGTTAGGGTTTAAGGTGATGAGAAGAAGACAAGTGCATGAATTTGGCTAAACGTTGGACTTGATACCGAGTGCTTTGAAGGGCATGGAAATAAAAGCTTTTAGACTTGGCACCAAGAGCTTTAGAGTTGGTACCGAGAGCTTTAAGGAAGCGGTCAAGGTATAAATACTTAGAATATGGAGCAATAGGCAAGAGAAAAAGAACTTAACCAAAGATTGGCCAAGTCTACCTATCGATATCGAGCGGATTGGATCGATACCGAGAGATCCATTTTAAGGGACTCGGGATGAAACTTTTAGGAGGGAAAGAGACTCTATAAGTAGTGCTAAATGTATTTGTTTGTTCGCTTTGGGTTTGATGGTGATGTTGTAGCATGATGATAGGACTTTAGTGATAGTGATTCGATGGTGAATGGAGTTAGATTTTGATGATGGCTCGATGTTGAACGGGTCATGAGAATATTTGTTCACAAAAGGTGGGTTCTAAGAGGGGTGACCCGTTGATAGAACATGAGAATGGTTCTATTTTGGAATGGAAGAATGTGGAATGGTTCCTCGAGAATAACGATAAGTGGATGGGGCAGGGAAAGGACTCGGATATGTGTGCTAAGGGATCATTATTACTTGGAGTGTTTTCTGATGTGCTTGATAGTAGGGGTATTATGAGTGCACTTATGTGTACTTGGAAAGGCTACTCGGGTTCATTTGAAAAGATCTGTATACCCTAGACTAAGTTAAAGGGTCCAGTATCAACTTCGAGCTAAAGACGAGCATACTGAAAACCAAGATTTTCATTAGTTCTTGGCATGGGAAAGGTCATACGAGTTATTATATATCTAGAGCACATTGAGTGATAGTGAGGATTGTCTAATGGATTTTATGGTTGCTTTGGTTGTTTTCTACCTTAGTCTATCACTCTGGGATGTCACTGAGATAGATACTGGGGGTAGGGATACCTGGGCACTCGTCATCATACTTTGTTTTCAATGTACATTTACTATATTCATAGTGTAGCATATAATGTACGTTATGTGCTAACTCTTTAGTTATAGGGACATGTAAGGTTTGGTTTCTATACCCTTATTCCTTACTATATCGACATGTACAGTATTTTGAGATTCATTTACCACTCACATCAGACTATTGTCTGACATGAGGATTTGTGTTTTGCTTTTTATTATCTTGAGTACTCTTAAACAAGTATATGAGATAGCAGGTCTAGGAGCGACGTAGTAGCAATGCAAAGGATGAGTTGGATGGAGCTATCATATTTTATATATGGATTTTTATGCTTATTCCACTGTGCGACACTGTGGAGCCTTGACAGTACTTGCTTATTACTATTATTTGTAGATAGTTTTTTGAGTTTATTTTCGTCTTGTATAAACTATATTACTTGATGTATAACTTGTGAACTATACTTTAATATTTGGATCAATTAGTTGTTAACATCTCTCATATTTTATATCTATGGTATGTATTATATTTCATTCCATACATTGTGAGATATGATAGGTTCTATGTAATTGTTTTCTTTTCTTTTAACTGTTGATGATTGTCCTACATCGACTGGGCACATCAGCAACGCACTATAAAGTTATATTGGGTTGCTAATGGTGTAGGGAGGTCGTCACATTTGATATCAAATCTTAGGTTACACGATCAATATGAGTTAATACCTCAGTCTAGTAGAGATACGGAGGGAGTTATCACCTAGACAGGATCAAGAGATATATTTACACAAGATAGTGCATCCTTATTATATATTTTAGTTTTCAAAATTATATAGGATTATATATAGTATATAACTCGCATGCATACATGAGTACCATCGATATAGTTTTATTTTTGAGAGATTGATCATTCTTGTTATAGATTAAGAATGAGATGGCACACAAGAAACACTACGAGGAACTCTATCTTCATAGTTGTGGAAGGAGCGGGTTTTAGAGCTGCTAATCCTAACTAACAAATTATGTCTAATGTGATGATGGCGAACATGCTGCAGAATGCCCGAGCAGCCACTCCAAATGTTGCTATTCGTGGTGGTGCTCAGGTGCTGGCATCGAGGGTTGACTTAGCCAAGCTATGCAGAGATTACTCCATCTTGAGAAGGAAACCATTCCTTGGAATGGAGTCGACCATCAAAGTGCAGGATTGGTTGGACACCTAAGAGGGTATCTGTAACATTCCCGAATTTTGAACAAGTTCAATTTGACAATTTATGTAATTTTGAAAATTTAATTGTGAATTAATGGTAAGTTAATTTGAGATTTTTCTAAATTTTATAAAGAAATTTATTATTGAAACAAAAATATATAAAAAAAATGCGATTGCATAAGGCTAAAATGAAAATTTTAAGTAAGTGTGTTTAATGTCTTATGTTTAAAATGAAAATAAATTTTTTTTTTACTGACTTATAAAAATTTATTAGCAATGTATAATCTAATTTCAAACCATTTTTTCCTTAATTTGTATAAGTATAAATAATACATAAGAAAGTATTAAATAATTGTTTTTAACATTTAAAACATAATAAGTAAATTTGAAAATAAATATGTGAGAAGACATGTGTTACTTAAAATTATCATTGTATTTACAGGTGTTAAACTAAATATACATATTTCTTTAAGATCAATAAGAATTAAATTAAGAGTTTACATACTCTCTTTAAAATTTGTTTGAACTAAATTTGTAAATCAATTTTGAGAAAAAGGATTTAAACATAAATTTATAATTATTAACAAGTGTACATATTATAGACAAGTGTTAGTTTAATTTAATTTGAAAATGTACAAGTGTCAAAGATGTTTTCCTTTTTAATTGAATTTTTTTTATAAAAGAATATTTTAAGAAAGTAACCAGGTTTTCCTCTTCACTTTTCAACCTGGAAACTAAAAACTACAAATTCAACCAAAGAATCAAAAATGAATTCAAACAACTTCAGCCTGTTTTGAAGTTTTGCAATTCAAACTAAGCAGCTTCAGTTGAAAATCGGTAAGCTAAAAAAGAAAAGTGAATTCAAGCTTCAACCTGGATTTTAGATCTGATCATCTCAGATAAAAACAATATAGGGATTCAGTTTAAGTCAAAGATCCAGCCTTGAAATCAAACACTTTCTGAAATCTGGAAATCAAGTTATCTGCATGCATGAAGTTTTTAAATATGAAGCAACAAGATCAAAGCAAACAAAGTAATTCAATGTCTTCAACCTGGAGTTTAAAATCAGAGGAGAAGAAAATCAAATTTTCTTAAAGCTTTGAATTTCATATTGTTAATCAGTGATAAAGCATAAGTTTAAAACAGTTGAAACAAAAATCAAAAATGCAGATTCAACTAGAAAGAAGATGCAAAGTGAAGTCTACAGCCTGGAAAGAAAAAAAAGCAGTTGAAGCATTAAACAAATTTAATCCTATAAGTAATTTATTTATTTTTCTTTTGTATTGAATAAATTAAGAATAACAAAGGGTAAATGAAAATCTGTAACCAGAGATCAAGTAATTCCCAACCAGAGCAAAAGCAAGCATCAAAGAAACTGGAAAACAACAGTTTGCCTCAAATTAAAAAAAAAAATGTAAGTAAATGGAATATTTTTTGTTATTGATGAGTTAAGTAAACAAATATAGCTAAGAAATCTTCAATCTGGAAATTATAAATTCAGATTCAACTTGAAAGCAAGATATCAAAACAAGTTCCAGTTTTGAAGAAAAAGAAACTGTCTCTATTCTTCACTAACTAAGGTGAGCAAAACTTCATCCTCATTATTTTGGAAGTGAGCAAACTTTTGTTTCTTTTTCCAATCTTTGTTGCTGTGTGAATTCTTGGATGGTATAGTATAGTTAATTGTTGATTTGCATGCAAGAATTTTGAGTATGTGAATGAATGTTTGGCCTGTGTATGATTGCACATGAATGTAACTCCCTGTTTAGCTTCAGGATGAAAAAGCATGTCAAACCCCTTCTCTATTTTCTGTGAATTTGAAAAAAATGAACAAGATGGACTTGTTAAAACTTGTACTGTGTTTTCCAGTAATTAATCAAAGCAAGTTTGAACTTTTTTTTACTGGGAACTAAATAAACACGGTATTTTTTTTGGTTTACAGGTTAACCATATCGAAATAAATTTAAATCTCTCTCTCCCTCTTGCTTCAGAATTTTTTTTTTAAACAAGTTCAAAATATTGTTTAATCCTGTATTTTGTTTCAGCAATGAATTTGAAGCAAGTTTTTTTTTTGTGATTTCCTTTTACTGGAAACAGAATTTCTTTTAAGTAACAGGTTCAACAAAGTAAACCATTTCAAAATCCAAATCTTCTTCCCCTTATTTCTTCTGGAAGTAAATTGAAAACAAATTGGAGTTTTGTTAAAACTTGCCCTATGTTCCAGTAAGAAATTTAAGCAAAGTTTTTATACAGCTTCCCTCTTGAAAATTATGAATCACAGTCACAAGATCAAATGTTGCAGAATTTCAAACTTCACAAATGTTAATGTCAGTAATACCATGCGAATCCCCTCTAAAAATGATGATTTTTGAAACTAAAATAAAAAATTTTCATTGAATTTTTACTGAGAATTTGGGGATAATGAGAAAAATGCAATTTCGTCAAATTCTGGAGATCTATGAAATTAGAGACCTCGAGTTCGTTGTGGCAGCGAGATTTGGTTTTCGAGATTACTAGAAAAATACGAGTAAAATTTACAAATCCTTAAATTTTCAATTCGAGATGAAATTAGGGTTTAAGCTCTGCATTTTTTGATGGTGAGGTCGCGGGTTAACTGCGTCAACGTGGGTAGACTGGACTAGATCGCAAGGTGGGGAATCGAGCAAGGGGACGTCGATGCATCTCTAGGAGGTTTCTGCTGGCGAGTAACGAACTGAGGTGGTGATGCAGTGAATTTTTGGACGATCGACCTTCGTTGTTGGATTCGTTCGAATGCCACATTTTCAATTAGGTTGGGTTTCGAACTTCTAGGTAGCTTGGTCGTTCGAATGTGTGATACGTCGTTATGGATAGCATTTGAAGACCGGTGGTGAAGACCGGGTGTTTGCGAGAACGATAGGATGACCTATCGATTGTCTCTGCACTGAGTAGCTACGGTATAGAGATTCCCTAAGTGATGGGAAGTCCGATCGGGATTGTGAATACCCGGATTTGCAAGGGCTTCTTCGGTAGTGCCTTCGGTTCTGTTCGAACCCGGAACAGACTTGTATGGTTGTGTGTCTGACACTACACTTTGAGATGTAAAGCCGATTTCTTTCAAATACATATCTGTTGGTGGCGGAGAATTTATTCTCTTAGCTTAACACCCTTCTTTGAGACGTACGAGCTCAGAGGTTATGTAGTTGAAGGTTATCAGCGATATACTCCCAATTTGGTAGTGTGGCATGCTAAGTGTTGCTGTGTGTTGATGATCATTTGTTGATCAAAGCATGGCTTTGTGGAAAAGCGTAGCTTTGTGGTCGAGACCTCAACGAGCCTCACAAACCGGTAATGGTCGAAACAGGAAAGGATGCGGCAAGGTTTCAGGGGTAGCTCCCCTAGGGTATGACCATTCCTTCTGGAAAAGGGTGGTATCATGGTATGGAGCCCAGATACTTACTCATGTGGACACACTATATTTATTACTGTGCGATGTTGTTGTTGGTGGGCCCTCGGATAAAGGTCCCAAAGGACCGGGGGTGGCATATCTCAGGTTTTATTCCCCGGGAAGGGGGTAGCCGGCCTTGTGTTAGCAGAGAGCCGGGTTGGTTCTTGGGGCGTCCCGCCAGAGGCGTTCCCATGTGGCAATAGGAAGTTCCTTAGCCTGACCATTTGTTGGAAATCCATTCAATTCAATACGAGCCTTGTACGGTTTTAGTTGTAGAACCTGCCATTCACTTATGGTGGCGCCCCACTGTTTGGATGGTAGCTATAGTAGGCACAGTACGAAATGTCTATGCTGGCTAAGATTAATATTATACTTTCGAAATTGTTTTTCCACTGTGCACTTACAATAATAATATCAAATGGTTTTCGCGTATCAAGCACTTTTGACTGTCATAAGGAGAAATCTCCTCCAAGTCTGCGTTTGCATTGTGTGTGTGGTGGGAGGCCTTATGGCAGTTTCATTTTTCAAAAAGCATTGCGGATTTCAAATTTAAAATCTTTTGTTTGCTCATACCAGTCCCATGACTGACCTGGAGTTTATTGTCCCTCCCTAAACTCTGGGTGCCCACTATTTTTCCACATGGGCAGTCTAGAGTTTCTGTTTTTCAGATAATAGATATAGATATCGATTCGGTAGCGGTTGGCTTTCTCTTTGGTATTCCTTGGAGAGCTTGGATATTGGAGTCTTTGGATTCAGACGAGATTTGCTTATCTGAGGTGCAAATGATGGTGGTTCGAGCTAGTGGTTTAGAGTTTTTGCTTTGGAGCATTGAATTGGAGTTGCAGTTCACTTGGAGTTATCTCATCTATTGATACTTTTCCGCTGTAGCATTTTATCTTGTATCTCTGATATTGATTCATATTGTATCAAATGTTGTATATCAATGATATTCATTTCTTTTCTTCCGCTGTGTTGTTATACTTGATGTGTTATAAGCTCCGGCGAACCAGATTCGACGTTTGGATCTACGGCATTTGAATACGAGTGTCGTATTCGGTGCCGATTTTCGAAGGTCGAGTCAGGGCCGCTACATTTGATATCAGAGCTGAAGGTTGAAACTTTAGCTCGGAGTATAACACATTAAGTAACTCAATAGAGATAGGGTGAAGTATAACTTAGAATGAGTATATCCCTAAGGTATCCGTCTGAATGCCTCCGTAAATTCTCTTACTATCCACTGATAGTGAGTATGAGTGCAAGAAGAGGACGAGATAGGGGACAGGGGAATACCACTTCATATGGTCGATACCCTGCAATAGCGGAAACAACTTTCTCTGTCAATTTCCTTTGATTTGTCTTCTCAATTATTTGATGGTTCCTGGTAGATCCAGGAAAGAGAAGCTTTGATATATTTGCATGGGACACAAACTCCAGACGGGTCAAAATTGTTTGTTTGGATGAATTGTTTGCTTTGGTTGCTATGGTTGATAGATATAGTTTGGTTGTTTAAACTAAAAATCTTGGAATTGTATCCATATATCTGTTTATTCTGTTTGGGTCTCGATATATTCTGTGAGGGGTTACTTCTTCTTGGAACTAATCAATACCTCTGTATATTCGTAGATCTGGTGACTCGAGTATCTTGATTCGTTCTTGGATCCATTATTGATATTCTGATTTGGTAATCCAAATGCAGAATAGATACCCAGTTTGATTTGAAAACTGTTTCTCTATCTTTGAGTATCCATTCTTTGTCGTCCCCTACTTACAAATTTCGAGGACGAAATTTTCTTAAGGGGGGAAGTCTGTAACATTCCCGAATTTTGAACAAGTTCAATTTGACAATTTATGTAATTTTGAAAATTTAATTGTGAATTAATGGTAAGTTAATTTGAGATTTTTCTAAATTTTATATAGAAATTTATAATTGAAACAAAAATATATAAAAAAAAATACGATTGCATAAGGCTAAAATGAAAATTTTAAGTAAGTATGTTTAATATCTTAAGTTTAAAATGAAAATAAATTATTTTTTTTACTGACTTATAAAAATTTATTAGCAATGTATAATCTAATTTCAAACCATTTTTTCCTTAATTTGTATAAGTATAAATAATACATAAGAAAGTATTAAATAATTGTTTTTAACATTTAAAACATAATAAGTAAATTTGAAAATAAATATGTGAGAAGACATGTGTTACTTAAAATTATCATTGTATTTACAAGTGTTAAACTAAATATACATATTTCTTTAAGATCAATAAGAATTAAATTAAGAGTTTACATACTCTCTTTAAAATTTGTTTGAACTAAATTTGTAAATCAATTTTGAGCAAAAGGATTTAAACATAAATTTATAATTATTAACAAGTGTACATATTATAGACAAGTGTTAGTTTAATTTAATTTGAAAATGTACAAGTGTCAAAGATGTTTTCCTTTTTAATTGAATTTTTTTATAAAAGAATATTTTAAGAAAGTAACCAGGTTTTCCTCTTCACTTTTCAACCTGGAAACTAAAAACTACAAATTCAACCAAAGAATCAAAAATGAATTCAAACAACTTCAGCCTGTTTTGAAGTTTTGCAATTCAAACTAAGCAGCTTCAGTTGAAAATCAGTAAGCTAAAAAAGAAAAGTGAATTCAAGCTTCAAGCTGGATTTTAGATCTGATCATCTCAGATCAAAACAATATAGGGATTCAGTTTAAGTCAAAGATCCAGCCTTGAAATCAAACACTTTCTGAAATCTGGAAATCAAGTTATCTGCATGCATGAAGTTTTTAAATATGAAGCAACAAGATCAAAGCAAACAAAGTAATTCAATGTCTTCAACCTGTAGTTTAAAATCAGAGGAGAAGAAAATCAAATCCAAGTTCCAGTTTTCAGTTCTCTCTGGAAAAAAAATAGATAAGTAAATTTTCTTAAAGCTTTGAATTTCATATTGTTAATCAGTGATAAAGCATAAGTTTAAAACAGTTGAAACAAAAATCAAAAATGCAGATTCAACTAGAAAGAAGATGCAAAGTGAAGTCTGCAGCCTGGAAAGAAAAAAAAGCAGTTGAAGCTTTAAACAAATTTAATCATGTAAGTAATTTATTTATTTTTCTTTTGTATTGAATAAATTAAGAATAACAAAGGGTAAATGAAAATCTGTAACCAGAGATCAAGTAATTCCCAAACCAGAGCAAAAGCAAGCATCAAAGAAACTGGAAAACAACAGTTTGCCTCAAATTAAAAAAAAAACTGTAAGTAAATGGAATATTTTTTGTTATTGATGAGTTAAGTAAACAAATATAACTAAGAACTCTTCAATCTGGAAATTATAAATTCAGATTCAACTTGAAAGCAAGATATCAAATCAAGTTACAGTTTTGAAGAAAAAGAAACTGTCTCTGTTCTTCATTAACTAAGGTGAGCAAAACTTCATCCTCACTATTTTTGAAGTGAGCAAACTTTTGTTTCTTTTTCCAATCTTTGTTGCTGTGTGAATTCTTGGATGGTATAGTATAGTTAATTGTTGATTTGCATGCAAGAATTTTGAGTATGTGAATGAATGTTTGGCCTGTGTATGATTGCACATGAATGTAACTCCCTGTTTAGTTTCAGGATGAAAAAGCATGTCAAACCCCTTCTCTATTTTCTGTGAATTTGAAAAAAATGAACAAGATGGAGTTGTTAAAACTTGTACTGTGTTTTCCAGTAATTAATCAAAGCAAGTTTGAACTTTTTTTTTTACTAGGAACTAAATAAACACGGTATTTTTTTTGGTTTACAGGTTAACCATATCGAAACAAATTTAAATCTCTCTCTCCCTCTTGCTTCAGAATTTTTTTTTTAAACAAGTTCAAAATATTGTTTAATCCTGCATTTTGTTTCAGCAATGAATTTAAAGCAAGTTTTTTTATTGTGATTTCCTTTTACTGGAAACAGAATTTCTTTTAAGTAACAGGTTCAACAAAGTAAACCATTTCAAAATCCAAATCTTCTTCCCTCATTTCTTATGGAAGTAAATTGAAAACAAATTGGAGTTTTGTTAAAACTTGCCCTATGTTCCAGTAAGAAATTTAAGCAAAGTTTTTATACAGTTTCCTTCTTGAAAATTATGAAACACAGTCACAAGATCAAATGTTGCAGAATTTCAAACTTCACAAATGTTAATGTCAGTAGTACCATGCGAATCCCCTCTAAGAATGATGATTTTTGAAACTAAAATCAAAATTTTACATTGAATTTTTATTGAGAATTTGGGGATAATGAGAAAAATGCAATTTCGTCAAATTCTGGAGATCTATGAAATTAGAGACCTCGAGTTCGTTGTGGCAGCGAGATTTGGTGTTCGAGATTACTAGAAAAATACGAGTAAAATTTACAAATCCTTAAATTTTCAATTCGAGATGAAATTAGGGTTTAAGCTCTGCATTTTTTGATGGTGAGGTCGCGGGTTAACTGCGTCAACGTGGGTAGACCGGACTAGATCGCAAGGTGGGGAATCGAGCAAGGGGACGTCGATGCATCTCTAGGAGGTTTCTGCTGGCGAGTAACGAACCGAGGTGGTGATGCGGTGAATTTTTGGACGATCGACCTTCGTTGTTGGATTCGTTCGAATGCCACATTTTCAATTAGGTTGGGTTTCGAACTTCTAGGTAGCTTGGTGGTTTGAGGGGAGCAACGGCGACTTGAGAGCGTCAATGAAATACGTCGGTGGGTCACCAACGACGTGTACACGTGCACGTTGCACGGTGTAACGTGGAGATGTTTGGGTGTAGCTGTTAAAAAGGAAGAGGAAGGAGGAGCTTCAGTGGATTTTGGTTCTGGGCTCGGGTGTAAATGGGTTACAGTTTTCAAGTGTTTTAAAGCCACATTTGTTTTAAAGTGTTTTAAAGATAATTAGGGGCTTATAAATGACAATCCTTAATTATTTAAAACTTAGTTAATTTAGATACAAGGTGATCTTTAATTAAGGAAGGCTTTGGCAAATTTAAGAATCGTGTATTTATTTAGGGGTAAATTGTAAATAAAATTTATTTTAAAGGTTGATAAATTAATATAGGTAATTAGAGAATAGTTCATTACTTAATAAATAATTTAAGAATGTGGTGAATCTTTTTAAGATTAATTTAGGGAAATAAATTGATTTAAGTTAACTAATTCAAGGGAATTATTATTCGAAGTGAATTTCTTAATGAATTTAGTTAAAGTAATTAAAGTAATTGATTAATAATTCAAGTTAATTAATCAAGTAATTAATAAATGATTAAATAATAATTACTTGGTGAAAGTAATTAAGAATAGATAATTAAAGATTTAAGATTGGATAATCAAATATTAAGGCTTAATTACTTCAAAGTATAATTAATTAATGTGGTTAATTAATTAAGATAATTAAATCAAGAATAATAAATTAAGATTAATTAACTTAAAGTGATTAATAAATCATTATCAATTAAGGTGTAATTAATTATTGTAATTAATTAAAGAATAAGTAATTAAAATTTAATTAATTAAAATTAAAGGTTAATTAATTAAGTTAATTTATTAAAGAAATGATTAATAAATGAAGGTGGTTGAGACTTAATTAATTACAGTTAACTATAATTAATCATTGATTTAAAGATTACCAATGGAAGTAATTATGTGGGTAATAGATTTAAGCCACACGATTTATTCATCTTAATTGTAGATGTTTGATTGCTATTTATTGTTGTGTGATGGATTGACATATTTGATATGTGATTGTGTTGCTATGTGATGCTTTGTGCTAAACTGTTATATCCGTGATGAATATACTGTTGTATGAATATGAAAACCCCTTGACCCATGAAACGACATTTGAATTTCAATGCGACAGGGAGTCGGATTCCAGTTGGTTATCCGAAACCCACATCGAATCGTATTAGTGAATCTTTGGGGTTGATTGATTTACTTTACATATGAATCTGTGAAAGAAGATAAGCGTTATGGGTTATACTGCTTATCGATATGTCTATGATGAATGATATTGTGCACTATTGTGTAAAACCCCTGGACCACACTATACACACACAAATATGGATTGCACGTGGAAATCGGTTAAGTCACAGATTTTTGAAATGGTTTTAAAAGTTGGATTCTTGAATTCAAACAGTTTTGAAAATGGAATTGGGTTAAAAGTGAAAAGCATTTGAAAAGGAAGTTTTCAAAAATAAAAGTTATTTTGAATAAATGGATTAAGTTTTAAAATTTAAATAGTTTGATTTGAATTTAAATTCAAGATTTGAAATTGAATCCTATTGGTTTGGGAATTTGAATTTAATCCAAATTTATATTTGAAAGGCTTTAACTCGTGCAATTGAAATCGGGTTTTCCGAAATAAAACTGTTTGTTTTCAAATGCTAATAGCTTTCACATAAGTAATGAATTTCAAATTCATAAGAAATTTCAAGTTTAAATTGAAATAGTTTTCCAAGTTATGGATGGATCTTAGGAAAGGAGCTTCGAAAGTTATAAATGGATCTTTGGAATTGTTTTAAAAGGCTGTGAATAAACCTTTGGCAAAGATTGATGAACCTTGTTTTAAAATTGAAAAGGGATCTTAAAGATAAATCTTTTGTTTAAAAGATTTAAGTGTGGAAATTGTTTAAACCATTGAAGGTTTTTGAAGTGGATCTTTTTATTTAAAAAGATTTGTAAATGCTAATTTGTTTAACCATTTGAGTAAAAGGTTTTGGGCTTTAAGTAGTGACTTAACTGAGATCCCATATCCATATGTTTTTAAATATTGCGCTCACTATTCGGTTTAGCCGGGGGAGGACCTTTGTGTCATATAGCCCATTCCGAATGTGTGATACGTCGTTATGGATAGCATTTGAAGACCGGTGGTGAAGACCGGGTGTTTGCGAGAACGATAAGATGACCTATCGATTGTCTCTGCACTGAGTAGCTACGGTATAGAGATTCCCTAAGTGATGGGAAGTCCGATCGGGATTGTGAATACCTGGATTTGCAAGGGATTCTTCGGAAGTGCCTTCGGTTCTGTTCGAACCCGGAACAGACTTGTACGGTTGTGTGTCTGACACTACACTTTGAGATGTAAAGCCGATTTCTTTCAAATACATATCTGTTGGTGGCAGAGAATTTATTCTCTTAGCTTAACACCATTCTCTGAGACGTACGAGCTCAGAGGTTATGTAGTTGAAGGTTATCAGCGATATACTCCCAATTTGGTAGTGTGGCATGCTAAGTGCTACTGTGTGTTGATGATCATTTGTTGATCATTTGTTGATCAAAGCATGGCTTTGTGGAAAAGCGTAGCTTTGTGGTCGAGACCTCAACGAGCCTCACAAACCGGTAATGGTCGAAACAGGAAAAGATTCAGCAAGGTTTCAGGGGTAGCTCCCCTAGGGTATGACCATTCCTTCTGGAAAAGGGTGGTATCATGGTATGGAGCTCAGATACTTACTCATGTGGACACACTATATTTACTACTGTGTGATGTTGTTGTTGGAGGGCCCTCGGATAAAGGTCCCAAAGGACCGGGGGTGGCATATCTCAGGTTTTATTCCTCGGGAAGGGGGTAGCCGGCCTTGTGTTAGCAGAGAGCCGGGTTGGTTCTCGGCGCGTCCCGCCAGAGGCGTTCCCATGTGGCAATAGGAAGTTCCTTAGCCTGACCATTTGTTGGAAATCCATTCAATTCAATACGAGCCTTGTACGGTTTTAGTTGTAGAACCTGCCATTCACTTATGGTGGCGCCCCACTGATTGGATGGTAGCTATAGTAGGCATAGTACGAAATGTCTATGCTGGCTAAGATTAATATTATACTTTCGAAATTGTTTTTCCACTGTGCACTTATAATAATAATATCAAGTGGTTTTCGCGTATCAAGCACTTTTGACTGTCATAAGGAGAAATCTCCTCCAAGTCTGCGTTTGCATTGTGTGTGTGGTGGGTGGCCTTATGGCAGTTTCATTTTCCAAAAAGCATTGCGGATTTCAAATTTAAAATCTTTTGTTTGCTTATACCAGTCCCATGAATGACCTGGAGTTTATTGTCCTTTCCTAAACTCTGGGTGCCCACTATTTTTCCACACGGACAGTCTAGAGTTTGGTGTTTCAGATAATAGATATAGATATCGATTCGGTAGCGGTTGGCTTTCTCTTTGGTATTCCTTGGAGAGCTTGGATATTGGAGTCTTTGGATTCGGACGAGACTTGCTTATCTGAGGTGCAAATAATGGTGGTTCGAGCTAGTGGTTTAGAGTTTTTGCTTTGGAGCATTGGATTGGAGTTGCAGTTCACTTGGAGTTATCTCATCTATTGATACTTTTCCGCTGTAGCATTTTATCTTGTATCTCTGATATTGATTCATATTGTATCATTGTTGTATCAAATGTTGTATATCAATGATATTCATTTCTTTTCTTCCACTGTGTTGTTATACTTGATGTGTTATAAGCTCTGGCGAATCAGATTCGACGTTTGGATCTGCGGCATTTGAATACGAGTGTCGTATTCGGCGCCAATTTTCGAAGGTCGAGTCAGGGCCGCTACAGTATCTTTGGTGATATAGAGATAGATGATGCCATGAAAAGAAAGCTGGCCTCAAAGCAGCTTCAACAGCAGGTCATAAACTAGAGGAATGCCATCAATATTGCTAGGCCTAAGGACCAGTTCACTTGGGACTGGTTCAATGCTAGGTTTGAGGAGAAATTCGTTTTGGCTGCTTAGAAGTCGGTGCTCTTTAGGAGATTTGCTAATTTGAAGCAGTGAGATATGTTTGTCCTTGAGTATAGTCTTGAGTTCGATGCTTTGTCAAAGTATGGGATGTATTTCATCGACACTCCAATAAGGAAGAATCAGAAATTTCTTATAGGTTTGGACATAACTATTTAGGGGAGAAGTTGGTGAGTCACATTGATGTGCCATTCGAGAGACTAGTCGAAAAAGCTCTTCGCCAAGGGGCTTTATACTTCAAGTCCAAATTGGTTGTTGTCATTAAAGAAGAACCAAAACTATAATAAGGCAACGAAGGTGAAATGAAATGGAGTGGAAAGAGGAATCAGACTCAAGGAAAGAATTCTCACAAGAAGGGTAAATAGGAACCCATTTATTTTGGTTATGGAGATAAGGGTCACCTGATCAAAGACTACAAAGCTGATGACATGAAGAAGTGTTACAACTATGCCAAGTTTCAACAAGGTAGAAAAGTTGTCTAGAACTTCGTCAAGTGCTTATTTGGTGGAAGAGAAGGAGAAGTGCATTACAATCCAATGTAAGCTTTCCATTTATGACGTTCCCAAAAAAATTATTCGATGGTCGGGCTTCACATTCCTTCATATCTAGTAACCTAGTGGATAGATTAGGATTGAAACCCAAAATAATTAACCGATCTTTGATTGTAACAAACCCTGTTGAAGGCTACACTAGCCTTTGTATTACTGGTCGTTGACCGGTCTTATAGAGTCATTGATGCTCTTTTGATTATGATTTCTTTGTTTTAAATTTTGTTAGGTTAGGGATTATCTTAAGGATGGACTGGCTAAGAAAGTATGTCGTGGTAGTGGATTCCGAGAAGCCGTCGGTGACAAATAGGACTATGGAGCGACAGACGATAGTGATTGGCTACATATTAAAGGATTGGGTTATGGTTAGCTTTTTATATTCGCTCGAGGTTCCACACGATCGTTGTCATCTATGCCTACCATTAGAGAGTATCCGGACTTGTTGGAGGAGATGACCATATTACTATTGCATGGAAAGATTGAGTTTCGTATATACTTGACGAAGGATGCCAGATCACTAGTTATGCCTTTGAGGCATATGTCACCCAGAGAGCAAAAGGAGTTGGAGGTGTAAGTAAATAACCTATCGAAGATGGGGCTTATCCGTAGGAGTATGTCTAAGTAGGGTGCACCTACTGTATTCACACTAAGGTAGATGGCTATCTAGGTTATGTTTAGATTACCGAGAGCTGAAAATGGTGATAAAAAAGAACATGCGTCCACTTCCACGTATCCATGACTTGTTCGATCAACTCCATAGTGCGAAAGTGTTCTTCTGATTGGATTTAGCAATATGATTTCACTAGTTGAGAGTAGTGCAGGGAAGTGCACCGATCACCTCATTTCATATGTCATCTGGTTTCTATAAGTGGTTGGTTATGCCCTTCGGGCTAACTAATGCTATGGCATAATTTGTTGATCTTTTGAACCACATCTTCTAGGATCGGCTAAACAATTTTGCACTTGTGTTCGTGGATGATATTCTGGTCTACTTAATGACCGAATGGGAACACAAGGCATACTTGAGGGTTGTGCTTGAAATGTTGAGGAAGCATAAGTTGAAAGCAAAGTTTTTGAAATGTCACTTCTGTAGAAGGAAAGTGAGATTCTTAGGTCTTGTCATCTTCAAGCAGGGCATCGTAGTACATCCAACTAAGGTGGTAGTGATTAAAGATTGGATTCAATCCAAGCAAGCAATGGATGTAAGGGGTTTCCCATGATTAGTGGGATACTATAGACATTTTATGAAGGACTTCTCGAAGGTAGCAGCACCATTGACCAATTTAACGAAGAAGAATCGGATTTTTATTTGGTACGCTAAGTGCAAGAATGCGTTTATGAGTCTGAGGGAGAGGTTAATGAGTAAAACAGTATTAACCATTCTGAATGGGAATGAAGAGCTGACAGTATAGACGGATGCTTGTGGTACTAGATTAAGTGTAGTATTGATGTAGATGAGCTACGTTAGTCAACACCGGAAGCCGCATGAGAGGAAGTATCCAGCTCATAAATTGGACTTGGCGGCAATAGTGTTTGCTTTAAAGATTTGGAGACACTACTTATTAGGAGAAAGGTTTGAGTTGTTTATGGACCACAGATCCCTGAAGTACGTTTTCTCCCAAAAGGATCTCAACCTTCGCCAGCAGTGATGGTTGGAATTCTTGGCTTCCTATGACTTTGGCATTTCCTATATACCTGGTAAGGGAAATGCGGTGTCGATTCAATGAGTAAAAGGCATGCCAGTTTAGGAGCGATGATCATGGAGTGAAAGCAATTGGATCGCATAGCTGGTTATGACTTCAGACTTCACTACGAGTGAGAGCTAGAAATGTTTTCAAGTTTGACAATCATGCCTAATTTGACAGAAAAGATCAGTACTAGTCAAAGGCAAGATGTAGACTAGCGGAGATCATGGAGAAATAGAAGGAGAAGTAAGGTCTAAAGATAAGAAGCAATATGGAATTGACCGAGAAGTTTGGCTCTCTAATGATGGGAAATTGTTTATTCTCGATGTTCATGGATGATGAGAAGAGGTGCTAGAAGAGTGCCAACATTTTAGGTTGACCATACATCCCGACGGTACCAAGATGTACCGTAATATGAAGCAGACCTATAATTTGGAGGGAATGAAGAAGGATGTAACACCCCTAATTTTTTATAACATTATTCAGGAGACTTGGTTAGATAAATTAAATAGAATTATGTAAATGTAAGTGATAAAGGGATTGAGACTTTAATTAATTAACTAAGGCCGATCCTAATATGATAATTAATGGCCTAAAGAATGGTTTTTAGATTAAACAAATTGCATAAGGGTATAATTGGATTTTTCCACCCAATGATCCTTACCCTTATATATATTTTTCTTCCTACCATTTCGCCCCTTATTCACGTGATTTGAAAATGCAAACCAAAAGAGAAAGGAACGGAAGGCCATTAGGAGGAAGACGAAATTCAAATTACGAGCTAGAGAAACAAGTTTAAGGGAAATCAATCGAAATCCAATCTCCTTATCTAGATCAAGGTAAATAATAATTCCATCTATGTTTTGTTTTCAATCGCAAATTTTTGATTTAAGGGTAAATTCGTTTTTATGATATATTGAATGATGATATGCTTGATTAACGATTTATTTAATTTAAACAAGATTATTTAAAAGAGTTTTTGCACGTCTTTATGGTAAAAATGAGATCTAATGATGTTTAATGCCCATGGGAAAATTTTATGTTATGAGAAACATGATTTTGGAGTTGGATTTCAATTTTTATAATTTTCCAAGCTCCGAAGAGATTATTATGTATTTTCAAAAAAAACATGGTTATTTGGGTTTACAATTTTTTTTTGAAAAATATATTGGGAATTTTTGGGTCTAGAATCTTGATATGTTAGATAACATGATTGAATTGAATTTCTGAAATTTTTGGGATTTTTCCTAATTGATTTGCTATGTAAAATAAATTATTTTAGAAGAGGAACTTCTTTACAAAATTGATTTTGTTGAATGGAAGGGCTTAATGATTAACTTAACCATGGTTTAGGTCTAAATTAGTGGCGGTTATGTTTGGAAAAGAATTTTTAAAATTTAAGGTAACTAATAAGGTGTTGACACGTGGTAGGTTAGTTACAAAAAGAGTTGATTTAAGTGGTATTAAACCTAGTTTACTCAGAAATTTGGTTCCGCCTTCTTTGGAAGGCCCCTTTCGACATAGAAGCTTCCGCCTTCATCCTTGTTGAAACCAATTATGCCGAAAGTACTGTAAAAGGTATCACCATGATGGTACATAGTGGATTGGAGATAGGTGAAAGGTTAAGTGTCGAAAGCCTAGCTTCCGAGGGAGTTGAAAACTTAGTCTGTTTTGAAAAGAGAAGTGCCTGCCTTTGTTTTGATTTTTCCTATGACAGAGTTGAAGCATCGGGTTTCGAAAGTGGAAAAAATGTTTCAAAAGGTTTGCCATTAACTTAAGATTGCTTTCGACTAGGTTTATTATGAAAGAATGTTTTGAAAGGAGAGGTTTCGACCTAATCGAAACCCTGCTACCGATCTATAGCCATTTGACAGTGTTGAAGGTATCAATATTGTCAGAAGGTACTTCATTTTACAAAGTTTAAGCCACTTCTTATAGTTTTAGAAAGAGGTTAGGGGTTTCAAAGGCCATGGTATCGAAAAGGGTTTCGACGCCAACCTTCTAATGTTTTACCTAGATGTTAAATGCTTTCGAAAGGGATGGTACCGAAGCCATCAATTATTCCCCAATATTTTTATATGATAAAGGATGGTTTCGAAAAGATGCTTTTGCCTACATTCCCTTTGACCCAAATTATGTTTTAGTTATAAACTCAATGCTTTCGAAAGGGGTACTTTCAATTTTTTTGAAGGGATGCTTCCATTGGTGTCGAAAGGAGTACTTTCAACTAATTTCGAGGCTAAGCTTCGAAAGTTAAATGCCAATACTTTAATGTATTCGAAAGCTTTTGAAAGGTAGCTTTTAAAGTATAAAAAGGGCAGGAGCATATTGTTTTGAATGCTTTCGAAGGAGGTCATCCTATGAAGTCAAAAACTTGGTTCCAAAGGTATCAAAAGGTTTTATGATCCAAACTGCATTTTTAAAACGTAAAACCCATAGATAAATGAAAGGAGTTCTATAATGGTTTTAAGAGGAAGTTAGTTTTGATAAAGAAATTGGTTAAAGGGATTAACCACGTTTTATGTTAAATACATAGGAGTGGTATTGCTACGATGTCATATTGCTTCTCTAATATGAATATATTCACTTTACAATGGACCCATAACTGCATTTTTGGGATAAAGGGTAGGAGAACCAATTAGGTTAACCTGGTAGTGAATATAAATTGGATAAACTTTTTAATGAGTAGAATTGCATCTTGGAGGCTAGAAAAACCAGAATATTGGATGCTAAAATATTAAAGAAAGATATAGGCAGGGGCCAATAGGTTCTCAGTAAGCCCATGAAAACTATGTATGGGAAAAGATATTGACAGGGGCCAATAAGTTCATAGTTAGCCCATGAAAACTATGTACAAGGGAATATGTCAGAAAGACAGGTTCATGATTAGCCCATGAAAACTATATATAAAGATGTCAGAAAGACAGGTTCATAGTAAGCCCATGAAAACTATGTTTGAATACTGGTAGGGGCTAATAGGTTTGTAGTTAGCCCAAGAAAACTATATCCGGATGAAATATTGACGGATGTCAATAGGTTCCTAGTCAACCTAAGAAAACTAGGATAAGAGAAAGGATATTGTAGTCACCAATATTTTCCTAGTCAACCCTTGAAAAATAGGATAAGATTAAGATATTGGAGTTACCAATAGGTTCATAGTGATCCTATGAAAACTATGTAATTGGATTGGTTAAAAGTTTAACCGATTATTAGTCAAGCCATGAAAACTAATAAGTTAATAGTAAACCTAGAAACTATAATTGAGACAGATTGTCTAAATAAATGGGGATGGATAATCCAAAATTGATTCATTTGTTTTGCATATTATTATATTATACTGTTTTGAATTATTTTAACCGTTGTAGATGCAAGAGCATAGTATATGGTTTTATAAAGTTTTTGAGATACTAGTCCGGGGAAACCCATTTTGCAAAGTGATGTGGTCTTACTAGATATCTAAATGATTTGAGATGGTAGATTATTATTCATACTAGGCTTTATGTCTGACTCGAAGTTTATATTTTCTCCTTAAACTCTCGGGTACACAATTTATTTTGACTAGTTTGAGAGTTGAAGTTTTTAGTACCTATTAGGATGAATAAACTTCTGCAGATGTGCAGGAGGCATGATAGCTATTTTTGGTTCTCTATTCTTTTGATTCCGCTGTGCTATTTGTAATGGCAAAGTTGTTTTATTTCCTGTATATACACTGATCATTCAAGGATGCATCTTCATATGTCGCTCTTGGCGTATGTTGTAATAAATATATTTTCTCTGAACGTGATTTGCGAACATGATATTATGTTATGAATTGAAAATGTTTTGATATGGAATGTGATTTTGTTTGAAGTTTAAATTTTTTCCATATTCATGTGTTTCTGTATCAAGGAATCTAACTTCGTCGTATTTGATCATCGAAGATTAATAACTATAGATGACTGTAGCATTCGTAGCCGTTAGTTTTGGGCCTCCAAGTAGAGGGATGTTACCAGTTGGTATCAGAGCATAGCTTTATAAAACTTTAAAAGAAAGTTAAACCTAAAAGATTTTCAAACATAATCCAATGAATTTGAAAATGTGATTGGGGTTTGGGTTAACGTTATAATAACATACTTGTATTTGATATATAGGTGTATAAGTATGTGTTGCTCTCTCTTAGACTGTTCTTATGTATCTTACTAATGTTCCTTTAAAGATTTATGAGAAAGAGGGTATGGAAGCAGGAAATAGAAGAGGAAATCTATGTGGAGTAAGGACCAAAACCAACATAAATGCTCGACCTAACACCAGGAGTAACCAAGGTTGAAAGGATAACGCTAGTCCAAATGCTAAAGCTAATGTAGGTGTTGGAAATCCGCCAGTAGATGCGGGGATGGTGTATCAGTTGTCAGCCAATCTTTTGCAAGTAGGATTTGCTGATAATGTTGGAGGAGCTGATACTGTGGCTCCAATTAGGAATAACTATGCTTAGCTAAGCAGAGATACACCCGTTTAGGTGGAAAGTCATTCGTTGGAACATTGGACGTAGTTGAAGTTGAGGATTGGCTATTGAGCTATGAAAGGATCTGTACTAATCTAGGCTTGGATGATGGGAAAAAGAGAAGGCAGCCTCTAGGCAGTTGCAAGGGGCAGCGCTTCACTAACGGAATAGTGTAACCACCGGGGTACCATAGGAAGAGTTGAAATGAGATGATTTTAGGAGAAGGTATGAGCAAAAGTTTCTGTCTGAGGTTGCTAATTCATCATTGATGAGGAAGTTCATAGATCTAGTTTAAGGAGAGATGTAGTGGTCGAGTACGCCGATATGGATATGTTATAGTTGACACTGATGTCAAAAGGAATGAAAAGTTAATTCGAGGACTGAGACCTAAGCTTGCTAGAATGACCATGACTTATATCCAAGAATATTGTAATGTGGTGGTGGAGATGGTCATTCGCCATGAAGAGATGCTTGCTATTACTGCTAAAAAGAAGCTAGTTGAATCCTAAGGTCCTTAAGGAAAGATGAGGAAATTCTTTAAGAAGAAGGGAGACAAAAAAGAGGATGCTACCAAGAAGCTAATATGTTATAAATATGACAAGAAGGTCCATTGTGCAAGTGTGTGCCGGTCAGGCAAGGGAAAGAAGGCTGCAGGAAAGAAGAATGTGAAATGCTTTAATTATGATCAAGTTAGGCATTACAAGAACCAGTGTCCAAAGTCAGTCAGGGTGGACAAGGGGAAAGTTTTTGCTGTTGGGACATCAACTAGGCCTACTGTAGCCGATAAAGGGAAAACTATGATGGAAGGTATGTTTTTGATTCAGAGTATACCAATTTGGAAATTTTTTGATACCGATGCATCACATTCATTTATATCCCAGTGTTTGGTTAATAGGTTATGCTTACAACCCACATACCTTGTTACTTCTTTAAGGTTTGCGAATCCAATAGAAGGGTATGCAGTTCTGGGGATGACATGTGACCAGTTAGAACTTGATTTGTTATGATATAAGTTCGCATGCAGTTTGTATGTTTAAAATTTTGTAGATTTTGGAATCATTTTGGGTATGGATTGGTTGAGAAGGTATGAAGCCAGGATAGTCTGCCAGGATGGGGAGATATGTTTGAGACACTTTGATAGTCATAAGCAAATTGTACTCTCAATAGATAATTCTAACTAGAGTAGTTGTGCTTTGTTAAGTGCAATGGAAGTGGGAGAAGAGCTAAGTCAGGTTCGAATTGCAAGAGAATTTGTAGATGTATTTGAGCCAGTCACCGAACTACCACCGAAAAAGAGCTGTTGATTTTCAGATAGACCTTGTGTTAGGAGCTAAACCTATGAGTAGACTACTTAGCAGGATGATACCGACTGAGATGAGAATTGAAAATGCAGATAGTGGATTTAGAGGGAAAGAATTTTATTAGACCAAGCAGTTCGTCTTAGGGAGCGACCGCGGTATTCGTGAAGAAACAAGATAGGTCATTAAGGATATCTATCGAATATCGTAAGATGAACTAAAGGACAATAAAGAATAAGTATCCTTTGTCGAGAAACGATGATATGTTTGATCAGAAGAGTGAAGCCAGATTATTTTCCTAGTTGGATTTGGCGCTAAGGTTCCGTGAGTTGAGAGTGGCAGAGGATAATATTCCTTTGATAACATTTGGAACTACATATGGTTCGTATGAATGGTTAGTGATGTCATTCGGGTTGATGAATGCACCTTCTTTCTTTGTGGATGTTATGAAATGAGTCTTCCAAGAGTATTTGGATAGATTCATGTTGGTGTTTATGGATGACATTTTGGTATACTATAAGGATGAGAGAGAGCATGAAGAAGACCTTAGATTTGTGCTAGAGACACTGAGGCGGAATCTGCTAAAGGCGAAGTTTTCCACATGTCATTTTTGGAAGAAAGAGGTTAAGTTTCTTGGTTATTTGGTTTCAGAGAAAGGATAGTCGGTTGATCTAGATAAGACCGAAGCTGTGAATAATTAGAAGAGACCAGAGACTGTGACCAAGATCAGAAGTTTTCTGGGACTTGTTGGCTACTACCAAAGATTTATCAAGGATATCTCCCGATTAGCAGCACCTTTGACTAAACTTACTATAAAGGTAGTGAAGTTTGTTTAGTCCAACAAATGTGAGGAAGCATTCCTTAAGTTAAAGCATTTGTTGACCAATGCTCCGGTGTTAGTTGTCCCAGAAGGAAACTAAGGGTTGGTAGTATACACTTATGCGCGTGAGTCTGGATTGGAAGTAGCGTTGATGCAGAAGGGCAAAGTCGTTACTTACGCATCTAGGTAGCTTAGACCGCATGAAGTAAGATATCATACTCATGATTTAGAGTTGGCTGCGGTAATTTTCGCCTTGAAGATTTAGAGGCATTATCTTTTGGGGAAAATATTTGAGTTATATACCAATCATAAGTCTTTAAGATATCTATTCTCTTAGATGAAGTTGAATATGTGACAGTTGAGGTGGTTGGAATTTTTGACTGGTTATGATTTTGGTATAGAGTATACCCTAGGGAAAGGTAATAAAGTAGTAGGTGTTCTCAGCAGAAGGCATCAAAATATGGTGTTGGCTATGTTGGAAGAATGGAAAGATTAGAAGCTTTGGCCAGTTATGGTGTGCATTTAAGATCGACTGCTAGTTCTAGTCGGAGTACTGTCATTTTGTCCTGTTTGGAAGTTTGACTAGTGTTGATTGAGAGAATTACCTTTAAGCTAAAGGAAGATCCATTATTAGCCGAGTGAATCAGAAGGTTTAAGGTTGGAACTGAGGTAGATCATTTAAAAGGTTTTTGTCTAAACCAGAGAGGATGGTTGATAAAGAAGGGATGGTTGGTTATGTGTTCCAAATGTTGAGAACTTGAGGAGAGAAATTCTTGGGGAATGTCATCGATCCAAGTTTACGATTCACCCTGCAGGGACCAAGACATATCACGATATAAAGAGGAGCTTCTATTGGGAAGACATGAATAGGGATGTTGGCTTGTGGGTTAGGCAGTAGGTAAACTGTCAGCAAGTGAAAGCCGAACATCAAAAGGCGAGTGAGTTACTTAAGCCTCTAGATATTCTAGTTTGGTAATGGGATTCGATATCCATGGATTTTACAAATGGTTTTCCAAGGTCAAGCAGAGGAAATGAGAGTATATGAGTGATTATGGACAAGCTGACCAAAAGTGCCTATTTCACTCCAGTAAAGTCGACCAGGAAGGCACCTATTTTGGGGAAGTTGTTCATGAAGAAGATAATTAGACTTCGTGGAGTACCTAGTAGCATAATTAGCGACAGAGTTGCTTTATTCACTAGTGAATTCCAGAAGAGTCTACGGGACGTGTTAAGCACTAAGCTCAAGATGAGTACCATATGACACCCACAGATGGATGGGCAGACAGAGAGAGTCAATAAGGTACTTGTGGATTTGTTAAGGGCTTGTGTATTGGACTTTGGTGGATCATGGGAGGATCACCTACATTTGGTTGATTTTTCCTATAATAATAGTTAACGGAATAGTGTAGGAACGGTGCCTTTTGAAGCTTTGTATAAAAGGCTATGCAAATCACGTGCATGTGGGTTAGAGACTAGAGATGGATTGGTTTTAGGTCCTGATTTGATAAAGGAGGCATCAGAGAAGATAGAGTTAATCCGAGAATGGATGAAGTAAGCTCAATCCAGATAGAAGGGTTGCAAAGATAAGAGGCATGAAGACCTAGGGTTCTCGGTAGGAAATAGGGTTTTCATTAAGGTATCACCGATGAAGGATGTGGTATGGTATGGAAAGTCGAGATAGTTGGCCTCGAGATATGTTGGTCCATTCCAGATTATAAGGAGGATTGGAAATCTTGCATATAGAGTTTAGTTGTCGAGTAGTATGGCAGGTATCCATAATTTATTTCATGTGTCTCATCTTCGCAAGTATGTGCATGATCCAGAGGCTACCATTCCTCAGTCAAAGTTGGAGGACTTGGTAGTATAGCTTGATTTGACTTTTGTTAGACAACCAATATGGGTTGTAGCAAGAGATGAGAAAAGATTAAGAAACAAGACCATTAAGTTGGTGAGAGTTCAGTGAAGCAACAACGAGAAAAACTATACTAAGGAGACAGAGGACATGATTCGAGATATTTATCCTAATCGGCATTGAGGGTATGCCTATGTTAGATTTATATAGATAATTCCTAATCAGGTTGACTAATATGGCGGTTAGGAGTCGTTATTGATGATTGATATGTCTAGTGTTTAGCCCTTGCTAAATTTCGAGGTCGAAATTATTTAAGGAGATGAGTCTGTAACACTCTATTTTTTATAACATTATTCAGGAGACTTAATTAGATAAATTAAATAGAATAATGTAAATGTAAGTAATAAGGGGATTGAGACTTGAATTAATTAATTAAGGTCGAGCCTAATATGATAATTAACGGGTAAAGAATGATTTTTTGTAAATAATGATTTTTAGGTTAAACAAATTCCGTAGGGGTATAATTGGAATTTGCCACTCAATGATCCTAACCCTTATATATAATTTTCGTTCCTACCATTTTACCCCTTATTCACATCATTTGAAAACACAAATCAAAACAGAAAGAAATGGCTGACCATTAAGAGGAAAAAGAAATTAAAATTATAAGCTAAAGAATAAAGCTTAGAGGAAATCAATATAAATCCAATCTACTTATCTGGATCAAGGTGAATAATAATTCCATCTCTATTTTGTTTTAAATTATATATTTTCGGATTTAAGAATAAATTCGATTTTATGATATATTGGATGATGATATGCTTGATTCGTGATTTATTTGATTTAAACAACATTATTTAAAAGAGTTTTTGCATGGTTTTACCTTAAAAATGAGATCAAATGATGTTTAAATGCCATGGAAAAATTTTATGTTATGAGAAACATGATTTTGGAGTTGCGTTTCAATTTTTATAATTTTTCAAGTTATGGAAAGATTATTATGAATTTTCAAAGGAATATGGTTATTTGGGTTTATAAATTTATTTTGGAAAATATATAGAGAATTTGGGTCTGGAATTTTGATATGTTAGATTACATGATTAAAGTGAATTTCTGGGATTTTCAAGGAGTTTTCTAAAGTGTGAAAAATAAATTATTTTAGAAGAGGTACTTCTTTGCAAAATTGGTTTTGTAATTGATTAACTTAACCATGGTTTTGATCTAAATTAGCGGCAGTTATTTTGGAAAAGAAATTGAAAAGGTTAAGGTAACTAATCAGGTGTTGATACATGGCAGGTTAGTTAGAAAAAGAGTTGCTTTAAGTGGTATTAAACCTGGTTTGCTCAAAAAATTTGTTCCGCCTACTTTAGAAAGCACCTTTCCGCACAGAAGCTTCCGCCTTCATCCTTGTCAAAACTAACTATGCCAAAACCATACACAAGATATCATCTTGATTGCACGTAGTGGATTGGAGACAGGCGAAAGGTTAAATGTCGAAAGCCTAGCTTTCGAGAGAGTCGAAACCTTGGTCTGTTTTGAAAAGAAAAATGCATGCCTTTGTTTTGATTTAGCCTTCGACGGAGTCAATGCGTTGGGTTTCGAAAGAGGATTTAAAAAGTTTACGAAAGGGTTGCCATTAACTTAAGATTGCTTTCGACTGGGTTCCTTACGAAAAATGTTTTAAAAGAAAGGGTTCCAACCAAATCGAAACCCTACTGCCATTATATAGCCTTTCGAAGGTGTTGAAGATATCAATGTTGTCAGAAGGTACTTTGTTTTACAAAGTTTAAGCCACTTCCTATAGTTTTTGAAAGGAGTTAGGCGTTTCGAAGGCCATGGTATCGAATGGTGTATCGACGTCAACCTTCTAATGTTTTACCCAGATGTTAAATGCTTTCGAAAGGTATGGTGCCGACGCCATCATGTTTTCCACAATATTTTTATATGATAAAGGATGGTTTCGAAAAAGATGATTTTTCCTATATCCACTTTGACCCAAATTATGTTTTAAGTATAAACCCAATGCTTTCGAAAGGGGTACTTTCAATTTTTTCAGAAGGGTTACTTCCATTGGTGTCGAAAGGGGTACTTTCAACTAGTTTCGAAGCCAAACTTCTAAAGTTAAATGATAATACTTTAATGTATTCGAAAGGTTTCAAAAGGTAGCTTTTAAAGTATAAAAAGGGCAGGAGCCTATTGTTTTGAGTGCTTTCGGAGGAGGTCATCCTATGATTTCGAAAGCTTGGTTTCGAAGGTATCGAATGGTTTTATGACCCAAACTCTATTTTTAAAAGGAAAAACTCATGGATAAATTAAAGAAATTTTTATAATGCTTTTCAGAAGAAGCTATCTTTGATAAAGTAATAGGTTAAAGGGATTAATCATGTTGTTTATTAAAACCACAGGATTTGTACTGCTATGTTTTTATATTGCTTCTTCAGGTATGAATATATTCACTTTATAATAGACCGATAATTGCATTTTGGGGATAAAGGGTAAGAGAACCAGTTAGGTTAACACAGTAGTGAATATAAATTGGATAAACTCCTGAATGAGTAGAATTGCATCTAGGAGGTCATGAAGACCAGAATATAGGATGCTAAAATATTAAAAAGAGATATTGGCAGGGGCCAATAGGTTCTCAGTAAGCCCATGAAAACTGTGTATAGGAAAAGATATTGGCACGGGCCAATAGGTTCATAGTTAGCCCATGCAAACTATATATAAGGGAAGTTGTTAGAAAGACAGGTTCATAGTTAGCCCATGAAAACTATGTATAAAGGAAGATGTCAGAAAGACAGGTTCATAGTAAGCCCATGAAAACTATGATTGGATACTAGCAGAGGCCAATAGGTTTGTAGTTAGCCCGTGAAAACTATATCCAGATGAAATATTTACAAATGTCAATAGGTTCCTAGTCAACCCATGAAAACTAGGACAAGAGAAAGGATATTGGATCCATCAAGAGGTTCCAAGTCAACCCAAGAAAACTATGATAAAAGTAAGATATTAGAATTACCAATAGATTCATAGTGATCCCATGAAAACTATGTAATTGGACAGGGAGTCCTTAAAAGTTTAGCCGATTATTAGCCAGCTCATGAAAACTAATGGTTATAGTAAACCTAAAAACTATAATTGAGATAGTTAGTCTAAAATGAATGAGAATGGGTAATCCAAAATTGATTCATTTGTTTGTCATTCATCATATTGTGTAGTTTTGAATTGTTTTAACCATTGTGGATGCAAGAGCAAAGTATATGGTTTTGTAAAACTTTTGAGATACTAGTGCGGGGAAACCTGTACTGCTAAGCAATGTGATCTCATTGGATATCTAAGTGTTTTGAGATGGTAGAATATTATTCATATCAGGCTTTATGTCTAACTCGAAGTTTATGTTTTTCTCATAAACTCTCAGGTACTCAATTGATTTTGAGTTGTTTGAGAGTTGTGATTTTCAGGTACCTCTTATGGCGAATAAACTTTCAGAGACATGTATGAGGCATGATAGCTATTTAAAGTTCTCTTTTCTTTGGATTCCGCTGTGTTGTTTGTAATAGCAAAGTTGTTATATTGCCTGTATATACTCCGATCATTCAAGGAGGCATCTTCACATGCCACTCTTAGCGTATGTTTTAATAAATATATTTTTTCTGAATGTGATTTGTGAAAATGGGATTATGTAATGAATTTGAAATGTTTTGATATGGAATGTGATTTTGTTTGAAGTTCGATTTTTTCCATATTCGTATGTTTCCGTGTATCAATGAATCGAACTTTGCTATATTTGGTCGTCGAGGATTAATAACTATTGATGGCTGCAGCATTCGTAGTCATTAGTTTTGGGCCTCTAATTAGGGGAATGTTACAAAGGATATCAGGACATTCATCTTGAGGTGCATAAATTTCCAATAGCGAAGGCGTAGCAGAAGCAGTCAAGTGGATTACTGTAGCCACTTAAAGTTCCTGAGAGGAAGTGAGAGCAAGTATCGATTTATTTTATTGACGGGCTATCGGGGACTCAAATAAGGTATGAAAACAAGTAGGTCCTAGTTGATTGACCAAGAGCGCTAGATTTATGCCTATCAAGTCAAGTAAGATGACAACCAAATTGGCCGAGTTTTATGTGAAATGGGTTGTAAAATTTCATGGTGTGCCGAAAAGCATTGTGAGCGACTCTAGACTCATTATTCACTAGCGGTTTTTGGAAGAGCTTACAAGAGGCGTTGGGGATAGAGTTGCATCTCGGTACATCTTATCACCTGCAAACTAATGGAAGGACTAAGAGAGTATATTACGTATTGGATGATCTCTTGTGGGCTTGCATACTCGATTTCGAAGGCTCGTGGGACGATCACTTGCATTTGGTAGAGTTCACATAAAACACTATCAGTCTAGTATTGATACAGCATCGTTTGACCGACCTTGTAATTCCCCTTCATGTTGGTTTGGAGCGGTCGAGAAACTGATACGTAGGCTAGATATGTATAGAGAAACCTCAAAGAAGGTAGATCATTCAGTGATGAATGAAATCTGCATAGGATAGGCAGAAGAGCTACGCTGGTAGAAGACATAGAGATTTGGAATTTTTTCTATGATATGGTGTTCATGAATACTTCTACTTTGAAGATTGTTATTCGATTTGGTAGTAAGGGGAGGTTAGCATCGAGATTCGTAGGTACTTTTCCGATATTATAGGGGAATGGGAACCTAAAATATGGGGTTGAATTACATTATAAGATGTCGGGCATACACGACGTCTTCCATATTTCCCATCTACAGAAGTTTGTACATAATCAGGCGCGATAATTGCACCAAATTAGCTCGATGGTATCAAGATTGAATTAGAAGCTTCGAGACCTCGTAGGCTATTTTGTATTGTCGACCGTAGTATGAAAAGCTAAGGAGGAAGATGGTGGGGTTATTGAAGGTACGGTGGAACGAAAGTGAAAGGGATTATGGGAAATCGAGGAGAGCATTTGGGCCACCTATCCGTAGCTCTCTGTATGGTATGTCCTCATGTTTATCGTATTTACTTTCATCTTTAATATCATATAGGGTAGCCTCGCATCTTGAATGCTAGGATATGCTTACTTACACTATTGGTTGCTTGGTTGCTTTTTTGATGTGTAAGATGGTTGCACATGTTTGCTAGGCATGCGGTGTAACTACGTTTGACTTATTCAGGGATTTCGGTGGTGAAATTCCTAAAGGAGGAGAGTGTAATGAACCGTATTTTACATAATGGAAGATCATAAATATTTCTACTTTATTCACATAAGATTGTATCACCCTAAAATTTTAGGAAGTGACGCTTAGGGAAATTTCCGCATTTACATTTTTTTCGAATTTCTATGTAACAGTTTTGACCCTGAAAATCTTGTTTGGGCTATAAATTTTAATAGGTGCTGAATTACGGTCTCAAAACTGCATCCATTGCTTCAGGATGATGGTTTCCCCTGCTATAGAGTAGTCATAATAGAAAAACAGACTTACCATTTGGAAGTTATAGTTGTTTTAAATTTTGGTTGTGGCTGACCTGAATTAGTGTGTAATTAACTAAACCCGTGCTTAGGTCCATTAACCCACCACGAAAATTGTGCTAAGGGAAGGGCTATAGGAACTGATCTAATTATTTTCCATCTTTCCTAAAATAGCTCTAAACCTCCATTAACCTTAATTTCATCAAAGAATCACACCTCTTTCCTTACTATTCACGGCCTATGTAATATTTACAGGAGTACTAGCATCTAGGGGTTGGAGACCATAATTTTTGCTGATTTATGTTCATCTCCTTTGCTTTCCACTTAAGATCTAAGGAGAAAATTGGTATTTTGGATATTTGATGTATGATTCTTGACATCTCACTATATTATGCATGTTTATATAGTTAAAATTGTTATTTTTAATATGATTTGTGTCCTAAAATGTTCTCTAACTTTAATCACATTCTAATATATGTTTACGAACTAATTTAAAAATTTTAAAATGGCTTTTAAATGGTTTTGTAACTTCACTTATTCACATCCATATGTTAGGGTAAAAGCTAGATATAAATTAGGATTTCATTGATTAACATGTTCTTACATATTACTTGTATGAATGGATACACACACACATATGTATGTGTGTGTGTATGTATATAATATCCATATGTCTATGTTGTGCTTTGATGGGGTTTGCAAGTCCTTTTAGGTAGTTAGGAAAGAGGTGGTTGAATTGGCAAATGGAAGGCAAAGATGGTCAGAATTGGTTGAAACCTGGAGGGGAGGCTCTGGGGGATGAGAGGTGCTCAGGATTCAATGCGCACCAAGTTTGGAGCTAAAGATAGGACTCAGTACCAAGAGCTTTTTCTCAATACCGAGAGATTTTTGTAACACCCTAATTTAAGTTTAACATTTTTCATGATATTTAATTGGATAGATTAAAAATAACACTGTAAATGGATAAGGAAATATGAGATTTGAAAATTCATAATATCGAGCCATTACTAGTGAACTAAGTATGATTATTCTAAGTTCAAGAAAAGAAAGAGTACATGAGACGGATAAACTAGGAAATAGACCTGCTTTTTACCTTTAACACTCTCCTCCTCATATCACTCATATTCTCATTTATAAATCAATCACAAAAGAAAACTTTGAGGCCGACCATTAAATCAAGGAAGAAGAGGATCAAAATTAAAAGAGATCCAAGAGCAAGCTTAGGGAAATTAAAGCAACATCAAATCCCAACTCCAACAATTAAATCTAAGGTGAGTAATATATGAACCGTCTCTATTTTTGTTCTTGAATTCGGCTATGGATAATATCCAAATGATTTTGTTGAATTTTGCCAAGTTATGGTTGTTTAATCATTTTTTGGATAGAATAATGATTTATGGAATCATTTATGAAATTATTTAAGGCGGTTTAAGGGTAAAAGCCTAAAATTCTAATCTCTAATAGCTTTAATTTTATGTTATGTTGACTATAACATTATTTTGAAGACGAATTTTTAATTTCATAATTTTCTAAAATAAATTAAATATTTTATGAATTTCCTATGAAGGAAATTGGGTTAATTTTGGGTTTTAATTATTAAAAATAATTAAATATTGTTTTTGGCCATAGTTTGCACCAAAAATGGTGATAAACACCTAATTGTATGTGAAAGCACCAATTTTCTAAAACAATATCCAAATAGAAAGATAAGCATGTAGATCACATAATAAATAGCAGAAAAATTAAAGGAACATACAAGTTTTACAGTGGCTCGACAAACTCCGATATACATCCACTCCGATAATCTTTTATTTGTACTATAAGATAACAAGTATATTTGTTTTTGTCTTATAAAATTAGTGGAGGAAGAGGTAAGAGGCGATGAAGGATAGGCAGCCAAAAAAATGACCCTGTGATAAGCCAAGTCTGCTGTGTTTATAGGTGAAGACGTTCATGAATTGGGCTGAAATTTCGGCAGAGGAACCTCCACGCCCATATGACCCGACCCAAAAAATTTAGGATCGATCGGACACCAAAAAATAATTTGGCCGATCATTCCATACAAACTTCAATGGGGATGCGATCGTTTTTATGGGGTCCGCATGCCTCTAGTACATGCTTCTAAAATTTCACGCCATTCCAATTACTGTTTGTGAGATATCGTTCAATCTTTGCTGTTTTGACTAGAAACTGGATCATAATAGATCATTCCATGCTTTTTCCTTTTGAGCTACGATCGATCATGTGGTTCCCTATAATATTAGCTACTTGTTCTCTAAATTTTGTGCAATTCGGACGTACGGTTTGTGAGATACCGCATTTTCTATAAAACTATGGATCGTTATGGTTGATTTGTATGGTCGTTCCAATAACGATCGGCCTCTTTTCCAAGATTTGGGAGTTTTTTCATGCGATCATTTTGTGAGCTCCACTCTTTAGTATAGTATTCTTTGAAAGTTTCAAGTGCATAAACTTTGTAGATTTTAAGATATTGATCGATTTTCGTCGATTTACGCTGTTTTATGAATCGTTCTCGATCGAGCCATATAAATTCTTCCTTTGCCCAAAACTCAAGCATACGAACTCCGATTCACTTGAAATTTAAAATGTAGCCTCATGGACACTTCTTTGTTACTCATATTGATTGCACCTTGATTGGGACTCAGTCCGAATCTGCTGAACTATTGCCATAGTTCCTAACATAATCGATTTCCTTATCGGATAACCGTCTCTCCGGACTTCCTTTCTTGATGATCACAGATGTCATTAGCCAATTTTTATGATTACTACCAAGTAAAAATGCAATATAACATTTCCCCTTCAAAACATGCCTTCCAGTAGGAAGATGTGTTTTAATTGCCTTAAGTCCAATGTTCGAAACCCGTTGATGACCTATGAACAAATATGTGATCTTGCTTGATTGTTAGTAACGGCCATTCGAGACCATTAATCAAATTCCTAGCCATCCCAAGCTAATGATGATCCATAGGATCGAGTGTCTGTTCGAGGCGAAATGAAATCATTCGAGATCGAATGCCTGTTTGAGGCAAAATTCGATCATTCGAGATCGAGTGCCTATCTAGGCGTAATGTGATCGCTCGAGATCGAGTGCCATTCGAGGTAAAATGTGATCGTTCGAGCTCGAGTGCGATTCAAGGAAAATGTGATCGTTTGATATCGAGTGCCTGTTCAAGGCGTGATGTGATCGTTCGAGATAAAGTGTTGTTCGAGGCGAAATGTGATCGTTTAAGATCGAGTGGTTGTTCAAGGCGTAATGTGATCGTTCGAGATGGAGAGCGATTTGAGGGGAAATGTGATCGTTCGAGATTGAGTGTCGTTCGAGGCGAAATATGATCATTCGAGATCGAGTTGTTCAAGGCAAAAAGTTATTGTCCAGATGGAACCAAAAATTATTAATGTCATATTTCATGTCCGAGTGAGTTTTATAATAAAAATATTCAACTAATAAAATAAAGTCTAAGTACAAGAAGAGAAACAAAAACAAAATCTAAACACTACAACACATGCATCTCCGCGTGTGACAGTTCATCGTCATCTCGGAGCATGCCTAGGCACCATTCTCGATACCTTATATGTGCAAGTGACTTAGCCATTTTATCATGGAGTTTATTGCTTATTCTTTGCCATTTCGATAAATTGATGACAATTTGATGCCTCGATCCAAGGCAGTTCCTTTAAATGTAGATGGTGGTTGCTCCTCTTCCACTGACGCTACTCGAGTTCTTACATATTGTAATAGCCCGCCGTTACAGACATGTTTCTCTGTCTCATCCTTTAAGTGCCTATAGTCGTTTGCACTATGCCTGCCTAGCTTATGGAACATATAGTATTTTTCCAATTTCTTTTCATCGTTTGTAGGCTATCTCTTCGTTGGCCTTCGTTAGGGGATCTACCCCCAAGTATCCAGATATATCTGTTCCAATGTCTCATTCTATTTAATGTAAAAGGTGAATTTCTGTTCCCTTTATGGTCGCATCGATCCATCAGAGCCATCCTTTTCTTTCCATTTTTCCTTTATCCTTGTTTGAACCCTCCCTAAGCGGACCTCCACCTTTAACCGCATAAACTTCCACTTCTTCTCTTCTCTCTATCAGCTTTTGCATCTTTCTATCGCAGAAACCTTTCCGCTTCATGGTAAAATTCCCTGAGATCTACTGCTGGATTCCATTCTAACGATATCTTGAAATCTATGTTTTCTGTAATCCCTGACACCGCTGCTATCAAAACCATCGACGAATCTAGTCGATTACCAAAGCTACTGCCACATTAAACCTGGTCAGGAAATCCCTGAGTGATTCTCCTTTCCACCGCTTCATCAACGTTAAAGTCATCACACTGTTGGGTCTCATGATGTGGACCCAGAATTGCCTTAAAAATCTTTTGATCAATTCTATCCGCATGCCAACAGAGCTTCTTTCCAACTGTCTAAACAATTTTCTAGCCATATTCATTAAGTACATGGGGAAGCACCATGCCATGACTTCCTTCGATTCCCCCAGTACTTCCACGTGTCTCATATATCTCGTCTGATGAACAGCGGGATTCATTTTTTCCATCATATGTCTCAAGCGTTGGTAGTTCAAACTTCGATGGATTCATAGCTTGCCTGATATTAGGAGTGAAGGGATTCCTATTTAAAATTTCTAGATCCCTATTTACCAATCCTCCTCTCATAGCATGTCTGAGCATTTCCGCCAATCTTTCGTTGTCATCTAGTGGCAGTCTTCGATCATAATCTCCAAACTCCCCCCTACTGAGTCCGTGAGAGAGTCCTAAAATCTGCTTTTTTGGATGAGCATACACATTCTAATAGCACCGCTCGGTATCCTGCTTGGGATCGATCCAATATGACGAAGGGTCATGCTCGTAAATATGGATCGATCAGCACTGATCAATTTGGAGCAATCTGCTCCTATCATTCTTAGCTGTTCCACTCCATCTTACATCTTGTTAGCTTCGTTTCCTATGTCCTGATTCTTGTTTTTCTCAACACCTGCAACTCCAACTCCATGATCCATATTTACAGTATTTCCAGCTAATTCATTTCCTTAGTTTTGCGTCAAGTTTGTCCAATCTATCGAAGTAGATTCTACATCATCTCCTTCTATCTCTTAGCATCCTCTCCTTTATAACATCCATCATTGTTCTTATTTCATCTCTAGTGATGTAGGTAGATGTTTGATTTTCTCCAGCTCCAGAAGAAGCCTCTTGGCACCATTCATAATGGCTCCTATCCGTTAATGGTCTTCTTGTTGATTGCTTAGCCACTTCTTCCTAGATCCAAGTATCTGAGCTTCCAAATCCAAGTCCTAACTTCCAATTCCGCAGATGAAAGTCCCTTTTAGTGAAAATACCAAAATGTTTGCATCAAAAATGGTTACAAGCACCCAGTTGTATGTGATAGCACCAATTTTCAAAAATGATATCCAAATAGAAAGATAAGCGCCTAGATCATAGAATATATAGTAGAAAAATTAAAGGAACACACGAGTTTTATGGTGGATCAGCAAATTACGGCCTACATCCACTCCAATAATTTTTTATTTATACTGTAAGATTACAAGTATAATTGTTTTTGCATTAGATAATTAGTGCGTAAAGAGGTAAGAAGCGACGAAGGAGAGCCGGTCGAAAAAAGTCTCTTGCAATGAGCCAAGATCATTGTATTTATAGGTGAAGATTTGTATGGATCAGGCTGAAATTTCGACAGAAGAACCTCCACGCCCATAAGACCCGACCTACAAAATTTGGGATTGATCGGACAGCAAAAATAATTTAGCCAAAATTTCCATACTAACTCCAGTGGAGCTGCGATCATTTTTATTGGGTCGCACATGCCTCTAGTCCATGCTCCAAAGTTTTACGCCATTCCGACTTACCGTTTGTGAGATATCGATCGATCTTCATTATTTTGACTAGAAATTAGATAATAGGAGATCATTCCATGCTTCACCTATTGAGTTGCGATTGATCATGTGGGTTCCCAATATATTAGTTACTTACTCTCAAAATTTCGTGTAATTCCGACATACCGTTTGTGAGATATCATATTTTTCGTAAAACTATGGATCGTTATGGCTTATTTGTACTCTCATTCCATTACCGATTAGCCTCTGTTCCAAGATTTGGGTGTTTTTTCATGTGATGATTTTTGCAAGCTCCACTCTTCAATATAGTGATGCTTTGAATGTTTTAAGTGCATTAACTTTGTAGATTTTGGGATATCGATCGATCTTTGTCGATTTACGTTGTTTTATGGATCGTTCCCAATCGATTCATATAAATTCTTCCTTTGCCCATAAATCGAGTATACGAACTCCGATTGACTTGAAATTTGAAATTTAGCCTCAAGAGGCCTTCCCTATCACTTCATATTAATTGCATCATGATTTCGACCCTGCTTGAATCTGTGGAACTATTGCCTTTAGTTTCTAATATAATCGATTTCCAAGCTCGATAACCGTCTCTCCCGACTTCTTGCCTTGATGATCACAGAAGCCATCAAGCCAACATTTTTGATATACTGCCTGGTCAAAAGGCACTATAATATTTGCCTCCCAAAACATGCCTTGTGGTAGGAAGGCATGTTTTCAATTGCCTTAAGTCCAATGTTCGAAACCCGTTGATGACCTTGTGAACAAATCTGTGATCTTGCCTGATTATTGGCAACGGCCGTTCAGGACCGTTAATCAAATTCACAGTCATCCCGTCAGATGATGGTCGCATAGGATCGAGTTTCTAATCGAACCAAAATGCGATCGTTCGAGATCGAATGCCTGTTTGAGGCGAAATGCCATCGTTCGACGTCTAGTGCATGTTCGATGCGTAATGTGATCGCTCGAGATCGAGTGTCGTTCGAGGCGAACTGTTGATCATTCAAGATTGAGTGTCGTTCGAGGTGAAATGTGATCATTCGAGATTGAGTTCCAGCTCGAGGCGTAACGTGTTCGTTCGAGATCGAGTGTCATTCAACGCGAAATACGATCATTCGAGATCGACTGCTGTTCGAGGCGAAATGTGATCGTTTGTGATCGAGTACCGTTCAAGGCGAAATGTGATTGTTCGGATGAGACCCAAAATTACTAATGTCTGATTTCACGTTCGAGTGAGTATTATAATAAAAATATCAACTAATAAAATTAAGTCCAAATACTATAAAAGAAACAAAAACAAAAAGTAAACAGTATAACGCATTCATCTCCGGGGTGTGACGGTTCATCATTATCTCAGAGCATGCCTAAGGACCGTTCTCGATCTCGTACATGCGTAAGTGACTTAAATGTTTTATTGTGGAGTTTATTACTTATTCTTTGCCATTCCGATCAATTGATGACATGTTGACGCCTCGATCAAAGGCAATTCCCATTCGATGCAGATGGTGGTTGCTCCTGTTCCACAGCCACAGCCCAAGTTCTTACGTACTGTAACAGCCTCACATTTCGTACATGTTCCTCAATCTCATCCTTTAAGTGCCTGCAGTCGTTTGTACTATGTCTGCCCAGCTCATGGAACAGACAATGTTTTACTGATTTCTTTTCATTGTTTGTAGGCTCTTTCCTTATTGGCCTTCGATAGGAGATCTACCCTCTAGTATCCAGATATATCTGTTCCAAAGTCTTATTCAATTCCATGTAGGAGGTGAATCTCGGTTCCCTTCATGGCCGTTTGGATCCATCAGAGCCATCCTACACTTTTCGTTCTCCCTTTATCCTTGTTTGAACCTTCCTCGGGCGAATCTCCACCTTTAACCACATAAATTCCCACTTCCTCTCTTCCCTATCTATCAGCTTTTGCATCGTCTTATTGCAGAAACCTTTCTGCTTCATATTAAATTCACCGAGATCCACTAGTGAATCATGTTCCAACGATATCTTAAAACCTAAGTTATCCACAATCCCTGACATTGTTGCCATCAAAACCGTCGACCGATCTGATCAATCCACTGAATTTACTACCGCATTGAACCTGGTTAAGAAATCCCTGAGATTCTTCTTTCCACTGCTTCATCGATGTTGAAGTCATCACACTCTTGGGTCTCATGATATGGACCTGAAATTTCCTCATAAACCTTTGGACCAATTCTGTCCACGTGCTAATAGAGCTGCTTTCCAATTGTTTAAACCATAATGTAGCTATATCCATTAAGCACAAGGGAAAGCATTGTGCCATGACTTCCTTCAATTCCCCCGGTACGTCCATGTGTCTCATGTATCCCGCCGGCTGAACTGCGGGATCCATTTTCCCATCATATGTCTCAAGCATTGGTAGTTTAAACTCCTACAAATTCCTAGCTTGCTTGATATTAGGAGCAAAGAGACTCCTATTTACATCTTCCAGATCCCTATTTACCAATCCTCCCCTCATAGCCCATTTGATCATTTCCACCAATGTGTCATTGTCATCCAGTGGTAGTCTTTGATCATTATCTCCAACCTACCCCCTTAGTCCATGGGGTAATCTTGAAATCTGCTCTTCTGGATGAGCATACACATTTTAATAAATGCCAAACCGCATAGAACCACTCAGTATCCTACTTGGGATCGATCCAGTGTGACCAAAGGGCATGCCCCTAAATATGGATCGATCGGCACCAATTGTTTTGGATTGATTGGCTACAATCGTTCTTAGTTGGTCAGGGTCGTTTCTGGCTTTTTCACTCCATCCTACATCATGATAGCTTCATTTCCTTTGTCCCGTTACTTGTTTTCTCAGCTCCTGCAGATCCAGCTCTGTGATCCATATTTATAGCTTTTCATGCTACTCCATTTCCTTGGTTTTGTGCTCTAACTTGTCCAATCTGTCGAAGTAGATTCTATATCATCTCCTCATGTCTCTTTAGCATCCTCTCTTGCAAATCATCAATCGCTGTTCCCATTTCATCTCTAATGACGTAAATAGATGACTGATTTTCTCTAGCTCCAGAAGAAGTCTCTTGACTCGCTCTGTAATGGCTTTTATCCGCTAATTGTCTTCTTGTTGATTGCCTAGCCATTGCTTCCTAGATCCAAGTATCCAAGCTTCCAAATCCAAGATCCCAGCTCCTAAATCCATGGTTGCAAATCCCTCTCAATGAAAGCACCAAAATGTTGGTGCTAAAATGGTCATAAACACCCAGTTGTAGCACCAATTTTCAAAAACAATATCCAAATAGAAAGACAAGCACGTAGATCACAGAATAAATAGAAGAAAAAGTAAAGGAACACATAAGTTTTATAGTGGTCCGGCAAACTCTGGCTTATGTCCACTCGAGTAATCTTTTATGTATACTGTAAGATTACAATTACAGTTGTTTTTGCCTTAGAAAATTAGTAGTGGAAGAGGTAAGAAGTAATAACGAGAGCCAGCCAAAAAATGTCACTTGCAATGAGCCAAGTCTGTTGTATTTATAGATGAAGACGTGCATGGATTGGGCTGAAATTCCGGCAGAAGAACCTCTAAACCCATAAAATTTGGGATCGATCGAACACCGAAAAATGATTTAGCTGATTGTATAATACTAACTCCAATGGGCTACGATTTTTTTATAGGGTCCACCATTCCTGTATTCCATGCTTCCAAAGTTTCACGCTATTCAGACTTACCGTTTGTGAGATATCGTTCGATCTTCGCTGTTTTGACTAGAATTTGGATCATAGGAGATCATTCCATGCTTCATCCTCTTGAGCTATGATCGATCATGTCAGTTCTCCATGATATTAGCTACTTTCTCTCCAAATTTCGTGTAATTTAGATGTATCGCTTATGAGGTATCGTATTTTCCATAAAACTATGGATCGCTATGGCTGGTTTGTACGATCATTCCATTAACGATCGGCCTCTTTCCAAGATTTAGTAGTTTTGTGATGTGATCATTTTTTTGGACTCCACTCTTCAATATAGTAATTCTTTGAAACGTTCAGGTGCACTAACTTCGTAGATTTTGAGATATTGATCGATCTTCGTCGATATATGTTGTTTTATGGATCGTTCTCAATCGATATGTATAAATTATTCATTTACCCATAACTCCACAATACGAACTCTGATAGACTTGGAACTTGAAACGTGGCCCCACGAGGCCTTCTTTCTCACTTGATATTGATTGCAAATTGATTTGGACCTGGTCTGAATCCACCAAACTATTGCGCATAGTTCCTAATATAATTGATTTTCGAGCCTAATAACCGTCTCTTCGGACTTCCTGCCTTGATGATCATATAAGCCATTTAGCCAACTTTTACGATATTCTGTCTGGTCAAAAGGTGGCATAATAGCCTTAGAATTTTTATATGGTATTTTTGAATTTCTGAAGTTTTCGACGATTTTTTCCAAGTGAATTTGAATTACTGTGAATTTATTATGCTAATATGCATGTAAATCCATAATTATTTAAGGTTATTAATTGTAGACCACATTACAATAGGATATAGGCCTAAAAGAGGACACTCTGGAAGGAGGAGTGACTTTAGGAATTAATTCTATGTTAGTGGAAATGACTTCCCCCGCTAATTTTCATTTATTAAAGAAGTTATGAATAACTTGACAGAACTCATGGTCGAGCACATTCCAAGTAGAGATGAAGAAAATAACATTAAGGCCATCAGGCCCAGTGGAAGATTGCTGGTTCATAGAAAAGAGGACAGACTTTATTCATTCATCAGGCTTTATAAGAGCAGCAGCTTCTTGCAGAGATAGACATGGCAGGGCAAGGGAAGAGATTTGGTCTAAATCAGGGTTGAAACCAGTTGAGTTGCCAAGCAGATCAGTGAAGTAATCAATAAAGGCATTGTCAACAGATTCAAAAGAAAAAAAAAAGAGAACCATGTTCATCATAAATGTGTTAATATTTTCTCTGGCATGTTTAACCTTTAAAGAATCGTGGAAGAATTTAGTGTTCTTGTCTCCTTCTTCAATCCATCTGAAGTGAAATTGTTGCCTTTTCATACATGCTTCCAGGCTAAGAGCTTTGTTAACCTCCATGAATAATCTTCCTTCCTTAGCAGCGGCATTTTCATCTTCAGGATGCTCCATCATGTAGTCTTGATAAATCTTTAGTTGCTCCTTCAGAGAGGAAGAAAGCAGGCTGCCAGAATCAAAAGTGGAAGAAGCCTACCGTTTGAGAGTTTATTTGATGCATTTTAATTTCCCGTAAAACTTGAACATAGGGTTACCAAGGCAAATAAAATTAGAATTAACTTGAGAAACTAAAACATGAAACTGTTCATGCTTAGCCCAAGCATTATAAAATTTAAAACTTCTCTTTTCTCTTCTAGATAGTGACCAAGAGACAAAATCAAAGGAGAGTGGTCAGAAAAAATGGGTCGAGGAAGGAAACCAGACATGGTAGGCCAGATATTTAGAGATGGGATGTTACAAAAGGCATGGTCAATTGTTGTGAAGGTTCGGACACCACTTCGGCTTTTGTTGTTCCATGAAAATTTGGCTCCAGACTTGTTAACTAAGATAAGATCAGAATCAGATATGGTAAGATTTAGGGGAGAAAGATTTCTAGGAAGGAGAGGAGATCCACCAATTTTGTTATCAAAGGCAAAACAAGAATTAAAATCTCCCAAAAAAACCCCAAGGATGAGAATTTTGTTTAAGAGGGGGCAAGGAATTAAATAGAAGATTTCTGGAAGGAACAGAGAGTCAGCATAAACGAAGGTGATGTACAAGGAAATTTGAGATTGAGATACAAGGATATGATAGTGAATGAATTGTCTAGAATATAGAATAGGAGTTAAAGTCAACACAGCAGGATCATACAAAACAAGAATTCTGCCATAAGAAGCAGAATCAAGATTATGATGGAAAGCCCAAGCTGGGTTAATATAAGCAGCAGCTTTAAGGGATAAAGGAAGATTGAGTTTAGTTTCAAGAAGACCAAAGAGACAAATGTCATGCAAGGAAATAAGACTTTTCACCTGATCAAGTTTCAAATTGTAATGGGCACCTCTGACATTCCAATAAGCAACTTTTTTATTCATGGGATAATTAAAGAGATAAATAGGGTTTATTTCCTCTCTTTGCTGAAAGAGCTCTAGTTTCAATTTTCCTAGCAGGCAATGAAATGGGGGAGGTCGGAAAAGAGATGGGAGGATTAGAGGAGGAGGGAACAAGAGGTGGGACAGTTTGAGGAGTAGGGGAGGGAAGGATTAAAGGCCATCCTGGCATATCAATTGAGAAATTATAGTGAGGTGGAATAGCAGATTGTTTGTCCACTTCAGAAAGATGCATGGAAGAAATAATTTGCCTTAATTGAGACTCAAAAGACATGCACCAATTTTTGTCAAATTCTGATACAAGAGAATCACCTACTTTATGCACATCAAAAAATTCTTTTTCCACTTCTTTATTACTGCATATAGCATTTGCATTTAATGGTATTTGCTGCTCCACATCAATAGAAATTTGATTTGTTTCTTTATCTCCAACAACATTAATTCCAAAAATATTTCCATTGCTCAACGAGGGCTCATTTTCATTTACATCATTTTTTCCAGCATTGATAACTTCACCTTCCTCCAAATCTAAGACTTCCAGATTGCCTTAATCATACTCATCTGTTTGAAGCAAGTTAAACTTGTTATTGGTTGTAACATGAATAGAACAAGCATGGGCAATATTGTGTGTTCGGTTCCCAGCTTCAAGCCTATAAATGAATTCCTCATTACCAATAAGAGTAGACATATTTTCCTTCCCATTTGGAAAATTCAAGGTAATCACTTCAACTTTTTCCCTTGCGTTTCTTTTTTTCCCTCTATTGTTATTCACTTTTTGCCAAACTTGATTCAATTTAACTTCCTTGACCACCTTTTTACCTAACTTCACCTTGCTTTGATCCACCTCACTAAGTTTGTGATTCACATTATTATCATAAACATTAACATTTCCTTCACCAGCTATGAAAGCTTCCTTGCAACTTGCCACTGTATGCCCAAACTCCTTACATGATAAACATATTTTAGGTCTCCACAAATAATCAACGTGCACAATCTGATCCGTTCCATCAAGTAATTTAACTACAAAGTTTTCAGGAAGCTCCTGCTTTGGATAAACTTCAACTAAACATTTAGCAAATGATATTCTTTCAAATTTTTCGGTAGAAGCATCCATACATAGAAGTTTACCAACCCTAGATGCTAACCAATTGATGCCCAAAGGCGACCAAGCGTACAAGGGAATATTTGAAAGCTTAATCCAAACAGGAACAGCTTTGATACTGTCATAACTATTTCCAACATTTTCATCCCAAGGCTTCACAATAAAAAGTTTATTCTTCATCACAATTGGATCAGATTCAGAAATCCTTCTCCTATCTTCCGCATTAGAAAACTTGAATAAAAACAGGAACCCATCAGATTTAACACTAATAGAGCCCTTCAATTTCCGTGCCTTCTTCAGATCATAAATGACAGTGGAATAAGGAAGAGGGTTATCTAAAAAAATCCAACAAGGAATTCCTTCCACATAGAATTTCCAGCCTAAACAACTTCAGCTGGGGGGCATAATAGCATCACCATTAAAAACAAGATGGATGTCATGAGGAACATAGTTACCTGCATTAATGGGTTTGGCGTTAGACAAAGAGTTCCAAGTAAGGGAAGGATTGAAAATGGGGGTAGAGATAGAGAAGAGAGGATAGGGGCAGAAGGAATGGAGAGGATAAGGGAAGCTACAGAAGGAATAGGTAAAGCAGACAAGGATGGTCGGAGGCTGGAGGTACAAGGAGAGGGGAAGAAGGACAAGGTTGAGGGGAAGTTGAGGGAAGGGATGGGTCGGTGGGAAAAGATTCTAGCTTCTAGACTTGTTAGTTTTCTCCCTTCTATTGTGTCTAACAATCAGGTTGCATTAATTCCTTTTAGGAATATTCTTGATAATGTCTTACTTGCCCAAGAGTTATTAAAAGGTTATAGTAAAGGAAATGTTTCTCCTACTGCTGCTCTTAGAATTGACATATCCAAAGCTTATGATTCTGTTCATTGGGCTTCTATTCTTAGGATTATGGCCATGATGGGATTCCCGAAAGTCTTTGTGTCTTGGGTTTATGTTTGCATATCCACTCCTACCTTCTTTGTGGTTATTAATGGTGGGCCTGTTGGTTATTTCAGAAGTAAAAAAGGAATTCATCAAGGAGATCCTATTTCTCCTTATTTATTTCTGTTGGTTATGGAAGTTTTCTCTGTTATTCTAAAAACTAAGTACTCTTAAAATCTAATCAAGTATCATTCTAAGTGCTCTCACTATCAAATTTCATCTATTATGTTTGCTGATGATGTTGTGTTATTCACTAAGCCTGAGTTTATCTCTCTAAGTGGAATTTTAGAGGCTCTGCAGTCTTTCAACATCATGACTGGCCTTTCTATTAATCATTCCAAATCTACCATGCTTGTTGCTGTATCAGTGATGACTATGCTGCTGCATTGTATCATCAGTTTGGATTCTCTTGTATGGATTCTGATATAAGATATCTTAGTCTTCTGTTAATTACTAAAAGAATTTCTAATACTGATTGTTTTTCCCTATTCAATAAAATTACATTTGTCATGAATGGTTGGGCAAATAAACATCTGTCTCAAAGTGGAAGGCTTGTTCTTATAAATATGTTGTATTTCCTTCCCTTGTCTATTGGGCTCACATTCTTATTCTTCCTGGCAAGCTTTTGCTGCTTGTCAGGTCTGTCATGAACAGATATCAATAGGAAGTTGTTGCCTTGCTCTTTTTCAAAATTTGAGTCTTCTTTGAAATTGGGTGGTCTTGGTATTATTAATATTAAGAAGTGGAATATTGCTGCTTTTAGTAAGCACTTTGATGACTTACTGAATAAGAAGGATAGTATATAGGTTAAATGGACATGGCAATTCAATATAAAGAAAAAGTATTTCTGGTGTATGGAAATACCTCAACAAAGCAGCTGGTCTTGAAGAAATCTGTTGAAGCTTAGGGATGTTTTCCTTCCTGTGATTCAACATCATGTTGATCCTAATTCTGTTGTTAGTTTTTGGCATGACCCTTGGGTGAGTAAAGGCAAGATCCTATCTAAAGTGTTAGATCATTCTCAGATTGTTCAATCAGGTATTCACCGTGATGCTAAGGCCTATGAGTACATCTCTGATGGTAGAATGCAGCTACCTTATAACAGTAACCAGTTGATCAGGCAGCTATGGGGTGCCATTCAGAGTTTCCTTTTCTCTAGAAACCCTCATGTCTCTGTTTCGCGGAATCTGAAGCATCATTCTATCGATATTGTGTACAAACAGCTCTTTGGCAAAGCTATATTTCATGTTGCTATGGGGTACTCTGTTATATGGACAAGAGATTCGGCCATAAAGAAAATATGATGACGTGGAAGGTTGTTAGTCATGCTTTGTTTACTAGAAGTGTTTTGAATAGATATGGTATTTTTTGTTGGCCTGAGTGTGTTTTTGTGAGTTGGATGAAGAAACTGTTGATCACCTTTTTTGTTTGCCCGACAGTATTATTCATGTTGGATAGAATTGTTTGCAAAACTGGGAGAATTATTTCCTCTGCTAATTCTATCATTGACTGGAACATAATCTTTAAGGCTACAAGGTGGAGGAGTGAAAGAGCTAGAGAGTTGGTTATTTGCATGAAAATATATATGGATGTAATTTGGAGAGAAATGAACGCAATAGTGTTTGAAAATTAAAGAAGGAATTTAGAAACAATTTGGCATGAGGTTAGGAAAAGAACTCACATGCAATTGAAGAGGAGTGCTAGTCTTTTCCCAGATGTCTTGGTTCTTGGTTGGGCTCATTAACTCTTCTTTTTTATGTTTTCTGCTCTTTTTATCTTGTTTTTTGCTTGATTCAAAGCTTTTTTAAATCAATTTTTTTATTGTTGTGCAATAAAATCTGGTAGGGGCCCAGTCAACCCTGTTGGCTTTGCCAAAAAATTAAGGGTATTAATTAAGTTTACAAATATTTTGAACTTGGAAATTTTATGCAGTAGTATAACTGAAAAGAAAATGCAAATTTTTTGAAAACCAATCATATTTTACAAACATTGGATTTGGTAAAAAAAAACTGCTTTAGCAGTAAGAAATTGGTTTTACAAAAATTTAAGATAATGCCACATCACCTTTGATGTCGTGATGCCTAACACAGCTTTGCATTTGTGACTGTCGATCAGGACGAGAAGAAAATCACAAGATAACTGCTTAATTATTTATGGTCTGTTTCCATCCTTATCGGTGTCAGTCAAGATGGCAACCACTGAAGACGGCAAGCATTCTCGTGATTCAACTATGTTGAAGTCGCATATCTTCACCAATGTTTTAGCTGCGCACTTATACCATTGGCGGCATAATAGCCGAAGTAACTTAAGTACAAAAGCTTTTTAGTAATGCCGATAGTCATGGGGATTTGCAATGATACAACGGGGCAATGACTTCGTATCTCTTCCTTTTACATCAAAGAGGCGCATTTTTATGTAAGCTGAAATCATTTTAAAGAGGCGAAGTGGCTTGTGTATGAAAGGGGCGATGACCTTATGTTTTCGTCAGTTAGCCATTTTTTGTAATATCCTAAGGTTTTTTTTTAAAAAATTGGACAATCTATATTATTCAAGGGTCAGTAACCCTATTTTCGACACAAAGTTTATACTTAGAAGAACTTTAAGACTGTCTTCGACATTGGATAGACGTTGATGTGTATTAAACGCACATGTGTTATACTCTATTTCATTAAAAACAGAGAGCCTTAGTCCTTCTTGTCGATAGTGTTATTGACGTCGACATTGATCTATCTTAAACTATCTATTGGCGGCGAACCATATGACTTATGATTTTGACAATAAAACCTTGGGGGCACCAATGTATATCTTTATGAGTTTGGCATACATCATTTAAGGATACCAATGTATGTCACTTTAAAATGTTATTACTTTAAGAAGAGATAACCTAATTGGGGACACCAATAGACAAGGTTAAACATATGGGTAACATGAATTAAATTGTTAAATAGTGGGGCCATAGTCATCCTAGGAAAACTAGAGGATGTGAGATATGTATTCCACATCATGTAGGAGATGGATAGTCTCTACAAGTACAAGGTTAATGAAAGTTTAATTGTTACCGTAGGAAATATATAGGATGTGTGATGTATAGTCCACATCAAATTTTAAATGAATGGGATATGTGTGATGGATAGCCCACATAATTTAAATGGCTAAACCATAAGTGATGGGTATTAATGGTAGAGGATGAGTGATCCAAGTAACAATAACATGTGAGATGGATATTCCACATAATTTTATTAATGAAATCATAGGTGAAGGGTAGGAAACATGGTAGGGGATGGGTAATACAAAGAATTAACATATGTAAGATGGGTAGTCCAAATAAGTATAAGACGGATAGTCAATGAAATCTAGATGGGTAGTCTAATAACTTGGGATGGGTAATCTAGTGTATACTACATGTCTGCATATCAATATATTATTATGTTATAACCATTATGGATGCAGGAGCATGGTATATGGTAGAGATATTTTAGTTCGGATACCAGTGAAAGGAAAGCCCGTTCTGCACGACGACATGGTCTCAATAGATATCTAATTTGTTCGAGATGGTAGGTTATTATTCACATCAGACTATTGTCTGATCCAAATTTTTTGTTTATCCTCTTAAACTCTCGAGTACTCATTTGAGTAGGTCGGAAATGAGGGTTTTACATTTCCAGTTAGGCGAATAAGCTTTCGGAGACATATATAGGAGAATTTGGCTATTTTAGAGTACCTATGTAATCTGCTATGTTGTTTGGTTTTTTCTTAATGGATATAGTGGCAAGTTGTATAATTATCAAGTGTTAGATTCTGATCAACCAAGAGGGCATCTTCATATGTCGCTCTTAGAGTATTTTGTAATAATTTTATTTTCTCTAAATGTGAAATTACGAATGGGGTTATGTAATGAAATGAAATCATATTCTGGAATGGAATGTAAAAGTCATTTCTAAATTGTGTTTGAATTTTTTTCATATTCATATGCTCATTGTAATTGATATGATGAACATAACCATGTTTTTTCGTCGAGAATTAATAATGATGAATGACTACAGCATCCATAGCAGTTAGTTTTGGGCCTTAGAAATGTGTATTTTACAAGTTGATATTAGAGCATGCATTTATGATTAAAAGCGTTTTAAACCTAACTATTTGTTAAAACATAATCCTAAGGTATCAGAGAATAAGATTGAGTATGGAATAACTCTATAGTAATGTACTTATATTTGCTATATATAAGTATTTATTCTATCTCTATTCTCCCTTCTCTTTTAGACCATTCTTCTATATCTTACTAAGGCTCTTATGTAGATTGATAAGAAATAAAGGAAATTAGGAAACGGAAGAGTGAATCTAGGAGATAGAAGAACCACAACCAACGAAAATGCTAAGCCCAACATCAGAAGGAATCTGGGTCGATAGGCAAATGCTAATCAAAATGAAAATGCAATTGTAGGTGCTGAGATCCCACCAATAGATATGTGGGTTATATATCATTTCTTCTTTAATCTGATGCAAGCTGGAACAGCTACAAGAGTAGTTGGAAGAAATTCTGCTAATGTGGAAAGAGCCAAACCTATAGCACCTGTTGGTAATAATTATGCTAAGCTGAGTTGAGATTACACCAGCCTGGATGGGAAGCCTTTTCTAGGGACTGAGAATGCAATAGAAGTGGAGAATTGGATGTTAAATTATGAAAGGACTTTTGTCGATTTGGGGTCTGAATGATGAGTAGAAAAGGAGGCTGGCTTCAAGACAGTTGCAAGGAGCTGCTTTGTTCTGGTGAAATAGGGTGATCGTCGAGGTTCCAGAGGAGGAATTGACTTGGGTAGAATTTTAAAGGAGATTCGATGAAAGATTTTTATCTGAGGTAGCCAAGTTAACCTTGCTCAAGAAGTTTATGAAGTTGGAGTAGGGAGAAACGTCAGTATTGGAATACTATGATAAGTTCGATGAGCTATCTAGACATGGGTATGCTACTATTGACACTGTTATCAAGAGGAACAAGAAGCTAATCCAGGGGTTAAGACCAGAGATTGCTAGGGTGACAATGGCACATCTTTGGATCCATCAAATGTAGTAGTGGAGATGGAAATCGGGAGTGAGGAGACGCTTTCTACTTTTGTAAAGAAGAAGACAGTTGGAAACTATAGTTCTCAGAATAAGAAAAGGAAGTTCATTAAGGAAAGGGAGTTCATTAGGGTGGAGCTGCTAAGAAAGGGAAGGCCAATATTGTTTATTATAAATTTGATAAAAAAGGGAACTATGTAAATGAATGTCGATCAGGTGATGTCAAGATGGTTGTGGGCAAGCAGAATGTGAAGTGCTTTAATTATGACCGGGTGGGACATCATAAGAACAAATGTCTGGGAGCGACCAAGGCTAATAAAGGAAAGGCGCTTGCTTTGGAGCCATCTGCATAAAGACCAATAACAACTGAGAAGGAAAAGGTGTGATGGAAGGTATGCTTTTGATTCATAGCATACCAGTTAGGGTACTGTTAGATAAAGATTCATTTCATTCATTTATATCTCAGTGTTTTTTACATAAGTTATGTTTATAACCATCATACCTTGTAACTACTTTAAGGATAGTTAACCTAACAGAAGGGTAAGAAACTCTTGGGATGAGATGTGACTGTGTACAATTTGAGTTGCTAGGTTATACTATTGCTTATAGTTTATATGTATTTTATTTTATGGATTTTGGGATTATTTTGGGTATGGATTGGTTGTACATATATGATGCTAGGATAATTTGTTGTGATAGAATAAAATCAATTAGACACCCTGATAGTAGTGACCGAATTATATACTTGGTAGATAACTCGAGTGTGGATATTTGTATTTTGCTGGGAGCAATGGAAGTAGAAGATGAAGTGAATCGGGTTTTAGTTGCAAGGAAATTTGCAGATGTTTTTGAGCCAGTTATAGGACTACCACCGAAATGAGCTATTGAGTTTCAAATAGATCTTGTACCAAGACCTGAACTCATAAGTAGACTACATAGCAGAATGACACATAATCAGATGAAAGGGTTAAATGTACAGCTAGTGGACTTAGAATGATAGATTTTTAGTAGATCATGTAGTTTTCCTTGGGGGCGGCCGTGTATTCGTGAAGAAATCAAATGGGGTATTAAGATTGTGCATCGATTATTGCAAGTTGAATGAGAAGACGGTAAAAAATTGATATCATTTGCCGAGAATTGATGACTAATTTGATCAGTTGAGTGGAGCCGAAATATTTTCCCCATTGGATTTGGCAATAGGCTACCATCAACTAAGAGTGGCAAAGGACAGTTTTCCTTTGACAGCATTTCAAACGGGATATGGTTTGTATGAGTGGTTACTGATGCCATTTGGATTAACAAATGCGCTTGCTTTCTTCGTGGACTTGATGAAGCGGATTTTCCGAGAGCACTTAGATAGGTTTGTGTCGGTTTTCATTGATGAAATTCTGATATATTAAGTATAAAGAGATCATGAGATTCATCTTAGAATGGTGCTTGAGGTGTTGAGGCAACATCAACCGAAAGCGAAGTTTTTAAACTATCATTTCTTAAAAACAGAGCTGAAGTTTCTTGGTCATGTAGTTTTAGAGAATGGGTTGCCCATGGATCCGACTAAGATTGAAGTTGTTAACAGTTGGAAAATACCTAAGATAGTGACCGAGATAAGGAGTTTTCTTGGACTGACTGCTTATTACCGGAGATTCATTAAGGATTTGTCGCAAATAGCAACATCCTTGACTAAACTAACTAGGAAGGACGTAAAGTTTATTTGGTCTGATAATTGTAAGGATGCGTTCCTAGAGTTGAACCAATTGTGGACAGATCCCCCGTGTTAGTTATTCCAGATAGGAATGTGGATTTGGTGTTGTATGCGGATGCACGTGGACTAGGATTAGGAGTTTTATTGATGCAGAGGGGTGAAATGATTGCCTATGCTTCTTGACCACCCAGACCTCATAAAGTTGGATATCCGACTCATGGTTTGGAGTTTACAGTAGTGATTTTCGCATTGAAAATGTAGAGACACTACCTCTTAGGAGAATGATTCGAGTTTATATGGATGATAAATCTTTGAGGAATTTATTCTCTCAAGACGAGTTGAATATGCGACAATAGAGATGGCTATAGTTTTTTGCCGCTTATGATTTTTGTATTGAGTATACGCCAGGCAAAGCAAACAAAGTGCCAGATGCGCTTAGCAAGAAACAATAGAATGTGGTGTCAGCTATGTTGGTTTATTGGGAGGATTCAGAGGCGTTGACTATTTATAGCTTGCAGTTGAGATCGACTACTAGTTCTGGTAAAGATACTACTATGATTTCTTGCTATGAAGTTAGACCAGTTTTAATCGAAAGGATTGCTTCTTAGCAAAGAGATGATCCATTCCTAGCAAAAGGATTATAAGATTGAAAGGTGGAATCGAGATCGATGATCTAAAGGATTATAGTCTTGACCATAGAGGATGGTTAAGGAAGAAGGGACGTTTATGTTGTTCCAGATGCTGGTGACCTAAGAAAGGAGGTTATTAGTGCGTGTTCCCGATCGAAGTTTACGATTCATCTTGGGTGAACCAAGATGTATCAACATATGAAGAGAAGTTTCTTCTTAGAATGTATGAAAAGGGATGTACGCTTATGGGTGAAGCAATATGCTAATTGCTAGCAAGTGAAAGCCGAACATTAGAAGCAAGTGGATTACTTCAACCTTTAGATATACCAGTTTGGAAATGGGATTCAGTATCCATGGATTTTATTGACGGTTTGACGTGGTCAAATAGGATAGTTGAAAGTATATGGATCATAGTGGATGGATTGACCAAAAGTGCACATTTCATTCTCATTAAGTCAACCAAGACAGCACTTATATTGGATAAGTTGTTTATAATGAATATTATTAGACTACATGGGATTCCTAATAGTATAGTTAGTGATAGAGATTCCTTTTTCACTGATGAATTCTGGAAGAGTCTACATGTGATATTAGATACCAAGCATAAGATGAGTACCACTTATCACCCACAGATAGATAGGCAGACAGAGAGAGTTAATAAGGCACTTGAAGATTTATTGAGATCTTCTGTAGTATATTTTGGTTGGTCTTAGGAAAACCAATTGTGCATGTTTAAGTTTTCATATAATAATAGTTATCATACTAGTATAGGAATGGCGACCTTTGAAGCTTTGTATGGAAGGTCATGCAAATCACCAATGTGTTGGTTAGGGACCGGAGATAGATTGGTAAGAAATGCCACAAATAAGATTTAGTTAATCCAAGATAGGATGAGAGAAGCTCAGTCTAGGTAGAAAAGTTAAGCGGATAAAAGGTGTAAAAATATAGATTTCTCAATTGGGGATCATGTTTTCGTTAAGGTATCACCCATGAAGGGCGTTTTACGATTTGGAAAGTTAGGGAAACTTGCACCGAGGTATGTTGGAGCATTCCCTATTATAGAGAAGATTGAAAAATTTGCGTACCAAGTTGAGTTACCAAGTAGTTGGGCAGGTGTCCATAATGTGTTTCATGTTCCTTATCTTGGGAAGTATGTGCACGATCTAGAGACTACTATTGCTTCTACTAAAGTGGATGATCTAGTAGTAGAACTAGATCTAACTTTTGTGTGACAACCAGTTCAAGTTCTAATAAGAGATGAGAAGAGATAAAGAAACAATAAAGTCAAGTTAGTGAAAGTCCTGTTAAGCGACAACGAAAAAGGCTGTACTTTAAAGATAGAGAATAGGTTTAGGAATACTTATCCTAAGCTGTTAAGATGGCATGTTCTATATTTGTTATATATAGACTTAGTAGCTGGTTGGATATACTAGTATTATTTGCATGTTTGATGTGCATGTTTTGTAGTCCTTACTGAATTTTTAGGATGTAATTCTTTAAGGAAGAGAGCCTGTAATATCCCTAATTTTAATTTAACACTATTTAGGATATTTAATTAGATAGATTAAATATAATAATCTAAATGATTAAGTAAAATGGGACTTGAAAATTTATAGGGTCGAGCCATTACTAGTGTACTAAGTAAGATTATCTTAAATTTAATAAAAGAAAGAGTGCATGAGAGGGATAAACTAGGAAATAGACCTACCATTTACCTTAAACCCTCTCCACCTCATATCATTCATATTATCATTTACAAAACAATAGAAAAAGAAAATTTTGAGGCTGGCTATTAAAAAAGGAAGAAGAGGATCAACATTAGAAGAGATTCAAGAGCAAGCTTCGGAAAATTAAAGCAATACCAAATATCAGCTCCAATAAATAAATCTAAGGTGAATAATACATGAACCATCTCCAATTTTTGTTCTTGGATTCGGCTATGGATAATATCCAAATGGTTTTTAGTTATGGTTGTTTAATAATTATTTGGATAGAATAATAATTTATGAAATTGTTTAAGTGGGTTTTAAGGGTAAAACCTAAGTTTATAATCTTCGATAGCTTTGAGTTTATGGTATGTTGAGTAAAACATTATTTTGGAGATGATCTTTCAATTTCATAATTTTTCAAGTTAAATTGAATACTTTATGAATTTCGCAAGGAGGAAAGTGGGTAAATTTCAAGCTTAAATAACTAAAAATAATTAAATATGATTTTTGGCCAAGAAAATTTATATGGTAAAGAATATGGTATTTTTTGAATTTTTGGTATTTTTGGGGATTTTTCCAAGTGAATTCGAAGTACTATGAATTCATTATGCTAGATAAGCATATAAACCCATAATTAAATAAGGCTACTAATTAATTAAGTGATAAATGTTTTGGAGCTTGAAAATTTTATGCAGCGGTAAAACTGAAAAGACAATGCAAATTTTTATGGAAACCAATCATATTTTGACAAACAATTGGATTTAGTAAAAAGAAATTGCTTTTAGCAGTACGAAATCAGTTTTACAATCGTACAATCCCACGTCGCCTTTGATGTCGCCATGCCTAACACAATGTCACATATATGATTGTCGACAATGATGAGAAGAGAAGCACATGATAACTTCTTAGTTAGTTATGGAGTGTTTCCAACCTTATGGACGTCAATCAAGGTGGAAACCAAGTGAAGACGACAAGCATTCTCGTTATTCATTTATGTCCAAGCTGCACCTCTTCACCGATGTTTTAACTTCGTACTTATATCTAAAAGTTTTAAAGTAACACCAATGGCATTAAGGCCGCTACGCATTAGTGTCAACGACCCTATATATGAAGGTTTTATATGTTGTAAGGATTTGCAATGACACAGCGCGGCCGTGACTTTGCATCCCTTCCTTTTAACACCGAAGAGGCACTTTTTTATGTAGACTAAATTTGTTTTAAAGAGTCGAAGCGGCCTATGTTTGAGAGGGTTGATGACCCATTTGTTTTGACATTTAGCCATTTCTTTTGTAATATCCTAAGGTTTTGTTTTAAAAGGTGGATAGCCTATATTATATAAGGGTCGATAACTATATTTTTTACACAAAGTTTTTATTTAAAAAACCTTAAACTTGTCTTCGACCTTGGATTAGAGTCGACTTGTCTTAAATGTCGCATTTTTTATACTCTAAGCTTTAATCCCTCTTGACGATACTATTATTGACGTTGACATTGATCTATCTTAAACTAACTAATTGTGGCAAACCATATAACTTATGATTTTGACTTTTAAACCTTGGGGATACCAATATATATCTTAATGAATTCGTCATAGATCATTTGGGGAACAATGTATGTCACTTTGAAATGTTATAAATTTAAGTGAACATAACCTAATTAGGGACACCAATAAACATAGGTCGAACATGTGAGTAACATGAATTAAATTGTTAAATGATGGGTTCACAGTCATCCTAGGAAAACTATGGGATGTAAGATGGATAGTCCACATCATACTGGAGATGGATAGTCTCTACAAGGTAAATAAAGGGTTCATAGTTATCTTAGGAAAACTATGGGATGTGTGATGACACTCCACATTAATTTTTAAATGAATGGGATATGCATGATGGGTAGTCCATATAATTTAAATACCTAAACCATGAGTGATGGGTAGCGAAAATGGTAAGGGATGGGTAAACCAAGTAATAACATGTGAGATGGATAGTCCATATAATTTTGTTAATGAAATCGTGGGTGATGGGTAGTCCACATAGTAGGGGATGAGTAATCGAAAGAATTAATATATGTGAGATGAATAGTCCACATAAGCACAAGATGGATAGTCAATGAAATTTAGATGGGTACTCTAATAACTTGGAATGGGTAATTCAGTGTATATTGCATGTCCGCGTGTCAATATATTATTATGTTATAACCATTGTGGTTGCAGAAGGATGATATATGGTAGAGATATATTATGGTGAGGTTAAACCCTGTTCCGCATAGTGACGTGGTCTTACTAGATATCTAGTTGGTTTTAGATGGTAGGTTATTATTGATCTCAGACTGTTGTCTGACCCGAAGTTTTTGTTTTTTTCCTTAAACTCTCAAGTACTCATTCGATTAGGTCAGGAGTAAGTGTTTTCAGGTTTCCAGTTAGACAAATAAGCTTCCGAAGACATGTAGGGGGCAATCTCGCTATTTAGGAGTACCTATCTAATCCGCTATGTTTTTTTGTTTTGTTTGTCTGGAAGTAATGGCAAGTATATAATTGTTAATTGTTGGACTATGATCAACCAAGGGGGCATTTTCATATGTCGTTCTTAGAGTATTTTGCAATAAATATCTTCTTTAAATATGAAATCATGAATAGGGATATGTAATGAAAATGAAAAATAATATTTTAGAATGGAATAGTAAAGAAGTTATTTCCGAATTGTTTTTGAAAGTTTTTCATATTCATATGCTCTTGATTACTGATATGATTAACATAGCCACGTTTTATTATCATGAATTAACAACTATGGATGGATGCAGCATCCATAACGGTTAGTTTTGGGTCTCGGAATGGGGAATGTAACATTTTTGTTCAAGGAAATTGCTCGGTGGAAGGATGGTACTTTAGGTTGGGGCTTATGGTGATGAGTAGAAGATAAGTGCAAGAATTTGGCTAAGTGTTAGACTTGATGCCGAGAGCTTTGGTGAGCATGGAAACAAGAGATTTTGGACTTAGCATCAAGAGCTTAGAAGTTGGTACCAAGAGCTTTGAAGAGCATGGAAAGAAGAGCTTTGAAGTTGGTACCGAGAGCTTTGGGACAAGTAGTCAGGGTTCAAACACTTATAAGATGGAGCACTTGGCAAGAGGAAAAGAACTTAGCCAAAAATTGGCTAAGTCTAACTACCAGTACTGAGAGGATTGGATCAGTAACGAGAGGTCCATTTTAAGGGAGTCAGGGTGGAACTTCTAGAGGTAAAGCAGGGGCTCCACAGGTCGTGCTGAAGGTGTTTGTTTGTTCACTTGGGGTTTGATGGCGATATAGTAGCATAATGTTAGCTTTGAAGCATCGGTGATGGCAACTCGATGGTGATTGGAGTTAGATTTCGATGATGGTGGCTCGATGTTAAACGAAATCGTGAGAATATTCATCCACAAATGCCGGATTCTAGGAAGGGTGGCCCATGGATGGAACATGAGAAGGGTTCTATCGTGGAATAGAGGAGTTTGCAATGGTTCCTCGAGAATAATGGAAACTTGATGGAGCAAGGAAAGGGCTTGGATACGTATGCTAGGGGATCGTTGATACATGTAGTGTTTTCTGATGTGCTCGAAAGCAGAGGTATTATGGGTGCACTTATGGGTACTTGGAAAGGCTATCTCGGATCATTTAAAAGGATATGTATTCTTTGGACCAGAAGAAAGGGTCTAGTATCAACTTCAGGCAAAAGATGAGCACATGAAAACCGAGATTTCCATTTGTTCTTGGCATGGGAAATGCCATATAAGTTATCATATATCTAAAGCACATTGAGTGATAGTGAGGATTGCATGATGGATGTTATGGTTGCTTTGATTGTTTTCTTACATTTTTTATCACTCTTGGGATGTCACTGAAGATAGATATTAGGGAAAGGGATACTTGGACACTCGTCATTATACTTGACTTGCATTATGCCTTTGCTATATTAATAGAGTAGCATATTATGTTCATTACGTGCAGACTCTTTGGTTGCAGGGACAGGTAATATATGGTTCATATACCCTTTCTCCTCACCATTGACTTGTATAGTATTTTGAGGTTTATTTATCGCTCACACAGACTATTGCCCGACTTGAGGTTTTATAATTTGCTTCTTGTTATCTCGGGTCCTCTTAAATGAGTAGACTAGATAGTAAGTCTAGGAGCAACGCAGTAGCTGTGCAAAGGACAAGCTGGATGGAGTTATCTGATATTATATATATATATATATATATATATATATGAATTTCTATGCTTATTCCACTACGCAACGCTATGCATTCTTGATAGTGCTTGCTTATTGCAATTATTAAGAGATGGTTGTTTGAGTTTTTTTCCGTTTTCTATCAACTCTATTACTTGATGTATAACTTTGTGAACCTGTACTCTGATATTTGGATCACTTAGTTATTATAGTCTTTCCTACATTAAATTTATAATGTGCATTATATTTTATTCCATGCGCTGTGAGAAATACGACATGTTCCGTGCGATCATTTTTGTTTCTTTTAACCATTAACGATCATCTTACATCAACCGGGCATGTCAGCATTGCACTATATAGTTATATTAGATGTTGGTGGTATAGGACAGTCATTTTAAACTAACAAGAATGGCTCTTAGGGAAGTATTGTCAGTTCCGTGAGGTACATGGAGATAACAGTAACAAGTGCCCATATCCAAACGATATAATTGAGGGTTCAATTAGAAAGAAAAAGTCCCAAAAACATGTCAAAGAACTTAAGGATGGTGGACAGAAGGATAAAGGATCCTAATGGCAGATGGGCCAACGAAATTAGGTCAGGCTAATGGTGATGGACCTAGGCAGCATCAAAGAACAATTGTAATCAATGGTATCACTGGTGGACCTCGTCCAGTTGAGAAGATTTGTATTGATATGGAAAGATATGGGAGATCTTTAAAGCATGTTGTGTGGGAGAGTTGTTTTGTTATGGAAGACGAAGCCCAGACAAAACAACTAAAAATGACGATGATGATATTTTCTTTTGAAATTGAGATGTAGATAAGGTGCAAGCACTAAAGCTTGACCCCTTCGTGATTACGACCATGGTTGGGGCCGGCAACTTTGCATCAGTCCTTATTGATTATTGGTGCTCAACTAATATCCTGTTTAAGATAATGTTTGATTACATGAGGATGGGTGAGCAGGACCTGAAGCCATGTAAATCACATATCCAAGGATTTATTGAAGATTCTACGGAGCCTGAAGGTTGTGTTGATTAGTCGGTTAATCTGGGTGTAGCAGACCGAATGATGGTGCAGGTTCAGAATGAGAGGTTTTTCTAGATGGAGGAATGTCAGAAGGTATTCTAGGACCTACTTGACCACATGGAGATACCACCAATCTTTCTACACCTTTGAAAGGTGGGAACTTCTTTGTTTACTTGGCAGTGTCAGCTCATGCATTAAGTGTAGTCTTGGTAACTGAGAAATCCAAAATTCAAAGGACTGTATATTATATCAATAGGCGGTCCATAGGAGTAATTTAAAGTTAGAGAAGATAGCTTACCGCATTTTAATTTCTTAGAGGAAGTTGCAACCATATTAGAAATCTCATCTGATAGAAGTGTTGATTGATCAGACTTTGAGGAAAGTATTGTGCCAACTCGAGACCTCGGGAAGGTTATTGAAGTGAAAAATTAAACTGAGCCAGTATGATATAACCTGCCATCCTACGAGGGAAATACAAGAATTGGCAATAGCTAATTTCATTATTGAGTTCACCATCCAGAATGGTGAAGTGGAAGAAGTTGTTGTCCGACTTGCGCAATGGGTGTTATATATGAATGGATCGTCTAACGAACATAATTCTGGAGCAGGAGTGATCTTGGTAACCCCAAAGGAATGAATGATATGCTACACCTTGAAGGTAGAGTTCCATATAATGAATAACGAACCTAGATATGAAGCATTGATTACGAGACTCAAGATAGCTAAATAATTAGGAACCGAAACACTGTGTATATTCAGTGACTCTCAGTTGATGGTCTATTAGGTGAGACTTGTGCCTTACGTGATGAATGTTTTGGAACTGTTAAATGGTACTGAATATTACATGATAATGCATATTCCCATGGAAGATAATATGAAAGCTGGCTCATTGGCCAAATTTCCCATCTCTGACGATGCACAACTAGTCAAACTGGTTCTAGTAGATGTTTTATTAGCTTTAAGCATTGACTAGATGAATATCGATTGGATCTTGGAGGCTGAGGTGGAGAAGCAGTCATGGATCACTCCAATTAAAGAGTATTAATTGAGGGAACTCTCTTAAATGAAAGAAATGAGTGACGGAAATTTCAATGTTAAGTTCCATGATTTATCATTCAGGAAGTAGTTCTATACATTAGAGGATTCTTTATTCCTCTATTAAGATGTATCCCGAAAGAGGAAGCTAAGAAGATACTTTCCAATGTACATGAGGGAAGCTGTAGTGATAACACTAGTTGATAGACTTTTGCAAGGAAGATTATTTGCTATGGTTACTTTTTGCCAACAATCAACCAAGTTTTGGTTAATTACAATATAATGTGCAATTGATGCCAAAGATCTATAAAGATTCCTAGAGCGTCCTCCACAGAGCTTATGCAAATGGTTAGCCCATGATCGTTTGGAGTTTGAGGATTTGACATCATTGGTGTATTACTAATGGCGAAAGGTGGAGAAAATCACGCCATTATTGCAGTGGGCTATTTCGGAAGTGGGTAGAAGTGAAACTGCTAGCCATGCCCAATACGATGTAGGTGATAAATTTTTATTTGAGAACATTATATGCTAGTTAGGAGTTCCATGGAAGATTATCATCGACAATATAGCCCAATCTAAGAGCATTGAGTTCAAATATTTCTACAACAAGTATCGAATTGATAAGAAATTTGCAGAAGTAGAATACTCATAAGAGAATAGATAGGTGGAGGCATTAATAAGAAATTTGCAGCAGTAGAATACTCATAAGCGAATAGATATGTGGAGGCATAGATAAGCGAATTGATAAGAAATTTGCAGCGGTAGAATTGAGTTCATAAATTTTTTACCAAAAATTAGAGGTATAAAGTTCATACATTGTCCATCCGTTCAAATTTTAGACTTTAATAATTTATGTTGGCAGATTAAATTCTATCAAACGTTATCCTTTTCATAAAATCAAAAGTACTCGCTGGCCTGCTCTTGTCAAAAACCTCCTTTCCTCTGTTGTCGTTTTTCCTTTTGTATCCTCCTCCTTTTTCCCTACATCCTCCTATAGCCTATCCCGTGATGGCCCACTCTAACCCTAATAGTCGTCGTGCCTCCCCGCCCTAGGATCCACCTCATCCCATCTCGGATGTTCATCCAGGCTTTTCCCATATGTCTTCTTCTGTTCAAAACGCAGCTGCAGATGATGGTTTCTCCCCCGTTATCCTCGTAGAAGGAAACGTCGGGCTAAGTTTTTGCAACCGGATCAGTTATCCAATAATATATCCCAAGACTTACAGCAAAAGAACAAAAGACCATCCCCTTATCATAATATTCACTAAAATATTGCTAACCCTAATAGCAACACTGATCGCCCCAGTCAATATGTTAACAAACCTTCTACGAACAAGTGGAAAGTTACCACTTCCTTTAGCCGAGCATGGAATGAAGTCGATAAGGGTAACAATATTCATTTTTCCATCTCACTAAAATTCTATCATCCCCCTGAATATAACTCTATGCAATGTGCCAAAATGTCTGTTGAGGTTGTTACGGATGCTAGAAAATAATGGGATAATTCCATTGTGGTCTATGTGGTTGGTCCTAAGTCATATTACCCAAATTTCAAAGTCTATATTAGTAGAGAATGGAAGCCAGATGATGAATTTTCGATTTACTCTAAGGAAAATGGATTATATGTTATTAAATTGAAAAAAAACAAGATTGTGATAAAATTCTGGAAGGAGGTCCCTGCTATTATAATAAACATTTATGATGATGAAGAATGGTCTATCGGAATACAGCTCAATAAAGAACTCCTTCATACCTTCCCGATTTGGATTCGTTTCGCTAACCTTCCTCTAGATTATTGGAAAGAAGAGGGGATTAGTCATATTGCCTTAGTGTTTGATTCCCTTATCAGATTGGATAAATTCACCAAAAGTATCATAAAAATTGCCTATGCTAGAGTGTTAATTGAAGTTAATAACTCTTTCAAATTTCCAAATAAAATTCCAATTATAACTGAGAATGTTGAAGAAGTTACATATGAATGGAAACCAAGTAATTGCCGGAATTACTCAAGTTTTGGCCATGATGAAAATCATTGCCAATTTACTAAAGTTTGTTTGCCTAAAGAAAAGAATCAAAACCTATCGACATCTATTTCAGATATGAAAATTGATTCTAACATGATTGATATTAAGGAAAGTATCACAAAAGATTTGGATAATCAACTAAGTTCAAACAACATAGAACTGGAATCTAGTAACAACACCAATGCAAATGAGGACGGTATCAAGATTTCTAGAGAACATATTATTGATATATCCCAATATGTCCAGTCGAGTGTCTTAAAGTCAACCATTAATACAAATTTGGTTTAAAAGATAGGACTCTAGTAATGGATAATGCTTTATGGTCTTTAAATAATAATACATAAGAAACAAGTGGTATTGCAGTCAAGATGGCAGGAGTGCCTCAAGACCCATCCTCGATCCATGTACATGATGTTCAGAACTCTAAATCACCGATGAATTCCAAAACAAGGGCAACATGGAAAACAAAAATAGAGGAAACTCCATTCGAATTCAAGGCTGCTGCTAACTCTGATGTTATTGAGAGCCCTGCCTGGATTAACTTAGCTGATCGGCTAAAAGGCAAAAACAAAAAAAAAACAAAGAAAGCAAAGATATTGGGGACGGCTACTCCCCCTGAAGGCAGTAGCAACCCTGAAAATATTAATTAGATGTAGTTCCTCGTTTGGAACACAAGGGGAATAAATGCCCTTTCCGAGCAGTTAGAAATTTTACAGTGCTTGAGTAGTAACAGGTTTTCATATATCAGCATTCTTAAAAACAAACTTTCTTCAGATAATATTGATAGATTTATGACCAAAATTACAAACAACAGGAAATTCTCTCATAATATATCTAATGATCAAAAAAGTCGTATATTAATCATATGGGACTGTATGCATTGGTCGAATATCATTATTCACACCAACGACCAATACATTACATTCATTCTTCATAATGTAAGTGGCATTAGTGTCATGTGTACAATGGTGTATGCTTTTAATGAAGAGATGAAGCGTAAAGAGTTATGTAAATATATTTCAAAATAGTCCAAGTGTGTTAAACTACCATGGATTGTCGCGGGCGATTTCAATGCTATTTTATCTCCCAATGATAGAATGAATAATGACTGGTTTAACTCGATGAGTGAACAAGATTATATAGACTGCATATCTATCTCTAATCTGGTAGAGCGAACATTTTCAGGTATTTTTTTACATGGAGAGGAGGACCAACGTTTCAGTAAAATAGATCGGTTTTTTGTTAACAATCTATGGTTAGATAATTTCAGTCACTTTGGTATAAACTTTGGCAACCATTCTTTGAGTGATCATACCCTTATCATGATTAACCTTCTATTACAACATAATAAGATTGATCGATTACCTTTCAAATACAATAACTCTTGGCATCTCCAAATGGGATACCACTCTTCTACACATGATGCTTTGACGCAAGAGTACTCTGGTAATCCTCTTCACATGCTCCTATGCAATCTGAAATCCGTTAAGACTACATTGAAGAAATGGACATCTATTAAAAGCAACATTTATAATGTTGTTGGTAATAAAGGATGAGGCTAATGAGAATAATTGCAGTAGAAAATGAGCAAAGAAAGAAGATTAAATGGCTTACTAAAGGGGACAAACCAATATAAGTTTCTTTCATCAAAATAAATTTTCTCAAACCTAAACGAAGGAGTAATTACACTCTAAATGACAACGGGTCTTGGTCATCAACATCGGAAGAAATTGCGCATGTAGGTATTAATTAATTTTTTGATATTTTCTTGTCATTCCAAGCTATAAACCAATTTTCAGGCATAACATGTAAGAAAATCCTAATTGAAAATGCTATAAATATTTTGTGTAAACCATTTCAAATAGAGGAAATTAGGGAAGTTGTTTTCCAGATTAATGATAATAGCTCTCCTAGACCAGACGGTATTAGTTCCAAATTTTACGAAGTCCACTGGGATCAAATTAAATCAGATATTTAGATTGCAATGAATGGTTTTCTTTAATCCGGGAAAATTATTAGAGAAATCAAACATACTTCTATCTACCTTATCTCAAAAAACCATATGTGATTGATATGACAGATTTTAGACCGATTTCCCTATGCCATGTCTCATATAAAATCCTAACTAACATTTTGTGTAGTAGAATGAAAGGTTATATGAATGATCTTGTATCATACAATCAAAATGCTTTCATTCCTGGTAGATGTAATTCCGAGAACTCCCTGAATGATTAGAGGATTCAATAGGAAAATTTCTAACAATATATGCCGAAAATTTGATCTACAGAAAGCTTTTGACAAAGTCAGTAGGGAATTTATTCATCATATGTTGATTTGTGTAGGGTTCTGATTGTTATTTGCTGAACTCATATATGAATGCATTTCTACTCTGTTGTTTTCGGTTTTAATTGAAGGATCCCTCTAAGAATTATTAACAGCTCGAAAGGATTAAAACAAGGGGACCCTCTTTCGCCATACTTATTTTCTATTGTCATGGGATTCCTTTCTATAAACCTTGGCGTGGAATATCTGAAAGGTAAATTTATCCCCATTTTCAAAACTGAACCAGTGATCACACATTTATTATACGCAGACGAAATTCTTATTTTTTCAAAACCAATAATAAAGAATGATGAAAGCATTAAATTCATTCTATAAGAACCGAAATCTTTACCTGGTCTAAAATTCAATGCAAACAAATCCACACTATTTTTTAGTAAAGGTGCTACTAACAAACATCAAATTGCAGACTTTCTTAATTTTTGAAATCTGCCAATAATGTACTTGGGCATCCCTTTATCGAACAACATTCTAAAAGATAGGGATTTTGGTTGGTTAATTGAATAAATTAACAAAAAAATTAGTTAGTGGCATTGTAAATTTCTTAATATTAGTGGCAGAGGTGAACTTTTTAAAAATGTTGTTTTCCTTATGATACAATTTTGGCCATAAATCACACAGTTTCTTGTGAGAATCATTCAGCGAATCAATTCATTATGTGATCATTTCTTATTGATATCCAAAGCTCATGAAATGTGTTGGGATGATGTGTGTAAAACCAAAAGTGGGGGTGGTCTTGGAATCAAAAGAGTAGATGAAGTTGCCAAAGCAGTGGCAACAAAATTGTTATGGACATATACTCAAGGGGAGTCTATTTGGGCTAAATGGATGCATAACAAATAATGTAGCAATGTTAATTTTTGGACTGCTACTATAGATAATAGTGCTTCCCACATTCGAAAATCCAAGTTACAAGCTAGACAATGGTGTAAAAAACTTACCGATAGATAATTGGTTAATGGTGAAAAAACTAACATCTGGTTCGACCCATGGATTAATGGTGTTATCCCACTTTTTGGTCAAAGCTGGAACATCAACAAATTGGCAAGGAATGATGGATATCAGGATTGGAGATCGATTGGAAACAAGGTTGCAATCGATGTCGTTAAAATTTGGTCGAGCTCCGATCAGGACGGAATCGATGGGAGATGATGATCGAGGTTAAGGAAAGCTACATTTCAAATTTCAGTTCGATCGGAGTTTGTATGCTCGAGATATGGATGGATTAAGGTGCACAAGGACTGGTTCGTATCAATGCATTTTGCATCGATCAGCAGAGGGTGTTTCGTATCAAATTGGGTTCGTATGGATCGACAGTGGTTCGACTCGATGAAGTTCGAATCGATCAGGTTTTGGTTCGACTCGATGGCGTTCGTATCGATCAGGTGGGAAGGCCAGAAGGATTTCGACTCGACAGCGGTAGACCCAGATTGGTAAGCAAGCGTGCGGTGGTCTTTTCGTATCGATGCATTTCACATCGATCAGTTGTTGGCATTTCAAGTCGATACTGTTCGTATCCATCAAAGGATTGAGGTGATGTCCATTTCGAATCCATCAGGTTCGTATCCATCGGAATGGCATCGCTTCAGTATGTTCGTATCCATCAAGTTAATGCAGTTCGAATCCATCATTCGAATCCATCAGGTCTTGTATATTTCGACTCCATCAGGTCCGTATCGATCAGGTTCACGCATTCCCGGCAGTTCGTATCCATGGAGCAGCGTCTCATTCGTATCGATCAGCATGGACTCAACTCAATGGTTTTGCATCCATCAGGTAAAGCCTTGTTCAAATCCATCAGGTAAAGTCTTGTTCGTATCCATTAGGTAAGGTCTCGCTCATATCCATCCCAAGAATGAGATTCGTGTCCATTTTTATGACCAATTCGTATCGATCCCCCCATGACATTTCGTATCGATCAGCACATATGGAAGCGGTACGAAATGTATTCTTGGAGTCGATACGAAGGAGGACACGAATTAATGGGTGCGAACGTACGGTGTTATGAATATGAACAAGCATAAAATACGGATACGAACAAAGGAGATCCACCAATCCAGGAAAGAAGCGTTCAACTCGGCGCACAAAGTGGATCAACCCAGTCAACACGCCATTGAGATCGGATCTATCTAGGAAATTAGCACCACATCATCGCGCGCGCATGCTTCTGATCAATACGACAGGAATGGATACGAAATCATGGTTTTGAACTCGGCAACATATGAAATTGCAAATTCGCATCCATCGTATCTCCCAAACCACTGATCCAAATGCAACGAAATTTTCATAGCAACTTGCATACAAGCTAAAGAACAATCCTGCCAAGTTTCATCTCGATTGGATCATTTCTTGATGGATACGAAATTGCTTCGTATTGATCACAGATCGAGTCAAAACTTGGTGGGGTCGGTCGCGTGGGGCCCACTCACATGCAGAAGAAGTCTCCCAAAATTTTAGCTCGATCTCAGCCTCCTACGCCTATAAATAGCCCCCTGGAGCCTACAGAAAAAGGATCTTTTGGCCATTCAACGCCAGACTCTGCCGGATTCATTTCTACACTTCAATACAACTATTGTACTCGAAATTTTTCATTACTACCACTGTAATAATTTGTAACCACCAAGGATAATCAATAAAAGGATAAAACTTTAAAGTGGACGTAGGCCTGAGATAGCCGAACCACTATAAATCTTGTGTCTCTGTTCATTATTTCTGAATTGCTGTTTGTTATTTGCTGAGATCTGATATTTGTGCTTGAATATTGCTGATTTGTGTCCATACACTGGTGCTTTCATGGTATTTGGGGTTTGTGACCGATTTTGGTGCAAACACTTTGGTGCTTTCACTGAGAAGGACTGGCACCCGCTACATCGGATTGAAGTTTGAATTTGAAAAGAGTGAAGAGCTTAGATTTGAAAGACAATGACTCATCAAACAAGCAAGAGACAAAGAGCTGAGAGAAGCCAACAGGAAGAAAGTCAAGAAGCATCCTCCGGAGCTGGGGAAGGACAAGCTTCGATCTACATAACCAGGGATGAAATGGAGGCTATGGCCAATTCATTGCAGGAGAGATTGTTGAAAAGTCAGCAGGACATGATGCAAACCTTCTTTGAACAAATGACAGCTGTAGGAACATAGAACCTTGGACCAACTACGGCGGCTACAAGTACAGGACAAGGAGCTAGGGTCGCAGAACCCGATGGAGGACAGAATGCAGAACTAGATGGCAATCAACAAAGGCTTGGCGGCAGACCCATAGGATTTGATACTAGAAGGCCTATGGATGGAGCTCAGCAGGCTAGAGCGAGTGCTAACATCAGTGAACCACATGAGGAGTATGTACCGAAATTCCCTCGGGGACATGGGGCAACCCTTGACAGATAATGCTGGATTAGTGGAAGTCATTAGGAAAACTATACGTGCAGGTTTGACTAATAGAGATTTGGAAGGAGTGAACAGGAGTCCGTTTACCCAGGAAATCAGGATAGCTCAGAATCCATCCAAGTTCAAGCTACCTAGCATGGAAGTATACGATGGCAAGACTGACCCGACCGATCACTTGGTGAGATACACTAGACATATGGAAGTGCTGGGGGGCATCGGAGGAAGCGATGGCCCGATGTTTTCCTTTATACTTGATGGAGTTGGCTGCCATGTGGTTTAGGCAGCTGGAAGAAGGATCTATCAGAACCTGGAGGGAATTGGTGGATAGGTTTTTGGGGCAGTTTCGGGTTCATATCAAGAGACTAAAAAACGTAATGACATTAACGTCGGTAAAGCAAAGGACGGATGATCGCTTAGAGCTTTTCTAACTCGATTCAACGCGGCGGTTACTTCAGTGGATCGGCCGGATCCATCGATGGTTTTGATGGCAGAGGTTTCGAGAGTCAGAGAGGACTCGGATTTTAAGGTATCTTTAATACAAGACACACCGCTTGATCTTGGGGAATTCTTCCATGAAGCTGAAAGATTCCTTCGGCAAGAAGACGCTCATATGGATTTGAATTTAAAGAGGGTGAATGCGACTGAGTGCGGGGGACCATCCAATAGAGGCTCGGATAAGGATAGAGGAAAGAGGAAGCTGGATGACGACACAGGAAAAGCCAGAAAGCAATGGAAGGATCTAAAGTTTTCCACATACACAGGATTAAACGAGACACCGGAGCGGATATACATGGAAACCCGGAGTGGCCTCCCTTACCGAAGGCCGGCTAGGAGAGAGCCTTCTGAGCGGGAGAGGGCATCAGGGAGGCATTGCCTCTTTCATGATTTGGATGGGCACGACACCAACAGCTGGAGGCACTTAAAGGATATAATCGAGGGGCATGTAAGAAATGGACAGTTGCGACAATATGTCGGAACTCGGAATGCAGCGGTGGAGTAGGAGCAACCACTGCCTACCTCAAACCATGATGGTGGGAGGTCCAAGAATGATGGTCGATCGGTTATCAATTGACCAGGATAATATGAAATAAGTAACAAGCTACTAGCAAATGGAAAAGTCATTTACACATGTCTGGGGACGGAGATAGCCCCTAGGCATGCTCTGTATGATGATAAACCGCGATGCTATAGTTTTTGAAATTTGTCTTTTGCTTTCAGATTGGACACTGACTTTTTTGGTTTGGTTTTGGAGTTTGGATTGAAATCCTGGTTTTGTTTGCTTTCTGATTTGGATTTTCCTTTGGATGATTGTTTTCTGTTTTGGATGTTGGTTTGGATTTCTGATTTTCTGGTTTGACTTGGATTTCGGATTGGATTTTTATCTGGTATTTGGTAAATGGTCGTCGGGTATGGATTATACCTGGCAAGGGGTAAGTCTCTTCATCCGCATGTGGCTAGTTGGCTTATTCAGGTCGTTGAGTATGGACTATGCTCGACAAGGGTCCGTAGTGACCAGGATTCAGCCTAGGACTTAGGCCCCATATTATCAATTGTTATTTTCAGGTCACTGAGTATGGACTATGCTCGGCAAGGGTCCAGAGAGACCAGGATTCAGCTTAGGACTTAAGCCATGGCATTGTACAACGTCCAGGGACACTGGACCATGGTCGTCAGGTGTGGATTGCGCTTGGAAAGAACCCAAAGAGGTTAGCTTGACGTCCAGGAACACTGGACCATGGTCGCCAGGTGTGGATTGCGCTTGGCAAGAACCCAAAGAGGTTAGATTGACGTCCAAGGACACTGGACCACGGTCGTCAAGTGTGGGTTACGCTTGGCAAGAGCCCGGAGAGGTTATGGATTTGGACATCGACCAGGAGAGGTCCTGGATTCGGTTATTGGCTATTGGATAAAGATGGATTAGGACTCGATTGTCGAGTTTGGATGGATATGGAATTGGCTAAGGCTTTGGTTATTGGATTTGGAATAAGGCATTGACTCGGAGCAGTCAAGGATGATATACTCTGACGATATGGCTATGGACTTCGGATATCGGATTTAGAACTATTCAAAACACGCCTTCTTATCATAAGGCATGTTTTGGGGGGCAAAATGTTATCCCACTTTTTGGTCAAAGCTGGAATATCAACAAATTGGCAAGGAATGATGGATATCAGGATTGGAGATCGATTAGAAACATGGTTCCAATCGATGTCATTAAAATTTGGTCAAGATCCGATCAGGACAGAATCGATGGGAGATGATGATCGAGGTTAAGGAAAGCTACATTTCAAATTTCAGGTCGATCGGAGTTTGTATGCTCGAGGTATGGATGGATTAAGGTGCGCAAGGACTGGTTCATATCGATGCATTTCGCATCGATCAGCAGAGGGTGTTTTGTGTCGATTGGGTTCGTATCAATCGGAAGTGGTTCGACTCGATGAAGTTCGAATCGATTAGGTTTTGGTTCGACTCGATGGCGTTCGTATCGATCAGGTAGGAAGGCCAGAAGGATTTCGACTCGATAGCAGTAGACCCAGATTGGTAAGAAAGCGTGCGGTGGTATTTTCGTATCGATGCATTTCGCATCGATCGGTTGTTGGCATTTCAAGTTGATATTGTTCGCATCCATCAAAGGATTAAGGTGATGTCCATTTCGAATTCATCAGGTTCATATCCATCGGAATGGCATCGCCTCAGTATGTTCGTATCCATCAAGTTTAGTTCAGTTCGAATCCATCATTCGAATCCATCAGGTCTTGTAAAGTTCGACTCCGTTAGGTCCGTATCGATCAGGTTCACGCATGCCCGGCAGTTCGTATCCATGGAGCAGCGTCTCATTCGTATCGATCAGCATGGACCTAACTCAATAGTTTCGCATCCATCAGGTAAAGCCTTGTTCGTATACATCAGGTAAAGTCTTGTTCGTATCATTAGGTAATGTCTCGCTCGTATCCATCCCAAGAATGAGTTTCATGTCCATTTTTATGACTACTTCGTATCGATCCCCCCATGACATTTCGTATCGATCGGTGCATATGGAAGCGGTACGAAATGTATTCCTAGAGTCGATGCTAAGGAGGACACGAATTAATGGGTGCGAACGTACAGTGTTAAGAATATGAATAAGCATAAAATACGGATGCGAACAAATGAGATCCACGAATCCAGGAAAGAAGCGTTCAACTCGACGCGCAAAGTGGATCAACCCAGTCAACACGCCACAAAGATCGGATCGATCCAGGAAATTAGCGCCACGTCATTGCGCGCGTGCTTCTGATCGATACGACAGGAATGGATACGAAATCATGGTTTCGAACTTGGCAACATACGAAAATTGCAATTTCGTATCGATCGTATCTCCCAAACCACTGATCCAAATACAACGAAATTTTCACAGCAACTTGCATACAAGGTAAAGAACAATCCTGCCAAGTTTCATCTCGATTGGGTCATTTCATGATGGATATGAAATTGCTTCATATCGATCACAGATCGAGTCAAAACTTGGTGGGGTCGGTCGCGTGTGCCCACTCACGTGCCAGAAGAAGTCTCCTAAAATTTTAGCTCGATCTCAGCCTCCTACACCTATAAATAGTCCCCTGAAGCCTACAGAAAAAGGATCTTTTGGCCATTCAACGCCCAGACTCTGCCGGATTCATTTCTACACTTCAATACAACTATTATTCTCGAAAATTTTCATTTCTACTGCTGTAATCATCTGTAACCAGCAAGGATAATCAATAAAAGGATAAAAATTTGAAGTGGACGTAGTCTGAAGATAGCAGAACCGTTATAAATCTTGTGTCTCTGTTCATTATTTCTGAATTGTTGTTTGCTATTTGCTGAGATCTGATATTTATGCTTGAATATTGCTGATTTGTGTCCATACACTGGTGCTTTCACGGTATTTGGGGTTTGTGACCAATTTTGGTGCAAACAAATGGTTCCTCGTTGATTGACAGATTTGGATGGAATATAACGTCCACGTCTAGTGGGTGTAACAAGAGAGTTTCTATGCCAATTTCTGAGAACCAATGGAAAAATCATATACAATATGTTCCTTCACAAATGCATAAATCAATTCATAACTTAATTATTCACCCACAAAAGCAACAGGAGTTCTGGTATTGGATTCCAAACAACAATGAATTATTTACTATATATCGGCATGGAATTATACTAGATGCAAACACACTGCATTAAATTGAACAAGGATAATATGGGACAATGGATGTGCTCCAAAAATGTCTTTGTGCACTCTTATGGCTAAGCTAAACTAAACAAATTAAATACGAAAGAGCGAATCAGTAGATGGAATGCTAACATAGACCAAACATGCATGCTGTGTTTTAGTCAAATTGAAGATAGGGATCGCCTTTTTTTAACTGCATCTACTCTAGAAGTTTACTGGAGGATGCAATGAAAATTCTAAGGATTAACCTCGAATACAACTTTGATATCAATCAAATATTGGAAGATTTTAGCCAAAATCTGAAAAGTACTTCATTGTACAACCAGATTACAAACATTACTTTTCCTTCTATTATTTGGAATTTGGTGTGAAAGGAACAATAGCATTTTCACAAGCATTGAAATGCCAACTAAAATAAGACTCAATCTTTTAATTCAAGGTTGCTAGTTCTTAATTCAGCACAGATTAAAATCCCAAACTTTAAGTTAAGAAATTGAATTTATCTTAGCTGACTTTCACATAACCACAAACCCAAAAGCTACTCATCAATCTCCTTGAACTCCGCTCTGCTTCCTATTGCAAGATGGATGCCTTCAAAGCTCTAGAGTTCAGCTCTTCCGCCATTTTGTCTTTCGAGTAGATTGATATTTTCTTAGATCTAATTTTGGTAAAGCTGTTGGTTTCTCACTCCTGAAGGAGACAAAACATTGCTTTGTAACTAGAGTTGCATGCTTATTCTTTTGATTATGTTTCACCGAACTTATTCTTTGTTTGTCTTTCTTTTTTAATTTTTAGCTGAACTAAATTGCTCATGAGGATGGTTTTGAGTGTAATTCCCATTTGTTTACACCTATAACTTTTGACAATTTGGTTCAGGCTCAGCTTTGTTGTACTGTTAATTTATGGAAATTATATGTACTCTTTTTCCATGTAAGGCACCCATTTAGGTTTGGGGGATTGCAAGGTTTTAACGAGAAATATCATGAAAATATATGTGATATTTCGGTTATAAATACCTTTTTCCGGAAAAAACTTCTGTAAAACTTTAATGATTAGTTTAAATCCTGCTTGCTTCGTTTTGTGGTAAATCATCTTATTAAACTTCTATTATTTTCTTTCTGTTAGTATATGCTTGAATCTTTGATGACATAATCTGGTCTTATTACGTGAAAACATAAAGCAGCATTTTCGGTAATTGTTCTACACACTTATATTTTGTTGTGGAATTTAAATTTAAATAACCTTCTTTCGTCTTATATTTGAAGCAATGCAACAAAATTTATTCTTAACAAGAAAAAGAAAGAAAAACGTTTTTTCTATAGGCATAAAATTTTGACGTTGTACATGTTATTTTTCATGCCAATACAACCGTCCACTACGCTATGCTACGGTTTTTTTCTTTTGCTTTATAGATTGCAGGTGTATTTAAAAATAAAAAATTTCTCCTGCTTTTACATATTCCTTTTGTTTTTGTCCAAAAAAATACAACTACCATTGTTCTTTTGTTTTCGCTGAGTTGTTAAAAAAATCCAATTGTACCCCCATTATTATTGAATTTAACAAAACTCAATTGCAGGAACACAATAAATGAGACCAGCTAACTAGAGTGCTTGCATCTTCGGTCAATGAAAAAGATGAAAATATTTTCTTCCTGCCGAGAGACCTACTTTATGTCTACTACGCATAACTTTTACGCAAAACAAGGGCTGCTACCTGCCCACAAAACCTAATTTATGCAAAACAAACCTAGCAATTACTTTACATTCTGAACATAACTTTTTACTTACAATATAATTTATGTTCTGCCGATGAACATTATTGTTTAAATACTTTATTGTAAGGGTACTTTTGGCATAGGTCCTTATTAAGTTTCAGAATTCACGAAAAGTCCTTCCCTAAATTTCAGTGTAAATTAGGTCCCTGTTTTTTATTCACAATTATTGCAAAGCATGATCCAACTTTTCATAATAGTTGCTGACATTTCCGCAACTTTTCTGTACACTGTGAACATAGTGTATGAAAGTTGTTGAAATATCAGCACTTATTTGTAAAAGTTGTAGACATTTCAGCAACATTTATGTATACTGTAAACACAGTTTATGAAAGTTACTAAAATATCAGCACTTATTTATCATAGTTGCTGACATTTCAGCAATAATTATTCTTTGTTTCTAGAAAATAAGGACGGATTTACAATGAAACTTTGACAGGGAAAGTTGCTGAATTATCAGCACTTATTTATAAAAGTTGCTGACATTTCAGCAATAATTTTTCTTCGTTTCCAGAAAACATGGACCCGCTTTACAATGAAACTTTGATAGGGACCCGCTTTAAAATATGAAAGTATGATAGGGCTGCTTTCCTAATTTCCAATTATTATAATGCAACAGAATATGCGAATAATTATCCTACATCTACTTTAGCAACTACACCTTCATGATCTGAGGATATATCGAAATTATCATATGTATATATATATAAACTATACATATGAAAGGTTATTAATATAGACTAAATCCCTGGCCTATACACTAAATATGTTTGATTGCTTCATCTGTAAGCTTAGGAGAATATATATATATATATATATATCACTTTATTCTTAGGTATCAAACTACTGTGACAAAGGCATACATCTATGGATTGAGACTATCATCAGCTATAATAGCTATGATAGATATATTTATTAATATTTTAATTCAATAAACCCGGGTTTTTGTGAATGCTTATCATGTATATCGATAGTATCATATACTGATTGTTCTGTCTACGTTATAATAACATCTAAAAATAAATGTTAACACAATCAAATATATAACACGTTTTCTATGCTACATTAAAATTAGATTCTATGTATTGGATAGTATACTCTGTAGTGGAAATGTTATTTTATGACACGCCTTTAATCCTATTTTATAGGACCCATGTTTTTTATTTCTTTTGTATTTCATCATAGTTCATCTGCTGCTTTTTTTACTACTACCACCAAGTCCGCTTTGCCCTTTTAACTCTTTCGCATAGGTACGTGTCTGATAGCATTCAGTCCTATTACAACATTGACTCAATAAGAATTTTATACAAATTTAATAATAATATATGATATTGTAGAAATGTTTCTAATTCCTTTATGTAAATAGTATATTTTAATTGTTTATCAAAATATTATAATTTTTGAACTCCAAAAAATATATCTTTACTATACCCGTGTGTGAAGCATGGGTTCGCGCTTGTAATTCCTTGATCCAATAGATTATTCTCTAGATCAGCAACAATCAAGAGACAACCACCATTTTCTATTTAATTTTGCTTGATTAAATTTAGGAAAATTTTGAAGGTTTTCCACCATGAAAATTTGGCCTAGATATTTTTTGCAGAGAGAAAGGAAAATTGACAGAGAAAAATCTAAATAAAGGAAAAAATAAATCTGTAATGAAGATATGGTCTTTTTCTCTCCTTTAATAAAGATTGCCCCTTCATTTCAATTTCAAAAACTCCTCCACTTCTCTAGACATTGCTGGCCATGATGTTAGCAAATGGGTTTAACAAATTTCCAAAATCCAAACTAGTATCATCTCCATTTAAATCTAATTTAAATTTCCTATTGATATCATATACCAATGCGCATGTTTATTAAATTTATACACACATTATTAAATACCAATGGAAATCAATCAAATCAAATTTAACAATTAATATTTCAAAAATATTAATTAGTTTGATTTATTTAAATCCCATTTTAGTATTTACCTTATTTGAATCGAATTTAAACATTCTACTGGTATCGTATATCGATACACGCATTTATAACTTTTATATATGCACTTTATTAAATATTGATGGCATCCAATAAATTAAATAAAAATTCAAAATGAATATTTTTTAAATATTAATTAATTTAATTAATTTTCAACAATTAAAAGTCAATTGATTTGGAATATTCATCATTTTAATTGTGTGGCTCAAAGGTGTAAACTCGGTCTGTGGTTAATATTGAATAATTCAAATGTTAAAGTTCATACGTCTCCTTAGCTTGTGTTGTGACATTTTGTCTAAAATTTATCACTTACACATCCTTTCGCATAATCCAATTTTACTTATTATAAGCATTATGCATTGTTGATAATTATTTGCACCAATTATCTTTGTCAAAACTATATTACTTCGGGTTTATGGTATTTGATAGTGGTAAAAATTCCAATATCGTCCATATTCAACTTTATATTCCAAACACAAAGTCCTAAGTTCAATAATAACAATTATTATTAACCAAATGACTCTAGGCAGAGATTATGACTCTGTGTTGACTTTAGTTGACTGCGACACTAACCCCATATAACAGAGGAGACAAATCCTCTTTTCAATAGTGTTTCACTACCAATACTTCCACTCGACCCAATTATAGTCATTCAATGCAATATGTGTTATCATCTAACTATAACCAAAGTGGAACTTTCATATTGAAGATCAACTATATTCTCAACTCAAGAGAATGGTGTAAACTAGTCACTTTGATATTTTCTGTTTGACCTAGTTGTATTAACCAACAAATAACTACCAAGTGAGTCATTGCATAATAATCCAATAAACATCAGTACAAAACCCCTTCGTGGCCCCAACGGCCATGAGTAATACACTACCAAAAAGTTGGAGAGTGTTATGTGGCGACCTGCCTTTTGACCCTTGAAATATACATAAATGCATCCATGGTATTCACGTGCCGCAAATCCAAGTGCCAGAAAGACGGATTGATCAAGGGTAAGAAGAAAATGAAGACAAAACAAAATCTTACACGAATGGGATAACGTATATTATTTCATTATATAATCTTTACAGCAGAAATTTTATATACATACATCAAAGTCTATCCTAATCTCAACCTAGGACAGTTATAAATCTTTGTCTCTACTAGTGCTGAATATAAACGTTAACAAATGCAGTTGAAAAGAAAATGGATAACCATCTACGGAGGAAACTCTTGCTCCTGCTCTAAGCTCCGCCCAAATGTTCCAAGCTAGATGTGAACTACTTGACTACTCGAAAAAATAGGGCACTCAGAGTTTAAGGGAAAATAAAATAAACTTCGAGTCAGTCATGAGTCTGGTGTGAGAAAACTCAAAACAGGGATATTTTTGAAAACTAAGAGTATCTCATAAGACCACGCCGCATATAAGCACGGATGGATTTTTACCTTGTGAGAACCAAATCAATTGCAATGCAAAATCAAAGATATTATTTTTAATGACAATCTTTGAAAAATATTTCAAATAAATATATATAATCTTAGATAAAATTGTTACATTTATTGAATTCTAGCATAATAGTTTTACAACTAAAACTATAAAGGTTCGTATTGGAGAATGGATTCCATACAATGATAAGGTAAGGGACTATCTTCTGATAGTACATCTCTAAAGGGATGCACCTGAGGCTCCAACCTCTATCAACACAAAGCCGACCTAGCTCTACCATAGATAATACTGAGTACGCCATCATCCCGGTCGTTACCGACCTATCCATGGCTACAACATATACAACAAACCCAAAATACAGAGGGTAGTCTAGAAAGGTGATGATTATATCCTAATAGGAGCAACCCACTTAGCCATGTCGCATCTACCCTATTTTTGTCATTCGCGATGTACAAGGCTTAAGGTAACGTTTTACCTTTTATAAAAAAAATCCTATTTTATAAAATGAATTGGCAAACACTCGTCCATACAAGTTGTACATGCATAGGACAAACCGAAGGCACTTCTTCTGCTACATCTTGTTGGGAATCACTCCTAGGATTAGTAGCGATTATCCTTGCATTGAACATTTCAAATCAAAGGAACCACTACCACCATATATATAACAAGAAAATTACGCCAAAGGTTAGTGGCCTGCTGCCCTATATTATGAATATCTTCGCCTTCAGAATTATTGTCTTTAATATGTTTTCACTTTCGAAGTACATTGATTCGAAGTGGTTTTCACATAGGAATCACCCAAATCCGACCTCGGTTTCTTTTAACCAATTATCGATAAAAAAATGTCAAGTATATAGGTGATATTATTCTATTAATCAATATTTTTATTCAAGTAAAATATTGCCTTAGAAATATACATCTTTGAATCATATTCAGTTTCAATATATATAGGATAATTAAACCTCTTTTATCAAATCCTTTAGTTAATTAAAACCCTTTTTTAACTTTTGAAATACCAAAACATTTCCTCTTTAATTACTTAGGAAAAGTCTAATTCAAATCTTAAAGAAGATTTCACCTTACCAAAACATATTTTTGTAGAGTCTAAAATAATGTTATTTAAGACATCATTTATTGTAAACCTAAATCAAGTAGTATTGAATAAAAGGGATCCATAGATTTTAGACCGATTATACCCAATACTAATTTCCATAGTCAACCTATATTATTCGTCAAATAACGGTGAAATTACCATTTAAATTCATACGGATAATACGAGTTCCCTCCTTGGAATTTAATACGAAGTTTAACTAGAATGTTTTCTTTAATAACAAAATCCTATTTAAATCTTGTTTAACATTTGAAAAGCTCCAAATCTCTTTTTATGTTAGGAAGATGTGGTCCGAGTAAATCAAATTAACTAGCCCCTCCGTTGGGCCAGTCCGGATAGCTAGAGCGGAACCTAGACACTGGTTGTCCAAGCTCGGGTTTAGAAACTATCTTTGTGTCACCTATAAGGCAATCAAGTTTTTTGATCAACTCTAAACCCTTTTATGTGATCTTTTAGAGATGATTTTCATTCACTTAACACAATTCCAAATATTTTTAAAAACAATTTTCCTTTAACCATATATATAAAACTCCTTTAAAATAAATACAAAAATTTCAAATAATCTTAAAAATACTTAATTATTTATTTGAAAAGATTACTAAAAAGATTTGGAAAGAAAATCCTAAGTTTAAATCTTAATTTCAAAAATTACCAAAAACTGATGCAAAAAGTGACGCGAATAGTGTTTTTAAAGCATCTTTGTTTAAAATACTAATTACACTTCATATATGTTCATTTTTATAATCAAATCCCTTTTTGAACATTTTAACACATATGTAAAATTTATTTCATATTTTTAAAGATTTAAAAATATCAATTTTAAAGCATTTACCAATTTGGTTCCCAAACTGGCAAACCGCGATGTTTTTAAAAACTTGATTTGGACATAACTCAAACTCTATTCAATGAAATCTCGATTTTTCTTCTTTATTTAAAAACTATTGTTATAAGAGTTCGTAAAATTCTCATTTTGAATGATTTCGAGTTATTTTCACTTTACACATTGACTTTAACTTTATAGGGTGTAATCACGAACTACAGTTATTCGACGTGCCAATTTTTGGCTCAAATTTCATATAGTGTCAAAACTTTACCAAATAAGTCTTAATGTTTATAAAAAATTTATAAACCATTTTATTCATGTTTGAAGAGGTTTTATATCTCTGTAAAACTTTTATAATTCATATTGAAAATTGATTTCCTTTGTGTAAATTCGACGTGTATTTAACATGAATTATTTCCACATCAAGCAAGCATATAATCAACGAATCATCATCCAAACATATTGAACAACCATATAAGCAATCATTTTAGCATGTGATCAAGGGTATAACTTCTAAGTAGTCAATGCAAATTATTATCACTAATAGCAAGCAATATTTAAGTGATTAATAAGAAATACCAATAAATGATTATCAAGTGATTTAAAGTGATATTAACTCACTTTTACCAAACCAAACTTTATCCTCTTCCTACTAACATTCAAGCACATATCACCTCAATTCACATCGTCATTTCCTTATCTATCCCAAACTTTTCCGAAGCTTCTTGAAAATAAACCGGCGGCATTCTAGTAGTACTTCCTTCTCTTTTCTTTACTCCGAAGCTTCTAGATCTCCACCTTGACTCCATGTAGGTTAGGCCATGTTATTTGAGTGGTGGAGCTCGGCCTAGGTGTTCGAAAGAGGGAAGGTCGTGGTTACACGAGAAGATAGGGATATGTCTGGACTTGTTTTGGGGGTGGATCTTCATTTTTTGCATATGAAATTATTTTTGCATAACTTTCTTGCTATAACTTTTCTTAGAGAAGATAGGCTATTAGGAAGCCATTAGAGTAGCTTGGAAGAAGAAGAGGATGGGGTGAAGAAATGAGAGAATAGAGGGTGGTATTTATAGGAAATAATTTTAGAAAAATATCATGATATTTCTTTTTCCACGCATAACCATTGCATCATCCTCCTCCATCATCCCATAGTCGTGACTTCCCCTTCCCATGTGCCACCCCATGTTCTTATAATTGATGATGATTATTTTTTGATTTGGTTAAGTAAATATCAGATATTTTAACTTTTACCATGTTAAATAACTAATGTACATGGTAACTTCTTATATGCATATTTTTGTGTATATGTGTGTTATGACATATATGCCTGCGTATATACGTCATATGTAACAGCATATAGTGCAGTGTTTGATTATAACTTCCTTTTGTCAAACCATTGCAAATCCATGATCCAATTTCTGGTTGTATTTTTACTTCTTTATTAAAATATGTTTGTAAAAAAATATTGAAAATATATTCTACAAACGTATTATACTTTGTGGTTGTTTCTTTGTGATTGAGGATCCTCGGATATAGGTCGCAAACGACCGAGGGATGGCGTACCCGTGTAATAGTTGCCTAGTTACAGAGGTAATCCGGCCTTGTGTTGGCAGAGAGCTGGTTAAGTTCCTTAGCCTGACCATCTGTTCGAAAGGTTTTCTACACTATGCAATAATAATAATAATATCAAAGGATTTTGTGTATCAAGCATGTTTGACTATCATAAGGAGAAATCTCCTCCAATTCTGCGTTTGCATTGTGTGTGTGGCGTGAGGCCTTATGACAGTTTCATTTTCCCAAAGCATAACAGATTACTTTTCCTTTTCTTTATGGAAAATAACTGTTTTTTTAGATCTCACACCAGTCCCATAACTGACCTGGAGTTTATTTTTCCCTTTCTAAACTCTAGATGTCCATAATTTTCCACACGGGCAGTTTAGAGTTAGGTTATTCTGAAGCAAAGTCAATCAAGAAGTATGCTGTAGAGATCTGGAGTTCAAGCTGAATGGTGAGACATATCACTTATACTATGTAGTGTCCGTAGCGTTTGGGTTGGTACAAGTCAAAATTTCTAGGTAAGAAAGTTATTATAACTGCCAATTTTTGTGTTGTATTGTATATGCTCTGATGATGTATGTATAAACCGATAGAGTTCTTTGTTTTAAAGATTATTCATTTATCTACTATATATTGTTCCGCCGCGATATATGAGATTCTGTCATTGTTCTGTTCCTTCTTCTTTCTTCTTCTTCTTAAACCCTAACGGTTCGGTTTTTCGACATTCGACTGTGCAGTATTGGATGCAGTGGACGTATCGATGTCGACTTTCGAAAGTCGAAAAATTGAGCTGTTACATTGTGGTATCAGAGCATTTGATTAAGCGGCAACATTGGCTCTGGTGGGGATTACTTATTAGAGACAGAGCCAGTAGTACTCTAGAATGAATTTGAGTGTAATAATAGATATGAGCATGTATTTGTTAGTGAATATAAAATTGTTTATATTGTGTTTACAGAAAGAAAATCACCTGGCACGATCAAGATGACTTATCCGTTAATTGCTTATGGATTCTGGTCGTGCAGTTTGGCCAATTGTATCGATAGGGGTTTCTAAACTCTTAAATAAGATAAACCGACACAGTATTATTTTCAAATAAGGTAAGTGAATTAATTTTACCCTAACTATTTTTGTATATAAAAAGAATGATTCTCCATAAATTATTATAATATATGGTTGCTTGGTTGTTAAGGAAATGGTAATATTAAATATTATCATTATTGAATAAGAAATTGAAATCATAACTAAAGAGCTAAGAAATAAAATCCATATACAAGTGGGAATTGCAATTGTAAACGTGATTTATAATTTGCAATAGAATTCTAGAGCAAAATTTGGAAATGCTTTTGAAAAGATTTGAAATTTGGAAAGTTCGGAAATTAAATATCGTTTTAGTTTGGAAATGGTTTTTAAAAGTTTTGGAAAATGTTTTTGAATGGATAAAAGCACTAAAGTCATTTCTATCGTTGGAAAATAATTCCGATGATGATCGCGACATCATCGGTGTTCATTTTCGAGTTTCCAGAAGAGGAATTGCAGCCAAATTATTTTAAAAAGGAAGTTGTTTGGAAAAACTGGGTTTGGTTTTGGAAATTCAAAAGATAATTTGAATTGATTTCAAAAATGATTTTCAAAAGATGGAAAGACTCCGGAATTCTATATAAAATATAATTGAGTTTGACAACTTATAAATTTGAAGTGATAGAATATAAATTTAACTTGAAGAAAAGTTAAAATTAAAATGGTTTGATTTTGGAAATAATTGATTTCAAAGGTATTTTAAAATGTTGAGAAGTTGTTTAAAACTCTGGAAGATTTACTAAAAATGTTTATGAGTGGGTAACTTATATAATTTGAATTTTGATAGAATGAATTAAACTTAAAAGATTGAGTTAAATTAAAGCGAATATGAAAACAAAATAAGTTGGGAAAGTAAATTTATTAAATGAAATGAATATAAGTGAGAAAACTTATAGAAGTCTTATAGACTAAATGTTTGGAATAAAATTTATTAAGATGGAAAATAAACTGTGAATGAATAAATGAATTTACAATTGCAAGTAAATGAAAGTGAAATTAAATGTTGAAATTCATTTCGAATTTGTAAGCAAATAGAACTGGAATTGGAATTGAATTTGATTTGTGATCGACAAAGCGAAGTATTAAAATGAAATTAGTAAGTGAAACTAATTGAAGGAATGACAAATTTAATATGGTTTGAAATGAATTGAATTCAATATTTACAAATAAAAGGTAAATTAAATTCATATGGAATTTAAAGTCCAGTCTAAATATAAGTGGTTGTAAACCAAAATGGTGAATTGAAATTGAGTTGTGTTTGGGTACGAATAGAAGAATAAAATTGGAATTGAAACTAAATATTGAAAACCAATTTGAATTGTGTGAAATAAAATGAAGTTGTAAAATTAGTTCGAAGTGAACTAAGGGTAATAAAGGTGGAAAAAAATGTTTTGAGATAAAATGAATTGGAATTTGTAATAAATTAGGAAATGAAACTAATTTAAAGTAGTGAGATGAAACAGTTGTGGATGAATGATAGTTGATAAAATTCAATATTTAGAAGTAAAATTGAATCCAAATAGAACTGAAAGTGTAAATTGAATTCAAATGAAATTGAAAATGTAAGATTGAATGAAAATAAATATATAAATTCAATAGTGAAGTAAAGATGGTATAAGAAGTATTCAAACTTTTGTAATGGAATGCGCAAAATGATTTTTGAATGTAGAAACTGGATGTGGTTGTTGAATAGCATACAGGTGATATAAATAAAATGGAATTGGGATTTCGAGTTTGAAGATAATTGAATTGCTCGAAAAAGGTATGTATTTTAAATTTCAATATGAAATTTGATGACTTCCTTGTCCATCCGCTTGGCTTTTCATTCCTTTTTGAATTTGGGGGCTCGTGGTGCCATTTTGTAGTCGTATCGAGCTAGCGCGCAAAGGAGACGCTGGCGAAATTTTTTGAAAATTTAGGGTGTTAGAAAATTTTTTAAGGAAATTTTGAAAATTTAAAATTTGAATTTAAATTTAAATTGTTAAAGAAATTGAGATTGTTTGGAAACTATGGAAAATTTTAGAAAGTAAGTTGAGTTGATAATGGGTCTTTAATAAAGAGATCTGTGTTGACAAAAAGTTGATAAAACTATTTGGTTTGGAAAGACAGCGAATGGGTTAAGGATCATTCTTCTTAACTAGTAATTTCGAGATGAAATTCTTTTAAGGAGGAAGGATGTGACAACCCAAAATTTTCAACATTTAAAATTAAAATATTTAATTGATTTTAGATATTGGAAGTTGTTTTTAAACTTGAATTTCAATTTTAACTATAAATTTGGCAATTTAGTTATTGAATTTAATTTATTGAGATTGGGTAAAAAATTGAATTTCAATTTTAAGTTGATTAAAATATTTCAAAGGCTTGTAAAATTTATATTGACAATATTGAAGATAATAAAAGCTTCAGAATTGAATTTGAGACTGTTTTGTTCAGTATTGAAATTTATATCATTTAAATCGATATTTAAAAATAGCCTTCCGAAGCACAGTCTCGGAATTCAATGAAACCAGTTCCGTTGGATCCGTAATATTGTATTATTATCGGATTTCAATTTCCGTAGCATTCGAAGTTGTCGTATGGTCGTACGATAAGCAAACACACTGAAAATTTTATCCAAATTTAATTTAATAACTGGGTTCAAAATGTTATTTTCTCCATACGAATGAATTTGGACTCGAAACCTCTTCCATTGCGTTTGGAATAGGCGTATAACATTATAAACGCCCGACGGCACGTATCTATTGAGATCAAAATTTTGTGTTGCAGATATCGAGACGATTCACATTTGAATTTGAATTTGAATATATAATAATTAAATTATTGCCTAGACATTGAAACGTTGAGAAAATTTGATACATGTTTATTTTTCTCTGATAAATGTTTACATGCGTCTTTGAAAAAAAAAGAAACAAAAAATTGAAAAGGGAACGAAAAAGTTTTCTCTTTCGTTCGAAAATGAAACAAGAGCTTCACAAACAAAAAAAGATGGCCGATACTAATAAATTCCCTTCTCTTCACTTATTAAAAAACCGAAATTCCTCTCTCTCATTTAAATGACCGTGTTCTTTTACTATATCTCGAAATTGAACTCCTTGTTCGATCATGAACAAAGCCTTTTCCTCAGATAAAAAAATCGAAACCGAGAGCTATATAAAAAAAATTTGTACCAATGAAATCAAAATCAGGAATTCGATTCAAATATAAAAAAATCATCTCGAGATCGAAATCGCGTTCGATTCGACGACAAGGGCTCACACGCGATGGAGGCAATTTGCCATGGCGATCGAATCGCTTTCTAGGGGAGCTGGAGATGCTTGAGTGACGGTGTGAGCAGAAGGTAGCCGATAGTTCAAAGTGGTGAGGCTACGAAGGCAACTGTGATGGTCAGGTCAATGGCAACTCTGGTGATTGTGCGAGCATGGGCGAGGTGATGTCGCGATACTGGGTTCGAGGCCGTGCGATAAAAGCTTGAACGGTGGAAGTGGGTTGCACGATTGGGCTAGGTGGACCTAAATGTGCGTGGAATTGGGCATGGCGATTTCAACAAGCAATGAGGTATTTGTTGTTTGCTGAATTTAATTTAATTTAATAATTAGATAATCTCAATTTAATATAAAGCTGGAAATATATATATATACACACACGCTCTTTGACATTAAATTTGAATTCCTGCATTTTATACAGAAAATGGAAATTATTTTCATTTTAAATAGAATTTGGGAAAAAGGAAATTTTAAGACATTGAAAGTTTATATAAAGTTTGATTTTGAAGTTTATAAATTTTTATAGTTATAAATGCCATTTCAAGATGAAAAATAAATATGCATATTTTAGTTTAATGAAAAATATTTATTAAAGGGAAATTGATTATTCATTTTTTTCGAATAATAATAAATTGTAAATATATATGGATACAGTTTTGGAAAAAAAAATATATAAATATGGATTTTAAGTTACTTGAAAGTTTATATATAACCATATTTTTGGAAACCAGTAATTTATTTTTAAGTATGTATATATAATAAGATAAATATACATTTTAAATATATTAATTGTTTTTAATAATGTATTATAGTGATTGATTTTTTTTGTTTGGTTCAAATATTTTATTAAGAGAAAATGTGTTTAAAAATAAATTATTGGAGTAAATCCAATTTATTATCCAAAATAAATAACTAGTGATTAATTGTTTGACTAATTCAAAATATTAATCAACCGTATAAAATTGTTTATACAAGGTCAAAAACTGCAAAGAAATCAAGTAGGAGTGAAAGTGGATTGCATGCATGGGCAAAGGTGGGATCTTCTCACTCAATCAGATTTTTCTAATTTAATTTTAAATAGTTAAATTTAAAATGGTTGATTGTGTGCTTGGATGGTAAATAATTATCAGTATATTGAATTAGACCCTATGTGCCGCATCGCGGATGATATTATATTAAACCTATATACCGTGATATTCCACTTCGAAGTGGAATTGGTGTTAAATATGTATTTGGAGTGATTGATTTCCCACTGTATATAGCGGATGAGACCCCGTGCGCCGCATAATAGCGAGTGATATTATATAAAATCTCATATACTGCGATATTCCACCTCGAAGTGGAATTGATATTTAATTGTTGTGCTAATGTCTTTGGATGTTGGGAAACATGTTGGAGGGATCCCACTAGATTCCTCAAATATTTGAATGTTTTTCAATATTGTGAGTGAATTATTTATAATTTGTGTGTGATAATACTTGTGATTGAAACTGCAGAAGGATATGGTTTAGCCGAATATATTTTTAGTATCGTAGGATACCAGAAATAAATAAAATTGGATTTTTGAAATTTTAGTAGAAAATTTTATAGTAAATAATATTTAGAAAATTGAATAAATCTAAAAGAAGGAATTTGTTTGAAAAGATAGTAAATTTGGTGTTTGAAATAAATTTGAGAATCAATTTGAAATTTGATTTGATGTTTTGAAAATAAATCGGAAAATCAATTTGATATTGATTTGGTAAAAATAATAAATATTTGGAAAATCGATCTAACATCGATATGGTGTTTAAAAATAAATTTTGGGAAATCAATTCTGAAAATCGATTTGGTGTTTGAAGTAAATGTTTGGAAAAATCGGTTTGGAATTCGATTTGGTATTTGAAATTGAATATTTGGAAAATGATTTGAAAATCGTATATTAGTTGATATTTGGTAATTCAAATTCACAATGGGAATTTAATAAAAGAAAGGGAAATTGAATTTACGGATTTGGAACGTAAATTTAAAATAAATCCCGAAAGATTTATAAATTGATTTGAATAAACCATTTTAGAATGGAAGGTGTACTTTCCCTGAAAAGCCGAGTATTCTTTTAAAACATCTTTTGAAATAAAATTAAAAGTTCTAGAAATTGATTTGAAAAAAAAAATATTGTTGAAGCAAATATTTTTGGAAATTGTTTTAAATCTTTAAAGTAAAGATTTATTTAATAAATTATAGAAGGGATTATTTTAAAGATTAAATTGATATTTGATTTAGGAAATAGTTATTTAAATATTTATACTCAATCTACTAATTTTATTTTAGATTTAGTTTAGACTTGAAGTATTATATGAGGTATTGGTATAATGTTTTCATATCTAATATTCAAATAAGTATTTAGAAATAGTTTTATTTTAAATATTTTCAAATATACATGCTTGGATAAGTAAATTAATTTGTTTTAAAGTATTTGGACTCGGTAGGTTTTCAGTGGAAATGAATAAATATTTTGGGAATATATTCTGCGTAAGGAAAAATAATTTGAAATTTTTTTTCAAAGGATTGAAATGTGAAAAGTGATTTGAAATTTGTTTTCAAAAGATTTGAAAGGTAAAAAGTGATTTGAAATTTGTTTTCAAATAGTTGAAGTGTAAAAATTATATCTTGCGAAGATATTTTGAAAATAATAATTTGGGGAAAATTATTTGAAATCCGGTAATTGTTGTGAATGTTGATTGATAGTTAAATAACCGATATCAATATTGGCCTTTATGTGGCACTTGAATTTCGATGCGACCGGGGGTCGAATTCCAAATGGATATTCGAAAACCACATCGAACCTTTGTGATTGTGATCGATCTTTTATTTAAAGGATCAAAGTGGAAATTTGTTGTGATTGTTTGAAATCGGTTGAATGCTTATTTATAAAAAATAAGCGCTCATTATTCGGATTAGCCAAGAGAGGACTTTGTTTCATAAAAACTCATTCCAAATAATGATACGACGAAGTGGGATTGCATTTGAAGATGGTGTTGAAGACCGGGTGTTTTCGAAAGCGAAAGGATTACATGTCGAATGTCTCTACATCGGGTTGCTCCGTTATAGAGAATGTATCACCCTTTGTGATGGGAATTCCGGACGTGATTTGTGACTATCCAGGTTTGCAAGAGCTTCTTTGAAGTGCCTTCGGTTCCGTTCAATCCTGGAACGGACATATATGGATGTGTGTCTGACGTTACACTTTGAGATGTAAAGCTGGTTTCTATCAAATACATTTCTGTTGGTGGCGGAGAATTTATTCTCTTAGCTTAACACCCTTCTCTGAGACGTACGAGCTCAGAGGTTGTGTAGTTGATGGTTACTAGTGATATATTTCCAAATTGGTAATGTGGCATATGAAGTGTTGCTAATCATTTGTTGATCAAAGCATGACTTTGTGAAAAGTGTAGCTTTGCGGACGAGACTTCGTCGGACCTCATACCCTGGAAATGGTCGAAACAGGAAAGATGCGACAAGGTTATGAGGGTCGCGCCTTTTAGGGTATGTCATTTCCTTCTGGAAAATGATGGTATCATGGAATGGAGCTTAGATATTTAACCTGTGTGGTTGCTGCAAATGTATTATACTTTGTGGTTGTTGCTTTGTGGTTGAGGATCCTCGGATAAAGGTCGCAAACGACCGGGGGTGGCATACTCGTGTAATAGTTACCTAGTTACAGAGGTAACCCGGCCTTGTATTGGTAGAGAGCTTGTTAAGTTCTCGGGACTTCTCTCGAGAGGTGTGCCCATGTGGCTGTAGGAAGTTCGTTAGCCTGATCATTTGTTGGAAATCCAATCTCCAATACGCGCCTTATACGGTTTTAGTTGTATAACCTGCCATTTACTTATGGTGGTCACCACTGTTTAGATGGTAGCTATAGTAGGCATAGTTCGAAATGTCTATGCTCGCTAAGTTTAATATTATACTTTCGAAAGGTTTTCTGCACTATGCACTAATAATAATAATATCAAAGGATTATGCGTATCAAGCTTGTTTGACCATCATATGGAGAAATCTCCTCCAATTCTGCGTTTGCATTGTGTGTGTGGCGGGAGGCCTTATGGTAGTGTCATTTTCCAAATGCATAGCGGATTTCTTTTCCTTTTCTTTGTGAAAATAACTGTTTTTTTAGATATCACACCAGTCCCATGACTGACCTGGAGTTTATTGTTCCCTTTCTAAACTCTGGGTGCCCATAGTTTTCCATACGGACAGCCTAGAGTCAGGTTATCATTATTCTGGAGCGAAGTCAACCAAGAAGTATGCTATGGAGATATGGAGTTCAAGCTGAATGGCGAGACGTATCACTTATACTATGCAATGTCCGTTGCGTTTGGGTTGGTGCAAGTCAAAATTTCTATGTAAGCAAGTTATTATAACTGCCAGCTTTTGTGTTGTATTGTGTATACTCTGATGATGTATGCATAAACCGATATAGTTCTTTATTTTAAAAATTATTCATTTATCTATCATATATTGTTCTGCTGCGATATGTGAGATTCTATCATTGTTATGTTTCTCTTTCTATCTTCTTCTTCTTAAACCCTATCGGTTTGGTTTTCCAGCATTTGACTGTGCGGCATTGGATACAGTGAACGTATCGATGTCGACTTTCGGAAGTCGAAAAATTGAGTTGTTACATTAGTCATATAATGTTCTTTACTATAGAGCTAAAGTCACTTAGTATACTCACAATACAAAACTGTAATTTTGTAATCATCGAATCCCAAACATACTTTTCCAAACAATAAAAGCACATACGCACTCACACACGTATATCTTTATGTATGTATGGAAAAAATATTGATATCAAAAATTATTGTAATTAAAATATATTGTTAATTAATAATAATAAATTAGTTCAATATGTATACATTTTACATGCATACATACATATATATTACAAATATCAAGTATGGATTTTTATATTCGAAGATATAACAGGTCAAAACTATTGTATATTTATTTTTATTTATTTTAATTATTTTATTTTAACATATAAATGTTTAAATATACACTAAAACATACACACATACATAAATGTGTGTGTTTATTAATGAAAAGTTATTTTCGTAAATTAATCCAAATGTTTTTATACCAAAACTAATGCCAAAAATACTATTTAATTATTTAGACATATGTTACTTTAATGTATAAATCTAATTACATATTTGAATATATATATATATATATATATATATATATATATATATATATATATTTGTGTGTTGTATACAAATTTTAATTTATTTTTGAAAATTATATCTAACTATATTTCTATTAAAGAATAATTTTATTCACTTACATTAATATACTATGTTAATAAATATATAATTATAAATTCAATTATATATACACAACAATTTGAAATTTAGATTTAAATACTTTGTTGCCAAAATATTTTATTTATTTATTCGAATAGTTTAGCTTTAATATACATGCATACATATATACTTATACACTAATTGATATATGAATTAATTTCTGAAGTAATTATAGTTTTGCAAAAAAGTTTATTTTTGTTTTATAGCCAAACTATAATTATAAGTAATTTTATGATATAACTCAATTAAGTTAAATAAAGATATACCTGGACAATCTCACGGGCTGTGGAGTTAATGCCCGTTATTACCCCGCTATAACCCTATTATATCTCATAGCGGATTTCTACAGCTACGATTCTTCCATATAGCCCCAAACATAGCCTTTTCGCTTTAAGCCCTGCTATATCCCGCTATTCCCGCTATATTCCGCTATTTCTGCTATATCTTCTTCAAAAGAAATGAATTGATAAATGACATTTTATATATTATAAAAATTACGTTATTTATTTTTTTACTGAATTTTTAATATACTTTTAGAAATGAAAATACTTTAATTTTCTGCTAAATTCAATTATGTTATATAACAGTTTTACGTTTATTTACAGTATATTTACATATGTTTTTATATAAAATTATTTATGTATTAATTATAATTCAATTGAATGTTAATTTTTCATTTAATTACCATTTATATATTTGTATAAACATTAAGTGTTAGTTTTATATGTTATTTTAGAGTCATTCACTATATCCCGCTATATCCTCGTTGTATCCCCGCTATGACTTTTTGCACCTCCGCCATATTGAATTTGCCGAGCGATTTAACTACACGGCTCGTAGGTCAATTGAATGTGCAGGGTGTGTTTTCCCTTAAAAGTGCTTTCTACCTCTTTAAGTATAGGTTTTAAACTAACCTAAATTTTCTACTAGCGGAGGCTTTCATTGAATTAGGTAAAGTAATGAATGGGAAGATTTATATTTTAATAGATAAAAATTAGGAGGTATTGCTTATCATTAATTCCTTAATACATGCAACGAATACAAGACTAAGTTCAGTGAACTTATATCTGATTTTAATCGTGTATTTTCTTCCTGCACCGTACAATAATTGGTCGGCCCTTATAAATATTGAGTATACATATTTTTCATTTTAATTTATTTAATAATTATCATTTTGGTCCATTTAAATAATCAATTGCATTTTTATGATTTATATATTCATAAATGTTTTGAAGGTCCTTTAACAATAATAAATTTCATCAAATAATAAGTTTGTATTAGTTTTCTCAATAATAGTGTATAACATTCATACATTATTTTATTTAGTGAATTTTGATGAAAGCTAATAGTGATGATTTTATGACCCCAAGTATGAATCTAACCCTTAGTGATGTTCAAAAAATTTAAACATTAAATCATGTTCGAACTTTTGTAAATCACAACATTGGACATGAGTTCATTTGCATATAGATTATCTGTGTAAAATCCTATTTCTAATCATTTAAGTTATACATGATGTTTAAATCTTCGTCGTTACTATATTACTTAAGTACTAGAACTTGATCAGTAGTAAAAAAACTCGAATAACATACATAACTGATTGTGTAACGCGCTTTGCAATCAAACAGGTTTCAACTATAATTAAAAGGCCAAATGAAGACGAGTTAATTCACGAACTGGAAACATGCTTAGAAAGCTAGAAGATGAATCTTAGGAAGTTGAAAACTTGACATCATGCTAAGTAAAGCACTCGGTACTGAGAGATTTTTCTTCTTACCTACTCTTTCCACAACTCAGATTACTGGTCACGCTACTTCAACCTATCGTCGACAAGTGCTTTTCTCGAAGAATAGACAAGCAACCTTGAAGATTGATGAGAAAAAAGTAAAGAAAGCAAGATAATGCAAGTATTATATGGAGAATCATCAGAATCAACTCAAAATCTATGGAAAAAGCTTGGAAAGCATTGAATTGAAGATCGGAGAGAAAGGCAATTAAAAGTTGAGTGTTTTCTGTTGAACCTTAATTATTGGATTTTAATGACAACAACTATGCAATTATGCCAAAAAATCTCTAAGCTAATTTGCAGGTACATGAGCATCGAAAAGAGACAAATAAATACGTTCAAAATGAAGATACACGGTACAAAAAAGGATGAAAGTATGTAAATGGAGATACAAGAAGAGATATGCACGATAGAGACAAGACGAAGGTGATAAAAAAAGTATTATTAGTCATAGAGTGTCATGTCTAGAGTTTAGAAATGTTAAAATCTTCTCAAAATGATATACACATATACATTCATATTTTAAATGAAAAATCAAGTTTTCAAAAATTGCATGGAGTGGGACTCAAACCCGGGTCACTAATTTAGAAGGCAAGTGCTCTAACCTTTTGAGCTATGGTAATATTTTGTTACAAGATAAATTCCGACGTCTGAATAATGTCATTCAGACGTCTGAATACTGAAACAACATTATTGTTCCACAATATTCAGATGTTTGAATGAAATTATTCAAACGGCTGAATTAGGCCAAAAACAGCCTATATCTTTGCTGTTTGCGTTTCAACTTAATTCAGAAGTCTGAATCACTTTATTTATAGTTCTGAATATTTCTCAACGACTTTTTCATGAATAGTCACTTATCTTCATCGAAGAGAAACGTTTTCAAAATCAACGGTTGCACTTGTTCTTTTCAGTACAACTTTTCATATATGGTTGCAACTCTTTATGCACTATAAATAGATTACGGATTTCAACAAACAATTAATCGAAACCGAATTTACTTTTAGCATTCTTGAATTCCCATCTATTCTCAAGCTTTCAAATTACACTCAAATTGCCTACAAACTTTGATCATTAATCACTTTATCTTCCACAATTCTTAAAGCACATCACACTACGTATCATAAAGGAGAAGATTATAGAAAGATTATACTTAATTGACTTATCAGTGTTATTTAAGAACACATTACAGTCAGATACATTTGTTATTTGTGAAGAATTCCTGTTCAGTTGCTCAGGAAGTTAAAGTTCTATTCGGTTGCTTAGGCGGGTGAAGTCCTGCTCGGTTGCTGAAGCAGTGTAAATCTGTTCCTCGGGTTAAGTGAGGGTTGTTGTAGTTGAAATTTCAGAAGGAGTCTGGGACTGGACGTAGAACGGGAAGTTCGAACCGGTATAAAAACTCCTGAAGTGCTTTTTTTATTTTACTTATTCACATTGCTATAGTAACTTAGTTTATTTCCACACTAGTATAATATAATTCCATATAGCATGATCAGCACTGTCTTTTCAATAAGTATCAAAGCATAGTCATTTTCAATTGGTATAGGGCAAAGTCATTTTCAATTGGTATCATAGCATAGCTTTTTTCATTCGGTATCAGAGCTTGGAATTCCATCGATCGTCACAATATCATAGAATAATGGCCAGAAAACGATCCAGTCGAAATATAACAAGCAAAATCCTGTCAAAGCTACCAGTGAGGACTACAAAAAGGTACTTTCTGATTTACAAATTTCAGTAAAAGATAATGATGAATTAGTTAGTATTAGCGATAAGATTTCAAAGCTTAATTTTATTATTTTGGAAAAGATGAAATCTGTAGAACGTGAAAATAAGAAATTGAAAAATGAGAAGTTAGATTTAGAAAATCAACTTGGTGTTTTGAAGAATAATTTAAGATTCTCTAGATGAACAAAACAACATATTTGAAAAAGAGAGAAATTTTCAAAAGAAAATTTTGATTTGAAAAAACAAAGTGATTTATTACAATCCTCTTTAGATAATTCAGAATCTCAAAATTTTCTTCTCAAAAATTGGAATTGTACATTAAAAAAGGAGAATTCTGAATTAAATAAGAAAATTGGTATTTTGAAAAACAGTAATATTTCTATTGAAAATAATAATTGTGACTTTAAAGCTAGTTTTTATAAATTTAACACTGAAGTCACAAAATACAATAAAGGTCAAAACGATTTAAACATGATATTATCTATTTCTACACCTTTACAGATACTAGTGGTTTAGGATATAATAAAACTAATCATAGATATAGCACTAGATATGCTTTCATGTATAGTAAAAATGTTAGTGCTAGTACTAAATTTCAAGTAAACTCTAATTCCAATTTTTATAGAAATTCAAATACTACTATGACCAATAATGTTTATAATTCTAGAAGTACAAAATCATTGACTACAAATATGGATAAAAATTATCTAAGTATTTGGGTTCTGTTAATTGGAAAAACAAGAGAAAAATACATTAATGAATATCTTGATATGGTAGTTAATAATGAAAATTATATTTATAAAGATTCAACCACACCCAAATGGGTATGGTTTCCCAAGATCTAACCCCCCCCCCCCCACCCCGGACCCTAACATAGCAAGTGGGTACCAAAATGATTATTATTTGTTGTAGGTACTCGGAGAAATTAAAGAAAAATGATAGATTTTGGAATTTTAAAGAATGTTCCATACGTTTAATAGAATTACATGCTTACAATGAAATATGGACTTTAGTAAATGTGGTAAAATCTATTTTATTTTCCCTTCATAATTGATATTGAGTTTATCTCACTATTCACAAGATATTTTATAAAATTTATTATATTCCCTCATTCTTTTTTATAATGACAAAGGGCGAGAAATTCATATGCGTATTAATAGAGGGAGATATTATACTTAGGGGGAGATGTTATACTAAGAGGGAGCTTTAAACATATTGATATTATATATATATAGAATGAATATTTTTAAAAAAAATTGTATAGTTGTCATCATCAAAAAGGGGGAGAATGTTGAACCTCAATTATTGGATTTTAACGACAACAACTATACAATTATTCCAAAGAATCTCTAAGCTAATTTGTAGGTACATAAGCATCAAAAAGATACCAATAAATACGTTCAAAATGAAGGTACACAGTACAAAAAGGATGAACGTATGTATATGGAGATACAAGAAGAGATATGCATGATAGAGACAAGATGAAGGTGACAAACAAAGTATTATTAGTCATAGATTGTTGTGTCTAGAGCTTAGAAATTTTAAAATCTTCTCAAAATGACATACACACATATACATTCATATTTTAAATGATAAATCAAGTTTTCAAAAATTGCATGGAGCGGGACTCGAACCCATGCCACTAGTTCAGAAGGCAAGTGCTCTAATCATTTGAGCTATGGTAATTTTTTATTATAAGATAAATTCAGACGTCTTAATAATATCATTCAGATGTCTAAATGCTGAAACAAAATTATTGTTCCACAATATTCAGACGTCTGAATGAAATTATTCAAACGGCTGAATTAGGCCAAAAACAGACTATATCTTTGCTGTTAGCGTTTCAAATTAATTCAGAAGTCTGAATGATTTTATTTAGACTTCTGAGTATTTCCCAACAGCTTTTTCATGAATAGACACTTCTCTTAATTTGAAGAGAAGTGTCTATTTCGAATTAATTCAAAATCAACGGTTGCACTTGTTTTTGGCTGAATTAGGCCAAAAACAGCCTATATCTTTGCTGTTTGCGTTTCAACTTAATTCAGAAGTCTGAATCACTTTATTTATAATTCTGAATATTTCTCAACGGCTTTTTCATGAATAGTCACTTATCTTCATCGAAGAGAAACGTTTTCAAAATCAACGGTTGCACTTGTTCTTTTCAAGTATATGGTTGCAACTCTTTATACACTATAAATAGATTACAGAATTCAATAAACAATTAACCGAAACCGAATTTACTTTTAGCATTCTTGAATTCTCATCTGTTCTCAAGCTTTCAAATTGCACTCAAATTGCTTACATACTTTGATTGTTAATCACTTTATCTTCCACAATTCTCAAAGCACATCACACTATATAAAGGTGAAGATTATAGGAAGATTGTACTTAATTGATTTATCAGTGTTATTTAAGAACGCACCATAGTTAAACACATTTGTTATTTGTAATGAAGTCCTGTTCGATTGCTCAGGCAGTTGAAGTCCTATTCGGTTGCTTAGGCAGGTGAAGACCTGTTCGGTTGCTCAGGCAGCGTAAACATGTTCCTCCGGGTTAAGTGAGGGTTGTTGTAATTGAAATTCCATAAGGAGTCTGGGACTGGATGTAGAACGAGAAGTTCGAATCAGTATAAAAATTCCTGGTGTGCTTGTTTTATTTTACTTATTCACATTGCTATAGTAACTTAGTTTATTTCCGCACTAGTATAATATAATTCCATATAGCACGATCAGCAGTGTCTTTTCAATTGGTATCAGAGCGTAGTCAATTTCAATTGGTATCAGAGCATAGTCATTTCAATTGGTATCAGAGTATAGCTTTTTTCATTTGCAACTAAGTACACCTATCGGCACCAAGAATAACCACTCAGTATCGAGAGGTTTTTATGGCCAATTGGGCTAATGTGCTCAATGGTGACTTCTTGGACTAGTCTTCAGACTACAATGCAAGCGAACTCATGAACTGATGCAATTGTTTCTCTACAAAGACCAGCCCAACTGCAACTAAAGTAGGATCTCTTCTCCATCCTCACTCTGACTGACACTTTGTATCTTATTTCCTTCCTTAAATATACTCTAAAAACTCCATTGTAAATTTGAGATCCACTATAATGTGGTCAGATGTGATAAAATTAGTTGTAATTCAGAGAGAAAACAACCAATAACAAATATTAAAGTGGATGTAGGCTGGAGAATTTGTTGAACCACTATAAAAATCCTTGTGTCTCCTTTTAGTTTCTTATTGTTTTTACTTGTTTCATTTGGATATCTACATTTCTATGCTTTATCTGATATTTGGGTGTTGGTGTCATTTTTGGAGTTAATATTTTGGTGCTTTCCCTGAGAAATGAGCTAGGATCTGAAATTTAGAGAAGATAAAGAAGCCTAATACAAGATCTAGGACTGGAAGGAGTCAATCGGAGCACGGGGAAGCCAGGAGATGCCTTTAAATTATAACCTTTCCATCTACGTGATCGAAGAAGAGATGGAGAGAATAGTGAAAGAGGTGCAGCTGAAATAGTGGCTTGACAATAGGAGATGCTAAGTGGATATTTTCAAAGGTTAGGACAATAAGGAATAGCTAGGATTGCTGGAATTCAGAATGCAAATCCAGAAACCAATGCGGGAGCATTTGGAATCGAAGTGGAGAAAACTGGAACAATGCCCCCATGACCAAAATTAGTTGGTACCGACCATAATCCTCTCAGCATCAGGAGGAATTTACTCTAGTGCACGGTCTATTTGGATCTAAGATGTGCTTTTATTCTTGGAAGTGGTGAGGTTGCGGCCAAAGAGGCAAATCAATATGTGAATGCACAATAACAGGAGCTGGAACCAAAAGCCCATCGTAGGAACGAGGGGCAGTATGAAGTGATGAATCAAAGATATTTATAGGATGATAACCCCTTCATCAAAATGGAACGGTGTCATATTTAATTCCCTTATCTCGCTTTTATTTGAAATGAATGATGAAATATCATTATCAGACCGCTTACACATGTTTGGTATCTTTATTAGTCCTTAGGCACGCTCTGAGTTGGAAGTCTAAAGATGACCTTAATAGGATTATATGGTTTGATGTTCGGTAGATACCCTGACTTAGGCTTCATGAGTGGTGACCGACAATGATTAGGAAACACCAATGGAGATTGATGACCCCCTAAAATTGATTAGGATTTTACGAACCACTTGAATGATGACTGATATTGATCGTGATAGTCCCATTTGGAGATATGGGGCAACTTCCATAAGAAGTAAATCCCCTCATCGGAGAGTGAGCGGTTGGGCTTGCTTGTTATTAAGTCCCCTTGTCAGAGAGCGGGCAGACTGGGCCAAGCAAGGACCCAGAGAGACCAAAATATGTCCCGTTACCAGAGTGAGCATATGGACTAACTTGTCATTGAGTCCCCTCACTGAAGAGCAAGTGGATTGGGCTAAGCAAGGATCCAAAGAGATCGAACCCTATGTTGGATGATTAAATGGTTTGAAGAGATCAAACTTAATATTGTATGTTAAATGATCTGGAGAACTCGAACCATAGATTGGATGAGACCCTAGATTGGATGGAACCTTAGATTGGATGTTACACGATCTGTAGAGATCGAACCCTATAATGGACGTTGACTTGACCTTACGATTTGAACCTCTTATAATATAACTAAAATAGATATACCCTAGTTGAGCATGGGATGATTTTAACATACAATATGATAACTTTGGCTAAAAAAGGACTTACTATGATTTATTACAACGCCTAAGCAAGGGCTGGAGTCCTTAGCGATAACGGGTCTGGAATGGCCATTGGTTTGCTGGAGAATTTGAAGGAACCGAACGATAAACCAAGGATAGGACCGATGGATAGTCGGATGGCTCGACTATCGAAGATTGACTACTGTTAAAACTTTTCCTGAGTAAAGCACACCTTACATTCATAAGACATACTTTCGGGGGAAAATGTTAACTCACTTTTTAACAAAGTAGATTTCGACCAGAATTAAAAGGCCAAAATAAAGATTGGGCCAATTCTGAACTTGGAAACATACTTAGAAAGGCTAGAAGATGAATCTTAGAAAGTTGCTAGTTGAAATCAAGCTAAGTAAAGCACTTGTTACTAAGAGAAACCTCTTGGTACCAAGAGGTTTTTCTTCTCACTCATGCCTTCTACAACTCCATTTATTAGACACACAACTTTAACCTATCATCATTAAGTGCTTTTCATGGAGAATAGACATGCAACCTTGAAGAGCGATGAGAAGAAAGTAAAGAAAGCAGGATAATACAAGTACTTTAGGTGAATCATCGGAATCAATTCAAAGTCTATGTAAAAAGATCTTAGAAAGCATCTAATTGGAGATAGGAGAGAAAGGCAATGGAAAGATGAGGGTTGGCAACTAAGTAAACCTCTCGACACCGAGAGGAACCTCTTGATACTGAGAGGTTTTTATGGTCAATTGGGCCAATGTGCTCAGTGGTTACTTCTTGGACTAGTCTCTGCACTTCAATGCAAGCAGGTTCCTAAACATATGCAACTGTTTCTCTTTAGATACCATCCGTACCACAACTAAAGAAGAATATTTTCACCATCCTTGCTCTGATTGACACTTTGCACCTTCTTAAGTTTTACCTCCTTCCATAAATGTATTCTAGAAACTCAATTGTAGATCTGATATCCACTAGATTATTGTCAGATCTGATATAATTAGTTGTAATCTGGAGAGAAAATAACTAATAATAAAGTTAAAAATGAACGAAAGCTGGAGAATTTGCTGAATCACTATAAAAAGTCTTGTGTCTCCTTTTACTTTCCTATTATTTTTGCTTGCTTTATTTTGATCTCTATATTTGGTGTTTTCATCTGATATTTGGGTGTTGGTGCCATTTTTGGGTCAACAGATTGTGAAGTACACCCTTTAATGTCTTTGGTTCAATCTGATAAAAAAGTTTGATGACTCGATTGACTTTGGTCAAAGATTTTAGACTTTGAATTAACATAAGTTGTACTATCCTTCTACATCAAATGATTGAATGGTGTTTCTCCTCATGCAGTTCAACTTATAACCAGCTATGACAATAAAACTTCATCATTTTACATATATGATTGACCTAGTCAAAGTATAGTTTCGATACCTAAGATCCACAGTATTCTTAGGTCACAAGACCACTGCACATTATCATGGACGATCTTCTGTATGGCTTTAGATGTTATTAACGTATAGAAAACTCTTGACGAGTCATTATATAATTCTTCCAAATAACCACAAATACGTAACACTTTTTTACTTCAACGATTATGAGTAATTCACTATCCATTGTATTGAACGACAATTATTCTGAACAACCATACGCACTTAACACTTTTATACTCCAGTGTTGATGGGTAATTCAGTAGCTATTATATTGAGAATGTAGGCATTGTAATCCAACTGGTGGTATCGATATCTCATTCTTGAAACATCTAGTCTAGGAACATATAAAGATAAATATTTATTAACACTATTCAACACTCATGGTTACGAACACGTTTATTACTAAAACTAACTAAATAGTTTTTCTATGGATACTTTTACTTGTACATATTCAGCATATTTAAAACATTACTTATATCTCAATATAACAATATATAAATGCAAAATAAAAGTAGCAGTTTACTTAATTCCAAACAAGATTCATTATAAATGTTAAATTATATCATAAAATTACATATTTGCCTTTTGGACACACCTTTTAACTCTATCAATAAGGTACCGTGCTTAGAAAAATCAAATGAAAAATGAAAAGGCTTGAGTATACTAGATTGCTTGCCGAAATGGGTCGTCTTTTTTGGGATGCTACATGCTTAATTATTTCATTACTAATTTATCATATATTATTAAGATATTAGTTAGAGTATGTAGGTTGTATTTTCTAAATTTTAGTAGCCGTTGTAGTTATCTTCAATTTTTTCTTTCGACTTCTTATCAATTTAGAAAAAGGACGAAGATCATCCAACGCTACTCACTTAGAGAGAAAAAATTAAAACAAGTAAGTAGTAAAAAGGAGAAAATAAAGTAGAATTTGTTAAGGACTGTGAAAAAGGTTACCGACTTACTAAAAGCCAACTATATACAAAGTGATAGCAACATGCAACAAATAGAAAAATGTAAGGTAGCATTTGGTTTGAAAATGAATTTTAGGTTTTGTGTTTTCAAGATGTACTTTAAAACGCATGGAAGAGTAGAAGGGGTGAAAAAACGATCGATTTGGAAATTTTTTTTACCATATAAAATTGCAAATGGCCATTTCTTATTACCACTCTTTGTAAAATATTGAAAACTATCTTCTACATTTTCCTTCTTCCATTTATTGAATGACTAGGATTTTCCAATCTTTGTTTCTCTTATATGCAATTTGACATTCATATTGTAAATGTGGAACAAACAACTCATTTTCAAGCCAAACAGTACTCTAATTTTCTTATATTATTGTCGTAAATTGATGGGTAGGAACAATAAAGAAAAAGTGATGGGATTTATGCTGTGAATGGGTCCGCTTCTATAACAACCTTGGTTTTAGAGATTACTTGTTAATATTAAACTATAATTGTAGTTAAAATTTAATGTTGAGAATTAAAATAAATTGGGAATTGAATTTTTTTTTTGTGAAATAAACAATAAATTTTGAATTTAAAATGAGAAAATAAAGTTTGGAACTTTATTTTATTTGCTTAGGGTAATAATAAATGGAAAATAGGTTTATATTTAGAGAAAATGCAATAATTGTATTAATTATTGCCAATTTGTTCTTTTAATAATTTTTAAAAGAAGTATGTGATATTTAAAGGTTGTTTATCTAAATAAAAGATGGAAATTGGTTTAAGAATGAGTTATAATTGTAAAACTGAGTTTAGAATGGTTTGTAATATTTTTCTAAGTAAGAATATAATTTTTGTTCGATTTTCGAAGTTAAATAGGGTATTTTTGTAAAATAAAGGATTATGTAATAATAATAAAATGTTTCAAAAAAATTAGTCTTTTTATAGGATGAAAATATTTTATTTAATACGTAAGTTTGTTTACATATTTTGTTTGTGTAGAAAACATTGAAAGAAAGTGACATTTATTTTATAACTTATGTATATTTGATTAAGTGTTGTATTAATTCTCATAGACCTATTTAATTTTCTTTGTAAATTCTTGGGTCCAAAGCCCATTTAGCCTTAGCCTGAAAATTAGAAAGAAGGAAAACTTTGTACTACGTACAAACATTCCTCTCATCTTCTCTAGAAAGAAATTGAAGCCGGTAAAAGGAAAGTTCACCATTTTTCAATTCCAAGATTTCAAAAAATTAAATTTCTTCAATAAATTGATGCTTATAAAATTTAAAGAGAATTTAAAGGTAATCTCACTCCAAAACATCACTATTTAATCAAAATATTTGTTTAATAAGGTGGTTTTCTAATTCACTATATATTCCCTTTTTGCATGTGCTCTTCTAAGTTTCAACAGGTTATTTGAAGCCCCATCCTCTTCAAAACTTGCCTCTTTCAACACAAATTTGAATTTTTATCTTCATTACAGTGTGCGTTTGTTAACTCACAATTCTAGCTGAAACGAGGTTGATAATGCAAAGATCTAGATGATTTATATTTACCGTAAACAAATTATCAAGTCTTCATGTACAGTTTTTATGTTCTTTCTGTTGCTTCTTTGAGTAGTGATAACTTCTTGATTTCTTGATGAATTGCCGCCGAATCATTTTTGAATCATAGTTTATAAGCTGTTTTATGTGCACGCAAAATTTCATAGCATTTCATCTTCATATGCTACCTCAAAGTCATGCTGCAAAATCACTTAGGAGCTTGGAAACTGCTTGGGACAAAATCGCATAGAAGGGTCGACAACCATTCTTCCTAGTGTCGACATGCATGTCGACCTTAGAGGGTCCTTAGGTCGACAAGCCTATCGACCTAAGGCCATATAGGTCGACCTCCAGGTCGATATGCATGTCGACCTGGGAACCCTTGGTTGCCTTATGTACTTTTGTACTTTCTACTTTAATTTTAGCTCAAATTTTCTACTTTTGCTCTATGTTCTTGAGATATTCTTGAAGTATTTCATGGCAACGATGTCCAATAACGGGTTAGCCAAGTTTTGGTGGATTTGAGATTCAAATTTGAGATGAATTTGAATTGAATTTGAATTTGAATATCGGTTTTGAGATATTTTCTTTGTTTTTCACTATCTTCGGGCATGGATTTCTCTAAACCTTTTTGAAATAATTTTTGAAAAAAATGGGCATTAAAAATTATTTTTATATAGTATTTTAAAATTTATTTTGAAATATAAAATCTATTTATTTCCTCTAATGAAGGAATTTCAAATATTTGTTTCAATAATCATTTTCGAAAAATAGTTTTAAAAGCTAGTTTTCTCTAATAAAGTATTTTAAATATAAAATACACATTTCTACACTATTAGAACGTATAAGAAAGAGAATTAAATGATTCAGTAAAACATATGGTATGGGACACGGGCGTTTACTGTTTTGGTTAATTCCAGACTTGTACGATCGAAGTTATTAGGGTTATTGATTCTGAGTTATTTTGCTGTTTTATGGCGTATATTGAGTTTTATAATTCCTATTATAGGAATTATCTAAGATGGCCAATATTTGACGAGTTTTATGGTTCGAGATCTCCTATTCTAGGAGTATAGTCGATGAGAACTACCACGATGTTTTTATACTTGCCAATGAGACGAGGGAAGTATTGAGGTTGAGATTTCCTTTTGGGGAGTTATGGTTTATGAAAAACCATCATGATGCTTTTACTCATCGATGAGATGAGACAAGTTATGATGTTTTGATACTAGCCGATGAGAAGAGGTGAGTTACAATTCTATGTGATTTATGATTTTGTGATGTTTTCTACTGTGGCATCGACTAGCGGTTAGTAAACCGTTTAATGAGAATGTGCGGTATGGCATGCACGTTGCCCCTTTTTAGGTTCCTATTTGTGAGTTTGTTACACATTCATGATGTATGTCGGTACTATAGACCTTCTGCTCATCATGATGTTTTATGACTTCGGTCGTCACGGTGTTTTACGGCTTCGGTCGTCACGATGTATTATGACTGCAGTCGTCACGATGTTTATGTGACTTCTGTCACTGAGAAAGCGGTGCCTATTGTACAGCGCTGGAAAGAGGTGGCACGAGCAGCATTGCTTCGGCATGCAATCTGAGATCTGGCCAATTCGGGTCTGAGTTTTATGAGTTTTCTGTTTTATTTTGATTTCACCATTTTATGAAGTTTTACTACATCGATACCCTACTGCTATGAGATTTTATATAAATGGTGATTTCATTTAAGATTTTTTGAACTCTTATTGAGTTCCTTGAGTTATTAGTTTTGATGATTTCATGATTTTATAGGATATTCTGGGTTTTTCCACTTTGGCAAGTTGAGGTTAGATTTATATACATTTATATGGATGAGATTAGGTATAATTGAATTTAGGGATTCTTTTACATTTGAGATTTATATTGTCATTTCATGGCATTCTGAGGTTTGGTTTATGCCGATGAGATGAGGCATAGCTGAGTTTTGGGATTATCCTATTTAAGAATGTTTTATGTTTACTATTTTGGCAAGAGTTTATATTGATGATTCTCCTATTTAAGAGATATGGTTCATCGAAACCATTATTGTTATCTTAGAGATTTCACCGATCATATGAAGAAAATATGATGTTTAATTAAGTTTCTATCATTAAGATTTCTTCTTTGAGGTTTCATACACTTAAGTGATAATAGTCCACTTGAGTTATGAACTTGTACTTCTTGTTATTTCGTCTTATTTAGGTAGTATGATCATTCTTTTCTTAATGAAGTGGTATTATATTCTTGGCATGGTTTCCTCTCGTTCGAGAAGATACTTTACCCTTTCTTCATAATTCTCATTATCGTCTATCCTTATTAAACTGATATTTTAGGTAGACTGACCCGTGTATTTTATACTCGGGTCAGACCAAGTTTGTTTCAGGTTAAGCATTTACTTTTGGACTTAGCTTGGCCGTGAAGCTTCCACATGGATGTCTTTCTACCATCTTTCACAGTTATGGAGTTTTTAGAGTTGCATCTTGAGATGTATTCTTATTTGACTTGTGTATATAGATTGGTCATCATACCACTTTGATGTATCATTTGTACCGTATTGAGATGTATCATTGTATTTGTGTATATGTATAGTTGTTTGTTGTTCTGTAATGTGATATTTATTTAGTTATTGCATTTTGATCTGATTGATCTGTTAGTCGCCTATAGTTTAGTATTAGGTACTTATTCAATATGTCGACCCACTTGAGTCAGAAAAAAATAGTAGAGTATTTATCGACGTATTCAATAGATATTTAAGACAAAAGTATATATGGTCGCTTCTAACCCGCCGTATTCTCCACATTCGCGGGCGGTATTACTCTGTAATACTTTTGTTAATATGGGTCTCAGGGTGGGGCATTACAGCTTAACTTACATTTGCTAGCTGGAAAATGCTGCCTATAAAGAAATCGTTCTGTAAAAAGTTTATAGTATACGTTTATCTTGTTGTCTGTTCTCTTATTGAATTCGTAATTTCTGCTAGCCACTTTGAGTGGCCATAACTTTTTGATTTTCAATCGAATTACTGCTGGATCTTTTCCAGATTGTAGTATAGTTTTCAAACTCTATGCATGTCAATTTTCGTTGCAAAACATGATCCTTCGGTACTCCAATTTGTTGTTCAAAGTTCAATACGAAGCAGAAAACAACCAAGAAAGAAAATATGTAGCTTGGATCAACCGGTAGTTCAACCCAGCAATCTGCAGGTCGACCTAGAGGTCAACCTGGCTACTGATCTGGGTCAACCCCTACTGGCCCAAGTATGTGAGTGTTCTACCTTTGATTTGAGCCTTTTTGCTTGACTATTTCTATGGTTTAGTGGCCAATTTTTTTACAAATTTTGAGACTATTTTCACAATAATTATGGGCTATGATATCCATCAATGAATTAGCCAAGGATTGTAGGAATTTGAAATTTTAAAATTTGAATTTGATTTGAATTTGAATATTGATTGGGTGTATTTTCAATGTTTTTCTCGATTTTCAAGCACTACTTCTTCCAAATGATTTTAAGAAAATTTCTAAATGATTTGAGTTTTGAAATAATTATTATTAAATATTTTCAAATCATTTTTAAATTATTTAAAATTATTTTGAAAATATTTATTCCCTATAATAAGAAGAAATTCAATAAATTGTCTTCAAAATGATTCAAAAAATTATTTAAAAATCCTGTTTTCTCAAGTGAACTATTTTATAAATAGATATATTATTTTTACACTTTACGTACATATGAGAAAGAGAATTAAAAGATTTAGTAAAACATGTGGTAGCGGACACATGAGTTTATTTTATCGGTTAATTTCGGACTTGTACCATCGAAACCATTTGAGTATATTGATTTGAGATGATTTATGAGATTTTTCATATTATGGCGCATTTTGAGATTCTATATTCAGGAATCTTCCGAGATGACCAATATTTGGTGAATTTTATGGTTCGAGATCTCTTATTTAGGAGTATAATCGATGAGAACCATCATGATGTATTTTATTGGCCAATGAAATGAGGCAAGTTTTAAGATGGAGATTTCTTTTTTTTTGGGTAATATGGTTTATATAAAACCATCATGATATCTTATAGTTGTCAATGATTTGAGATAAGTATGATGGTTTTTATTACTCGTTAATGAGATGAGATGAGATATGATTTTCTAAGGATTTTGATTTAATGATTTTTTCTAGTGTGGCGTTGACTAGTAGCTAGTAAACCGCTAAGTGTGAATGTGTGGTATAGGACACACGTTAAAACTTTTCGGGTTCCTATCTGCGAGTTTGTGATGCATTCACGATGTTTACCAGTACTATAGACATTTGGTTCATCACGATGTTTTATGACTTTGGTCATCACGTTGTTTTACGACTTCGGTTGTCACAATGTTCTACGACTTCGATCTTTACGATGCATTAAAACTTCAGTCGTCACGGTGTATTATGACTACAGTTGCCTGAGATGGGTACCTATAATATATATATGTATATATATATATATAGAGAGAGAGAGAGCGAGAGAGAGAGTACCGGTCTGAGTTTGGCACATGCAGCATTGCATCGGCATGGAATCGGGGATAGCCAATCCGGGGTTTTTTTTATAAGTTTTGATTTGCTTCGATTTCACCATTTTGAGATGATGATTTTATTGTAGCCTTGAATTAGAGATAGGCTTATATATATACACGCACATTTTTATGGTGATTTCAATAACGAGGTTTTGAACTCATATTAGAGTTTCACGATATTTGATTTTAAGGATTTTGATGCTTCTTCTATGGCTCATGAGTTTGCTAGATTCATTAGGCTGAATTCCATTGAACAAGAACCATATATGACATGTTAAACCTTTTAAGAATTAACTATGGGTTCTATGAAGTTTCCATCCTTGGATGTATAAATAGACATTACTTATACTATTCCTTTAGAATTAAAGGAATACTTCCCTTATACACTCGTATCATTTTGTCTTATGCTAATATCAAGTTCTAGTCAGCCTGACCCGTGTATTCATTACTCCGGTCAGATCGAGTTGTAGGTTAGGATGTTGGACCCATTTTCTAGCTATGTCTTTTAGACTTCTCCTTCGCCTTTGGATAAACGGCTATGTTTTGTGTTGTAGTCTTTTTGTTGGGAACTTTTGATGTATATATTCTTTTATGGGGATGTATATGCGTATATTTTGGTCGAATACCACTTGTGACGGTTTTATTAAATTTGATGTATGTGTATGTTTATATAATTTATGTTGTTGTTCTATGACTTGTGATTGTTATGGTTATTGTGTTTCATTTCTGATTCGATCCTGTAACCACCATAGCAATGTAATAGTTAAGAATTAACCATGTCGAATACTTGAGTCAAAAATTGAAAAAAAAGGAGTGCCAAAACCAACATACTTAGCTCTTGTCTAATGCAAGACTATGATGGTCGTCCTTAACCAGCCCTTTTCTCCGCATTAGCAGACACAGTTACCCGGTAATTCTCTTTGTTAATGTGGGCCTCAAGGTGGGGCATTACATCTTGGTATCAGAGCTGAATTCAGAATAAAATATGATAAACACAAGAATAGAAGCATATATAACAGTACATCCATATGTCGTACGAGTGTTACAAATCCCTTGATATTGGTGTCCTTGGCCCTTCCTTGATTCTTTGGAGTAGATAAGTTTGGGATATGTCTAGGGATATATTTATTCCATAGTATTCCGTAACTATTTAAGGTGCCTTATCTTAGGAGTAACTCATTTGGATTATTCCATTTAAGTCCTCTTCGATACGGGTGATTGACACTCATCCGTATCGAAGGAATTTGTCGATGCTTTTTGATGTTCATATCTTATGGTTTCTTCAAGGATTGCGAATCCTATTGAGGGGATCTGCAATAATTGGCATGAAGTTTGGGGATTTGGGATTGTTGCTTATAGCTTATTTTCGCGCGAATGAGCAAGCCCTTTTCTATCTAGAGTTTGGAGTGTTTGAGATAAAGTGGCTTGCCTATTATCAAATCATGTTCTATGATTCGAAGAATCCTATATTTGGTATCCTTATTCGGCTGATTTGTTGCTTCTTGGCCTTTGAAATGTTAACGATGATTTCAAAGTCTCTGTATTTAATCTTGAGTTTCAAGATGTTGACAATATATCTCGAATTCCAGTCATTGTGACTTTATTGATTTTAGTGAGTCTGTTCGGGTATGACGTCCAATCGGGCAATCGATTATTATATTGACCCTCTTTTCCAATTCGTAGTCGTTAGGTCATCCTTTCACAAGGGTGTCCAATACGGAAATGAGGTAATTGATTGGGTTTATTCGACATTTGTCACCCCTGCTTCTTTTGAGATATCCTTGGATACTCATTTGTAGATATGCTTTGTGACATTACTTTACTGAAGTAATGATTTAGTGTTTGTGACCCTTCTTCTCATTTGAGAAGGTATTTTTCCATCACTTTTATATCTCATATATTTCTTTTAATCTCTTGAGTGATGCTAGGGTTGTTCCATAGCTTGGCCCTACATCGATTTTTCATGAGCCACGAGTCGCAGAGGCTAGCGTTACTCTTACCGCATTCCACACTCGTTATGACTCTTGTGAGTGGTTCGTTATACCATTCGGAATAATGAACACTCCAGCCTATTCCATCAATATGAGGATCGAGTATTCGGGGAATGTCTCGATGAGATCTATTTGTGTTCCTTGATTTTGAGAATAGGTAATAAATTGTATTTTCAAATTTTTAAAAAAAAATGAAGATATGTTTTTAAGAGAAATTGGATTTTTTTTGAAAAAAAACAAGGAATATTTTTAAAATTACATCTGAGGTATTTCTTTTTAAAGAAAACGAATTTTTGTGTTGGGTTGTCCGTCTAGTGCTTAAAGAATTCTGGTCGATGCATTTGGCCAACATCACAGATAGGAATTTCCAAAACGCTATGATGAGACAGTCAGACATAGTAAATTGAGTTTTAGTAAGTAAAGTTTGAAAATAATCAATATGGTGGAGTATTAATTTTTGTTTTAAATGTTTAATGAAGCCATTGAACCATAGTGAGTGTTGGATGAGTGGCGAGGCAGTTTTGATCATTTAATCAACTCTATAGCCATTGATGGGGGTCATTACTATAAATCAATGGCGAGGGAATACCTTTATATTAATTGAAATTTGAGAAATTGAATATGGTAATTTGGGTAAGTGAAAGTGAATAATTCTAAGTAAGGGGATGTCTTAATTAGAGGAAAATACCATTTGATGCGTTGATTAATAAATGATGTATTTAAGGTAAAGATACTTTGGTTTGAAAAATTAAAATATTAATTGAATATTTTGATACGAGTTATTAATGATGACTACAAAAATTTGTTTTGGCATTAGTTATTTGGGTAATAGTAGAGGATAGATATAAAACTCTATCCAAAATGGTTGGTGTGAATTTGTAAAATTATTGTAAAAAACAAATTTGGATTAATTATCAACTTTAATTACTTTTACGTTGATAATTAAATGGAAATTTAATTTCATGATAAGTGAAAATGTGAATTTGAATTGTTTCTGATAAATAAACAATTCATGTAGTATAATCATTTAAATGGTGAGAATGATTTTAAACTTTATATACACATATTCCAAAATTTATTGTATGGATAATCAATAATCATCTTTTGACAAGAAAAGATATTAGTTATCTCTTCTAAAATGAGTTTTCTTAGTAAATTACTTCAATGTTAGATTTTTGAAAGTTATGAATTTTTTTCCAATTAATGAATTGTTTCTTTTGTGTTGATTACATAAAGTTGACCATATTTTGGTATGTCTTGGCTTTTCGAGAAAAAGAAGATCATTTAATAAATGGTTTAGCAAAAGCTTGTTTGAAAATGTAATTTGAAATTAAAATGTTTTGGGAAAATTTTCAAATTTTAAATTGATTTAATAGCTGAAATTTTGTTTGGAAAATTACTGTACTAAAACAGCAATAACTTGAGATTTATAACTCCAAATGAGGTCAATCTTTTTGTAAATGAAAGAGATTTCAGTAAGCTATAAATTTTCTTTTTACCACTTTAGGAGACTTTGAGTTTAATTTAGTTTAAAATAGGTTTGAAAATGGATAGGCATTTTTGCCCAATTATAAAATTCTTTAAGATTTAAGCTGAAAGTAAATTTGGCATAACTTTCAAACTGCTAAACCAATTTTTGATGATCTTTATATCTCTAGAAAGCTTAAACTTTGTAGGACAGCTTTATTTTATAAGAATTATCAGATTTTTATATTTTTATTGTCAAAATTTGTTTTATTTATAGTCGGTTTGTAATTGGAATTTACTTATTTTCTTATGGTCATGGGTATTCTACTTATTTTGTGAATGTAATAGAATTGATGTTTAGTATAAATATATGTTTCAAACTGAAATATATTTTGGTAGAAATTAAGAGCAAAACATTTCAATCACTTTAAACAAAGAGTTTGGAGATCAAAATTGTCTTTTTGAAAGAGGTTTTGAAAATTTCAAAATGTGGAAATTTGATAACTTTTATGTAGTAAAAGGATTTTGACAACCTTGAAAATAATTGTTAAGTTAAATGGGAGTATAAAAATCCATTCTTTGGGGTTGCCTTGCCTTTATGCCATTATCTAACAACTTGCATTTTTTCGGTCACTTTAAGTTTAGTGATCTTTGAAGCAATCATCTCTTATCGGAGATTCTTGCCTCATATCTTGTTATCTTAGTATTTGAATAGCCCCTTCGATAGTGACACATGGAAAGTCATCGCCGTACTGTTTGAAGTTCAGATGAAGCAATGCCAAATCCTAACTTTATTTGAGAAGTTTCTGAGAAATCAGTCTCCCAAGATTAATTATGAGTATTTTTCAGCTTTTGTGTTCTTGTTTCGAGTGCAAGATGCCTTCGAAATCATAAGGTATTTCTCGATGATATTCTATAGTTCGTCAATCCCAACATATATGTTCAAGAAAATCGTAGAATTTGTCGAGCAACTTTGTCTTAGTTTTCTTTCATCTTGAGTAGAGAGTGAGGAGTTTTGATCTCGTGCTTGTCTATCCTTCCTTTGCTTGATGAAATAAATATGTTGAGTACAAACTTTTCTCTAGAAATTATGAGGATGAAATTTTGTTAAGAAGGAAGTCTATAACAACCCTGGTTTTGGAGCTTACCGGTTAATTATAAATAAAAATAAAATTGGAAATTTTAAATTGTTTATTTGGAATAAACAATCAATTTTGGGAATAAAATGAGAAAATAAAGTTTAAAAGCTTTATTTTATTTTTTTGGATTAGAATGAATAGAAAATGATCTTTATTTAGGGAAAATACAACAATTTTATTAATTATTACCAATTACTTCTTTTAATAATTTTTAATTGAAGTATTTGATTTTTTTAAAAGGGCGTTTAATTGAATAAAAAGATGGGAATTGGTTTAAGAATATGTTTTGGCCATAAATTATGATTGGAATTGGTTTGAAATATTTTTCCAAGTGAAAAAGTTATTTTTGTTGAATGTTAGAAGTTAAAAACAAAGTTTTTTTTATTTATTTGAGTAAACAAGGCATTTTTGTAAATTAAGGGTTTTTAGTAACAATAATATTTAAAAATAAAATTTTATCTTTTTATATAGTGTAAAATGTCTTAGTGTTTAAGTTTGTACATTTTTCTTGGGTGTAAACTAAAAAGAAAATGCTTTTTTTGTAAATCAGTGCATATAGAAATGCATTTGGGATTTTGTTGAGTAATTAATTAGTCCATTGAATTTTTTTTCTTCCCATTTGGGTCTAAAACTCATTTAGCCTTAACCAGTAGTGAGAAAAGGAGAAAAATAATTTATCTGTATGTTTATTTTTTTTCTTCTCAGCTCCTTCTTCTAATTTGAGAATTGAAATGAAACCCATCTCCATCTTTTTGCAAATTTCAAGCACTTCCTTCAAATTAATTCAACAAGCTGAGAATTTTATCGTAGTATAATTAAAAGGTAATCCCACTCCAAAACTTTACAATTTTATCAAATTCCTAATTTTAGAAGTAGGTTTTTCTAATTTACTGTTATCTCCTTCTTTCATGTATTGTTTTAAGTCTGTACAGGTTATTTGAAGTTAGAATCTCCTCAATGCTTGCCTCTTTCAACATACATTCAAGGTTTGATCATCTCTAACAGTAAGATGAGTTTGTTAACTCATAATCTCTAGCAAATTAAAGTGGAAAATTTCTTGATTCTGTGAAAAACGAGTTACTGTAATTGTTTTCTTTTTGTACTTTTCTTCTCTATGAAAAATAATTTTATTTTGTCTCTTTGAATGACTATAACTTGAGGTTTCGACAACGAAATGTTGCAGGATTTCTTTTATTTGGTAGCTTAGATGATGCATTACATGCATATGAAATTTCATAGCATTTCATATTAATTTGATATGTCAAACTGGTGCTTGAAAATCAGGTCGAGGCTGCAAAAATTTACTTGGCAAGGTTCGTACCCTAGGTCGACATGTCAACCTAGGGGTCAACCTCAAGCTGTCTAGGTCAACCGTATAGTGGACCTAGAGGGAAGAGAGGTCGACCTGGGGTCAACTTGCATATCGACCTCTTAGGCACTTTTGCCTGTGGCTCCTTTCCTCTTGTGATGCGCAATCCTGATGCTTGATTTTATTTTTTTGCTCTCCTTTTCACTTGATTAGATGTTGTATTTGTGAAGTATTAAGAGCTATGATGCCTCCCAATAGGCTAGCTAAATTTAGAGAATTTGACATTCATATTTGAATTGATTTTGAGTTGAATTTGAATTGAATTTGAGTTATCGATTTTGAGGCATATTCTGTGTATTTATTGTTTTCAAGCACGGTTTCCACCAAACCTTTTTGTATTATTTTTTGAAATAAAAAGGCATTTCGAATTATTATTATTATATAGTATTTTAACATTAATATAAAATTTATTTATTTTCTGTAATAAAGAAATTTCAAATATTAGTTTCAATAATTGTTTGGGGAAAATAGTTTTAAAGGTTAGTTTTCTCTAATAAATTATTTTAAATATAAAATACACAATTTTTCACTATTCGAAAGTATGCCAAAGAAAATTAAACAATTTAGTAAAACACGTGGTATGGGACACGTGCGTTTACTATTTCCATTAATTCCGGACTTGTACGATTGAAGCTATCAGAGGTTATCGATTCTGAGTTGTTTTGCCATTTTATGGCGTATCTTGAGATTTATAATTCTTGTTTAAAGGAATTAGAAAAGATGGCTAGTATTTCGTGAATTTTATGGTTCGAGATCTCCTATTCTAGGAGTATAGTCGATGAGAACCACCATGATGTTTTTATACTTGTCGATGAGACAAGGCAAGTCTTGAGGTTGAGATTTCCTTTTTAGGGAATTATGGTTTATGAAAAACCATCACGATGCTTTTACTTATCAATGAGATGAGACAAGTTATGATGTTTTTGAAACTTTCCAATGAGAAGAAGCGAGTTACGATTCTATGATATTTATGATTTTATTATGTTTACAATTGTGGCATCGACTAGCAGTTAGTAAACCGCTTAGTGAGAATGTATGGTATGGGACGTACGTTTCCACTTTTTGGGTTTCTATATGTGGGTTTGTGAAACATTCACGGTGTATGCCGGTACTGTAGACCTTTGGGTCATCATGATGTTCTACGACTTTTTTTTGGACTCAAGTGGATCAACATATCCAATAAATAATTAATACAAAACTATAGGTGAATAACGGATCTATTGGAACAAAATGCATTAACTTAATGAATATCATATCACAGAACAACACACAGCTATACATATACACACATACAATGATACATCTTAATACGATACAAATAATATATCAAAGTGGTATAACGTCGACTCTTTATACACAAGTCAAATAAGAATACATCTCAGGAAACAACTCTAAAAAGACCATAATTGCAAAAGATGATAGAAAGACATCCATGCAGAAGCTTCGAGGCAAAGCTAAGTCCAAAAGTAAATGCTTAACCTGAAACAAACTCGGTCTGACCCGAGTATAAATACATGGGTCAGTCTAGCTAAAACATCAGTTTAATAAGGATAGATGATAATGATAATTATGAGGAAAGGGTAAAGTATGTTCTCGAACAAGAGAAAGCCATACCAAGAATACAATACCATTTTATTAAGAAAAGAATGATCATACTTCCTAAATAAGAAGAAATAAAAAGAAGTACAAGTTCATAACTCAAGTGGACTATTATCACTTAAGAATATGAAATCTCAAGGAAGAAATCTTAATTATAGAAATTCAATTAAACATCATATTTGCCTCATATCATCGGCGAAATCTATAAGATAACAATAATGGTTTCGACGATATCTCCTAAATAGGAGAATTATCAATATAAACTCTTGCCGAAATAGTAAACATAAAACGTTCTCAAATAGGATAATCCCAAAACTCATATTTGCCTCATATCATTGGCATAATCAAAACCTCAGAATGCACTGAAATGACAATATAAATCTCAAACATAGAAGAATCCCTAAATTTAATTATACCTTATCTCATCGGTATAAATGTATATAAATCTCAACTCAACTCGCCAAAATGGCAAAACCCAGAAAATCCTATAAAATCATGGAATCATCAAAACTCATAACTTAAGGAACTCAATAAGAGTTCAAAACATATTAAATGAAACCACCATATATATAACATTTCATAGCAGTAGGCTATCAATGTAGTAAAACTTCTTAAAATGGTAAAATCATAATAAAACAGAAAACTTATAAAACTCAGAAAACCCAGATTGGCAAGAACCCTGATTGCATGCCAAAGCAATGCTACTCGTGCCACCTCTTTACAGTACCGTATAATAGGTACCAATTTCTTAGTGACTAAAATTGCATAAACATCATGACGACTGCAGTCATAGTACATCATGACGATCGAAGTCATAAAACATCATGATGATCGAAGTCGTAGAACATTGTGATGACCAAAATCTCATTGACAAGTAAAAGCATCGTAATGGTTTTTCATAAACCATAATTCCCCAAAAGGAAATCTCAACCTCAAGACTTGCCCCGTTTCATCGGCAAGCATAAAAACAGCGTGGTGGTTCTAATCGACTGTACTCCTAAAATAGGAGACCTTAGACCATAAAACTCGATAAATATTGGCCATCTTAGATAATTCCTATAAATTGGAATTATAAAACTCAAAATAAGTCAGAAAGGGCAAAAAAAAAACTTAGAATCGATAACCTCTAACAACTTTGATCGTACAAGTCCGAAATTAACCGAAATAGTAAACGCTCGTGTTGCATACCACATGTTTTACTAAATCGTTTAATTCTCTTTCTTATATGTTGAAGAGTGAAAAAATGTGTATTTTATATTTGAAATAATTTACTAGAGAAAACTAGCTTTTAAAATTATTTTTTGAAAATATTATTGAAACCAATATTTGAAATTCCTTTATTATAGGAAATAAACAGATTTTGTATTTGAAAATAAATTTTAAATTACTATATAATAATAATTTGAAATGCCCATTTATTTCAAAAATTATTTTGAAAAGGTTTAGAGAAATCCATGCTCGAAAACAGTGAAAAACAAAGAAAATATCTCAAAATCGATATTCAAATTTATCTCAAATTTGAATTTCAAATCCACCAAAACTTGGCTTACCCATTAATGGACGCCTTGCCATGAAATACTTCAAAATATCTCAACAACATAGAGAAAAAAGTAGAAAATTTGAGCTAAAATTGAAGTAGAAAGCACAAAAGTGCTAAGGCAACCAAGGGTTCCCAGGTCGACATACATGTCAACCTAGAGCTTGACCTATATAGACTTAAGTCGATAGGCTTGTTGACCTAAGGACCCTCTAGGTCGACATGTAGGTCGACCAAGGGTAGAATGGTTGTTGACCCTTCTACGCGATTTTGTTCCAGGCAGTTTCTAGGCACCGATGTGATTTTGCATCATGACTTTGAGGTAGCATATGGAGACAAAATGCTATAAAATTTTGCATGCACATAAAACAACATCTAAGCTATGATCCGGAAAAAATCTAGTAACAATTCATTAATAAATCAAGAAGTTATCACTACTCAAAGAAGCAATAGAAACAACATAAAAATTGTATATGAAAACTTGATAAAATCTGTTTACAATAACTATAAATCATACAGATCTTTGCATTAGCAACCTCGTTTCAAATAGAAATGTAAGTTAACAAACTCACCTTGTTGTATTGATGATAAAAACTCGAATTTGTGTTGAAAGAGGCAAGCTTTGAGGAGGAACGGGATTTAAATAAACTGTAGGAACTTAGAACAACACATGCAAAAAGGAAATATACAGTGAATCAAAAAAAAACCCTTCTCAAAAAATGATTTTGATGAAATAGTGTTGTTTTGAGGTGAGATTACCTTTTAATTCTCTTTTTATTTGATGAGAACAGCAATTTATTGAAGAAATTTAAGTTTTTTAAAGCTTGGAATTGAAAAATGGTGAACTTTCCTTTTACTGGCTTCAATATTTTTCCTGAGAAGATGAGAGGAATTTTTGTACGTACCGTCTAAAATTTTGCTTCTTTCTCATTTTTAGGCTAAGGCTAAGTGGGATTTGGACCTAATAATTTACAAAGAAAATTAAATAAGCCTATGGGAATTAATACAAAACTGAATGAAACATACATAAATTATAAAATAAATGTCACTTTCTTTCAATGTTTTCTACTCAAACAAAATGTGTAAATACACTTACATATCAAATAAAATATTTTCATCATATAAAAAGATTAATTTTTATTTTTGGAACATTTTTTATTATTATAATCCTTTATTTTACAAAAATACCCTATTTTCATAATTAAAAGCAAAAATCTACATTTTTAACTTTTAAAATCCAACAAAAATTATTTCTTACTTAGGACATATTACAAACCATTTTAAACTCAAAGTTATAATTAAAAATCATTTTTAAATCAAATTCCATCTTTTATTTAGATAAACAACCTTTAAATATCACATACTTCATTTAAAAATTATTAAAGAAAAAATTGGCAATAATTAATACAATTATTGCATTTTCTCTAAATAAAAACCCATTCTCCATTTCTTATTGCCCTAAGCAAATAAAATAAAGTTCTAAACTTTATTTTCTCATTTTAAATTCAAAATTTATAATTTATTTCAAATAAAAAATTTAAATTCCTAATTTATTTTAATTCTCAATATTAAATTAGCAGGTAATCTCCAAAATCAGGGTTGTTACAGACTCCGTCTTAACAAAATTGCGTCCTCGCAATTTCTATAGATGAGTTTATACTCAACACAATTATTTCATCAATCAAAGCAAGGATTTACTTTTGGACTTAGCTTTGCCTCGAAGCTTCCGCATGGATGTTTTTCTATCAGCTTTTACAGTTATGGTCTTTTTAGAGCTATATCTTGAGATGTATTCTTATTTGACTTGTGTATATAAAGTGGTCGTCATACCACTTTGATGTATCATTGTATCGTATTGAGTTGTATCATTGTATACGTGTATATGTATAGCTGTTTGCTATTCTGTGATGTGATATTCATTTAGTTATTGTATTTTGTTCTAATAGATTTATTAGCCACCTATAGTTTCGTATTAAGTATTATTGGATGTGTCGATCCACTTAAGTTAAAAAAAATAGTAGAGCATTTATCGACGTATTCAATAGAAATTTAAGACAAAGCTATAGATGGTCGCTCCTAACCAACGCTATTCAATAGATACTTAATAAGAGTTGAAAACATCTTAAATGAAATCACAATGTACATATAACATCTTATAGTAGTAGGCTAAAGATTAGTAAAACTTCTTCAAATGGCGAAATCATAATAAAATCGAAAACTTAGAAAAACTGGATTGGCCAGATCCCCGATTGTTTACCGAAGCAATGCTGAACATGCCACCTCTTTCCAGTATTGTATAATAGGTACCACTTTCTTAGTGACCAAAGTCACATAAACATCTTGACGACTGTAGTCATAATACATCATGACGACCAAAGCCATAAAACATCGTGAGGACCGAAGTCGTAGAACGTCGTGATGACTCGAAGGTGTACAGTACTGGCATACATCGTGAATGTCATAAACTCACATATAGGAACCCGAAATGTGGTTTACTAACCACTAGTCGATGCAATGTCGAAGCAATGCTGCACATTCTCACTAAATAGTTTACTAACCACTAATCGATGCCACACTAGAAAACATTATAAAATCATAAATCTCAGGGAATCGTAACTCGCCTCTTCTCATCGACATGTATCAAAACATCATAACTTGTCTTATCTCATCGGCAAGTAAATGCATCATGATGGTTTTTCATAAACCATAATTCCTCAAAAGGAAATCTCAACCTCAAGACTGGCCTCGTCTCATCGGCAAGTATAAAAACATCGTGGTGGTTCTCAACAGGTACACTCCTGTTTGCACAAAAAATGGGCAAACACCTCCTAGTCGTATGAATTAGTTGATTTTATGTTGTTTCTGGTAATTTGGGTGATTTATGCAAATATATAAAAAGCAGGGGCTAAATTGTAAAAGACACACAGATTTATAGTGGTTCGGCCAGAACGTCCCTACGTCCACTTTATATGTTATTCTCCTTTTCTCTTCAGATTACAAGTACAGAGCTTTGATTACAAGTAACTGAAAGTTGTTTGAAAGTTCTCTTCGTGCTTGAGCTCTCAAACTTGTCTGCCATTGTTGTACCCCTGCCTCTCTATTTATAGAGTGGGGTTGGAGGCAGGGGTCTTGGATGTATATAGCTGCTGGCGGGTTTGGACTGGTGCAATCTGGCCTGGTAGTGTCAGTCCGGTATGCCATCCTTATGTTGGTTCGGCAGTGGTAGATGGAGTTGGACCGGTAGCAGCAAGGATCGGTGGTAACATGGATCGGTGATGGGGGGATGGATCCTGGATCGGTGATAGATGGTCTTGGGTGTTGGTTCATCTGTGCTATGGACCGGTGCTGGTGGAGGTGAGGGCTTTTGGTCCGGTGGTGATGTTGGTTCGGCAGGTGGTCCAGCTGTAGATGATTCGGTACGTAGGTGGTCCGGTTGTAGACGATTCGGTGGCTCGTCCCTTGCTTCCCCATCCTGATTCGGTGGTGGTAGAAACATACCCAACATTTGCCCCCCAAAGTAGGGCATATGTTAACATACGTCGTGCTTTGTTTCGGTTCGAACTACCATATTCGGCCCGTGACCCGAACCGTCCGGTCTGGCTACTCAACCTTTTTCTATAAATAGGAGCCTCAAGCCTTCGTTTTTACTTACCGGACGAGATAGCCGAATCAGAATTTCCTGCTGAATTGCCGAACCACACCTAACTACCGAGTCAGGTGAATGCCGAATGACATCTTATGGTTGTGTTTCTTCATTTTTCCGAATGAACGTAAAGACTTTTAATGCCGGATGGACTTAACACCGGATAAACTCGAAAGCTTTCTGTACCGAATGGGCACCCTTAGTACCGAATGAACCTCACACCGGATGAGCTTAAAGACTTTTAATGCCGGATGGACTTAATACCGGATGAACCTTTGTATCGGCTTTGCCGAATGATACTAGGAGTTCTGAGCGTTTTGATTTATGAGTGAAATTTCAGACTATATACACTTGCTTGTTTATATCCTCTGTTCTAACAATATGTTTTTCTTTTTCGTTTGCAGGAAAATGTCTCGCAAAGTGGAAACCCGATCAAAAAAAAGAGGAAATCTATGGACAGAAGAGAGTCTCCTGATGTGCCCGCAGTCCAGCCGGAACCAGCACGACATGGATCTGCCCCGAGGTCATTAGTGGACGGATATGGCCCTCAAGAGCTTCTGAACTCTCCTCCCAATTATTTTCCGAGCTCCCTCAAAGAGGGACAACTTGATGTCATCGCTCGCTCCTTCGGGATTGACAGGGCGAGCATGCTGCTGCCGGGAGATGGTGTGATGCCGTATGATCCTCCTGAAGGATATTTCGCCTATAGCCGATACCATTGCATGTGCGGGGCCATTCCTTCGATCAATGCCTGGATAGTCAGCTTCCTTACTTACTTGAAGGTGGCTCCATTCCAGCTTCAACCCAACTCCTGTGCCATCTTAGTGTGTCTATTCGTTATCTTTCAGAGGAGGTATGGGCGCCCCCTTCTAATCGGGAAATCCGATATTTGTATGATCTGAGGGGCTACAAGCCGGTCTTGGACTTATACTCGAAATTTACCATGTTTAAGAAGGAATGGTTCTTCGTCAAGGACGACTCCGTTTCTTTTCGCCTTTTCACTTCTGGCTGTAAGTTGAATTCCATTTGTAATTTCTTTGTCCCGACTGCAATGCTTCTTCTTATATGCTTTTATTTCTTGCTAGCGACAGGTGGCTTTACGGTCGTGGAGAATGATCGCCTGGTACAGATGGCTGCGGAGATAGAGGCTATCTCTGGAAGGGATAGGTCGGCTTCTTACCTGATCAGAAATGCCACTCTCCTGGAGCACAACTTGATTCTGCCACGTCAATCCGTGGTTAAGCAGAGAGATACAGCCGAGGAGAGGGCTGCCAAAGCTAAAGACGGGGCCACTGCGAAGAGTAGCAAGAGGAGACCTTTCTCGATACCTCCAGTCGTCGGGGGGAAAAAGCTTAAGAAGTCTGATGGACCCTCCCCTAGCACATGTCCAGATATTCCGGAGGAGGAAGGTGGAGAGGAGGAAAGAGGTGAGGAGGAGAGCGGAGGAGATGGAGAAGGTGAAGGACAGGGTGGTAGTGGTGCCGGGGCTTTGTCTTTCGAGCAGGCAGGGGAGATCAAGGAGTGGACGGATGATGCCTTCCGCCAGGCTTTTGATGGGTTGGAGGAAGGATCAGCCTCGGTGGAGAAGGCGAAGAAGGCTGACAAGGCTGGGACTGGTACCGATACATCTTCTAAGGGTCCTTCAGCTAGGGTAACTCAAGGTGAATTTTCAACTTCTGCAAACTCCCTTTATGATAAGGACTTAGTAATATTTTATGGCCAGCTCCCGTCCTGGAATGAGATTCAGGACTTATTGCAGTATCCCACTCCTCCTCAGGGTTTGTAAAATAAGCGCGTTTTCCTACTCCTTTTAACTTAACATATTTCTCGGATCATAGTTTCATGCATGCTTGTAACACTTGGTTTTTACTCCAGGAACGGGTAAGGTGGCCAAGACATCAGATATTCGGCACCGCCTTGAACAGTATAAGTTACTCAAAGCTTTCGTCAAACCAAAGCCGTCAACTAGTCATCCCGGAGATGTGGTTGGTTATCTCCCTCTTCTCGGAGTTATTGAAGAAGATATGCAAAAGAGGAAGTGGGGCCAATCTTTGTTTGAACCCTCACCTGGCCCTCAGGCTCCAGTCCAGCCTATCCATGATATTACTGAGGAAGTTACTGAGTTTATGCCTTCCCCACATCCGTCCGAAAATCCAACTGTCACTCCGATAGACCATCCTGCTTTGGTTCGCAACCCATTCACCGGCCACCTGGATCTGGACCCAAGTTTTCAGGACATCTCTTTTGACGAGGCCACGGGTGAGCATCTTCTTCCCCGCAATCCCATGGTACGGGTGCTTGATGAGGCTAAGTCCTTAGACCTCGATTTGCTTACTACTCGGATTGTGACCATGGGGAATGAGGCCAAGGCAAACATCGATCGGGTGGCTGAAGAGACCAAGAGGCTAATGGAGCATCACGCTCGACTGGCCAAGGCTGGGGAGGAAATCGGAAGTGCTAACATTCGGTTGCGGCTAAAGGTTTTTGATCAGGCCAAACAGCTTGCCGATCAGGCTATCCAGATATCCCAGCATGAGGCGGCCTCCAGACGACTAAAGTATACGGGCCGCTGCGCGCGGTCGTCTTCTCTCACCAAAGCGGCGCTTAAAGCATGAGACGATACAGCAAGGTATAGGTATAGTTCCTCGCCTTCATTCGGAGTTGAGATTACTGGTGGTCTCTGGAGGTGTTCGATTAAGTTAAGGAAGGCTGTCGAGCATTCGTCAGTCCATTCGAACTTTCGTTTGTCTTTCTTTAGAGCTTCAAAGAAAGGGACGCATTTGTCGGTTGCTTTAGAGATGAACCTGCTTAGGGCGGCCACTTTCCCATTTAGGCTTTGCATCTCTCTTCGAGTGGATGGTATCTTGATATCTTGCAAAGCCCGAACTTGTTCGGGGTTTGCTTCAATCCCCCTGGCATGGACGATGAATCCCAAGAACTTTCCCGACGATACTCCGAAGGAGCAGTTTAGAGGGTTCAGCTTCATTCCATATTGGCAAAGTACTTGAAACATCTCATCCAGGTGGTTTATATGATCGTTGGCTTTCCTCGATTTTACCAGCATGTCATCCACATAAACCTCCATAGTTCGCCCCATTAGCTCCGCAAACATCTTGTTGACGAGACGCTGATAAGTAGCTCCGGCATTTTTAAGTCCAAAAGGCATTACCCTGTAGCAGTACAATCCCCGGTCAGTGATGAAACTAGTGTGGTCTTGATCGAGGGCGTGCATAGGGATCTGGTTATATCCTGAGTACGCGTCCATAAAAGATAAGAGTTCGTGTCCGGCGGTGTTGTCCACGAGCTGATCGATTCGGAGGGGTGGGAAGCAGTCCTTCGGACACGCGTCATTTAAGTTGGAGAAGTCGATGCATGTTCGCCACTTTCCATTAGCCTTCTTTACCAGTACCGGGTTGGCGATCCATTCTGGGTAGATGGCTTCTCGTATGAAGTTATTGGCAAGTAGGTTCTTTACTTCTTCCTCGAGGGCTGCTGATCGTTCTGCCCCCATGCTTCTCTTTTTCTGCTTTACTAGCACCTTGGTGGGATCGATGTTCAGCACGTGGCATGCTACGTCTGGGGAGATTCCTTTCATGTCTGCGTGCGTCCATGCAAATACATCTATGTTGTGGCGAAGAAAATCAATGAGTTGATCCTTTAATTCTTATTTTAGTTGAGATCCTATTTTCAATAGTCTACTTGAGTCGTGTTTGTCTACAGATACAAGTTCCATAGCCTCTACAGGCTCGGTGGTGGTCTCCTCCTCTTTGTCCCTGGGGTCTAGTTCGTTGAAAGGATCGCTGGTATATCGAAGAGGAGGGGCTTTCTTTAATTGCTATGCTTCCAAGTTTTTCTTGCAGAGAGAAGTCTCTGCATCCTTCCCTTTATCCTTCATGTGGTTATTGCGAAGCTCAGTTACATAGCAGTCTCGGGCTGCGCCTTGATCTCCCTCTATTTCTCCTACTCCGTTATCTGTTGGGAATTTCATTTTCAGGCACCATGGGGCTAGGAAAATTTGGTAGTCAGACAAGGCCGGTCTTCCCAAAAAGGCGTTGTAGGCCGAGTGGCTTTCTATTAGCACAAATGTTTGTTTTCGTACAACGGAGCGGGGATGACTTCCTATCTCGACAAAGAGGTCCAGTTGCCCGAGGGGCATCTTCGCGTCTCCAGTGAAACCATGTAGTGGTTTGTTGCAGGGAGACACATCCTTCATTGACAGCTTCATTTTGTCGAAAGCATGCTTGAATATGATATTTACTGAGCTTCCAGTGTCTATTAAAATTCGAAAAAATTTGGCTGGACCGAACCAGGCAGAGATGACCATAGGATCCATGTGTGGGTACTGTCTTCCCTCTTGGTCACGCCTACTGAATGTGATTTCGTCATTCTCTTTCCGTTTCGGGTGGCGTTCTTCCATGACAGAATTAACGTAGCCTTCATTGTAACGATCCGATATTTTCAACCATTCGCATCCGCACATGTCGAACTTGAATTGCTCAAAATACCGCGTTGTAAATAAAATTTGGCAAATCTCAGAATATACAGTAAATACATAATCACAGATCACAGACACAGAGTATTTAATAATGAAGCGGAATTTAAAAGAAATAGTAGTTCATGAAGCTACTATATAAAATAAGATACATCAGAGTTAAACATGATACAACAAAAAGTAATAAGATACATCAGGTACAAATCAGAATACATCACTGAAATCACTGGATACAGAAAGCAAAATAGATGGCTGGATCTTCAAGGAAAGCTCCAACTCCGAAGGTGAATCTTGAATGCTAACTCACTCAATCTGACTCGAGCGTAAAGCAAAATACAAAACACTCGAGTCAGGACATAAATACTTATGAACTGTAAATAAACTCAAGTGAACAGTAACAAAAATGCATCGGTAACTTAAAGGATGCTTGGGATCGCCCATCCTTTAAGGATCCGTTAAACTATTTACTATGTAGTAATATTGCGCTACTATAATAATGTCTACAGTAAAATAAACATACTTTTAAATAGCGTTCCGGGCTACCCATATCACCCTTCACACATAATAGTCCCAGTAGTCCATCCAATATCATGCCATCTCCACTCCGGGTGACTGTCAGAGGATACCACACGGGCTACGGGAGAAAAACAAACTCGTAGTAAAGGCTCGGTATGGTAGGTGACACGGCACACAAGGCAATGCCAGGGTAGATATACCAATTACGCACACGGGCTGGTGGTAACGCAGCAGCCGCATACGCCCACCTCGGAACACACTCCCAATCAAAATCGGAGGATGGCCATCTAATCAATCACCAGTAAGAGTATAGTATCGAAGGAATGTGTCCGACCAGAGGTGCTACCTCCTTTGGCCCGAGATTGCTCCTGTTTTAGCCACCTTATGCCAACTCACGGGAGTTGGGTCCACGTAATATACCTCAAGAATGTCGCCACCATCCTACTTCATTCTGGAATCTCCACCGCGTACGCGGTTGTTAAAGTGGTTTTCGGAGTTGGCAGAGAGTATGACAACTTCCGATCCCGGTCTCTTTAACAACCAAACGTTATTATAACGCCGTGGTCATTTCAAAATAGTTTATACTTCAAAAAGATCAAATCATTTCATTTCAAACTATATTTCTTTCAAAATAGTTTATACTTCGAAACCATAAACCATTTTTATTTCAAAACTATTTATTCAATCAAAATAGTTTATACTTCGAAACCAAAAACATTTCAAACATATATTCATTTCAAAATCATAATATTTTCAAAGTATAACTCTTTCGAAACCAAAATACTTGAAATAATTTCACTTTGAAAATCATAACATTTCAAAATCATACATTTGAAATCATGGGATATTCATTTAATTCTTTACATTTTACAATTCATTCAATTAATACCAAATTTTCAATTTCCAGCTTAACTCAATTCAAACCATCAGTTTTAATTAAATTTCCCAATAACCATTTCAAATCATATCAATTTCAAATATAGATTTGATCAAAAAATTAAACTATTCAATTTTTAATATATTTCAAAGCTTTAATATCCCGCATTTCAAGAACTAAAATTTATAATTTCATATATCTCAAATCTAGTTTCATTATTACTTAGTTTTGAAATATTCATTTCATAAATCCAATATTATTTAAATAAACTCAATTTACAATTAAACTAAATATCCTTTCATACCAATATAAACTTCAAATATTCATTTATCAAAAGTACATATCATTCCAATTCATATTCTTTATCAAAATAAAGATCAAATCATTTCCAAACCTTATTATCAAATCATTATTTGAATTCAAATTCAAATACTCAAATTTAAATATCATTTTTAAATCAAATAAGTCATTCATTTGTTATTTCAAGTATCATTACAAAATACATTAAAAATTCCATTCAAAAATTCATTTATCTCATTACATTTCATTCCATTTAACACATAACCAAGTAAACCTTATTTAAATTCAAATTCAAATTTAAATTCCTTAAAAATTCAAATTTAAATATTAAAATATATTCAAAACTTCTTAAATTTCACAATTAATCAATTTCCAAAAGTTAAATCATTTAACACTTTAAAATATAACTCAAACAGTGTTAAAATCTATAACATTTCAAACATTATCAAATTATAGCGACGACATCATTTATAAAGTGCTATCGTAGCTTATAGCTTCCAAAACTGGTTTAGTTCAAGAATAACGACATTTATAAAATGTCATAATAGATATTTAGTTATTTCAAACATTGTTAGATTCAAAACAATAGCATTTAAAAATGCTGTCAAAAGACTACAGCATTTTGAAAATGCTTTAAAATTTCAGGTTTCATTTTAGCTTTTCAAAAATAATAATAAAACTCCAAATTTTTATTATTACAACTTAAAAATCATATTTCTAGACTTCAAAATTTTACATAAAAAATCATTTTAACATATGATTTAACACGATAAAATTTTAAGATCAAATATTCAATTTTACAAACTCCATTCATTTATTAAGTCAAAATTCACTGTTTATTTATTTATAAATTTAATAAACTTAACATTTTACTTCAAATATCATTTCAAAACTTTAAATTTAATTTCCATTATTTATTTACATTTTAAAATAAAATTTAAAGTCAAACATCACATTTACTCCAAATTTACATACTTGAATTCACTTAAATTCACAATTTCAAGATTTAATATTTAACTTTCTTAAAACCATAATATATATATTTTTAAATCAAAATTTCATACTTTGAAAATACATAAAAAATCATTTAAAAGTATACCACATGGTCTGTATATAATTTTCTAACCTAGGTCAAGTGATACGGATATATATCATTTCAATCCGCAGTTTACAAAGAAAAGCCAGGTTCTATCATTTCAAACCCGCAATCTCAAGTCAAATAAAATACAATAAAAATCGCTCAGGCCTATCATTTCAGCCCATAACGATTTTTTTCCATTCTAAAGTCCGTTCGGGTATGTATCGTTTCAACCCATAATGATTCTATTCTAACAGGGAACTTGCAGTGTGAATATATGCATAAACAATGTAAACAATGTCAATGTCACAATATAATGTCATATATCAGATGTCAGGTGATAATTAACAGTTTTAACATGGTAATAACATGGCATAGCATATCATATGATCATCATTACTTGCATAAACATTTTATATTACTAAACATTTGTCATCAATTCACTATTTCATAAGTATAAATGTCAGAGTGAGATAGACTCACCTTTTCAAGCTGAAGACCACTACGGCACACAAAACGATTCCAAGGGAACGACAAGCACGATATAGCACGACTAGTGATTCAATTGAGTGAAGAGAGCCAAGATGACCATCTTGTAACAAGCCAATAGACGCAAACAAAATAACATATGAATTACTTAACACAAAACAACATTGAAATAAACGGAAATACAAAGCAACAAAGACAAGAATGATTAGACCTTGCTTTAATCATTCAAGAGCTCGGCCATAGCTGATGATATAGGCTCTGGTTTGGATCAGGTATGGCATCAAAAATGCATGTTAAAAATGGAGATGAAATAGTTGATGATGGATAGGAGTTGCAACATGGGAAAAATAAGGGGACAAGGCAAAGAGGAGTAGAGTTCTGGGCTCAACAAGGCTCGGCCTTGGATCAAGTGGGGCTCGGCCCTACATGCTTCAGGTCTAGTCATTGCTGGAGTGATGTTTATAGGTCAGGTCAGTAGGTGGTGGATGAGATAGGGGGTGGCCAAGGCAACTATGAAGGTGATAGTGGAGTTATGCTCGGCTAGGCAAGGTTTCAAGGGGTTAGGTGCAAAGTATTGTGGTGTTTGGTCCACTTGAAGGTCATTGCTTGAGGTGGTGGTCAGAATAGGAGGTGGTGGTTGCTGTGGCTGGTGATGGTGGAGAGGATGGTGGTGATGATGGGTGGTAGGGCCGAGCAAACAAGGTGGAAGAGGAAGGCAAAACTTAGAAAAATAATGAAAAGAGAAAGGAGATGAAGCCATTATTTTTTCTTTTTTTTTCTCTTCATGAAGTCGTGATTTTTAGGGGATGAGAAGTCTTCCCTTTCATGTGAAAAAGAAAGAAGAATACACGGCTGAAGAATGGAGTTAAGGCAGCCAATTGAAGAGATATTGGTTGGGAAATGAAAAGACAGAATACAAAAAGGCTTAAGCAAGTAAAGAGTCATAAACCTTTCAAATTTCCACCATTTCTTTTTAAAATTTAAATACATGTAAAATATGTATAAATACAGATAAAACACGAAAATATAGTAAATAAACAAAAATAAATAAATAAATATTAATTAAATATAATTAAATTAAGAAAATAACAAAGAAAAATGTAAATTTGGCTTGAAAATTTGAAAATAAATGAAATGAACTTTGGGAAAATTGTATCTACATGAAAAATATTTATAAATAAAGATAAAAACATAAAAATAAAAATGCATACATAAAAATTAATAAATAAATTTTAATTAAATATAATTTAAATGAAGAAAATAGCAGAAAAATGGAAACTAACCTTTAAAAATAGAAAATAAATTCAGTGAGCTTTGGAAAAATTCAAACATCACTTTCAAAATATTTAAAAGGTAAATATATATGTAACATAACATATAATACAATTTAGAATAAGATATGACAATTAAAAAGATTATTTATATAATTTAAAATAAACAATATTGTTAAATAAAACAATTTACACCCAATTTTGTAAAAAGCATAACTTTCACAATATTATTCGGATTTCAACGAAACGAAAAGCAGTGTTCTTGAAATTTTATTTACTTTCATAAAAAAGATAAAATTCAAATTTTCAAACTTTTTTAAAATTTAAATTTAAAAGTCAAAGTTTGACCAGATTGACCAAAATTCACATTTTCTGGAAATATTCAATTTATGCATGTTTGAAATTCTAATCCACATCAAAATCAACATTTATATTTCAATTAACAAAATATATTCATTTTAATAAATAAAATAAAGTTTTTAAATTAGGAATTTAAATTGAAATAATTAAAATATACAATTACAATAATCAGAAAATACAGGGTTGTTACATTCATCGTTCCTAAGTGACTTACCATATCTTTCCATCTCTGCCCAGCTTCTGTCGGCGATGTGCGGTCCTCCTGATATGGTATGGACCACTATCTTCTCTTGACTAGAGCCGCTGGTGTTGCGATTTCCTCCACCTACTTCTGGGAGGGGTAGCCCTGGGTTTTCATTGGCGAGAGCTGGAGTCCTGTTATGGCTTTTTACATAGCGTTCCAGTCTCTTCCTTCTGATGTGTTCTTCAATCAAGTCCCGGAGATGGTGGCATTCATTGGTGTCATGTCCATGGGATTCGTGGAAGCGGTAGAACTTTCCAGACTTGAGTGCGTTATCTGACTCCTTCTTGTGCGGGGGCCGCTTGTGTCTAACTTCGTCTTGAGTGGCTAGGAAGATGTTTTCGATTGTTTCATTCAAAGGAGTGTAAGAGTCAAATCTTGGTCCTGGTCGATATAAGCGCTTTTCTCCCTTCTTGCCCCCAGCATTGTCTCTAGAGTCATTTCTCCGAACATCCTTTGCTGCAGCGGGAACCTTGTCTGGAGCTGTCTTAGCCTGTTGCCCTGAATGCCTCTCAGTGGCAGCGTCTTCAAGTCTCATATACTTTCCAGCTTCATGGAAAAAATCAGGTAAAGTAGCTGGTTTTTCCTTGGTTAGTCTTCTAGCAAATTTAGTATCCGGATGTACACCACTGCAGAGTGCCATTAGGATAAGTTTCTCGTCGGCACCTTGGACTGCGGCCGCTGCGGCGTTGAATCGGGTTAGATATTGTTGCACTGTCTCTCCGGGCTTCTATTCGATATTAGATAAGGAATAAGCGTCCTTGGGTTGTTCCACATGAATGCGGAACTGGCTGATGAACTTTTCTTTCAACATTTCCCATGAGCTGATGGACCCTTGGGGTAGATAGCAGAACCAGGAGGTAGCTAGATCTGCCAAGAAAAGTGGGAAGCATTTACACAATACTCCTTCGTTGCTCCTCTCATGAGCATATGATGGGTGTATCTCTGTAAGTGTACTATGGGGTCAGAGGTTCCCTTGTAAGGTTTCATTGTTGGCATTTTCCATTCCCGGGGGGTGATGGCGGTTTCGATATTGCGGGTGAAGGGCTGGTTACCCTAGCATCTATCCCCCGATCCCTTTGCTCCCGTTGGACGCACTCTCTGAACAATCGCGCCATCCTTTCATCAGAACTTGGAGCGGATAGAAATGAGTTTGGTTCTTCCCTACGGGACTGATTCCGTCCAGACGACTTATAGGGATGGTATTGTCTGTCACTCCTAACATTCTCCAATGGCTGCCTCTGGTCTTCTGGGGCATGCTGGGGTCAGCCACAGTTGGCTCTTTCCCTGATCTTCCCCTGCTGGGTTCTGTTCTCAGCACTTCCTCGGGTCCAACTTCGGGCCGGACTCAAGCTCGGCCCCGTCTACTGGTGTTTTCATGGTTAGGTAGCATGACAGGCTCAGCTACATCCGACGCCTGCCTGGCGCCTCCCCCATTGGGTTCGGTTCCAAGTGTTTCCTCGGGTCGGAATTCGGGCTGAGTCCGGGCTCGGCTCCTACCATGGCTGTTTCTGTTGTTAGCCTCTTCGAAGAAGAAAGACCCTTGTCGTCTCCTAGATCCTCCAGACTGGGACTCACCCCATGATTCAGTGTTGTGGTTGGTTTCTTCGACATCCCTTAAGCGTGACATGAGTTGATCCACTAAGGCTTCTTGTTGAGATGCGAAGCGGTTAGTTACTTCAGCCACAACCCTGTCCAGATCCGCCCTTGTAATTGGTTGTTCCGTAGCAGGAGCTGTCGGATCTGCCTGATTTAAATTTGTTGTTGGAACTTGACGATTGTCTTGGTCTCTGATCACTGGATCTGGGATACTGCCAGTTGCGATGTTCTTTCCTTTGTTAGCATCTTTCTTCCGTCCGGGAGGCATGTTTTCCCGGCAATCAACGATGCTGATAGAAAAAAGGGTTAAGTGGGGGAAACTGACGCTTCGAGCTCCTCCTCTCAATGAAAGCACCAAAAATATTTGCACAAAAAATGGGCAAACACATCCTAGTCGTATGAATTAGTTGATTTTATGTTGTTTCTGGTAATTTGGGTGATTTACGCAAATATATAAAAAGCAGGGGCTAAACTATAAAAGACGCACAGATTTATAGTTGTTCGGCCAGAACATGCCTACGTCCACTTTATATGTTATTCTCCTTTTCTCTTCAGATTACAAGTACAGAGCTTTGATTACAAGTAACTGAAAGTTGTTTGAAAGTTCTCTCCGTGCTTGAGCTCTCAAACTTGTCTGCCATTGTTGTACTCCTGCCCCTCTATTTATAGAGTGGGGTTGGGGGCAGGGGTCTTGGATGTATATAGCTGCCGGCGGGTTTGGACTGGTGCAATCTGGCCTGGTAGTGTCGGTCCGATATGCCATCCTTATGTTGGTTCGGCAGTGGTAGATGGAGTTGGACCGGTAGCAGCATGGATCAGTGGTAACATGGATCGGTGATGGGGGGATGGATCCTGGATCGGTGATAGATGGTCTTGGGTGTTGGTTCGGCTGTGCTATGGACCGGTGCCGGTGGAGGTGAGGGCTTTTGGTCCGGTGGTGATGTTGGCTCGGCAGGTGGTCCAGCTGTAGGTAATTCGGTAGGCAGGTGGTCCAGTTGTAGACGATTCGGTGGCTCGTCCCTTGCTTCCCCATCCTGATTCGTTGGTGGTAGAAACATACCCAACAACTCCTAGAATAGCGAACCATAAAACTCGCCAAATATTGATCATCTTAGATAATTCCTATAAATAGGAATTATAAAACTCAAAATGCGCCATAAAAGGGCAAAATAACTCATAATCAATAACCTTTAATAGCTTCGATTGTACAGGTCCAATATTAACCGAAACAGTAAATGCTCGTGTCCCATACCACATGTTTTACTAAATTATTCAATTCTCTTTCTTATACATTCAAATAGTGTAGAAATGTGTATTATATATTTAAAAATTTTATTAGAGAAAACCAGATTTTAAACTATTTTCTAAAAATTATTGTTTAAACCAATATTTGAAATTCCTTTATTATAGGAAATAAATAGATTTTGTATTTGAAAATAAAATTTAAAATACTATGTAATAATAATTTGAAATACCCATTTATTTCAAAAATTTTTAAAGAAACCCGTGCTTGAAAACAGTGAAAAACAATGAAAATATCTCAAATCTAATATTCAAATTCATCTCAAATTTGAATCTCAAATCCACCTAAACTTGGCGAACCCATTAATGGACATCATTGCCATGAAATACTAGAAGAATATCTCAAGAACATAGGCAGAAAATAGAAAATTTGTGCTAAAATTGAAGTAGAAAGCACAAAAGCACATAAGGCAACCAAGGGTTCCCAGGTCGACATGCATGTCGACCAGGAGGTCGACTTCTATGGCCTTAGCCCTCTAGGTCAACATGTAGGTCGACCCAGGGGATAATGGTTATCAACCCTTCTACGCGATTTAGTTCCAGGCAGTTGCCAAGCTCCGAATTGATTTTTCAACATAACTTTGAGGTAGCATATAAAGATGAAATGCTATGAAATTTTGCATGAACATAAATCAACATCTAAACTATGATCTGGAAAAGATATGGTAGCAATTCATCAAGAACTTAAGAAGTTATCACTACTCAAAGAAGCAACAGAAACAACATATAAACTGTATATGAAAACTTGATAAAATTTGTTTATAGTAACTATAAATCGTCCAGGCCTTTGTATTAGTAACCTCGTTTTAGCTGGAAATGTGAGTTAACAAACTTACCTTGCTGTAGTGAAGATTAAAACTCAAATTTGTGTTGAAAAAGGCAAGCTTTCAGGAGAAAGGGGCTTCAAATAACCTGTAGAAACTGAGAACAGCATATGCAAAAAGGAAATATAGGTGAATCAGCAAACCCCCTTCTCAAACAAAGATTTTTGTGGAATAGTGATGTTTTGGAGTGGGATTACCTTTTAATTCTCTTTATATTTGATAAAAACGGCAATTTATCAGATAAATTTAAGTTTTTGAAAGGTTGAAATTGAAAAATTGTGAACTTTCCTTTTATTGGCTTCGATTTCTTTCTGGACAAGATAAATGGAATGTTTGAACATACAGTACAAAGTTTTCCTCCTTTCTCATTTTCAGGCTAAGTGGGCTTTGGACCCAAGAATTTATAAAGAAAATTAAATAAGCCTATGAGAATTAATACAACACTAAATCATCATATTAAACAAACTTATGTAAATTTGATTAAGTGTTGTATTAATTTTCATAGGCTTATTTAATATTCTTTGAAAATTCCTTGGTCCAAAGTCCACTTAGCCTTAGCCTGAAAATGAGAAAGGAAGAAAACTTTGTACCGTACATACAAACATTCCCCTCATCTTCTCCAGGATGAAATTATAGCCAGTAAAAGGAAACTTCACCGTTTTTCAATTCTAAGCTTTCAAAAACTTAAATTTCTTCAATAAATTGATGTTCTTATCAAATATATAAAGAATTAAATGGTAATCTCACACCGAAACATCATTATAGCATCAAAATCTTTGTTTGAGAAGAGGGTTTTCTGATTCACTGTATATTTCCTTTTTGCATGTGTTGTTCTAAGTTTCTACAGGTTATTTGAAGCCCCTTCCTCCTCAAAGCTTGCCTCTTTCAACACAAATTCGATTTTTATCTTCACTATAGCAATGTGAGTTTGTTAACTCATATTTCAAGCTAAAATGAGGTTGCTAACGCAAAGATCTAGATGATTCATAGTTACTGTAAACAAATTCTATCAAGTTTTCATATATAATTTTTATGATGTTTCTATCGCTTCTTTGAGTTGTGATAACTTCTTGATTTCTTAATGAATTGATGTCGAATCTTTCCTGGATTATAGTTCAGATGTTGTTTTATGTGTAGGAAAATTTTCATAGCATTTCATCTTCATATGCAACCTTAAAGTTATGCTGCAAAATCAATACTGGCATACATCGTGAATGTTTTATGTACTTTTGTGCTTTCTACTTCAATTTTAACTCAAATTTCTACTTTCTGCTCTATGTTCTTGAGATATATCTGAAGTATTTCATGGCAACGGTATTCATTAATGGGTCAGCCAATTTTCAAAGGATCTGAGATTCAAATTTGATATGAATTTGAATTGAAGTTGAATTGAATTCGAATATCAGTTTCGAGATATTTTCTTTGTTTTTCACTGTTTCGAGTATGGATTTCCCTAGACCTTTCCATAATTATTTTTGAAATAAATGGGCATTTATTTTAAAATTTATTTTTAAATACAAAATCTATTTATTTCTTATAATAAAGGAATTTCAAATATTGGTTTCAATAATCATTTTCGAAAAATAGTTTTAAAAGCTTATTTTATCTAATAAATTATTTTAAATATGCGTTATTTAAACGTATAAGAAAGAGAATTAAATGATTTAGTAAAACACGTGGTATAAGACATGGGTGTTTACTGTTTCAGTTAATTCCGGACTTGTACAAGCTATTAAAGGTTATCGATTCTGAGTTGTTTTGCCGTTTTATGGCTTATTTTGAGTTTTATAATTCTTATTTATAGAAATTATCTAAGATGGACAATATTTGGCGAGGTTTATAATTCAAGATCTCCTATTCTAGGAGTATAGTCGATGAGAACCACCATAATGTTTTTATACTTGTCGATGAGACGAGGAAAGTCTTGAGGTTGATATATCCTTTTGGGGAATAATGGTTTATGAAAAACCATCGTGATGCTTTTAATTGTTGATGAGATGAGACAAGTTATGATGTTTTGATACTTACCGATGAGAAGAGGGTAGCTACGATTCTCTGAGATCTATGATTTTATGATGTTGTCTCGTGTGGCATCGACTAACGGTTAGTAAACTATTTAGTGAGAACATGTTGTATAGGAAGCACGTTAACACTTTTCGGGTTCCTATCTGCGAGTTTGTGAAACATTCACGATGTATGCCAGTACTGTAGATCTTCAGGTCATCACGACATTCTATGACTTCGGTCGTCACAATGTTTTACGGTTTTGGTTGTCGTGATGTATTATGACTGCAGTCGTCCGATGTTTATGTGAATTTGGTCACTAAAAAAGAGGTACCTATTATACAGTATTGGAAAGAGGTGGCACGTGCAGCATTGCTTCAGCATGCAATCAGGGATCTGGCCAATTTAGGTTTTCTAAGTTTTACGAGTTTTATGAGTTTCCTGTTTTATTATGATTTCACAATTTTAAGAAGTTTTACTACATCGATAGCCTACCGCTATAAGATGTTATATATATGGTGATTTCATTTACGATGTTTTGAACTCTTATTGAGTTCCTTGAGTTATTAGTTTTGATGATTTCATGATTTTATAGGATATTTTGGGTTTTGCAACTTTGGCGAGTTGAGTTGAGATTTATATACATTTATACCGATGAGATGAGGTATAATTGAATTTAGGGATTCTTCTATATTTGAGATTTATACTGTCATGTCATGGCATTCTAAGGTTTTGTTTATGCCAGTGAGAAGAGGCGTATCTAAGTTTTGGGATTATCCTACTTGAGAGTGTTTTATGTTTACTATTTTGGCAAGAATTTATATTGGCGATTCTCCTATTTAGGAGACATGGTTCATCAAAACTATCATTGTTATCTTAGAGATTTTGCCGAATATATGACAAAAAATTAATGTTTAATTGAGTCCATATCATTAAGATTTCTTCCTTAAGGTTTTATATGCTTAAGTGATAATAGTCCACTTGAGTTATGAACTTGTACTTCTTGTTATTTCTTATTTAGGAAGTATAGTCATTCTTTTCTTGATGAAGTGGTATTGTATTCTTAGTATGGTTTCCTCTCATTCAAGAAGATACTTTACCCTTTCCTCATAATTCTCATTATCATTTATCCTTATTAAACTGATTTTTTAGCTAGACTGAGCCATGTATTTTATACTCGGGTCAGACCGAGTTTATTTCAGGTTAAGCACTTACTTTTGGACTTAGCTTTGCCTCAAAGCTTCTTTATGGATGTCTTTCTATCATCTTTTATAGTTATGGTCTTTTTAGAGTTGTATCTTGAGATGTATTCTTATCTAACTTATGTATATAGAGTAGTCGTCATACCACTTTGATATATAATTTGTATCGTATTGAGATGTATCATTGTACATGTATATATATGTAGCTGTTTGCTATTCTGTCATGTGATATTCATTTAGTTATTGTATTTTGTTTTGATAGATCTTCTAACCACTTATAGTTTCTTATTAAGTATTTATTAGATATGTCAATCCACTTAAGTCGGAAAAAAATAAAAGAGCATTTATCGATGTATTCAATAGATATTTAAGATAAAGCTATAGATGGTCGCTCCTAACCAGTCATGTTCTCTGCATTAGCAGACAATATTACTCATTAGTACTCTTTGTTAATATGGGGCTCGGGGTAGGGCGTTACAGCTTGGTATCAGAGATGGATTCAGAACAAAATATGATAAACATAGAATAGATGCATATATAGCGATACATCTGAATATAGTACGAGTGTTACAAATCCCTTAATCTTTATGTCCATAGCCTTCCCTTAATTCTTTGGAGTAGATAAGTATTGGATACGTCTAGGGGTATATTTATTCCGTAGTATTCCATAATTATTTATGATGCCTTATCTTAGGAGTAACCCATTTGGATTATTCCATTTGAGTCCTCTTCGATACAAGTGCTAGACATTCATCCGTATTGAAGGAATTTGTTGATGCTTACTGATCTTCTTATCCTATGATTTCTTTGAGGATTGCGAATCCTATTGAGGGGATCCGCTATATTTGGTATGATGTTTGAGGATTTAGGATTGTTGCTTATAGCTTATTTTTCGTGCGAATTAGCACGTCCTTTTCTATCTAGAGTTTGGGGTGTTTGGGATGAAGTGGCTTGCCTATTATCAAGCGAGATTATGTGATTCGAAGAATCCTATATTAGGTATACTTATTCGGCTAATTCGTTGCTTCTTGTCCTTTGGAATGTTAACGATGATTTCGAAGTCTTTATATTCACTCTTGGGTTTTGAGATGTTGATGACATATCTCAAATTCCAGTCATTATGACTTTGTTGATTTCTATGAATCCGTTTGGGTATGACACCCAGTCGGGCAATCGAGTATTGTATTGACCTCTTTTCCCATTCTTAGCCTTTCGGACATCCTCCCATGAAGATGTCCACTAGGGAAATGAGGTGACTCGTTGAATTTATTTAATATTGCTATTCTTACCTCTTTTGAGATATCCTCTTTGGATACTCAATTGTTGATATACTTTGTGGTATTATTTCACTCAAAGTAACGATTGGTTGTTAATGTTACTTCTCCTCATTCGAGAAGATATTTTACCCTTGCTTTTGTATCTCATTTCTCTCTTTTAGTCTATTGAGTGGTGCTAGGGTCATTCCTCAACTTGACCCGACATCGATTATTCATGAGCTACGATTCGCGGAGGATAGCATTACTCTTACCGCAATCCGCACTCGTTATGAGTCTCGTTGTACCGTTTGGAATAACAGACACTCCAGACTGTTCCATCAATCTTGAGGACCTAGTATTTGGGGAATATCTCGGTGAGCTCTATTTGTGTTCTTTGATTTTAAGAATAAGTAATAAATCGTGCTTTCAATTTTTTTTTTTGGGAAAAAAAGAATATTTTGAGTACTATATTTGAGGTATTTCTTTTTAAATAAAATGAAATTTTGTGTTGGGTTGTCTGTCTAGTACTTTAAGAATTCTGCTCGATGCATTTGACCAAAGTTATCAGTAGGAACTTCCTAAACGCTATAATGAGATAGTAAAACACAGTAAATTGAGTTTTAATAAGTAAAGTTTGGAAAAAATTAATATGATGGAGTATTAATTTTATTTTAAATGTTTAATGAAACCATTGAACCATAGTGAGTGCTGGAGGAGTAGCGATGCAGTTTTGATTATTTGATCAACTCTGCAGCCAACTGATGGGGTCATTCACTATGAATCAATGGAGAGGCAATACCCTTATGTAATTTGAAATTTGAGAAATTACATATGGTAATTTAGGTAAGTAAAAGTGAATAATTTTAGTTAAGAGGATGTCTTAATTAGAGGAAATACCATTTGATGCTTTGATTAATAAAATGATGTATTAAGATAAAAGAATACTTTGGTTTGAAAAATTAAAATATTAATTGAATAGTTTAGTACAAGTTATTAATGGTTACTATGAAAATTTGTTTTGACACCTAGTTATTTGAGTAATAGCAGAGGATAGATATAAAATTCTATCTTAAAAATTGGGTGGTATGAATTTGTAAAAATTCTTTCGAAAACAAATTTGAATTAATTATTAACTCTTATTAGTTTTATGTTGATAATTAGATTGAAATTTAATTCCATGATAAGTAAAAATGTGAATTTGAATTGTTTTTAATAAATGAACAATTCATGTGGTATAATCATTTTGATTGTGAGGATGATTTTAAACTCTATATACGTAAATTCAAAAATTTATTATATGGATAATCAATAATCATCTTTGAAAAATAGAAGAGATTAGTTATCTCTTCCAAAATGAGTTTTCTTAGTAAAGTGCTTTAAAGTCGGATTTTGGAAAATAATGAAATTTTTTCCAATTAATGAACTGTTACTTTTATGCTGATTGCATAAAGTTGATCATATTTTGGTATATCTTAACTTTTCGAGAAAAATAAGATCATTTAATAAATGGTTTAGCAAAAGCTTGTTTGAAAATGTAACTTGAAATTAAAATGGTTTGGGATACAAATTCAAATTTTAAATTGATTCAATAGCTGAAATTTTGTTCGGAAAACTGCTGCACTGAAATAGCTATAACTTTATATTTATAACTCCAAATAAGTTCAATCTTTTTGTAAATGAAAGAGCTTTAGTGAGATATAAATATTTCTTTTACCACTTTGGAAGATTTTGATTTTAATTTAGTTTAAAATAGGTTTGAAAGTGGATTTCATGATTTCATGATTTTATATGATATTTAGGTTTTTTCCATTCTGATGAGTTGAGATTTATATACATTTATAACGATGAGATGAGGTATAATTGAATTTAGGGATTCTTCTATATTTGAGATTTATATTTTCATTTCATGGCATTCTAAGGTTTTTTATGCCAATGAGATGAGGCATATCTGAGTTTTGGGATTATCCTATTTGAGAATGTTTTAAGTTTACTATTTTGGCAAGAGTTTATATTAATGATTCTCTTATTTAGGAGATATGGTTCATCGAAACCATTTTTGTTATCTTAGAGATTTCGCCGATGATATGAAGCAAATATGATGTTTAATTGAGTTTCTATCATTAAGATTTCTTCCTTGAGGTTTCATATACTTAAGTGATAATAGTCCACTTGAGTTATGAACTTGTACTTCTTGTTATTTCTTCTTCTTCAGGAGGTATGATCATTAATTTCTTAATGAAGTTGTATTGTATTATTTGTATGGTTTCCTCTCATTCGAGAAGATAATTTACCATTTCCTCATAATTCTCATAATCGTCTATCATTATTAAACTGATGTTTTAGCTAGACTGACCCGTGTAAGTGTTAGACCGAGTTTGTTTCAAGTTAAGCGTTTACTTTTTGACTTAGCTTTGCCTCGAAGTTTCCGCATGGATGTCTTTCTATCAACTTTTCAAGTTATGGTCTTTTTAGAGTTGTATCTTTAGATGTATTCCTATTTGACTTATGTATATAGAGTGGCCGTCATACCACTTTGATGTATCATTTGTGTCGTATTGAGATGTATCATTGAATATGTGTATATGTGTAGCTGTTTGATGTTCTGTGATGTGTTACTCATTTAATTATTGTATTTTGTTCTGATAGATCCGTTAGCCAGCTATAGCTTCATATTAAGTATTTATTGGATATGTCCATCCAGTTGAGTCAGAAAGAAAAATAGTAGAGCATTTATTGACGTATTCAATAGATATTCAAGACAAAGCTATAGATGGTCGCTCTTAACCAGCCATATTCTCTGCATTAGCAGACACTATTACTCTGTAATACTCTTTGTTAATATGGGTCTTGGGGTGGAGCATTACAGTTTCCTAGAAAGTGAAATTCAGCATGACTATGGAGCAATTGATAATTGTTGTCCCCCCTCCCCCAATTTTAGCACAACGACCCTTCAAACTTAAGCACTCAAGGTTAAAGGATTTAGAGATTTGTAGAAGGTACTACCCATGAGTTTTATGTATATTCAATAGATATATATTATTTCAAATGAAATTGTAGAGAGAAGAGATGAACAAGATAATTTGTTTTCTGTAAATTTTTATTCCATTTCTTTAAAGAAGAGAGAATGGAGAGAATACAAATAAACATACAATTCTTTTCTCTCTCACATAAGCCTATCAATTACAATAAATAATTATTCCATAAATTAAAATGTTTTTTCATTAATAAAAACTGCAAAAGGTCAAGCAACGAAAAGACTTTGATTTTTGTTGTAATTATCTAACTGTCCCCACTAATTAAAACAAAAATCAAAGAAGATGAATGAAAATAACATGGGCAAGAAGAAAGTTTCATTCGTAAGTACCAATGTCTTTCAAGTGAATGGATACATAAAATGTGAGTTAAAAATTAATCTAAGTAATGAATTTATTCTTAAACTACAAAGATTTAGGTTTGTCAACTTTTTCTAAGTAGTAATTTTCTTACGAACTACAAAGATTTTGGTTGAGATCTCATAACACGTACTACACTATTAGTTTCTATGACCTCCATGATAAATATGCCCTTTTAATGGTCATGCACCTACCTTGGGAACTCAAAAGTGCTCTAGAGAGCTCAAATCCCTCATAGATGGCATCACACATGCACACTGAAGTAGGTGAATCCATCAAGTGCTCCACTCTATCGCCATCACTTATGGAAACAGAATCATTAAGAGAAAAAGGCCCAACCTTAAAGAATAAATAAACATAATCCATTAAGTGCAACTTAAAAGCACCATTAACACTATCTATGAATTATATATAAGTAATAAGGCATTGACTCGAATAAAATAATGACATCTATCATGTGTGTCTTAAAAGCATCACTAACTGGTCATAGATTTAAAAGAGGAAATAGGCTCAAACTAAGATAAATCTATATATCCATCAAGTGCATCTCAAAAGTCCTTCCAAAAACAGGCTATGGAATATACAAAAGCAAAGAAGCTTAAACTGATAACAAATAGTAGGATTCATCAAGTGCATCTCAAAAGCGCCATCAAAAACTGGTTATGGATTATACCAAAACAAATAAGCTCAAATCAATATTAAATACAAGAATCCATAAAGTCCATCTCTAAATCATAAAAAAACTAATTATGCATTATAAAAATCAAAGAAGCTCAAATTCATATTAAACGGTAAAATCCACCAAGTGCAACTCAAAAACACCGTTAAAAATTGGTTATGGATTATATAAAACTAAATAGGCTTAAAATCATATCAAATAGAAAAACTCATCAAGTGCATCTCAAAAGCACCAATGACAGTTGGTTATGGATTATATAAATACAAAGAATCTCAAACTTATATCAAATTAAAAGAAAAGATAAAGTGCACCTCAAAAACACTATCAAAAATTTGTTAAGGATTATATAAAAGTAAAGAAGATTAAAATCTTATTAAATATAAAATTTCATCAAGTTCGTCTCAAAAGTAAAAACAAAAAATTGGTTATGGATAACATAAAAACAAAAAAGCTCAAACTTATATCAAATAATAGAATCCATCAGGTGCATCTCAAAAGAACCACCAAAAATTAGTTATGGATTATATAAAAGAAAATGAACTGAAAATCATACCAAATAGCAAAATCCATCAAGTGCATTTTAGAAGCATCATGAAAAGAATTGGTTATGGATTTTATAAAATCAATCAAACTTATAAAAAGTGAGAGAAAGTGTAATCATGTAGCATTGTTTGACCACTATTGCATATTCATCACATTTTCCCTACTCTAGGATCGTGCTCATTCCACTTGAAGATTCAAGGACTAATTTCCTTTGAAAATAATTTAAAAGAGAATCCGTCAAGTTCCCACTAATCTTATTAATTTTTATGAGATCGCTCTTCTCACCAATTTCATAATTGTTTTAGGTCTGAAATAGATGTTTATTCCCTTTCTATATACATTCTTATATAAATTCGTTCATTACTATGTTATGAGTATACATTCTCATATTATAATTAATGATATATTTTTAATAATTCAAAAGAAACACATCGCTTCTTTCAATTTTAATAAATTTACTAGGTCTTTTAATCCTCTTAAGGTGTGTATTAGGATCATGGATAAACTGCACATGCTTTATATCAAAACAATAAAGTCATTTCAAGTTTTTTTTTCTAGTATGGTCAAAATGATTTATGGAAAATCATTTTTAAATTGTCTCGGTTATGTGGCTAATTTCACATCTCTCTCTCTTAAGTCATTCATCTTGATTTGAAATTTTTGATCTCTTTTACTATATTCAAGTTTGTATCAAAAAGTTACATGTATTTGAAATAAGGAAATGAATCTTTATAATACACTATAATTCATAATCAAAGAATATACACTCAATGTTCTTAGGTAAATTATTGATTGGTTCTTCTTCTTCTAATTTTTAAAGAAACAGAAAGACGGTCAAAGGTAGAATTTTCCCCTACAACCCACATTTTTAGAAATTTCATGCTTGGAAAACTTTTTCATGGTTCATAAGAAGTATTATCTAGTCATTTATGGGAAATCAGGCTGATCATTTAACAACCCAAAAAATAGCTTCCCCGACTATAAATTTTACATAGGCGCATATATGGACTAAATAACTATTTTTCATATACTTAGAAATCAAACGAGCGTGATAGTTTATGTGTCGCCCCACCCTAAGACCCACATTAACAAAGAGAATTTCTAGGTAATTCTGTCTGCTAATGCAGAGAATATGGCTAGTTAAGGGCGACCATCATAGTCTTGCATTAGATAAGAGCTAAGTATGTTGATTTGGTATTCATTTTTTTTCATTTTATCTCAAGGGTTTGACGTACTTAATTCCTTTTGTTAAACATAGGGTGTAATTGTTTTCATTTATTAACTTTCCTATTATAAACTACTTTCCTATTATAAACTTTCCTGATTTAACTATTTGGTGTGATATATAAACACCTCTTCTTGTATATTAATGTGATGGGATAAATAAAATAAGTTGCTTTTGCTTTCTCCTCTATATCTGTTCTTACAAATTATATTTGATACTGTACCAGTTAATATGGTATCAGAGCCTTCTCAGAACAATATCTTAAATCAAAAAATCTCAAAAGTAATCAAAACCTTTACAATCCCTATTCCAGAAAATCAAAAAATTCAATCTCATACTCCTTCTCTTCTTTAAATCAGAAAGTTATCGCATGTAACTTCACCAGCAATTGCCTGTAACTTCTAATCGCCAGCAATCGCCTGTAACTTCCAATTACCTCCATCTCCAGTAACTCACGACCTTGAACCAGTAACTCATGAATCACCAAATTGCTTCACCTCAATTCGAACCCAAACCAGAACTCGACTTCGCACAGCCCGCCATCTCCATTGACTAGAAGAAATGCCTCGCCAAACCGTTTTCTAGTCAAATCCAAATTCGCGTTGGCCTTTCAGATCCTTCATGGGTATACAATTAATCTTCGACGTCGAATTTGGGGAGACTTATTCTGATTATCAGTTGTAGGTAAGGCCACAGGAAGGCGGTTTGTTCTGATATTGAGGAGTTCCGCTTTACACCGTCAATAGACGCGGCCTTTCCTTCCATCATCGATTCGATCTACAGATCGATAGTAATCCTTTACATCAAAATCAGTCGTGATAGTTTTTGGCACAATTTAGCTTTGAGTTTGGATGGCTGCACGCTTCCTTGATACAAAATCTACAGCATGTTATCTTTTTTGGTGGTTGCGTATCAAATAGAATATGACGATTATATAGGCCTTAGAGTCATGGCCTGCAGATCTGGTGAGTATCAAGGCCAATTACATCGTATTCAGGGTTATGATTCATCTTTTGTCATCGATTTTGATTTGACATTCTACTTCATCAAAAGAAGTTTGTTGCTTGCGGGTTTAGGTTCGGTTGGACAGAGTATCAGTGCTTTATTTTTTCCGTTTGTATAATATGGCTACTTCCGGTATGTACGAAATCTGATGACCTCTGATCAATCACTGTTGGTTGCATATCAGTTCGAATATGGTTTCACCGTAGCCCTTTGAACAGGAATGAAATGTGAATTAGGGTTTATTTAGGATATTAGTTTGAATCCTACCAACTTCAAAATTAAGAGGAAGTGGATTTAAATCTCATGTTCATCTTGCCTCTCTCAGAAAATTCGATTCTCAGAAAATTCGTTGATTTGGTTTCTCAGAAAATTTAGGTTGTGGATTCTCAGAAAATTCGTTGATTTGGTTTCTCAGAAAATTTAGGTTGTGGATTCTCAGAAAATTCATTGATTTAGTTTCTCAGAAAATTTAGGTCGTGGATTTCAACTCTTGAATGAAATAGGACTAAAAACTATTATTCCAGCTAAAATATGGTGTGATAACAAAGCTTCTATTTATATTGCATCTAATCCTGTATTCCATGAACGAACCAAACACTTAGAGATTGATTGTCATTTTGTTTGGGATAAAATACAAGATGGTTTAATATCTGCAGAGTATATGGAGACCGAAGAGTAGATTGCAGATATCTTCACCAAAGCTTTGAATCAGTGTAGTTAATGCCCCGCTATTACCCCGTTATAACCCCACTATATCTCATAGCGGATTTCTACCGCTACGATTTTTCCATGTAGCCCCAAAATATAGCCTTTCCGCTTTAAGCCCCGCTATTTCCGCTATATCCCATTATTTCCGCTATATTTTGCTATTTCCTCTATATATGAATTGAAAAATTGCATTTATACATTATAAAAATTATGAAACTAATTTATTTGATTTAATTTTTAATATATTTTCAGAAATGAAAATACTCTAATATTCTACCACATTTAATTATGTTATATATAACAGTTTTACGTTTATTTAAAGTATATTCGCACATGTTTTTATTTAAAACTATTTATGTATTAATTATAATTCAATTGAACGATAATTTTTCATTTAATTACCTTTTATATATTTGTAAAAATATTAAGTCTGAGTTTTACATGCTATTTTAGAGCCATCCGCTAGATCCCGCTATATCCTCGCTGTATCACCGCTTTGACTTTTTGCGCCACCACCCCTTTGAATCTGCCGAGCGCATTAACTGCACAGCTTTGAATGGAGTCAAAATTAATTATTTGTGTAACAAGTTGGGCCTGATTAACGTCTGTGCTCCAACTTGAAGGGGGTGTTAAATATAAGGTGTAATTGTTTCCTTTTATTAACTTTCCTATTATAAACTACTTTCCTATTATAAACTTTCATGATTTAACTATTTGGTGTGATATATAAACACCTCTTCAAAAAATCACAATGGTGGCTACTTAATTCCTATCTAATACACTGCTATGGTGGCTACAGGATCAATTCAGAAAAAATATAAAAACAATAACAATCTCAGGTCGAAGATTAGCAACATAGAGAATATACATATACACATACATCAAATGTAATACAACATCCATAAGTGGCATTCAACCACAATATATACGTACATCCCTATAAAAGAATAGATACAACACAAAGTTCCCAACAAAATGACTACTACACAAAAACTATGTCATATATCTAAAGTTGAAGGAGACGTCCAAAAGTCTAACCTGCAACTCGGTCTGACCCGAGTAATAAATACACGGGTCAAGCTAATAAATACACGGGTCAAGCTAACTAGAACTTGATATTAGCAGGAGATAAATAGATATACATGCATAAGGGAAACATTCCTTTGAATAGAAAGGAATGATAAAAATGAAGTCCTATTCCAATCCTAAGGGTGGAAATGGTATAATGGAACAACAATAACTCATGAATAGGTTTAACATACCATAAGTGATTCCTACTCAATTTTGTAGAACATAAATGTAAATAAACAAAATGGTAGCCATAAGAGGAAACATCAAAATCTTCAACTCAACTATGCCTCATTTCTTCGGCATATAAATATATAACTCAGAATCAAGGAATCATGCAAACTCTTAACTCAAGGACTGAATAAGAATCCAAAACCTCATTAAAATGAAATCACCGTATATGTATAACATCTCATATAGCTCAAGGATACCAATGTACCAAAGATATCTCAAATGGTGAAATCATAATAAAACTCAATAAAATCAGAAAACCCGGATTGGTCAGATGCCCGGTTGCATGCCGAAGCAATGCTGCACATGCCAAACTCAGGTCAATATTATATGTTTTTTTAGGTACATGTCCTAGAAGCCCGAAGTCGTAAACTCAGAAGACCCGAAGGTCTATAGTACTGGTAAACCCAGAATGTGCCACAAAATCCCAGATATGAACCGGTCAAGTGTTAACGTGCGTCCCATACCACATGTTAGCACTAAATGGTTTACTAACTGCTAGTCAATACCATATTAGAAAACAGAAATCATCATAGAATCTCAAAACTCAAAAAACTCAGACTCGCCTCATCTTATCTGCAAGTAAGATAATATATCGGGTTTTCATAGATTATAACTCCAAAAATAGGAGATCTCAAACCACAAATCTCGCCCAATATTAGCCATCTCAGATAATTCCCAAAAGTAGAAATTATAAATCTCAAAACACAGCATAAAATGGAAAATCCCAAAAATCATCTCAAATTAATATCCCAAAATTGCTTCGATCGTACAAATCCAAAATTAACCGAAAAAGTAAACGCACGTGTGTCATACCACATGTTTTACTAAATCATTTAATTCTCTTCCTCATACATCCAGAAAGTGTAAAAATAATCTTTATTATTTATAAAATAATTTTCTTAAGAAACGGGATTTTAAAACAATTTCCTGAAACTATTTTGAAATCAATCTATTGAAATTTCTCCTTATAATAGGAAATATATATATTTTAATAATTTGAAATAATTTAAAAATATTATATAATTATAATTTCAAAAGTTAATTTATTTAAAAATTATCTCAAAATCTGTTTGGAAGAAACAGTGCTCGAAATCGAAGAAAAAAATAGAAAATACTCCAAAACCGATATTCAAATTTAATTCGAATTTAATTCAAATTTAATTTGAATTTAATTCAAATTTAAATTTCGAATTCCACCAAATCTTGGCTAGTCTGTTGATAGATATCATGGCCCCCAAGTACATTCAAAAACCTCTCAAAATTGCGTAAGAAATAGTGTTAAAAACCGTAGCAAAAGAAGGCAAAAATCTGCGGAACACAAGAGAAAAGGGGGCCAACAACTCATGTATATAGGTCGACAGGAGGGTCGACACTCTTGCTGAGGCTTGTAGACCTCTAGGTCGACCTCAAGAGAGCCAGGTCGATAGGCATGTTGTAACGATCCTGAATTTTGAACAATTTAAAAATGAAGATATTTAATTAATTTTAAATATTTGAGATAATTTTAAATTGAATTCCAATAAAACTATGAAGTTGACGATTAAATTTTTGAATTTAATCTATTTAAAGTTGAATAGAAATTTGAATTTAACCTTGAAGTTGAAATTGAATATTGAATTTGTAATTGAAATTCGAACTAACGGCTTAGAAGAAAATTAATAAATTTGTAGTTAGTTTCAATAACATTTTTCATTTATTTAAATAAAATAGAATAAGATTTTAAATCAATATAAAATCAATAAATAAATATACATAGTAAAAATTCAAACAACATATTTATAAAATTTTGAAAAATATAATGTAATTACATTTGAGAAAATTTAACAACATGATTTTAAACAAAATAATTGGATTTAAAATAAGAAAGAAAAAAATAAATAAGAAAAGATAAATAAAATAAATAAATAAAAAGAAGTATACATGGCCTTACTTCGTTTAGCTGTAAACATGCCTTCAACTACGCCGTGTTCCATGCCGTAAACCATACCCCAAATCACGATCTCCTTCCCCATAAAACACGAACCCCTTTCCTCCTTTACACAAAATCAAACACACGAAGAAAGAAAAAAATGGCAGCCTCGTGACTTTTCTTTCGCTCCTCTTTGCAATTTTAGGGCTCCGTTCGTCTTCGTTCGCCTTCAGAAATTAGGGCTTCGACTTCAATCTCGCTCGCGTGCCCAATTCGTTTGCGTGCTCTTCATTTCGTTTGCAAAGGTGAGTTCCCTCACGATTAATCTTCATGCAAGTTTTTAGATTTGTTTTGAAGTGAATGCTTGGTTGCATGCTAGGAATTGTGGGTTATGCATTATCAGTTGCCCGGATAAATTAATCTAAACTGTTGAACCATTAAGTACTTGATTGCATGCTTTGTTTTGGTGGTTTGTGGTTTTCAGTTGCTCGGTTAAAATTGAATTCTAGACTAATAAGAACAGATGACTCACTGCATGTTGGTTGTTGGTTGTTCTTTTGCTATGAATTGCTCTGTTAATTTGTTATTTAAACTGATGAGGACAAATACTATTGGATTTAATTTTTTTCAAACTAACAAGAACAGATGTTTTGTGAATTTTCGTTTAAACTGTTAAGGACAGATGCTATTTGCTGTCACTTGCTCGATTTGCTTGAATTTTCAACTGATGAGAACAGATGCGTTTAAATTGATAATAACAGATGCTTTGTGAATTTTGTTTTAAATTGATAAGAACAGATGCTGTTAATTTTTTTTTAACTGATAAGAACAGATGCTGTAAATTTTGTTTTTAAACTGTTAAGAACAAATGCTATTTGTTTTGTTTTAAATTGATAAGAACAGATGCTGTTAATTTTTTTTTTTAACTGATAAGAACAGATGCTGTAAATTTTGTTTTTAAACTGTTAAGAACAAATGCTATTTGTTTTGTTTTAAATTGATAAGAACAGATGCTGTTAATTTTTTTTTTAACTGATAAGAACAGATGCTATGCCAAAAACTTTGCTTGTTTATGTTGCTGCATGTGTTGTATATATGTGCCTATAAAACCCTCTATGGTTGGATGTTTTGCTGTGTATCATGCTTGCATGCCTATATATGAATGACCTCAGTTATAAAGGTCTGTGAACATCTTATAATCTGAAAATAACAAAATTGACAAGTTTAAACCAATTATTTGGTGAAAATGATGCATGTTAAAGTTCTTGGAACCATTATGTGAATATGTATTTATGCATATGCATGTCACTGTGAGTAAACACTTACAAATTTAAGCTAAGCAGATAATTATGTGGTTGATTTTAAAATCTGAGATGATAACTATTATGTATGTATGCATGTGAGTAAGTCTGTGTTTATTTGAAGAATGCTTATTTATGGTTTCTAACTTCTCTGTTCTTAGTTCAGAAACATATGATTTTTGATCAAGTTTAAAATCTTTGCATGTGAGTAAACTTTTTACTAAAGTTTAATTAGTTATTAGCTGTTGCTATGAGATTGTGATGATGTTACATACATATACATATGCCACTGAAATGTTGCAGTTTCCCCGAGTTTTTTTTTTGTGCTTCTGACCCAAAGCAGGGGATTGATTAACTCGAAGTAAGATCATAGGTGTCTCGGGTTTATGGGTTGCAGGTTTTTAAAAGTCTGAAATTTTACAGTTTTTAAAATCTTGAATGAAACTCTTATTTTAAAGATTTAAGATTTAATCAAATGTAAGATTAAACTGAATTGATTTTGCAGTTTTTTTAAAAAATCAAATGTAAGATTTAAATTCTGTGTGAATCAAGACTTGAAAACAGTTCAGGTTTAAGCCTGAGAAGCTTTGCAGTTTTAAATTTTAGAATAAATTCATATTTTAAGTTGAAACTTGATTCAGGTAATATTTGAATCTGAATTCAAATATAGTTTTGAGTTCAAAGTTTTTTTAAAGTGAAATCTTAAAATTAAATTCAGTTTTAAATAAAAATTAAAACAGTTTGCAGGGTTTTATAACAGAGAAGTTGCAGTTTTCATGTTTAATGAAATTCATGTTTAAGTTGAAGACTTAATTCAAGGTTTTGAAAATGAAATTTTTTGTCTGCACTTTGGTTTATTGATGTTGATCTCTTGAGTTGTTTCACTGGGTTATATCATTGGTCATTTGATGCACTGCCTTGATTTACATTGTCTCTATTATTGATTCTTGATCATTTCATGTTGGCATTTACTCCACTTTGCATTTGTGCATTGCTGTCAATTAAGTTGGTCACTGCTGCATACAGTGGCAGTTCCATATATATATGTCCACGTACTTGAAACTACTTGAGGTTACACTCTTGTGCTTTGCCTCGATCACTTCTGCAGTTGTCACTTCTGCAGTTGGTATTGCATTTGATGTTATTTATGTCTTCATGTTCATTGGAGTTCTGTTGCACTTGTACCATTCTGTTGCATCTGGACTTGATGTTTCGGGCCTGCATACTTTTCAGTGCTTCATTGTTGCACTATGTTGGTATAACTGTTGCATTTGGTATACATTTTGACCATGCCCCTTGTTGCATGCTTGCTGTAGCCTTTCAGTTCCTATGCCTTGTTGTATGCTTGGTGTATCACTGTCCACATTTGTATCTTGGGTTGGTCACTGACCTTCTTGTATTCATGTGCCACTGAGTTTGAGCATTTGTACATATGTGCTCACTGTTGTATTTACTTGCATTGTACTTGGGGATTGCATGTTGCTGCTGCATGTTTGTTTGCTACTGTGTTGTCTCTGATGTTGTTTCATTTGTGCACTAATTCAATGCTTAGTGCATTGTGCACCTGTTTTGGACTTGCTGTTTGAATTGCGTTGAGTTGAGTCGAGTTTGCAGTGATTTGTCTGAATTGTGCTTGCACACGTGTTGGCGAGGCAGTGCACATGTGTGCAAAGTATACGTGTGTACTGCAGCCACACGGGATTGACAGATTTTAAAATTTTAAGTTGTTAATAATGAAAATCCATAATAGATTTAAATTGATTCATTTGTTTCGTCATCTCTGTCACCATTTTATTCAGTTCATTGCAAATTTAATTACTTGAGTTAAGATTAATCCTGACTCGAGTGTTTTGTGTTTTGCAATTAACGCTCGGGTCAGACCGAGTATTTTTACAGCTTGAAGATTTTCAGCCCGCAAAGTTAGAGAGAGGGGATTTCGGCATTCACTAAAGTTTTAAAGAGATTTTTCTTGTATTTAATAAAAGATATATTCCGCTGTATAAAAACTTAATGCATTGTACAAACTCTGATATATGTATGTAAGAAAAATTCATTTATGAATAATATTATGATTATTCTGTGATTCTGTGGCTGATTCTGTTTAAACTTTATAAACTGAACAACAATCCGTCATTTTGAACGTTTCGCGTTGGTTTAATTACCGACTAGAGGCAGTCAGAGCGGCGGGTCGTTACAAAAGTGGTATCAGAGCTTTGGTTTACACAAAGCTCAGTTTATGATGTTTAACACAAATAGTTACTAGAACCACTATAAAGAAAGTGCTTTTCAAATTTAAAGAAGTTTAAAGTTGTTTTCTTTAAAGTAAAAGGTATTTTGAAAGTTAGAATTATTTTGAAATTTCCCCTCTCTAAATGTGAGTTTGCGATAGTTTATATTCGGTGAGGTCTCATTAGATTTGAGTTTCGATCGTTCGGAAACTCATTATCGAATTATTGAGATCTATGAAAAATGGAATATGAGTTAAGTGAACTAGTGAATTAATGAATTGGTTTAAATTGGTTTAAATCAAATATTTTGAATATTTCGAGTAATAATTGTGAAATAAAATGATACGTTAATTTGGTTATAATCAAACGGATTATTGAATTATAACTCGAGAATTTGACTCTGAATTCTTTTGAAATTGATTTCAAACGTTGTGAAGAACGATTTAGTAAATAAATGAATTATAAGTATTTAACTTATAATATGGACTTTTGGTATATAACTGAGGTATATAAATTGAATTGAATTGAATTAACAAAGAAGATTTATAAATCAAAGTTTTATAAATAGAAATGGAATTTGTGAAGATTGTTTATAAATTCGAAACCAATTGAATTTGATAAATGAAAAATAGAAGTTATTAAAGAAGATATATTCGCGATTTTGGACAGCGAATTATCCTTTAAGTTAAATATTGTTATAGTAAATGTTGGTTGGGAATTTTATCCACGATTTTGGACAGTGGATAATCCTTTAAATAAAAAGTGTAGAAACACTGAATTGAATAGAAAAGTATATTCACGATTTTGGACAGTGAATATATTAGTGAATAAAACAGATATGTTTTAGAGAGAATGATTGAATAATCCAACCTCTGCTAATAAAAAAATGCAAATATTGATAGGAAACTTCGAAAACACCTTGTTAATTATAATGGCGAAAACCGAAGCACAAAAAGCAGCACGCCGTGAACGAAGAGAAATTGCTCGTAGAGAAGCAGAAGCGACTCGTGCGGAAATTGAAAGGAGATTCACTGAAAGGCAAGCACCTGGTCCATATGATGAGGTTATTTGCTATCGATGTCATAAAAAGGGACATTATGCCCTTAAGTGCCGAGAGAGGAGAAAGAAAAGGAATGTGGATGACCGATTCGCTCGTCCGGAGATTGTGTGTTTTAAATGTCAGGAGAGAGGGCATTTTCTTAGCCATTGCCCTAAAGTGAAAAAGAAAAAGTGCGTACTCAATTTACCCGTCGATAGATTGACGATCTGCTACCATTGTCGTCAGTCTGGACATATAGCCAGAAACTGCACCGAAAGACAACGGGGAGAGCAAGCTATAGCCCGACCAGCTAGAGCGAAAAGTGCTAAGGTGATAGATAAGGATGGAAACATCTCATATTATTGCAATAATTGTAAGGAATGGGGACATGTGGATTTTGAATGTGTTAATTCTCCTTTAACACAACATGAAATAGTGTCATCCGATGATGAAAGTTTGGCAAAGATGCGTACTACGGGACAAGAAGTCGTTGGTCCTTAATTATTCTGAATCTTAAACCAATCGACATATTTTGTAATGCTATCTTTTGTAATCCACAATCTTCTGTGTACGTTTTTTTTTTAAAAGTATTAAGCTATGTAAAATTTTGTACGGAGGAAATATTTTAATGAAATAGCATTTTGGGAAGTGATATTATGGAAGGAAATTTAATTGTTGATTTAACTGTAGGAATCAAACTAATTTTGATGTGAAGTTTATATTTCAAGTTTAGACTAATGTCTAAAATGATTAATGTGGAAATATGAATTTGATGGAACTAAATTGATGAACAATTTACTAAAGAACTAGTTGACTATTTTTTTGAAATAGAAAGTAAATGCAAAGTTCAAATAGAATTTAAATTTCAAATTTGAAGTTGTCAACATGATAATCCATTATAGGTTTAAATAGACTCAGTGATGAATTTGAATTTAAACGTGCGGAGAATTAAATTAAGTGGAAAACTTAATATTGAAAAGTTGAAATCGGTTTAAAACTGATATTGTGAAAAGTATGAAGAATTCAAACTATTGAATTCAAACTATTGAATTAAGTTGAAGTTGAAAAAGTTAATGGTTTTAAAGATGTTTTAAAATGCATTAACTATCGAATGCATAGTTTTCAACATTCAATTGTTGAAATAGGCATTTCGAGAAATAAGGAAATGGTGGACTATAACACTGTTGTTATAGCAAATGGTTTCCGGAAGGAAATGTTGTTTATAGTATTGGGATTTATATATCTATCTTAAATCCGAATCCCTATACTAGTGATTTTGAGTTGTCGTAACGATATTTTACGCAACATTCGTTTTAACTCAAATAAATGTGTTTAAAAGAATGATTTCCTTAAAGAAAGAAATATATACTTAATTTTGATTCAAGTATATTGAATATTTTCAAAGTGTTGAAAATAAAAGAATTTGTGAATTACTTATTATTGAATAAGTATGGAAATGTTTTCCAATATGAAATGAAAAGTTGAAATTTTATCTTTTAAAGATAAATTGAGAAATGAATATTTGAAATTAGTTTCAAATGGCTAAGTGTGAAAATTTTATATCTTGTAAAGATATTATTTTGAGAAATTTGAACGATTAGTTCAATTTGGAAATTTTTCAAAGAATTGAATCTTGAGTTAAATTGAGTTTAACTTTGACACCAAAAATAATATAAGTTCAGCTTTGAATTTTGGACAGTCGATTGGGATTGTATGTCTAACATTGTGAATTGATGACATAGCATTTGATCTCTATTAAATATATATCTGAGGTGGCGGAGAATTTATTCTTTTAGCTTAACACCCTTCTCTGAGACGTACGAGCTTAGAGGTTATATATCGATAGACATCAATTATGTGTTGAGAATTGACGATGTAACGTGAAATCCAAATCGAATGTGAAGTCGATAATGAATTGGATTGTGAATGTGAATTAGGTTTGAGATAACCTTAAATTTTCAAATCGATTTAGAGGAAAATTTTAAACGTGATAGAAAATTTTGAATCCTCTATTTGTTGTGAATGTGAATTGAGTTTTCGTAACTTATATATGTGAATATAATCGAAAACTATCAGTTTGGAAAGTCATTATTATGAAAATCCTGTGTAGGTTTACATAGATATGATATGTACGAAATGTGAAATGAAGTACTATATGTATATGACATATGTTTTCTAAAAACTGAGGATATGGAAATGTACCTTCCATTTATTATATGTGAAAGTGATTGGAACTCGGTGGAGTGTCCATTGTAAATCGTAGCTACGTAGAATTCCATTAGTGGAATGTCCAATGGGACTGATTTGATATCCCCCACGATGGATCATCGTGTTTGGGATTATGTGATTGATGCTGGCGTAATTCGTGGGGCGTGATGCCCACAGTTACAAGCGATTCCACTGAGATAGTGGCGCAACCGCCGAGTAAACTGCGATCTGGAAAACCGAAGCGTAATTCGAGGGGCGTGATGCCTAAGGCTACGAGCGATTCTACTGAGATAGTAGCGTAACCGCCGTGTGGACCGCGATCTAAGGCGATAACCATGGCGAAATTCAGGAGTGATGAGAAATCTGAGATTACAAGCGATTCTACTGAGATAGTAGCGAAACCGCCGGGTAAACTGTGATCCATGGGGGAACGGACTTTCCATATCCATTTTTAAAAGATTTTTAAAAAGTATTTTCACTGGGAGTTGAAGCAAGTATGTTTAGTACTTGGAGATTTTTAGTCTTGCGCCTGGCCAGCGTATGCCTAAAGTCTGTGAGAACGACGATGGACTTGTTAAACTTTGAGTTATCAAGTATTTTCAAAACTTTGAATATAAAATCAATAATCTGAAATTAGAATTACATAATTCTAACTTAATGAACTAAGGAAGAAGATCTTTTTGAATATTTTGAAAGTCCACAGCTTTGGATAAGATATATTATGCAAATATTTAGCATGAAAGATTTAAAGTTTAAAAAAATCTGAGTTTTGTAAGTCAAAAAAAATTTGGTAAAAGACTTTTGTGTCTTGATTATTGAAATTGATGAACAAAACTAGTGAAATGAAATAAGTGGAATGAATCCTATATTTATTTATGAGTTTGAAACTTGGTAAAATTATGTAGGATATAAATATCGGTGAGATTTTTAGCAATCGTTTTTCCTAACTTATAATTTCGGGACGAAATTCTTTTAAGTAGGGGAGATTGTAACGATCCTGAATTTTGAACAATTTAAAAATGAAGATATTTAATTAATTTTAAATATTTGAGATAATTTTAAATTGAATTCCAATAAAACTATGAAGTTGACGATTAAATTTTTGAATTTAATCTATTTAAAGTTGAATAGAAATTTGAATTTAACCTTGAAGTTGAAATTGAATATTGAATTTGTAATTGAAATTCGAACTAACGGCTTAGAAGAAAATTAATAAATTTGTAGTTAGTTTCAATAACATTTTTCATTTATTTAAATAAAATAGAATAAGATTTTAAATCAATATAAAATCAATAAATAAATATACATAGTAAAAATTCAAACAACATATTTATAAAATTTTGAAAAATATAATGTAATTACATTTGAGAAAATTTAACAACATGATTTTAAACAAAATAATTGGATTTAAAATAAGAAAGAAAAAAATAAATAAGAAAAGATAAATAAAATAAATAAATAAAAAGAAGTATACATGGCCTTACTTCGTTTAGCTGTAAACATGCCTTCAACTACGCCGTGTTCCATGCCGTAAACCATACCCCAAATCACGATCTCCTTCCCCATAAAACACGAACCCCTTTCCTCCTTTACACAAAATCAAACACACGAAGAAAGAAAAAAATGGCAGCCTCGTGACTTTTCTTTCGCTCCTCTTTGCAATTTTAGGGCTCCGTTCGTCTTCGTTCGCCTTCAGAAATTAGGGCTTCGACTTCAATCTCGCTCGCGTGCCCAATTCGTTTGCGTGCTCTTCATTTCGTTTGCACGGGGTGAGTTCCCTCACGATTAATCTTCATGCAAGTTTTTAGATTTGTTTTGAAGTGAATGCTTGGTTGCATGCTAGGAATTGTGGGTTATGCATTATCAGTTGCCCGGATAAATTAATCTAAACTGTTGAACCATTAAGTACTTGATTGCATGCTTTGTTTTGGTGGTTTGTGGTTTTCAGTTGCTCGGTTAAAATTGAATTCTAGACTAATAAGAACAGATGACTCACTGCATGTTGGTTGTTGGTTGTTCTTTTGCTATGAATTGCTCTGTTAATTTGTTATTTAAACTGATGAGGACAAATACTATTGGATTTAATTTTTTTCAAACTAACAAGAACAGATGTTTTGTGAATTTTCGTTTAAACTGTTAAGGACAGATGCTATTTGCTGTCACTTGCTCGATTTGCTTGAATTTTCAACTGATGAGAACAGATGCGTTTAAACTGATAATAACAGATGCTTTGTGAATTTTGTTTTAAATTGATAAGAACAGATGCTGTTAATTTTTTTTTTTAACTGATAAGAACAGATGCTGTAAATTTTTTTTTTAAACTGTTAAGAACAAATGCTATTTGTTTTGTTTTAAATTGATAAGAACAGATGCTGTTAATTTTTTTTTTTAACTGATAAGAACAGATGCTGTAAATTTTGTTTTTAAACTGTTAAGAACAAATGCTATTTGTTTTGTTTTAAATTGATAAGAACAGATGCTGTTAATTTTTTTTTTAACTGATAAGAACAGATGCTATGCCAAAAACTTTGCTTGTTTATGTTGCTGCATGTGTTGTATATATGTTCCTATAAAACCCTCTATGGTTGGATGTTGTGCTGTGTATCATGCTTGCATGCCTATATATGAATGACCTCAGTTATAAAGGTCTGTGAACATCTTATAATCTGAAAATAACAAAATTGACAAGTTTAAACCAATTATTTGGTGAAAATGATGCATGTTAAAGTTCTTGGAACCATTATGTGAATATGTATTTATGCATATGCATGTCACTGTGAGTAAACACTTACAAATTTAAGCTAAGCAGATAATTATGTGGTTGATTTTAAAATCTGAGATGATAACTGCTATGTATGTATGCATGTGAGTAAGTCTGTGTTTATTTGAAGAATGCTTATTTATGGTTTCTAACTTCTCTGTTCTTAGTTCAGAAACATATGATTTTTGATCAAGTTTAAAATCTTTGCATGTGAGTAAACTTTTTACTAAAGTTTAATTAGTTATTAGTTGTTGCTATGAGATTGTGATGATGTTACATACATATACATATGCCACTGAAATGTTGCAGTTTTCCCGAGTTTTTTTTTTGTGCTTCTGACCCGAAGCAGGGGATTGATTAACTCGAAGTAAGATCATAGGTGTCTCGGGTTTATGGGTTGCAGGTTTTTAAAAGTCTGAAATTTTACAGTTTTTAAAATCTTGAATGAAACTCTTATTTTAAAGATTTAATATTTAATCAAATGTAAGATTAAACTGAATTGATTTTGCAGTTTTTAAAAAAAATCAAATGTAAGATTTAAATTCTGTGTGAATCAAGACTTGAAAACAGTTCAGGTTTAAGCCTGAGAAGCTTTGTAGTTTTAAATTTTAGAATAAATTCATATTTTAAGTTGAAACTTGATTCAGGTAATATTTGAATCTGAATTCAAATATAGTTTTGAGTTCAAAGTTTTTTTAAAGTGAAATCTTAAAATTAAATTCAGTTTTAAATAAAAATTAAAACAGTTTGCAGGGTTTTATAACAGAGAAGTTGCAGTTTTCATGTTTAATGAAATTCATGTTTAAGTTGAAGACTTAATTCAAGGTTTTGAAAATGAAATTTTTTGTCTGCACTTTGGTTTATTGATGTTGATCTCTTGAGTTGTTTCACTGGGTTATATCATTGGTCATTTGATGCACTGCCTTGATTTACATTGTCTCTATTATTGATTCTTGATCATTTCATGTTGGCATTTACTCCACTTTGCATTTGTGCATTGCTGTCAATTAAGTTGGTCACTGCTGCATACAGTGGCAGTTCCATATATATATGTCCACGTACTTGAAACTACTTGAGGTTACACTCTTGTGCTTTGCCTTGATCACTTCTGCAGTTGTCACTTCTGCAGTTGGTCTTGCATTTGATGTTATTTATGTCTTCATGTTCATTGGAGTTCTGTTGCACTTGTACCATTCTGTTGCATCTGGACTTGATGTTTCGGGCCTGCATACTTTTCAGTGCTTCATTGTTGCACTATGTTGGTATAACTGTTGCATTTGGTATACATTTTGACCATGCCCCTTATTGCATGCTTGCTGTAGCCTTTCAGTTCCTATGCCTTGTTGTATGCTTGGTGTATCACTGTCCACATTTGTATCTTGGGTTGGTCACTGACCTTCTTGTATTCATGTGCCACTGAGTTTGAGCATTTGTACATATGTGCTCACTGTTGTATTTACTTGCATTGTACTTGGGGATTGCATGTTGCTGCTGCATGTTTGTTTGCTACTGTGTCGTCTCTGATGTTGTTTCATTTGTGCACTAATTCAATGCTTAGTGCATTTTGCACCTGTTTTGGACTTGCAGTTTGAATTGCGTTGAGTTGAGTCGAGTTTGCAGTGATTTGTCTGAATTATGCTTGCACACGTGTTGGCGAGGCAGTGCACATGTGTGCAAAGTATACATGTGTACTGCAGCCACACGAGATTGACAGATTTTAAAATTTTAAGTTGTTAATAATGAAAATCCATAATAGATTTAAATTGATTCATTTGTTTCGTCATCTCTGTCACCATTTTATTCAGTTCATTGCAAATTTAATTACTTGAGTTAAGATTAATCCTGACTCGAGTGTTTTGTGTTTTGCAATTAACGCTCGGGTCAGACCGAGTATTTTTACAGCTTGAAGATTTTCAGGCCGCAAAGTTAGAGAGAGGGGATTTTGGCATTCACTAAAGTTTTAAAGAGATTTTTCTTGTATTTAATAAAAGATATATTCCGCTGTATAAAAACTTAATGCATTGTACAAACTCTGATATATGTATGTAAGAAAAATTCATTTATGAATAATATTATGATTATTCTGTGATTCTGTGGCTGATTCTGTTTAAACTTAATAAACTGAACAACAATCCGTCATTTTGAACATTTCGAGTTGGTTTAATTACCGACTAGAGGTGGTCAGAGCGGCGGGTCGTTACACATGTTGGCCTGGTTGGGTGCTGGCTACGGCATTCAGCTGTGTATAATTTTCTTGCTTGTATCAATTTTCCAGTTGCATTTTGACATATCAAACGGATGAGTTTGGCAATGAAATTTGACATGCACTAAGATTAACAGCTAAAATATAATCCGCAAAATATCCGGCAGCAATTCGTGGCAAAATAAAAGAGTTATATCCCCTCAAAGTAGCAACCATAAACCAGAAAACAAAGGAACAAGGAACAGAGAATAAAATGTATACATAAACTTTTCTGAGCCAAATTTATTTACAGTGGCACTAGTTTTAGTTAGAAATTATGAGTGTTGTACTCACCTGGGTGATATAGCAAAGTTTTGAGTGCAAGAAACGATCTTTGGTGGAGATAAGGAGCTTTAAGTACCTGTATATGCTGAAAAAGGAACATGCACAGCAAAAGAAAATTGTTACATATAATTATATCTCGATTCAAAGATTTTGCTAAAATATTTTTGGTATTAAATGTAGGTTACATTTTTATATTCTTGTTTTAATGTGGTTTTTCTTTTATTAGCAGCAAGATAGAGTGGGTTTTGATTCAGTTGAGAGAGGCCATTCATTAGCTCTTGTTTTCTTTACTATAAATTTTAGTTTGAGAAAGAAAGAGATGAAAACTAACGTACAGCTCTTTCTCACAACCTAGAAGCCTCTAGATAATAGGCTAATGGATCCAACTCCTGCCCAAATAAGCCCAAAAGCAAAATATTTGGTAAAAATAATGAAGCTATATGCATATTTAATCTGATATAACATCATATACACATATTTCATCATTTAAATGCCCAATAAAATGTATACATCCAATTGTATTGAAATAAAATTGTTATTACAACAAAATAAAATTTAATTTAACAATAGAAGGATATTTTTACAAATAAAACCTTATTTTTAATTATTTTTTGCAATATACACTATTTTATTACAAAACACAATTTTTAATTCAACAATTTGTATAAAAATAGATCTCTTGTCATATAAATTACAATAAATCATTTTAACTCTTTTAATCATCAAAATATTATTTTTAAACCATATTCCATTTTTTGTATTAATGAATTACATAATATCTTCATATTTCTCATTTTAATTCAATAAAAGATTAATATTGACAATGTTTTCCAATATTGTTGTATTTACCCAAATATAATTGCAGTTTGATTATTTTCTACTCAAATTCTCAAAATAAAGTTTTTAAAACTTTATTTATATCACTCTGTATTTATTTCAACAATTTAATTTTGAAATACATCACCTAATTAATTTATTAGCTTCAAACTAATAAATACCCAATACTTCAGTTTATTTAAACCAAATACTTATCCAATCAATATTTAATCTCATATTTATACCCAAATAAATAAAATAAAGTTCAAAACTTTATTTTTCTCAGTTTATTTACAAAATTCATTATTTATTCGATATAAACAATTTAAAATTCCAATTATATTTTAATTTACAATATTAAATTATAAAATCTGTAATAATTTAATGTATACAGGTAATCTCCAAACCAGGGTTGTTATAGAATCCCCCCTTAACAAAATTTGCATCCTCACAATTTCTAAAGAAGAGTTTGTGTTCAGCATATTTATTTCATCAATCAAAGGAGGAATAGATAAGTACAAGATCAAAATTCCTCACTTTCTACACAAGACGAAAGAAGACCAAGTTAAAATTGCTCAGTAAATTCAATGATTTTCCTAAGTATAAATACTAGGATTTGCGGACCATTGAATTTCTTGAGCAATAGCATGCTAAAAACAAGGATGAACCGCAGCCGTCCATTCTAGGTTTTGGATGAACCAATGGTGGACTGTCGTCCGATCGACGATCGGGAGGAGGCATTGGGAAGGTGCTGTCAAGTAGGTCACGATGGTGATATTCATTCATGCAAGTTGGTCACAAAATCGCCAGAAATGGCCGAAGATCATCGGCGATGGCTCGGTTGATGGGGATGACCGGAGATAGCCGTGACCATGGTGGAGGGGCGGTTTGGAGAAGGGAAGACAATGGTAAAGCCTGATCGAGGGTCAGGCGCGTGGATGGACGTGTGGCAGGCGATCTTTGAACGGTGGCAAGGGTTCGGGCTTCTTTCGTGCACTGTAGCACGTTTGTGTTAGGGTTAGGTAACGTATTATAGTATTTTATAACTTATTTATTTTATAATTTGATGTTCTAACTATCATAACTTTTGCATACGAGGTCCGATTCACATGTGTTTGTTCCGTTCGAATCGTATCAAAATTCTGGATATTATGACGCTGGTTTGGAAGAATTGTAATACTATTCAAACGTGGGCCCGATTTTGGCTTTCATATCGATTTGAAATTCAAAGATGAGTGTTTTAACCCACTCAAAATTATTAAACTATCTTATGCTAGTTAAATTAAATTTATGACGTAAATTGAAATTAACTGATCAATGTTTAGTATGTTTAAATTGTCATTCTAGTTGAATTTGACTTTGCATTTAATCACTGTTTAATTTAATATTGAATTTAAATTGTCAATTTGATACCTGTTATTGGTTATCAGTTATTTGTTGATGTTTATTAATTGATTTGGATGATGGTTGTGATGGATGTTTGATTGTTGATATTAGATGACTGGATATTATATTTTATATCATTATAACACTGTAAGTTCCCTATGGGTTGAAATGAGATATACCGTAACGACCTATAGATTAGGAAAAAATCATTATGGGTTGAAATGATAGACTCGAGTGATTTTATGGATTTTTATTCAATTCGGGATTGCAGTTTGAAATGATATATAACCGTAAAATTTTAAATTGCGGATTGAAATGATAAATATCCATATCACTAGACCATAGGATTGAAAATTATATATGGACACTGGATTGGTTAAATTAAATGATTTTTTTCTTTAAAGATTTGAATTCAGTTAATTGGCATTTTGAAATAGAAATTGATTTATATAAACAGAATTATTTTCGGAAATTTGAGCGTTAATGCTGAAATTGAAATTGATTTAATGAATTTTTCAAAGGATTTAAATTGGAATTTCAAAGTCGAAGTGTTGAATATAAATGAATTTATCAGAATTGAGTTGTTGAAATGTTTGGATATAACTTTTAGATCTTTTCCAAACTAATTTAACTATTTTAATCAATTTAAACTATTTTATTTATTTTAATCTGTTACAACCTATTTAATCCAATGTAATCTAATTTACCTATTTTAAACTATATAAATTTATTTAATCTATGTTAAATCTATTTAATATAATTTAAATCTACTTAATCTATTTTAAATTCATTGAATCTATTTAAAACCTATTTAATATAATTTAAATCTGTTTAACCTATATTTAATCTATTTAAATCTAATAAAATCTAATAAAATCTATTTAATTTAATCTATTAAAATCATAAAATATAATTTAATCAAATTTAAATCTATTTAAACTATTTTACCATTTAAAACTATTTAAACTAATTAACTATTTTTAAAATTACTTTTAAACTATCTAAACTATTTCTAAATTTCAGATTGGGTAAAGTTGATGTGTTTATATTTAAATCCTTGATTTAAAACAAATCTGGTTAAATGAAGTTATAACTTAACCTGGAATGAAAATGATATTTTCTAGTGAATCAATATATTTGAGTAAATATGATGATCATGAAAAAGGGATTTAACATATATTTTCGATATGGTTTTGGAGGTGAATATGATTTCGAAAGTGATTTGGTTTATATTAAATATGATATTTGGATATCAATTTTGAAATAGTTTTGGAAATTTAAAAGAACCATCCGATGTGAAATAAGCGTTTGATTGTTAAAGAGACTGGGATCGATTATTGTCATACTCTCCGCCAATACCGAAAACCACTTTAACAACTGTGTATGTGGTGGAGATTCAAAAAATGAAGTAGGACGGTTTGACGAACGATTCTGTATAAGGTATTTACGTGACCCTTACTCTCGTGAGTTTGCTTGATGTTGCTAAAATAGAAGCTACACTGGGCCAAGTGTGGTCATTCCTCCTATCGGGCACATTTCTTCGATACCATTCTATTACTTTGTGATTGATTTGGTGGCCACTCCTTGATTTTGATTTGGGAGTGTGTTTCGAGGTGGACGATAGTAACTGCTATGCGTTAGCACTAGTCTGGATCCGCAATTGATATTTCTACCCTAGGAAATGCCTCGAGTGCCATGTTGCATGCCTTATCACTCCTTCTACGAGTTTGTTTTGTGTCATACCTATGGAGTGCTCCCCGATAGCCCACCTGCGGGTGGAGTTTACAGTATTTGTATAGACTACGACGTTATATAAAATGTGTTAAGGGGGATATGGGTAATATCTTAACGCTATTTTAATACTTTACTTTACTGTAGACACTATTATAATAGCGTATTGTACTACATAGTAGATAGTTTAATGGATCCTTAGGAGATGGTAATTCTGAACATCTCTTAAGTTATTGCACTCACTTTGACACTGGATAGGAGATGTCAAACCCCATAAACGTCTCTGATGTCGTTACACTCATATATTTTTTTGATTTAACTTACATAAGATTTTTTAGTTCTGACTCGAGTGTTTTGTCTTTTTAATTTGCTCGAGTCAGTCTAAGATTTTCAGTTTATCGAAAATTACTTTCTGGAGGATAAGACGAAGATTTTGTACCATTATTATTATTATTTAGTATATTTATTCCACTACATCATGTTGTTCCGCTGTATTATATATTTATTCCTGTTGAATTTTACATTGATTTGTGTCGTAAAAGAATAATCAATTGTATTTGTAAAATAGCTTCGTTAACTATTATATGATTATTATATTTTTGTCATTCCGCTGCGAGATTCTGTATTTGTTTATTTCTTTCTCTCCTTTTCTTATTTATCCCATAACAATCTGCCTTTTTTAATGGTTTGAGTTTGACATGTATGGGTTTATCATCGATTTAATTCGGCCAAAAAGGCAAGTCGTTACAGTTGGTATCAAAGCTTTGGTTTAGCAATAACCTTAGCTTTGTGGGGTTAGACTCCTATAAATAGGGTAGTAATACCCTAGAATGAGTCACTGAGCGCATATATGAGAGAGCGTATTTGTTAGTGTTATAAAAGGTTTTTGTATTGTGTTAATTTGTTCCGTTTAGTATTTATAATAATTTCTGATCGGTGCATAGGATGCTATGATACCGATAGGGATTTCTAAACACCTAATAGGGAAAACCGATACAATATTGGTTTTGAAATACAGGTAAATGAAATAATTTTACCTAGCATATATTTTGTATATAAAATAATAAATTTTATAAATGATATAGTTGGATGTAATATATTGTTTTTTAGGTACATAAATATATAAATATTGATTGTAAAGTAGGATTTACAAGTAAAATGAATATAAATTGAAATTTGAGAACCGAAGTTCCGATATTTTTGAAAAAAAAATTCGAAAGGTTTTGGACTATAATAATGGTAGTTTTTAGGAGTATTTTCTGATATAATTATTTCAAGATGACTTTAAAGAATGGTTTTAAAAGAAAAAATTTAAAGGAATTTTGGAAGGAAATAAGTTCTATACTCCTTTCTCTATCGCTGGAAATAATTTCGGTGATGATTGCACGCATCATCGACGTTCATTTTCAAGTTTCAAAGTGGGGAGACCGTTGTAATTTTACTACACAATTGTTTTGGTAAATTAATCTTGATCTTTGAATTCCAAATATGATTATATATATATATATATAATATGATTATACATATTATTTTAAAATAACTGAAATGAAACCCGGTTGTTTAGTTCTTAAGTTCCTATAAATTTGAAACGGAAATTATTGTAATGAATGGAATCTTAACTATGTTAATAATTGGAAAACTCCTAAAATGAAAATAAGAAGTTTGTTATTAAAACTATTAATGAAATAGATGCAAAACTAAAATTTTGAAAATTGTAAATAAAAAGGAATGAAAATAAGAAATGGTAACTATTGAACATTTTGTTAACTAAATATATAAGAGATACTTGAATATATACATATATATATATATACATATATATATACATATATACATAACTTACCAAATTATTTACAAGTTGAAACGTTAAAAAGAATACGTAATAGAATATTCTACAAGTAAACTTAAATAATGAAAGTGTTCAATGGAATTGCTTCTTCTATAAATAAGAATTCTAATGTTATAAATTATTATAAATTAAAGTTAATAGTCTGAAATGCTCCTAATTAAATGTAATAAAAGTGAATAATGTAAGAAAAATGATTATAAAGCTTAAGTTAACATTTAAGCTATCTATAATCAGATTGAATAGTAAGGGTGAATATATAAGTAAATAATTACAAACTTAGATTAATGTTGAAGCGATTTATAATAAAAATGAGTACTATATTAATAGAATGATTATAACTTCAGAAAACATTAAAATAATTTAGAAATGGATTTAATATTTAATAATAATATATATGGAAGAATGAATGTGAAAAGAAATACTCCATTAATAGTGAATTACATTAGTAATGGATACTCTAAATAATTGAAATGGAAATAACTTATGTAAGCAATGAATGTAAAGTAATGGAAAGAAAAATGGTATTTGTATAAATGAATGGAAAATAAATTTTGTAAGTGATAAATGTAAAGAAATTAAACAATCATTGTATGAATAAATGAAAATGAACAGTGAATAATGTGAAAAAAAAAAGAGTAATAAGAATAAAACATAAATATTATTTGAAATTAGTGTTGATTGGCTTATGGATTGCTCGGAAAGGATACTTCTATTTTGTGTAGAGATGTATAAATAATCTATAAAGTTTTATCTACGACTGCTGAGTGTATTGTGTACTTCATAGTTTATTTATCATTTATATAATTAGAAGTTTCTAAACCCGAACGAACCTTTGTTTGATTACTATGGATGAACAAATGATTTCTTTGACTGTATATGATGATTGTATGTCTTGTTTATAGGTCATTGTTGTTATGTTATGATGTTTTGTATGTTATTTATTGAAACAACTTAAAATATTTCTCTTCTAAATAATTATTAACTCTTTTGTATTATATAAATGAAATACAGGTTTATGGAAGCAATTGCTACTACCTTTGGTTTAATAAACAAATGTTCTTCGCTGGACAAATAGGTACTTTCTTGGACTACGTTTTTCTAGCGATATAATATTGTTTTTCCCATGGTTTTGGATACTTTATTTTTTAAAATATGATATATATATTGTTATTATTGATATTATTATTTCTCCCAGACCTCTCCGTACAAAGGGGACTCTACCGAAATTTTCTGTGAATTTTAGACTTAGAAAAATTTTGTGAAAAAAAATAAAAATGTTTTCCATCTTTTATTGAACTTGAATATAAAAGGATTTAATTGTTATAAATTTATATATTTTGTTTAAATTATTTAAATATGTAAATTAATTGTTTATAAATTTAATATTTTGAATAAGATATACTGAGTTATTAATTCCTTCTTTTCTCTTTTTTTTTCCTTTTCGAGGATGCAAAGTTTTGAGTGGGGGAGAGTGTAACGACCCGTAATTTTGAGATAATTAAAAATAACTAATTTAATGAAGTTTTGTAATTTAATGTTGGAAGAAATAAAAATTTGTGATTTAATAATATTACTATAATTGAAATGTAATGTAATAATATTTATTTAAGATAATTAACAACGGCTTTAAATGAAATCCCAATTAATTGAATTGATTAAAAATTATAATTGGTTATAGATTGTAAATTAATTGTATTAAGGTATGTATTGATTGATAATTAGATTAAAAGAACAATTGATAATTTGAATGTTGATTAATTAATAAAATAATGTGTAATAAATGGAAATGGAATAAAATTGGTGTAATGAGAGTTGTTATAATGATTGTTTGTAAATAACAAACATACAAATGTTATTAAATGTAGAAAAGGCGATAGTTATTATTTGTTACCAATTCATTTAAATCAATTATAACTAAATGTACTTAAATGTTATGTAAAATGAGTTAAGATGATAACTGTAAAATATGAATGTAATAAAGTGTATAGGAATGTTAATTATATTCACAAGGCAATAATTTAATTAATAAAAGAGCAAACCAAAGATAAATAAATTTATTAGGATTTTAAATTATAATAAAATTGACCAAAAATTCAATAGAATTGAAATACTGCAACTAATATGGTAAAAGATGGAAACTGTAGCATATCAATATAATAAGGTATAAACTAATGTAACTTTGTCCATAAAATAATAATTGACTGAATAAAAAGATTTAAATCAAATTAAATTAATTTATTGGAATTAAATTTTAATTAATATGATTTAATTACAGTTGAAATTGAACACTATAACAGGTGAAATATTTAACAATGAATTGACATATAAAATTGATTTAAATTATTGTAAATGTCCAAGTAATCAAAAATAATGAAAATTGTTGGTCATTAAATTTGAAATTTAAAAAGTGATTTAATTGATTTAATATTTATATTTATTTAATGTAAAAATAGTCATTTTGGCCACTGCCTCGAATTTCGATGAAACCAGTTTCATTGGAACCGTAATAGTGAATTATTGTAAGATTTCAAGTTTCGTAGCTATCGGACTTGTCTTTTGATCGTACGGACTCGAAACGCGTAAAAATTAATTTAATTAAATTCAAATTGAAATCAATTTGAAATAAGCAGATTTCAAGCTAGCTTCTTTATACGATGGAATTAGGATTTGAAACTTGTTCATTGAGTTTAAAACTATTGAAAACATTTATTTTGATATATGGGATGACTTGTTTTTGTTCTGGAAGCTGAATGGGTTTTTGGGGTCGTATTTATCGTTTCAAATCTAATTGGATGTTTATTCATTTCTCATCGGGCTTCCTTAGTATATATTGTTCTATCCTAACCCTAGCAGTCATTATCTTATTCAGTACGTACAATTTCGTCTGTCTACTTCTTCTTCTCAATAGCAGAACCAAATCCAATTTCAAAACCTAATTCCAAATTGCAGATTCAATTTCAAAATTCAAATCCCTGACAACCTATCAAATTAGACGAGCATAATTCATTGGTGTGATTCGTTTTTCAATTGGGTTCATCATTTGTTCAGAAATCGAGGATGAACCGCAGCCATCCATTCTAGGATTTGGACGATCCAATGGTGGACCGTCGTCCGATCGACGAGCGTAATTCACCGGTGTGATTCGTTTTTCAGTTGGGTTCATCATTTGTCTAGAAACCGAGGATGAACCACAGACATCCATTCTAGGTTTTGGACAACCAATGGTGGATCGTCGTCCGATCGACGATCGGGAGGTGGTGTTGGAAAGGTGTTGTCGAGCAGGTCATGATGGTGATATTCATTCGTGCCAGTTGGCCACGAAATCACTAGAAACGGCCGAAGATCATCGACGGCGGCGCGGTTGATGGGGTGACTAGAGATGGCCACAACATGGTAAAGGGGCAGTTTGGCGAAGGGAAGACAATGGTGAAGCCAGATTGAGGGTCAGACGCGTGGATGGACGTGCGGCAGGAAATCTTTGTACGGCGGCAAGGGTTTGGCCTTCGTTCGTGTACTATAGCGCATCTGGGTTAGGGTTAGGTAACGCATTATATTATTTTATTATTTATTTATTTTATAATTTAAATTTTTCGACGTTCTAACTATCATATCTTTTGCATACGAGGTTCGGTTCACGCCGTTTGTTCTGTTAGGATCATATTGAAATTCTGAATATTTTGACACTTGTTTGGAAGAATTCTAAACTGTTCAAATTTGGGCCCTATTTTGGATTTCAAATAAATTTTAAATTCAAAGGTTAGTGTTTCAACCCACTCACAATTACTAAACTATCTTATGTTAGTTAAATTAAATTTATGATGTGAATTGAAATTAACTGATCAATGCTTGTTATGTTTATATTTTCATTATAGTTAAATTTGACTTTTATTGCATTTAATCATCGTTATATTCAATATTGAATTTAAATTGTCAATTTAATATATGTTATTGATTATCAATTATCTAGTGATGTTTATTGATTGATTTGGATGATGGTTGTGATGGATGTTTGATTATTGATATTGGATGACTAGATATTGTATTTTATATTGTTATAACACAGCAAGTTCCCTATGGGTTGAAATGATATATACCCGAACGATCTATAGATTAGGAAAAAATCATTATGGGTTGAAATAATAGACTCGAGCGATTTTATGGATTTTTATTTAATTCGGGATTGTGGTTTGAAATGATATATAAACGTAAAATTTTAAATTATGGATTGAAATGATAAATATCCGCATCACTTGACCATAAGGTAAAAATTATATACGGACACCGGATTGGTTAAATTAAATGATTTTTTTCTTTAAAGATTTGAATTTAGTTAATTGGTATTTTGAAATAGAAATTGATTTATATAAACTGAATTATTTTTGGAAACTTGAGCGTTAATGCTGAAATTGGAATTGATTTAATAAATTGTTCAAAGGATTTAAATTGGAATTTCAAAGTCGAAGTGTTGAATATAAATGAAATTATCGGAATTGAGTTATTGAAATGTTTGGATATAACTTTGAAATCTTTTTCAAACTAATTTAACTATTTTAATCAATTTAAACTATTTTAACTTATTTTAATCTATTACAACCTATTTAATCCAATTTAATCCAATTTACCTGTTTTAAACTATATAAATTTATTTAATCTATTTTAAATCTATTTAGTATAATTTAAATCTATTTAATATCTGTTAAATTTATTGAATATATTTAAAACCTATTTAATATAATTTAAATCTATTTAACCTATATTTAATCTATTTAAATAATTTTAAATCTAATAAAATTAATTTAATTTATATTTAATCTATTAAAACCATAAAATCTAATTTAATCAAATTTAAATGTATTTAAAATATTTTACTATTTAAATCTATTTAAATCTATTTAAAATATTAAACTATTTTTAAACTATGTAAACTATTTCTAAATTTCAGATTGGGTAAAGTTGAAGTATTTATATTTAAATCCTTGATTTAAAACAAATCTGGTTAAAGGAAGTTATAACCTAAGTTGGGAATTGAAATAATAATTTTTATCGAATCAATATATTTGAGTAAATATGATGATCGTGAAAAGGGGATTTAACCAATATTTTCGATATAGCTTTGGAGGTGAATATGATTGCGAAAGTGATTTGGTTTATATTAAATATGATATTTTGATATCAATTATTAAACGGTTTTGGAAATTTAAAAGAACCATGCGGTGGGAAATAAGCATTTGGTAATTAAAGAGACCGGGATTGGATATTGTCATACTCTCCACCAATACCGAAAACCACTTTAACAATTGTGTACATGGTAAAGATTTCATAAATGAAGTAGGATGGTTTGGCGAATGATTCAATATGAGGTATTTACATGATCCTAACTTCCGTGAGTCTGCTTGATGTGGCTACAACAGGAGCTACGCTGGGCCAAGTGAGGTCATTCCTTCCATCGGGCACATTTTTTCGATACCATTCTATTACTTTGTGATTGATTTGGTGGCTACCCCTTGATTTTGGTTTGTTAGTGTGTTCCGAGGTGGACGGTAGTAGCTACTATGTGTTACCACCAGTCCGGATTCGCAATTGGTATATCTACCTTGGGCATTGTCTCGAGCGCCTTGTCGTATGCCTTATCGCGCCTTTTATGAGTTTGTTTTGTGTCATACCTATGGAGTGCTCCTTGATAGCCCACCTACGGGTGGAGTTTACAGTATCTGTATAGACTATGGCATTATATAAAATGTGTTAAGAGGGATATAGGTAACGCCTTAATGCAATTTTAATACTTTACTTTACTGTAGACAGTATTATAATGGCGTATTGTATTACATAGTAGATAGTTTAACGGATCCTTAGGAGATGGTAATCCCCAATATCTCTTGAGTTACTGCACTCACATTGACATTGGATAGGAGATGTCAAATCCCATAAACATCTCCGATGCCGTTACACTCATATTTTACTTTTGATTTAACTTATATAAGATCTTTTAGATCTGACTCGAGTGTTTTGTCTTTTCAGTTCGCTGGGGTCGGTCTGAGCTTTTAAATTTATCGAAGACTGCTTTCTGGAGGACGAAGATGAAGATTCTGTACCATTACTATTATTTAGTATATTTATTCCACTGCATCATGTTGTTCCGCTGCATTATTTATTTATTCCTATTGTATGTCACTCTGGTTTGGGTTGTAAAAGAATAAAAAATGTATTTGTAAAGCGCTTCATGAACTGTTATTTGATTATTACATTTTGTCATTCCGCTGCAAAATTCTGTATTTATTTTATTTCTTTCTCTCCTTTTCTTATTTACCCCATAACAATCTACCCTTTTTAATTGTTTGAGTCTGACGTGTGTGGTTTATCGTCGATTTAAATCTTCCAAAAAGGCAGGTTGTTACAAACAATCTCAAAATTCTCATGCTAAGTATTGTGGATCCCTTCAAAGGATTCGTAATCCTCAAGTAAATAACAAGACCGGGACATCCAATTAGCATTAAAAATTTCTCCGATATAGATAAATGCTAGGCACCCATATCGAAGTGGATTCGAATAAAGTGGCCATGAAAAAGAATAGAACCTTCTAAAATGGTAGGAGATATACCTCGAGACTGAGATGCACTACCAAAATCCTTCGCCAAATTCAGATTCCCCGAACTAGAATCTTTCCCTTTCTTAGGACACGAAGAAACCATATGTCCTTCCTTCTTGTAATAGGAACACTTGCGAGGATGAGGACACTCTCTAGCTAGATGATCACGAGAACCACAATTGAAGCAAGCTAAAACTCTAGCTGAAGAAGGTGTTGCATGAGGATGAGAATCAATATTGTCTTGCTTTTCCTTCTTCCTCGGAGGAAAGGATTGGGATCTTTGAAAGGGAAATTTCTTCTTGTTTGGATTCGTTCAAAATTGGCCTTGTCACTCCTATCCCTTTCTTTTTCAATGACTTCGAGATGAAGCATCGAATTCATAAGCTCCTTGAATGAGAGTTTAAGCTGAAGCATAAGCGACTTCTACAAATATTTCTTAAGTCCAGAAGCGAACTTAAGATTCTTCTTGTATTGAGTGCTAATGAACTTGATCCCATACTTGGATAAGGACTCGAAGGAGGATACATAATCTGAAACAGTTGATTTTCCCTGCTTTAACTCTAGGAACCGATGGGCAAGAAAAGCCTTCTCGGCTTCTGGCACGAACTTAAGCTCAAAACGGGCTCGAAAATGCTGCCAAGATAGAGTAGACTCGTCTATCTCGGCAACAAGGAGCTCGTACCAGGATAGAGCTCGTTCTTGCAACATACTCAATGCCACAAGAACACAATGATGATCGGAGATCTCCATGCAAGTAAAGATGCGCTCGCTTATTCGAAGCCAATCTTGAACCTCTAAAACTGTCTTAGAGCCTTTGAATCACTTGCCTCTAGGATGGGTGAAGTCGCTACACATACGTGTAAATGCAGATTTGCGCGGAGGAGAGGAGTGGGTAGGAGCAGGAGGCCGAGTGCTCCTAAGAAGCTCAATAATATGATCGGTCGACATATAGACTCCTTCGGGACAAGGACCACTGGACGATCCCACCTTCGAAGTGTGGCCTCTTCTTCTTCTAGCCATGAGCTGAAAGTTAAGATAAGATAGGATTATTCGCAGGGGTAGATATTTGCAATTCAAATTCGGTAAATAGGAATACTATGGAATTTAAAGTTAACATTCCTAGACATGTTCCTTTCTATCTACCCCCAAAGAACTCAAAAGGCTAAGGATAAGGCTGGGTTCAACTATGATTTGGAGATGATGTTTACACTTGTATTATAATTAATGTATGGTAATCGTGTATACTATTCTGTGTTTATTACGCTTTTTTCTGCATCCATCTCTGATACCAAGCTATGACGCCCCACCCCAAGACCCACATTAACAAAGAGAATTACTAGATAATTCTGTCTGCTAATGCGGAGAATATGGCTAGTTAAGGGCGACCATCATAGTCTTGCATTAGATAAGAGCTAAGTATGTCGATTTGGTATTCATTTTTTTTTCATTTTATTTTAGGAGTTCGACATACTTAATTCCTATCTAATGCACTACTATGGTGCTACAGGCTTAATTCAATAACAAGATATAATAACAATAACAATCTCAAGTCACAAAACTGCAACATAGAGAATATACATATACACATACATCAAATTAATACAACATGCCACAAGTGGTATTCAACCACAATATATACATACATCCCCACAAAAGAATAGATACAACACAAAGTTCCTAATAAAATAAATACTACACAAAAACTATGACATCTATCAGAAATCCAAAAGATATAGCTAGCAAAGGTCCAAAAGTCTAACCTGCAACTCGGTCCGGCCCGAGTAAAAAATACACGGGTCGGGCTAGCTAGAACTTGATATTAGAAAGAGATAAATAGATATGCATGCATAAGGAAAACATTCTTTTGAATAGAAAGGAATGATAAAAATGATGTCTTATTCACAATTCCAGGGGTGGTAATGGTATAATGGCTCAATAATGACTCATGAATAAGTTTAACATACCATAAGTGATTCCTACTCAAGTTTATTCAACGTAAATGTAAATAAGCAAAACGATAGCCATAATAGGAAACATCAAAATATCCAACTCAGTTATGCCTCATTTCATCGGCATATAAATATATAACTCAAAATCAAGGAACCATGCAAACTCTTAACTCAAGGAACTCAATACGAGTTCAAAGCCTCATAAAAATGAAATCACCATATATGTATGACATCTCATATAGCTTTAGGCTATCGATGTACTAAAGATATCTCAAATGGTGAAATCACAATAAAACTTAGAATATTTAGAAAACTTGAAAAACCTGGATTGGCCAGTTCCCCGATTGCATGCCAAAGCAATGCTGCAAGTGACAAACTCAGACTAGTATTATATTTTTAGCTACCTATGCAAGAAGATCGAAGTCGTAAACTCAGATGACCCGAAGGTCTATAGTACAGGTAAACCCAGAATGTGTTACAAATCCCAGATATGGACCCATAAAGCGTTAACGTGAGTCCCATACCACACGTTCGCACTAAATGGTTTACTAACCACTCATCAATACCAAATTAGAAAATAGAAATCATCAAAAAATCTCAAAACTCAGAAAACTTAGATTCACCTCATCTCATTGGCAAGTAAAATAATATATCGGATTCTCATAGATTATAATTCCAAAAGTAGGAGATCTCGAACCAAATTCTTGCCAAATATTGGCCATCTTAATATTTCCTGAAAATAGGAATTATAAATCTCAAAACACGCCATAAAATGGTAAATCACAAAAATCAACTCAAATTAATAACCCAGAATTGCTTCGATCGTACATGTTTGGAATTAACCAAAAAAGTAAATGCACATGTTCCATACCATGTGTTTTACTAAATCGTTTAATTCTCTTCCTCATACGTCCGAAAAGTGTACAAAAATTATATATCATTTATAAAATAATTTACTTGAGAAAACGGGATTTTAAAACAATTTTTCGAAACTATTTTGAAATCAATTTATTTAAAATTCTCCTTATAATAGAAATAAATATATTTTATTAATTCAAAAATATTATATAATAATTTCAAAAGCTAATTTGTTTAAAAAATTATCTCAAAATTTGTTTGAAAGAAACAGTGCTCGAAATAGAAGAAAAACATAGAAAATACTCCAAAATCGATTTTCAAATTAAATTCGCATTTGATTCAAATTTAAATTTAAAATTCCACCAAATCTTGGCTAGTTTGTTGATAGACATCATGGCCCTCAAAACACTCAAAAACCTCTCAAACTTGCATAAGAAATAGTATTAAAAACCATAGCAAAAGAAGGCAAAAAGCTGCGAAACAAAAGAGAAAAAGGGGCCAACTCACGTACATAGGTCGACAGAGGGATCGACACCCTTGCTTGGGCCTGTCGACCTCAAGAGGGCCAGGTCAACAAGCATGTCTATCTGGTTAGGTGCTGGGTCGACATGCCTGTCAACCAGGCTGCGGGATTCAGCCATGTACAATTTTCTTGATCGTATCGATTTTCCAGTAACATTTTAACATATCAAACGGATGAGTTTGGCAATGAAATTTGATACGCAATAAGATTAACAAGTAAATTATAATCTAAAAAAGATCTGGCAGCAATTCTTGGCAAAATCAAAGAGTTATAGCCACTCAAAGTAGCAACCAGAAACGAGAAAACAAAGGAACAAGGAACAGAGAATAGAACGTATATAGAAACTTTTCTGAGCCAAATTTATATACAGCAACACTAATTTTAGTTAGCAATTGTGAGTGGTTGTACTCACCTTGGAAATTTAGCAAAGTTTTGAGTGCAAGCAACGATCTTTGGTGGAGATAAGGAGCTCTAAGAACTTGTATAAGCTGAAAAAGGATCATGCACAGCAAAAGAAAATTGTTACAGACAATTATATCTCAATTCAAAGATTTTGATGAAATATTTTTGGTATTGTATGGAGATTACCTTCTTTTTTTAGTGATTTTCTTCTTTAATTAGCAGTAAGATAGAGTGGTAGTTTGATTTAGTTGAGAGAGGCCATGAATTTGCTCTTATTTTCTTTATTGTAAGTTTTAGTTTGAGAAAGAAAGAGATGAAATCTAACATACAGCTCTTTCTCACAACCTAGAAGCCTCTAGATAATAGGCTAATGGATCCAATTCCTAAGTGAAATAATGAAGCTATGTGCACATTTAATCTAATTTAACATTATATACACATATTTCATATTTTAAATGCCCAATAAAATGCATACATCCAATTGTATTGAAATAAAATTGTTATTATAACAAAATAAAATTTAATTTAACAATAAAAATATATTTTTACAAATAAAACCTACAATATTTTGCAATTCACACTATTTTATTACAAACACTATTTTTAATTCAACAATTTGTACAAAAATAGTTCTCTTGTCAAATAAATTACAATAAATCATTTTAACTCTTTTTAATCATCAAATATTACTTTTCAACCATATTACATCTTTTATATTGATAAAATACATAATATCTTCATATTTCTCATCTTAAATTCAATAAAAGATTCATATTGATAATGTTTTCCAATATTGTTTATTTATCCAAATAAAATTGCAATTTGCTTATTTTCTACTCAAATTCTCAAAAAAAAGTTTTTAAAACTTTATTTTCATTGCTTTAGAATTATTTCAAAATTTTAACATTGAAATACATCACCTAATTAATTTATTAGCTCCAAACCAATAAATACCCAATACTTCAATTTATTTAAATCAAATACTTATCCAATCAATATTTAATCCCATATTTATACCCAAATAAACAAAATAAAGTTCCAAACTTTATTTTTCTTATTTTTTTTTACAAAATTCATTGTTTATTCCAAATAAACAATTTAAAATTTCCAATTATATTTTAATTTACAGTATTAAATTATAACTTTCATTATAATTTAATATATACAAATAATCTTCAAACCACGGTTGTTGCAGTTTACAAGTATAAGTATTCCACTTTGAAATACTTTATGGTATACTTAAAAAACTTATTCCCGTTGATCCATAAATATTCTTTATAAATATACCTCTCCTTACTTTCATTGTCCATCGTTTTATTTTCAAAGACAAATAATCTCATAGCTTGTTGCGCCGTAAGTTTTGTGTATATTGTACCATCATCATTGTATTGTAATGCGTAACTTATTTAACCATTCCTTTACTTTCCACAAATTCCTTCATGTCCGAAATGTAAACATTTGAAATCCTTTCGAAATATATTTCAATTGTATTGTAAAATGCATGTAGAAATAACGAACATGAATGAATTTACTATTAAAATAATAATCAAATTCTGTAACATGCTTATGCCTTTGAGATGATAACATTCTTTCTTCTTTTGGGTGAAAATTTTCGTAACCAATAAATAAACTAAATATTCATAATTTTATCCATTCTTGTAATTGAGTTAGTATAAAATCTTGATATAATTAACATATCTTTTCCATTACAAAACTGTATGCACAAACAACCTCTTAGCTTTAACATTAAAATCCATATTAATCATTTTCCAAAATAGGCATGCGATGATATTAATATTACTAAAACTCATAATCTTTATATATTTAAAATCATTAGATTTTGTTCTTTTCATAATAAATTCAAAACATAAAGTCACTCGTTAGTTGGTTTCAGTTTTTTATAATAATTTGTTTGTCAATCAGAATCACTTTTCATTCAAACATTAAATAATGCATTAAATGCTCTTAATTTACTTTCATAAATAAGTCGTAAATCAATTATATGATTTAAAAATTCAAACCAAATGCTTTTACTGCTCATAACATTCTTAATAAAATCAATCAAAGCAAATCAATTTTTAATATTTGCTTTATTTACTCATTTGCATGTTCGTAACTCTTAGTTATATTAAAATCAATTTTTTATCATTTACTTATAAAATTCAAATCTCCTTAACTCCATTAATAAATAGATGGTTGTCCTTTTATTTTCAACTCTTAAATATATTAAAATAAGTGGAAATTAGCTACAAGGGCCTCTTTAGCAAGTGCGGACAGACAACTGAAAATAATTACTTTTAAGGACAAAATGCAAAATAATTAGTTTCTAAGGCGTAAAAACCTATGAAATGATGTTCTTGAAAGTAACTGAACTGCAGACTTTGTCGTTAAAAGTAATTATTCTGCTGACTTTGGCCTTGAAATTAATTTCTGTGGATGTATGTCCTAAAAACTAATTGGACTGCAAATTTTGTCTTTCTAGTGTTAAAATAATTCATATAAATTCATTTGCAAGTTAGCCATTTAGATACTTAAATCTTCGTATCAAAAAAAAATAACAAATGCTCAAGCAAAGGAAGTGAATTGTTAAATTGAAATTGTTATATTTACAAATGATATGTAAATAACTCATTTTACAAATGGAAGGACAAAATTTATAATTTTATTAAAAGCTTCATGGGCTAATAATTATAAAGATTCAATATTATTAAATTTTCATTAAATGCTTATATTTTAAATTTATGGTCTATGTTGAAGCGTTTTTACAATGAAAAGTCTTTAATTTAGATTAGATAAATTGAAATTCACAATATATGTATATATACACACACATTTTTCGTAAGTCAGATTATATGATAAATTCTTGCCAATTTAGACTCGTATCTGTGAACTATAACTTGTGTCACATTTATAATAAAATATACTAATTTGAACTTTATTCTATGCTATACCCAATTCATTATTGTGTTATATATACAATGCAGTAAGTTAATTTAAAGATGCATAATTATAGTACCCTAATTTGTATATATAAAATAGTTAAGCATATATTATTTATTCTCATACATGTATTAGAACATTTTGCCACAATCTTAATAATTGCATTTATCATAAAATTATATATGTTAGTAAATATATTTTTGCACCACAGCAATGTCAAAATTTGTGCTTCTATGATTAACATTATTATTAAACAAAGTAAGTTATTAAAACACGATACATTGTCAACAATATTGATGATATGAAGTCTTTATCAAAATCCAAAAATAATTCAAACAAGAAGGTAGAAAGTAAAAATGGAGCATACCTTAGTATTACTTTAATATACTTCTTATAGTTCCAATGATTTAAAAATCTCAGAATCAATTGAAATTTGCACAAAATTTTCGATTTTCTTCTCATTTCCGATCTTGATAACATTCTAATCTTTGCTTCAAAACCCAAATAGCTTAGTCCATTTGAAAGATGGATTTAGTCTTGTTTTTAGAATGTTGGAAACTGATTGGTAGGACAATAAAAAGAAAGTGACAGGATTGTGCCATGGATGAGGCTACTGCCTTAAAAGTGAAATTCGACATGACTATAATGCATTGGATGATTATCATTGACCACTCCTCAAGGTTAACACAATGACCCATCAAACTTCTGCTTTCAAGGTTGAAAATTTTGAAGATTTGTACAAATCGATGCCTCGGAGTTTTATGTATATTTGAAAGATAGATTTTATTCAAATGAAATTTTAGAGAGGGGAGATGAAGATAATAATTTTGTTTCCTGTGAATTTTATTGCATATTTAAAATAGAAAAATGATACGGTAAATATAAATGTAGAAAATTGAGCCCATCAATCACAACAAATAAGTATTTCATAAATAGAAACGTTTTCTCGTTAATAAAAAATATAGAAGTTAAGCAATAAAAAGGCTTTGATTTTTTTTTAATTATCCAATAATTATAAAAGCACTATAAACATATTTTTGAGCTCCAAGGTCATTGTTCTTTTGGATGTAATCCTTAATTATATATATTGAAAACAAATAAATTAATGAAAGAGCAACCTGATAGGTACTAACTCTAAGCATGTGAAGTCAACACAATCTACACATGATCAATGCCTAGATACACAAATAAACGATAAATGGTAAATGGGAAGGAAAATATAAGGATTCGTTTGGTTTCATTATGAATTTTGTGTTTTCCGTTTTCAACGTTAATTGTAAAATACGAGAAGAGTGGAGAGACGATTAAGAGGATGAAAGGAAGATTGAACAGATGATGGAGGGGATAGAGGGATGACGGAAGAATGAGATTTTTTTTTAATGCTTCCGTTATTTCTCAAAACATGAAATATATATATATATATAAAAAAAAAAAAAAAAAAAAATCTTGTTTTATATTTCATGTTAATTTCGTTTTCTAAATTGATCATATTCCATAACATACATGCATCATGCATATTTTTTGTATAGACGAAAATCCAAAATTAAAAATGTTAAACCAACATAAGCTAAGTTTTTTTAATTTTTCAAAACAATTGGTTTTCATTAGCCGCACAACATTTGCAGCAGCTAATATGCGTACAGACATTGCATTTTATTTATGAATTGAACATCTTAACTAATTCTGTGCAACTTTTCGATCCATATCTCATTTATTGTTTTCATTTATCAAATATAATCATTTTCGCTACACCGACATTCAAAATTTAATTCTTCTCTGGAGCTTACCGGTCCTTTGGATTTTTCTAGATTATACTAAAAAAACAAAAGGTAGTCATTTAGCGATGTTCAACCTCTCCAACAAAATATGCTGAATATATACACCAAGACTCTGATAGTTGTGACTAATTTGGATTTTAGTAGGTATATATAGAATAAGCAATTAATGGACATTAAGGCAGCTATTTGAAGTAGTAGCTGGATCTAAGTGGGGACTGAAACGATGTAAAAAGAAAGATATAGAAATAAAACAACCAGGAAGTGTATATGAGTTGGAACAAAAAGAAAACATATGCGTTCAGACTTCAGATTTGTTCAATAATAGCTTTGGGCAGATTCAGACTAAAAATATATGGGATATGTAGTTAGTCAAGAACCATTAAAGTGATAAGACATCTAAGAAGTGTATTTAGAGATCTAAGAATAAAAATGTTAATATCTTTTCATGTCTGATATTATATGTTTACTTACATTCCTTCAATAGGAGTTCAACAAAATTGCATACCATGTGAAATAGTACTGTTATATGACTTGAGTGGTTTCCCACCTGAGACAGAAAAACAACAATGTGAATATAGATTGGTGTTTTATTTTGCATTTGGAAGCTAGCTTATAAAGTTCACCATTTTGTACAAGACTGCCGACAAAAACCAAGCTGTAGATTTTAGGTGGCTGTTCAGACAGACATAAATAAACCTGATGTACAGTTTCAGCCGTTATGTTTTGTAGACGTGTGTGCATTCAGCTGCAGTTTGTTGACCTTTTGTTTGTACCACTGTGTTGCATCTGCATGCACACGGCCACGGCTTGTTTATTTCCGGGTCCATTCATCGCTGTTTCCCTGAATAATCCAATTTCACCATTACCGCTAAAGTGAATGCCTCGATAATCTAACCCTTTAATATTTGGATGATTGAACCTGAATGAATCTAAACATATGTGCAGTAACCGAGAAAAAGCGTACTTCCGTTTATGACTTAATTGAAGTTCAGTATAACGGTAAAAAAAATTAAACTTACCATCCAGTAGCAGATACGAATTTGATTCATTGAGTTCCATGCAAAGAGCTGTTTTTTTTTTTTTTTGGGCTTATGACATTTACTGCTAACCGAAAAGGTATTTTAGGGTTAATAAAACATTAACCTTGTGTCCTTGTTTCAGTAAACCGGACATATTAGTCACTAATTATATTAATTAGGTTCTTACTTCCCTAGTATCACACCTAACAGTGATTAGTAATCACTAAAATGTTTATTTTTAAAATTTGATATCTTTTTGTATATGAATCTAATGTAAGAACCATTTTCATCATTGAATCAAAAGTTTAATAAACTTTCTAATAATGTCTCCTGCTAATATCTAAAAATAAAATTTTGAAAAACATAATTTTACATATCAGTTTTTAACTGTATTTTGATAATGCAATTAAATACACATATTTAAATGCAGTTAAATACACCTATTTAAATTCAGTTTTTAACTGTATTTAAAAAATACAGTTAAAAACAATTATTACAAAAATGCAGTCTTTAATTACGTTTAAAAAATAAGCTTTTAACCGCGTTTAAACAGTTGTATTGAAATGCATTTTTTTATTTAAATGCAGCTTTTAACTGGATTTTAGTAATACAGTAAAAAAAAACTGCACCTAATGCAGTTAAAACTGCATTATAATAATGTAGTTAGAAACTGCAACACTATATTTGCAGTTTTAGTGCATTTTTAAAATGTGGTGAAAAAATGCACCACTAAAATGCTAGTAATGCAATTATAATTGTATCACTAAAATGCATTTAAAAACAGCATTTTTTGGATATGACCATAATTGCATCAGTAAAAATGCAGTTTTACTGGGATTAAATGTCATAATTTTTTCAAGTAATGTAATTAAAAAATATGATTGCATTTTGAAATTTCTAACAATTTGAGTTTGAAAAAAAAAGTTTCAAAATTTCAATTTTTACATATCGATAAACCTATCATTAGAAAATAATAAAATTTATGATTTAACGATGAAGACGGTTTGTTAATCCGATATTTGTAAAAAAACAAGTTATTGCGCTTTAAAGAATGATGATTAATTAGGTATGAATTTTAAATAGAGAGAATGAGGAAAAATTACAAATTTTGAAAAAAATTAAGGTTGAAAAAGATTAAGTTTTATTTTTAGGCTGAAAGACAAATGATGGTTATAATTAGCATTATATTCAACTTTTACACTATACAAAATGACGGTTATAATTAACATATCATAAAGAGTGTCATTCGTCTGCCTTTCCTTAGTATTACCTATGAGAATCTTCGTATCTTCACCTGTTAATTTATAACTTGTTAACATTATCGAGGAACGAGGATCTTTTTATTCGTCTCATTCCGTACATGATATATATGAAAACAAACAAAACAATCTCAGCCCAAATCTGCAATCTGATCATTTTAGTTAAATGTAGAACAAAGGAACTCAATCTCATCGTCCAGTTTGTATAAAATACCATGCCCTTTTCTTAAATTGGTCCTCAGCAAACATAAAGGTGTATTTAGAAGGAAAAAAAAGGAGAATTAAAGAATAAATAGTCCCTATCCTCCGACTTACCATTCCATAAAACACAAGTAGGGCTAATTTGGGAATCCCGTTTAATTAAGTTTCTTTTGCACGTATTCAACGACAATCTTTTAAAACTAATCTTTAAACGTTGGAATATTTGAGTTTAAACATCCTCCCAAGCCGATTTCAAGGAAAATCCGTCATTAGACAGATTCCATATCTACTTGTCTTTATTGCTGTTGATTTTAACGAGATTAGTGATATTGGAAAGGCTAGTAACGGTAATAACTCACATTTCCATTCTCTGTCCCTAATGACATGATCCTACTCTCAGATTCAACCACATCCCATCCCAATCTAGAATATCTCTCCTGCGTTCATTGTTAATTTACTCAAGGGACAAACCATAATGCTGTCAATCTACAATCTACTATTTCCCTTTTTATCATTTGTTTCCACATTTCTCTCTTCTGTTGTGGCTTATTCACCCATTCTTTTCCGGAAGAAAAAATTAGTAAAAACTCGGTGGCTCTAGGCATGACTGCAATGCGCGCGCCTACACCTTCATTTGCCTCCGTCGGCTCTTGTATTTGACTACGCTGCCTACGCATCAGCGACGCCTCACCTACAATTTGGTACTGTTTATTTGTGCAAATGAATAAAAAATTATTATTAACTTAATATATGCAGTAAGTAACCATTATAATATTCGGCATTAACTGATACCATAAGTATGGACAAAGTACATTTGGTTAAGCATAAAGCTTATATATAATAACAGAACAAAATGCCAAAATGCCATACAAGCATGTGAAGACAACTCAACCGATCCGTTCTCTTAAATCAAGGTTATTTGACCCTAAGGATTCGTTTGGTTTATTTTATGTTTTTTGTTTTTTGTTTTCAACATTAATTGCAAAATATAAGAAGAACGGAGAGATGACGGAAGGGTGGAAGGAAGATGGAGGAGATAGCGGAAGGAATGGAGATTCGACGAAAGAATGAATTGTTCTTTATGCTTATGTTATTTTCTAAAACATGAAAAATAAAATAAAAATTTACATGCGCCGTGCACAATTTTGTATAGACGAAAAGCCAAACTAAAAATGGTAAACCAAACATATCCTAACATTTTGATATCCTCACATTAATTAAATCCTTGAAAGATCCTTATGTCCTCTCCTTTTTCACATGTGGAAAATGAATATAACAAAACTAACCCTTGAGATATCTCTAATTTGACTCTTAGGAATTGCATCATCTTCCACGTTAAATCCTATATTTACCGTCTTTCCCAGTTCAGTGCAGATAAGACACCAAACGATTTCAATAACTTTATAGGCTACAATGGTCATCTTTTAATGATTAATGTGATATCAATAAATTGGCACCTAGTAAACAATAGGAGAATGAGACCTCCTTCCCTTCCATGCATATTTTAGAGAAAAACCATCACTTGACACCGTCCATATGCAATCTTCAAAACTCCACTCCTCGTCGTCAAAACTGTATATAATTATTTGAAATGAGTACTCCCTTGTATTAAGGACAACTTTTTTCTCAAAAAGCCGACTGATATCTCATTTGCATGTTTTATGATATACTGTATGTTATGATGACGACTATTATGTTCGGTAATGAGCGGGAAACCCATTCCGTTTTATGGCCTTGTCTCACTACTACATATATTTTTGTTATAAGGGATTGATATTATTTACGCTAGACTATTGTCTTATCCATCATTTATTATATTATTATTGTTTTCCCCAATAACTCACAGGTACTCACTTAAGCATGCTAAGTTTATGGTCTTCAAGTTAGATAGGTACCAGTCCAGAAAATGGCCCAACAAGTAAGAGTGCGATTACAAAGGAACCCAAGTTACTGGATGTGACTTTGGACTCGCATAGGATGTACCAAATATCATATCTTCGAACATAGAATATCTATAGTAATTCAATCAAGTCCGTAGTGCATTAATGATCTGAGATGAGATTAGAACAGTATATATTGACCTCATAAGCATTCAAAATCGTATCTCATGAAAATAGATCATAGCTGCATGAAAAGGTAAGGAAATACCAAATTTTAATAGTTGTTTAGCAGGTCTATAACGACCCTCCATTCTATCACGTTGTACTAATAATTTTAATTAAAATAAAACGTGCGAGTTCAACTTTATATAGTTTTATCTTTGAAAATATATTTTATTGATTTAAAAGATTATTCAGTGAAATTTTTTTGTTTTATATAAATTGAATTAATTAATAAATTCTTTTAAGAAAATGTATTGAACTCGAATAAAATATTACAATGAATATAAAATATTTTTATTGCGTAGATAATTTTTATATAATTGAAATAGATGAAAATAAGTTGTACTTGGTATTGCTAAAATTGATAAACCAATGAAACTAAATAATTAGTGGATTGGAGCCATGTTCATCTAAGACAAGCGACATTACTGGGTTGGCACTGGGTGAAACCTAGGCTAGGAGCTGGCAACGTGAAAGTTGGAGAAAAGGTCGCAATGGTGCTTCAGAGGCTTGTTTGTGGGTGAATTGGTGAAGCAAGATGAAAAAAAAATAGGTGATGGAGACGGACAGTAAAAGATAATTGAAGTTAGGACTAGAAATTGTTGGCCAAGGAGGGAAGCTCACATTTTTGGTCAATTATTTTTATAACTCACAACTATTGTCTCGATCCTTATTTTTCTATTTTCATTTATTGTTTGGCGTTGAATTTTGGTTGTTAATTATGGATTGAATTGGATGAAATTGTTGTCATTATACGATTCAAATATGTACCTATGAGCGCACTTCATATTGTTTCGTTTTATCCTATGTTGTGGGTTTTCGGTGTTGTTTTCTTTTGGATTTCGTTTTGGTTACCTGTCAGGCATGTTGACAGCTTTTGGTTGAGTTTATTTATGACATGCCAATTTTAGAAAGAAAAAAAATATTGGAAGGGGCATGAAGTAGATAGAGGAGGAGGAGAGAAGTTAATGAAGTGCAAGAAACGGGCACTCAAATGTCTGGATTTCCAAACCAGAAGACTGAATGCCTATAGAGTTCAAAAGAGCTCCTAAGCGATCAAACGCCTAACTTAGGGAACCATGCGTCTAAATTGCCGTTGTTTTCAATCTCGAGAGTTTATCTTTTCTACAGAGACGTCTGACTATCGAAGCCCGACGTTTGAGCTTGCGACCTAAGAGTTTTCCAGAGTTTTACAAAGACGTATGACCCTCTATATTAGATGTCTAAGTTGCTGCTACGTCATTTTTTCAAAGTTTTGCTGATTCGAATTTTGGTGGATGGTTCGGTCATTTCTGTGCATGGTTCTTCTCTATTAATGGTGTAGATTCTTTTAATGTGATCTGATAATCTAGAGTGATTAGGGCATCCATACATTGGCTTCTTAATCATCTTCCTAATCAAGAGATTAACAAGAAATCAAATTTTCAATAATTATAATTAATAGAAACTCTAGTTCATCAATTTGAGGAATTTCTAATTAATTCTCTAAATTGTAATTCTTCAATTGAGTGATTGATTAGAGAGAGTCTTTCCATTTTGTAACTCTCTACCATTAATTTGGCTCGTAATCTCTTCGAACTAGTGAATGAAATAAAATGGTTATTGGGTCTCCGTGGATATAGGATGCAAATTCGAACCACGTTAAATCTTTTATATCTCCTTTTATTTTCTGCAATTTGATTTTGAATTTACATTGGTATTCAAATAGGCAATACTATATTCTAGTTAAATTGCTTCCATGCTTATTAGTGATAAATACTTCCCTACATTTCTCACCGCACAACAGAAATTGAGTCATGCATCCTTGATTATTGGTTGTTGTGATGAAATATTAGTTAAACACGCTACTATTGTATGTTGTGCACAATAAATGGATGATTGCATTAGTTGGACACAATATTAGAAATTAATCGTAAGAGAATAAATGAAGTAAATTGGAAGCTTTAACTGAAATAAAATATTTTAAATGTAAACAATGATTTAGAATGAGTTTATTATTAAAAATAGAAAGGTGAAATAATTTTAAGAATTGCGCGAATAAAAATCATTTGGAAAGTGACGGTTTCCAGGATTCGATTAAACAAGTGAATTTTTGAATATACATATTTATATGTCTATGATTATAAAAATATTTGAAAGATTTTCATAAAAAGAGAATTTAAATTTTTTTAAGGTGACGCGTTTATTTTATTTGGACTTAATTAATTGAAAATTTGTAAAATAATATTTTGATGTAATAATAGTTTGAATGCAATTTATTTATTATATGAGAATTATTATTTATGATATTTATTATATATGTTGTTAATAACTTTCTGGAAGTCATACATTTTTGTGTTTGATCGTTTTATATAAAAAAAGTAATTCAATTACTTTGGAAGGAAATTTTAGGGAATTTGTTGTATAAGCTAGTCGTATAAAACGATATTTTAGTATAAATATTTGAGGTATTATATGAGATAAAATTCTGGTTTGATGGATTACTTTTCAATAATTGTAGTTTAAAAGGGATTTGGAATGTAAATGAGTGTTTTAACAAATTGGTTTTGGAATTTTATAATATGGCTTTAAGTAATATTTTTAGTTGAAATCCTTATTGGGAAAACATGATTATTTATATTTGTTGTCTAAAGGAAACCATAAATTATAAAACTTCTTGGGTATTTTTAGTTTTAAATTATTAATGAAGAATTTTAAGTTTATGATTTAGTTTTTAAAGAAGCTTAAAGGATCTGAAAATGAAGGAAGATTTAAAATATAGGTTTCCTTATTTTTGGATCAACCTGATGAACTAGCATGAATGCTAGGGATGGTTTAAACCAAATATTCAATTCAAGTGTCATAAAAAAGGAAATTCACATATGAGTTACCTACATTCACTAGCTTTCAACAAGAAATTAGAAAGCACAATACTATTGTTATTTTCATGTTAAAAGCGTTGAAGAACCAAAGCTGGAGTTTCGAACATTGTGCCCAACTATTTCCTCACCTGTATAAGAAGCTCATGGCTAAGAGCCTAAGAGTACTCACAATCGATACACTTATTTTATGAGAACTATACATGTGTTCCTAGGAGCATAGGAACAACACAGTTTCTACTGAATTTGAAGATGAACTTATGATTGAAGAGAGCAGGCATCCTCAGTATTATCCAGTTTTGTTGAATGCTTAGAAGAGTGTAGTGTTTGTGCTACCTAAATCATTTGATTTAGCTTGATATGCTGCATTGTTTGGTTTTTTGCACACATGGTGTTTCTTTACTACTACAAAGTAAAAGCTATAGATGGTCGTATTACCAAAAAAATAAGTAACAGCAAAAAACACAGTGTAAGAACTGAACGAAAATGTGCACATGGATGCACAATAATAAGATACTGATATAAAACTGTAACGAATTGTGAGGTTTACCTTAGCAATCTCCTTAAAATTTTATTTGTAAAGTTTTCCAAGATACAACAGAATATTCTGCACGAGATTGTAACGAGCATGTCTACTATGTTATTTGATAATTTTTTGATTTGAGAACTTAATGAACATGAAGAAGCCAAAGAAAAAAGGGATGAGGAATGTGATTAGTATTCCTCTACTTTTGTAGCGTTCAATGGTTTTGTCTTAGAAGGTTGTGCCTTTTCTTTTGAATTCAAAAGAGTCATTTGCAACGCCCAACAGCCATTTCTGTTCGTCGGTCATTTGCAACGTCCAACAGTCGTTTCTGTTCTTCTATCCATGCCTAACAGTCGTTTTTGTTCATCACTAACCGTCATGTTATTTGAAGTAGTCATGTATGTTCATCTGTGATTGCATCTGTTTAAAAAAAACTACTGTCCAAAACAGGATTTGATGTTTTAGAAAAATGATAGTAACACATTAGACCCAAACCCGAACCTGGCCGGTTGGGTTGTCGAGCGGATGGCACAAGCATATGTGTGTCTAAACCGTGACCATATAGGTCCTCCCCCTCATAGAAAATTACCTTACCCTAAGGGCCAATATCAGTTGAAGGGAAGGAGTATATAAACATGAAAACTTCTTTGTTTTTGGTGACGTGGGACTATATCTTCATTCACCTATGCATGGATCTTTAAAAATCCCCCACATGAATGACGATATATGTCTCCCCCACACAAAGGGGAATATAATAAGGTGGATATGGAAAAATACTAAATCGATGATAGGTAGACATTTCATTTTAAACTTTCCCTAGTTAAAAATTATCGGATATACTTGGTTAATAGGTGGATTATTTCATCTTGAACCGTCGGCCATTAGTGTACAACTAGACAATAAGCTTTACAAGCATCGTTTACCTCCACGTCCAATCTCTTGGTTGTATTTGTTTTGGTCCTGAACAAATTTGGTTCTATGTGTGTATTTAGAGAATTTAAGCCTTAGTTTCTCATAGAGCCGACCCAACTCTCACTTACATAGGCGATTGCATCCATAAAGAGTGTCATACGTAAACTCCACTTAACATTTTCAAGATACGGACATCATTAAATGGAGTAGGACTAAGTTCAAACAAATGCATTCTTCTTGAGTTACTCAGAACTGGTTTTCCTATTGATCATACTCTGTGGGATCTCCAGTCGCTAGTATACATTTCCATATAAGGTAACTCATGTTGGCATAGGCTTTTAAACCTACTCCCCTTGATGCACAATCAATATCCTCTCTTGATAAATCTTTAGTAAATGGATCTGCTAGGTTATAATTAGTTTTTACATAATCAATGGAAATAGTTCCATTTGAGAGTAAGTGCCTAACCGTGTTAGGACGTCGATGAATGTATCATGATTTTCCATTATACACAAAGTTTAGCGCTCTACTTAACGCTTCTTAATTGTCGTAGTGAATACATATGGTCGTTGCAGGTTTCAGCCAAAATGGAATGGCTTCTAAAAGTTAATGAAGGCATTCTGCTTCTTCGCCTATTTTATTTAATGCGATGAACTTAAATTCCATAGTGGATTGAGCTATGCATGTTTGTTAAGCAGATAACCATGACATTATTGCTCCTGCTCGGGTAAAGACATAACTACTAGTTAATCTAAATATGAAATCTAGTTTGCATTATTATATCCTTCTAAGACGGTAGAATATTTTCCGTAATTTAAAGAAAAGTTTGTGGTATTCTTTAAATATCCCAATACTATCATTTGTTTTTTCCAGTGTTCCTTCCTTGGGTTACTTGTATGCCTACTTAGTCGACTTACTGCATAAGCAATGTTTAGTCTTGTGCAATTCATAAGATACATTAAACATCCTATTACACAAGAGTATTCGGTTGCATTACACTCTTATTAGTGTTTAGCATTACACTCTTATTAGTATTTTTGTGTAGTACCTCCGATGGATTAAAAGTTGTTCTTACCCCCTTTGATTCCATAATTTTGGAATTTTCAATCACTTTTTCTACATAGTATGACTGAGATAATTCAATTCCATTAGATGTTTTTATTATTTTCATCCAAAAATAACGTCTGCAACTCCTAGGTCCTTCATATCAAATTTTTTGACTAGCATCTTATTTATGGTCTCTATAACTTTAATGTTGGTACCAAAGATTAGCATATCGTTCACATATAAACAAATCATCACATATGATTGTCTAACTTATTTGTAATAACACATTTATCACATTCATTTATACAAAAACCATTTTTCATCATGATACTATCAAATTTTTCATGCCATTGTTTTGGAGCTTGTTTGAGTCCGTATAATGATTTGACTAATCTACGGACTTTGTTCTCATTTCCCTTGAAAACGAAACATTCATGTTGCTTCTGTAAATATTTATATCGAGATCTCCATTTAAGAATACTGTCCTTACATTCATTTGATGAATTTCTAGAGTATAGATGGATGCAATTTCTATTAACATTCTTATAGAGGCTATTTGTGTAACCGGTGAATAAGTATCAAAAAAATCTACACCTTCTTTTTGACGATATCCTTTGGCTACCAATCTGACTTTATATTTGTTAATAGAGTTAGCTGGTTTTATCTTTTTTTTGATGATCCATTTACAACCAATTGGTTTTATTCCAGGTTTAATGTCAACTAATTTCCAAGTTTTATTACTTAGAATTGAATCAATGTTATTTTTGATTACTTCTTTCCAACATGAAAATTCTAACGACGATATCGCCTCTTTGTAAGTTCAGGTTCATGTTCTAACATGTAGGTTAAGAATTCTGATAAAAAAGACTTGGAAGTTCTTACCCTTATGCTTCTTTTTGGTTTAGTTTCCTCCTTTTCACGATGAATTTCATCTTCATGTGGTTCATCCCTTTCTTCTTTTGTCCTTTTAGGGATAGATGTTTGATCATTCTTTTTGTATGGAAACACATCTTCAAATAATGAGGCATCTCTTGAGTCCATGAATGTGTTTATTTCGATGTCATTTATACCATACCCGAAGGCTAAAAATCTATGATGCTACTATTTTTGGTGGGTTTCAGGTGGTAACAGTCTACACTTTTTAGTCTAAGTTTGATTTTCTTGGGAGGCGAAATTGAAACTTTTATCAAGCACATCCACACTTTGAGGTATTTGAAACGTGATAGTTTTCCTTTCCATAAGTCATATAAAATTATTCCTATTTTGTTGTGTGGAACCCTATTTAGTATGTGATTAGACATTTTTAGGGCTTTCCCCTACAAGTTCGTTGGTAAGCCAAAAGTTGATAACATAGCATTAACACGTCTTTTAGTGTTCTAATCTTTCTCTCGGTAATACCATTTTGTTGTGGTGAATATGAGGCTACTCTTTGTTGATTATTTCATTTTCTGCACAGAATTGTTCAAATGGTGATTCATATTCTCCACCTCGATCTGATCTCAATATCTTAATCTTTTTGTTAAGTTGATTTTTTAATTCAGCTTTGTATTTTATAAATGATGTAATTGCTTCATTGGAAATATCGTGTATAATCGTTAATGATTGTGATAAAGTACTTTTTCTCAACTCTTGTAGGTAATGACTAAAAATCACATAAATCAGTATGAACTATCCCTAATGGTTCAAACTCCTATCAATTGTATAAAATGGGTTTTTGATCATTTTTGCTTCTACACATATCTCACATTTGTATTTTTTTATCTACTTGAAATTTTGGGATTAATCCTAGGTTTGCAAGTTTTATTACTTTTAGAAAATTTATATGTCATAATCTATTATAGCATAATGGAGTTTTATGCACAACCAAATAAGCTACACATTCTCTAGAGGCATTGCTTAAACCTTTTGATTTAGACGAGTTTAGGACTGTTATTTTCCAAATTGATGAGCACAGCAGTCTCGGACCTGATGACATGAATTCTAAGTTTTATAAGGCCCATTGGGATTTAATAAGAATGATTTGCAGCTGTTATTGTGAAGACCTGAAATTTTGGGCAATATCAATTTAATAATTTGTATTAAAAATTAAATTGATTTGATAATTGTCTTTTATAATTTTAATTTAATTTGGCAAATTTATTCTTTTAAAAGCAAATAAATATCTAATTGATAAATTTTATCTTTTAGAAAGTTAATAAAATATTTTCTATTTATAATGTATATATTGTAAATAGGAAAGCTTTGGTTGTATTTAATAAATAAATAAAAATCATGTTTTTAAATTCTAATATATTCTGGTAATTTGGAAATATATAGAAGTTTAAAATATAATTTACATATGAAACATTAATTTTCTTAAGTAATATAAGTAATGTATAAATAATAGGATAATCTCTTCTATAAATTATTTTAAATTAGCAAATTTGTTATTTTCAAACAGTAATGTGTTATTTTTATAAATATATTTTAAAGAAAATTGAATTGTTATTTTAAACTTTAATATGTTGTTGATTTTAAATTGGATTTCTGAATTTAATTTGAATTTGAATTTGAATATGGATTTAATTTTAAAATTAAAAAGAAAGATATTTAAAATATTTGGATTTAAAATTTATGGACAAGTTTTTCTTTATAATTGTAATAGGTTTTATTTTCTTTAAAGTAATTTACATATAGATAGGTATTTATTAAATTAAGAAAAAGCTTTTATTTGCCTTTAAAATAAATAAAAATAAGTAAAATTACTTATAAGACAAGTGTAAATATATTAAGCCTAATATAACAAGTGTTAATTTATAAGCATATGGTCATGACAAATGTTAGCTAGATTTTAACAAGTGTCATTTTTTAAATTAGTTTTACTGTATTTTTAATAAATCTAATTCAGCATATAAACATATGCTTCTTTCTCTATTTTTTTTACTTTTCTATCCTCTTCTAAACAAAAGAGAACTTCAACTTGTAAAAGATTTCTCAAAAACAAATTCTCAAAAACAATACCTTGTAACTCAAAACACCTCTCTAACCTATAACCAAAAACTAACCAAATCAAAAGATTGCAGTTTTATTCAAACCTAAGATAAAAAATTTAACAAGCCTGGATCTTCTTCACATCTAGAATCAAGCAGTTTCACCCTTGTTTTAAAGCAGAGGTCATCTCTGCAAGTTTCTATATCAAGCTTTCTTCAGCAACTCAAGTCTTAAAATCATCTTAGTAATCCAAACTCTCCAGTTTTCAAATCAAAGCAAGTCTTCCAAGTTCAATCCAGTTTTCATGCTTTCTTGTTTCAAAAGCAAAGCCTATGTTCATCATTTTTTTTAAAGGTGAGTAAATTCTTCCTTAAAAACAGATTTAAACCTATAAGTTGACCTAGAATTCCGTGATGATTTGTGTAGTAATTTAGTTTGCAAATGTTTGCGAAGATGAATGCATGTGTGTATATAAGGATTACATGACTGTATATAACTGTGTTTATATAGTATGCTCTGTGTGGTTTATAGGCTTGATTACTAAATAAATTCAATATCTGATCACTCAATCATTATCAGATCTTGATTTATGAATGAAAAGTGATTGAATTACATAACTTCTTTTTTAAATAATTCCGAGAACTTATATTTAGCAGTCATAAAAAAATAGTGATGATCTTCATATGTGTTCAAAATCAATTAGGCTAATTTCAAACTTTGATTATATAAACTGAGATGTTGAAAAAATGATGAATTTTGGTATATGAATCTTAATTTTTAAGTCTATGTATATGGGTAATTTTCGAGTTGAATAATTTTGGGGTTTTCACCGATTTCTAGCGATCAGCATGGTGAAATTCACCGGGGTTGTGGTCGGAGTTGTCTGGAGGCCTGACGATCACGGGAAAATTGTGATCGTATTTTATTTTGAGCTGTGGTGGCCAGAAATAGGTGAACTAGGGTTTTTGATGGGGTTCTATTGAGTGTAATGGCGAGGTGTTTTCGTTTAAATCAAGGCATCGAGTTCGTCCGCGAGTGATGGAATAGCTGCGTGGGTCGTTGATGAGGCCGAAGTCAGAGGGATGTAGATTCCAATCGCCGTGATCGTCGTGGCTATCAAATTTTGTCAGAGAGGTATTAGGTCCTGTCGTTGTCAGATTGCTCGTTTTTGTTTGGCTGATGATTGCTTCGATCTGGGGGTTCGTACGTGATATCGAGGTGATCGCCAACTTGGAGGCGTTGTCGGTAGGGTGGCAGCAACGTTCAGACCATCGTGCACGTGCACGAGTGCCATCGAATGTCAGTTTTGATCTAAAGTTTTGGAAGGCGGAGGTGACTCGGGATCGTGCTCGTGAATGTTTGTGGGTGGCTCGAAGCTAAAGCGAACACGAGAGGACTCGGGGTTGCACGAGTAGGTGATCGGAGTTTGCTCGGGGAGTTCCCTTTGTTTCTTGATTGTAGTGTTTTTATGATCTATTGATACAGGTTTTAAAATTTAAATAAAAAGCAGATTTTTAGATTTCAAACAAAGATAAGAACAAGTATATGAAGCAACAATCTTGTTTTAAAATGGAAGATCAAGTTTAAAATAAAGTAAAATATGACATAGTTTTATAAAATCATAAGCAATACAAGTTTCAAAGCAAACAAAGGAAATTTTCTAGTATTATCAGATTTCAAAGTAAATGTTGATAAGTTTTAAAAAGTATTTATAAAACAAGGTTTGAATTTTAATGAATTTAGTTTTATAAGAAAGTTTTCTTTAACATTTGATTTAAAGGTTTTCAAATTATTTTAAATTTTATTGAATTTAAATTTGTAATTATTTTAAATCTTTAATTTGAAATGAATTTAAAGGTAAATTTAAAAGTTAGAAGTTATCCAAGGCTTTTGTAATGATATAAGTAAATTATAAAGGCTAATACTTTATCTTAAGGATTAATTAAGATTTAATTATTTAGGATAAATCAAATTAATAAGTTAATTAATTAGGGTTAATTAATTTGTGATTAATGATTAATTAAATTGTAATTAATAGTGATCAATTAAAGAATAATTACTTAAGGAAGTAATTAAAGAATTTTTAATAGTTAATGAACATCATTAACTAAGGATTATTAAATAATTAATTAATGTGATTAATTTTGAATAATTAATTAAGATTAATTAATTAAGGATAATCATTTGTGGGATTGTTTGAGGATAATTACTTAATGAAAGTAATTAAAGGGATTGATTACTTAGTGTAATTAATTAAATTAATGTGATTAGTTTAAGTTAATTAATTAGTTTAATTAATTTAAATTAATCATTGGATGCTGGGTTAAGTATAATTACTTAGTGTAATTTATTAAGTATAATTACTTAGTGAAGTAATTAGTGGATAATTGCAGGATGTAATTAATTGAAGAATGAAAGTAATTTGGGTTTAATTACTTAGTGTAATTAATAAAGAAGGATAATTACTTAGTGAAAGTAATTAGTAATTGATTACTTAGTGTAATTAATATAAGAATTGATTAATAAAGTTATTTGAAGTTAATTAAGTGATGTAATTAATTAAGGATAATTAATTACTAATTGTAATTAATCTAGGTTGATTAATGAATAAAGATTTACTAAAGATTAATTATTAAATATGACTAAAAATTAATTAAGAAGTAATTAAGGGATCATTAATTAATCTAATTCATGATGTAATTAAGGATTGATTAATTAATGGTTAATTAATCAATTATAATTGATTATAAACTAATTAATTAAATGTAATTAATTAAGGATTAAAGTAACTAATTATAATTAATTAATTAATGAAGTAATTAAAGGTTAATTACTATATTTGGTTAAGAATAATTAACTTGTGTAATTAGTTAAAGGCTAATTACTTATTGTAATTAAAGGATAGTTAATCAAGGATGATTAATTAAGATGAATGATTAGATGGTGATTATTTAAGTTGTAATGGTTATGTAAGCAAGATTTATGTGATGAAAGTAATTATCTTAATTTATTTTAAATTAATTAGAGATGCAAGTAATTAATTTAATTCATTTTAAATTAATTAGAGATAGTGTGATTAGTTAATCCTTGCTTATGTATAGATGGATGATATTGATTGCCTTGAATGGTTTGAGATCTCAGATATGAGATAAGTGATGTTGTGTGATATGAATGCTTTGGTTGAAGTGTGATGATAATGTGAATTATCTATTTGTGATGATAGTATGGATTATTTACTTGTGTGATGATGTGAATTATTTATCCGTGTGTATATAGATAATGAATTGAATTATTTTAAACTTTAAAAAAACTTGGACCAAAAAGATGGCGTTTTGGATTTCGATGAGATCGGGATCGGGTTTTCAGATTTGGATATCCGAAAACCACATCGATCCAAATTAAAGATAGGCCGTGAATCTCAAGTGAAGATGAAGATTCAGAGTGCAAGGGTTATCGTCGTTAACTCTGAGGGTGATTCCAAAATGAGTGTAACGAGATAATGCCTTCGTTTTCGTTCGAACACGGAACGAACTTGTATGGATTGAATACTTTCAGAACATTGTCAGGTGGACGATGAACATTCTAAGATAGATGTGTTCTATAAAGGTAATCGTAGCCTCAAGCCTCATCAATCGGGAATGGCTAAAACAGGGAAGGTGCAGCATGGCTAAGTGGGTAGCACCCAAGTAGGACAAGATTTTCCTCTGTCTGGAAGTCCCTTTTTATTCGGCTGTGTGGGGCAGTTGATTCGCAATAACTGTCGATATTGTCTTATTCGAGACTATCCAGTAAGGGATGGTTCCGGCCTTGTGTTGCAAGGGATTTAGGATGGATCCTCGGTACGGTGATCTAGGCCACGTACTGTGACGGGCGGTACCCCAGTAGCCCTGCCATTGTATGGAATCCAATCTCCAATAAGTGCCGTACGTTTTAGTTGTTGTGCCCAACTATGTTGGAACGTGAGATGTAAGCATTTCAGCTATTTCTGTATTTTACTTGAAAACCCTAGACCCTATTATAATATCACTAGATTTCCTATCAAATGTTTTGGTTACCGTAAGGTAAAAACTTATCCATGTTTATGTGTGGGGAGTCTTACGTGATACCTTTTGTTTTCAAAGGTTTTTAAAAGTTAAATAATTTTAACCCGTTTACTCATAACAGACCCATGTTTGACCCAAGTGTTTATTTTTTGTTTTAGTAAACTCTTGGGTACTCAAATTTTTACGAGTAGCCAAGGGATTCAGGTTAGCTTTGACGAATTCTGAAGAAGCAATGGAGCAGAAGACTTCAGCGTTTGTAGATAATAGGTGGTTCCGCCGTGTTGATCTTTGAATCATTTGTTTAAATTGTATCCTGTGTTGTAATAACTAGATAGGTGTTTATAGCTGTCTAGGATGTGATGTATAAGTTGTGTAACTCTGATAGATGTTGTATACTATGTAATATTTTTGTGATTAATATAATTTATTCATTTCGCTGTTGGGATTCTAACGTTGTTTTCTTCCTTTCTTCTCTATCTTTTCTCTTCTCTATCCCTTTCTTTCTTACTCATGATACGTCTTTCAGTGGAGAGAAAGACGGGTTGTGACAGTTATGATTGGAATTCGAGAACTAGGGAAAATAATAGCAGAAATTAATCATAGATTCATTTGCTTGATCACTAAAACTCACATTCCTAACACTACTAGAAAATGCATTGCCTATCTACCTAGTGTTGTTGGAAAATTCCAATATGTGTGCCACACATGTAAAATAAAATGTGTTGTGCTATTTTGGTAAAGCCTAATTAAAGTGATCGAATTATGAACTAAAGTTAAAAGACTTAAAGATATAGTTGTCATAATATTAATGTACAGATACCATGACAATTCTAATTTGTTAAAGGGCCAAATTAGGAAATGCCAATATTATAAATGGGGGTTATAGACCCCAAATTACATAAGATCTATTTATTCTCCTAATCTCTTCTGTGGAAAAATTCAGATCTAGGGTTTATATCAATTTAGAAGACCGAATCCACCTCTTATCTTTTAGATTTATCTCTCTCTCTCTTAATCAGTTTACGAAAGCAGCAACTATGGATTCAGATCTGATATAAGATTTAGGTCTTATGTCAATATGGAAAACCAAATAAATTTTACTTTTCCAATCGGCAACTATGAATTTAGGTATGACTTCCGCTAAATCGTTTACTTTCCTCTGATATCTTCTCAATCAATGAATGTGGGTCACCTATTCAGATCTAGGATTTCATGATTAATCAATCTTATCCTAACAAATAGTATTAGAGCCGCACATAATTGATTTCATTGGGAGATTTTTATGGTTTTTTTGGAGTAAGTTTGAGTTAAACTTCATTTAGAAGTCATTAAATTCCACTCAAGTTTCAAATCTGCTTGATCTATGTATCGTGATATTTTTGGTGATAATTTTGGATTTTGTTTAGTATATTTTTTTGTTGTAAATTAAAAGGCTAATATGAGAAACTATTTTGGTGTAGAAACATAGATCTAAATAATCTGTATGTTATTTATGAAATAAGGTAAAATTTTGCGATCATAAATTATGGGAAACAATCAAAGTTCCTTTAAATTTCAACAACAACTCATGTTGGTCAAAGCATTCGCATGTTTATTATTTTATATTTGTAAATATGTTATGAATTTTAATGTGAAGAATATTTTGGATCTGATATGTACAGTCATTTTCTTTAATATTTGTAAATGGTACAAACACACACACACACACACATATAATTTAGAACTAGCTATGCAAGTATTATAAATCCAGTTCTATGATTATTATAACCTTAATCAACTTTTTATTAAGTAATCTAGATATATATATATATATATAAAAGATATTTTGGTAATTTTAGAAATCTTGATTAATTAGAAATAAAGTATGCTACATTAAGGCGTTTGTGTTTATTTTATTATTGAAATAAATTTTAAATGACACTAACTAACATTTTGGACCACATAATGGTCAATTGCATTTATTTTTATCATAAATATATTAAATGTGGCTGCTATGGTAGTAAATGAATTAATTTATTATCTAAATGCACTAAATGTATCGGTTACAATAAATTTAATAACAGAACATGTTTGTATTTGGAATAAGAAAAGCTATATGGTTTATTATTTGATGCATTTATGTTTAAGAGTTACATATATTTTATATGTTTGACCCATGTTCGTTGAAAACATATTTCACTTTCATGCTTTGGTTATCATAAAATAAAAGGAGCGGTAGTTTTCATATTTTGCTAAAATGCATGGTTAGTAACCTTAAATAAATATTCAAATAATAAACTAAAGTTAATGTGATACGGGCCAACAGGGTTGGCGCAGTTGGTTGATGGTCCGGACTGCGTGATCGAAGGTCACGAGTTCGAGCCCCGAAACTGACAACCCTGTAACAAGTACCCGAAGTATGTGTTTGGCAGGCACATACTTTCCTAGAGTTTACAAGCAAAGCTTGGTTCTCTAGGTAATTCAAAAAAAAAAAAGAAGTTAATGTGATACGGTATCATTCTGTATACCTATATTATGGTTCAGATATACATTATAGCTACTACATTCATTTATGTTACTTAGTAAGATATTTACTTTTTCATTTATGTATAATTTTATATAGCCTTTAATTCATAATGTCTTATATCATATTTATTTGAGAAATGTCGTGAATGAAACTACATACTTAAAGTAAATGATTATGACAGTCATGATTAAACCATGTTATGCTATAGTTATAATTTTGATATTTTCAAGTGTCATATAGACTTAAAGTACTTTTGGGAGTGTTTTATAGCACTCGAAATACTATACATGCACTAAGAAATAAATTCAAATATATGTTTGGTGTCTCTTTGCAATCTAATTGTAAATATCCTACATTCCAAGTGAGCTAATTGAAATAACATGTCACCAAAATAACATCTTTTATTTTAGTTGTTCATGAAAATGTTTGATGTGTATTTTTCATGCAGATGTTAGTCGCCCTAAAGGAAGACTAATATTTGACCGAATAACTAACACATGTGTGATGATGAATATGTGACAATTATAATGTTTTACAAGTGAATAACTAATCGGCTCAAAGGAAAATTGTTATTTGATTTGAATTTATTGTTAGTGTTTGATCATTACAACAAAAGTACCACTTACAATTAATAATACTGTCTAAAGATTTGATATTAATGTTTTGTTAGGTATCTTAAGAAGAGACTTACAAATTATTTGAATTCACTATAGCTGATATTTAAATATGAGCATATACGATTAATCTTTATTTTTGTTCAATTTTCAACTAATTTGACTAAAGTATCTGCCAATTTAAATAATATTCTCATCTTGTTTGGGACTAACTCTAAGAATTACTAAGAGAACATTTTGTTTGTTCTTAACTTCATGGATCAAGCTCTTACAATTAGGAGGGTCATACCTACCCATATTATAGTTGAACGCTCTTATAATGTTACGAAGAACATTTAGAGGCGTGATAATTCAAACATAAAGAGCAAAGGATCATAAGGCACAATATTTCAGTAGTTTAAAGGATGTGATATCCATGGGAATAATCAATATTAAGCAGTTCTTTACATACTAATTTTTTTTTCAAAAATGATAAGGGGAACAAGCACGTTTTATATTGCTTGATTTCATAAAGTCAAACTAAAGGAAACATAAATGAGAACTATGTGGAAAATATTGCTTCAAAAGTTAAAGGCACTCAACTTGTTGTTATTTTTTGGTACTCTCTTTATTCACAGTATAACCATTTTAAGATCATTATTAATTTTCTTAAGAATAAAATGACCTCCTATTGAACTCATTTCACATTGTGGTAAGAAGAAGAGAGATTGAAGCATGATATGATAGATTGTACCCAGTTATCGTACATAGAAAATAAATGTATAAATATGGATAAAGAAGTGGCTAAGGACCTAAACATAAGAAATAACATACATAGATATATATATATATATATATATATATAGTTGTTTCTTTTGTGAGATATACAAACATATAAAGTAAAGTATACCAAATATGTTTATGTTATTATTGAGATTTCAGTTATGTTATTTGAATTAATTTTGATATTTTTTTATGTTGTCGTTTAGACAGATTTCTATTTTGTATTTCCAATATGAACAATTAGGTTATCATCGTTTATTAAGAAATAATAGGATTGATTTATGAATATATCCAAACATTATTTGAATTAAAGCTTATAATACTTAAAATATAGCATATATCTACTTATGTTGAATACCTTTTATAATTAAGTTTCAAATTTTAATTTGGTGATTGATATGATTATTATTTTCAGCTTACTAAGTAATTTTAGACTGAGATGCTAAATATAGAAAATACTTTATTGATATTCTAAGTGACTTAGAAGTTATAGTTTATGCATTCCACTAAGGAAAAGTTTTAAAATGGAAATGTAATAGTTTATGAGGATGTTGAGTTTGGAAGGAGAAATATAGTATGGATCATTGTCTCTAAAAAGAATCATTATCTTTGATTCAATTGCAGTTACATTTTCGGATAATGTATGGGACTTGTTTCCTTTCATTAATAAGAAGTAAATTGGAAACCATAATAAGACAATGTTAAACAAAATTTTCTTCAAGTTAAGGTTATCATTTTAATAAAACAAACTCAACAACCTCAAGGTGCAAGGTTGCTAACGAAATCCACTTGAAAAGTAAGAAATACTATTTTGGACGACTATGTAGTATTTCTCCATGAAGATAAATATTGGATTGACGAAGATGATTCTTTGGACTTACATTAATTCATACAAGGTACTAATTCGAAATGTAAATTTAAGTTATGAATGTGAGAAATGCGGATTATGGATCTTACGGCTAGGATAAACACTAGAATGGGAGTGAATAGTGTTTTAAGGAATTATTAAATATTTTTGAGTTTTTGTTAATTTGAACACAAATGTATGCAATATTCAGACACAGATATGATCACAGAATCAAACATAGATGCAGAAACAAAGTAAAAGCAGTGAAGGAAAGAACACATTGGATTTTATACTAGCTCGGGGTTACCCTACATGCAGTCCCGCACAGAAGTACAGATTTTCTTTCAAAAGAAATTGTACAATTACACCCTTGATTTCAAGGCTACGAGGTACACCCCCCAGATTCACAATCCTCTGGGTAGAGATACTTGATTTCACGGGCAACAAGTTCATCCAATTGATTTCTAAGGCTACAATCACACCTTTTCTCGCTTGATTGATTTCCAAGGCTACAATCACACCTTTTCTCGCTTAAATGATTGCAAAGAAGCCTATAACTCTGAATAGCACCGAGGATCTTGTTGAGATAGTGATAGAGAATCAAACCGGAGATAATCTAGTTAGATTCAATGTTGATTTTGGTAGAGTAATGGTAGGAATATGTATAAAAAAATGTGGAAGAAGAAGAGAAATGAAAACCAGAAAATATGATTAGAAATTCGTTGAAAACAATCTCTATTTATAGAAGAACAACAACCATGTCCATTCGTGAAGTGATATGAAGAATAGACACTTCTTTTGAAATTCAAATTTTTGAAATCAACTGAAACTATGTCGACATGGGTAACTTGGGTATGTCGACATCCCAAAGGAAATTTTGGTGTTTTGTTTTTCTTTGAAAATAACTTTTATCCTATATTAAAACTATTTTAAATTTTTATAAATATACTTGACTATAGTTAAAATACATAAATAAATATAGAGAATAAAATTTTGGTATATATAAAATTTTACTATATTTTTATATTTAAATCTAGGTATAGATATTAAAAGTTAATATATTATTATTAAAGATAATTCAAAACTAAGGATAATTTGATTTTGAAATTAAAGATTATTTTGAGGCTAAAAGTATTAAAATCAGGATAGATGTTTTTGATTCTTTTAAAAGGAAGGTTTTGAAAACATTTTGAAAACAAGAAATAATATTGTAAAATCATTTTTGAATAAAATTTAGCGGATACAAAACAATGTTCCACTAGATTTTTCGTAGGTTCCATCCTACTTAGGGTTCCATCCCTTAACAGGCTCGAACTAAATTCTGTTCCACGAATAAATTGGATTTTAAGATGCCGGTGCTTTTCTAGGAGTTTTAACAAAAATTCCTAATTAAAATTACTTATTATTGAAATCTTGAACTCCTGATAATCTTGATATTCTTGATGCTCTTGATACTCATGAGTCTTCATTCTTGATATCTTGAATCTCTATACTATACGGTCTTCATTCTTGGTACCTGCATGGTTAAATCCTGCATATACATATATTTCTAAACTATAATTTTAGTATTTATATTTTATAATCCTATTCTAAGGTTATTATCGTCAAAACCATCATCTCATGGACTAACAATCTCCCCCTTTTTGATTATGAAAACCTTTGTTTATAAAATATTACTTCTATCCTAATAATTCCCCCTTAATCTATGCCTAATGATGGTAACTTTTTTTATAAAATATTACTTCTATCCTAATAACTCCCCCTTAATCTATGCCTAACTATCCTATTTTATACTTCTCCCCCTTTGTCATGAACAAAAACTAACTCCAAACTATATAATCTCCAAACTATATAACACCCCCTTAATCTAATACTTTATGATATGTGGTTATAATGATAGTGTTATCATAAATAATCAACATTTAACTCTAAAACTAAAAACTTAGTCCTAAACTACTAACTATCCTAAGTATATAATAATACTTTTAATAGAACACATATAAGAACACAACTTATTTGTTATTATATAGTTATATTTACATTTTCGTGGGAAACGTAAGAAATAACATACAATAATAGGAAAAATAGAAAACGAACTAATTAGTGTCTTTGAAAATGGGAGATCTATGAACCGAACAATTTGGATAGTGGAAACAGAAATTTCCACGTTGTTCGACAAGATTTCCATCTTTGTCAAAGCACACTTCACCAACGCAAACGACTTTGTCGTCATCTTCCGCGTGCACTTCTTCCATGGGAAATTCTTCTTCGCTGGCCTCTTGTACTTGATCTCCTGAAGAGTCTTCGTCAATCAAGATTGAGTTAGCATGATTATTCATTAGAAATTTTTGCAAATTCCTAAGGATTTTGCCTTGCCTCTCTTGTTCTTCAGCCATTCGAAGTTGCATCACTTGGATTTCAGACATTAACTGAAGTGCATCCTTCAAAGAATCCTCCATTTTCGTCACACGAGCGAGCGTTGTTCATTGAAACGGTCCAGAAGTAGGAGAAGGAAATGAAAAGGTTGAGTTTATGTATGATTTGGAAGAGGAGGCCATTGGTTATTTAATTTTAGAAGATAGAACAGAGAAATAATAGAAAGAATGAATAGAATTTAAAAAATAAGAAGAATATATAATCAATTATTTGAATTTTGGTGGGAAAAATTTCAAAAATAAAAAATCGTTGTATGTCGACATGGGGTTCAAGGGGATGCCGACATGGTGCTTGAATTTTTGCTATTTAATTTGTTTTGATCTAATTTTTTATTATACTTTGTTATTTATATTTTTTATAATTCAGTTATTGAATAAATGCCTAGTTCTCTTCTTAATTTAGTAAATATAGATTTATTTAATGGTTTTGTTAATATATCAGCAATTTGATTCTCGGAATTAATATAATCTAGAGTAAGTACTTCCTTATTTATATTATCTCTGTGAAAATGTTGTCTTGTATCAATATGTTTAGTTCGAGCAAGTTGAGTAGTATTTTTGGATAAATTTATCGCACTAGTATTATCACAATAAATTGGTGATTTTGAGAAATTTAAACCATAATCTTTTAAAGTTTGTTGCATATATATTACTTAAGAACAAGCCAAAGTAGCAGAAATATATTCTGCTTAAGTTGTTAATAAAGAAACTGTGTTTTGCTTTTTACTAAAGCGGGAAATCAGAGAATGTCTCAAAAAGTGACAAGTTCCACTTGTACTTTTTCAGTCTGATTTACAACCAGCATAATCAGCATCACAGTAAGATATTAAGTCAAAAGAATCATTTTTAGAGTAAAATAAGACATAATCATAGGTGTGTTTAACATATCTTATGATATGTTTTACGGCTTTTATGTGGGTCTCTTTAGGTTGGGATTGATATCTTGCGTAGAGACAAACACTATGCATGATATCAGGTCTACAGGAGTAATAAAGAGTAGTGATCCAATCATTCCTCTATATAATTTTTGATCTACATCTTTCGAGAGATCTTTTTTACTAAGGTACTCATTGGTTGCCATGGGAGTGGGTTTTCCACTCGCAGTAGTCAAACCAAATTTATTAATTAGGTCTTTAACATATTTATCTTGAGTAATAAAGATACCATTATCTAATTGTTTTATTTGTAATCCTAAAAAGAAATTTAATTCACCCATATGACTCATCTCAAACTCTTTTGTCATTACATCAGAAAATTCTTTATTCATTTCAAAAATAGTTGGTCCAAAAATGATATCATCTACGTAGACTTCTACTAGTTGAATATCATTTTTATTTCTTTTAATAAAAAGAGTATTATCTACTTTACGAATTTCAAAATTTGATTGTAATAAGTAAGATTTTAGTCTATCATACCGGGCTCCGGGAGCTTGTTTTAGGCCATATAGAGCTTTCTTAACTTTGTAAACATGATTTGGTAATTTTTCATTTTCAAAAAGTGGTGGTTGTTTAACATATACTTCCTCTTTTACAAATCCATTTAAAAGGCACTTTTAACATCCATTTGAAATAGTTTGAAATTATTATGATTTGCGAAAGCAAGTAGAATCCTAATGGCTTCTAATCTTGCTACGAGAGCAAAAGTTTCATCAAAATGTATTCCTTTTTCTTGACAATAACCTTGAGCGACTAACCGGGCTTTATTTCTACCAACCTCTCTTTGTTCATTTATTTTATAATTATAAACCCATTTATTTCCAATTATTGTTTTATTTTCAGGTCTAGGAACAAGTTCCCAAACATCATTTCTAGTGAATTGATTTAATTCTTCTTTCATAGCCAAAATCCATGAATCATCAGTTGATGCTTCTTTTGGATTTTTGGGTTCAATAGTTGATATAAAAGCTACATTGCTCATTTGACTTAGTTGATTTCTAGTTTTAACAACAGATGCATATCTCCAAGTACATTTTCAATAGGGTGATCTTTTAAAAGTTTAATCCTTTTATTAGGATGATTAATTTCATTATTAGTTATAGTTATCTATTGATTTTGAGTGGTTAAATCCTCTTCATCATTTGTATCTTCAAAAAAATTCAGATTTTCATCGAATAAAACGTGCATTGTTTCTTCGATGGTGTTAGTTCTTAAATTAAACACTCTGTATGCTTTACTTCTATTAGAATATCCGATAAAGATACCTTTTGTCGGATTTAGGATCAAATTTATCTAGATTATCTTTTGTATTTAAAATAAAACATTTACTTCCAAAAATTCTAAAATAAGATACCTTAGGTTTGAGTAAAGAAGTTCATAAGATGTCTTATCAGTTAAAGGTCTAATTAAAATTCTATTTAAAATATAACAGGCGGTAGCAACTGCTTCTGTCCAAAAATACTTTGGTAATTTACTATCTGAGAGCATAGTTCTCGCACACTCTTGAATCGTCCTATTTTTCGTTCTACTGCTCCGTTTTGTTATGGAGTTCTTGAAAATGAAAAATTGTGAGTTATTCCCTTTTTATTGCAGAATTCCTCAAACCTTTTATTTTCAAACCTACCACCGTGATCACTACGAATGGTTATAATTTTTAGAAAAAGTTGATTTTGAATCCTTTTTGTAAAGTTCTTAAAACATTCAAAAGTATCACTTTTATGTTTCAAAAATATTATCCATGTAAATCTAGAATAATCATCTACAACTACAAAAACATATTTACTATGATTTATTGACAGAATTTGAGATGGACAAAATAAATCAAGGTGAAGTAATTCAAGAGGTTTTAAGGTTGAAATCATATCTTTCAATTTAAAGGAACCTTTTTTATGTTTTCTTAATTGACATGCATCACATAGACTATCTACTTTAAAATTTATTTTAGGGAGACCTCTTACTAGATCATGTTTAGACAGTCTAGATAAGAGTTTGAAATTCAAATGTCCAAATCTCTTATGCCAAATCTTAGGGTCGCTTGTATTTGTCAAAAGACATAACTTATCATTTGAGACTTTCATATTAAGAATATAAATATTCTTTTTCCTAATTTCCTCAAATATTATGGTTGAATTATTATCTTCAATGTGACATTTATCTTTTCAAATTTAATTTTATATCCTTTATCACAAAGTTGACTTATACTTAGCAGATTATGTTTCAGATTCTTAACTAGCAAAACATTAGTAATAATAGGAGTTTCAAAGTTACCGACTTTGTCGATGCCAATCACGTATCCTTTTGAATTGTCTCCAAAGTTAACCAGTCCTCCGTCTTTGTATATTATATCATTCGGCATATCTGGATTGCCAATCATGTGTCTAGAGCATCCACTATCGTGTATCCATTTATCCTTTTTGATTTGCACAATTTGTCCACTGTGGATTGATTCCTTAACCCCCCATAAAGCAAGTTTCCTGCACATCAAACAATTTTGGCAGACAACTTGAATTTGAACATTGATTATATGCAGACTCAAGAGACAATGACGATCTGAATATTTCTAAACTAGTATTAACAAACATAGCAATTTTAAAAACTTTTTCAAAAATCAGATTATGAAACTTTGAAAATCTTGCTCTGATACCAAATGTGAGAAATGCGGATTACGTATCTTAAGTCTAGGATAAACCCTAAAGGGGGAGGGTGGATAGTGTTTTAAGGAATTATTAAATCTTTTTGAGTTTTTGTTAATTTGAACACAAATATATGCAATATTCAGACACAGATATGATCACAGAATCAAACATAGATGTAGAAATAAAGTAAAAGCAGTAAAGGAAAGAATACACCGGATTTTATACTGGTTTGGAGTTACCTTACATCTAGTCCCGCACACAAGTACAGATTTCCTTTCAAAAGCAATTGTGCAATTGCACCCTCGATTTCAAGGCTACAAAGTACACCCTCTAGATTCACAATCCTCTGGGTAGAGATACCTGATATCATGGACAACAAGTTCACCCAATTGATTTCCAAGGCTACAATCACACCTTTTCTCGCTCGATTGATTTCCAAGGCTACAATCACACCTTTTCTTGCTTAAATGATTACAAAGAAGTCTATAACTCTGAATAGCACTGAGGATCTTGTTGAGATAGTGATAGAGAATCAAACAAGAGATAATCTAGTTAGATTCAGTTGATTTAGGTAGAGTAATGGTAGGAATATGTATAAAGAAATATGAAAAGAAGAAGAGAAATGAAAACAAGAAAATATGATTAGAAATTTGCTGAAAACAGGCACTATTTATAGAAGAACAACAGCCATGTCCATTTGTGAAGGGATATGACGAATAGACATTTGAAATTCAAAATTTTGAAATCAACTCATACTATGTCGACATGGTAACTTGGGTATGTCGACATCCTAAAGGAAATTTTGGTGTTTTATTTTTCTTTGAAAATAACTTTTATCTTATATTTAAACTATTTTAAACTACTATAAATATACTTAACTATAGTTAAAATACATAAATATATATAGAGAATAATATTTTGGTATATATAAAATTTTACTATATTTTTATATTTAAATCTAGGTATAAATATTAAAAGTTAATATATTATTATTAAAGATAATTCAAAACTAAGGATAATTTGATTTTGATATTAAAGATTATTTTGAGGCTAAAAGTATTAAAATCAAGATTGATGTTTTTGATTCTTTTAAAAGGAAGGTTTTGAAAACATTTTGAAAACAAGATATAATTTTGTAAAATCATTTGGAATAAAATTTAGCGTATACAAAACAATGTTCCACTAGATTTTTCGTAGGTTCCATCCTACTTAGGGTTCCATCCCTTTAACAGGCTCGAAGTAGATTCCATTCCACGAATAAATTGGATTTTAAGATGCTAGTGCTTTTCTAGGAGTTCTAACAAAAATTCCTAATTAAAATTACTTATTCTTGAAATCTTGAACTCTTGATTTCTTGATACTCATGAGTCTTCATTCTTGATATCTTGAATCTCTATACTGTACAGTCTTCATTCTTGGTACCTGCATGGTTAAAGCTTGCATATACATATATTTCTAAACTATAATGTTAATATTTATATTTTATAATCCTATTCTAAAGTTGTTATCATCAAAACCATCACTCACGGACTAACAATGAAGATATAGTGTAAATCTATAAGGGCAATAAAGTTTGAGATCTTTCCCATCATCTTAAGATAACAAGATCATTGGTTATGAATAACTATTCAAAAACAAAAGAGAACAAGTGGGTAATATGGAAGGTATAAGACTCTTTTGTAGAAAAGACTATTCTGAGAATGAATTTTTTAATAGAAACTTTCTCTTCGGTTTTAGTAGGGATTCAAATACACCATTATTATTCATGGGGTGATATTTGGATTATCACAAAAGGTCTAAGCAGATTGTGACGACCCGTCTTCCTATCTCCAGGAAGACGCGTCACTAATGAAGAAAGAAAGGGATAGAAGAAGAAAAGAAAGAGAAACAAGAAACAAAACAACATCAGATAACTCACAGCGGAGCGAATGAAATATAATATATCACATAAAATATTACATAGTACTATATTACATCAGAGTACACAACTTATCAACACATATTAGACAGTTATAAACATCTATCTAACTATACAACTCAAGAATACAAGATACAAATACCATACAGACACAGCGGAACCATAATATATCTACATGTGGAAGCCTTCTGCTCCATATCTCCTCCAGAATTCGTCAAGCAAACCTGAATCACTCGAATATTCATACATAATATGAGTACCCAAGAGTTTAATAAAACAGAAAATAAACACTCGGGTCAGACAGGGGTCTGGTGTGAGTAAACGGGTTAAAATTGCTTAACTTTAGAAAATCCTTTGAAAAGAAAAGGTATCACGTAAGACTTCCCACACATAAACATGGAAAAGTTTTTACCTTACGCTAACCAAAACATTTGATAGGAAATCCAGTGATATTATAATGGTGTCTAGGGTTTTCAAATAAATAAGAAATAGCTGAAATTATTACATGAATAGATTCTAGCTACTAGCCACAAAAGTGGCTAATACAAACAAAATCGTAGGGTCTTGTAGGAAGAATGGGTTTCCATCAATGGCAGGGCTACCGCGGTGCCGCCCGTCACAGTACGTGGCCTAGATCAACGTACAAAGGATTACGCCCAATCCCCTGCATCACAAAGCCGGAACCATCCCTTACTGGACAGTTTCGAACAAGACAACCCCGCAGTTGGTCGCGACCCAACTGCCCACACAGCCGAATAAAAAGGGACTTCTAGACAGGGGAAAATCTTGTCCTGAAACGGGCGATACCCACCTAGCCTTGTTGCACCTCCCCTGTTTTAGCCATTCCCGGGTTGATGAGGCTTGAGGCTGTGATTACCTTTATAGAACATATCTCTTAGAATGCTCATCGTCCGCTTGACGATGTTCTGAAAGCATTCAATCCATACAAGTTCGTTCCGAGTTCGAACGAAACCAAAGGCACTATCACGTTGCACTCATTTTGGAATCACCCTCAGAGTCAACGATCATAGCCCTTGCACTCTAAATCATCATCTCGAACCTGTAAGTACTATTCCGTCAAACTCATCACGGAATCACCCATAGAGTTATACTGACGAATAGTTCTTACACCTCGAGTCTTCACAAAGCTCCACTTGGATTCACGACCTAACGTTTAATTGGAATCGATGTGATTTTCGGATTAACTAAATATGGAAACCCGATCCCGGTCATACCGAAACCAAACGCCATTTTAATGTCCAAGTTGTACTTAAGGGTTTAAACAATTATATCCAGGATGATATAAACAGATAAATGAATCACATTATCACGCTAGATAATTCATAACAACCATTCATCTCACATATCCAAATCATCCAATATCAACCAAACACCCAATATCAATCATCCAATATAAATCAATCAATATTAACCAATCATCCAAAAACAGAATTGATTAACTCTTAATCAATTGGATTATCTTAATCCTTTTTTATTTATTTATTCCAAATAAATAAGTTAATTATCTCTTAGTGATATTCCTTAATTAATCTTCCTTGATTAATTATAATCATATTCAAGTAATTGTCCTTAACCATATATAGTAATTAACCTTTAATTACTATCATTAATTACAATAATTAGTGATCCTTCATTTATTTCCTTTAATTAATTAACTATAATTAATTATATTAAACCTTAATTAATTACAATTAATTAATCACACTCTAATTAATTACTTTTATTAATCAACCTTGATTGATAAATTAATTAACTAATGATCCTTATTAATTAATAACCTTTAATTCAATAATTAACTTATAATTAATCATCTCATTAATTAGTCTTAATTAATCATAAACAATAATTAACAACTTGTAATTACTTAACATCTTAATTAATTATATTAACCCTTGATTAATTATCTAATTAACTAATCTTTAATTACTTCATTAAGTGATTATTAATCAATTAAATTAATAAATAAATCCTTAATTAAATACTTTATTAATTAATTACAATTTAATTAATTACCCTTAGTAATTAATCTTAAATTAATCTCATTCATTAATTAATCAATCACATTAATTAATTAACTAAATTAATTAAGTAATTAACTCTTAATTACTTACATAAGTAATTATCTTCTAATTACTTCCACTAATAAATCTTGATTACTCTCTTAATTAATTACTTAACAAATAATTAATCCCATCATTAAATAATTCTTAATTCTTTAATAATTAATTACTCCATAATTAATTAACTACAAAACAATTTTATTAATCAATTCCTTAATTAATAACATCTAGTGATTAGCCATTAATCACTTCCATTAATTACTTCCATGAGTAATTTCCATTAATCACTTCCATTAATTACTTCCATGAGTAATTTCCATTAATTACTTCCATAAGTAATTACTTCCATTCTTAATTATATTCAATAATTAACTATAATTAATTCATTAAGTAATTTCACTTAATTAATTCATAATTAAGTGATTATTTAAAATTAAATAAACAATTAACTAATTATTTAAAATTAATTAATTAACTTCTTATATTTCAAAACCCTTAATTAATTAAGAAAACCATAAATCTTAATTTATCTTTACTTATTAACAAATCATGTAATCAAGTATTCATAAGTTCATATCAAAGATAAATTAACCATAATTATCTACATAAATAAATTATTTGAATTAATCAAATTTAATAACTTAAAAACAATTTATTCTATTTGGTTTTTAAAAATCATAATAATAATCTTATTTGAAAATAAGGCATTTAGAAATTAATTTCAAAATTTAAAACACATTAAACATCTAATTTAAACTTATTTATTTACAAAATAAATTTGAAAACTTTGTTATTAAAACATTACTTAACAATTTACTTAAAAACTTTGATTAATATTTAAATTCAAACATTCTTTTAGATTGAACTTCAAAATTAAATTAGATAATTATTTTCAAAAACAATCATCTTAAAACATTTTAAATTTGAAATATAAATTTAATTTACATTTTTAAATGTTTGATTGACTTTTTATTTTGAAAGAACAAGTTTTAACTTGAAAGTTTATTTCTTTATAAAACTTGTTTATAATTTTTTAAAGCTTGATCTTCAATTTATTTTAATTTTTAAATAAATGTTTTAAGAAGAAACTAGTTTTTTCACAAACATTTTTATTTCCTTTCTTAACTCAAATTAATGGCTAGCAGAAACTTTTCTTCAACACTGAGATTTAAAACCAAAATCAAATCTGAATTTAATTAAGATCTGCAACTTCAAATCTCAACCTGCAAATTTACAAACCTACAAACAAAGTTCTTCACAACATTTCAAACCTGCAACTTCAATCTGTAATTACACATGTAAAGTAATTAAGTGAATTAAATGACAAATGTAAGTGTTAGTGACAAGTGTAAGATTTATTAACAAGTGTCTTCATTCTTTTTCTTTAATTTTAATAAATTTAACATAAATTTAAACATATGTAGAAATTGTTTTTCCTCTTTTAATTTTCAAATCTTTCTTCTTCTTCTCAAATTCTTTTTCCTTTCTTCATTGTTTCAAATTAATGTCAATCTGAAATTCAAATTTACAAGCATTCTTTGAACCTGAAATTAAAAACCAAATCAAACCTGAAAACTAAATCTGCAAAAATAAGTTTGAGAATTAAAACCTGCAAATGCAAATATAAAACAAATTTGAAGTTCTTCCCAACAATCAAGCTGCAACATCAAATCAACCTGCAAATTTTCAACCTGCAATTCATCAAGTTCAACAGCAAGTTTTAATCAAAAATTTGAGGCATGCAAGGATTCACTTTTCAACAACAAAGCAAAATTCATTTCTGCAAGTTGTTCAGGCCTGGGAAAAAATTCAAAACCTGTTCTCTGCTCTGATACCAATTGTAACGACCCGGAATTTTAGGCAATATCAATTTGATAATCTGTAATAATAATTAAATTGATTTGATAATTTTTTTTATAATTTTAATTTAAATTGGTAAATTTAATCTTTTAAAGGTTAATAAATTTTTAATCTGGTAATATTGATAAGAATTATTTTTCAAAGCTAATAAAATTCTTTTCTATTTATAATATATATATTTGATATATATTGTGAATAGAAAGATCTTTTGTTTTAAATTAAAGATGAATTTTCAAATTGTAATATATATGTATGTATATGCTATAATTTGGGATTGTTTTGAAATTTAATTTAATCTATTAATAATTTATATATGAATGAATATTGTAATTTAAAGCTTTGTTTTAAAATTATTATTTTTCAAAAGTTAATTTAAAGATCTATTCAATTGTTTTCAAAATATAAAAATTGTTTGTTTTTAAATATGATAGTTTCAACAAAGTTTTGTTTTGTTTTCTTTTAAAATGTTTAAAATAAAATGGTTATAAGTGTATATATATAAATGTTTTAGATTTTAAAAATACATGTATAAGGAATTTATTTATATTATAATTAGTTTTATCATATTTTCTTTTAAAGGTAAACTAATATTTATTAATTAAGTAACTTAAAAAGTAAGTTATATTTACATTTAAATTAAATAGAAATTTATTTAAAATACTTATGTACATGTGTAAACATATGAAGGCATCTTTATAACACTTGTAATTTTTAGAACATGCTAATGACATTTGTTCAAATTGTAAACATGTGGCAAAATACTTATTTTTTTTTATAAATGTTTTTAAGAAGAAAATTTGTTTTCTCCACCATTTTTATTTCTTTGTTTCTTTTTCTTAACTCAAACAGAAATCTTTCTCACATTTGAAAATTTCTACTAAAGGCAAATAAATCTGCAAGCAAAGATCAAATCTACAAATTAAAGTTCTTCTCAACAACTAAAATCTGCAACATTTGATCACCTGCATTTCAAAGGGAAATCAACAGCTGTTTCAACTTTTAAAGCATCAAATTGTAAAGCATGCAAAGGCATTCAATTTCAACAGCAAGCATCAAAGTCTTTTTCAAATTAAAGATTCAAGTACCTGGAATAAATTAAAAACTTGCTCTGCATATTATAATCTGGTGAGTAAATATTCTTAAAAACAGTTTGATCTGGTTTTACTGTACATGTGATGATCTTGACTTGTATTAAAGTTCTTAGCTTGAATTTATATGAAATTGTATGTATATGTTGTTGAGTTTGTCTGTTATATACATTCAAGTGTTCTCTGTTTGTTTACTTTGAATGTTCTGCTTAAAAATTTCAATATCTACAAATCTAATCCATAGAAGCCTTAAGCATTTAAATGAAAACTGTTTGCAATTGTATGAGGAAGATTTTAAAATAGTTTCAGGAATTTTAAATAACACAAATCATGTTTAAAATGAAAATTAACAGTGGAACTAAATTTTTGTAAAAAACCAACTATCTTAATTTTAAATTGAATTATATGCATGTAATCATGATTAAAAATCATGAATTTTGATATGAAATTTGTAATTTTTAGTTTGGTAATTTATGCGAATTTGGGGTTTGTTCGTTTGGGGGGTTTTGGTGATTTTCCGTTGATCAGCATGGTGTTTGAAGCTGGATTTTTGGGTGAAGCTTGCTTTGGTGTTAAGGATGAAGGGAAAAATCTAATTGAATTTTTCCAATGGTTGAATCGATGGAAATTGATCGATCTAGGGTTTATGCTTGCTTTTGTTTCGGTTGGGCTGTAGAGGGAATCGTGGCTTGGTAAGTGGACCGAAATGTGTCGCGAGTGGTGAGAATTGTTGGACAAAGCATGGTGATTCTATGGTGATGTTGGCGAGGTTCATCGGTGTCGTGGTGATCGGCCGTGGGGTTTTTGAGTGGTTCGAGTTTCTGCAGTTTCGAGCAATATGTTCGAATTTCGACTCGATCACTTTTTGTTCGATCTGGGTTTAAATCCTTGTTCGCGCACGTTCATGTGTTCGATGGGGATGGTCGGACGCTCCCAAAGGACGGTGGCACCGGTGCATGGGCACGGCTTGGGTTTCTAGGATGTTTGATTTGGGAAAGACGAGTTTCTCTCGGGTATGGGTTCGCAGATGCATAGGGTGGGTCTCGAAGCGGGGTGTCTGGGTTTTAGCTCAGGGAGAGGCTCGTGTATTTGCCACGATTTACCCAAGTTATGTTGTTTGGCTCTGTATAATGTAAGTGCAGATAATACTTGTTTGAAATAAATTTAGGTCAAGTTGCAAATGAAACTTGAGTTTGAACAAATGAAATCAAGCATTAAGTATAAACAAGTTTATAAAAAGAAAACAAATTTATAAAGATTAAACTTGTTCTTTGAAATAAAATGTAAATTAAATTTATATTTCAAATTCAATTGTGTTAAGATGATTGTTTTTGAAAGTAATTATCTTAATTTAATTTTGAATTCTAATTTAGAAAGAAGAGCTTCAATTTAAAGGAGTGTTTTCAAATTTTAAAAATGGTTAAATCAAAGTTTAAAGTAAATTTTTAAGTAATGTTTTGAAAACTAAGTTTGCAAATTATTTTGAAAATAAATAAGTTTAAATTGGATAATTAAAGTGTTTTAAATTTCCAATTTGATTTCTAAATGTTTTTATTTTCAAATAAAAGTAAGGTTATTATTATAATTTTGTAAACCAAATTAAATAATTTGTCTTTAAGTTATTAAGTTTGATTAATTCAAATAATTAGATTGTGAGGATAATTAAGGTTAAATTATTTTAATATGAACTTAAAAATACTTAATTAATATGAGTTGTTAATAAGTAAAGAATTAATTAAGATTAATGTTTTTCTTCATTAATTAAGGATTTTGAAGTATAAGAAGTTAATTAATTATTTAATTAATTTTAAATAATTAGTTAGTTATTTATTAATTTTAAATAATCACTTAATTATAAATTAATTAAGTGTAATTACCTAATGAAGTAGTTAATGATTAATTATTAAATGCAATTAAGGATGGTAATTACTTATGGAAGTAATTAGTGGAAATTACTCATTGGAGCAATTAGTTGAAATGATTAATGGAAAATCACTTGATGTTATTAATTTGGGAATTAATTAATATAATTGTTTTGAAGTTAATTAATTATAGGTAATTAATTTAAGGATTAAGGATTAGTTAATGATGGAACTAATTACTTGTTAAGTAATTAATTAAAAGAGTAATCATTTAATGTAGTAATTAGAAGATAATTACTTATGTAAATAATTAAGAGTTAATTACTTAATTATTTTAGTTAATTAATTAATGTGATTAATTAATTAAGGAATATGATTAATTTAAGATTAATTACTAAGTGTAACTAATTAAAGTGTAATTGATTAATAAAGTAATTAATTAAGGATTATTTATTAATTTAATTTATTATTAATTACTTAATGAAGTAATTAAAGATTAATTAATTAGATAATTTAATCAAGGAATAATATAATTAACTAAGATGTTAATTAATTAAGATAAGTAATTACAAGTTGTTAATTACTGTTTATGATTAACTAGGACTAATTAATGAGATGATTAATTACAAGTTAATTATTTAATCAATAAGAATCATTAGTTAATTAATGAATTAATCAAGATTGATTAATAAAAGTAATTAATTAAAGTATGATTAATTAATTGTAATTAATTGAGGATTAATGCAAATAATTGTAGTTAATTAATTAATGGAAGTAAATAAAGGATCATTAATTATTGTAATCAATGGTAGTAATTAAAGGTTAATTACTGTATATGGTTAAGGATAATTACTTGAATGTAATTAAAGAATAATTAATCAGGAAGATTAATTAAGGAAGATCATTAAGAGATGATTAATTTATTTATTTGGAATAAATAAAGGAAAAGGATTTAGGTAATCCAATTGATTTAAAAGTTAATCAATTCTGCTATTGGATGATTGACTGATATTTGGTGACTGATATTGGATGATCAATTGATATTGGGTGATTGGTTGATACAGGATGATTTGGATATCTATGATATGTGATATGTTGCTTTGTGAGATGAATGGTTGATATGAATTATCTATTGTGAAAATGTGATTCATCTATCTGTTTATATCATCCTGAATATAAGTTAAAATGTTTAAATCTTTAAACAACTTGGACATTTAAAATGGCGTTTGGTTTCGGTGAGACCGGGATCGGGTTTCCATATTTGGATAATCCGAAAACCACATCGATTCCAATTAAACGTTAGGTCATGAATCCAAGAGGAGCTTAGTGAAGACTCGAGGTGTAAGAACTATTCGTCAGTATAACTCCAGGGGTTATTCCGTGATGAGTTTGACGAAGTAGTACTTATAGGTTCGAGATGGTGGTTCAGAGTGCAAGGGCTATGGTCGTTGACTCTGAGGGTGATTCCCAAATGAGTGCAACGAGATAGTGCCTTCGGTTTCGTTCGAACGTGGAACGGACTTGTATGGATTAAATGCTTTCAGAAAATCGTCAGGGGACGATGAGCATTCTAAGATAGATATGTTCTATAAAGGTAATCGCAGCCACAAGCCTCATCAACCCGGGAATGGCTAAAATAGGGGAGGTGTAGCAATGCTAGGTGGGTAGTGCCCATTTCAGGACAAGATTTTCCCCTGTCTAGAAGTCTCTTTTTATTCGGCTGTGTGGGCAGTTGGGTCGCGGCCAACTGCGGGGTTGTCTTGTTCGGGACTGTCCAGTAAGGGATGGTTCCGGCTCTGTGATGCAAGGGATTGGGCGTAATCCTCGGTACGGTGATCTAGGCCACGTACTGTGACGGGCGGTACCCCAGTAGCCTTGCCATTGATGGAAACCCGTTCTTCCTATGAGACCCTACGGTTTTGTTTGTATTACCCACTTTTGTGGCTAGTAGCTGGAATTTAATCATGTAACAATTTCGGCTATTTCTTATTTACTTGAAAATCCTAGACACTATTATAATATCACTGGATTTCCTATTAAATGTTTTGGTTAGCGTAAGGTAAAAACTTTTCCATGTTTATGTGTGGGAAGTCTTACGTAATACCTTTTCTTTTCGAAGGATTTTCTAAAGTTAAGCAATTTTAACCCGTTTACTCACACCAGGCCCCTGTCTGACCCGAGTGTTTATTTTCTGTTTTATTAAGCCCTTGGGTACTCATATTATGTATGAGTAGTCGAGTGTTTCAGGTTAGCTTGACGAATTCTGAAGGAGATATGGAGCAGGAGGCTTCTACGTGTAGATATATTATGGTTCCACTGTGTTTGTATGGTATCTGTATCTTGTATTCTTGAGTTGTATAGTTAGACAGATGTTTATAACTGTCTAATATGTGTTGATAAGTTGTGTACTCTGATGTAATATGGTACTATGTAATATTTTATGCGATATATTATATTTCATTCGCTCCGCTGTGAGTTATCTAATGTTGTTGTGTTTCTTCTTTCTCTTTCTTTTCTTTTTCTATCCCTTTCTTTCTTAATTAGTGATGCGACTTTCTGGTGATAGGAAGTCGGGTCATCACAGTTGGTCAAAATGTAAAATGTAACAACCCGGAATTTACGATCCCGAAAACTCCAGATAGTTTATGGAAAAAGAAGAAAAGAGAAAGAAGAAAAGAAATGAACAGAAATACCAACATCTCACATTCGCAGCGGACAAAATATAATATCAAATAAAATAATAGTTTACACAGAAGAACTGTATTAGTATATTTACACAATTTTTTTTAAAATATCAGAGTTACAACATTTACACAACACCGGACAGTTTAAAACAACATGTCCAAATTATACAATAACATATCACAGTGGGAAACTCTCCATACGTTCCTGCCCTCCAGCTCGCCTCCTGTGCTCTAGAACGACCTTACCTGAAAATATGTAATACTCAGTCTGACCCGGGTTTTACTTTGATGTAATGCTCGGGTCAGACCGAGCATTACAGATTTTCAGGTAAGGTCGTTCTGGAGCTCAGGAGGCGAGCTGGAGAGCAGGAACGTATGGAGAGTTTCCCACTGTGATATGTTATTGTATAATTAGGACATGTTATTTTAAACTGTCCGGTGTTGTGTAAATGTTGTAACTCTGATATATTAAAAAAAATTGTGTAAATATACTAATACAGTTCTTCTTGTAAACTGTTATTTTATTTGATATTATATTTTGTCCGCTGCGAATGTGAGATGTTGGTATTTCTGTTCTTTTCTTTTCTTCTTTCTCTTTTCTTCTTTTTCCATAAACTATCTGGAGCTTTCGGGATCGGAAATTCCGGGTTGTTACACAGATAAGTGCTTAAAAATGTTAGGTATGAAAATTGCGAATCAACTGATTCTCTTTTGCTAAAACAGAAAAATACTATCTTATATAGTATATAAAAACATCCTTGAAACTAAAGAAATGCAAAAGATTCCTCATGCATTTGCATTGTGGAGTCTGATGCATGCTAAGACATATACACATACGGATATTATGTATATTATTTGGCAGATATCTTACTGACATTAAAAGTGGATCAATGTTTAGTAACAAAAATGGTTACGAGATATCTTTAAGGAACAAAAGATTATATGCTCATGGATAAAAGATTAGATTGGTTGGAGATCATAAAACATTACGATCAGAATATTATGGATGCCAAGAGTATAAAAGATCCACTTTAGGTGATAATATTTTTCTAGTGGAGCCATATAAAGAAAGTTGTCATACAGATACCTTATAGTCTCCTCTATTTTGGAACTAATATTTATTTCCTATTATGGAAAATCCAATGATGGAAAATAATTGTATAATTTTGTCATAAAGTTATGGAATATAAAAAGGGATTGAAGGACCACTAAAGTAGTACCTTATGTTATAAATAATGGGCGAGATTGTTTCAGAAGCACCTTATGTTATAAATAGCAAATTCTAGAGCTTAAACAGTTATACACATTTATAAGATTATTACATATATGGCCTAAGGGGAGATTGTTGAAAAATTCCAATTTGTGGGCCATACATGTAAAATAAAACATGTTGTGCAATTTTGGTGTAAAGACTAATTCAAGTCATCAAATTATGAATTAAAGTTAAAAGGCTTAAAGATATAATTGTCATGGTATTAATGTGTAGATATCACGGAAATTCTAATTTGTTGAAGAGCCAAATTATAAAATATCAATATTGTAAGTAAGGGGTTATGGTCCCCAAATTGCACAAGCTCAAGTTATTCTCCTAATCTCTTCTGTGGAAATATTTTAGATTTAGAATTTATGCCAATTTGAAAGATCAGATCCAACATTTACCTTTTAGATTTATCTCTTTCTCTTATCAGTTTATAAACGCAACATCTATGGATTCAGATCTAATATAAGATTTGGGGCTTGTGTCAATATGGACCACCAAATAAAATTAACTTTTCCAATCAGCAACTATGAATTCAGGTATAGCTTTCGCTAATTCGTTTACTTTCTTCTAATATCTTCTCAATCAAATCATTATGGGTCCCCTCTTTTGATTTAGGGTTTCATGATTAATCAATCTTAAGGTATATTGAAATCCTAACAAGTATTACCGAAGCTATTCTAACATCGAAAAATACGGCGTTGATGGGGAATCGGTAAAGCCTTAAGAAGTGTCTACCTACGTAAATTTACTGATGCCAACTGTGTTGGCGAGGTGTCAGAATGGCGTCAACGCAATGATATTTACTCAACCAATGTTCCCTCCTCCATCCACAGTTGGAAATAGAAAAAGAAAAACCCTTACCTCCTGTCATCTCCTCCTTCCTCCACATTGCCGCAAGCCGAACCCCTCGCAAAGCCCAGCACCCCTTCTTCCCCAAGCCTAACACCCTCTCCTTTTCTAACCTGCCGCAAGCCAAACCCCTCCCCAAGCTGCCACCTCCAAGCACAACACCTTGTTGCCGCAAGCCGCCTCCTCCCAAGCTTCCAAACCCAATGACTCCCCCAAGTCGCTGCATATCTAAGGCTCCAAGCCGCCAGCTATCCAGCCATTGCCTCTCAAGCATCCCTCAAGCCTCCAAACCACCACATGCAATGCCCACTATCGGTATGATATATTGCTCTGATTCATTTTTTATTCAATGTTAGGATTTGATTAGGTTCATATATGATATAACTTGTTGGTTTAAATTCGTTGGTATAAGATCATAGACATAGATTTGTTGTTATGATAATTCGTATATGCTTTGAGATATCTTTGATATTTTTTTAAATTGTTTGAGAATTCATTGTCATTGATATGCTATTATTAATGAAACCCCGTAGATCTCTCCTATGATTGAGTTAGATTTGTTAATATGTTTCGATATACTACTAGTGATGGAATGATAAGATGAACGTAGTTTATATAATGTTAGAAATTGAATTTCACTATATTTGAGGATCCATAATATGTTTTTCTTTTGATATAGTAAACTTGACCGAAGAAGCCATGAATGTTCGGTATGTTTTGACAAATGTATAATTGTCATGAACTATATGTTAGAGATTGATTTTCAATTGTTGGTGATGAAATCTTACTAATTGAAATATGTTAGATTGATTGAAAAGGTTAGAAAATGGTACAACTAATAGTTAATAAAGAATATGTGGGCTATTAAAAAACAAAAATATATTAGACACCCGAAATATAAAGTATATAAGCTAATGGAAACCAAGAATATGTTAATGACCGGTGATTAGGTTTCATAGACCTCATATATAGCTAAAATTATAAATATTATTTCAGTTCTTATTTTGTTACTGCAGCATCCGCACCCTTTTATTTTATTTGTAGTTTTTGGATATACAAATTGGAGTTAGAGTTGTAAACTTCCTTTTTTGGTGTAATGTTCTTGTGTTCATGTTGTTATATCCTCTCAATAGGCCAAGTAGGCTCCATCCTTTATCGGTTATGTACTTTTCTAAAATCGTTGCATATTCTGTTAATGTTTCGATCTTATCAATGCGTTGCACAAATTGATAGTATGGATATGATCAAAATATTTGTAAGATCTACAAAAGAAAAAACTTCCATCATCATAAAACATTGTCATTGTATTAGACGGTGAAGAACCCTCTAAACTTGGAAGATAGATGATGTCAATTTCAATACAAGACAAAGATGGCCTAAAGTTATATAGCATGTACATGGTGTTTTTTTAAACATTAATGTTGTTATTTATTGATTAGTTTATATGTTGTGTGAGTTGGAGTAGCTGTATCTGGCCTACGGTAGTAATACATGTAGAAAAATGTGGAGCTAACTACAAATTTAAATTCAATATTCGGTTATATAAATAAATAATAATCAATAATATATCACATTCATTTTATAATTATATCATTTATAGTTTATATTTAATAATTAAAATTTCAAAACTCAAATTTAATAAATAACAGTGAATACTGTATAAGTTAATAAAATTAGTCATTAATAATTTATGACGTATAGTTTACAATTTAATATTTCACAAATAAGCCATAATTTACAATCGATGCCACACAGCAGTTAACATCTATAGTTTTGGAGGAAAAAATAGAATGTTTATAGATAATTGGAGTGAAAGCTGTCACAACTGGAAAATATGATATGATTACCATTTTATGTTGCATTAATTTTTTAATATATTGTACTAACAAAAGTAAAAGTAATCACACCTTAAATTCGTAGTACAACATCAATTCCTATAAATTTATATACAGTTTTATTCATATTGCAGGCGGTAACCATTTATTAATAAAACTATAGCATTTTATATACTAATATAAATTTATCGACTCCTATGCATCTAATAATGTAGGAAAACAATTTCATCACATGTTTTTCATTATGTGTGAGCTATATGTTGTTTTGAATAAAAACTGGATAAATTTAGATCTCAAATAAAAAATTAATTCTATCTTGCTAGAATAAAAGATCAATGCATAATTTATGTTATTCTCTCAATGTTCTTAATTTTTGTTTTTCATGCTGCAACTAATCGGTTTGTTTGATTAATTAATTGTTTACTATGATATTTTGCAGGTTGGTTTTGAGTTTGGTGTGAACCCAAGTAGTATTAATAGTGGAGGAGATTGGACATGCATAGTAGTGTTGTTATAAACGGCGATAGTGGTTGAGATGGCTGTTAGTGATGGTGGTTATCTCCACCTGTGGTAGCAGTATCACCACCGGCACTACCCCAACAACCATCACCATTTATAAAAGCACTACCAGACATGTCTCCAGTCTCCTCCACTATCAATACTAACATACATGTTTCTTTGGTATGAAGCTAGGTAGCATTCCTAAGAAACTCAAGCACTAGCCTCGGTTGCATGACATGACTGTATGGTAGTATTAATAGAAGAGGTGTCAGGGCTTGCATAATAGTGTTGCTATAACTGGTGGTGATTGGTTGGGATGGTGCTAAAGGGGATGTTGTTAACATTGGAGTTATTGTCTGTCAGTGATAGTGGTTGTCGCCAGTAGTAGTAATGATACCACCATGAGTATTACCCTAACAACCGCTGCCAGTTACACAACACTACCATGCAAATATTTTAGCACATCATTCTACCAATATTGCCACTTTATTATGCTATGCAACTAGTGTGAATGTTTTGAGTTTCCTAGGAATGAGAACTAGAGGAGTGAGTGGGATATGAATTCAAATGGTGATCCTACGCAGAAGATGACTTACAACGCCAAAGAACGGGATGATGGATAATGTTGTCTCCCTTCTTCATGTCAATGTACGGGTTTTCTTGTATGATAATATTTGTTCGTATAAGTTTGTGTTTGTATGGTTGTAAAATCATTTGTATGATTGTTGACATTTTTGTTTGCATGGTTTAGTATATTTATGACGTTGGTTAATACGATTTGGTATTTGAATTTGATGGCATGTGTTATATAATATATGAATTTGTGATATAGATGATTATATATCGTATATATTTTTATGTCTGATTGAGGTGAGAAATGCAGCAGAAATGCTACAAATATGTTTCAACAAAGGCATCGCAAAGCGTCTGCATGGCATCAAAAAGTCCTATTTTTACAATTTAAAAAATAATCGAGAGGGCATCAGAATGACATCGCCGGTATGGTGTCGACAAGGCATTGACAAAAGTCGAATGTATGGTGTCGATAACTACACCATGAAATGCATCTTCTAGTCGATATAAAATTTCTGAGTCATATATCGATGCCCGGCTGATGCTTTTTTGACGTCAGTAAATCATCTACTCTTTGTGTTGTGTAATGGCAGCCAATTTCTCATTGTAATGATTTCTATAAAAATTTGGCTAACCTTCTATGCAACATGATGAAAGTTTGTTGGATGGGTTGACATCGTATAACTAGAATCATGGTTTGAAATTCCGACGGAATTCCGGTTATTCCGGTGATTCCGTTCCGGTTCCGTTTATAGCCGGAACGGAATCCGGTCAAAATTCCGGTTCCGCTCTAAATTCCGGATTTGCCTTTCGTATATTGAAAAAAACTTATAAAAAATAAAAAAATGCAACAAATATATAAAAAATAAAAAAAAATAAAACAAATTAATAGGGACAATAAATAAATGGAGAAAATGTTAGAATTTTGATATAGAGAAGAGGAAGAGAGATTAAACGTTAAAAAGAAATAGACTACATTGTATTGCTTGATTGTTAAACGATAGAAAAATACAAAGCTTTTTAAATAGAAAAATATAATAACTATCTACTTCCTAAACTTAAGCCACTAATTTACTTCTTGACCAATAAACTAGGAAGACTTATTCTTAAATATGTGCTAACTTTAACACCCTCCCTTAAACTGAATGTGCTAATATTCAGTTTACAACACAATTTCTTCATCGTTTTGTATAGACGAACTTGGTCACAACTCTCATCTCTATCTGGTTGGGCATGCTCAACTGTTTTTACGTTGGTTGGTACTTTAACCATCAACAAATACTTTTGGTTTCCTCTTAGGGATCCACTGACCTCTCTATTCGGGTCATCCCTGATACTGCTGTATCTGTCATCTCCCCAACAAGTGAGAACCGCAGTTCTTCTTCCTTACTTGTTGGATGACATAAAACCAAGTCTTCCTCACTCAGCCTACTTCACAAGTAGAAATTCCTATCTTCTATTAGGCATATCATCAAACAGTTATCGAGCGCCCACCATAAATGTCCAACCTCATAACCGACATCGTCTTCTTCACTATCCATCACTCACACACAAGCCAGCTTCTGCATCAATGGCCTCGGTCTCTTCTACATCAATAATTCTCATTTCTAATCTCAAAAACACTCTCTGTCTTCACTGCTACTTCACTGCAGTCACACATCCTTGCACTGATCACAGCCACAAACATCTCTACAACCTAACTTCACCCTTTATTTCCATTCATTTCATATCGCAGCTACAACCAACTCTGACAGCTTGCACCAACTGACTTCGACTAACCATTGCACTGTCAAAACATAAACAACTTCAAACCATAACTGCATATACACTGCTTCAACCATTTCTGGGTATCAAACCATAACATTTTTGGCTACACGCATCATCACCCACACCAGTAATTGACTGCAACTGCACTGTGCATGCATTCACAGTGCACAACTGTGCACATTCACACTGCGCACCCTTTCTGCCTGTACAAATTTCTACTACTGGCCATGATTCATCCTACCTCTGCTTCATTCAATGTGCACGCACAATTAACTATCTCAGTTTCACCACCATCTACATCTGTTCCATCACTAACATCAATGCAAATACCCCAAAAACACCATACACACACTGCCCATACATTATTCCCTCTCCCTTTCCATATACATCACAAAACTCCCACTGACCATCACTACAACTTTCCATCCATTTCCACAACCTGACCACTTCACAACAACTTCCCCATCACTACTGCAGTCATTTCTCCACGATTTTAGATCATCTTCATCCTGACATCACTGATTATACCACTACATACCATCAACCAACCAACTTGTTTCACCAAACCATTCACTGTCTTCTCATTTGCTGCCATACCCTGCAGCCTCAGCAACATTTACCTTTAACTCCACTTCAACAAACCAATACCATCCAAACATTACATTCATGCATCTGACTGCCTTCCATCGAAGGCCCAAAGTTCGTAATCCTCCAAATTGCCATAAACATCAAATACCCAAATAACATTCAACTACGACCACTTCACAAACCACCCGCATCACAGCCTCTCCATCCTCTAACATATCACCACAGCTGCTTCCACTGACATACTTCCACCAATTCATTACTTTCACCACTGCAAAAAACAGCAGCAGAGACATCCTCTGATCAATTCTGCCCACAACTGCTTCAATAACTCCATTGCAGCCAATATAACAAATCACAACCATCATCCCTTCATACGACCACCACCATTACACTTCAAACAACAGTTCATTGCCTACCTGCACACATCAAACAATAACATCTGACACAACAAACATCTAGTCCAAACAGTGAACTCCTTTCTGCCTTCTACATCCACATATCTACCTGAGACTTCATCCTCTACAAAATTCCCCCTTATATCCACTCTCATACAAACTACTTTCCTTCTTCACCAGTTCACCCTTCAACTAGCATCACCATCAAAGACCACCTGAAAACCACACACATCACCACTTCACAAAACATACATCACAGCAGCTCGCTGTGCCATCGAATCAACCACCATCACAAACTGCTCCTCTTCTACAAAACAGTCAGCCACCGACTAACATTATTGCCTCTTCCCCACTTCACTTTCATCCCACTATACAAACTCATCTCATCACAGCCACACCACCAGAACACATACTACTCTTCACCATACTTTTGCCACAAACATCACTCTCTTATCATCAAGCTTCTGCTGACAATCTCCACCTCCCATACAACCACATCACTGTCACTCATTCGATAACCAGAGCGCCAACTACTCACGCAACTCCAAACAACTCAGCCATTCACCAATTCAAACTGCCACATACAAAAACTTCACAACCAGCATCTTACAGTCCAATTCTTCTAGCCACTTGCATACTCACAGTCACATTCTTGTGAAGCACATCATAACATTACTGCGTCATTGCCTGCCCCACTCCTCAAAAAGCCTTCACCAAACCCCTGCCTGTCAACAAGGCATTCACCAAACTTCATCTTCAATCATATCATCTTCAATCTCCAAATATCACACTGCCACTAACATTACAAAACTCCAACATCACAAGTTCACTGCAACAGAACATCATAAGTTCACTAACATTGCCTCTGGGTATCATCCTGCCTGACAACATCTTGTTGTGAACACCTCTGTGTACTTCTCGCAACAGCATCATACAAGACAAATTCCTTCGTCCCTTCAAAGTAACAACATCATACGACAACATCAACCATCGACAACAACAGCATCATACAACAACGCATCTTTTGGGTTTCAAAATCGTAGGCAGCAAGCATCGACGCTCATGACGATTCGATTCAGATCTCGGCATCCAATTATTTCCAGGCAGCAATGAACTCCTCGGTTTCTGAGCGAATCTAGAAGAAGCGACGAGCACTTCAAATCAACGAGCCTCAATTAGCTCGATTTTTCTAGAAGGATGTTCGGGCGTTACAATTGGTGGAGTGAAAGGCGATATGGGTTGCTACAGGCGATTGGGCGTGGGGTGTTCTCGAGGTCGGGGAGTTGATGCGATTGAGGGGCGTTTATAGGAAGTTGCTGATTTCGGCATTGATTCTGGTCGCGTGGTTGGCGAGGTCTTATTTTGAGGAGGAAGTACTTGATTTCAGAAGCAGAAGAGAGAGGATTGGAAGTTGGAATTATTTAAAAAGGCAACAAACGAAATAAAACATGTCTCTCTAGCTCTCTCTCCTCTTGTCTGGCTCTGATACCATGTTAGAATTTTGATATAGAGAAGAGGAAGAGAGATTAAACGTTAAAAAGAAATAGACTACATTGTATTGCTTGATTGTTAAACGATAGAAAAATACAAAGCTTTTTAAATAGAAAAATAAAATAATTAACTACTTCCTAAACTTAAGCCACAACAAACTAAGAAGACTTATTCTTAAATATGTGCTAACTTTAACAGAAAAAATCGTGTACTTTCATAAAAAAAAATTGTTATACTTTTGTTAATTTCATTCGAATCATAACAAAAAATTCAGAATTTTCAAAATTGATCAAAGTTTTAAAATCTCAAATGAATAATACAGAATCTTACATAGTGGATTTTTAATTAAAGTGTGTATTTTATATGTAATGTAAAATATGTACTACAAATTTATGCCAGCATTAAATATTTATTAGCGTATATAACAAATTAAAGCAAAAAATTACCAGAATTAAAAAACCGGAAATAAAGCGGAACTTCCGGAATTTTCGGAACGGATCCGAAAATTTTAAAATTACCAATGGTCGGAACGAAAACGGAAAACGGAATTTCGAACCTTGACTAGAATGCATTTATACCTAAAAGACACATTGCTTAAATTTCGCTCCTTGCCCAAATGAATTGGTCAGGGGGTTTAACAAGAAGACATCCACTAGTATATGCATTAAAATTGACCAGCATAAAGCTTATGACACTGAGTAGAGAACTCATTCTGCATATGATGGTGTCTATAGGCTTCCCTACTCCGTTTATTAATTTAATCAAGTAATGCATAGTTACTCATTCCTTCTCTATTCTAGTCAATGGTGCTCCTCAGGGGTTTTTATAAGAGCAATAGGGGACTTAGAAAGGTGACCGTCTTTCCCCTTATTTTCTTTGCATAGCTATGTAATTCACTTTTTGATCTGGAGTGTATTAAGTGTAAACTTTCCACCATTTTCTCCACCAATCCTATGATTACTTATTTGTTATAAGCTGATGGTATGCTAGTTATGACTAAAGCTAACATGAGCATCTTGTTTCCATAAAGAAAATCATGGATGAAGTTAGAAAATGCATGGGGTTGAACATGACTGTAAGTCTAATGCTTTCATTGGTAGAGGGGCAAACGAAAAAGACAATATAGCTGGTGTTCTTAATGTTCAGACAGCAAGTATTCTTATTACTTACCTTGGAGTTCCCTTAACCAACTGTAAAGCAAGAGATACTGGGACTCTTATAGAAAAATTAATAAATGGAATACTGGATTTTTGAACATAGTCGGTAGAATTGAGTTGTCTAAGACGGTGATCTATCCAACGCTCTCCTTTTGGTTCCAAATTGGTCAATGTCCTTAAAGTATCATTCAGAAGATCAATAGTATTTTTTTCTAAATTCATTTGGCATAAAAAAAGTCACCAAATGAGCTGGACAGCCATTATCAATGCTAAAATGGAAGGTGGCATGGGAATTAGAAAACTGGAGGTTGTGATTCAGGCCAATGCAGTTAAGCTTCTCTTGAAATTTCTGGATGGTGATAGCTTGCGAGCTAAATGGGTCAAAGGTAGGTGTTGTAAAACAAAAGTTTCTGAGTATTGCAAGAAGATAATAATGTGTCTTGCTCATGGTAATTATTGCCTAAGGCTAGACAATGGGGAAAAGGGTTTATATGCAGTATGATTGGTAATAGAGAAGATGATACCAGTATGTCGTATGATCCTTGGATCGGGGGTGCAATCTTGTTGACATTGTGGGATGGCAGGACTTCACGTGTCTGCCACCAAATCTCAAATGTCAACATAGACTCAACAAGAAACAATTATTATTAGCATGGGTACCTTTTCTTTTAAATCTACATAGGAAAGCTTAAGGGCTAAAACAGTACTTATGAATGGTGTAAATCTATATGGAATAATATTTGTCCACCAAAAATGTCCATATGTACTACACTTGCTAAGTTACACAAAATCAACACTAAGGGCAGAGTTAAAAAATTGGAACTGCAACATTGATTCTACTTGCAACTTAAGTGGCCAAGATGAAAAAACCAGGGAACATTTATTCTTTACATGTATTTACTCTTCTCAATTTTGGATGCTCTAAAAAGTACGGTTCAGTTTAATACTTCTTCCACACACAATTTGAATGAAATTTTTGATCAGCTAATAGGGTACAAGTTCATAAATTCAAGACGAAAGGATATTATAGATCTAGTCATTGTTACTTTGGTGCGGCATGTCTGGTCCAAAAGAAATGTTTCTTTATTTCATAGGGTTGAAATGGCTTACCAAATTAGACTGCTTTTAATCATTCAGAACGTCATAGTTTATCAAAGACACGAACCTTAAAGGCGATCATGCGAAAGCTTTGGAACTTATCTTGGAAAAGTTTAAACTATGTGTTTGACTGCATGAGAATTCTCGTCTCTCTTCCACCTGAATTTACTTGCAAGGCTCATATGTTCCAAAAGGACAATCACTTTGATGAAATGTTTACTGGCCGCCTTAGTCCTCTTCCGTGATTCCATTTGTAATGGTTTAGTCAATTCTATATTTTATAAAGTTGAAGCCAAGGTAAACTTTTAAAAGCTAAGTTGGCATCATTTAGTTATTTTCAGAATTATTTCCTAATTTCTCTAGATTTTAACATTTTTTCACTTCTTCCCATCCAGGATTTAAATGATTAGATCATAAAAGATTACCAGGTCCTTTTCAAATTTTTTTTAGATTACATACCTATTTCAATAAAAAAAAGAATTCATGAGAAATTTTGTCATATATGTTTACTATCATAAAAAATTACTCTTGTGCCATTTCACTTTTTTTAGTGTAAAAAGCACGGCGAGGGCTACTGCGGTGCAAATCATAAATGTTCACCAAACCGTGTTTGATTGGCGGTTGTCCGCCAATGGATTCTTCTTTGGCTTCGGTCGATTGACAACTGCCGACCGATTTGCACCGCTGTAGCCCATAGTGCAAACCGCGGTGCCCTCAACGGCACTTTTTAACAGTTTGGTAGTTTGTAATATTGTAAATGAATTTGCAGGTGTGAAACTTCACATGCTTACAAAAATGTTTCAAATTTTAACGTAGAAAAAACTAATCTTTAGCAAGGCAAAGATCTCCACCTGCACAAGCTTGCAAGTTTGCTGATGGATATGAAAGTAAAGGTCAAACCACTATTGCAAGAAGAAGCTCCTTGAGAAGATTTGGTTGAATATTTAAGTTAATAGTCTTTTCAATGATCTCTAATCAAAACGTTGAAAACTAGGTAACAGGCTTTAAGTGTTTTGATGTTAGATACTTTAAGGCGCTACAAGTGATGCTGTTGTGGCTGCAGTTGAGTTGGTGATGTGATGGATTTTTTAATGCTCTTACTGTAAGAAAATTTGTTTTAATAGACCATATATTTGCACCATTTCCCATTAAAAAAGGGTTCCTTTGAAAACGGAAGTCTTAGAAAAAACTTGATTTAAGGTTCATGTTGATATTTTCACCATTTTCTCTATGCATATGGTGGGCAAAGATACATTATTGTGATATATATATATATATATATATATATATATATATATATATATATATATATATAGTTCTTTTTTTGTCTGGACGAAGTCATTTCAATAACAAAGTTTTCAGTATTGTCCCATTTTGTTTTTCTCAAGATTAGACTTGATTTCTAGCAGCGCATGACAAGGTTTATGATCAGATATATGAACAAAATCTTGTATAAGTTTAATCATTAATATGATGACATAAACATGTGGTTGGCACTAGGGCAAACAAGAATGGAAGTCGAACAAAATGCAAGGAGCTACACTAGTTGTAACATCCCCAATTTTAATGTACATGATTTGAATATTTAATTATTATGAAACAATTAAATGGAAAGTGGTTAATATGGAATTTGCTAAATTAATCACTTAAGGTTGGTCTTAATGGTTATAAGAAAGAGAATGAGTTTAATGAAATAAGATTTAATAAATTTAAGTTTGGAAGGGTGGAAGAGGAAGAGTAAATATTATGCTATACTCTTCCCTCACCCATATCCATGTTCATTCTCAATCTAAAAAAATTGAAACTAGGATGGCCACCATCATTAAGGAAGAAGAAGAAAGAAAACAAAAGAGAAGCTAGATAAGGCAAATTCCATCATTTCAACAAGGATCAAGAGGTGAATAATATTACCATCTCATTTATTTGATGTATGTGATTCAGGTCTAAGTTATAAATCTGAATTTTATTGAATGTTTACCATGCATGTGGAATATATAATCATGTATATGATTGAGTGGTTGTTGTTTAGGAATTTTAGAAATTTTCCTAAAGGAATTTTATGTGAAAAAACAAGTTTTTGATCTTCAAATGAGCTAAACTTTTTATATGATTTTCGTATTATTATTTTGAAAATGTGTTTTAAATTTCATATTTTTTGGAATTTATATAAATTTATTTTGGAATTTTTTAAGGAAGAAAATTGTTAATTCCAGAATCTAATTATTTAAAATGAAGAATCTTGGTTCAAAATTTTAATATGATGTTAAGGAAATAAATATTGATTTTTGAGAATTGTTTTGGATCTTAAGTCTTTACAATTTGATATTATTTTATGCAAATTGGACTTGTTTGCAAACTAAAATGATAACATAATTTTGAGAAAATTATATTTTGGGAAAAATAAAAGAGAATTGTCCACTTTGAATTTTTAAAAGGACTCGAGCAAGTTTATTAGCCAATGAGATTTTGACAAAGGTTGTAGATTTGGTGAAAAGTGTATATTTTTAAAGGCAAAGAATTGGTTCGAAAAAGAATTACAAAAATGTCATTGCTTACCTGCGAAGAAACCATTTAACCCATGATAGCTATTAGCCACAATAGTTCCTTTTTTCTAGCCTTCAAAAGCTTATCTTAATTTACACATGAAAGCTATTTATCGTGATATGTCAAAACGACTATGTTTTATTAAGATAGAAATCTATGTTTTATTTGCCCACAAAGGCTATGCCCATTTTATTCATGGTAGCTATCTATCGTGATAATTCACGGTTATACTTTTACATGAAGGCATTATTTTCTATTATACATGAAAACTACCTATCGTGTTTAGTCACAAAGGTTTATTTTATAAAAAGGTCATGAAGACTATGTTTTTATTTAGTCATGAAGATTATATTTTCTTAAATGAAACCTATGTTTTTAATAAGTCATGATGTCCATGATACGTTACGATGGCTATCATTTTATAAAGGCTCAAAGGCTATATTTTTAAAGACGTAAAGCATTGTTTCATTTAGTCACGATGAATACAATTTTAGCAAAGAAAGCTAAGTTTTAGTATCACACTTTTAAGGCGCGATGACTATATTTGAGGGTGCGATGACTCTATTTTATTACCTCACGAAGTCTTGAATTTGACAAGGCAGGATGCCTTAAATTTTAATCCATAAAAGCTTAAGATTTAACAGGCACGATGACACTTGTTTTGAAAGAAAGGATGGCTATATTGTATGATGTGGGAAGGAATTCAACACTATATTGGGAAAATCTTTACATAAACAAAAATGATGATTTTGTTAAGTACCTGTAAAAATTTTCAAAGGAAAGAAAGGATATTTTGTTTATATTTAAAGAGTTATGTGGTAGAAGAAGCTGTTACTTTGGAAAAGTAATTTTTATATCAATTCGCTATCCCATTGAATATATATTTAATTGATCATTGATATGTTACATGTTCATTTATTTTGTCGATCATTTATCATTGAATATGATGAATTATTGACATACTTACATACTTGATGAATGTTATCATCCAACATTTTAACCTTGGAAATTTCAGAACTGATGACCAGTTAGAGTTGTTCCATTGCTAGGTATGGCTAGACTTGAACTCCTGAATGAGCAGAATTGCATCCAGGAGATCGGGAAGATCAAATTGTGTTAGGATGCCTTAGACTGATCACTTGACTCAACTCTTTGAATATCTTTTGAAAACCATATTTTAGGTAAAGACTGTAGTAGGGTCGCATCCTATCTCCCACCGTTAGCCCCCAGTTGGTCAGGTCTACGATTTTGATGCGTAGGGCTTTGCCAATATTATGACCAAAATTTATGGAGTTACACATCCCAAGGATCTCGTAGCAGTTGGCTCATCTATGTTTTCTCATATAGTTTTTAGAAGACCGTTATTTGTTTCTCCTACCATTTTAGGAGACCATTGTTATCTTCTTCTACCGATCTTAAGAGACATTGATATTTCTTCTCACTATACTAGGAAACTATTGAATTATCTGGAAAATATTGGCCCGAGTCAATCGATAGGTTTTCATTTGGCTTGAGAAAACTAATAAAGGTTCATAATAGCTTGGGAAAACAATGTCGTTGACTGAACCATATACGAGATTGGGTAGTTTTGGGAATGTGTAACCCTTAACCTTGAGAATGATAGATTATTCATTTCAACCCATGCATGCATGATATGATATGTTATTACGATTATGCTCTAATCATTTCGGATGTAGGCTATGTTATGGATGACATATTGATTTATAGTGTATTAGTAAGGGGAAATCCGTTTCGCTCTGCGATATGGTCTCGCTAACTAACCGAATTTTTGGTTAGAGATGGAATAGTATTACAGACACCAGACTTTTTATCTGACCCGAAGTTTTTGATTTCCCATTAAACTCTCGGGTGCTCAATTGAAATTAGGTAGGCTAAGATTAAGGTATTTCAGGTTAGATGAATAAACTTCCGAAGACATATGTAGACGAGCTACTATAAAAAGGATTACATATCAGTTATGTAGTAACTTTGCTGCTTTTGATTTTGTTGATTGTATGTAATTATGAGTAATGTAACTGTCTAAGCAGTTAAGACTCTGATCATCCGAAGAAGCATCATCATATGTCGCTCTTGAAACTATATTGTAATTATTATATTTTATCTGAACGATGCACTCATGAGGTTATGGAAATTAAATTGTAATGAATTTTGCAAATTCATGAATGAAATGCTTTGTTTAAATTTGTAAATTATAGTGGTCTTGGTGTTAATGATTCAATGATGAATCTTACTTTGTCATTGGAAAATAATGTTAAGGATGACTGCAGCATCAATAGTATCTATTTTCGGCCTCAAAATGAGGGATGTTACAACTTGGTATCTGAGCATGAGATTGCATAAAGCTTAGTAAGATTTTGAAAGAAATAACCCAAATGAACAAAGAAAGAAAAATTGGGTATTAAGGTATGGGATAGCGATATTATAACGTACTTGTCATATGTTTTATATATATAAGTACGTATATCTATTTATACTCTCCCCTCTGCCATAGACAATTTTTTTGCATCTTATGAAGAATCCTACGTAGATTACAAGAATTGGATACCAGAGGTGGAGGACTAAACTTTAGAGGCAACTAATGGAAATGTTTGGGCCAATTCTAGGAAGACTAGTCGAACCACTAACGTAAATGCAAACGCTAATGCAAATGTGGGTGTTACAGCCGCATCAGCTGATATGAGGACTGTATATCAGTTCTTTGTCGGTATGATATCTACTGGAGCAACAGTTGGATTGACTGAAGGTGCCGATGGTAATGCGAAAGTTGCTGTACCATAAGTGGCTTCCCATAATTATTATGCTACGTTCAACCGCCATTATACTAGCTTGGGTGGAAAGCCATTCTTAAGAATGGAGAATGTCATTGAAATGGAGGATTGGCTTCTTCAACATGAAAGAATTTTTGCTGATTTAGGATTGAATGATGATCAGAAAATGAGATTGGCTTCGAGGCAGTTGCAAGGAGCTGCTTTATACTGGTGGATTAGTGTTACCATAGGAGTTCCAAAGGAGGAACTTAGTTGGGCTAGCTTTAGAGAGAGGTTTGAAGAGAAATTTCTATTTGAAGAAGCTAAGTCGACTTTGGTTAGGTAGTTCTTGGAGTTAGAGCAGGGTGATATGATTATGAGTATATTACAAAGTTTGATGAGCTATCAAGAAATGGACAAGCTATCATAAATACCTAGCTTAAGAGGAACAAGAAGTTCATAAGTGGGTTGAAGCTAGAGATTACTAGGTAAGCAATGCCATACCTTAGAGACCTATTTAATGTTGCTATAAATATGGCTATGTGGAATAAATATTTACAAGCATCTTTAGAGAAGAACAAGTCCTTGAAGACTATGGATTTCAAAGAAAAGAAGAGGAAGTTCTTTGGAAATAAAGGAGTTTAAAAGAATGGGGTTTTGAAAAGGGGAAGAGCTGAAGTGACTTGCTATAAATGTGATAAGGAGGGGTACTTTGTTAATGAGTGTCGCTCTGGTGAAGGCAAGAAAGCCGTTGATAAGAAAAGTGTGAGGTGTTGTAATTGCAACAAGTTGGAGCATTTCAAGGACGAGTATCTTGAACCGACCAAAGCTCGGAAAGGACAGGTTTTAGCTTTAGAACTTACAGCATTTGGACCGATTGCAAAAGAGAAGGGAAAGGTTATGCTAGGAGGTACACTTTTTATTCATAGCATTCATGTTAGTGTGTTATTCGATACTGAAGCATCGCATTCTTTTATTCCCAGATATTTAGTTGATAAATTGAACCTTGAACCGACATTCCTTATTACCTCTCTGAAGGTTGAAAATTCAATAGGCCGCTATGTAGCTCTTAGATTAAGATGTGACCAAGTTTGATTTGTTAGGCCATTTGTTTTCCTGCAATTTATATATGTTTAATTTTGTGGATTTTGAGACAATTTTGGGTATGGATTGGTTGAGTTGATATGGCGCTAGGATATTCTGTCGAGATTGAGTAATATCCTTAAAGCATTATAATTGCTGTGATCGAATTATATACTCATTATAAGAATTAAGTTCAACATCTGTGCGATGTTGGATCAATCGAAGGTATGACGAATGAAGTAATTTGGGTTTACGTTGTAAGAGAGTATGTGATGTTTTTTAGCTTGTTATGGGACTACTACCAAAACATGCCATAGATTTTTAAATAATTCTCGTACCTGGAGCTAGGCCTTTAAATGGAAACTTTCGGATACAGTTAGTGTCATATCCGCGTCTGCATCCGCATCCGAAATCATTTTCGAATATCGGATATCTGCATCGGTAGATACGGACGGATATCAGATAATTATCCTATCTGCTAACGATTGATAAATCGAGAAATATAAATAGAATTTTTTTAGAATAATTAGTTTTTAATCCCATTAATTAAAAAATGTGTAAAATAAAAAAATGATGATAATAAATTGTTTTGAGCAATTAGTATACATTAAATTCATATAATACAAACTGTTAACTTAAGTACACAATAAACACATGTCTTTCATTACACTAAAATACAAAAAATTAACTATAATCTTGACAAAACTTGAAGAATAATTTTCGGATGCGGATACTTTTGTATCCGCATTCACATCCATTTTCTCGAATATTGGATTTTTTTCAGATATGGATACGGATGGATTTAAAAAAATTCGAGTATCAATTGACAGGCCCACCTAGAGTTGTACCCATAAGTAGACTACCTAGCATAATAAAATATATTGAGATGTAGGTGTTAAAGGTACAACTAGTAGACTTAGAAGGAAAGAATTTTATTAGACCAAGCAATTCATCTTAGGGAGCTGCAATGGTATTTATTAAGAAACTAGATAGGTCATTAAGGATATGTATTAATTATAGAAAGCTGAATGAAAAGACAATAAAGAATTGATATCCTTTGTCGAGGATTGATAATTTAATTGATCAAATGTGTTTTTGCAGCTAGATTTAGCAATATGTTTTCATTACTTGCGGGTGGTGGAGGATAGTATACCACTAACGGTATTTCAAACAAGAGATAGTCCATATAAGTGGTTAGGCATGCCCTTCAGATTGACCAATTCCCCTGCTTTCTTTGTAGATTTGACGAACTGAATCTTCTGAGAACATTTGGATAGATTCATGTTAATGTTTATCTGCATCATTTTGATATATTCTAAGAATGAACGAGAGCATTAATTTCTCATGATAACATTTGATATGCCGAGCCGGTATCATCTCAAAGTGAAAATTTTAAAATATCATTTCTGGAAAAAATAAGTGAAGTTTCTTGGGCATGTAGTTTTAGAAAATGGATTTTCTGTAGAGCCATCAAAGTTTGAAACTGTTAATAAGTGGAAAAGACTCAAGACCGTGACCGAGGTTAGAAGTTTCTTGAGGTTGGCTGGCTACTGGTGGAGATTTATTAAAGAATTCCCTCATATAGCAGCACATATGACTAAACTAATAGGGAAGAACATAAAGTTTGGACCAATAAATGTGAAGAAGTATTTCAAAAGCTAAAGCATTTATTGACTAATGCGCATGTGTTAATTGTTTCAGTGGGAATCAAAATTTGATGTATGTACCGATGCATGTAGATCGGACTAGGAGTTGTGTTGATGTAGAGAGGCAAAGTTATTACCTTTGCTTCTTGACAGCTTCTATCACATGAAATTGGATATCCTATACACTATATGGAGTTGGCAGTAGTGATTTTTTCACTTAAGCATGAAGGCACTATTTACTGGGACGACGATTCAAGCTATTCATGGATCATAAGTTCTTAAAGTATTTATTCTCTCAGAAGAAGTTGGATATGAGGTAACAAGATGACTAAAGTTTTTAGCAGCGCGTGAATTTGGGATTGAGTGTACGTCAGGGAATTAAAATAAAGTGGAAGATGTACTTAGTAGAAAATATCAGATGTGGTATTAACAATGTTGAATGATGTAGAGCGGTTGGCTTCATGTGGAAGTAGAATAAGGTCAACGACCACTTCTAGTCAGAGTGCCATAATGATTTCTTGTCAAGAAGTTTGATCTGTGTTGATAAAAGAATTGCATCAAGGGAAAAAGATGATCTAATATTAGTTGATCGAATAAAAAGACTAGAATCTGAAAGCGAGATTGATGATTTGAAAAGTTTCATACTTGACCAAACAGGCTGGTTGAGAAAGAAGGGACAATTATGTGTTCCAAATGTAGATAACCTGAGAAAGAAGTTCTTATAGAATTTCATCGACCAAAATTCACTATTCATCACGAAGGTAAAAAGATGTACCAGGATATGAAGAGGAGTTACTTCTAAGAAGGTATGGAGAGAGATATAGACTTATGGATGAGGCAGAGTATGAATTGCCAGCAAGTAGAGGTAGAGCATCAAAAGGCAACTAGATTAATTCAACCTTTGGAAGTGCTCTATGGAAATGAGATTCTATATCTATGGATTTTGTAGCTGGATTGCCAAGGTCGAATAGGGGAAATGAAAACATTTGGGTCACGATTAATTGACTCACCAAGAGTGCACACTTTATCCCTGTTAAGTCGACAAGGACGGCTCTAAGTTTGGAAAAGTTGTTCATGAAAAGTGTTATGAGGCTTCATAGAATACCGAATAACACTATAAGTTAGAGATCCTTTATTTACTAGTGATTCCTCGAAGAGCTTGCATAATGAATTGGGTATCAACCTGAAGTTGAGTACCGCTTACCATCTATAGATTAATAGGTAGATGGAAATGGTCAATAAGTACTTAAAGTTTTATTAAGAGCTTGTGTACTGGACTTTGCAGGGTCATGGGAAGAACATTTGCAACTAGTCGATTTTTCCTATAATAATAGTTATTGGACTAGCATATGAATGACACATTTCGAAGCACCTTACTGAAGGCCATGCAAATCACCTGCATGTTGGTTGGAGACAGGTGATTGACCAATACCTAGTCCATATTTGGTAAAAGAAGTGACTGAAAAGATTGAGTTAATCCAAGTAAGGATGAAGAAAGCTCAATCAATGCAGAAAAGTTACGCAGATAGGAGGTGGAAGGACTTGGTATTCACCGTCGAAGATTATATTTTTGTGAAAGTATCATGGATAAAGGGAGCTGTACAATTTGCAAGATTGGAAAATTGGCATCTAGATATGTTGGTTTGTTTTCTATCATTGAGAGAATCAGAAAACTTGCATAACGCATCGAGTTACCAAGTAATTTGGCGGGAGTCGATAAAGTTTTTCACGTATCTTGTCTAAGGAAGTACGTGTATAGTCCAAAAGACTACTATAGAGCTAACAACTTTGGAAGATTTAGTAGTGGAGTTTGATATGAGCATTATTTACTACAAGAAAAACCATTTACAGTAGCAAAAATTTGTGGCGTTTAAAAGTAAGTGCCACCAATACTATTTCACTCTCTAATATAAACGCAATAAAAAAATTTCTCATTCCCGCCTTAATAAAAAGAATTCCCCCTAACCTACTAAGCATAACCCAAAATTTACCGCTCTTTATTCCATGCTAATTAGAAAAATTCCGCCTCCTTACTCTCAAATCCAAAATTCCCAATTCCTTAGCATGTAGGAAAATTTGTCATTTTTCACTGCATCTGCATCATCTCCTTTCTCCTCTTCATGACGAAGACTATAGATGGTGTACAACTATCACTTATCAACCCTGCTTCTCTTCACTGCATCTGAATCTCTCTTCCACTATCATCAAGCATCTATAGCACTCTAAAATCATCTCTTATTCTATATTATTTCACAATCTGACTTTCTCCTTGGTATAAAACCGATGTTTTGTTTAATTTTCGTCGATTGAACTTAAATGTTTGTGATCTTATAATCATCAATTTTAGGACCTAAATTTTGATTAAAATCATGTGTTCTTAAATTCATTGATTGTAGGATAATCTTCGTTCTCATATTCACGATTCGACTTCCTCCTAAGTATAATCTACCTTATTACATTCATTTATTGTAGGACTTAAACTTTGATTAAAAACATAAATAGGGGTTTCTAATATTCATTGATTGTAGTTCACGTATATGTGGTTAACTAGTTATCTTCCTTAGTCTAGTTTAAGTTGAATAATTCTTAATTTGATTATTATTAGAAAATATATGGTTAAGTTGTTTTGTTGTTGCAGAGAATCCATCTCAGAGGATATATGTAATATCGTACCTTGAGGTACTATACTGATCTGTGTTGATTGTGAAGCTAAACTAATAGTTAGTATATTTTGGACTGTTAATGGGAGTAAAAGGAACTAACAGATGAAGTGCTTCGAATACGATTGTAAAATGAGAAAATTTTCGAAGGAGATGAAACTGAAAGCGAAAAAATCAAAATGTATGCCTAGTTGATACATAATTTTTATTACATATCTTTACTACTAATAATGAGAACTCCATAAACTAATTTCAACTGTGTCTTTTTGAATTGTCCAAAATACCCTTTGACCATAGTTCTTATGAAACTCCTAAATCAGAAGCTATTCGATATTCAATCCAAACTCCTTTGTCATCGCTCTGTCCTCTCTCTATCTCGCACTGTTTCTAATGCCCTAGATCGAATCCATGGCTTCTGTACCTTCGTAATCGATCATAAATCTCATCGCCATCGCCCTCCTTATGGATCGCAGCATACGGTCCACCAACGTAGTACAATCACCGTAAAAACTACCTGTAGTAATCTCAAAACTACGACGGCTACTGCCTACTCAGTCCAAACTACAATCCCCTTCTTTCATATGATCTTAATTCTATTCAGAACTACTAGAAATCAATTAGATTCTTTTTCTGATTACTGCTATCTCCACCGCAACAATCCTACTATCCCAACATCTTAAGACTGGAAAATACATCTGAGAATTTTAAGGAGCTATTAATGGATGAGCTATCACAATCAAGGTTTGTAATATATTTAGTTGCCACACACACACGATCAACTATTGTTTTTTGTGTTTTCAGCTCAAATGTTGTTTTCTTTGTAAATTACATGTTTTGTTTAAGACCTCAGTTCACTGCTTCATATTTAATTTTAATTATACAGTAATCCGTAAATTTAGAAAGGAACATGATTTTGTGTCAGAAATGTAAAGGCAATATGGCTTAATGGGTACAAATTCAAATCGTCTCAAGGAAATGAATAGAATTTTGTCCCATATTTAATGTTAAAGCACCATGTACAAATTCAAATCATTTCAAGGGAATGTTTTTTTACCGCCTTTAATGGGTTACAATGTGTTAGTCTGTTCCAATATTCAGTTCATTTCAAAGGAACTTTTTTTACAACCTATAATGACTTACTATGTGTTAGTTTGCAGCACTGATATAAACATAAATCTATAAATTTTCCTATCTTTTATTTGTCAATTCTTTTAAAATTGCAATACCTTTGCAAATTCCTATCAAATAATACATTGGAGTTCTGGCTACACAATATACATTATAACTCGCTAATTCTTTAAAAATTAAAATTAAAATTTTGAATACATAAAATCATAAAAATTCCAATTTTAACATTTAAAAATGTTTAAATTATCACTCTGTAATTTGTTGATACCGGAAAAATATTTTCAAAAATAAAACCAGAAATTTGTATGTAATATATAACATAAGCTAACTTATACAAACCACAGTGTACAGTCCTACTTATATAAGCTGTAACAAACAATATTTCAAAAAATACATTTCACCATGTACTTCACATTTCCTATCTACGATTAATTTTTGTAAGATTGAAATCCAGTTATTATTTATAAAAATCGACAAGGCTATATTGATTTATGTGAACTTCATGAAACTTTAGAAACTAAGATAATGATGATTATAAAAATAAATTTCCATGCTTAAATTGAATTGTTATGGATCCTTTTGGTTTTATAGCAACAACTACTACCATAATGAATCATCTATCATGTAAACATATCTTTCTTTACGCAACTAACATAAATGATTTTCTTATTTGGTTGAAGCTATCATTCAACGTTACACAATTTAACAAACTGGCAAATATACCCATTAAATATTATGCCATTTGACCTTGCCTTTTTGTTTTCAAATGCTTTTGACATTATTTCAATGTATTATCACAAAACCAACCCATCATACTACTTTATTTTTAACTTGATTACTCTATTAGTATAAGATTATATTTGAAAGGCTCTAGCTTAAATAGAGTTTGGTGTGAATTTTTTTATTGTTCGTGGAATGCTTTGTCTTGAAGTTGTGCTAAGCATTTAGTTATTAATATTTAGTTCTTTGTCTCCTTTTTCCTTCTTTGGTTTTACCTATTACCATGTTGCTTTATTTAACATTCGGCTTTAGTGTAAACATATTACAAATTTCATTATAATAAATTGAAAAATTGTATCGTTTCTTTTGAGATTGTCTTCATTTTCTATATAGAACATACCTACTTAGGAGCAAACTTCGGCTTACTTAAACACATGCCTTTGTAAATATACATAGTTTTCATAATATCAACATTATAGTACTTATATCATACACCCAAATAATTTTTCACTCATTATCTGGACTATTAAATATTTATAAACTAAAAATGTTAATAGTACATCATGGTATACAACATCGTCTGAGAAGCATTGTTTAATTTATTTGTTTATAATTACCTATATATGAAAAATAGGACATATACTAACTCACTTTACTCCTCCAATGGGTATTAAATGTTATTACAGCAAGTTGTTTACTCCCACATCCTTGTTGAAAGAGAAGATAGAAATTTTTTTTGTTAAACTTCTACAATGACTATCTTATGCAGATAGTAATGCAGTCTTTATTACCCTATATGATAACAAATTACCTAACACATGCATTTATTGTTTGATAAATTAAACTTCTTACTCCACATATAAATAGTGGGTTCCATTGCATTTAAACAATAAATGCTCAGGCATGCAAAATATGTTTAGTTAAATGTAATTAAGTACTACGACAAGAAAAAAAGATTTTTGTGATATATAACCTCATAATGAATGCCTTTAAATGGTATACGCTTGATTTGATTTTGATAGTCAACTACGAAGTTGTATCGGGTGTATGCATCCATTGACTTTGATAATGAATATGCAGAAATTATCTACTCTAGCACATAAAACTGAAAACTTGTTTGCTCAACCAATTGAATTTCAACATTAGTTCACAATTAATACATATTCACACCTAAAATATTACCTCAAAAATCTATTAAATTTTCTTTTCAATATTAGGTTGCTGTTATATTCCTGTCATCAATGTTTTTTCTTTCTTGAATTTTTTTTTCATGTTTGTTTCTATGTCCCTGCAATTGGCGTATTCGTGAATTTGTTTCAACCAGTCCGGTCCTATCATAAGGCAACCAAGGCTATTTTTTCTCACACCTCACATTAGCTAAAAGAGCACATGCATGTAAAAATACAAGTATTATTTCCATTTCCAACAGTATAATATAAACCAAAACAAAAGAAATGAATGTTAAAACTATGAATGCTTTCAAGTTACTAGTTCTATGGATATTTTTCAATTGTCTCGGTCGCCTCAATCGTTGCTTCGAGTTCATTTTATGCTAGCAATGGTACTATCTTATCCATTTCCACAGACGCAACTATAAATGCATGCAGATCCATCTGGACGTGCATGTATACTCGTTATTAGAGTAAACTTACATACTTATCTCAACTGATCCATTTATCTTTATCAATTTAGATACTTAAGGAGATTGAGCCATATTTATCAGGGTTTGAATGCGGCCTTGCTCATTTTTCTTTGAGCGAGACTTGCTAATTTAGATAGCTTTTACTGCAAGTTCTTTTGTTAATCCGAATTGCAAACTTCCATCTTTTCTTTTAGTTGTTTGTTATGATAAATTCTATTGTAAGTGAATGTTCACTTTCAACATAAACTCAATTTTAAATAATAAATTAAAATAGTTCTTTTTTTGTTTAATTCTAATTTTATACATAGACACACGCTTTAGCTTACCAATATTTGATTTATTTGTTTAAACCTTTTTTTTCTTTTGTAGCAAGTTGTAATTTATACAGGCTGAAAGTTTAAAAATTGGGCAACTTTTGTTTGAATTGATTTGGGTAATATATTGGTAAAAGTGGTAATTTAATACACGGTTGTATTTTTGTAGCATTTGACTAGAGATTTTTTTATACAAATGATGTGATTGCCATCACTTGGGATTCCTATCATTTACTTCTATTATGTTCCCTCTTATTTTAAAGCAGTCTTTGTTTAACTATGAGATAGCTGCACTGAAAGAGATTGTCTTGACTTGAGTTCGAAAGGGTTAAAAAAGAAATACTAGGTGGGTTGACATGAGAAAAGTGTATGTAAAACCTTATTAGGGAAATATCTGGAACTGAACACATGTTAACGTAAATTTTGTTTACAGATATATCAAATTTATAGGAAAGTCGGATCTCCATCTAAATTGGCCAACATAAAAATGGTTGAATAATAAGTTGAGATGAAGTTAATGTATATTTGATGTATTAATGTTTTCAACTTGTGATTCTAAGCACTATACAGTCATCTGTGATTGCCCATGGTTTGATGAAAACTCTTACAGCCGCCCATTGATATAGTTTGAAAATACATCTAATATTTAAACAGGACAAATACAATGGCATGTATGTTTTTGCTTGAATGAAATAGTTTGATGTGCTTGAATGAAACAAATTAACTATAAGTTCATAAATAAGCATTTCGTACAAATATTATCAAAGCATTCTAATATCCAATTACATCAAGAAGCAACAAACATCTTGTGTATTTATGTGGTATAGTTTCAACATAAAAACTGAATTCTATGTGTGTTCCTCCATGGCTGAAACTTAGAACATAAATCGTGCTTCAAGTTATCTTTCCTTTCAATATATTTATGTGGTATAGTTTTCAGCATAAAAAATGTTGCTCTTGAGTAACAGATGAAATCTAGGAATTCTTTTTGGTGTGTTATTTGTTTTCTTATTTTCCATTTTATCGCAATATTAAAGTTTACGCCTACACATGATCAATTTTTTATATCTTAAACTTGTACAAGCAAAAAAAAAAATCTTAACAGTATGTGTGAACTTGTGTAATTTTACAATATGAAACAACTTCGGTATTATTTAAGATCATAAAAATTAGAAGCTCCTATATGAGCAGACATATTTCCCGTCGTACACTAAACTTTATTTTGGCTTATAGTTTCAATATATATATATATATATATATATATATATATATATGTATGTATATATATATATATTCTTTTAGAATTTCATGATAGAGTTAACAGAAAGTTCCTTATCTTAGCATAATAACTGAGATTTACAAGGAGAGAAATTTACTTATTTTATGAATTACAATGACTACCATACGAGTTATATTAGTTGTCTAAATAGCCAAATGTGGGTATGTACAGTGCAATGCTATAAATGGGTTGTCATTCATTACTTTGAGAGCCTAGAGGGGAAGGATGCCACTACTAGCACAGCGATTAGCAAATGCTCAGGTTAGTAACATTTTTATTCTACAGCCTTTTTATTATGACCTCGTGTTTAATTGCTGAAGATCATGATTATGAACTCGAACAGTAAAATATATATATTCCTAATTCAGTTTCAGCTTCAATTTCACGTTCTTTAAGAATTTTTAGGAAGATTTTACTTGTGTTTGCTACCCTATTCAAAACCCATAGGCCTAGGCATTCTGATCACTGTTATTGCTTGCAATACATTATCTTAAACATGAAATGAGTCCTATACTTTATAAACATTGCCTTCAAGCTAAAGATTAAAGATTAAAGTTATTGTTTTTTCAAGTTACGATTTAAATGACATTGATTCTAAATGGTAGGAATATGAAACTTTGAGCAGAGCATAAAAGCTAGTCTCAGTAGAGTAGGCTATTGGTGACCATAACATAAAGCGTATAAATAGATTAGAAAATAATAAGTTGTGCCCAATGACTTCATGTTGTCTTTGATTTGTATTTAATCCCTTGTAGTCTTGTGGGTGCTCAAAGATCATAAGCAAATGCCTTCCTATATAAAAATAATTTTCGCACATAGTAGAAGAAGCCACTCTTATTTCCTAAGACTGAGAGTTCGTCAAACTCAACTTCTCTTCGGGGTTGAATTTCTATTTAATTAGCGCAAAATCTAATTGGATTTGTTTAACTCGTCGAACAATACTGCACTATAATGACCGTTTGTAGGAAGTATTGAAAAACATTATTAAATTAAATATATTGCATTTAATATTTAAACTATATATTTGTATGTCATTGAACCAAACAAAAAATTGCATAAAAAGGAGGTTTCAAAATGTCCATATTGTTGTGGGTTTTTGTTATATTGAAAAGTTTCATGATAGTATGTGTTTTTATAGATTTGTAGATAAAAGGGGATTTATTCTTAAAAATAAATATGGAACTGAAATTTCAAATTTGAACCATTTTCATTAGTTGAATCGTTGATTGGAGTCAGAATTGAAATCCAAATAGTTCCGACAAACAACTGCAAACTGCATAAAACAGAAAAATGATGGTACAGATTCATCTTTGTACCGGCTTAAATAGGTGGCTCTTCTTTACTGTTAAATATTAAAGGAGTGTTGTGTATGTTAGCTGGTACAAAATGAATTCGTACTATCAATACAGCTTCAGTTTACTCATGAAAAATGTGAAGAGAGAGAAAGAATCGATACACATATTGGTACTAGCACTAATATTGTGTTTTCTCGTTTAAGTTCTTGTCCATACACGTTATTGTTCTATTTTATGTGTATAATGCTATACATCATTGTTCAGCACCTTATAGACCTTAAGTTACAATACTAAAGTGCAAATGCTGAGAGGATGTTTGTAAGTATATCCTAGTGAAATAGAAGTGCATGTGCACGTACATATTCTATATTAAAACCACTTATATTCACATGATAGAGCACGCATTAACATTATCATCATTAAACATGTTACTAACTGGATGTTTGCCTCTGTGTGTTTCGCGTATATGACCATGCTTATCACCATTGTTATACCCATGTCTCCATTAATTGTAGCTCCCTCTGAACGTTTCCTCGTCTTTGAAATAATTTGCTGCTAAGGTATAATAACGAGGCAGGTCTGGACAAGGCCAAAACTCTTCCTTTTTCCCATGTCTTCTGACTCCTTTCAACACTTTGTTGCGATCCACGTAGCCAGTTATTGTCACTTTTCCTAGTTCTAGATTGATGTTAACTGTGTCGACACCTAAAGAGCATTGTTACAGTCATATTCTAGCATCAGTTTCTCTTTCTTTTGCTAGAGTAAAACTTAGGTTATGGTATTGTGTTTGTACCTCTGAGCTTAGAAATAGCTTTTTTGACAGCCCTTTCGCACCTTGAGCAACACATGCGGACCTTTAACTCAACAACCTGTTTCATGGATTAACAGATATTTCCTTTTTGCCTGGACAATTGAATATTTTGAAGAAAACTAACCTGTAAAGAAAATTAACCCGCAAAGAGAGAGGTTTTCCTTTAACCATTTCTGTGTTATTAGCTTGTAGTGAATGAATGATGTGTACTGATTGATTGCTTGAGTAATAATAATAAGCTTTCTCGTTGGATATATAATGTTTTTTGTGAAGAGTAGTAACGTATATAAAATTCCGCTAAGCTAGAGATGTGGCAAAGAATAGCTTATGTGTACTGTAAAAGGGGAACCTAGCCCCTGAAATGCGTTCTTCCTTCTTTTAGCTTTCGTTTAGGGAATAGCACGTATTCTTTGTTATTTCATACTTATAAGCTGAAAAAAAGGTGTAGGCATCATATTGAAGTGAAGTAAATGGATCAATATAATGTGAAATCTTGAAGGCAATGTTTATAAAGTATAACTATTAGAACTATAGAAATTCAGCCAAACCAAATAACAAAGGAGAGGCAAGTGAGGTATGGAAAAAAGCAAAGCATTCAAAAGGAGATGGTTATTCTTGTGCTCACAATTGATGCCGCACCCAACAACAAGGATCTACCTAAAATAGAGGTGCTTGCATCTTCTTTCTTGAAAGTATAGGTTATAATATGAGTTGGGGGTATCGTCTATCATATATATTTTATCAATTATTAGATTAATAAAAAGTTGTATTCATTCTCAAATTTCATTTGAAATTATAACTCTAAGATGGTGAGTGCTTGTAGGTACAAATTAAAGTCTATGTTGAGAGCTTAAGGGATGCATGCAACTGCATGTGGAAAGCTTCAGGAAGTCGAACTGGTGCGGAGAAGAGAGCTATTTGCATCGTTCGCTTGCAGGTGTTGACTGATGTGAAAAGGCGATTGCCAAATGACGGACAAGACAACAGTTGCAAATGAGGTGAAGTTGTATATTGTGTGTATGTATGATCACATGCTTACTTAACTCTTAAGAAAATTTTAGGTGATTATTCTCTTCTTTCTTTTCAAATGAATATATTCGGTTAGTGCACTAGTTTTAGTATACTGTGATGTTTATATAACCAAATATACACTTTTGCACAAGCAAACTTTAGGTGAGCATCTTCCATTTTTTTAAATCAACATCTTCTATTTATACATATATTTCATTATTGTTGTCTTTTTGCGAACTAGTTTGTTACTTGACACTTGTATGTACAGAGCAAATTTGTTATGCTGGTAGATCAAACATGTGTTGAAGGTGACAAACTGTGTAAGCACATGTCACTACAACCAAAATACTCTATTACAACGCCCTTTTTACAACGGGCATTGGCTGTCCATTGTAATAGTAGGCTAGTACAACGGTCCATTTAGGCCCGTTGTAATAGATGCCTCATACAATGCCTTTTTTTACAATGGGCAATGACTGTCCATTGTAATAGAATGCTATTACAACAGTCCTTTCATGCCCGTTGTAATAGAGGTGCCAATTTTACAACGGGCTAAAAATGCCGATTGTAATAAGTGCCAATTTTACAATGGGCTAAATATGCCCATTGTAATAGGTGAAAACTTCATAGCCCGCCCTTTGTTTCCCAAAAATTTCACAGCACGCCTTTTTCCCTACGAAAATTAAAATAACAAATTACTCCTTGCCTCTCATGCTCCCAAATCCGCCAAAAACCCTAATTCTTAAATCGAAAAATCCAAGACCGCTTCTGTAAGCTCCTCCGCTGCAAGCTCCTCCAGCTACAAGCTTTGTCGCTACAAAATTAGATCTCAAATCGAAATCGAAATCAAACTCTCACAACTCAATATAAGTAATTGCTGCTTCAAGGGGATTGGGGGTATGGAATATTCGCGAGGCGAGTTTGGGGTTGTTCGAAGTTGGTGAGGCAGTTGAACTTGCTCGAGAGTGGGTGCTGGCGGTTGTTCAGGTGATTTGGTTTGAAGGTTGTGATTGTTGTTTGGTGGGTTGAGAAGAAGTCATAGAGGTTAGTGAGGTGGCAGTAATGGTAGGGAGTTGCTGGAGAGGATGTCGTGGTATTCGATGTAGAGATTGCGTATTCGATGCTGTGATTCGTTTATGGGATACATCGTGGAGTTTTGGATGGTCGTGGGTGATGTTGGAATAGAATTGCAGTTGGATTCCTGGCGATCCGTGGTGGCGATTGTTGTTATGTGAGGTTGTGGTGAAGTGATGCTCGATTCAAGCGTTTGAGTTTGATGAAGTGGGCTGCGGAGGTGCTGAGGCTGTTGAATTTAGATGATGGAGTCTGTAAGTTGTGGTATTGCTGGAATTGGAGTTCATGGGTGATTTTGGTGGCATATTGTGTGTTCTTGATGGCAGTGATGCACAGGGTGAAGGCTGCGGCAAGTAGTGGTTTTGGGGGCAATATCGTAACAGGCAGAGGTAGTGGCAGGAGGTGATTGTTAAGAATTTTTTTTTTAAATTTTTTTGGTGATGGTAAGTGGTTTCGCAAGGTGATGTTGACATAGTGATGGTGGAGTGTGACAGAGTTGTAGGCTGTTGAAGTTGATGTAGCAGGAGATTGTGATGATGGTTGATCACTGTGCAATGCTGGTGGTGTTTTGTGAGTTTGAGTTTTGGTGGGTATTGAGTATGTCGCGGTCTTGTTCAGGTGGGAAGTGACGGGTTTTGGGTTGGATTTCAAATGGAAAGATGGATCCGATCTGAAGGGGCAAAATGGTAATTTTTCTTTTTGAATGATGATGATTTTTTTCTTTCCTTTTTCCTTTTGAACTGGTTTTCAGTAGGCAAAAAGGGTAATGTAGAATACCTAAAAGTATATAACCAAAACAAATAATAATGCATAAAGTTTGAAATGCACAGTGGTGGTTGCAGATGATTGTAAATGGGTCGAAGCTTCTGATTTGGTGTGATAAATTTGTTTAAATTAGGCGATTGAGCATTGTGGGTTTGGATGAAAGTAATGATGAAAGAGGAAGTGATGGCAGGAGAAGTTGCTGGTAATGGGTGTAATATGTAGCATGAACTTTTGATGTTGATTGCTGTATGGTGTGATGTGATGAAGGAGGAAGGATGGTGTGGTTGTAGGTGGAGTAGAGATGTTGTAGGCAGTTACAAAAGGAGTGTAGAAGTTGTTTTGGTATGTGGAAGGCGGTGAGGTGATGGGGTAGGTGGAAGTCAAGTGAAGGAAAGAATGGTGAAAGTTGAAGTAGGATTTGTGTATGATGGCTAAAGTTAGTATATAGGCAAGGTAGGGTGGTAATGCAACAGTTGAAGTATGCAGGGAAGGTAGGGATTGGTTTAGGCAGAGAAAGTGATGCTGAGATGATGTTGTTATGGGTTGTATACTGAAGGTTGCTGGTTGTATGTGAGTTTGCTATGAAGTGTTGACAGTGGAGTGAGTGGTGATGAAGTGAAGGGAAAAGAGAGTGGGTGATGTTGGCAGTAGCAGAGGGGAGTTGATGGTGTATTTGTAAGTAGAAGGTGGATATGTAGTAATGTAGGAGTTTGATTATTGGGTACGGAAAGGTTGTAAGTTGAAGTGAGGTGAAGTAGTGGGATTTGTGATGGAGTTGTGCGGTTTATTGTTGTTTGGGTTGATGGGTTGTTGGTGATGTCAGGAGGATGTGGTGGAAGAAACTCAGGGGAAGGTGAATGCAGTATGTTGTTGGAAGTTGTAGTGTGAAGTCAGTTCGGTTAGTAGAAATTGCTGGTGGATGTTGATGAATGGAGGCAGAAGTGCAGCTTGAAGTGTGTATGGCAAGTATTTGAATGAGTTGTATGGTAGGAAGAATGGAGTTTGTATGGTTTTGTTGTATGGTTGTGTATTAAGTAGTTATATTGCTATTTTAGTTTAACTGAGAACTTATTTGCTATGTTGTTATGGATTTGGTTTAGAAATGAAGCTTTAGAATGTAAATGTCGACAGCAAGCAAATTTTGGAATAGCGCTTAGGTAGTCTAACATTGCTTATTTCTGTGTAGTACCCACAGGTTACCTGAGTTTTAAGTGTCCAACTTAACTAGCGTCCAACTTATCCAGATGGATAAAGTATGAACGAAAGAGCTTATTTATTTTCTTAACTAATTATGGCATGTTACTTTGTAGGTAGCTTGAGGCTTGTACAACATGTAGAGAAAATTCAGGTGCCAACTTCACTTCAAAATTTGCACTTAAAGAATTTAAATGAATTGTCATGGACTGAGAAATGATTTCAGATTAGTGTTAGTTTTATATTTATATAAAAGGTAGGAACTAGAAAGGAAAGGGTGTGCTTAGCATTAGGTGATGGAAATAACGCTTTTAGCAATTGCAGTTCTTTTGAAATATATTTTTTAAAAAGAAAGGTTAGTATGCAATAACTTAATGAGGTGTTGTGGTGAGGGTTGTACATAATCTTAAGAACCGAATAATGAATAAAATACTAGTGTAAAATTGGAGGCACACAAGATTACACTTCTATATATTAGGTTTCAGTCTAGTATAATGTCCAAATTTTTAGATTTTTTTTTAAAAAAAAATCATCTCATCACTTCTGCTTTTAATATGTGCGAATGAGTGTTTACCGCATTTACCAACTTCTTTTTTCACTTTTCTCTTTTCTTTTTACCTTTTACTTTTTATTGCATTTGACCCTTTACTTTCCTTTTGCATTTGACATTTTTCTTTCTTTTTTCCCTTTAATCAGCTTATGACATTAATGTTATCTCAACTTTCAATCTAGTGGGCCAACATTGGAGAGAGTAGATGTTAGGAGTTTAACATATCTATTTATTAATGACTCTATAACAGTAGCTAATAAGTTATGAAACCTAATAATAAGTGAAAAAAATTCCAACCAATTTTTAGAAGAACTTGGATAAAGAAGATAAAATAAGTTGTTGTCGAACACATGAAACGATCATTAGCTACATAATGTCCTGTGAATATGCTCTACTTTTCTATATGCTTCCTTCTCTAATTCTTGTTTATTTTGTAAATGCAGTTTTTTGTTGGAGGCAACTGGAAATGTGTAAGCATGACTTATCTGTGGGCTATTATTTTTAAAAATTGTATATGCTAGCTGGCACGATATTGTAAATGAATCATGATAGTTGTTGCATCACATCCTTAAACTATTTTTCATTAAGTTCTTTTGTGAGAGATTACCGAAAATACAAAACAATGTGCATAACCGCTGCTTCATATGTTTCCCAGTATTCATTTGATTATAAATCTAAAGAGCTTGGATTTGTAAAGCTGTTGAGGTTTCATAGCATTTTTTCCCTGAACAGCAAGATTTTTCCTTTTCTAGATAAATAAATCACCATTCATGTTTTTGCATCATAAACAACACTTCTCTATTTTGTACCCTTGCTGCCGGCTGACCTGCTATATTTCTTTTTATCAGAATGGCACAAAAGAATCAATTAGTAAACTCGTTGCTGAATTGAATGTTGCTAAGTTGGAAGATGATGTTGGTAAGCTGATGTTATCAACCAGTACCTTTCTCGTATTTGTCAAACCAGTTAAATGCAATATCTAGTTTCTTTACGAATCTATCTTTAAATGTTCTTATACATGATAAAGGAATAATGTTGAGGCTCGATAGTATATTATTCTCATAATTATGTTATCTACTTATCGGTTTGTTTGTTCGTTTGAATAAGCGATGGAGTTCGAAGTATTATTTGTTGTTTAAAAGGTTATTTTTTATGATAAACATGAAGATGTTGTTGTATCACCTCCCTTTGTTTATATTGACCAAGTGAAGAATTCATTAACCGATCGTATTGAGATTTCTGGTCAAAATTCCTGGGTAGGAAAAGGTGGTGCATACATAGGAGAGATCAGGTTTTCTTTTCTTGTTTAATTGTATTAAACAAATACATTTAGTTTAAAATCATGATTCGGTATGTTAGGATTAATTATGCAAATATAAATAAGAGTATATTAGATTTGACACACTAATTCACATATACATTTATTACCTTATTCAGTCAATGCTAAACACATACTACGATAAATATTTACAAAATGTTTTTATTTTTTTATTTTTTTATTATCTGTTTATTATTATTACTTTGTATGCGCATGCATGTTTTCATGGCTAGAAAAAAGGTATTATCTTTCTATTAGCTTACTTTAGTTACCCATAACCACTCTTTATTTGCAAAATAAACTTTAGATAGCGTAAAACTTGAGTAATTAAAATGAACGAGTACAATCCAAGTTAAACAGGTATGTACATTTTGTCTCTTCTAAATTTACTGATTAGAGATTAATAAGAACCCAAAACAAGCAATATCCACCAGACCCATTAAACCTCGAATGTTTGTTGTTTGGTTGCACATTTGTACTCTTCATATTCAAACGACAACTTATGCTTGATACCTAAACCTAATGGCTAATACTCAACAGCGTAATATGTCACTATTATTCAATTATGTTGTTTGCTACTTTGAAATGCATATCATTTTATGTATGCAAATGATTGGTTTTAATTTATAGTGTGGAGCAGCTAATAGATATAGGCTGCAAGTGGGTTATTCTTGGTCATTCTGAACGCAGGCATTTCACAGATGAAGATGATCAGGTATGCTTTCGATGAACACTAGTCCAAGTGCATGCTCATGTATTGTGATAAAGCTAGACACTGCCCATAGATTAATATATTTTTGTAAATAATGTTTGTTTTTTTTTCTCACAGTTTATTGGAAAGAAAGCTGCATATGCTTTGAAACAGAATCTAAAGGTCATTGCACGTATTGGAGAGAAACTGGAGGAAAGAGAATCAGGAAAAACATTTGATGTTTGTTTCCAGTAGTTGAAGGCTTTTGCAGGCAAGCAAAAGAAATACTTTAGGCTTTTGCAAGAAAAACATTTGATGTTTGATGTATTTGGCATGTAAACTTATCTAACTTTTTAGAGTGTTAGAATTCTAAGACTCTAGCTTTTAGTCTTTTTGTATGTGATTTTAATTATTTTACGACAATATTTAGTATTAATATGAATGTATTGCATGGATTCTACTGTAATTTTTTTAAAAATTTGCATTTATTTTGCAACGGGCAATGTGCGTTGTTATATGAGCTTCTTACAACGGTCACTGCACGTTGTTATATGAGATTATTTCAACGGTCAACACACGTTGTTAAATAGGTATTTTACAACGGTCAATACATGTTGTGAAATAGGCTATGCAAATAGTATGGTTAGTCTATTGCAACGGGTTATGGCCGTTGTATTATAGTATATTGCAACGGTTATAACCCGTTATAAAAAGGTATACTGCAACGATTTTTACAACGTGCTCTGCCCGTTGTAAAATGTGGTGGATCTATTACAACGAGGCCTATTACAACATGCACATGCCCATTGCGAAAACCATATTACAACGGGCATTGCCCGTTGTAAAACGAGTATTTTGTTGTAGTGGGTTAGTTCTATCATTTTTCATAAAGCTTGCAACTTATACAAGTAGATTAAAATTGAGTTTTATTAATAACAATAACAACAACAACAACAATAATAATAATAATAAATTAACTAAGTTAACCAAGATAATAAAAATTAACTAAGTTTTGTTAAAATTAAATAAGTTTTATAAAATTAACTAAGTTTAAGATAACTAAATTTTATAAATAATAATAATAACTAATTTAAAATTTTTTTATGTAATAATAATGACAATGATGAAGAATTAACTAAGTTTATAAAAATTAACTAAGTTTATAATATTAATAATAGTAATACAATTAAGTTAACTAAGTTTTAATAATAATAATAATAATAGTAATAATACAAAATTAACCAACTTAATTGAGTTAATAAAAATTAGCTAAGTTTTGTTAAAATTAACAAGTTTTATAAAATTAACTAAGTTTAACTAAATTTTATAAATAATAATAATATTACTAATTTAACAACATTTTATATATAACTGTAAGATTGGACTTTATTTATTTTATTTCGTTTGTAACTTTGATTATTTATATGACATTATTTATAATATGATATGCTCGTACAATGTTGTAGATATTTGATATTAGATTTGAAGTCCTACAAATTAACATAATTGTTTGACTATAAGTTGTGCTTTCACTTGTGCAGATATTGGATTTCCGAAGAGAGCAAGGTTGGACTTTTATGGTGATAGCTTTCACTTGTGCATGCAACAAAGAATTATGGGTAATCAAGCGTTTTGTTAGCACCAGTTTGGTATAACATTTTATTAGTACTAGGTATGTAAATTTGTATACGAATAGATATTGTATGCGAGTTTGCTCATTTTATCAAAAAACTATTGTATAAGAATGGTTATGGATATCTTATTTGATTATATGATCAATATTTTTAAATTTTTTTTGAATATGATGATTATGTGAGTGATTATTGATTGATATAGTAGAAACAAAACAGACCACCAACAGGAAATAACAGCATGAAAAAGTGGTGCAAAATGATCAACAACTTTTAGTAGCGCTTCAAAAACACTACAGAAATACATATAGCAGCATTGAGTAAATGCAACCGTAAAATATGGGTAAAGTTGGAAACTCTATTGGTAGCGTCCAAAAAACCTTTGGTGGCATTTTTAAAACGCTACAAAAAGATTTATTGTGGCGTTTGAGAAAAGCTGCAATAAAAGAATTTATAGTGGCGTTCAATTAAATGCAACTAAAAATCATGGATTTTTAGTTGCAGGCTTTATCACAGCGTTTATCAAAATGCTACCATAAGTTTTGGTAGCATTTTTTGGCGCCACTAAAAATAAATTTTCTTGTAGTGATTAGGCGACCTATTCATATAGTTGATAGAGATTTGAAGGAATTGAGAAATAAGACAGTCAAGTTAGTAAAGGTCCAGTGGAGTGATGATGACTGAGACTGTACTTGGGAGAAAGAAGATAGGACTAGGGAGGTGTATCCTAATCTATTTTGATTATATGGTTTATATTGTTGTATGGAATTTTGACTAGTAGTTATGACTAGTATTTATGATTTTATATGCATTATGACACATGTTTGTATAATTGATGTACTTGTTATTATTTGCCTTATCATAATTTCGAGGATGGAATCTTTAAGGAGGAAATTCTATAACACTGCTAATTTGAATGCACATAATTTGAATATATAATTATTATGGTTTAATTAAACGGAAAGTTGTGAATATGGAATTCGCTAAATTAATTACTTAATGTTGGCCTTAATAAATATAACAAAGAGAATGAGTTTAATGAAATAAGTTTTAATAAACTTAAGTTTGGAAGGGTAGAAGAGGAAGAGTAAATATTATGATATAGTCTCCCCTCTCCCATATCCATATTCATGTCACTCTAAATCTAAAAAAGAAAGAAACTAGGTTGACCATCATTATTAAGGAAGAAGAAGAGCAAAAACTAATGAGAAGCTAAATAAGGCTAATTCCATCTTTTTAGCAAGGATTAAGAGATGAATAATTTTATAATCTCATTTTTTTGATTGAATGTTTATCATGCATGCGGAATGTATAATCATGTATATGATTGAATGGTAATTATTTAGGAATTTTAGAAATTTTCTAAAAGGAAATTTGTGTGAAGAAAGCCAAGTTTTGATCTCCAAACAAGCTAAACTTTTGATATGATGTTCGAATTGTTATTTTAGAGATGAGTTTTAAATTTAAATTTTTTTGGAATTTATATAAATTTATTTTGATTTTTTAAGGAAGAATGGTTAATTTCGCATTTTAATTATTAAAAGTATGAAGAATAATAATTTTGGTCTGAAATTTTAATATGATGTCAAGGAAGTAAATATTGATTTTAGAGAATTTTGTGGACTTTTCTCAAGTATTTGATATAGATTATTTTACGCAAATTTGACTTGTTTGCAAGTTAAAATGATAATTTATTTTGGGAAATTTATATTTTAGGAAAAATTAAAGAGAATTCTCCACTTTCGATTTGTGAAGAATTTTGAAAAGAAGTTTATTAGCTAATGAGATTTTGGAAAATGTTGTGGATTTGGTGAAAATAGATGCAAAGAATCGATTTTAAACAGAATTATAGAAATGTTATTGATTATCTATGAAATCCATCATTTAACTTATGATGGCTCTATTTTTTAGCCCTCAAAAGCTTATCTTAGTTTAACGAAGAAAGCTATCTATCATGATATGTGACGATGACTATGTTTATTAAGATAGAAAACTGTTTTATTTGCCTATGAATGCTAACCCTTTTTACTCATGATAGCTATCTATCGTGATAAGTCAAAAAAGTTATATTTTTACACTAAGGCATTTTTTTCCTATTACACGATAGCTATTACCCTAGCTTTATTTTTCCAGCCTTCAAATGCTTATCTTAATTTACCTACGGAAGCTATCAGTTGTGATATGTCATGATAATTATGTTTTATTTGCCCACGAAGGCTATACCATTTTTATTCACGATAGCTATCTATCATGAAAAGTCACATAAATTATATTTTTAAACGAAAGCATTATTTCTATATTTGGCCATAATGTCACACAACTAGCTAACGTGACATGTGATTGTTAATATTCAAATAGTTCAATATTAATCGCTGATCGAATTTTCACCTAAGAATCACACAACCGAAACGTTGAATGCCCCTACTAATACCAGAATTAATTAATTATAATTATAAATTAATTAAAATAATCAAATTAATCAATATTTATAAAATATTAATTATAACTCTATTTGGTTTGTCTTGATCAAAATTAAATAGTGTGTATATAATCGTTATAGAAACACGTATCGATGAATGATGTAGATGTGCATCTGAATTAGATTTAATTACACTTTTATGTAATCGTGCTTGAAGTAGTTAAAATGCCCATTTCTATTCTCTTAGACTTCTAAGGGGATAGGAAATACCTGTATGGCGCTGATTATGTGGATTTTGTTCCTATATTAGCTTAACTTTTCTCTAGGTATTACCAAGTTATTGGACCTGAATCTTCGGATGATGGGAGTGGCTCTTCCTCCTTGGAGGAAGACTAGTTTAGGTTTTCTTTGTTAGTTAGTAGTTTAGCGCTCTCGCTAAACTCTCGTACTTTATTTTTTTTATTAGCTATTATGGTGCCTATACCTTTTTTTAGACTCATTTATACATGTGGACGATCCGCTTTAAATGCCGGCTAGTCTTGCTAAAAATCAAAAGGCCTATATTTGGGCATATTATGGTCGGCCACTACATAAAGTTTGGAGGGCTGAATATTGATTGAAAATGAGATGAAATGGTAAAAGGAAAAAAGGATCCCAATGACTTTTTGGCTCCTTAGAATTTATGCTATTTCCACATTTCAAACTCTAATTTCTCTTCTATAATTTTCTCTCTATCTTGACTAGCCTAACCTTGCCCTCCTCCTCTAATTTTTTAAACATTTAAAACACAATTCAAATACAAATAGATGATTAGCAGTTACAGCATTCAGATTGGTAGGTCTTTCTAGAAATTGGATAATAATTCGAGGAGTTCTTCGTTTAGCATTTCAAGATGTTTCATCTAGGCTTTAGATAAGATAAATCCTTTATCTACATATATATATATTTATATATGTAACGGTTCATATGTCATTTTATACTTGATAATATATGAATTATCACGAATCCACATATGTCCGTGTTGTCTACGTTGGACGATAATATATGTGTGCATATTTTAAAAAGAAAATTTATATATGTAAATAATATCTTAAAAGTCATGGCTGCAAATTAAAATAATAATAATTTTTTTATATTTAAATAATATTTATAATGATTTTAAAATACATATATAAGTATATAAAATACATGTCTCTTTAATTTATTAATTAAAATGGATTTTAGTTTTCAAGAAAATCATATATATATATATATATATATATATATATATAATTATATTTATATTTTTAAGACCAAATAGATTATATATATAATTTATTTTAGATATTATACTTACTTTATATAATGTAAATATATATATATTAAAACGTAATATAAGTATTTAATACAATTATATATATTTATTAAAGTAGATTTTTTATTTTTTTATTTTTTTAGATTTTCATATAGAAATCTTTGCCAAAATAAAAAACTATTTAAAAACAAAAGGCTGCTTTTACTCAAAAAATTACTATGTTAATATTATTAAAGTCATGCACATATGTTAATATATATATTTGTTTATCTAATTATGTATTCATATTAAAGCTTATTTATATATATATAATTAAAATATATGTATTTTTGAAATACTAATTTAGTATATATAGTGTATGTATATGAAAAATAAATTATCCTAAAATATACATATTTATTTAAAATTACCATATTAATTTGAATTTGAAATACTAGGAAATTTTATTATACATTGTTTGCAATCAAATTAGCCACAAACACCTAAAGATAGGTTTAAGTAGAGAAATAAATGAAGAACTAAATGAAAGCAGAGGAACTACGCTTGATATTGAGAAAAAAGTAGCAGAATGCAAAAACAACGAGATTCATAGTGGTTTGGTGTTGATTTCCTACGTCCACTTTGAATAATTTCTTTATTGCTTTACAATTCACTTGATTACAATTACAATCAGTAAGAAATAGCAAGAGACCCAATGAAGAATAAAAGGAGTTTGGTTACAATAATGGCATAGTTTCTTTTGCCAGCCAAATGCCTTCCAAAATGTCCCCTTGCCCCTATATTTGTTGATGAAGGCAGCCTTTAATCTCACTGAAACTTCGACGACTGGACCCCTTTAGCTACATGGTCCCGCCGTAGGGAGTGCTAGGTCCAACTCTCAATGGATAGGGGTCGGTATCAACACCTCCATGGGTTGAGTTTTGGCTAGCGATCCCTATGATAGCTTTTTTATGGTGTGACATGGCGGTACTTCGAGTATCATGACATTTGGATGTGTGGAGCTATGGTTCTTGTAATACTTTAGTTGGAATCTTGACTCGGTCAGGCTTGTGCCAATCCCTTCGCATCTTGCAACATATGCTGATCCCTTCCTTATATACCATGCAACTCTGATCCAAGCATGCTATGCCGACCATATCCTACGAATGAGCCATGTCGACCCCTTTGGTTCACAACTCATGGCGATCCATTCACACTGTGCCGATCCATATCTCTAGAGTGTAGCTGTGCCGAACCAAACATGCTATGTCGACCCCTTTGGTTTCCTAAATGCTATGCCGATCCATCAATGCTTCATCCATATTATGTCAAGCCAAACACACTATACCGACCCTTTTGCATAAGCCATTAATGTGCTGATCCCATTGGTTTTACAAGTTATGCCGACCTATCCATACTTCCTCCAATTTGTCAAACATCCTTGCCGACCCCTATTCCAACCAAACTAAATTCCATAATTCCGACATTCTACATTATCAATCTGTCGACCTTATTTACCTTGGGCTGGATACAATGGTTCAGACATTATACTTTGGTCATATGGATGTTGTCTCGGGACCATCCTTCCCATCAACAATCGAGTCTGGCCTTCGTAATCATTTTTGTGTAGCCGGTCAAGGTATTAGGTAATACTTGCCCCTTCAAAGTATGTCTTGTGAATAACATGGTGTGCTTTGAATTGGAGAAACCCAGGTTCTCGGGAATAAGCTTATCCAAGTCCTTGGTTGATCATCGTTCGTATATTAACATTTTGACGGAACAGGTCTGACGTCTCGTTCCATTAGAATGCATAGATTTGATCATATGAAATCTTTAGGTTTTCGTCTGATTTAACCTTTCAAAAGGTTGAATTCATAAATCCCCTCCATGCTCATTCATACACATGATTCTGTTGTTGACTTCCAGGCATGTTCGGACGTTCATTGGTCTTTGACAAAGTATTTTATTATGCATGCTTCCATTATAACCTAACCTTCACGATATCGATTGCCATTTAGGTTTTCCAAACATTTGCAATAGCCCTTTGCTCTCCTTATCTCATTCGTGCACATCTTCTTTTTCCTTTTCTTTCTATGTTACATATATATGTATTTTTAATTTTTTTCTATTTTATTACACCATTTTTTGAAGGGGTCGGCATTTTTCATGCCGATCCCTTGGCTAGTATGCATGGATAGAGGTCGGCGAGCCTCGAGGCCGATTCCTTTTCAACCTTATGGCCGAGTCACTTGGTGTGACCGATTCATCTTCCCTCTTTTCTCACCTATATAAAAACTCACTCCCTGACTCTGCCACCTACTACTGCTTGGATTGGGATTCCGAATCTGGAAGACACTAGGATAAAGATGAAGGACGGGACAAAGACTATTATTCTCGAGAATCTTCTTCTTCGTCCAGAAGGAAGTCTCAGACATACACTCCATGTCAAGGCGGTCCATCAAACCTTCCTTCTCATAGTGGAAATAAATCTTCACACCATAGTTCCCAAGCTATCTCTCCCCATGATCAACACTCCGGGTAGTCGAGCATATCGCAATCTCGCGAGCGTCGTAAACATCCACTGGTTGCTTCTGAACACATCCCCTTGGTTCCTGCCCAAGATCCCACCACAGTAGTGAAACTAGCTGAACTCAAAGCTACTTTCTCGAAAATCTGCTTTGATGGGCTCAAATTCCTCCCCTCAATACACATCATTCCTGGAAGTGCCAATGAAAACTCATTATAATGCATGAATGACGTGTACGTCCAGCATGAAGCGTTCATTCTTTTAGTTGAAAAAGTCTTCGAAGTTTCTATCGAGCGCCAACACGAAATTGACTGCCTTAAGTTTAAGACCATTCACGACAAAGATATTATTAAACATCAAGACGTTGAGCTGCCCGAATGTAAGGCTTAACTTGCTGCGGTAAATAAAAATGCGAAGGAAATGGTTGAGGCAGTAAACCGTCTAGAAACTTCGCATAAGAGGGAATTGGATGCTGCATTTCAACACAGTGGTGCCTTAGCTTTAGAGAAGGACTCCTTACAAAAGAAGAAAGATGTCTTAGCCCGCTGCACTGAGGAGGTAGAAAAATTATTATCCAAAGAGAATGTGGAAAAATCGAGGCACGGAAGGAGTCATAGAAATGCTGCGAGGAGATTGTAGTAATAAGGAACTTAAGGACAACTCAATGAATAACTTTCCCAAATCAAAGTCTTGAAAGAGGCCACCCGTGAAGAGGGAAGGAAAGAGGTGCTTGCGAAAGCCAACTACTGAGTTGAGGTGGCGACTGAGTTTGGCAGGGAAGAGATCAAGAACTTATTCGATCCGCTCATTGCTGCATACAATGCAAAAGTTCTCCTTTACCGCGACTTAACTTTTATAGGCGAAGGCTATCTCGAATCGCTCAACGAATCTTGGGAGATCATTACAAGGACCAAGAATGAAGAGTTGGGAGTGGCAGAGCTTGATGAGGGGTCTCTTGTGCAAGGAGTACTCCGTGGAAATGGGCCATCTGACTTGGCTGCCTAAAACTTCAGTTTCTGCAAAGCTCTTGCACCGGCCAAGGAAAAAGAAGATGTCTAGGGTCTTCCGAAACTAAACCCAAGGGTCTTCCTCCTATTCAGCTGGCTGAACGTCATCTTCCCAACCCGCAGAGCAACACGTCGGTTATGATCTAGGCAGGCCAGGACTTGGCCTACACATGTTGTCTCCCATTACTGAAGGGAGTACCTCGATGGCTACTAAGAGCCAACCGAATGTTGGTATCGTATTGAACTCCTTTAAATTAAAAAATTTAATGTTTCTGGCACATAATGACTGTAGAATAATGCTTGCATTTTGATGAACCTATGTAGGTCATCCCAGTTTTTAATTAATTCCTAGGAGCGATATCGCCACTGAGCACCAAGGAAAAATGGCCGAGGATCCGACTGCTACAGATACTCTGGGGCCTGATGCTCAAGTGATTGGGGCACTCGATGAGGACAATCTCGCAGACCCATCATTTGCTAAAGAGCTTGATGACGTTGTGGTCATGGGTACTTTGGAGCATACAACTAAACTCAACATGAAAGAACAAATTGAAGAGGAGGAAAACTCAAAACGTGAAGTCAAGGGTGATTTCGATGTGATGGCGGTTGAAGATCCTCTCCTCTGGCCTCTGCAATTCATCTCACCCGGCGAGACAACTCCTATTGAGGTTCCTCCTCCTTCCTCAAGTGCCTTCATTGAGGGTGGCAAAGGATCTCGAAAGAGGCCCTCGACCGTTTCAACTCCTGAAAAACCGAAAAAGGTGAATAAATCAAGGAAATAGTTAACATCTTGTGTCATTGTACATAGTCTAAATAAGTTAGACATGTGTTTCTTTTCCTAGTAGCAAATGTACGGGTGTGGATCCCAAACTTTTGAATAATTTGTAAGGAACTATTAGGATTGTGAATAAAAGGTTTTGTTTTTTGATTAATCATCATGTGAATTATTACTCCAGCGGTAGAGTAAATTCTTCCTATTTCAAGTACTTGTAATAATTTTCACAAGTTTTGTTAATAATTCAATATTACGATCTCGAAGCCTCTTTATAAGCGCCACCTTAAGTTGTGAACAATGCAAAGCCAGAACTATAACTAACGGTTGTATCTTGCCGCTAACAGTCTGAGCCTCTTTCGTTGATTTGAGATCGGAATTCATGGGATAGCGAATGATTGAAAGCTCATTTGTCCCCCATCGGGTTTTCGAGCTAGCCTGTGGTCTGAGGACTTTGAATTTTTTAGTCTGTAGTCAAGGACTTATGATTTTTGCTATGGGCAGTCATGCATCTACCTGAATGGTTTATACTCTAGTCCGCGTCAGGGACATCGAGTACTCCAGTCCACATCAAGGACTTAGATATTTTTGTTACATCGTTTATACTCTAGTCCACGTTAGGGACTTAGAGTACTCTAGTCCGTATCAGAGACTTAGAGATTTTTGTTAAATCATTTATACTCTAGCCCACGTCAGGGACTTAGAGTACTCTAATCCGCATCAGGGACTTAGAGATTTTTGTTAAATCATTTATACTCTAGGCCGCATCAGGGACTTAGAGATTTTTGTTAAATCATTTATACTCTAGGCCGCATCAGGGACTTAGAGTACTCTAGTCTGCATAAGGACTTAAATATTTTTGTTAAATCATTTGTACTATAGTCCACGTCAGGGACTTAGAGTACTCTAGTCTGCATCAAGGACTTAAAGATTTTTGTTAAATCGCTTGTACTCTAGTCCATGTCAGGGACTTAGAGTACTCTAGTCCGCATCAGGGACTTAGAAATTTTTGTTAGATCGCTTGTATCTAGTCCGTGTCAAGGACTTAGAGTACTCTAGTCCACATCAGGGACTTAGAGATTTTTGGTGTTCTCCTACCGTCGACGACCTTTGTTCCTCATTACGAGCCTTTCCTTTAGATTCATCTACGGAAATCCCCAATCGAGCAAACTTACAAAACCACCATTGTTCATTCCTATCGAGGATCGGTATAACTGGTTGATTTTTAACTCTACGCATCTGTTCATACATCGCAGAGGTCAATGTCAATCAGTTCCAACACATACTTAGCATAACATGCAATAATAGTATGCAAAGAAAAGCTTCAAGCTTTTATTCAACATAAGAATAGAAACAGAATAAATTGTCTTATTACGTATCAAAAAATGTCAAATACCAAAGCAAATATTGAAAGGAAATACTATAAAATGTAAAAAAATATCTAGGTGAAATAGCATCGTGAATGCTTGCTATTCCATGCTCTTAGAAGCGTCATGCCATCAACAACCGCTAGCTTGAAAGTTCCTTCTCCAAGCCTTTGTTTAATGACGTATGGCCCATCCCATGTTGGGTTCATGTGCGATGGGACTGGAAAATTTCATTTTAGGACAAAGTCGCCAACTTCAAAGGTTCTTGGTCAGACTTTAGTATTATAGTACCGAGAGATTCGGTATCGATGCACAGCTGCTCTCAAATTGGCCTCCTCTCGCTTCTCATCGATAAAGTCCAATAACTCCAATAAGAGATTTTGGTTTGTTCTCAGATCTTAGTTAGTCACCTGATGGGAAGGCACTTTGAGTTCTACAGGAATGACTCCTTCAACTCCGTTAGCAAGAGCGAATGGAGTGTGGCCAGCCACAAATTTATGAGTAGTCCTGTAAGCCTAGAGCGTCGTAGGAAGCTCATCCACCCACTTGACTTTTGCCTTTTCCAAATCCTTTTTCAGGATAGAGTTTATAATCTTGTTTGTGTCTTCAACTTGTTCATTCGCCTGAAGGTGAGCGACCACCACAAATCTCTTTTTAATGTGATGCCACCAGCAAAACTCCTTAAACTCAACACTAACAAATTGAGATCCCATTATCAGTCACGATAGTCCGCGAAAGACCGAAATGGCACATAATGTTCCAAATAGCATAGCTGATGACTTTCTTAGTTGTGATTATAGCCAACAGCTCCGCTTTGGCCCATTTGGTGAAATAGTCAATGGCGACAATTGCATATTTCCCGCCACTCTTCGAAATTGGAAAAGAGCCCATGATATCGATTCCCCATACAAAAAATGATCATGGACTAACCATTTGCGTGATCTCTGTCAGCAGTGCTCTTGAGACTTTCGCATATATCTGACATCTATCGCATCGTCTAACATAATCAGCAACGTCCCGCTTCATAATCAGCCAGTAGTACCCATAACGGAGTATCTTTTTGGCTAGCATTTGGCTCCTAGTATGATTGCCACATTCACCTTTATGGACTTCTTTCAAGACATGCTTTATCTCATCATGGGTGACACACTTGAGTAAGGGAATAGATCCCCTATCTATACATAGTTCCTTCTTGCATAATATACCATGAAGATTTACGAAGGACTTGTCGCCTTTCGTTCCTCTTCTCAGGCAAGATTCCATGCGTAAGGTATTCTTCAAATGGAGTCATCCATGATTCCCTTTCGGGTTCCATTTTCGGCACTTGATTAACTTCCGTCACATTTATACTTGGGGTATGTAGTGTCTCGTTGGAAACCAAGCCCAATTGTTGTGCATCACCGTGCTCGCAAATTTTGCCAGTGAGTCGGCTTCTCCGTTCTGCTCACGTGGGATATGCGAAATGTCATAGTATTCGATATTTATCAACAACTCCTGAACTCATATAAGATATGAAGCAAGTCATTGTCCCTTTTCCTGGCAGTCCCCTCTATCCTAGTATACCATCAGTTGTGAGTCGCAAATTTTTTTTAATAGATTTCATTCTAGATCTCTAGCAAGCTTAAGCCCAGCAATTAATGCCTATTACTCGGCTTCGTTGCTCGTAGCAGGAAAATCAAGCTTCAAAGCATAGAAGATTGATTGGTTCTTAGGGGTTACAAGAACGATGCCAACTCCAAAACAATGACCGTTGGATGCTCCATCGGTATATAGCTTCCATCGTGCAGTAGGAATTACACCACTCTCTAGGGGTTCATGCTGCATAATAAGCTATGCTATGAAGTACGCCAATGCTTGTCCCTGGATAGCTCTTCGGGGCAGATATGTGATGTCGAACTGACTGAGCTCGATATCTACTTGAACAGCCTCCTAGACATCTTGGGTCATTGTAGGACCTGTCGTAAAGGTTGGTCAGTGTATACGTTAATTGGATGTGCCTAGAAATGTGGGCGGAGTTTGCATGATACAATCACCAAGCGGTATGTCAACTTCTCTATCTTCGAGTAGTTTCTTTCTACCTCCATTAATCGTTTACTAACATAGTACACCGATTTCTGTATCCGGTTCTCCTCACGAACCAAAGCGAAAATTATGGCATGTGGCGATACAATTAAGCAAATGTACAACTCCTCATGATCTACCGGCTTTGACAAAACAAGGGGTCTCTCCAATGAATCACCAAAGCTTGGAATGCTTCTTCACAGTCTTGCGTCCATTCGAAATTCCTCTTCTTTATCAAATCGAAGAACGAAATGCATTTATCGATCACCTTGGAGATGAGCCAACTCAAAGCAGCAACCTTCCTATTCAGACTCTGCACTTCTTAATAGTCCTGGTTGCTTAAATATCCCGGATGGATTAAATCTTTTATGGATTCACTTCAATTCGTCGTGCATTAACAATAAATCCCATGAACTTCCTTGATGCAAAATCGAATAAGCACTTAAAAGGGCTGATCTTCATGCTATAAAATCGAAGGATGTTGAACATCTTCACTAAGTCTTGAATGTCATTGTTTTATTGTCGTGAATTCATGACATATCATCCACATAGACTTCCATCGTCCTCCCGATTTGATCCTTAAACATTTGGTTAACAAAACGTTGATAAGTCGCTCCTGCGTTCTTTAATCCAAACGACATTACTACAAAATAGTACAACCCAATATCCATGACAAAACTGGTGTGCTTCTGGTCTGGGACATATAATGAGACTTGTTTATATCCCGAGTACGTATCCATAAATGATAACAATTCATGACCTATAGTTGAATCAACTAGCCAATCAATTCTAGGCTGGGAAAAACTATCCTTAGGGGCACGCATTGTTCAGGTCCGAATAGTAAATGCACATTCTCCATTTCCCATTCGCCTTCTTTACCAGCATGGGGTTAGATATCCATTCGGGGGCGTCGTGAATAAACCCGTTAGCTTTAAGTTTATCCATCTTCTCTTTAAGAGTAATGGATCTCTCCGGATCCATGCCTCGTCTTTTCTATTTCACTAGAACATGCTTTGGATCAACGTTTAATGCATGGCTCGCAATAGCAGGTGAGATCCCACACATTTCAGAATGAGTCTAAGAAAATACATCCAGATTTTCCCTGAGGAAATCAGTAAGTTCCCTCATCATCGATGGGCTGAGTTGCAATCCGATCTTTAGCACCCATGTTGGGTCATCATGGCTGACTGTGATATCAATAATCAACTCAACCCACGCAGCCTTGGTCTCCTTTGGGCTCCTCCTCATTGTCCCTAGGATCTATATCTCTATAGAACCGACCGTGGTGCCTAAGCCAAGGCTTAGGCACTATTTTTCAATCTTTAGTGACTTGGACGTGGACAGACTTGTCCACACCCTTCCCCTTCTCTTTTCGCTGAGCCTCTCTCAACTCAGCCACATAACAGGCACAGGCTGTTGCATGATCGCTATGCACAACACCTACTCCATTATCTATTGGAAATTTCAATGTTAAACACCATGGGGCCAATGCTTGTCGAAATTCGGTAAGGGCGGGACGACCCAGGAAAACTTTGTACGATGAATCCACATCCAAAACAATGAACAATAGGATCTGCACCCTCTTACACTCACCTTCTCCTAACTCTACTGGCAATTCAACATAACCAACTATTTCGGTTGCCACGCCATTGAAACTGCGTATACGAGCTTTAGATAGTTTCAAATCTTTAGCCTCCATCCTCATTTGATCATATGCCTTCTTAAAGATAATGTTCATAGAGCTTCCGCAATCAATCAAAATTCTCCTTACCAGAGCGGGGCCAATCATGGCAGAGATAAGCATCGGATCAATAGTAGGAGCCTCTACTTTTCGGCATCTTTGCTTCTAAATACTATATCATTTGTCATTGTACGTTGCTTCTTGGTTGGAGTTCCATCCTTTGTATTCGAATGACATTCAAATTCCATATGTTGCATTGAACTAGCATGGCGCTCCATTTCCTGCCAACTCCTGTCCGCAGGTTGCGGTCCACCAACTATCGTGTTTATTACCAATCTCCCATCAATCGAGCGGCTTCCTCATCCTGATGCAGAGCTTACCCTCGATTAGGATCAGACATTCCCTATCCGCCATTCTACGCATTCTTGCTAAACTGCTGCAACTTTTTCTAACGAATCAATTTTGCAATGGCATCATGGAGATGCCTACACTCATTAGTATTATTCCCATAGCATTAATGAAACCGACAGTACATACCAGTTTTCTTTTGTTCCTTGGTCGATTCTTTTAGACGTGGCTTCCTATATTGGAAAGTATTACAGTAGACAGATAGATGTTCTTCGGAGATGAATTTAGAGGTGTATAGTCGTTAATACATAGGAAGCCTTGACCTCCACTTTTCGGGCTCCCTCTTTCGTTCAGGGTTTCCTTCTCCACTCCTTTTCTGTTGACTCAGCTTGTTTTGAACATTGACTTGAACCTTCCCAGAATTCTCACCAGACTGCTTTACTGTGATGTTGCTCTTTACCGCTTCTCCACTTGGCCCCGTAGCATTGCTTTTTCTTGACAATCTAGCCTCTTCCTTTCTCATGAACTGGGCCGCCTTTGAGTAGAAGCGCTACAGCGTGGCCGGCATTTTCCAGCTAGCCAATCACTGCAGTCGGATTTGGGCTCAACCCCTCTTGTCATGGCCATTAGTATCACATTGTTATCAGGGTTACTAACTTCCGTGGCTGCAACGTGAAATCTCTACAAGTAGTCCATCAGTGATTACCCTAGAGCCTGGATTACACTGGATAACGCCATCACATCTTTTGGGCAAGTATCTTGAATCCCAAACCGCTCTATAAATCTTGTTTACAGCTCATTAAATCTTGAGATCGATCGCGGGGGCAGTCTCATGAAACACATCATAACGATCCTAGATAGATTTATCGAAAAGCATCTGCATTTGGTAGCATCATTTGCTCTTGCAGAGTCCATCAACCATTCGTACCTCATGACATGCTGCCTGGGGTCAGTGTTCCCTTCATAACTAGGAATCATAAGCATTATAAACCTTTTAGGATACTCCGCATGTAAAATATTATCGTAATTGGGGCGTGGCTCCTAGAGACTCCCCAGTCATCATTTGTCAAGCCCTAGTTCTCTCTCATCAATTGTCTGACCATTACAGATAAATACGATGTCTAGATAGGTGGCAGCTAGTGGTAGTCGTGCTCCATCTCGTGTTAATGTTCTGGCCGGTGTCTCTGGGGCTTTTCACGCCTTCTTGCTCTATCATCCTCTAGAAGTGTATCTTGAGTATTTACTTCATTATCATTCTGGAGAAATAGTCGGTCAGCATCTAAGCATGCTCCACTGTCTAATTTCTTTGTCCCAAATCGAGTACGACCCCCTAACTATAGTTGAGGAGTCGTATCCATGGTTGAGGGATCGATACCGACCCCAAGGGAGGGATCGACGCCGACCTGGCTTGGCAGCCATAGTGTTCTGCCAAGTGATCTCTGACGTTCTTGCTCATGCTGCTTTAACTCCATGGTGCCTTCGCCCGTGATGTTCGTCTGAATAAGTTGAACTATCATACATCAAGTATGAAGTGAGACCTCCTCCGATGCTTTGGCGCTGCCATTGAGGAATCTAATTCATCAGGTTGGCATTAGCTTGAATTTACTCACTTACATGCCTCGGACTTTCCATCGAATCCCTCATCAAGTCATTAGATTCAGCTCGGGTAATGGAATCAGCAGGGTTCCAAACTGCAGCAGACTCCACATTCACATTAACAGGGCTGGTTGCTTAGGCCCCTTCTTGGACACTTACATTTTCGTTGGCATCAACAATGTGGGAAGTAGATCTAGTGCACCTTATCATCTTAGATTCCTTTGCTTAGATCTTGAAAATTTTGAATACAGCTACAATCTTCTGAAAATGAACTTGGATCTCCTTCGAGGGATTTCTTCAATCTAGTGCAACAAAGGCGATCCTCATAGCCTGAGAATTGACTTTCTCAGTGAAAGCACCAAAATATTTGCAACCAAATTGACCACAAACACCTGAAGATAACTTTAAGTAGAGAAATAAATGAAGAAACTAAATGAAAACAGAGGAACTATGGTTGATATTAAGAAAAATGTAGTAGAATGCAATAATAACGAGATTTATAATGGTTCAACATTGATTGCCTACGTCCACTTTGAATATTTTATTTATTGCTTCAAAATCACTTGATTACAATTACAACCAGTAAGAAATGGCAACAGACCAAGGAAGAATAAATGTAGTTCGGTTACAATAATGGCAGAATTTCACTTGCCGGCCAAAAGGCCCCAAAATGGCCCTCGCCCTTGTATTTTAGATGAAGACAGCCTCTAATTTCACTGAAACTTCGACGCCTAGACCCCCTTAACCACATGGGCCCACCATTAGGAGGGCTAGGCCCAACTCTCAATGGATAGGTGTCGGTACCGACCCCTCCATGGTTTGAATTTGGGCTAGCGATCCCTATGGTATCTCTTTTATGGTGTGACATGATGTAATTTCAAGTATCTTGACATTTGGACGTGTGGAGGTATGGTTCTTATAATGCTTTAGTTGGAATATTGACTCAGTCTGGGTGGTGCCAATCCGTTCTGATCTTGCAATGTATGCTCATCCCTTCCTTATATACCCTGCAACTCTGATCCAAATGTGTTGCGCCGACCCATATCCTATGAATGAGCCATGCCGACCCCTTTGGTTTCACAACTCATGCCGATCCATTCACACTGTGTCGATCCATTTCTTTGGAGTGTAGCTGTGCCGAATCAAGCATGCCATGGCGACCCATTTAGTTTCCTAAATGCTATGTCGATCCATCTGTGCTTCATCCATATTATGCGGAGCCAAACTACTATGTCGACCCCTTTTACATAAGTCATTAATGTGCCGATCCCATTAGTTTTACAAGTTATGTCGACCCATCCATCTTCCTCCAATCTGTCAAACATCCTTGCCGACCCTTATTCCTACCAAACTAAATTCTATAATTCCGTTATCCTGCATTATCCATCCATCGACCTTATTTACTCTGGGTTGCATACAACTGTTCGGACATTATACTTTGGTCATATGGACATTGTCTCATGACCATCCTTCCTATCAACAGTCGAGTCTGGCCTTCGTAATGATCCTTGTGTAGCCGGCTCAAGATACTGGGTTACATACACATTTAGATCTAAATATTTGAAATTTGAATATTAAATTAGATTTTATATTCAATGTTATTTGTGAAAATATATACAATCACTTTATATTATAATTTCGATTACACATGTGCGTGTCTATACACACACACGCACGCACATATATGTATAAACATTTATATTTTACAAACACTTTTTATATTTTATAAAAGTGAATGTTAGGCATACATCCCTAAAATCAAATTTAACTCAAACGGCATCCCTGTGCATATCGCATATGTAAACCAGATCCCTATAATTATTTTGCTGTAGTGAACTTATGTTGTAATTTTTGTTCCACTCCCTAAAAGAAATATGATAAAATTGAAAATATTAAAACTAGGCTACTGGATAAAAACAAAAAATAAGAACAGAAATGTCTGCACTTATTGAGAAATATTGCAGACATATAAGAAAATATTCACTTGATAATTGTAGACATATCTGCAAATATTCACTCAATATGCCAATATTTGCAGACATAAAAAAATGCAGAAATGTCTGTGCAATTATTCTATATACTTGCACCCGTGCATTCAATTTTCCACTCATAGCGGTCTATTTTGTTTTGTTTCCATTTTCCATTAACTTTTCTTGCTTTTTGTGCAATAAATATGATGTTGAATATAATTTGAAATAAATTTTGAAATATACATCAAATAATTGCATAAAAGAATGCAGTTATTGACTATAATTGCTTGTATATCGGCAAATTTTGAATAATTACATACATTTCTACTAGTTTTTCTAGAGCTTAGTGTTTTCGTTTTTTTTAATTTCCATCCACTTTTTGTATTTTTCTAACATAAACATGAAGATAAATATAAATTGAAATAAAATTTTAATTTTGAAAGTTTTTTCGTTTCTTTTGATGATTTTCGAAAAAGGGGGACTTAATTTACATTTTTGGTAAGGATGTTTTGTTTATTTTAAAATTTAATAGGGAACTTAGCTAAACTTTTCCTATATAAAAAACTATATGTGCATGTATGCGCACATGCGTACATATATATTACACAATACATATGTACACTATTTATATTACATGTACACATACACACACATGTGTATATCTTATGCATGTTATATCATATTCTATAAGCAAAACATAAATAAAAAATTATTTATAACTTAAATAAAATATTGATTTGATTTAAAATAAATTTAGATAAGATCTAAATATTAGGCCCAATAAGCTCCAAAATGGAATAAACCTTTTAAAATTCATCCATGTACCTCATTGCATGTTGGCTCAATTCAGCAATGGTATTAGAGTCTAATAGCCTATGCGGTGTAAATTAGTCATGTTAGGCTAACTAATTAATTTACCCATTTAGTAGGGTGTTCAAAAGTTGAAGGTTGGGTTTGGTTAATCAAGTACCCTACCCTACATGGCTACCAGTCTACCTCGAAAGGTAGAGTAAGCCTAAAGGTTGTCCTCAATTGGAAGTGTAACATACCCCTATATTTTGAAGGGTCTATAATATGAGAAATTAAATTACTAATAAAACAATATTATTAATGAAATACAACAACAACAAAGCCATTTTTCCCAAACTAGTTGGGGTCGGCTAGAGACGGTATCTAAAACTAAGTGACAAGAGTAATTTAAAGGTTATAATAATAAAAATAACAATTACAATAATAAAATAAAGTCAAATAAGCAAATTAGTAATAATAGTGACTAAATAAAGAAATAAAGATAGAAATACAAAAATAAAGATAGAAATACAAATGTAAAAAGAAAAAAAAGAATAATAACAATAATAATAACAATAACAGTAATAAATAAATAAAATGATCAAAGACCAAACGCTACGACTTAAGCTCTTCTTCCTTAATCCTATAATCTAGAACTTATAAAACTTATAGCTCATGATTCTGGTATGCGGATCGCTAACTTCCACGCGCTCCTATCCGTTACCAGCTCTTCGGATATATTCCAACCTTTCATGTCCTTTTTAACTACTTCCTCCCATGTCAGCCTTGGTCGACCTCTACCTCTCTTTGAGCAAACGACGCAGCCTATAATTCCAACGGGCACAGGTGCCTCGGACGGTCTTCGTTGGAGATGTCCAAACCATCTTAAGCGATGTTGAATTAGCTTCTCCTCAATCGGTGCTACTCTAAGTTTTCTACGTATATCAACATTTCTAATTCAGTCTCTTCTTGTACGACCGCAAATCCGTCACAGCATACGCATCTCTGCTACGTTTATCTTCTGGACGTGTAAAACTCCATGAAGCAGGCCTGATTGCAGTTCTATAGAATTTTCCTATAAGCTTCTATGGGACTTTCTTGTCACAAGGAATGCCAGATGTCAGTCGCCACTTCATCCATCCCGCTCAAATTCTAAAACTAACATCTTCGTCAATCTTACCATTACACTGCAACATTGATCCAAAATATTGAAAGGATTCCTTCTTAGGAACTATTTGTCCGGCCAGAATGACATCTCCATTCTCTGACCTGACACCACTAAACTCGCACTTAATATACTCTGTTTTAGTTCTACTAATCCTAATCCCTTAGATTCTAAAGTCTATCTCCACAGGTCAAGTTGTCTATCAAACCCAGTCCTACTATCATCAATTAGCACAACATCATCAGCAAATAGAATACACCAAGGAAATCTCTCTTTGCATACCCTACGTGACTTCATCCATCACTACGGTAAAAATGTAGGGGCTCAAAGCTGACCCTTGATGTAATCCTATGTTAATGGAAAAGTGACTGGTTACATCATCGCATGCTCTTACACTAGTCACAACATCATCGTACATATCCTTGATAAGGGTAATATACTTTATTGGGACTCTCTTCTTTTCCAGAGCCCACCACATCACCTTTCGTGGTACTTTGTCATAAGCTTTCTCCAAATCGATAAAAACCATGTGTAAATCCTTTTTTTGCTCCTTAAACCTCTCTATAAGTTGTCTTATCAAGAAAATAGCCTCCATGGTCGACGTCCCAGGCATGAAACCAAATTAGTTTTTTGAAACGCTTGTCATTCTTCTTAATCGATGTTCGATGACTCTCCCGGAGCTTCATCGTATGACTCATAAGTTTAAGTCCTCTATAGTTTGTGAAACTTTGGATATCTCCTTTATTCTTAAAAATTGGAACTAGAATGCTTCTCCTCCACTCATCTGGCATCTTGTTTGATTTGAAAATATTATTGAACAACTTAGTTAGCCAGGCTATCCCCGCATCCCAAAGGCATCTCCACACCTCAATGGGGATGCCATCAGGCCCCAATGCCTTGCCTACTTTCATCCATTTTAGCGCCTCCTTTACCTTGGATTCTTGAATTCTACGAACAAAATGCCAACTGGTGTCATTAAAAGGGTCGTCTACCTCGATCGTAGTGCAATCACCTTCTTCATTAAATAGCTTGTTGAAGGAATCTCTCCATCTATTTTTTATCTCATCGTCCTTAACCAAAAGTCTATTATTAGCATCTTTGATGCATTTAACTTGATTGAAATCTCTTGTCTTCCTTTCACGGAGCTTAGGTATCCTATAGACATCTTTTTCACTCTCCTTCGTACTTAGCTTATGATACAAGTTTTCATACGTCCGACCTCTTGCTTCACTCACCGCTCTCTTTGCGTTCTTCTTTACCACTTTGTACGTTTGCATGTTGTCCTCGATCCTAAGATGATGAAAGTACTTGTAGCATTCTTTCTTCTCTTTGATAACCTTTTGTACATAATTGTTCCACCACCATGAATCTTTAGGTTCGCGTTTATTTCCTTTCGATACCCCAATCACCTCAGTAGCCACTTTCCGAATGCGCGTTGCCATCTCATCCCACATGTGATTTGCTTCTCATTCCAAATTCCATGCCTCTTCTCCCATCACTCTATCATTAAACACCCGTGAAGCGTCTCCTTTGAGCTTCCACCATTTCGTCCGACTAATTTTGGCTCCTTTATCCATTCGAATACGTATCCGAAGACGAAACTCCAATGTCAAAAGCCAATGTTGTGAGATGACACATTCTCTAGGTATGACTTTGCTATCTACACAAGCTCGTTTGTCATCTCTTCTAGCAAGGACAAAACTATTTGGCTACAGTGTTGACCGCTACTAAAAGTAACTAAGTGTGATTGTCTCTTTCTAAAGAAGGTATTAGCTATCATGAGGTCATAAGCAATAGCAAAACTCAGAATTTCTTCTCCTTCTTGGTTCCTATTGCTATATCCAAAACCACCATGCACTCTCTCAAACCCACCACTCGTCGAACCAACATGCCCGTTGAAATCTCTTCCTATGAAAAGTTTTTTGCCACTAGGCACATCTCTAACCATAATATCTAACTCTTCCTAGAAGTTCCTTTTGACGGCTTCGCTTAGACCTGCTTGTGGGGAATAGGCACTAATGACGTTCAGAATGATATCGCACACTACCAGCTTGACTAGAATAATCCTACCCCCTTGTCTCTTAACGTCGATAACTCCATTTCTAAGATTCTTGTCAATTAAGATGCCTACCCCATTCTTGTTACGTTCTTTTCCAATGTACCATAACTTGAAGCCTGTATTCTCCACCTCCTTTGCTTTCTGTCCGTCCATTTGGTCTCCTGAATGCATAAGATATTTACACGTCTCCTACTCATAGTATCAACTATCTCTCTTAGCTTTTCTGTTAAAGATCCTACATTCCAACTACCTAACCGAATCCTACTATCATCGACTAGCTTCCTTACACCCCGCACCCGTCGAGTAAAGTGCGAAGACCCTTGCTCACTTATCACTACATCGGGGTGTCGATGCAGCATGCCACTAAGGAAGTGACGACCCAGCCCTTGCATATTTGTCACCATACCCGAGCCTCGATATGGCGCGCCGCTAAGGGAGTGACGACCCAGCCCTTGCTCACTTCTCACCATACCCGAGCCTAGATATGGCGCATCGCTAACAGGGTTATGCCCTCGTGAAATATAATTAGGTTCCATTTCCATAAGAGAGGCTATGGTTTTTACGTTGGCTCGCCAAGCCTATCACAACTCTCCTCCTTTATCCTGGCTTGGGACAGGCTGCATAGAAAACTACACGGGCAGAGTTCTATTAATGAAATAAATGAGATAATTTAATTATAAGAATTGCCTAAATGAGATTTGATTAATTAAGTGTGACGTGCTTTATAAAATTAGTTGAATGGACCAAGGGTAATTAGAGCAATTAAGGTTAGCTTTATTAATGAGAATAAATTTTAGTTTTGAATAGGAAGGTTTATGTTAAGGAAAATGTAATAGCGTGACTAGGTTACAGTGGAATATTAGGCCAAGCGGAAGCACTAGCCCACTTTCTTTAGCCCTGACCCCTCATTCATTCGACTTCATTTCATTTTGCAAATCTAAATCCAAAGAACCCAAACCAAGGCCGGCCATTATTCCAGGAAGAGATTAAGATTTTAAAGCTAGAAGATTAAAGCTTTCAAATTTAAGGAAAAGGAAGTTTAAAACAATTTTCTTTAACCAAGGTGAGTAAAATATTTCTCTAGAACATATCCTAACTTATTGGGTTTGGATTTTATTGTGTAATATTTGAATGATTACACATTGTTTGCTTATGCTTGGAAATCTAAATGAGGTCAATTTATTTATGTTTTAGGGTAAAATTTGGATTAATCTAAGCTGAATGATTCAAAATTGAAATAAGGTGTCTGTAATGATGAAACAGAGATGGGTTTTTAATCTTATAATTTTTGAAAATAATTTGGAATTTATATAAATTTTCTTAGTTTAGAAAATAGTTAATTTTTGGTAAATTAATTATTAAAAATAATAAAATTAATTATTTTGAACTGAAATTTTCGAAAAGATAAACAATGATAAAATTGGTTTTTGATGTATTTTAGGAATTTTTTCCCATAATTTTTTGACTATATATGAATTATATGGTGAAGGAAAGAATTATTAGTTATGAGAACGTTAATAATTAATTAGGCAGTTAACAATTCTCAAAATAAAACTGATAAAAAAGAAGTTGACCAATAAGCATATGAAACCAAACGGATTTGGTGTAAAGTGATTACTTAGTACGAAAATAAATCAATTTTCTATATAATTACGAGTGTTCCATTTAACACACGATAGCCCAATTTATACCTTTCTCACATAAACTAAGTAGGGAATATAACACGATGGTTTATACATGAAGGGAATTGGATCTATCGATCCACGAAGGATAGGTGTAGAACTTAGCGTGCGAGAGCTCCAAAAGAATTAACTTGCAATGGCTAAGAATAAGATAGCTCATGAATGCTTTGAAAGGGAAAGTTAACATTGGCTTCAAGAAGAATGGCATGCGATGGCTTCTATAAAGATAAGGCACGAAGCCTTGGAACGAGATAACAAAAGATGGCTAAGTATGGAATAAATTGCGATGACTATGGACCGATTAGGCTTGAAGGCCTAGGTGGAAATGATGTGTGATGACTCCTGGTGGAATTTACTACGATGGCTATAAGTCTGACAGGACATGATGGCTTTGTTAGATTGCTTGTGGTAGCTTGGTCGTAAATTGTACCCGATGGCTACGGCGAAGATAACCTATAAATATTAATAAGGAATTATGCATAATAGCTAGGGAAGTTATTCTTCCACGATGAATATGGGATAGCCAAACAAACGATAACCTAACCTAAAAATCGAAAGCTATGGGATAGCTAATTCATGACGACTAACCATAACTCATGAAAGCATGGGAAGATATATAAGTTAAAAGAATGTTAACTTTTTTAAAGTGGAAGAAAGTTTATAGAAGCTAATAAATGATAGAGTATCATTTAAATTAAAGATAAAAATGTTTTATTTAAAGAATGTGTAGTGTACACAATTAATGAATGAAAGAAAAATGATTGAACCATTATCGTAAACGTATACCAACTCATGGAGTTATTAGATCTTAGAGTGCCTTATTAATAGTCTAAAATCTAATGGTATATGGTAGCAGGCCATGGTAGGGTTCAACCTAATAACTTATAAAACTCTAATATGAGTTATAAGAGGGAGCCATGGTAGAGTGCCAAAACATTATCGTAGTGTTACAAATAAATTGACAACATGAACGATAGCATTTTAGGGACTAAGAGAGGCTATTGATGCTTAGTAAGGACATTTACTAGAATGTATTCAGAGTGCTTGCATTCAACCTCTTAGGAGATTCCAATAAGCTCTATGTAGTATGGCTCCCATGGTAGAATGATTCGATATTTCACTAAAAGACGTTGTTCCAACAAACAATAAAATTAGTGATAGGCAAGCCTAGGGAGATAATTACTAATATAAGTTAATGACAACTTAATGATGAATAGGTAAAATAAAAAATTGGGTGAAATTTGAATGGATGATGAATGGTTGTATGACTTTGTTCACAATTGGATGTTAAGTATAAGGTACACTTAGTTGGGATTGGAAATTTAAATATGACCCGTTCATCAATGAACAGAAAGTGTAGGGTACACTTATGTATTGAATGTATGCACCGAGATGCTCCTAATGTAATGATTGTTCATATGATATGATGTAATTTGTTATGATGATAAACATAAGGGAAATCTATTCCATGTTGGCAGTGTGGTCTTACTATGGATGCTTAGGGTAAAGGTTCTACTCATACGAGGCTTTATGTCTGACAGGTGTTTTTATCATTTCCCATAAGCTCATGGGTGCTCAATCGAGTAGGCTGATTTTATGGATTAAACAGGAATCTTTTGAAGGATGAATAAAGGCATTGAAGATGAAACATGAGGCTTGCTGTTTATAATAAAAGTTATTTTGAAATTCCGCTGTGTAAAGCAAGAATCTATAACTAGTTATGTGTTTTGTTGGCATCTTCATATGTCAGACACAACACCACTATATCTATGTTTTATTTATATTTACCCCCTACATAGGCAATGATTTGGGTTAAAATGATGTAATGAATTATGTAATCCAAAATTAATGAAATGAAGAAGTTATTCAGTTGCTCTGTTTACTTATAATGTGCAAAATAATGCTGAATTCACTTTGTCACTTAAAAATAATTTTGGTGATGACTATTGCATCATCGACGTCTATTTACGAGTCTTAAATTGGTGGTGGTTACAGTATGGTATTAGAGCATAGGTTGGTGGAACATTTAAGTAAATCAGAGCTATGGAAGCTTACTAATAGAAAATACACACCTCGAGAAGGGTATGCACAATACATAATGTACTTGTATTTTTTGATATAAATATATAGGAGAATATATCTACCCCTCTACAATTGATCTCACTCTCTTTACTTCCATTTCTTACGAACCCTTACTTATGAAAAAAGCGAGAATAGATCTAGGTAACCAATGTCTGACCATAGGAAGTGCGAGAGTGAGTCCTAGTAGAGGAGATGGCAGTATTCAGAATAATGGCCAAGGAAGGGAGGCGAACCCGAAAGTTTGTACCGAAGCCGGTACTAAAGTGCCTACCTGGCTACATGAGGAATGGATATAAATTATTTTCTCCACCAGTTTATGACGGAGATGATGAAGCAACATCTAGCAGGAGTTATTGGATTGAGATAAGAGGTAGTGAGGGAAGAACACTTTTCTAAGATGAACAAAGATTTCTAGAGCCGTGGAGGGAAAGAATCTGCCTTAGAGGTGTATTGGTTGAAAGCAAGTGAACATATTTTTGGAGAGTTGGGATATAATAGTGCTTAAAAGAGGAGGTTGTCTTCTTTTTAACTTTAAGAGGATGTGTTGGACTTGTAGGAGACTGTAATCATTGAGGTCCTAGAGGAGGAGATAGCCTGAGAATAGTATAAGGAGCTGTTTAAGGCTCAGTTTATTCCTAAATCATAGAAAACTGTTTGTTGTTAGGCGTTCCTTGACTTGAAGCAGGGAGAAATGACTTTATCAGAGTACACTTAGCGCTTTAATGATTTATCAAAGTATAGAAGGGAGTATATCAATACTTTGCTAAAAAAACAACGAGAAGTCCATTGAAGGTCTATGGAAGGGATTGAATCACAAGGTAACGGCTCATCTATGGACTCCATTTGATATGGTGGTGGAAATTGCAAGGAGGTATGACTGGCTATTTTAGGTAGATAGGAAAACTAATGTTAGACCCAAGGGTGGGAAGAAGAAAAGATTAATCTATATTAGAAAGGTAGAAAGAATTGGAAGGGAGGAATGACTTCTTGAGTAAAGACTCGAAAGCTGAATATAACTGATGTTACTTATTTTAAATGCGGCAGAAGGGTAACTAATCCGCTAAGTTTACCTAGCTGGAGAATAGGGACAGGGCCAATTCCTTTAACAGTAATGGGCCAGGCTATAAGAAGAGGGATTACTCAGAAGTGAAGTTGGAAAAGGTTTTTGTTTTGGAAGGACATTCGTCTGGACCGACTGCTGAGGAGAAAGGAAAGGGTGTGCTAAGAGGTACAATTTTTATTTCCAGTATATTGATTAGAGTCCTATTTGATGCTAGTGCTACTCACTCTTTTATTTCGAGAGATCTAGTTAGTAGGTTATAATTAGATACTACCTATTTGATCACATCCTTGCGTGTGGTTAATCTCATCGACGGGTATTCTATTCTCGATAAAGGTGCATTGACCTAGAGTTTGACATGTGTGGACATTTATTTTTGTGCAACCCATATGTGTTTGACTTCGTAGGGTATGGGGTGATTTTGGGTATGGAGTGGTTAGTGCATTATAATGCTAGGGTTTGTTGTGGAGATATGATTATAGCCATATGGAATCCAAAGGAAGGAGAAAGAATTACGATAGCCTTGGATATGGTGATGTGGGAAATTGGACTTGGTATTATGTGCTATGGAAGGTCAAAAAGATGTGATTGGTAGAGTACATGTAGTCCATGAATTAGCAGATGTTTTTGAACCTATAACGGGACTACCGCCAAGAAGGGCAATCGATTCTGGATAGATTTTATGTTGGGGGTGTAGTCTGTTGTAGATCGCCTTGTAGAATGTCGCCCCAGGAGATGGAGGAATCGAAGAAGTAGCTAATGGAAATTGAGGACAAAGGTTTCATTAGGCCACGTAGTTCGTCGTGGAGAGCGTCCTCGAGATTCATAAAGAAGTCGGATGGATATTTGTGGATGTATATTGATTATCGAAAGATGAATGAGTTGATAGTGAAGAATCATCATCCTTTGCCTAGGATAAAACACTTGTTTGACCAGTTGAGTGGAGCTCAGGTGTTCTTGTAGCTAGACTTGGTAGCTATCTTCCATCAACTAGGACTAGCATAAGATAAGGTTCCATTGGACGCATTTCAAACAAGGTATGGTTCTTACGTGTGGTCGGTGATGTTGCTTGGACTGACCAACACACCTACGTCTTTGTAGATCTTATGAACTGCACCTTTCACAATCAGTTGGATTGATTTATGCCAGTCTTCATTGCTGATATTTTTGTGTCTTCTAAGGATGAAAGAGATCACGAAGTCCATATGAGATTGGTGTTGGAGACACCGAGGCAGCAAAAGCTGAAGGCGAAGTTTTTGAAGTGCCATTATTGGAAAAGAGAGGTGAAGTTTCTTGGGCATGTTGTTTTTAGAGAATGGATCAGCAGTGGATTCATTGAAGATAAAAACTATTAATGGTTGGAAGATACTAGAGACGACCATGGAGATAAGAAATTTCTTGGGATTGGCTGGCTACTACCAAAGATTTATTAAATATTTCTTACATTTAGCAACACCCTTGACTAAGCTGACCAGGAAGAATGAGAATTTTGTATGGAGCAATAAGTGTGAATGGTCATTTTAGGAGTTGAAGAAGTTGTTGATGAATGCTCCTCTATTAATTGTGTCTGAAGGGAACTAGGATCTAGTAGCGTATACCGACGGAGTTGAATATGAGGTAGCAGAGGTGTTGGAATTCTTGGAAGCGTATGATTTTGGTATAGAGTAACACTAGGAAAGGAGAACAAGGTTGCTGATACTTTGAGTAGCGAACATCAGAACGGACTGTTAGCCATGATTGAAGAACGAAAAACATTAGAGACGTTCACCTCTTATGAAGTGCACTATAGGTAGAACACTGGTTCAAGTAGAGACCTGGGTATATTATCAAGTTTGGAGGTACATCCAGCATCTGTGGATATAATTATTGCAAGGCAGAAGGAGGACCCACTATTTGCATAATAGATTAGGCGATTAAAGATAGGGGAAGATGTTGAGGATCTAAACGAATTCGAGATAGATTCGAAGGGATGTCTTAGAAAGAAAGGGAGACTATGCATTCTAGATGTAGGGGATCTTCGGAAGGAAGTCTTGGATGAAACTCATCAGTTGAAGTTTACTATTCATCTCGAAAGCATAAAGACGTATCATGATATAATAAGAGTATTCTTTTGGGAAGGATGAAGAGTGATGTGGGAGAATGTGTGAAGAAATAAGTGAAAGCCAAGCAACAGAAGTCGAGCGGTTTACTTCAACCTTTGGAAGTACCTACTTGGAAGTGGAATTCCGTGTCTATGGATTTTATAGATGGATTGCTTAGGTCAAGGATGAGAAATTATAGCATTTGGGTGATAATTGGTCGACTAACCAAGAGTGTGTATTTTATCCCCGTGAAATCGACAAGAACGGTAGCTAGATTTGCGAAGCTATATGTAAAAATGTAGTGAGACTACATGGGATACGGAGTAGTATCGTTAGTGATAGAGACCCACTATTTACTAGCGGTTTTAGAGAAGTTTACCCAGTGCATTAGGTATGAAGTTGAACTTGAGCATGGCTTACCACCCACAAATTGACAGGGTGATATATGTATCGATGATTTGCTGAGAGCATATGACTTGGATTTCAAAGGATATTAGGAATATCATTTACATCTGTTAGATTTCGCTTACAGTTATAGTTACCAGTCGAATATTGGGATGAAACCATTTGACGCGTTATATGGTAGACCATGTACTAGTCTAGTGGTTGGACATGGCAGAGAGACTAGCTATAGGACCCAATTTGGTAAGTGAAGCTATTGAGAAGATAGATTCGATTCAAACCAGGATGAAGGTAGTGCAATCGAGGTAGAAGAGTTATGTCCATAATTGAAGGAAAGAGCTTAAGTTCACAGTACGAGGTCATGTATTAGTGAAGGTTTCTATGAAGCGAGGAGTTATGTGCTTTAGGAAGGCAAGGAAGTTGGCACCTAGATATGTCGGACCATTTCTAGTGATTGAGCAGATTGGTAAACTCACTTATCGAGTCAAGTTGCCAAGTAGTTTGGCGAGTGTGCATAATGTTTTTCATATATCACATTTGAGGAAATGTGTGCATGACCCAAGTTCTGTAGTAGAACTGAGGGCAATAGAAGACTTATCTATAGAGCCAGTTTTGAAATATGTGAGATGATCGAAAGGAATCATGGGTTGTGATATGAAAGAATTGAGGAATAAAGTTATCAGACTTGTTCACATCTAGTGGAGTGACGACAAAAATGATTGTACCTGGGAGGTATAGGATAGCATTAGGAATGTCTTGTCACACCTCATATTTTTGATAACACTATTTAGGATATTTAATTAGGTAAATTAAATAAAATAATGCGTTGACCAAGGAATTGAGATTTGAATTATTATTAAGGGGTTGCCATTCCATTTAAACTATGAATTAAAAGAAGAGTTTAAAATGAAATATAGAAGGGGTAAAATAGAAAAGAGGTCATTCCTATATCTATATACTTTAGCCGTGTATACTCCTACACTTCATTTTCATTTGATCAAAAATTTAAAAGCTAAGGCTAGCCACCATTAACAAGAGTAAGAGAAAGAAAGATAAAAGGGGAGTTTAATCAACATCAAATTCATTCAAATCTCATATCTTTAATCTCTAAAGCTAAGGTAAATAATGTTTAAATCTCTCATTTGTTTTGTTTTCGGTTTTAAGGACAAATCTGAAATGTTTTGCAATGTTTTTCCATGTTTTTGAATAACGGAATGATTATATATACTTGTTGATGATTTACGCATGTTCATACTAGTTTTATGATATGTTTTAAGGTAAGAACCCTATTAAATGACATCTAAATGCCTTGCAAATTTATATATATACCATAAATAATATTTTGGAAATGAGTTCCAATTTTCATAATTTTCTGAATTTACGTGGAATTTATATAAGTTTTCTAGTGAAGAAAATGTTAATTCAGGTCATAAATTATTTACGATTAAATGATAAAAGGTTTGGGTCTGAAATTTTTATATGTTGGAAAACGAATTAAAAGAGATTTCTGAAATTTTTGTAGATATTTCCTAAGTGCTTTGATGGATATGTAAAATTATTTAAGGTATAAGACTTAAATGTTTTATATATTTATAAAAGGAGAAAGGGCTCTTTGTAAATAATTCAAATTTGTTATTTTTGGAAATTGGTAGCACTTTTGAAAAACTAAAATGGCAACCAATCAGATTTAGACAAATAAGGCAGGTTAGGTACAGAAGAAATAGTTCAAAAGGATAAACAAATAGGTTTTTCCCTGTTTGGATGCTTTCGGCACCAGGTTTCACCTCTTTACCTTCGCCTCCGACATAGTCGAAACCAATGCATATGGTATCAGGGAACTAGTACGTAGTGAATTGGATGTATGCGAAAGGTAGTGTGTCGAAACTAGGGTATCAACGGGGTTGAGGCTTTAATTGGTTTTTAAATAAAAATGTGCCTGCTTGCTTTTGACAAAGAAGCTTTCGACTTAGTTGGCTTTGAACTAGGTCATATGGACATAAAGGAAATGGTTTTGATTGGTTGCGCCTTTGCTTTTAAACAACTGCTTTCGACTAAGTTGAAACCTTCTACTGCTGCCTTTTTACCTTTCGATCCAGATGGTTTCGAATGGGTAGTTTGTTTTTCTTTTGGCCACTTCTCCAATGGTTTCGAAGGGATGGTTTCGACACCATCACCTCTTTACTTAAGAATGCTTTCGAAAGGTAGGCTTTTGACTTAAATGGTTTTAATTACCTTTTTACTCAATTAAAGTATAACTCAAATGGTTTCGAAAGAGATGATTCAAATAATTTTGAAAAGAAGCGCTTTCGACTTTAATGGGTTTATGATCCTTTTTCTTTACTTAAAGGCATAATCCAAATGGTTTCGACCGTAAAAAATTTCAAAGGGTTAGTAAGCTTTGAATGGTTTTGAACGGTTCCACATATTTTAAATTGAACCCAAATGTTTTCGAAAGGTTTAGGTTTAATGCTTTCGAAAGGTTTTAAATAATGGTTTCGAAGGGCTGGTTCCTTAATGGTTTCGAAGGAGTCGAAAGGTGTCGTTTTTATGGTTGCTTCGAAAGCAAAGGCAAAGTTAAAGGTTTTAAAAGAAAGATGTCTAAGATTTTAAAGCTTTTGAAAGGAAGGTTTTTCAGAGGTTTCAAAAGGGTTTTGAGAATAGTTTCGAAAGGAAGGTTTTGGCCTTTCGGCCTAGATAGAAGAAATGGTTTTACTTGGTTTAGAAAGGGTTACTTTCAATGGTTTTAAAAGGGACACTTTCAATAGATTCGACGAGGGGACTTTTAAGGTTTAAATTGTTTTAGCAATTAAGATTTGGGTTATATATATATATATATATATATATATATATATATATATATATATAACCTGGCATGGTGATTTTGTGTAAACATAGAATATATAAATTTTCCTTGTTTGAGTGTTATTTAAAGGTTTTAAATCATTTTGAAAAGATTTTCAAGAAAAATTATGCGAAGGGATCCCTAAATAAAATGAATCAGATATTAGAATACTAGATGGGGCTAGTATAGGGTTATGCCATATACATTAGCTATTAGCCCTAGCTAATTCTGTCGAAATTCCAGTGTATAGGGCTTTGTCACAGGTAAGACAAAAGTTATGAATACACATAAAAAGGAATACATGTTTGTATCAGATACGTTATTGGTGAGCCCGCAAAACCATTAGGATCAGGCAACCCTGGAAGCTGATAAGTTAAGGACAAACCGTCCAGAAGAGAGGTATTTAACAAATAGTTAAGGATAGAATGTCCAAAAGAAGAGGAGTGTCTAACAGATGTTAGATAAATTTTGATATGTTGTCTGATAGGCCCGAGCCAGCCAAAGGTTAATGGTTAACCAAACAAAACTATATTATTCGGACGGATAGTCCATTTGTTACCTAATATGTATGTTTACATAATGATGCTTTAAAATATTTAACCAGTTTTGGCTGCAGGAAAAGATTTGCAAGAAATATGTTTTAAAAGGATGTTAGTGAGGGGAAACCCATTCCGCTAAGCGGTGTGGTCTCATTTAACATAAATATATGAGATGTAACTGTATTTTTCATACTAGGCTTTATGTCTGACTCGAAGTTTTAGTTTCCCCTTAAACTCTCGAGTGCTCAAAATTGATTTGAGTAGGCTTGGGGTTGAGGTTTTCTGGTTTTTGTTGTTTTGGCTAATAAAGCTTCCAGAAACGAGCAGGTGGATGACATATAACTAATTAGAAGTATAGATTATTTTGTTAATTTCCGCTATGCATTAAGTTAGATATGAATATATTGCTATGATCAACCAAGGGGACATCGTCATATGTCACTCTTGGCGTATTATTGTAAATTATATTTGATCATTGCCTAAGAAACATTTTGAGATTGCGCAACTTGGATATGCATTATTGTTTTGAGATATAATCAATAAATTTTTTTTTGAAATCTATGATTTTGTTCATATTCAAGTGCTTCTAATATTATAGATACCATTAGCATTTTCGTAATTTGTCACCAGAGGTTAATACTATGGATGACTACAACATCTGTAGCGCCTAGCTTTTGGCCTCTAGATACGGGATGTTACAACTTGGTATCAAAGCATAGGTTTATGAAAAACTCTAAACTAAAAATGGTTTTTGAAATCATAATCCTAAAGAGCTAGAGTAAGATTGGGGTATGGGATAACACTATAGTAAGGTACTTGTATTTGTTATATATAAGCATACGCTTTATCTCTAGTCTTCTATCTTTGTTAGGTTATTTTTCTATATCTCATGAGGTTTGAATATAGATATGGAAGGTAGAAGAGGAAGAGTTAACCCAGGAGGGGAAGGCCTCGATAGGAATGCCAAGCCTAATGCGAGGAGATGTCAAAGTCAGGCACAAGCGGAGAATGTAGGTGCTGGAGTCCTGCAAGTTGGAATGGAATCTATGTATCAGTTCTTCGTGAACATGGTGCAAGCGGGTGTTGCTGCTGATGTAGTGGAAGGAGGAGTCTCAGGAGCTCCAGTTGTCAATGACTATGCTAAGTTGTGTGGAGACTACACTAAGATCGGAGGGAAGTCATTTATTGGAATAGAGGATGCCATTGAAGTGGAAAACGGGTTATTACACCGTGAAAGGATTTTTGCAGATTTGAAGTTCAATGATGAGTAGAAAAGGAGTTGGCATCGAGACAGCTTCAAGGAGCTGCTTTGTTTTGGTGGAATAATGGGGTTGTGGCAGTGGATGAGGAGACTATGACCTGGGCAGATTTAAGAGGATGTTCCAGGAATGGTTTATGTCGGTAATGGTGTAGTCTATTTTGATTAGGAAATTTGCTGAGCTATAATAGGGAGAGATGACTGTTCTGGAGTATGCTAGTAGGTTTGAAGAGTTAGCCCGATATGGTTATGCTATAGTTGATACAGCGATGAAGAGGAACGAGAAGTTTATCACGGGATTGAAGCCTGAGTTGCCCAGGGCAACTTTTTCGCATATTAGAGATCTATGAGATGTGGTTTTAGAGATGGCTTTGAAACTGAAGAGATGCTTGATTTTTAGGAGAATAATAAGATGAAAGAAGTCCAGGTTGGGCAGAATCAGTAGAAAAAGTTCTTTTACAATAAGGGTGCTCAGAAGGGTGGAGCAGCTAAGAAGGAGAAGTCTGAGGTAGTATGTTTTAAGTGTGACAAGAAGGGTCATTTCGCCAATGAGTGTCATACTGGAAAGTATAAGAAAGTGATCGGGAAGAAGAACATCAGATGCTTCAACTGCGATCAGATAGGTCACCATAAGAATCAATGCAAGGAGCTCGCTAAGGATGGAAAGGGCAAGGTTTGTGCATTGGAGCCTACTGCTTCTAAGCCGGCAGCTCAGGAGAAAAGAAAGGCAGTTTTGGAAGGTACGCTTCAGATCCATGGTATGTCTATTAGTGTTTTATTTGATACTGATGCATCACATTCTTTTATCTCTTGATGTTGATAGATAAGCTTAACCTAGAACCTACATATTTAGTTACTTCCTTACGGGTTGCGAATCCAATAAGATTGTGTAACTTGGATATGAATTATTGTTTTGTGATATAATCAGTTTTTTTTTTGAAATCTGTGTTTTTGTTCATATTCAAGTGCTTCTGTTATTATGGTTATCATTAGCATTTCTGTATTTTGTCACCAAAAGTTAATACTATGGATGACTGTAGCATCTGTAGCGCTTAGCTTTTGGCCTCTAGATACGGGATGTTACATGTCTATCCTAAGTTGGTGAGACATACATGTATTTATAGCAGGGTGCTTTGTTTGACTATTGTATGGACTAGTAGGTTATTAGTATATGCATATATGACATGACTGTGTATATTAGTTGCACTGATACGGTTTGATTGATGAATTGATGGAATGTATTAGTAGAGTACTAGTGTAATTTTTTATACTCATGTGTAATATCGTGATGATGGTTTTTCACTTTTGGGGTGCTAGTGTAAATTTTGTTTTTCCTTATCGAAATTTCTAAGACGAAATTTTTATAAGGAGGGGAGATTGTAACACCTCATATTTTGGAGGGTCCATAATATAGGAAATTAAATTAATAATAAGATAAATTATTAAAGAAATAAATAAGATAATTTAATTGCAAGAATTTCCTAAGGGAGATTTGATTAATTGAGTGGGGGACGCTATATAAAATTAATTGAATGGACTAGAAGTAATTAAAGAAACTAAGGTTGGCCTTGTTAATGAAAATAATTTAAATTTTGAATGGGAAGGTTTATGTTAAGGGAAATGTAACAATGTGACTAGGCTAGAATGGGATATTAGCCAAGCCAAAAGCACTAGCCTACTTTCTTTAGCCCTAACCTCTCATTCATTCTACCTCATTTTATGTTACAAAACAAATCCCTAGAACCTAAACCAAGGCCAATCATTATTTCTAGGGAAGAAGAAGAAGAAGACTACAAGGTTAGAAGATTAAAGCTTTCAAATTTAAGAAAAAGGAAGACTAAAACAGGTTTTCTTCGACCAAGGCGAGTAAAATATTTATCTAAAACCTATCGTAACCTTCTGGGTTTCGGTTTGAATGTGCACGAACATTTTTGATGATATGAAACATGTTTGGATGATTATACATAGTTTGCTTATGTTTGAAAATCTAAATGAGGTAAATTTGTTTGTGTTTTAGGGTAAAACTTGAATTAATCTAAGCTAAATGATTCAAAATTGAAATATGGTGTTTCTAATCATGATATAGAGATGGATTTTTAATTTTATAATTTTTGGAGTTAATTTAAAATTTATATAAATTTTCTATGTTGAGAATATAGTTATTCTAGAGAATTAATTATTAAAAATAATAAAATTAATTATTTTGACTTGAAATTTTTGAAAAAGGGAAAAATATGACAAACTTGATTTATGGTGAATTTTTGGGATTTTTTCTATAAATTTTTTATTTTATATGAATTATTTGATAAAGAAAGAATTAATCAATTAAGGTAAAGTAAATTAGTTAATTAATTAGGTAGTTAGCAAGTTTTAAAAAACTGAAAAATAAGAAGTTGACCAATGAGAATTCAACACCAAATGAGATTATTTGTAATGTGATTACTTAGTAGGGAAATAAATCGATATTCAATATAATTACGAGTGTGCCATTTAACACTCGAAAGCCGTATTTATACCTTTCTCGCGTAAACTAAGTACGAAATATAATATAATGAGCCCAAATCGGTTTATACGTGATGGAAATCGAAGCCATCTACTCCCGAAGGCAAGGTATAGGACTTAACACGCGATAACTCGAACAGAATTAGCTTGCAATGGCTAAGATTGAGATAGCTCATGAAGGCTTTGGAAGGGAATGCTCATGATGGCTTTAAATAGAATGGCATGCAATGACTGCCATGAATATAAGGCATAATGGCATTAAACGAGATAACGCACGATGGCTAAGTATGGAATAAGGTGCGATGACTATGGACGAATAAGGCTCGAAGGTCTAGGTGGAAATGATGTGCAATGACTCCTATTGGAATTGTACTCGACGGTTATAAGTGTGATAGTACATAATGGCTTTAGTAGATTGATTGTGGTAGCTTGGTTGAAAATAGGGCACGGTGGTTATGGGGAAGATAACCCACGAACATTATTAAGGAATAATGCGTAATAGCTTGGGAAGTTTTGTTCCATAATGGCTATGGGATAGCCAAACATACGATAACCTACCTAACATTCGAAAGCTATGGGATAACTAATTCATAATGATTAATCATAACTCAAGAAAGCATGGGATGCTATATTTTCTAAATAAATTGAGAAAATGCTTAAGGCACTTTGGAAGAGAGTTTCTACGCGTCATTGAAGTATTTCATAGGGATGAAATAAAGGAAAGATTTTTATAAGTTAAAATGGTATTAACTTATTTTGATACAGAAGAAAGCTTAGAGAGGCTAAGATATGATAGGGTATCATCTAAATGGAAGATAAGAATGTTTTATCTGAAGAATGTTTGTGTGCATAATTGATGAATGATTGAAAAAGGATAGAACCACGATCGGTAAAGTATACAAGCTCATAGAGTTGTTGGATGGTAGAGTGCCCTGATTGATAGTCTAAAGTTCAATGATATATGGTAGAGAGCCACGATAGGATTCAACCTAAGAACATTTAAAACTCTAATGTGAGTTATGGCAGAGAGCCATGGCAGAGCGCCAAAACATCAGTGGTGTTATAAAAAGTTAGCAACATGAATGATAGCGGTTCAGGGACTAAGAGGGGATATTGATGCTTATTAAGGATGCTTACTATAATGTGTTCAAAGCGCTTACATTCAACCTTTTAGGAGAGTCTAGGGGACTCTAGTCATTATGGATCCATTGGTGGAATGAGTCGATAGTTCATCAGGTAACATTGTTCGAGCTAAAGATAATATTAGTGATAGGCAGACCTGAGGACGTAATCACTAAAACAAGTTAATGATAACTTAATGATGAACACCTAAAATAAGAAATTGGTTGAAATTTAAATGGAAGATAAATGGTTTTATGACTTGGTTTGCAATTGAATGTTAAGCATAGGGTATACTTATGAATTGAATGCAATGCACTTGGATGCTCCTTATGTAATGATTGTTCGTATGATATGACATATTTTGTTGTGATGATAAAGTGAAGGGACACCCATTCTGCATTAGCGGCGTGGTCTCACTATGGATGCTTTGGGTAAAGGTTTTACTCATACCAGACTTTATGTTTGACTCATGTTTTTATTATTTTCCATATACTCTCGGGTGATCATTCGAGTAGGCTGAGTTTACAGATTAGTCAGATGTTAAACTCATATTTCCAAAATGTCGTCAAATGAAGCTTTCCATAGCTACTAAATTGGAAGAACTACTCTCACAGAAAAAGTCGAAACAAGAAAAAAAAAACCCATTCGAAATACTGTTGCACCAAGATAATATAAAGCTTTGGCAAGGTGAAGGGACTGCGCCCTTAATAAAAGTCAAGCTATGAAAAGAACGCAATGACAAAACCCAAAAGATACTGCGCGAAGGCCCCAAATATAGAAACACGATTGTACTCCCCATTCCATATAGATTCGATATTATAATACTATACCAAAAACTGGAAACACCCATAAGGTGTGAAGGCTAGTCCAAAAGCCTAACCTAACAATGTAAAATTGTGGTACATCTCCTAAGCGTTAATATGTTAATGAGGATGCACCGCAATCTTAAACTAAAAAGAATAATGGCATGTCTACACCACAATCTGACATCAAAAAAACAATAGGGAGGCGCCGCCATCTTCATGTGACAGAACAACGTCGCAATCCTATATCGATATTTAATAAATAAAGACTGCGCTACAATCCTACAAACCCTGACCACAAACACAATGGATGGAATGAGGGGGAAAAGTGCTCCATAATCGGGGAAACCTCATACCATAAAGGCAAATCAAGAAGTCTCAACTTCATCTCCAAGATTGTTAAATCCGATTCAAAGAAAAAAGGAAGGGTGCAATCCTCCAATGATCTAGAATAGCCTAGAACTAGTTAACACAAAGTAATCGCCCTCCAAAACAACTGTTTAATCTCTTCCGCCAGACCATGCTGCCTAACTCCAAACTATTTTCAACATTGTGCTATGTTAATACCGCAAGCGGGACCATACAGTACAGCTTTGGAAGTAGGGGTGTAACACAAATACTATACAGCGTAATACCCTTAGGCATAGCAAAGGCACAATTCCTAGTAGAGTGAAAATAATGTCTAAAGGCACTAATGATGATATAGCCCTTCCTGCAATGAAGAGCTTCTACTCATGACTGCTTCACCTATATGTGTGTGCAGTCTATAAGCTTATCACTTTATAGGAGCCGGGAATGCATAGTCCATTCAATTTTCGATTTCCTGCCTCAATTCTAAAGCATTCTACTTTGATTTTGAGTTTCTTGCTATAGCTCACCATTCAATCGCTAAAATCATGATCTAATGCTAAAGTCCTTGTCAATAATCCATGCATATCAAAAAGCGCAAGATAATGTTCGTCACATGGCGCAATCCAATGGTAGAAATCAAGAGAGCAGAAGAATGATGTTGGCAATCCACACGAGCCCCTGTGTACTATAAATAGAAAAGGCATTTAAGTAAGGAAGGGACCTTTTTCACTTTGCTCTTTTGGCTTGTAAAATGAAAACTCTATACTCATTTCCATTATTGTTTGTACCAAGAATATAAAGGAAAGTAAGCGATACTTTATCCATGGACGTAGGACTCCTTAACATCCGAACCTCGTAAATTCTCTATGTCCCTTTTATTTTCCTATACATCACTTTACAGTTTTTCATCTATCAGCTCTAATATCGATATAAAAAATTGGTTTTGTGTGCTTCACATTTATTCTATTCACTAAATTAATATATTAACTCCTCAATAAGACAAAATTAAAACCACTCAAATTTGTTGATTCGTAATCACAAAAGCATCCAGCATCGTGATTACGTAGTAAAAATACTGGAGTGTTTATAAGGCAAAAAGTATCACTAACATTTTTGATGTTAGATTGACGGTTGATCTCCCTCTCTAGCGATACTTAACTATGTTTTCTTCACATACCATAACGATATTATGAATCCCATAGATTTTGCTACTCCCCCTCCAATAATAACTCCACCTTACCTTAAAAATCCCTAAAAAGACATTCCTCCCTTCCATAAACCAATCTGAGGTGGACGCCTTTACGGAGCCTACCCTAGACCCTATCCTAGCAGCACTTCAGGCCTTCACTAACAAAATCACGATAAATATGGAGAGGATGGAGAAATTGATGGCCCAATGTATTGCTCTTAGGCCAACCTCCTCATAACCATCCATAGCTCACCGCCATCATTCATCAACTGCACTGACTATGCAGCGTGTGAACGACGCTCTTAGAAATGAAAACGATGAAACTGGCTCAAAGGATGATTCCAAGCTCAAGAGAAAGGTCTAGATCAATCCCCAGATCAAACCAAAACCTAGGAGCATAAACCCATTACTATTGAAAAAGCAGGTTTAAACTACCCCTGATGATGATGTTACCTCACTTTACAGGGATGATTCATCCCAGATGGATCACAAGGAAAATAAGGTCCATTAGTTAAAGGTTTTATAGAGAAATTGGCAAAGCTCTGCCAGTAGAATATTGGAGAGAAAAATAACTGAAGAAGCTTCTTCTACATTCAGTGAAAACAATCATAGAGGCAGATTTTCCCACAACTTTAAGGCCTCATCGATTGACAAATTCAATGGGACCACAAACCCAGAAGATCACATCTGCACTTTCAAATATTATATTGACACCATGAAGGTGGGACGAATAGATTAGGCAAACTCTTCCCAGTTTTTCTGGCTGGTGCAGCCTTCAGATTGTTTAGGAGGTATGGACCAGGAGAAGTTCATTTTATTTGTGGATTTTTTATGTCACTTTAATTTAGAACAAGAGGCTTCCCTGGATGTGAACACAAAGTCCTGTGTTAAAGGAGGGTGTAAATGAAAGCCTACACAGCTTCATCAAACGCTTCAAATCTGCGGTGCTCAGGATTGAGGTAAATAGTGAAGAGGTGTTGCTAATGGCAGCTAATGTTGGAATCAGAAGAAGTAATGCCATGTGGGAAAGAACAGCATAAGCCATGTCACGATATGAAGGCCCTCTATGAAAGGGCAAGCGGTTACATTTGGATGGAAGAGGTTGGATCCACAACACAGTCTTTAAGAAGTACAATCCCCTACCATGAGAAGAAAAGTGGGGCAGAAGGGTTCGATCCTCCTGTAAAGTAGCAGAAGGAGCTTAACTTCATAGTAAAGACTCACTTTAACCACACTCCTAAGATATACGAGATGACAGGACCGAGCTTGCTTATAATGTACCGAATAAATGAAAAAAGGCAGAGCAAAATAGAGGTGGAGCATACTGCCACATCCATAAAGAAAATAGACACCATACAGACAACTATAGGCATATAAAGAATGAAATAGAGAGGCTCAATCAAAAGGGTACTTAGATAGCTTTCAGAAAGAAAATAATGCAGAAAGAACCGAGGATCACACTCCAGACCCAAACAAAACCTATATGGAAAACCCTCCAATCTCATAGCCTTAATCTATGGAGGACCGCACCTTGTTGGGAAAAGAGAAAAAAGCACAGGAGTGGTATATGCAGGAAGCCAAGGTACAATAGAGGATAGTCTTCCATGTTAATTAAAAGCGGGCATAGGAAATAATCTTTGCAGCAACCGACGCCACTGGAGTTGTATTCCCACATCAGGATCTACTCATTATCATGGTGTGAACTTCAAACTACACCATGAGAAAATCCTTTGTAGATTCCGTAAGTTTAGTTATTGCCATCTTTAAATCTGTATACGACAAGGTGAAGCTTCTAGTAGAAGTTTTAAAGCCTCGTTAGAGCTGATCTATGGCTTCAACAACACTGCAACCGTCCTCGTTGGATCAACATGTCTACTTGTTACTACCGGAGCTACACTCCTCCATAAATCGTTCTATGTGGGCTTTTTGATCGTTAACTAGTCTTCAAAGTATAATGCGTTCCTAGGAAGACCCATACTAATAGACTTAGGGGCAGGTATCTCTCAAAAAGACCTTCTCATGAAGTTCAACATCCATATTGGGATAGGGTCGATTTGGGGTGAACAATTTTTAGCTAGAGAATTATATAATGTAAACCTTAACTATGACAGTAAAATTGTTCAAAACTACTCTGGTGTCTTTTCTAATATCTTTAGTAATAATAATGAAAAGAAATTAAGCCAATTCCTAGAACTGAGCCGATGTAAAGCACCAAAGTTGATACTAAAACAAAAATTTCTATAGCTATAGCGTTAGTAAGAAAGAAAAAGAGAGAGTACATGCATATGATCGCCACAAAAAAATATAATTCGATTTACGCATAGTACTTTTCTAAGTTAGCACAGATGAAGATCTTTTCCATTACTTTTCAACCTAAAGAAAACGAAGAAACCAAAATAGATCTGTGATTACGAGCAATGAGGAGAGAATTCAAGTCAACAAATGATGTTGAAGATATACAGATAGACCCCGAAGACTCTACAAAAGTCCTCAAATTTGGGAAGAATCTCAATGCATAGGCCAAAATACAATTAATAGCCTTCTTGAGAAGATCAAAGGATGTCTTTTCCTAGGCACATTTTGACATAGTAGGGATAAACCCAGCCATCATCTACCACTTAGTTAATATTGATCCTGATGCTCATCCAGTATCAATAAAGCATAGAACCCTAGACCTAGGTAGGTATAAGCTTTACATGACCAAGCTAAGAAACTAAAAATAAATGGACTCGTCAGAGAAGTATACTACCTAAGGTGGGTCGCTAACCCCGTTCTTGTGAAGAAGGCCAATAGGAAATAGAGAACCAACATAGACAATACCAATCTCAATTAGGCCTGCCTAAAGGATAGCTTTTCCCTACCCACAATCAATCAACCTATGGATGCAACAAGTAGACACGAGCTGCTCTCATTCATGGATGCATGCTTAAGATATAATCAAATAGCCATGCTTGAGCTAGACCAGAAGCACACCATTTTCATAGCAGACAAAGGCTTGTATTGCTACAGATCGATGCAATTCAAAGTCAAGAATTTTGGAGTAATCTAACAAATGTTAGTTAATATGATGTTTTCAGAGCAAATCAACAAAAATTCTAAGGTATATGTGGACAACATGTTAGTCAAATGAAAGGCAACATCAAGCTATGTATAAGATTTGGAGGAGACATTTGCAGTCTTAAGGCAATATAATATGAAGGTAAATCTCCTAGAGGATAACTTTGTTATTAAATTAAGGAAGTTTCTTGGGTACATAGTCCACGCATGCAGCATAGAAGTGAACCCGGACCCTATTGAGGCCAAAAGGAACATTGGTGTCCTTGAGAAACTGAAAGACATCATGAGCTTAAATGGTAGGGTAGCCACTCTAAGCAATCATTTCCAAATTATTTGATAAGTGAATATCATTCTTTGATTAGGTAAGGAAGAAATAAAGTTTCGAGTGGATTGAGGAGTGCAAAGTTATATTCAAAAATCTTAAGGACCATTGGGTCAACACTCCCATACTAGCAAACCAGTAACCTGTGAGGACTTGTATGTATATTTAGCTATAACTAATAAAGCAGTGAGTGTTGGAGTGGTTTGAGGGGATGAAGGAACCTAGAGACCCTTCTACTTCACAAACGAGAGTTTGTTAGAAGTAGAATTAAACTACTCGGTTATCGAGAAGCTAATTTAAAACCTGCTCATTATGGCGAGAAAGCTATGACCTTACTTTCAAGCACATCCCATAAAAGTCCTCATAGACAAATCACAAAGGCAAATACTACAAAAACCAGGAACTTCAAGCCTCTTGATAAAATGGGCAATAGAGCTCAACTAGCATGATATCACCCACTGTCCGAGAAAAGCAATCAATGGATAGGCACCAACAGATTTTATCATGGAATGCACGTGACCTACCAGTCTCCAGCTTGAGGAAGATGCGCTTACTCCGTAGTTCTAGCAATTATTTATGGATGGAGCATCAAATGAACAAGGGGCAGGAATTCAATACATGCTGGTTACCCGAGATAAGTAGAATTTATACGGAGCAATGCAGCTTGGATTCAAAGCTACCAATAAGAAGGCAGAATATGATGCTCTACTTGCACGCTTAAGAATGGTTGGGGTAATGAAGGTAACTCATATTATAATTCATAGTGATTCCCAATTAGTTGTGAACCAAATGTGGAGCGATTACCAAGTGAAGGATCCAATGTTAGCTAAATACATGGAACTTTCTAGAAAACTATTAGAGCAATTTAAAAGGATTAGTATAGAACAAATTCTGCATGAGAACAAATTGTTTGCTAATTCATTAGCCAAGCTTTCTAGCATGCAAGTTGCAAATGAAATAAAAGCTATTCCAATAGCACATCAAGCTGCACTAAGCATCACTGAATCTAACTAAATGTTGGTCCTAACTAGGGCCCAACGGGCCATAATACAAGAAGCTCAGAATAGAAAACAGAGGAAAATCAAGGGAAGTCTCCAACTGCGCCAATGCCTTAATGAACAGAAGAGAATACATGAATGACCCCTTTCAAGAAGTTCTTGATAAATGGAATCTTACCTCCAATAGAAACAGAGCATGAAATATAACATATCAAGCACCATATTACTCCTTCCTTGATGGCATATTATACATGAGAGGGCACTCTACTCCTTATCTTAGACTTTTCATAAACAGGAAGGAATATAGGTTATGAGCGAAGTAAATGAGGGGAAGTGCGAGGATTATTCCAAAGGGTTCAAATTGGAAAAAAGTATACTGATGCACAGTTTCCATTGGTCCACTGTGCTCTAAGATGCAAAAAAGTAGGTGAGAAGATGTGAAAGTTGTCAAAAATTCACAAGCATCCAAAAGCAGCCTTCCCTTGATCTCGTCGCATTGGCCAAACCATGGCCATTTGATATGTGGGGTATATATTTGATAGGACCACTTCCCATGTCAAAGGGAAGGGCAAGGTATGATGTAGTGGCAATAGATTACCAAATGGGAAGAAGCAGAACTTCTGGCCATGATCATTGCAAAGAATATAATCACATTTGTAGTAAGAAACATAATCCTAGATTTAAGATCTCTTACAAAATACTTTCGGATAATGGGACCTGGTTTGAAAGCAAGGAGTTTAAAAACTTTGTGAAAAGAATGGCATAGTTAAAAGTTTTCCCTCAACAGCGCATCCACCGGTGAACGGACAAGTCGAAGCAGTAAACAAAACTATTAAGAAGTTGCTTAAGAAAAGACTACATAAGGCAAATGGAAAGTGGGTGGAGGAATTGTCTTTCATACTGTTGGCCTATACGATCTCAACCAGATCTCCAATAGGTCATGCCCCTTTTCCCTGACCTATGGCTATGAAGCCATGCACCCCATCAAAGTAGTATTTCCATCACATAGAAGATTACATATATGGCAGTTCAAAACAAGGAGTTGAAATAAGCTGCACTCGATCTTATTCAGGAAAAAAGAGACAAGGCAGCAATCGTATCCATCGCATATCAACAGAGATTGTGTAAAACTACAAAGACTTAAAAAAGAAACTTATGCAAGGAAGATTTGGTACTTTGACGAGTAATAGCCAACACCAAGGACCCAACATATGGAGCTCTGGGCCTAAATTGGGAAGGCCCCCTTGATAGTGGAAGTCTTAGCAAATGTGGCATACTAACTATCAAAACCTGATGAAAATTTAATTTTGAGAACATGGAAGTCAGAGCACCTCAGGCCTTATTTTGTATGATCAATGTTACTTGTGTAGCAAACATTGTAATTATTATGAAAAGTAGTGATACAATGAACTGGACATAAGCGTATTGGACGGTCCGAACTAGTATAAAAAATCTCTCCGTGTTAATCTCTCTAACACAGCTAATAACATTTGATTGTATTATACACAAGCTGTCTTCTCTGCCAAAATAATTACACTGGACGTAAGGATATTAGATGGATTGAACTGGTATAAAAAACCATGCGCATGAATTAAAACTGTTATAAATACATGACCTGGCTTCATAATCAAAAAGACAGTCTGCCCCCAAAGAGCAGAGCGGACCGTGCCAAGTGCAAGAACATGAAACTACCGCAGATAGTGGGGCAAATCATACCAAGGACAGGAAAAGCTTGAATAAATAAAGGCTCGGTGCATGAAATATGAATCATGCAAGGAATATCAAGAAGAAACGATGCATAGAATGCAAAACAACTAACAAACCAAGTACAATTTCATAAACAACATAAAGCTTACTAGGTATGTGCTAAAAACTAAGGTTTATTAATATTTACTTAAATCAACTCATGTCTGCGTAATTCTTCACATTTGCACACCCATCGCAAGTAAAGATAAAGTTATCATCACCTATAATTACATTAAAAGTGGAGTCCAAAATTTTAGTTTTTAGTAAAACAAACCGCGTTACGGCCCAACTCATCCTTAGAAGTATCATTGATTATAATTCTCTTACAATAACCGCGATATGCAGTTGCCCAACGAAGAACATTGATTAGATCCACTGCTTGCTTAAGAAGTCAAAACCGAGCTCCATTTGTAATGATACTCTAATTCGTAGAACTTGGCCTCATAATAATCCTTTAAGCCTTGTTCCAACTTCTTTCACTGGAGAACAACATGAGGATCAGCATCCAGTGGAGGCGAGGGAGCAACACCTGGCTTTTACACAACATCAGGAGCCAAGGACGTAATAAGGTCATCTTATTCCAAGACAACTATCTTTGGTTCTCGATCAATAGGAATGGGCTGAAAATCAAGCAAGCTCAAAAAAATCAGAAGAAAGTTCGACCAATACCAAAACTCATAAAGTATTTATACTATTTCACAAAAGAGTTCGGTTTTTGCAATGCCTTTACAAAATTTACAACTGGAAAAAGAACATATCACATAATATAGTTCTACAAAATTACACCAATTTATAGGATGCTAAAATGATGCATTAATCAAAAAACACCTAATCTAATGCATGCTGGTTAAAGGCAATTCCGTCCTGGGCGAGAGGTTTTATTAGGATCATAATTAGCACCTGCCTAATGGTCTAGTAGGGCCCCCGAAGTCACCACAAAACCTTCTTTGTTACAAAGAAAGCTTAAGTGAAGAGTAGGGTAAAAGCTGGAAAAAAAAATCCATGGTGCGCTGTATTGCGATTTGTCCCATCTTCCCTTTAACCTTCTTCTTGTTTAATTTCTCTGTAAGGGTAGCTGTCTGATCCTACTCAGGCACATTGGTGGGTGCTACATGATATTAGAAGCAACCTGAGCTATCTGTAGTAAATTTTGAAGCTCACAGATTTTGAGCACGGCATCCTCCCTAGTTTTTTCTAAGGTATCGATCAGTTCAGCCCAAGTCTTCTTTGTATTCCTAGAAAAGCTACTAAAGTTTTTAAGGGCATCTGCCTCCACCCCTTCTTCCATGAGTAAGGAAGCGCTTTTGGCCTTGATGCCCAAGTTACTTCTTATAGTAAGCTTCCATCTTGATAAGTTTACCCTGGAAGTGCATTTCCACTTTCGATTTCCATTCATCTGCTAATATGGTGTCCACTTCCATGGAAGGAGCAAGGATCATCTCTAGACTAAGCCCCACTAACCCCTCTTGTCTTTTGACATCCTTCTTCTGTGACGATCCACATTTCAAAAGGTTTAAATCAACAATAATCCACACATGTCCAACTCAAACAATCCAGAACATAGATAATCAATGGGGTTAATTAAGAAAAAAATAAGAAAAGAAGGAAGCAAATATAGAATCTTGTAACGGAGAGACAAAATATAATAATCAAATAAATAGTTCATGATATACATTTGATTATAATTTATACAACATTTATCAAATTTATATATACAACAGGGACAAATAAAATAATGCATCAAAACAACATGATGTAAGGGAATAATACTAGTAATAATATACCAATCTTCGTCTTCATCCTCTTGGAAATAATCTTCAATGCGCTGAAATACTCAGGGCTGACCTGAGCTTAGTAAAAAGACAAAACTCTCGAGTCAGGACTAAAATATCCTTATATGAGTCAAATCAATAGCACGTATAACATGAGTGTAATAGCATCAGAGATGTTTATGAGATTTCACATCTCCTACCCAGTGAATAACATGCATGTAATAACTCAAGAGATGTTACGGAATTTTCCATCTTTTAAGGATCCATTAAAGCATTATATATAGTAGAATATGCTATATATTTAATGTCTAATTAGTAAAATAAATATTTTTCTTAGCGTTAAGGCTTTACATTAATCTCTCTTAACGTGTTTTTAAGCATTGTCATACAGTTTTCATATAACGCCCCAGTAGCACGTCGGGGGATAGGGAAGTGCCGTGATACGACAACACTAAAACAAAATCGTTGTGGTCTCGTATAGGGAAAAAGTATGATAAGGCACGTGAGGCAATGCCTAAGGTAGGATACTACCAATTCGAGTCGTACGGCTGGTGGTAACACATCGTAGCCACGATCGTCCACCGTGTCCATCCATCCCATATCGAGTCAAAGGGAGGTTATCCTAAAAATCAATGTGCACCAATCGAAACCAACATCAAGAGTAATAAAATGGACAAAGTCCAAGAATCTAAGAAAGGATGTCCGCTTGGGGAACCTAGCCCGCTTGGCCTTGTCAAGCCGTCCTATTTTAGTTATTTCAAATTGGCACAAATGACGGGGTCTATCCATCATCGTTCTCTTTCTTCAAATCCAGCAAATGTATGCCAAATCCAACCACTTCGTTCGGGAGTCCCCTCCACATACACAGTTGTTAAAGTGGTTCCAATGTTGACAGAGAGTATGCAAATAAGAGGCTCCGGTCTCTTTAACAACAAAACGTCGTTTTACACACCGGTTGATTCTTTTACATATCGAAAACTACTCATACTTGATATCAAAATATCACATTCGCTTCAAAATCAATTTCATTTCGGAATATCAAATTTACTTCAAATATGCTAATTTTTACTTCAATGATCATTTCGAATTTCAACTTAGGTTATAACTTCATTTTAACCCAATTCACATTTAAATCAATGATTTAAATATAAATATTTTCCACTTTGACGAGTTTGAATTTTTGAAAATAGTTTGAATATTTTAAATAATTTAAAAAGTTAAAATAGTATAATATAAAATAGTTTGAGTACTGAAAATGGTTTATATACAAAATAGCTTGGAAAATAAAATTTTGAAATTTAAAAAGGTAGATTTTAAACAGTCTATATCAAAATGATTTATTTAAATATAGTTTGAAAGTCAAACTGATTCAATTCCAAATCTTCCAATTCAAATTACTTCGATCCCAATTCTATTCGAATCGATTCAATTTCAATTCAAATCAATTTCAGTTTTAATTTGAATTAATTTCAATATCGATTTCAATTCCAATAATTTCAATTTTCATTAATTCTATTCAAATAGTTTACAACTCAAATTCTAATTTTAAACCATTTCAATTTATATAAAGTTCGAGTTCGATTTCAAAATATCGATTTAAATCATTTAATTCAAATTATACTTTAATTTTTCAATTTTAGATTCAAATCTTTAGAATAATGCAATTCCGAGCTCAAATTTGTAATATCCACTTAAATTACCTTCACTTAACCAACTTCGAAGTTCAAGTAAAATTCGAATATTTTAAACAATTCAATTTCGATAATTCAAACCATATTTCAATCATGACTTCAAATTCCAACTAAATTCTTTAAAATAATTCCTTTTAATCAAATTTGATTTCAACATTTCAAACTTGAATTTGTAATTAATTCAATCTTTATAAATTCGATTTTTTTCCTTTGAATCAAAATCATTCAAATAATTTAAAAACCAAGACTTTTGAAATTTTTTAATTTAACCAATCCGGTGTCCGTATATAATTTTCTATCCTGTGGCCAAGTGATCGGTTATTTTTATTTTAATTTCAGGAATGGATATATATCATTTCAATCCAAAATAAATGTCATGGGTATATATCATTTCAACCTATTTCTTAATTTATTTGAATATAGTTCAGATAATAGTTTATATCATGCTAATAATACACAGGGTGATAACAGGAAAATATAAAAACAAATAAACATCCAAATCATCCAAAATATCGACCAATAGCATCCAACTCCAATCAACATCCAACTCAGTCAAAATTCACAATCATTAACTAGTTATCAATATCGGGTGTCTAACTGACAATTTAATTTCAGTTTATAATTTTTTTGCTAATTTAAATTTCTATCAATTTCAGTAATTTGTCAATTTATATGTCGATTAAATAAACAAACAACGATCGATAAAATCAAATTACTTCATGATTATCCATTCAGCCAACATAAAAATATTTAGCATGTCATAAGCGTTAAAACACTCATTTTTATTTGAAACTGAAAATAATTCAGCTTCAAATAAATTCCTACTCAACTCCAAGTCATAGCTCTTGTCGATACGAACCCAATGCAATTTGTTTCGTCCAAAACGGGCCTCGCATGCAAAAGTTACGATAATTAGCATAACGATTTTTTTTAATTAACATTTAAATTAAGTTAGTTAAATATAATTAAACAATACCTCTCATCATTCCGTTTGAGCAACAGCCCAGGCACGTAGAAAACCCAATAACACACGATCGAACTTCCATGCGCACCACCACCTACCACCATCAGCCATCGCCCTTCCCAACCATCGACGTGTCTGGCCTGTACGAGCTCTTCCTCACTGGCCTCGCCTCAAATAACGCCTCCAAGCTCCTGATCTAGCCATGAATAATGACCACGACTCGCCGCCTTACCCAAACCCCCAGCATGCCTACCTTCATCGATCGCACCTACGCGCTTCGTTTTGTGTTTTTTTCTTTTATCGATCTGTGAAATTGAAAACAAGAGAGAGAGGTAATGTAGAAGGGAGACAAAGATGAGGGCGGAATGTATGAAATGTAGGGTGGAGTAAGTATATATATATATATATATTATTATAATAAGAAAATATCTAACTCGATTGGCCCGCAAAATTTCGAACTACGAAAGAAGCATGTTGCATGACATTTTATATGTTATACCTCTATTTCGAACACAATGGAACAAGTCTCGAGGCCTAATTTGATCATATGCAGAAGATGGCTTTTCAAAATCAATTTATTTTAATTAAATTCCTTTAATTAATTTCTATGTGTTTCTAGCTCGCACGGCCAAACGTTAAGTTCGATCGGTATGAAACTTGAAATCCTATAAAAATTCACCATTACGGATACGATGAAACTGGTTTCGTCGAAATCCAAGATGGTGACCAAAATGACTATTTTTACACATTAATTAAAATATAATATTTTTTATTTCTATTTATTCGCCTTTAAATTCCATTTTGAAAGTAAACGATCTTCATTCTTGTTTAAATAAAATTTAAATCAACTTTTGAGATCATTTTCCTTCATATTAAATTCAGAATTCAATTATTTAAATAATTCCAATATTAAATTTAAACAATTTGATTATCCAATAAATTACATTAATAACCATTAAATTTCAAATGAACTTTGGTTATCAACAATTATTTTGTTTTCATCTAAATAATTCAGCATTTATTATTCAATTCATACTATAGATTATAAGCGCATTCAATACGTAGAATTTTACTTCAATGCTTTTTATTGCCTAATCTTTGAAATTGGTTATTTCAAAATTTTATTCGAGTTCATATTAAAGAAACTATATAAATAAATCATTAAATTTTTATTTCCAACCATTTTTGTTCAGTAATCACATTAAATTTAATAATTTAAAATAGTTTAAAATACAAGTCGTTACACTCTCCCCCACTCAAAACTTTTCATTCTCGAAAAGGGGTTGAGTAGAAAATTTAACATTTGATATATTTCTCTCAAAAAAACCAACTTACAAAACTTTGAAATCTTATTTACAAAACTTTTACTATGCTTCTACTATGTTACTCCGATATCGAATTTAGGAAAATTACAAATTATTTATAAAAACAAGTTATGAAATTTTAAAACTTCAAATTTTTCTAACACCCCGATTTATGGAAAATTTTGTCAGTCTTCTTCGCAACGCTCGATCGGTATTTTTTTTACAATTAAATATATAACACAAATATATATCAAATATACCAAATATACATCTCATCTCAATGATGAGGTATTCCGTAGGGAAAAATATAAAAGTGCTATATGTAATCCGAGATACGTACCTTATTATTATTAATACGAGCGAGTTCGCTCATATTAAGCAAGTAAAAGCAAATTAAAATCTAAGTATACATCCAGAAGGTCTTTATAAGTACCTATCTCAACTCAATTTAGAATATTAGTCACTTATAATAAGATATAGAACATGCATGAGTTAAATAGAACCACATAGCATGATTTTGAATCCAAATCATAAGAATAACACAAATACACAACATACAACAATCTTATACAATCAAAAACAATAATAACAATGGTTTGCAACAAAAGAAACTACTCAACCATCAACATTCATCCAACTAATCCAATTAATTCATAACTACGTGAATTTACATTATCCAATGTCAATATTTAATTTATACACTTCATTTCTTATTAACATCAAATTTTTATTAACATTTAATCGATTTGCTTCAAATTTATTCACATCTATTTCATTCACATTCAATTTATTCAATTCAATTTGTTAAATTCCAATTGTTTCACTTTTTGTTTAACATATTTCATATAAATTCATTTGTGAACAATTTTATAAAATTATTCCAATTAACCTTATTTAAGCTAAATTTTATTTTATTGTCATTTAGTATATTCTCTTTAATAGTAATATCATTTATAAACCATTTAAGTTTATTATAATATTTTATACGACACAACACATGCTTATTATTATTACTTCATATCTTAAGTTCATATTAATTCATTGATTCGCTTCGTTTATTTATTTTCATTTATTCAAATTCATATTAATAATTTTACTTTAGTAAATTTTATTTTTTCACTCAAACTCATATTAACGCATTTTTCTTTTTATCACAATCAATTTTATTCAAATTTTCTTAAGTTAACTTCCACTTTATAATTTGTTTTGTTAACATACTTCATCAATTTATTCCATTCAACTTGACTTAACTAAAATTTCATTCCATAATTCAAATTTCAACTTCTTATTTTGTTAATCATTTCTTAAGTTTATAATCATTTTATACAGATGTATCTTCTTTTACGCAATATTATTCAAATTACAATTGTCTCAAAAAGCTATAATTAAATCTTGAAACATCCTTTGCAAAAAAAATTCAAACAATTACAGTGATACGATTTAATTTATTATTTGTTTACCTTCTCTTAAGTTCATATCTAAATAGTATTTTCTTTTTTTTACTACTCAAATTATTCATTTAACATTTCTCATAACATTAACTAAGTTTATATCATTTTTTATAACAACTTAATTTAAATTTATAAACTTTTTAAACATAATTTTAATTTGGAATATTTCTTTAAACATTTCTTATTACTAAAGTTTAAACTTGTATAATATTCTATTACCATTCATATTTAACATTTCAACTTTTTTAACATTTCGGATATATGCTTTTAGAATGTAATTGAATGTTATATAAATTTATCTTATTCATTTCAGTCAATAAGAATGTTCAATAATTTACAAAAGTTTAAATTTCCATTGTCTTGAAATTTTAGAGTTACAATTTAACTTCTCGTATTTTATTTAAACGCTTAGCTTCAATTTATTATCTCCCATTTTAGAAGTTTCTAATTATTCAAAATAATTCACTTTATTTCTACAACAGTAAATCATTAATTAACAAAAACTTAAGAATTAAATTACCGGGTTCATTTCAAATCATTTTAAAATAATATATATACTCATATCTTTTATATATATCTAATAATATTTAGAAATTTAAATCAAAATCTATTTATCAACCCAAATGCATAACAAAGCTACTAAATGGCCTCCCTCACTTTGAGACTCGAGAATGAATGTCGATGATGCGGCCGCCATCATTGAAATTATTTTCCAACAACAAAAGAGAGGAGTATAGAATTTACTTCCTTTTAATTCCTTTTGAAAACAATTTCGATTCGTAAATATTTTTAAATTATACTAATATTATTTTTAAAATCTTAGAAACAATTTCAAAAGCACCGGTATTTAAATTCTTAAATTATCAACTTAAATTCATTATTTTAACTTAAACTAAGATTAGGTTTTTATTTCATAACTCATTACTTATGTTTATAAACATCCATAACTCAAATTAGTTAAGTTATTATTTCCAAACTTGGTTTTATAACCTTTCACTTCATATCCAGTTTATTTATAAATCTATTCGTTTCATACTTTAAACTTATATTTTTTACCTCTTATACTTAAGTGTATCAACATTTCTTTATTTAACATTCACTTATTTCATATTTAATTAGTTAACATTCAGTTTATTTATATCCAATTTAAATATAATTCAATTACTCACATTAATTTCACTTGCTCATTTATTCTCATTCAATTTCTTTTTATATATATACTATATGATTTAGGTAAAATTATTCCATTTATCCTATCCTAAAACAATATTGGTTGACTTGCCTCGTTTAAGCGTTTAGAAACCTCTATCGATTATATGGCGTCCTATGCACCGACCAGATTTCATGAACAACTCAAAGGATAAGTAAACACAATATAAAACATTTTATAACACTAACATGTATGTGCTCTCATATATATATAGACACACACACATGCTCAAACAGACTCATTCTAGGGTATTATTACCCGATCTCTAATGAGTCAAACCCTACAAAGCTAAGGTTATCGCTAAACCAAAACTATGATACCAAATATGATGACCTACATTTCGGAAGGTTTAAATCGATAATAATCCACACGTCCAACTCAAACAATTTGAAACATAGATAATCAATGGGGTTAATTAAGAAAAAAAATAAGAAAAGAAGGAAGCAAATATAGAATCATACAGCGGAATGACAAAATATAATAATCAAATAAACAATTCTTGAAGCTGTTTATACTATACATTTGATTATAATTTATACAAAATTTATCAGAGTTATATATACAACGGGGACAAATAAAATAATGCAGTTGAACAACATGATGCAAGGGAATAATACTAGAAATAATATACCAATCTTCTTCTTCGTCCTCTAGGAAACAATCTTCAATGCGCTGAAATACTCGGGGATGACATGAGCGTAATGAAAAGACAAAATACTCAAATCAGGACTAAAATATCCTTATATGAGTAAAATCAATAGCAAGTATAACATGAGTGTAATAGCGTTAGAGATGTTTACGGGATTTCACATCTCTAATCCAATGTATAACGTGCATGCAATAACTCAAATGATGTTATGGGATTTTCCATCTCTTAATGATTCATCAAATATTATATATAGTAGAATACGCTATATATTTAATGTCTAATCAGTAAAATAAACATTTTTCTTAGCGTTAAGGCCATACATTAATCCCCCTTAATGATTTTTAAGCATGTCGTATAGTTTGCATATAACACCCTAGTAACACGTTGGGGGATAGGAATGCACTGTGATACGACAACACTAAACCAAAATCATAGTGGTCTTGTATAGGGACAAAACTATGACAAGGCATGTAAAGCAATGCCAAGGTAGGGTATTACCAGTTCGAGTCACGGGGCTAGTGGTAATGCATCATAGCCATGATCGCCCACCGCGTCCATCCAACCCATATCAAAACAAAGGGAGGTTATCCTAAAATCAAGGAGCACCAATCGAAAGCAACATTAAGAGCAGTAATATGGACCAAGTCTAAGAAGAAAATCGAAGAACGGATGTCCACTAGGGGTAGCTAGCCTGCTTGGCCCTGTCAAGCCACCATGTTTTAGTCGTTTCAAATTGGCACAACTACCGAGGTCTATCCATCATCGTTTTCTTTTTTCAAATCCAGCAAATATAAGCCAAATCCAACCACTTCGTTCTGGAGTCTCCTCCGCATACACAGTTGTTAAAGTGGTTCCATTATTGTTAGAGAGTATGTCAATAAAAGATCCTAGTCTCTTTAACAACCAAACGTCATTTTACACAACAGCTGGTTCTTTTACATTTCGAAAACGATTCATACTTGATATAAAATATCATATTCGCTTCAAAATCAATTTCATTTCGAAATATCATATTTACTTCAAATATGAAATTTTTTACTTCAATAATCATTTATAATTTCAACTTAGGTTATAACATTATGTTAACCTAATTCGCATTTAAATCAACGATTTAAATATAAACATTTTCCACTTTAACTAGATTTAATTTTTGAAAAAAGTTTGAATGGCTTTAAAAAGTTAAAATTGTTTAATAAAAATAGTTTGAGTATTGATAATGGTTTATATATAGTTAAATAGCTTGCAAAATCAAAAAATAATTGAATATTCAAAAAAGATAGATTTAAACAATTTATACTAAAATAATTTATTCAAAAACAGTTTAAAGTCAAATGATTCAATTACAAATCTTCCAATTCAAATTACTTCAATCTCAATTCTTCGAACCCATTCAATTTCGATTTCAATTCAAATCAATTTCAATTCAAATTAGTTTCAATATCCATTTCAATTCCAATTAATTTCAATTTCGATTTTCATTGATTCGATTCAAATGGTTTAAATTTCAATTCAACTTGCAATTTAAAACTATTTCAATTTATATAAAGTTCAAGTTCGTTTTTAGAATATCGATTTAAATCATTTAATTCAAATTAAACATCAATATTCGAATTTTAGATTCAAATCTTTAAAATAATTCAATTCCGAGCTCAAAATTGAAATATCCATTTAAATTACCTTTACTTAACAAACTTCAAAGTTCAAGTAAAATTCAAATCTTTTTTAACAATTTGATTTCGACAATTCAAATCATATTTCAATCATGGCTTCAAATTCCAATTAAATTCTTTAAAACAATTTGTTTTAATCAAATTTAATTTCAACATTTCAAATTTGAATTCGTAGTTAATTCAATCTTCATAAATTTGATTTTTATTTCTTTAAATCAAAATCATTCAAATATTTTCAGAACCAAGATTTTTGAGATTATTTAATTTAACCAATCCGATGTCCGTATATAATTTTCTATCATATGGCCAAGTGATTGGTTATTTTTATTTTTATTTCAAGAATGGATATATATCATTTTAATCCAAAATAAATGTCATAGGTATGTATCATTTCAACTTTTTCTTAATTTATTCGAATATAATTCAAATAATAGTTTATATGATGCCGATAATATACAGCGTGATAAAAGGAATATATAAAAATAAATAAACATCCAAATCATACAAAATATCAACCAATAGTATTCAATACCAATCAACATCCAACTCAATCAAAATTCACAATCATTAACTAGTTACCAATATCGGGTGTCTAACTGGCAATTTAATTTCAGTTTCAAATTTTTATATCATTTTAAATTTCTATCAATTTCAATCATCAGTTAGTTTAGATGTCGATTAAATTACCAAACAACAATCGATAAAATTAAATTACTTCATGATTATCAATTCAACTAACATAGAAATATTTAGCATGTCGTGAACATTAAAAACACTCACCTTTTATTTCAAACTGAAAATAATTTAGCTTCAAATAACCTACTCAATTCCAAGTCATAGCCCTTGTCGATACGAATCCACTGCAATTTGTTTCATCCAAAATGGGCCTCGCATGCAAAAGTTATGGTAATTAGCGTAATGATTTTTTAATAACATTTAAATCAACGTAATTAAATATAATTAAACAGTACCTCTCAACATCCCGTTCGAGCAATGACCCAGGCACGTAGAAAACCAAATAACACGCGACCGAACTTCCATGCACGCCAATACCTACAACCATCAACCACCGCCCCTTCCGAACCATCGATACATTTGGCATATATGAGCTCATCCCCACCGGCCTTGCCTCAAACGATGCCTCCTAGCTCCAGATCTCGCCATGAATAACGACCACAATCCGCCGCCTCGCCCAAACCCCTAGCGCGCCTGCCTCCATCGATCACACCCACGCACTTCATTTTATATTTTTTCTTCTTTTATCGATCCATGAAATCAAAAACAAGAGGGAGAGGTAATGTAGGAGGGGGACAAAGATGAGGGCGGAATGGACAAAATGTAGGGTAAGGTAATATATATATATATATTATAATAATAAGAAAATGTCTAACTCGATTGGCCCGTGAAATTCTAAATTCCAAACGAAGTGTGCCGCTTGGCATTTTATATGTTATACCCCTATTTCGAACGCAATGAAACTAGTCTCGAGGCCTAATTCAATCATACGTAGAAGTTACCTTTTCAAAATCAATTTATTTTAATTAAATTCATTTAATTATTTTCTTCGTGTTTCAAGTTCGTACGGCCTAATGATAAGTCTGATCGCTATGAAACTTGAAATCATAAAATAATTCACTATTATGGATCCGACGAAACTGGTTTCGTCGAAATCCGAGATAGTGGCCAAAATGGCTATTTTTACACGTTTATTAAAATAAAAAAAATTCGATTTCTATTTATTCACCTTTAAATTCAATTTTAAAAGTAAACGATCTTCATTCTTATTTAAATAAAATTTAAATCAACTTTTGAAATCATTTTCATTCATATTAAATTCAGAATCAATTATTTAAATAATTCCAATATCAAATGTAAACAATTTAATTATTCAATAAATTACATTAATAATCATTAAATTTCAAATAAATTTTTGATATCAACAATTATTTTACTTTCATATAAATAATTCAACATTTGTTATTCAATTCATACTATTGATTATAAACACATTCAATACATAGAATTTCAATTCAATACTTTTTATTGCCTAATCTTCGAAATTGCTTATTTCAAAATTTTATTCAAGTTCATATTAAATAAAACTGCATAAATAAATCATTAAATTTTTATTTCCAACCATTTTTTTCAATAAACGTATTAAATTTAATAATTTAAAATAGTTAAAAATATGGGTCATTACACTCGCCCCGCTCAAAACTTTTCTTCCTCGGAAAGGGGTTAAGTAGAGAACTTAACATTTGATATTTTTCTCACAAAATAATCAACTTATAAAACTTTAAACCTTATTTGCAAAACTTTTACTACACTTATACTACGCCACTCTGATATCGGCTTTACATAAATTACGAATTATTTAAATAAACAAGTTATGAAATTTTAAAAGTTCAAAATTTTTCTAACACCCAGTTTTACGGAAAATTTCGGCAGTCTCATTTGTGCGACTCGATCAGAAATTTTTTTACAATCCAATATATAACACAAATATACCAAATACACATCTCATCTCAATGATGAGGCACTTCGTAGGGAAAATACAAAAGTGTGATATGTAATATGAGATTGCCTTACTGTTATTAATACGAGCAAGTTTCCTCATATTAAGCAAGCAAAAGCAAACTAAAATCTGCGTATACGTCCAAACAGTTTTGTATGTACCTATCTCAACTCAAATTAGAATACATCCAAACCCCTTCAAAACCATTCTTTAAAACCTTTTGAAAGAATTAAACCTAAACCATTCAAAAGCATATGGGTTTAATGTAAAATATATGGAACCTTTTAAAACCATTCGAAACTTCATCCCTTCGAAACCTTTGAAAATTGTCTTGGTTAAAACCATTTGGATTATTTCCTTGAAGTAGAGAAAAATAATTAAAAACCCATTAAAGTCAAAAGCATCTATTTCGAAACCATTTAAAATTGTCTCTTTCGAAACCATTTAAAATTGTCTCTTTCGAAACCATTTGGGTTTTAATTAATTTATAGAAAAAGGGTCTTTAAAACATTTATGTTGAAAGCATCTGTTTAGAAACCATTTATAAAATAAAGAAGTGATGGTGTTGAAACCATCCCTTCGAATGCATTGGAGAAGTGGCTAGATTTTAGAAAACAAAGTACCCCTTCAAAACCATCTGGGTCAAAAGGTAAAAAGGCTGCAGCAAAAGGTTTTGACTTAGTCAAAAGCAATTGTTAAAAAAAAGATGCAACCCAATCGAAACCATTTCTTTAAATCCATTAAACCCAGTCGAAAGTTAACTAAGTCGAAAGCCATTTAGTCGAAAGCAAGCAGGCGCATTTTTAATTTAAAATAAAAGTGATGCCTCAACCCCTTCGGAATCTTTGGTTTCGAATTCATACCTTTCGCCTACATCTAATTCGCTACGTACTATTTTCCTGATACCATGTCCATTGGTTTCGACTGTGTCGGAGGCGAAGCTAAGGAGGCAGAACCTGGTGCCGAAAGCATCGACACGGTAAAAAGCATTTAGCAAATAGTTCTTTTCACCTAACCTGCTTTACATGTCAAATTTTGATTGGTCGCCTCTTTTCTTTACCACCAAAAAGTGCTGCAATTTTCAAAATTAACTATATGAATTATTTGCAAAGAGCCCCTTCTCCTTTTATAAATATGTAAAACATTTAAGTACAATACCTTAAATAATTTTATATACCCATGAAAATACTTAGGAAAATTCTACAAAATTCCAAAAAATATCTTTTTGTATGTTTTCCAACATATAAAAATTTCAGACCAAAACCTTTTATTATTTAACCATAAATAATTTATAAACCAAATTAATATTTTATTTATTAGAAAATTCATACAAATTTCACAAAAATTACAAAATTGAAACTTGTCTTCAAAATAGTATTTTCGATCTCTTTAAAAATTTGCAAGGCATTTGGAAGTCATTTAATAGGGTTTTCACCTTAAAACATATCATAAATTCAATATGAACAAACATAATTTATCAACAAGTATATATAACAATTCCATCATTCAGAAACATCGAAAATCAATGCAAAATATTTGGAATTCATCTTAAAATCGAAACAATAAAATTTTGAGATGTAAACATTATTCACCTTATCTTTAGAGATTATAGAAATTGAGATGTAAATGGATTTGATTTGAATTAGCTTCTTCCTTAGCCTTTCTTCATCTTCTTCCTCTTTGTCTTGTTAATAGCGGTCGACTTCTTGTTTTAAAATTTTAAGAAATGAAAATAAACGCGTAGAGATACGCGGCCTAAGGAAATATATATAGGAATGACCTCTTTCCCATTTTAACCCTCCTCTATTTCATGTTAACTCTTATTTTAATTCATTGGTTAAATGTCATGGCTGCCCTTAATTAAATCAAATCTCAATTCCCTAATCAGCGCATTATTTTATTTTATTTAACTAATTAAATATTCTTAATAGTATTACCAAAAATATGGGTGTTACAATTAGTCAAGAAGGAAAGAAAAGCACTTACGTAAGTCCAGGACCTCTCCAGTTTAGCTGCGATCTCAGAAGAGGAGAGCTTAGGAAGCGGTATGGAAAAAGGAGTTGGAGAAGATGAAGCAATACTAGATAAGCTATGCTGAGCAACCCTAACCAATCTCTCAGCAAGGTCAGTAACAGCAACCTTACGTAGAGGCAAGTATCGAGTGCGAGGATCTTTGAGGGACTAAAGGTATGAGGTATAAAATGCTCCTGAAGAAGGAGGCAAGGTAGGTTTCTTTAGAGGTTGGCCAGAAACCTCACCTCCGTCAAGTTTCCTCTTTTGATTTTTCTTCTTCCATACCGGCAACTTCTTAGAATTCTCAGCAAGTGAAAACAATATCCAAAGGCACTAACAATGATGTAGCTCTTCCTGAGATGAAGAGCATCTCCTCATGATAGTTACATCAATGCGCATGTGCAATCTATAAACTTGTCACTTTGTTGTAATCTGGAATACATAGTCCATTTAATTTTGGATTTTCCGCCTCAATTCGTTCCTACTTCAATTTTGAGTATCCCACTAGAGCCAACCATTCAATCGCTTAACTCACAATCTCCCGCCAAAGTATACATCAACAATCCATGCATATCGAAAAGGCAATATGGTTGTCGTCACATGGTGCAATCCAATGGAAGAAATCAAGAGAGCAGAAGAATGATGTTGGCAATCCACACAAGCCCTTGTGTACTATAAACAAAAAAGGCACTGTAGTAAGAAAGAGATCTTTTCACTTTACTCTTTTGGGCATGTAAAATGTAAACTCTATGCACTCCGCCATTATTGATTATACTAAGAATATAAAGAAATGAAAGTGATACTTTACCCATGTACATAGGATTTCTTAACACCGAACCACCATGTAATTCTCAGTATCCTTTTATTTTCCACTACGTTACTTTACAAGTTTTTCATTCTATTAGCTCTAATATCGATAAAACAAATTGATTTTGTATACTTTACATTTATGTCCTGACAATATTGCATTCACTAAAGCAATTTTTTAACTCCACATTAAGGAAAAATTAAAACCACTCAATTTGTTGATTCATATTCACAAAAGCATCCAGCACCGTAATTACCTCATAAAAATACTTGAGTGTATGAGATGAAAAATCTCACCTATAACAGGTATCTTTTGAAGGAAGAATAAAAATTTCAACGATGAAGTAGGAGGCTTAGTGTTCATAATAAAAGGTATTTTGAATTTTCAAAGTGAAAAGCCAGGATCTATAACTGGTAATGTGTTGTGTTGGCATCGTTATATGTCAGACATAACACTGCTTTATCTATGTTTATTTATATTTACCCCTGCATAAGCAACAATTAGGGTCAAAATGATGTAATGAATTATGTAATTCAAATTGATGAAATGAAAATGCTATTTAGCTACTTTTTTTACTTATATTATGCAAAATAATATTGAAGTTGCTTGTTCACTGGAAAATGATTTCAGTGACAACTGTACCACCATCGACGTCTTTTTTCAAGTCTTAGGGTAGGGGATGTTACAACATTCTATCAGAGCTTAGTTTAAGGGAACACTTAAGTAAATCAAAGCAATAGAAACTTATTATTAGAAACTGAACACCTTGGGAAGGATGTACGTTATATATAACATACTTGTATTTTGATACAAATATATAGGGCAATATATCTACCCCTGTATAACGGATCTCACTCTCTTTATTTCTGTTTCTTACAAACCTTTGCTCATACATAAGGCTAGAATGGATCTATGTAACCATCATTTGACCATAGAAAGTTCGAGAGCGAATCCTAGTAGAGGAGATGGTATTACTCAGACTAATGGCGAAGAAGGAGAGGTAAACCTAGAAGTTCATACTAAAGTCGGTACTTAAGGGCTTGCATCGGTTGAAAGAGGAATTGATATAAATGCTTTATTTAACCAATTTATGATGAAGATGATAAGGCAGTAGAAAGCTAGAGTTGTTGGACCCAGATAGGAGTTAGCGAGGGAAGAAGAATGCTCAAAACAGGAGTTCATAGGAAAGGGAAGGAGTTCATAGGGAAGGAGTCTTCCTTGGAGGGAAGGAGTCTTCCTTGGAGGGAAGGAATCTTCCTTGGAGGGAAGGAGTTCATAAGGAAAGAGTCTTCCTTGGAGGTGTTGAATTAGTTGATACTACGTGAACGTATTTTTGGAGACTTTAGATATAATAATGCTCAGAAGAGGAGTTTGGCTTCTCGTCAACTTTAGGAGGATGTGTTGGACTGTTAATCGCTATTGTCCCAAAGGTGGAGATAACCTAGGAGTAGTTTTAGGAGCGATTCGAGGCTCAAGTTATTCCCAAGTCTTAGAAAAGTGCTTTGTGTAGAGAGTTCCTTGACTTGCAACATGGAGATATGGCTTCGGTAAAGTACATTCAATGCTTTAATGTTTTGTCGAAGTATGAAAGGGAATATATCAATACTCCATTGAAAAAGAATAAGAAGTTCATTAAAGATTTTAATGAAGGCATTGAGTCACAAGGTGATGACTCATCTGTTGGCTCCATTTGATATGGTGGTGGAAACAGCTATGAGGTATGACTGCTTGTTTCAATAAGAAAGGAAAGCTGAATGTAGCAGATGTCACTTGTTTTAACTAGGGATAGAAGGGGTTCTACTCCACTAAGTGTACCTAACCGAAGAATAAGGGCAAGGCCATGTGCTTATCTATAACAGGCCAAGCCATAAGAAGAGGAATTTCCCAAAAGCGAAGTAGGTAAAAGTTTATTCTTTGGAAGGACCTTCATTTAGACCACCTACTAAGGAGAAAGAAAGGAGTATGCTAGGACGTAGATTTTGATTTTAAGTGTATCAATTAGAGTCATGTTTGATATTGGTGCTACTCACTCTTTCATTTTATGAGATCTGATTAATATGTTAGAATAATACACTACCTATTAGCTTGTGTCCTTGTGTGTGGTTAATCCCATCGGTAGTTATGCCACTCTCGGGTTAAGAGGCACTAATTCAGAGTTTGGCTTGTATGGACAATTATTTGCTTGCGACCCTTATGTGCTTGGCTTCATAAGGTACGGGATGATTTTGGGTATCTACTAGTTAGCATGTTATGATGCTAGGATTTATTGTGCAGATGGGATTGTCTCCATACGGAATCCAAAGGGAGGAGAAAGATTTACCATAGCTTTGAAAATAGTAAATAGGAAGTCAGACTTGGTGTTATGTGCTATGGAAGATCAAGAAGATGAGATCAGTAGAGTATGTCTAGTCTGAGAATTTGCAGATCTTCTCGACCCTGTAATGGGCTTCTTGTTAAGAAGGGTAATCAAATTCCTGATAGATTTAATGTCAAGGAAGACGCCTGTTAGAAGACCGCCTAGTAGAATGCTATCCAAGGAGATAGAGTATAAGCAACTTATGGAACTTGAGAATAAAAGTTTCGGTAGGCCAAGTAGTTAATCGTGGGAAGCATCTGTGGTATTCATAAAGAAGTTGAATGGAACTTTACAGACGTATTTGGATCATCAGAAGCTGAATGTGTTGAAAAGGAAGAATCATCATCCTTTACCCAAGATAAATGACTTGTTTGATCAATTCAGTGAAGCTTAGGTGTTCTCGCAGCTAGACTTAGCAATGCGTTTCCATCAATTGGGAGTACTAGAAGATAATGTTCCATTGACCATGTTTCGAACAAGGTATGGTTTATATGAGTGGTCAGTGATGCCGTTTGTACTGACCAATGCCTCTGCCTTTTTTGTAGATCTTACGAACCGAATCTTTCATGATCAATTGGATAGATTTACGTCGGTCTTCGTTACTGATATTTTTTTTTGTATTCTAAGGATGAAAGGATCATGAAGTCTATCTGAAATTGGCATTAGAGACGATAAGATGACACAAGTTGAAGGCAAAGTTTTCGAAGTGCCATTTTTGGAAAAGGGATGTGAAGTTTCTGGGGCATGTTGTTTCAAAGATGCATTAGCAGTGGATTCATTAAAGATAGAAAGTATTAATGGTCGAAAAAGGCTGGAGATAGTCATGGAATTGAGAAGTTTCTTAGGATTGACTGGCTACTACCGTAGATTCATTAAAGATTTCTCACATGTAGCAGCATCCTTGACTGAGCTGACTAGGAAGAACGAGAAGCTCTTGTGACCGATAAGTGTAAAGTGTCATTTTAGAACTTGAAGAAGTTATTGATAAATGCTTCTTTATTAGTTGTGATTAATGGAAACCAAGATCTGGTAGTGTACATCGATGCTTATGGAACTTGTTTGAAGGCAGTTTTGATGCAAAGAGAAAGAGTGATAGCCTACGCATCATGGCAATTTAGGCCGCATGAAGTTAGGTATCCAACTCTTGACATAGAGTTGGCTGTGGTGGGGCTCACGTTGAACATCTTGCGACATTAAATGTTGGGAGAATGATTCATGTTGTATATGGATCAAAAATCCCATAAGTACTTATTTTCTTAGAAGGAGTAGAATATGAGGCGGTAGAGGTGGTTGGAATTCTTGGCGGCATATGATTTTGGGATAGAATATATGATAATAAAGGGGAATAAGGTTGTTGACGCTTTGAGTAGGAATCATTAGAATGGAGTATTAACCATGATTGAAGAATGGAAGACGTTAAAGACGTTAGCCTCTAGTAGAGTGCATTATAGGTATAACACTGGTTCAAGTAGAGATCTTGGTATGTTAGCCGGTTTGGAGGTACGTCAAACACTTGTGGATAAGATTGCTACAAGGCAGAAGGAGGACCACTAATTGCGGAACGGATTATGTAATGTTCCATAAATTGAATATAAAAATAAATTAATAAATAATTATTAAAGCCTAAAAAATATTTACAAACATCATAATTTGGCTATGAGACTTGCACTGTTGTGTTCGCGGCAGTTTTATGATCAATCTTCATATATAAAATTTTACAATCGAAGTCCAAATGAAAAACTTATTCACGTTCGAAGATTTTGAATCGGAAATAATTATATTTGTGTTAAGAAATAAATCTTTTCCATTAACGTTAATTAATGCTAGATGCGTGCTTAATGTCTAAGCAAGGTTAACGTTAATCAAATCAAAATAAATCAGTTTATTTAGTAACCAAAGCAAACGAAAATTAACAGTTAATATATAAAGGCGACCGGTCAACCCCTTATGGGGACCGGTCGACCGCTAACGGACGACCATTGGATGTATAGTGGTTGACCGATGGCAGACTGGTGGCTGATATTCAACCTAGGTCGAATGGCCTGGATTCAATATAATCTAATCTAACGGCTAGGATTAATTTGAACCTTATAAATGCAGGCCTAACCCCCTCACTTTTCTTCTCATATTTCCTGAAGCAACGACAAAGCTCTACCATTTTTTTTTCTTCACAAAATCTAGAAATTGTATAAATTATAAATTACATACATATATAAGCGGAGTACAGCATAAAACAATAGAGAAGATGAGTAGAGTCGAATCGCTAAAGCCGAAGGTAAATCCTAAATCCAAATCCAAATCTATATTTAATTCAAATCTCTTCTCGACTCTATAATTCTGATAAATATGTATGTAACACCCCACAACCCTTAGTATACCCAAGAGGATGCACTAAAAGGCATGTTTGCGTTGTAGGTATGAATAAAACTAGTAAAGACTAAAATTCACAAGACAAAAATATATAAACAGCGGAAACAATTATAATAATAATAATTTATTTAGAACAAAACCACAGAAAAACTTTATAAATCAAACAATTCACCAAATACCAAATACATCAAATGTCAAAATAACCTTACGTGTCTTGCGAAATAAAATCCATCATGTCAATAATATTTGAGTACAATACATCCCTTACAAAATGCTAGCTCAACAAATGAACTAAAAAATGAAGCTGAAGAAAAGAAATACATGATAGAATCTCCTCCGAAGAAATCTCCAAATGCCTGTGGTCTACCATCCTTGCCCTTGATTACCTATGGGGGAAAAGGGAAAAATTGAGGAGTGGGCCAGACTAAAAGTCTGGTGAATGATAGTAATTACTAGAATCTTTAAGCAAAGTAAAAGTAATAGACTTTACAACAGTTCTAGTATATAAAAGGAAACAAAGGAAATAGAGAAAAGGAACAAGCTGGAAATAAATATGAATTAACTAGATCAACATAATTGATTAACTTTGATTGTTTGCACTTGCCATTGATAGCTTCTTTGGTTAGGATGAAATCCTAATTCTATAATTAGGCTGAAATCCTAATTCTACCTTTCGATCGGCCTTCTAATCCATAGACCTTACTGCGGACTAGACGCTATATAGCTTCCTACATAGAAATGGTGTCTACGAATGACACACAAAGTATCTATTGTAGATTAGACATTATATAGCTCCCTACACAGAAGGCAATGGTGCCTATGAAAGGCACACACACTAAGCGCTTGAAACTCTAAGGATCACGGAGCAACCGACTGGAAGTCGCATGCGTAACCGCCACCATGCTCATGTCATCTGTTGTTCTACTTATTGGGTCTTTTTATTACCTCAAGCTCTAGCATAAGTGTGCCCCTCATCCCACTTCAATCTAATGTGAGATTACTGTGTCCATGGAAAATAAGGGAAATACTATTGGTACTGGTCTGTCATCCAAACAATATCTAGTTGCGCCTTTTGGCCAAATCCCTATGATTTGGACTTCTGCTTATTGACTAATTACTACCATTATTAGCATAAGTGTGCCCCTCGTCTCACTTCAGTATTTTGTGAAACATCATGTCCATAGAAATAATAGAGGATGCTATTTGGTACAGGTCCTACTTTAATTCTTGCTTATTAACTTAGATAAATTAGTTAAATAAGCCTTTACTTTTGTTCTTGCTATCTGTGCTTATTAATTTAACCTAATTTTTAAAATAAGCCTCACTCTGTTATATTTCTTATTATAACCTACGTTATAATCATGCTTATTATTTAACCCACGGTCTAAGTGTAAAAATAAGCTTCTTTCATCTTATACTTTTTAATTATACTTCTAAGTTATAACTAGGCCAATTATCTTTAATTAGTTCAAATCTAACATCAATAACATAATTAGGCTCAATTTCAGTCTTAATTTCATTTTTATTACAATCTTTATTGTTTACATCTTACCTTCTGTTATTTCAGTATTCTTATAATTTTAATCCATATTCGTGTTTAATCTATTCTGATCCATATGCGAAGAAGAAGGAAAAATAAAAGAAAACTGAAAATAGAAGAAAATCCAAAGCGTAGGAAAAAGATGTAAATAACACGTAAATAATAGTAAATAAATTAAAATACTGTAAATAAACTGTTAATAAATGGAAAAGCTATAATTAATGGAATTATACTAAAATTAACTGAAAAAAGTAGCTAAATGAAATAGACTGAAATAATTCTAAAAACTGTAAATAAATTACTAAAAAAGTTAATCCAAGAATCATAGTAAAAACTACAACTATTGTAAACCCTTTTATTTTAAATTACTAAAAGAAATGTAAAATAATTACAATCACTCACCCATGGTCCTAAACTCTTCCTTTTTGGTCTTTCCAGATCCACTTGAGGGTATTAAAATATTTTTATTAAAAAGATTCTCTCACTAGAAAATTATTCCTTTTAGGGTCCTTCCTGAAAAGGTGAACCCAAGTGGAGAAAATCTAGAACGAGAAAAAGTGTTAGGCCTAGAGTCTTATTTATAGGGGTAAAAGTGGATCTCAGACCGTTGGATTTGGAGATTGAATAGGATGCACGCACGTCATAGGCTGAATGGGAGCTGTCGGATGGTAGCACGAAGGGACCAAATTGAATAAAAGAATGCAAATCAACGTGTAAAAAGCTTGCTGGAACCAATAGGAACGAAGGAAATTTCCTTCGCTTCCCATTCATAGGTGGGGCGATCTACATGTCGACCGCCTTTGAAGCCAGGTCGATCCGTCTTTCAACCTAGGCCTTGGGGTGGTCGACCTCCCTATATATAATTGTGTGTGTGTGTGTGTGTATTTTTCTTTTATTTTCATGCATATCTTCTTCATATTGACTCGGATTCTGACGTTCTATATATGAAAATTGACCAGAAAATTACCACGGACACAATAGTGCAACCTCTATAGCTTAATTTTGATAATTTCACAAAGTTATTTTATTATTTCATTAACTAACTAATTAATTATTATGGGTTAAATTTCGGGTTGTCACATTCTCCCCTTCTTAAGGGATTTCGTCCTTGAAATCTCTAAGGATAAAAGAATGAACTAATGTTTTCATCCAAGTTCTACAACCAACTACTCAACAATCATCCATTCATCCATTGTCCTTATATTTTTCTAATGCAACTTATGATACTTATGTGATTCGTGTAGTGTTAATGTCTCTAACTAATGCAAAAGATTATGCGTCCGCTGATTCAGTTGACCTCCTTTTATGCAATCATATCTGTGCTATGTATCCAAATGAATGCAAAAATTCCTAATGATAACTGATAGTTCTACATGTGTGCTTCAATCATCATCCAAATATAACAATCATGTGATAAACATCCATCAGTAGCAACCATGAAAATAAAAATGCAAATGCATACACATCCATATGCATATGGTCTAGTGTCCTAGTTAGCCCGATCCGTAAGAGATAATAGTGCCTAGTGTAATTATATGCGTCCATTAGCATCCAATAGAAAACACTTGCAACCACTAGCATCCATCATTCATAACATGTTTAAATAACATGTTTACATCAAATCTTACCATCCACAGTTTAAATCCTAATTTCTACCCTCTCAAAGGATAAAGGAAAGAACCTATTCAAAACTAAAGATGGAAAATAGAAAATTCTAAAAGTTACTGCCAAAGAAATATGGATATGATACATGAATTTTCTCCTAATCAAACCAATCTTCTCTGAAGTCTCCTTAACTATGTCGGAACCAAGGCAATCCCTCTGTAGACTCTATCCAACACGAAGGCGACTTGCATGGCCTTTCATAAGGGATTCGAAAGGTGCAACTTTTAATGCTACTATCATATGAGAATCCCATTAAAGGAAGATGCATTTCCCAAGTTCTTTCAAAACCAGGAATATCCATTCTCAACCATGCATGTCTTACAATTTTACTAACTCCATTTTACTGTTCTTCTCTAGTCTGCTCACATGAATCAACATTCCTAGGTTCCCATTAGGATCCTATACACTCTACGGAAACTCTATTGTTACTTCCTAGAATAATCACTGTTGTCTCCTTTGTAGCCTTACACCTTTTCTACTACACCTAGGAAATAATTCTTATCTACTTCACATTTAGGAGTTTGGTTCGGTGTTTATAGTTCCATTTTAAAAATTAAGGTTTCTAAATTTTTAAAACATCAAATCCAGAAACCTTTGTCTTTAGAAGTGTTATGTTTAAGTTTCTATTAAATTCAAAATACTAGGTTACTTAAAATCTTATCTTTCTAGACTTGCATCTTCACAGCTTTTTGAATTTACATTATTTCCCAAACCTAGAGGGAAAAACTTTTAAGTCCAAAATTATTCCTCGTTTCCTTTTAAAGACCTTTTTATTTTTCTATAAAAAATTGAATTTTAATATTCTACTTTATTAAGTTCTCATTTTCAAAAACTTATTTACTTTTCACCGAACTATTTTATTTTAAAATATTTTTTAAATATCCTTGTATGTTTTCAAAACATCTTCTTATTACAACTAACAGTCTCATACCTTAATGTGTTGGAACTATTTTCTCCTATGAGAAATTATTAATGTTAAAATCTTCTATGAACCTTTTAAAAGAGGATTTCATGTCTATGTGAAATTACAAGGAACTTATTTTATATTTTTTGAAATAGGCTGTACAAAATATGGTGCTCCTATACCTTGCATATCTCTTTCATGCGTTCCTTGTAACTTGCACTAAACATTTTTATTGGTTTCACAGAAAATTATGCCATTATTCTTTTCATTCCAATAGATTAAAGTGTTTTTAAATTATATTTTCTCATGATAGACATCTTCAAATATCTAACCTTTTCTTTTTAGAAAAACTCATCTTCAAAGCTGTTTTAATATATCTATAACCAAGAACATTTTCTTATGCCTATTTAATTAATAGGTGAATCACTTTTATTTCTATTCTTAGAAATTATCTTTTAAAAATACATTTTTATTTTGTTTTAAAACAGATATTGCGTAAAACACTGTTACTACGACCCAAAAATACTAGTGTATGAATTTAATTAAAAATAATATTAATAAACCATATCTACTATGTAAAAACATTTCCTTTGGGAGTCACTTACTATAATGGTAGCGTTATAGTCTATGTTCCCTTTCTTTTCACGAAAACATCTATTACAACAATAAATGTTGTAATCTACGTTTTCGATACTTAATACATTTTAGATTTTTATATTTAAATCTCTGTTTACTTATAAAGGAACTAATGAGCTATATACGTTCTATAATTCTTCAAAACAAAATAATTTCACTTTCAACAAAATTTATATCATATAAAAACCAATTAATTTTTTTTAACATATTCCTAAAAGCCTAATATTTACTTTTTTAAAAAATATTGACAATTCTTCTTTTCAATTCTAATAATTTCATTTTATTAGGTTAGAAATAAAGTGGATTTTCCTACTTACTACCTTAGGAGTATCCTTTCTAAACCTTAGAAATCTCATTTCCTTACTTAAAGTCTTTTGTTCCTATACTCATATTTATTCAAAGGTGCTACCATTAAATCCACTTATATGAAACATTTATATTTTCTTGACTTATATACACATGGGCTTTCTTCTTTCTTTATCCACTTAATCTATTGTACATCTCCAATCTTTGCCTACCTCTCTTTGGATTTTCACAATTTGAACTTAAATATACAAAATCGTTTCTCAAAATCTTTCCATGTGTAGACCTTCTCTCTGCCCCAAGAAACACGCTTCCTTATGCCAAAAGTGATACTTAAGAACTTTGCTTTTAATTGAAGAATGCGAGGTGTACAAAGAACCTCCTCTATACTCTTGGAAAACATCAAAATGTCGTCCAAGAATACCATCATGAATTAATTTAGGAAATTTCTAAAAACATGGCTCATCAAACCTAAAAATAGGCTGAAACGTTGGTTAGCCCAAAAGACATGACTAATCACTCAAAGAATCCATTGGTTGTCCTAAATATGGTCTTATCAATGCTATCATCAGCAACCCTAAGATGATGAAATCCAATGGCTAAATCAAGCTAAGAGAATACCGAAGGGCCAACTAACTAGTCAAAAAGACCATCTATCCTAGGAAGTGGATAACGTTCTTCTTCGTGAGCTTATTTAACTCCTTATAGTCAAGGAAAAGTCGAAGGGAACCATCAGCCTTAGTAGCGAAGACGACTGGTGCTCCCTACTCCGATATGCTTCTTCTTATGAAACCTTTCTCCAAAATCTCATGGATCTTTCTTTCTTAATTCCTTCCTCTCCCTTGGTGCCGTGGTAATGCTACTACTTAGCATTATTAGTCAAATAAATCCTAAAGTCAATCTCTCTCTCTCAGGGGGTAGTCCCCTAACCTCCTCAAAGACGTCTGGAAAATCTCTGACGACAGGAACCGAATCTAACTCTGATGATGATGAATCAAGGGAATAAAGGAAACTCAACATGACTTACCCTAGTGGGTTGCAAGAAACCTCGAGAGTCCTATCATTGCATGACTCTAGTCTAACGACTCTCCTCTCATGGTCTAATATAGCACCATATGTGGATAACAATCTATCCCCAAAATCATCCCATGCCCCGAGAATCCCAATACATAGGCATCTCAGTCGAATTCTATGGCTAGGATAAAAATTTTCAAACCCCTACAAACCATAGACAAGTGTACCTATCCTCCTATGGGGCATGAAACAACAATGGGGTCTACTACAAAAGAGATGTCTAACTGGAAACAATATACCAAGGAACTCGTAGTGAAAAGGTGTAATGCTCCAAAATCGAAAAGAGTTCGAATGGGAAAATGAAAAAGAGAGATTATCCTTTTAAAGAGATTTTCCTACCTCTATCTGAATCACTGCTAGAAAGTGTTGCATCCAAAGTCTGTACCTGCGTCATAGATGCGCTTTCTCTCTACCTCTTCTCTAAGGACAAACTCTACTAAGATGATCAGGCTACCCAGAGTTGAAACACCTCCCCTTCATCATTTAATTCTTATAGTCCTTGCGTAATGACCAACCCGTCCATAGTTATAGCATTTCCCGCTTTCCTTGATCCACTTCTGAGGTCCTCCAGATCTAACATCCTAAACCTTTTCTCTATAACCTCCAACCTAGCTCATGCCTCCTCGAAATCCTCTGTGCCAGAAATCGTTTTTCCTCCTAAACTAGCAAAGTTCTTGCATATCTTAGAAAAATTTGTTGTTGTAGATGAATTAAAGGGACCTCCGTCTACCAGTGCTGTATTGGGTGCTTGCCCTTGCACCTTCGGTACGTAGCTCTATGGAATAAATCAGCCATATTATGCAAAGAAAAGGAAACTTAGGCTTGAAAGAATCAAAAGAAGGTTGTATTGGACTTTTGAGGGTTTTTTATAAAAACTCTTTTATACTCGAAAAAATACTTCTATAATAAGAGATCCTTTTTTAAAAATACTTCTAATTTTAAGATATGCTACTTAAAAATAGGTTGCTTTTAGAAAAATACTTTATTTTTAAAACAAGTTTTTAGGATCCTATAATCTTAGGCTCTGATACCAAAGGTAACACCCGAAACCCCTTAGTATACCCAAAAGGACAGGCTAAAAGACATGTTGCGTTGTAGGTATAACTAAAACAGCAGAGACTAAGATCCATAAGACAATAATACACAAACAGCGGAAACAATTATAATGATAATAATTTATTTAGAATAAAACCTCAGAATTACTTTATAAATCAAATAAGTCGCCAAATACCAAATACATCAAATATCAAAATAATCTTACGTGTCTTGCGAAATAAAATCCAACGTATCAATAATATCAGAGTGCACTACATCCCTTACAAAATTCTAGCTCAAGAAAATAACTAAAAACTGAAACTGAAGAAAAGAAATGCATGATACAATCTCCTTTGAAGAAATCTCCAAATGCCTGCGGTCTACCATCCTTGCCCCTGATTGCCTACGAGGGAAAAGGGAAAATGGAGGAGTGAGTCAGACTAAAAGTCTGGTGAATGATAGTAATTACAAGAATCTATACGCAAACTAAAAGTAATAGACTTTACAACAGTTCTAATATATAAAAGGAAACAAAGGAAATAGAGAGAAGGAATAAACTGGAAATAAATACAAATTAACTAGATCGACATAATTGATTACTTTGATTATTTGCACTTGTCATTGATAGTTACTTTGATTAGGATGAATTCCTAATCCTATTAAGGATGAAATCCTAATTCTACCCTTTGATCGGCCCGCTACTCCATAGACCGTAATGCGAACTAGATGTTGTATAGATCCCTACATAGAAATGGTGTCTACAAATGACACGCAAAGTATGTACCGTCAACTAGATGTTGTATAGCTCCCTACACAAAAGACAATGGTGCTTATGAAAGGCACACATACTAATCGCTTGGAATTCATAATAATTACTGAGCACCCGAATGGAAGTCCATGCGTAACCACCATCATGCTCATGTTACCTATTGTTCCACCTATTGGGTCTTCTTATTACCTCAAGCATAGCATAAGTGTGCCCCTCATCCCACTTCATGCTAATATGAGATCACTATGTCTATAGAAAATAAGGGAAAGGCTGTTGGTACTGGCCTATCATCCAAACAATATCTAGTTACGCCCCTTTTCCAAATCCTCATGATTTGGACTTCTACTTGTTGACCAATTACTACCATTATTGGCATAAGCATGTCGTTCGTCTTACTTCAGGATTATGTGAAATACCGTGTCCATGAAAATAATATAAGAATGCTATTTGGTACCGGTCCAACTTTAATTCTTGCTTATTAACTTAGATAAATTGTTTAAATAAGCCTTTACTTTTGTTCTTGCTATCTGTGCTTATTAATTTATCCTAAGTCTTAAAATAAGCCTCACTATGTTATATTTCTTATTATAACCTACGTTATAACCATGCTTATTACTTAACCCACGGTCTAAGTGTAAAAAAAATCTTCTTTAATCTTATACTCTTTTTAGTTATAATTCTAAGTAATAACTACGCCATTTATCTTTAATTAGTCCAATTCTAACATCAATATCATAATTAGGCTCAATTTCAGTCTTAATTCTATTTTTATTATAATCTTTACAATTTACATCTTTTCTTTTGTTATTTCATTGTTCTTATAATTTAATCCATATTCATGTTTAACCTATTCTAATCCATACGTGAAGAAGAAGGAGAAATAAAAGAAAACTAAAAATAGAAGAAAATCCAAAGCATAGAAAAAAGATGTAAATAACGCATAAATAATAGTAAATAAATTAAAATACTGTAAATAAATGGAAAACCTATAACTAATAGAATTATACTAAAATTAACTGGAAAAAATAGCTAAAAGAAATGGACTGAAAATAATTCTAAAAACTGTAAATAAATTACTAAAATGGTTATTCCAAAAATCGTAGCAAAAATTACAACTATTGGAAACTCTATTATTTTAAATTACTTAAAGAAATCTAAAATAATTACAATCATTCACCCGTGATCCTAAGCTCTTCACTTTTGGTCTTCCCAGAACCACTTGGTGGTATTAAAATATTTGCATTAAAAGGAATCGCTCCTTGGAAAATTATTCCTTTTAGGGTCCTTTCTGAAAATGTGAACCCAAGTGGAGAAAATCTAGAATGATAAAAAGTGTTTGGTCTAGGGTCTTATATATAGGCGTAGAAGTGCATCTCAGACCGTTGGATTTGGAGATTGAATAGGATGCAACCATGTCATAGGCTGAATGTGAGCCGTCGGATGGTAGCACAAAGGGACCATATTGAATAAAAGAATGCAAATCAATGTGTAGAAACCTTGTTGGAACCAATAAGAATGAAGGAAATTCCTTCACTTCCAATTTGTAGATAAGTCGACCTACAGGTTGACCGCCCTTCAAGCCAGGTTGACTGGCCGGTCGACCTAGGCCTTGGGATGGTCGACCTCCCTATATATATATGTACGTATGTATGTACGTGTGTATATATATATATATATATATATATATATTTGGTGCGCATCTTCTTCATATTGACTCGGATTCTGACATTCTATATATGGAAATTGACCGAAAAATTACCACAGACATAACGGTGCAATCCTCGTGGTTCAATTCTGATAATTTCACAAATTTATTTTATTATTTAATTAACTAACTAATTAATTATTATGGGTTAAATTTTGGGTTGTTACAATGTAAATCCATTTTGATTCATTTGTCGGTAGAAAGAAAGGGAGCCAATCCGGAATAATAGATTTAGATCTAGAGATTTGGAAGCTTAGAGGTGAGAGTATAATTATATATTTTTATGCAATACTGGATTTATATCATTGTGTCTTTGTTCCTTATTTGCCTAATTGTAAACTTTAGAGTTGTAGGTTTAAATATAAGCACGTAATAAATATGACAATCTTACCTACATATTCTATGAATTGTTAGATCTGATTAAATACCGTATATACCTAAACTTGGAAAGTAAGGGTGAAAATAGTCCCTAAAAATTATGGACAATTCATTAATAAGGCTTTAATTAAATTCCAGCTTTGTTATTTGAATGTTATATGTTATTAAACATAAACTGAAGATTGTTATAAGATTTAAGTAATATTTTAATTCATTGGAATAAAGTATGTTGCAATGTAATTTTCTATAAATTATCGAACTTTATAATTATGTATGAAGGTGTATTGTTTGAAATAACAAGGAAGATGACTAAAGGAAAGAGATGTAAAAAATAGCGATGTTTACTATATTTTTTGCCATCCATTTCAATAGTAGAAGAAAAAAATCTCTTGTAAATCCAAAAATAGAACATCCTCTTTTAGGTAATTCATTAGAAATTACACTGTTAACATTTGTTAACCCGCCTTTTGGCAAAGCCGTAAGCAGGCTGATTTAACTAAATTGATTGCTCGGTTGTTGAGGAAGGAATACGATAGGTTTCGGTCGATTGGATGGATGGATGATGCAGCATGCTTGGAATATGGATATTGGATTGGGTAAAGCTAGGTCGGCTATAACTTGGGTCTAGGAAATATGGACCGGCATCAAACTGGTTCGGCATCGTGGACCATGACTCCGTATCGACCTTCATACTTACTTAAGATTGGTAGCTCGGTTTTGGAGATCAGTGAGAGTGGTTCCGCATTTGAGTGGCTTGGTCAAGGAGAAGGGATCATGCATAGGTCGGTCATGAGCGTTCGGCCATGTGTTGATCGGCCAAGGTAGTTAGGTTGAGGTGTTCGGCATGCCGATATGGGTCGATCTTGGTGGTGTGGCTCGGTGATGGAAGTGGGTCGGAAAAAATTAGTGGGTCGGCATAATGTAATGGATCGGTCATGTTGGAGTGGGTAGGTGGGAAGGTGGGTCGATATGTTAAAGGGACCGGCATTCTAGAGCCTGGTGTGGGTCGGCACGATGGAGTGGATCAGCATGTTGAAGTGGATCGGCATGTTAGAGTATGGAGCGGATCGACATGATGGATTCTAGAGTGGATCGGCATGCTGGTGTCTGGGTTTTGGATCGGTATTCTTCCCTTTTACTTTGGGTCGGCAGAAACAATAAGGGATCGGTTCGGTCTTGAAGGGATATGATCGGCTGTAGAGGATCAGGTCGGCAATGGTGATGGATTTGGGATCTGCTATGGTCTTGATGGGCCTAGATCACTCAGGAAGCCCAGTAACTCGAATTTCTCCTACATATACAGCAGGCAAGGCTTTAGGAAGGGGATCTTCGTTCTTCTTCCCTTTTTCTTCCCTATTAAGGCTACTCTGCCATTGTTGCTTTAAAAATGTGGATTGTAACTATAATTGATTCGGATATCAACAGAAAGGAAATTTTCTGGAGTGGACTAGGCCGGAGTTAGCCGAACCACTATAAATCCTCTGTTATTACTGCTTTCTTTTTAATTTTTACTGTTCTTCATATTTATACCTCTATAAACATTCTATCTGTGATCAGTGACTGTAATTGGATGCTTTCATTTACGTTTGGGTGTTAGTGGCCAATTTTGAAACTAACATTTTGGTGCTTTCACTGAGAAAACTAGCACTCAGAGATTCTGAAGCTTGGATTTTGGATTTAAAGGCTTAGGAACTTGGATTTTGGAGAGTATGGCAAAGCAATCAACTAGGAGACAGAGGATGGAAAGAAGTCGGCAAGAGGGAAGTCAGGAAGCTTTCTCTGGAGCTAATTAAGCCTCTGTCTACATCACTAGGGATGAGATGTAGGTCATGATGAATTCCTTATAGGAACAGTTGAAAAGGCAAGAGGAAATGATGCAGGCGTTTTCAGACAATTTGGACAAGTACGAACTGCAGGAGCTCAGATCCATGAGGCTGGATCAGAAAGACTCAACCGGCAAGTAGATGGAGTGATTCAGCAGGGGCAGCCCCCAATCAGCAAACAACTATCAATCCATGTGGACCCAGACTCGAAGGCATGCCGCCAGTTAATGCTGGACCATCCCATGAAGGGATACCAAAACACGCTGCACATCCCAACGCCAACAGGAATGCAGGAGTAGGTGACAAGGAGTGTGTACATAAATTCCCTCAAGGACTTGGACGGCGCTTACGAAATGTATATAGAAGGAACCTTGGGCAGGTAACACTGCATTGGATGACATCATCAGGCGAACTATTCACGAGGTCTGACAAGTAGGTATTTGGAGGGAGTCAACAAAAGTTCGTATACCTGTAATATCAGGATAGCTAGGAATCCGCCCGATTTCAAGCTACCTACTCTTCTAGAAGTATACAATGGCAAGACGGATTCCACTGACCACTTGATGAGATACACAAGACATATGGATGTGCTGGGGGCATCGGAGGAGGTTATGGCTCGGTGTTTCCCCCTGTACTTGGCAGATATAGCTGCTATACGGTTCAGACAGCTGGAAGATGGATCAATTAGTACATGGACAGAACTGGTGGATACGTTCTTGAAGCTGTTTCAAGTTCACATAAAAAGGCCGAAGAATGTGATGACACTGACTTCAGTTAAGCAAAGGGAAGATGAATCGCTCAGGACTTTTTTAACTCGATTTAAAGCAGAAGTTGCTTCGATGGATCGGATGGATCCATCAATGGTTCAAATGGCAGCTGTGTTAGGAGTCAGGGATGATTCAGATTTCAGAGTATCATTGATACGGGACCTACCAGTGGATCTCGAAGAATTCTTTCATGAAGCTGAGAGATTTCTTCGACAAGAGGGTGCATGTTTGGATATAAGGTCAAGGGAAGTAAACATGGTTAAGGATGGAGAACCATCCAGTGAAAACTTGGGTAAAGATAAGGATAAAGGGAAGAGGAAGCACTGGGAGAACCAAAATTCTCCACTTATACAGGACTGAATGAGGCACTAGAATGGATACACTTGGATACTCGGGATCGCCTTCCTTATCGAAGACTGGCAAGGAGGGAACCCCTTAGTACACGAAAGGGCATTAGGAAGGCACTGTCTCTTTCATGACCTGGACGGGCATGACACTGATAACTGCAGGCATCTAAAGGATATAATCGATGATCATGTAAGAAATGGTCAGTTGCGGCAATATGTCAAAACTCGAAATACGGCAGTGGAACATGAGCAGTCACCGGCTAACTTGAATGACGATGGCGTGAGGCCGAGGAATGGTAGCCGTTTGGTCATCAACTAACCATAATGGTTTGGAATAAGTACCAACTCTAGGAAGACAGCTAAATCACTTACTCATGTACGGGGTCGGAGATAACCCTTAGGCATGCTCTGAGATAATGGTTCACCAAGACGCTCCGGTTTGTGAAATCTGTTTTTCCTTTTGGCTTGGACATTTTCTTTTTCTGCTTTGGTTTTGGAGTTCGGTTTGAACTCCTGGTTTTTTTGGTTTCTTGGTTGGGATTTTGGTTTGGATGCTTAATTTTTGATTTGGATTTCGATTTGGACTTTTGATATGGATTTCTGGTTTTCTGATTTGAATATGGGTTTCAAATTCAGTGATAAACTTTTATCTGGTTTTTGGCTAAAAGTTCGTCGAGTATGGACTATGCTTGGCAAGGGTTCAGAGAGACCAGGATTAGGCCTAGGACTTAGGCCCCATATCACCTATCGGTTACTATCATAGGTCGCCGAGTATGGACTATACTCAGCAAGGGTCTGGAGCGACCAGGATTCGGCTAAGGACTTAAGCCACGGCATTACTCAACGTTCAAGGACACTGAACCAGGAATGCCATGGCATTACCTGAAATGGGTCGTCAGTTGTAGGTTGCGCTTGGAAAGAACCTGGAGAGGTTAAGGATTTCGGTATTGGCTATGAATAGCTAATGATTTAGGCATGGACCCATAGCAGTCTCGGATTTGGATATCGATCCAAAGAGGTTGTAGACGTGGTTATTGGCTATTGGATATGGATGGGTTAGAACTTGGTTGTCGGGTTCGGATGGATGTGGAATAGGATAAGGATTTGGTTACTGGATAGGAATCGGATATCGACTTAGAGCAGTCGTAGATTTCGATAAGAATACGGCAATGGCACTTGGACAAAATGGATTGGATTATGGATCAGAAGGTATGGCTATGGATAACATATGGACTTCGCAATATCGAATTTGAGGCTATTCAAAATACACCTTCCAATAGCAAAGCATGTTTTGGGGGGCAAATGTTAACCCACCTTTTGGCAAAGCCGTAAGCAGGCGGATTTAACTAAATCGATTGCTCAGTTGTTGAGGATGGAATATGATAAGTTTGAGTCGATTGGATGGATGGATGATGCAGCGCGCTTGGTAGATGAATATTGGATTGGATAAAGCTGGATTGGCTATAACTTGGGTCTAGGAAATAACCGACATCAAACTGGTTCGGCATCTCGGAGCTTGACTCCGGATCATCCTTCATACTAACTTCGGATTGGCAGCTCGGTTTTGGATTTCGGTGAGAGTGGTTCGGAATTTGAGTGGCTCGGTCAAGGAGAGAGGATTATGCATGGGTCGGTCATGAGCATTCGACCATGTGTTGATCAGCCAAGGTAGTTAGGCTGAGGTGGTTCGGCATGTCGATGTGGGTCGGTTTTGGTGGTGTGGCTCAGTGATGGAAGTGGGTTGGCGGAAATTATGGGGTCAGCATAATGTAGTGGATCGGTCATGTTGGAGTGGGTCGGTAGGAAGGTGGGTCGGCATGTTGAAGGGGACCGGTATGTTAGAACCTGATGTGGGTCGTCACGATGGAGTGGGTCGGCATGTTGAAGTGGATCGGCATGCTAGAGTCTGGAGCGGATCGGCATGATGGATTCTAGAGTGGATCGGCCTGCTGGTGTCTGGGTTTTGGATTAGTATTCTTCCCTTTTACTTTAGGTCGGCAGAAACTATAAGGGATCGGTTCGCTCTTGAAGGGATAGGATCGGTTACAGAGGATTGGGTCGGCAATGGTGATGGATTTGGGATCGGCTATGGTCTTGATGGGCCCGGATCACTCAAGAAGCCCAATAACTCGGATTTCGCCTATAAATACAACAGGCGGGGCATAAGAAATGGGATCTTCGTTCTGCTTCCCTTCTTCTTTCCTATTAAGGCTACTCTACCATTGTTGCTTTAAAAACTCTGGATTTTAACTGTAATCGATCCAAATATCGATAGAAAGGAAATTTTCTAGAGTGGACATAGGCCGGAATTAGCCGAACCACTATAATTCCTCTGTTATTAGTGCTATCTTTGTAATTTTTACTGTTCTTCATATTTATACTCTCTACATACATTCTATCTGTGATCAGTGACTGTAATTGGGTGCTTTCATTCACATTTGGGTGTTAGTGACCAATTTTGGCGCTAACAACGTTACCTTTTAGGAAGATGTAGTCCGAATGCATTAAAATATAGAAATTCCTAAAATGTAAGAATCATAATATTATAAATAAAAGTAATAGAAATAATTCCATTGTTAATTCAATATTCATGTTTTAAGATAACATGTGAAAAAAAAAAGCGATGGAAGTGGTAATAAGGCATCAGAATAAGAAATTTGGAAAGTTATCGTAATCAACGAAGTATACTTATTGGTTAAAAAGGAACGGTAAAATATATATAATTGTATTAATTAGAAATCAAGCAGTAAAAAGTGTTTAATCTATTAATAAGCAGTAAATGACATTTAATAGTATTAAAGGATTAAGAAGTAAGTGCATGTAAAAGTGTTAGAATACTAGTAATTGAACTTAGGTGGCAAAGTAATTATACAGCTAAAACTTCATAGATGTTATAACTAAATTTTCCGTAGTCTTCAAACGGACTTAAACGAGCAAATTAAATGAACAAACAATGAATAAATAATCCAAGGACCATGGAAACATTGTAAAAAGGTAAAAAAGAAAATATCAAAAAACAGTCCAAAAAAAGTTGAAAATTTAGAAAGTTGCATTTTTGGTTGGGGTCCTTAAGTCAGTACGAAGTAGAACTCCGATCGGACATACAAAACACTCGAGTTAGACTCCAAGTGATGGATACTGAGTAGAACTCAAAGCACTACAACCTTCGGAAGATTCCAAGCAAGGCATAAAGCAAAAACCACTCAAGTCGGACACCAAGTTTGGTCAACCCAAACCTAAAGCTCATGATATCCACCAACATGGGTTTCACCGACATGATTTACTCCAACATGATTAGAACTATCTAGAATGATGATATGAAGTTACTTAAGAAATTTCAAAGGCATTAGAGCAAGGAAAAACACTCGGTACCAAGCACAACTACTCAGTACCAACCACTTTTTCTCCATGTTAGTCCTCCAAAACTTTTGTACATGGAGCTTTGGCCACAATGATTGTTGTGGAACGCTTTTCTCAAATATAAGAATGATGCTACAGATTTTTTGAGGAAAAGCTGATAAGTACAAGCAGTAACAGAACCTCTTAATAATAACCCATTCTTAACGGAAAAGTGTTCGAAACACAACAGATCGGAGATAGAAGGCCAATGTAAAGAAGGAGGGGAAGTTTCCCCATGGAGAAATCAATCGGTACTGATCAATTCCGACTAAAACCTTATGGTACCAAATGGTTTTTATTAGTAATTGGTCCCGATTATTTACTCCTACATTATCTCATTTGGATCTGGACTTGATATTTCGTGGGTCTTAAGTTTTCTATGCAGTTTCACTATAAATACAACACATATAGCTTCAAGAAAAGAACTTTTTGGCACTTGATTTCCCTTCTATCTTCTTCTTCCCCAAATACTCCAAACAATCCCAAGTCCATGATCCACAAGAATGTGGTTGGATTTGTCCATAGTCATTGTATTTCAGAGGGAATCAATCAAATAATAAGATTAAAGTAAACGTAGGTAGAAGTAGTTATCGAACCATTATAAAATTGTGTCTTTTCTATTTCTTTTGCATTTATTTCATTAGATCTGGTGCTTTCAATTGATTTTGGGGTGTTTGTGCCATTTTTGTTGTTTTTAGAGAGAGGGCTAGATTTAACAACTTAAAGCTTGGATCTGAAGTTTGAAAGAGATGAAGAGGCCTAACACCAGTTCTATGATTGGAGAAAGTCAACCAAAGCATGGGAGTAGCCAGGAGGTGTCTTCAAGTTCTAATCAATCAATCTATATGACTAGAGAGGAGATCAAGAGAATGATGAAAGAGATGCAAGATAGAATAGTGGTTCGATAGTAGGAAATGTTGGAGGGATTTTTTAAAAGGATGATACAACAAGGAATGGTTGGAGTGGATGGAATTTAGAACCAAAGACTAGAAACCAATGCTGGGCCATCTGGATTTGGAGCAGAGCAATCCAGAACAATGCCCTCATAACTAGAACAGGTCGATACCAAGATGAATTTACACGAGGGCAATATTGATTTAAGCTCAGGATGAACTCTAATGTCTAGAATAGGAAATTCTAGGGCCAAAGAGGCAGACCTAAATGCGTATGCATGATAGTAAGAGCTAGAATTGAAAGCTCATCATTGGAACGGAGGGCAAAATCGAATTATGGATCAGAGACTTTCATTGTATGGTAACCCCATTGTTTGTAGCAAAAATGGGCACAACACTCTTCGGAAGTTTTTGAAGAGATAAAAGTGAAGAATATAAATGTAAAATGAAGATTATCTAACAAAAACTCCAGTAAACAATAACACAAATGCACAGACACGCAATTTTAGAGTGGTTCGGCGTGTTGCCTACGTCCACTATGAATTTTTTGGAATTTTATTGATTCTCTTTGAACAAATACAAACAATTATAGCAAACAACAGTAAAGTACACTTGGAATTCGAATTCAACAACAAGAGTAGGATGTAAATCTCGATCAGGCGGAGTTTGGGCACTTGAGAATCAAAAGATCCTTTTTCTATAGGCTTCAGGTGGCTATTTATAGGTGTAGGAGGCTGATATCTCGCTCAAACTTTGGGAGACTCCTTCTGGCACGTGAGTGGGCTCACGCGATCGATCCCACCAAGTTTCGACTTGATTTGTGATCGATACGAATTGATTTTGTATCGATCAAGGATTGGTCCAATTGAGCTTAAACTTGGCAGGAACATTCCTTGGCTTGTACGTAAGCCTCTATGAAAATTTCATAGCATTTGGATTGGTGGATCTTGAGTTATGATCGATACGAGCTTGATTTTTTCGTTGGTTGTTTGGTTCGAATCCATCAATTCAAATCGATCCACTTCAAATCGATGATGCACGTGCCTTTGTGATGATGCAACACGCATTCCTTGCACCGATCCTTTTCTTGCTCCATGTTGACCGCATCGTATCCATGAGTTTCGCCTCATTTGCATCGAGTGTCGTTACTCTGTTTGAACCAATTAACTACGTGTTCCTCGTATCAGTTCGTAATATTGTCTAGTTCGAATCAAGATGGGTGGCTTAGCTCGCATCGATGGTGAAGGTGTGGTTCAAATCGATGGATGTCGCCTCCATTTAATGGATACGATCAGGTGGTACTTGTGATGGATACGAACTAAAGCTACCTGATGGATTCGAATAAATGCCTTCTTTATGGATACGAACTAGGCATTGGTCGACCAATACGAAGCGCGTTAACTGTTGATGGATACGGAGTTGATCGATGCAAAATTAGGGTTGAGGATGGGTGCGAAACTGATCGATATGAATGATGACACGAAGATGGGTACGAATCTGATCGATTCGAAACATGGCTCAGCGATGGATACGAAAACGTGGTTTTTCCCTTCAACCTGCATTGACCATAACTTGAGCATACAAACTCGGATTGACTTGAAATTTGAAATGCAGGCTTCCATGGCTTAGTGTGTCATGTCTGAACAGTTGTAGCTTGATTCGAAATCGGACAAAATTCATCGACATCCATAGCGAACCTGTGCATGCTCGATATCCAAGACAACTGATCCTGAGTTAGTAACCAGTTCTTTGATATCTTGGCCTTGCCAAAAGGCGGAATAACATTTTCCCCTCAAAGTACGTCTTGTGGAAACATAACGTGCTTTGAAAAGCTACAGTCTTCAATCTTAACAGTCATTGTTTTTTTGTTGAAGGTTGTAATCTTGCGTTGCTATAACTGATTGTTGTATGGTAGTGCATAGTTGTTTTTTGCCGTAATCATGGTTAGATGAATATCCAATTGATGCTAACGCTGAAAATTGAATATTAGTTCGACATATATGCATATATGTTAATCTGATTCTCGTTAACGTTGCATGTTCACGAGTTGTTGTCGGTTTTCTTGTGTTGAATTCCGTATCGATCCTCTCCTGAATCGATGCGAAAATTAAGTCGTAACAACGCTTGACGGTTGTTTTGTTGATGCTCCTTCGTATCGATCCTCTCCTAAATCGATATAGAAGTTTGAAATGCCGCTCTTGCATTGGACTTCGTATTGATGGATGCAAATTTAGCATTTCGAATCGATGGATACGAAGTTAACATTCGTGTCGATGGTCTTTGATGCCGCTGGATTCGTACAAGTGACCCTTAACATGCGTCGATGAATACTGATTTTTGGAAGTTGCGAATCGATGGATTCGAAAAGCGTTGTTCGTAGCGATGGGCCATGGAAGGAGTTGCAAAATCATTGATGTGAACAATGGTTGCGAATCGATGAAATACAATGTCTCCAGAACAGACTTTATCGTACACTTCGTATTGATTGACCCTACCGGTTATTTTGTCTCGATGAAGGCCAGGGCCGATGGATTCGAATGGAGACTTCGACACGATCTGCGAGGGACCTGCTGTGACCGGTCATGTGGACCGGGAGGCGAATCGCCCATGTCTCTTTCTTGGGACCATATAAATACTCTTGGACTTGGCCATTTTCCACATTTTACTGCCGCCTCCTCTACTTTCCACTTTCGCACCGATTCACGATCTCGAGAAGAGAGAAGAACCGCGTATCACCTTCGAATCGATCAAATTCATTCTTTCAATCCTTCGAGTTTCAACTTCAATCTAGGTAATGAAGCAGCCATGACTAAATCCATGCGATTGAGTTTAAATTTCAGATCCATCCTATGTTTGCCGATTGCCAATTTTGGCAAGCGCTAAACCCAGATCTGGGCCAAAGTTTGGTTGAGAGTGGCCATAGAAGCGCTCGTGCATGTTGGAGAAGAAGGGGTTAAGGATGTAGAGCCATCGATTAATTGTTGTTCGGCCTCCATTTCGTACCGATAGAAAGAAAGATCGTGGCTTGATTTTGTATCGACGACCGGATGTGGGATTCGCATCAATGTATTGTTGATTAAGGAGTGACAGAGTTCTTATCGATTCTGGGTGGACGAACTTCGTATTGATTTAAAGTATTTAATATAAAACTGTCATAATAATGATCGATACGAGGTTACATGCAAGCAACCAACACGAACTCTGTCATTTTCGATAGTTGTGAATGTTATCGATGCGAAGTTCTTGAGTCGCGATCGATACGAAGTTAGCTCGACTTGATCGATACAAAGCGTATCGATTCGCACTTGAATGACACGAAATGTACTGATTTGAACCAGAGGCGATGCGAAACGCATCGATACAAATCCGATCGATATGAAACGCAATGATTCAAATTCGATCGATACGAAAACCGATCGATTCGAATTTTTTTGGTACGAAAAGGAGATCTCTGACTTGTCACTAATTTGAGCTATGGAGATCGATCCAAGCAGGAGTTTGACAGATTCATAGAACTTTTGCACATTCGAACATTCGGCTCCAATGAGATTTAGCCTTGCATAATCGGACTTGATCGTAGAACTGCACATTTGGCTGCCTTTCGAAGCTCGCTGATGAAACTATAACTTAACAACATGATAAGAAATCTTAATTTGGATCGATCGTTGATATCAGGATGGTACGGTGGTGACGGTCAGAGATGACGGTCATTCCAACTAGATTCCGATTATTTTCGCCATTCGCAAATTTTTCTTTAATTCTGCAAAATTTATTCAAGTAATGCACAACACTGCACTGCACAACACACACTCTACACCAGGGGAACACACGGGCTCTTTGTTGTCTAACGATGATTTTTCGTGAGTTAGTTAGTTATGGAAACTCCAAGCTCGCAGCCACAGGAAACCTAGAGTATAATTCCTCCCAGACTTGAAATACCGAACAACGAGGCCGAAGTTATCGATCCGGCCCCGGACGAGGCACATGACGCATCCTTTATCAATAGTCCGCCAGAATCCGTTCCGTCCAGTATTTATGAAGATATGCAAGAGAGAAAATGCTTAAGGCATGGTTTGTCAATGGACGGCGTAATATTGCCGAGACCAAATGACAGGCCACACATCCACCAGAGGGGTTTACCGCATTTAATCGACATGCATGCACAGCTGGGATGCTTCCCCCGTTCAATCAATACATAAGGGAAGTGTTGTCCTATATAGGGATTGCCCCATCTCAGCTACACCCAAATGGATATGCTTTACTGAATAGCTTGTTCATTGCATTTATGGAGCATCTCTATCGACCACCTCGACTGACCGAGATAAGATACTTGTTCAACTTCAAGAGTCGAACAGACAGTCCATCTTTCACATTCCTAGGGGCCATGAGAAATTGTCAAATAATTACGGGGTCTTGGACCAGGCTAAGTTATTTCAAGATGGAGTGTTTCTACATTAGATTCCCCCCCCAAGATTTGCCAGGCGATGGCTATTTAGACGTGAGTATTGCTATCTTCACGAGTAGTCGGCAAGACAGTTGTAAATGAAACCCAACTTATATCTCTTTTTCTTTATAGCGATAATTCAGCGACCCAAAGGAGGATATTACAAGGAGATAGTTCGGGTTCTTCAAGAGGTTCCAAGCGAAGATAGGAACATCGATTTGGTTTTGACGGACAGAAACCTTAGGATTCTTGGGCTAATCGAGCAAAGACAAAGTATAAGGCTCGACGGTGCACTAAGGACTATCTCGAGGTAGCGAGTTAAGCGCAAAAAGCCTAGAGTCGTTATAATCGAAGAGGCTAACTCTAAAAGAATCCATACTGATGATGAACCTTTGGGCGAGCCTGTGGATGCAGCTTAGGATTCTGAAGAAAAGAGAAAAGGCAAGGCAGCCATTTTTAAGCAATCCAAAAAGAGGAGATGGAAATCTATGATCATGTCCTGGCCCGCCTCCGAAATTAGAATTTCGGAGATGTCTCCCCCAAGAACAGAAAATCTTTACGAAGGGCTCGCCGATCTTCCAATTCCAAACGTAGTGTCCATGCAGCATGATGCCGGATTGGATGAACTCCAACACGCCTTAGTTTAAGCGAATCTCTACAAACTAGCGTGGTTGACATATCTTGTTGGTCGGGGGGTTGTATATACATTCACACTTCATGGCGCTACACGATTTCTGACTGTAATACGTCCACAGTGATAGATTACTTACTTCGTTTCTGTTTTGCCTTACAGATACCATGTCCAGTCGAGGCTCAATGCTTGGTAGTCTGCGCAGCAAACGCAAGTCTTCGTCATACTACGAATCACATAGGAGGGAAGGAGATAGGGACTACGTCAAGGATACTCTAGTCAGGAACGGTCTGACAGAGATAAGGGTTACAGGCGTCGGTCTCGATTTCGCACGCATCCTCCCAGAGCTCCTGCACTGCTGCCAGTTCATGCTTCATGACCTTCGGAAGCTCCGCGGCACAAACCATCTTCCCAATCGTATAGGTCTGAATCCCAACGTAGAACTGAGGTTGCAGACCCTTCCACTACTACACATGTCCTTGTCGATCCCACTGGGGAAGAAGCGATGAGGCTCGCTCAGTTGAAAAAGAATTTTCCTGATATATGTTTTGATGGGTTCGTCTTTCCTCCGCGTTTGAAAAGGATCCCTGCATCGGCCGAAAATAAAGTGCATGATTATGCCGTGGACATATTTTTCTAGTATCAGGAGTGGTCGAAAACCGCGAAACAAGCATCGAATGTGGCCTTCGACTGAGCAGTCATGATTGAAAAGCTGGAGTAAGAACTCGGCTAGAAAGATTGGATTATTCAAGCGCTTAATAGTGAGGCCGAGTCTTCTTGCAAATCTAAGATTGAGGCTCTTAAGAAAGCCGACGAGGCCCAGGCGGTGATGGATAGAATGAAGTGGGAGCATTATGCCACAGTGGAGGACATGGGCCACAGGAACACCATCGTTACCACTGAGCGGGACGCAGCCCTTAATGAGCTTAACTAGCTTAAGTCCAAAATTTCTAAAATCATAGAGGAAAAGGATGCTGCTAACGTTGCCGCACAGGAAGCGTGCGATCAAGCGGTGGTGCTCCAGAAGGAGAGAGATGCGGCCATGGAAAAGGTCCACAAGGTTGAAGCTGAGGTCGGTGAGAGGGTCCGATTGGCGGAGGCCAGGCTAGAGGCTGACATAGAGGAGCTCCTCGTCACTTACAATGCCAACGTGTTGAGGCATAAGGACTTAGCCTGGCTTGATGATTACCCGACACTCCTGTATAATGCCTGGAACTTGCTAGTCGAGGAGGAGAAAAATGGGCAATCGGGCGGATCCCTTGATGAGTTTGAGCTGGAGAACTGCATACTGAACGATGATGAGAAGAAGGTTCTTCATGATTTTATGATTTCTCATGCAAGAGAAAGACTCGGCGTCCAACACCAAGAAGTCGAGGAAGGTTTCGGAGTTATGCGTCATGCTACAAGCTCAGAAATTACTACTCCGCCCCGACTCGAGCCTGCTCCAGTGACCGAGCCTAAGCCTGTCCTGGCTTATGACCCAGAACAGCCATGCCTATCTCCTATTAAGGAGCATTCATCCAAAGCCGTTCAGCCAGCCGCAGGTCAAATTGAGGAAGGTACTCTGAACGAATCTCATGTGTATGTGAAATGAAAGACCTGTTTTGAAGTGTGTCCTAACAGCTTCTTTTCTTCTTTGTCCAGTGACCGAAGTTGCATTGACAGTGCCTCCTGCAATCCAAGAATCACATCAAGTGCAGGAGGCCATTATTACTAAGGCAATCACCACGACTGCGGCCATGCCGATTGAGATGACACAGGGGAGCTCAATTTCATTTGACGAGCAGATGATGAATGAGCTCCTGGGCCGACACAGCGACCCTTTTGCGGACATACCATTCGTTCTTAGTGGGTTCCCGCCTGCTTCTAGTGCTTCGTATTAGTCCACCGCTGCCCCCAACGAAGCTCGTGCTATTCGAGAAGTAGAGATATTGGCTAAAATTAATACTGAGATGGAGGCAGCGACTCATGGCGGTGATTCTGAGGGTGGAGTGACAGCGCCGGGTCCAACTCCACTTAGGATGATATCACCCCAGGGGACAGTGGTTGATACTAGTGTGTCTACTCCGCTCCTGGTCGCAGATCCAGTTCCTCCGACTTCTCCTGAAGAGAGGATCCCCATAGACTCAAGTTTGGAGGAAGAAATCGATATCATGCCTCCGTCCGGAGATTCCCCGCCTAAAGGGAAAAGTTCGAAACGAAAGATCGTTAGCGGTGCCAGCGGCTCCATACTGAAGAAAAAGCTATGGAAGAAGAAGGAATAGATAGATTCCTTAGGCACATTTTTGGGTAGATAGGAGTTTGCTTTTGCTTTTGTAGGTTGTGTATAGACGCGGATTCGGCCCTCGTTAGAAGGCATTTTTTGGAAGAACTTGTACGTAAATTTTTATTTCCAATTAGTTGAAATAAAACTTCATTTTCTTCGCTTCAACTGTTCTTCCTGTCTTTTATGCTTAAGTGTTGTAACGTTCGAATTATAGCTTGGTATGCTTGCGGAGTATCAGTTCTGGAGCTGAATCTGTTTCATACACAAGTCTTAAAATCGTGGATACAAGCCGTGACTCGAGACTAAGCTGGACACTCGATGTCGATTGTTTCAGTCAGTGTTTCACACTTAAGCTCTGCCCCCAGTTTGGGGAACCAGTTGTAATGATCGGCTAGCGATCGCAATTTTATCACCGCCTTCCAAGCTTAACATCGTCAAATCGATGTAGAAGCAAGTGAAGGGTGAGCAGTTTTAGTTGCGCGTGTTTACTAATAATAATCGCATCCACACTCTGGGGATCAGTATTTGTATTTCGGTGGTCAATCGCACCTATCACAAATCTTGAGCACATGTCCACACTCTGGGGACTTAGATTAATTTTTTTTTGAGTGATCGTCTACACCCATGTTGTATTCATACTCTGACCGCACTCTAGGGACTCGGAGTTATTTATAATCGATTATTTGATTCGCCCTCTGGGAACCCGGAAATTACTAATGTTTGTATTACAGTTCATGCTCCGAGAACTCTGACTTAGTATTTATACTCCAATTCACACTCTGGGAACTTGGAGTTAGCATTTACACCCCAGTTCGCACTCCGAAAACCTAGAGTTGATGTTAATACTCCAATTCACACTCCAGGAATTTAGAGTTAGTCGACAGATGGTCAACCGCATCTGTTTAGGCTTTTTAAGAGGTCGTTCACGCTTTGGGAACGATGAATTTATCGGGATCGTGGATGATCGGATCACATCCACCCCAAGTTAACAAGCGAGGTCATTAGATGGATGGATCCATCTTCCTCTAACATGTTTAGGATACGGTTAAAGTCATTAGGCAGACGGGTCCGCCCTCTCCAAAACCATACTTAGAATTCTCACACTCCAACTCGCACTCTGGGAGTTTGGAGGATTGTCGTGTATTAATCCTCTTTGATATTAGCGTAGTGACTTGCCCCCGAGCTCAGGTTTCATTTAGTGAGTGATCGGTCATATCACAGTCACTCCCTATTTGAATAAATTCCACCGTTTGATGGAACTTAGCTCTCTGTACCTCGTGATGTCGTACGTCATACTCAATAAATCATAGCTCTGGCTCGAAGAGGTGGCATTTTATTGCTGAAATGAGAAAACGTAGCAAAGTCAGTTGCCTTATTACAAATTCAAATTTCGAAATGCGGAAACAAATTGCAAATAAAAGAATGAACCAAATACATAAAGCCTGTCATATGCAGTAGCGACAGAAGCTTTCACTATTCCAAGTTCTCGGCAAAGTAAGGCCGTCAACGGTCGATAACTTGAACGTGCCATCTTTGAGCTTTTGGGTGATTACATATGGTCCTTCCCAATTTGGCTTCATGTGCGAAGTAACCGGGTAAATTCTTTTCAGAACGAGATCACTAAGTTCGAAGGTCCGTGGTCGAACCTTGGCATTATATAATCGGGCGACTCGATTTCGATATGCGGCTGCCCTCAAATTAGCCTCTTCACGCTTCTCATCCAGTAAGTCCAAAGATTCAGCGAGTAATATGGCATTAGTTTTTGGGTCATAATAAGTTGCACGATGTAAAGGTACTTCCATTTCGACTGGAATAACGGCTTCTGAGCCGTAAGATAGAGAAAATGGAGTGTGTCCGGTCGCGGACTTGTGAGTCATTCGGTAAACCTATAAAGCCATAGGTAGTTCATCAACCCACTTGCCCCCAGCCTTTTCCATTCGCTTCTCCAGAATAGATTTGATAAACTTATTAACAGCTTCAACTTGGCCATTCGCCTGAAGGTTCACAACCGTAAAGAATTTCTTATGGATACGGAATCGTTGACATAAATTCTTGAATTCAACACTGTCGAATTGGGTTCCGCTATCAGTGATAATGGTATGCGGGAGACCGAATCGACAGATGATATAGTGAACTACGAAGTTGATTACTTTTTTCGTCGTGATTGTCGCAAGAGGTTCAGCTTCAGCCCATTTAGTAAAATAATCAACTGCGACGATGGCATACTTCGCTCCTCCTTTGGCAAGAGGTAGAGTACCAATAATATCAATGCCCCATATTGCAAACAGCCAGGGACTGACCATTTGGGTTATCTCAGTAGGTGGGGCTCTCAGAATTCGAGCATGTTTCTGGCATTTATCACATTTCCTTGCATAGTCTGATGCGTCACGGTTCATAGTTTGCCAATAATATCCATATCAGAGTACTTTCTTGGCGAGGGCTTGCCCCCCCCGTGTGATCGCCACATTCTCCCTCATGCACATCGTGTAACACTCTTTTAATTTCATTGTGTGCGATACATCAGAGCAGAGGAACCGAATATCATCTTCTATACATGACTCCATTCTGAATGGTAAACCGCGATGCTTTTCGAAGAATCTGTCTTCTTTCACTCCTATGCTCAAGCAGCATTCCGTATTCGATATAGTTTCAATATGGTGTCATCCATGACTCCTTATCGGGAGAGATTTCAAATAAAAATTAGTTTCCATCTGGTCAACGCTGGGAGAGGATAAAGTTTCAACGGGAATGAGTCCCATCTGCTATGCTTCGCCCGTACTTGCCAACTTGGCCAATAAATCAGCCTTCTGGTTATGCTCACGGGGTATGTAGAAAATGGCATAATAATTGAATTGATCAAGTATTTCCTTGACTCGAGCTAGATAGGCTGCTAGTCTTCGATCCTTGGCCTGGTATTCACCCCGAACCTGGCATACGACTAACTTAGAGTCTCAGTAAACTTCCACAGCAATAACTCTCAGATCATGGGCTAGCTGCAACCCAGCAAGTAAAGCTTCATACTAAGCTTCATTATTAGTCGCACGGAACTCAAACTTCACAGCATAGCATATGGACCGGCCCTCGGGGGTTTCAAGTACTACCCCAGCACCCGAGCACCGATCGTTGGATGCGCCATCGGTATGCAGCTTCCAGATGTATTCGGGAGATTTACTGTCTCGGACGAGTCCTCTGGGACAGTGAATTCGCCTATAAAATCTGCCAAGATTGACCCTGAATGGCTCTTCTTGGTGTATAGGTGATATCGAACTGACCCAGTTCGATATTCCACTTTAGCAGCCTACCAGACGTCTCAGGCCGTGTAAGGACCGTCCAAATGGCTGATCGGTGTACACAGTGATAGGATGAGCCTGAAAATATGGAAGGAGCTTCCTCGAGGCAATGACTAGGCAGTAGGCCAACTTTTCTAGCTTTGGATAGTTTCTCTCAGCTTTGGTTAGTCGCTTGCTAACATAATAGACCGGTTTCTACACTCGGTCTTCGTCCCGAACTAGGACATCGCTGATTGCATTTTTCGATACCGCTAGGTAAATATACAACTGCTCATGGTCGATAGGCTTTGATAAAATTGGCGGTGTGGAAAAATGTTGAACCAGCGCTTGGAATGCGCTCTTGCACTCCGCAATCCACTCGAAGTTTCTCTTTCCTTTACGGATCAGATCAAAGAAGGGGATGCATTTGTCGGTAGACTTCGATATGAACCTGCTCAACGCCGCTACTTTCACGTTGAGACTTTGAACTTGCTTTATTGTTCTCGGAGTTTGCAAGTTCCTTATTGCCCAGATCTTTTCTGGATTGGCTTCTATTCCTCGAGCGTCGACAATGAACCCAAGGAACTGTCCGGATGAGACTCCAAAATGACACTTCAGTGGATTGAGCTTCATCCCGTACTTTCGAAGGATGTTGAACATTGACTCCAAATCTTTGATGTGATCAGTGGAGAACCGTGACTTTACCAGCATGTCATCTACATAAACCTCCATGGTCTTCCTGATCTGGTTAGCGAACATCCAGTTGACTAGGCGTTGGTATGTTGCTTCAGCGTTCTTTAGTCCAAAGGGTTTAACTTTGTAGCAGTAGAGTCCCAGGTCGGTTACAAAGCTAGTATGTTCTTGGTTGGGTACATGCATGGGTATCTGATTGTAACCGGAATAAGCATCCATGAAAGATAATAGTTCTTGTCCAGCCATTGAATCTACAAGTTGATCAATCCGGGGAAGTGGAAAGCTATCTTTCGGACAAGCTTTATTTAAATCAGAATAATCTACGCACGTCCTCCATTTCCCATTTTGCTTCCAAACAAGTATGGGATTGGATACCCACTCCGGGTATAAAGCATCCTGAATAAACTAAAATTTAATTTTAGCTTATCGACCTCTTCTTTAAGGGCGGCAGATCTCTCTGGATCCATACCACGCCTTTTTTGTTTGACCGGGATACACCGCGGGTCAATATTCAAGGTGTGGCTCGCGATGTCCGTTGAGATCCCACACATGTCAGAGTGCGTCTAGGCAAACACGTCGAGATTCGTCCGAAGAAAATCAACCAATTCCTGTTGTGTCTCTTGGCTCAACTGAGACCCAATTTTTAACATCCTCGACTCATCATCATCATCACCATTGATTGGAACATCGATCGTCAGTTCGGCCGGGGAGGCTTGACTTTCTATAGATTCATCCTTGTTTTCATTGTCCCTAGGGTCAAGATCCCTCTGGAATTGGCTGTGGCGCCCGGGCCGAGGCCCAGGCACCAACTGTCAATTATCCGCAAAACGAATGTAGAGAGATTCCCCTACGCCCTTTCCTTTCTCTCTTTGCTGCGCCTCGCGTAGCTCAGCAACATAACAGGCTCTCCTAGCAGCCTGATCTCCTTGAATAACTCCAATCCCACGATCGGTGGGGAATTTCAAAGACAAACACCATGGTGCAATCGCTGCCTTGAATTCAGCGAGGGTCGGTCGGCCCAAAAAAGCATTATAGGGGGATTGAATGTCTAACACAACAAATTGCAACATCTGGACTCTCCGACACTCCCCAACTCCCAACTCCACCGACAGCTCCACTACTCCAGTGGGTATATTGGCACTTCCATCGAAGCCATGGATTCTAGATTGGAAAGGTTTTAAATCCTTGGCTTCCATTTTCATCAGATCGTAAGCTCTCTTAAACAAAATATTTACCGAACTCCCACTGTCAACCAGGATCCTATTCATCCAGGCAGGACCAACCTGGGCAGATATGACCAGTGGGTCAAAAGTGGGGGCTTCGACCCTGTCAGCATCTCGGCTTCTGAACACGATATCATCAGTCATTGTTCTCTATTGCTTGGCCGGAGCCCCTTCATCAAAACTACTTCAACACTCGAAGTCCGCATGCCTGATAGAACTGGCATACGACTTCATTTCCCTCCAGCTTTGGTCTGCTAGATGGGGACCACCACTGACTGTATTTATCACTAATCTTCCGCCTGTACGAGCGGGTTCCTCTCATCTTTCTTGATTCTAAGTACGATTTTGGTTTGACGGGCCTGCACCACCAGACTGCGGCGCCCGCATGAACTGATCTAACTTTCTCTCCCTGATCATTTTCTTAATGAGGTCTTGCAAATGTATACACTCATTGGTATTATGGCCATAACTCTCGTGGAATCTTTAGAATTTTCCCGTTTGAATTTGCCTCTCCGACGATGGCTTCGGAGAAGGCTTCTTATACTGCATGGCATTGCAAGTTTGTAGATACACGTTCTCCAGCGACGTATTCAATGGTGTGTAGTTATCAAATATTAGAGCCCTACGTCGCGGGCCACGATTTTGATCCCGTTTCTTATTCTGATTATCATTGTTTCTCGGTTGAGATTGCTTGTTTTGTATATTCAGTTGTACTTTTCCATAACTCTCACCCGACTGTTTAGCTGCCACATTGCTCTGAATGCCCTCACTACTGGGTCCCACGTCGTCCTGCTTCCTAGACTATTTCGCATTCTCTTGCCTTAAGAATAGGTGGCTTTGAAGTAGAAACGACCAATGATGTGGGAGGCTTTCCAGCTAACCAATTTCCAAACTTAGAGTCGGGGTCAATTCCTTTATTCAATGCCATTAAGATTGAATTGTCATTGGGGCTACTTATCTTCGCACATGCAGCATGGAACCTTTCCAAGTAGCGTCTAAGCGTCTCCCCGGGGGATTGAGTGACGCTAGACAAAGTGTTAACATCCTTAGGCCTAGCAACATGCATACGAAACTGTTCTACAAACTTCATGGCCATTTGATCGAAACAGGAAATGGATTGGGGTGGCAATCGCGTAAACCACATAGTGGCAATGCCCCCCCAAAGAGATAGGGAAACTACGGCACTTTACCGCGTCATCTGCTCTTGCAGCGTTCATCAACCATTCATATTTCAGGATGTGCTGGTTTGAGTCTGAATTTCCTTCATAAACTGGTAAAGTGGGCATTCTGAACCGTCGAGGAGGTTCGACACAAAGTACGTCATCCATAAAGGGGGTGTGACTCCAGGAGATTCCCTAGTCATCGTTGGTAAGAACTTGACTTACACGGATCATTTGACATATCATAGCTGGAAGGTCTGGCGTTTGAACGTTCTACGCATGTGGAGCCAAGGTGTGGTCGGCTTCCACATCATGAGGATGGATCGGGCGCTGTCGACGATCCATGTCTCGCCTCCTTGGCTCGACGTCTTCTGGGACGTAAGGTTCAAGAGTACGTCCATGTTGATTCCGGACATCAATCTCTGTTTCAACCGCGGCGGGGGTGGCACGGTTATCTGCGGTGTAATGAGGAATAGTCCCTTCCCGAGAAGAGGGTCCAGTATGAAAGCTGGCCGATGGACCAACTCTCAGCTGTCCAAAAGTCAATGTGGGCTGATGTCCGATGGCCTGTGCGTGACCTTCGTCTGGTTGAGGACGAATGGATCTTTGGTTGTAGCCAGACGAGGGAAAACTTTCTGTGGAGAAGTGAGAAACCTGATCTCTTCTATGCCTTCTACGGTTGTAACGGTTTAGCTGGTTGGTCAGCTCGGCATTTGCGCGCAGCTGTTCTGTCAATTGTTGCCGACTTTGTGTTAAATTCCTGTAGCAACAACCGGAACTCTTTCCTGGTAACCGGGACTTGTGAGTCTGAGGGTTCGGCTGCGTTTTGGTTGGTTGGTGGCAACTGCGTGGGATTTTGCCTATCCCGGCCTTCTTGATCACCAACGTTAGAGGTGGTCCTTGTGCTACCATCATGAGGGTTGAATTCCTTTCCTAGACTTTGTGCAAATTTGAATAGAATGGAAGGAATTCGAATTAGTGATCTGGATCTTTCTCTTAGATTCATGCAATCCAGTATCGACGATAGATCCAAGGAGCAGGAGAAAATCTGGGTTCTCTCAATGAAAGCACTAAAATGTTTGTAGCAAAAATGGGCACAACACTCTTCAGAAGTTTTTGAAGAGATGAAAGTGAAGAATATAAATGTAAAATGAAGATTATCTAACAAAAACTCCAGTAAACAATAACACAAATGCACAGACACGCAATTTTAGAGTGGTTCTGCGTGTTGCCTACGTCCACTATGAAGTTTTTGGGATTTTATTGATTCTCTTTGAACGATTACAAGCAATTACAGTGAACAACAGTAAAGTATGGCTTGTAATTCGAATTCAACAACAAGGGTAGGATGTAAATCTCGATCCAGTAGAGTTCGGGAGCTTGAGAATCAAAAGATCCTTTTCATGTATGCTTCAGGGGGCTATTTATAGGTGTAGGAGGCTGAAATCTCGCTTAAACTTCGGGAGACTCCTTCTGGCATGTGAGTGGGCCCACGCGATCGATCCCACCAAGTTTTGACTCGAACTGTGATCGATACGAATCGATTTCGTATCGATCAAGAATTGTTCCAATTGAGCTTAAACTTGGTAGGAACATTCCTTGGCTTGTACTTAAGCTTCTGTAAAAATTTCATAGCATTTGGATCGGTGGATCTTGAGTTATGATCAATACGAGCTTGATTTTCTCATTGGTTGTTTGGTTCGAATCCATCAATTCAAATCGATCTACTTCGAATCTATGATGCACGTGCCTTTGTGAGGATGCGGCGCCCATTCCTTGCACCGATCCTTTTCTTGCTCCGTGTTGACCGCGTCGTATCCATGAGTTTTGCCTCGTTTGCATCGAGTGTCGTTACTCTGTTTGAACCAATCAACTACGTGTACCTCGTATCGATTTGCAATATTGTCTATTTCGAATCGAGATGGGTGGCTTAGCTCGCATCGATGGTGAAGGTGTGGTTCACATCGATGGAGGTCGCCTCCATTTAATGGATATGCTCAGGTGGTACTTGTGATGGATACGAACTAAAGCTACCCGATGGATTCGAATAAATGCCTTCTTTATAGATACGAACTAGGCATTGGTCTACCGATACGAAGTGCGTTAATGGTTGATGGATACGGAGTTGATCGATGTGAAATAGTGGTTGAGGATGGGTGCGAAACTGATCGATACGAATGATGACATGAAGAGGGGTACGAATCTGATCGATTCGAAACATGGCTCAGCGATGGATACGAAAACGTGGTTTTTCCCTTCAACCTGCATTGACCATAACTTGAGCATACAAACTCGGATTGACTTGAAATTTGAAATGCAGGCTTCCATGGCTTTGGGTGTCATGTCTTATCAGTTGTAGCTTGATTCGGACTCGGACAAAATTCATCGACATCCATAGTGAACCTATGCATGCTCGATATCCAGGACAATTGATCTTGAGTTTGTAACTAGTTCTTTGATATCTCAGCCATGCCAAAAGGTGGGATAACACCCATAATCGAGATGGACCGAAGTCGGGTTCGATCCCCTTACCTCACCTTTTGTTTTAAATAAATGATGTAGTATTGCTATTAGACTACTTATACGTGTTTGGGATCCTAATCGGTCCCTAGGTATGCTCTAAGTTGGATGTCTGAAGGTAATTGTTGATAGGATTATATATTTTGATGTTTGATAGATGCTTTGACCTAGGCTTCATGAGTGATGACGGAACCGATTACGAAAGACCAATATAGATTAATGACCCTTTGAAATTGATTAAGATATTATTAACCACTTGAATGTGAAGGCTGATACTGATTGAACATGGTATTCTGTCTAGAGAGATGGGGCGATGACTATAATTCCAAGCCTCGTTGCCGAAAAGAGAGTGGATCGGGATTATATGAGAGTAAGCCTCCTCATCGAAGAGTGAGTGGATGGACTTGCTTAGATATGAGTCCCCTCGTAGAAGTGCAAATGGATTGGACTTATCAAGGATTCAGGGAGATCGAACCTTACATTGAATGTTGAACGATCCTAAAACCCTAGATTGAATGTTAAATGGTCTGGAGAGATCGAAAGCTAGATTGGATATTAAATTTTACGGATAAACTGAACCATAGACTGGACATTAGACGATCCGAGGTCAAACCCTAGATTGGATGTTAAGTGATCCAGAGAGATCGCACCCTAGAGTGGACGTTGACTTGACTTTGGATTTGAACGCCTTGTAATCAGACTAAATAAATTAATCCCAAATGAACACAGGATGATTTTGATATACAACACGATAACTCTTGATGGAAACAGACTGATTATGGTTTATAACTGACACTTAAGTAAGGATTAGAGTCCTTAACTATGATGGTCTAGAATGACTATGGAATTGCAGGAGATTCCGAACGAACTAGATGATTCACAACAAATTAAATCGATGGACAGCTGGAAAGCTTGACTTCCAGAAATTGGCAACTTTAGAAATGATTCTTGAGAAAAGCACACCTTATATTCATAAGACGTACTTTGGGGAGTAAGCGTTTTTACCAAATTTTCTATGGTCTTCGAACGAACTTAAACGAGTGAATTGGACGAACAAACGATGAAGAAATGAGCCAAGGACTTTGGAAACATCTTAAAACGGCAAGAAAATTAGAATATCGAAAAATAGTCGAAAAAAGATGAAAATTTGGAAAGTCGCATTTTTGATCGGAGTCCTTAGGTCAGTGCCAAATAGAATGCGATTCGAACACATGAAACTCTCGGCTCGAACTCCAAGCGATTGATATTGAGTAAATTTCGATCAGACATACAAAACTCCCAAGTATGACTCAAAGCACTTTAACCCATGGACGACTCCAAGCAAGGCCCAAAGCAAACACACAAACCACTCAAGTTGGATGCCAAGTTAAGTCAACCTTGACCTAAAGCTCATGATTTTTGCCAACATGGTTTTCATCGACATTATTTACCCAACATGATTAGAATTATCTAGAATGATGACATGAAGTAACTCAAGAAATTTCAGAGGTATTGGCGCAAGGAGAACTACTAGGTACCGAGCACAACCGCTCGGGACCGATTGCATTTTTTGCACGTGGGTCCTCCAAAAAGTATTGTACATGGACCTCTGGCCCTAGTGAATGTTGCAGAGTGCTTTTCTCAAATAAAAGAATAACTTGGATGATTTTCTGAAGAAAAGTAGACAAGTACAAGCAGTATCAGAACCTCATATAAACAACCCAATCTCAAAGGAAAGTATTTGAGATACAAGGATCGGAGATAGATATCCAATGAAAAGAAGGAGAGGAGGTTTCCCTAGAAACATTAGTTAGTATCGATCAAAACTACTCGGTATTGAGTGGTTTCTATAAAAGTTGGGCCTAGTTACTTATGCCTACATACTCTGATCTGGATCTAGACTTGATATTTCATGGCGCTCAGATTCAATTATGTGGTTTTTCTATAGTCTGTACATACAACACCTATAGATTCAAGAAAAGAATTTTTTAGTACTTGGTTTCTCTTCTTTCTTCTTCTTTCCTAAGTACTCCAAACAATCCCATATACAAGATCCACTAGAATTTGTTCGGATTTGTGTTATAATCATTGTATTCCAAAGAGAATCAATTAAATAATAAGATTAAAGTGGAAATATGCCATAGTATTTGCCGAACCATTACAAAAATTATCTTTTCTGTTGTTTTTATATTTATTGCAATGGATCTGGTGCTTTCAATCAATTTTAGGGTGTTTGTGCCTTTTTTGGTGCTAATTACAACCTCAATTATATGTTTACGATGGGTGTGAATTATTAGATCTAGTTAGATTTAAGTTAACTATGAATGATATAGTCATTAGTAGGATTGGAATGCGAGGTCAGTAATGTTGCACAACCAAAGTCTGGTCTTTGAAATGGGATACCAGCGATTGTGTATACATTGCGCTGATGTGAGGTATCTCCAATGGTAGAACCTACGGGAATACACATTCTTGTATAAGTGAAGGGAATGTCCCAATGTGGGTTTGCTTTAGTTTGAAGTCTTAAATGGCAAAGTCAGGTCTACTTTAATCCTTTTAGGAGGTACTAAGTAACTTAGTGGACATTTCCTTGATTGCATTATGTAATTTAAGTGGAACGGTGACCGTAGGCTCGGCGCTATGTCAGCGGTTGGTACCATATATCAAGGAGTAGGGTTGTACAGATAGGTCGAGACCGTCATTATTTCTAGAGAGCTCATTAGAAAATCTTGAGTTACACCTAGACGGACTACACCTTCTATCAATGTAGGTCCCATATGGAACATGCGCTGCCTAAAGTTGTTTGTTAATTTGTCTATAGTTAGGAGGCAAGGCTAGATAACTCCTCGATGAGTCTTTAAGACGAAGTAGAATATGGCTAAATAGTTGAAAAATAGTTATTAAACACTAGTGGGAAGTTCCATGGTATACGCTAGCAATTCGGCCTAGACGTAGATGGTGGATGCCCGGCACAGTGCAAAGCTACAAATACTAGCAGGGAATGAATCTTGATCCATGGGGAACTATGATACACACACATACATACATAGACACACACACACACACACACACACACAACTATTATACACCTTGAGTAGGTTGGGCATATCGTATGCATGCACAAAGTCAAAATGATTTGCTTGAATAATAGACATAACATGAAATGGAAAACGATCGGCATAAACTAGTGTTATGGATAAGGTATGTAATTTACTAGTCACCAGAACATTGTTTTGATCCCCTCCTTATTACAACCCATTGATAGATTTAGAGGGACATGTACTGGTACAAGATGGGAAACGATGAAAGTACATATTCCTTTTGCATGCTAAGTATTGATAAGGGTACTGGATACCAAAAGTATCGACGTTGGTCAATATATGTATATGTTATATTATGTTTATTTATTCCACTGTGAGTTCTTATCGATAGTTCTCCGATATGCTTTTGTTTATTTACGGGATACCATACCAACAATCCATGCTTTAGTGGATTTAAAATTTTGATTTAGTGAAAATTCAGGCACACTAAGGTGCAGGTTGTTATAGATTAGGAAATTAGAGATGGGGGCAGGTGTTGAGGATCTGAAAGGACTCAAGATAGATTCTAAGGGATGGCTTACAAAGAAGGGAGACTGTGCATTTCAGATTTAAGGGATCTTCGAAAAGAAGCTTGGATGAAAGATATAGGTCGATGTTTACTATTCATCCCAGAGGCATGAAGATGTATCGTGATATTAAGAGAGTTTCTTTTGGGAGGGGATGAAGAGAGATATAGGAGAATATGTGAAAAAGTGCTTCACTTATTAGCAAGTGAATGCTAAGTATCAAAAGCTGAGCAGTTTACTTCAACTTTTGGAAGTATTAGTTTCCACACTATGGATTTTATAAATGGATTGCCTAGTTCGAGGACAGGAAATGATAGCATTTGGATGATAGTCGGTAGTGTAACACCCTGTAAAATTTAATAAGAAATTAAGTGATTAAAATAAGGTTAAAAATGGAAATTTGGTAAATGATAGAATTGGACCGTGAAAGTTGCTCCATTGCGTTCGTGGCGATTTGCTAATCAATTTCCATGTATAATATGTTGAAATCAGAGATAGAATGAAAAAGTTAAAGGTGTTAGAATTTTTCAAATTAAAATTATTTCAAACGAGTTTAAATTTGAATATCTGAATTTGAAATTAAAAGTTTGAATTTTGAATTTTAAAATATTGGCTGGGATTAATGTTTAAGAAATTTTTTGATTTAACATGGGTTAACATAAGAAGTAATTGAGTAATTAATGAATTAAAATCGGAAATAAATCAGCGTAAAAAACATACGCGCACAAACGAAGACTGTTCGGCTTCTGAACTATGACCGGTCGACTGCTAGCGATTGACCTGTGGTTCGAGGTGGTCGACCACTGGGAGGTAAAAATATGGGTGGCTGCTAGGGTTTTCTTATTTTTAACCTTTTGGATTCGTTTATTTTAAATCCAACGATCGTCGTTCCATTCCACCTCTATAAATAGACCCCCAGGCATCCCACTTTTTCCTCATTAAATTTTGAAAACACCAGCAAAGCTCTATCAAAATCTCTCCCCTTAGAGTTTTAGAAACCTTAAATTTTATGGTAAACGATTCCGGTTTCTAATCTCTAATTTTAATTAATTCTTGTTCTCTCTATCTTCTGATTTCTGAAATTCGCTCTATTGTACACTATTAGTTGTACATTCAAAAAAGGAAAGATCTAAAATAGAATTATGAGCGGTCGAAATCATATTTCTTCTTCTTCCTTTTCTTTGGGATTCAACATCAGTTTGGATTTTCAAACAAGAGGGTTGGATGTTTAATTATTTTGATTTCAAATTCTGTTCCTCTCTAGTTTCTAATTCTAAATCAAATTTCAGTATACAATTCACTTTGGAATAAGAAAGTAATTAAGCAAGGTGGAATCAAATCCAGTGAGAAATCAAACAATTCTCTATGAGTGGAAATATCATGTTTTTCACATTTTTATAGTTGAATAGTATTTATTTGGATTTGATTTATGCCTTGAGAAATTTTGTTAATGAAATCATAACTTCTAAAACCCTAAATTTCCCTAAGTAAATAACAATCTTTATATATGCTAGAATTAGAATTGTTTTTAGCATTGGTATATTAGAATCTAATTAACTATTAGAATTAGATAATCTATTGTCAATTTAACCTATTTTCCCTCTTTGAATTGAAGTGTTAAAGGGTCCAAAAATAAAATAAATTAGAAATGGTGCATAAATTATGACATATTGGATTACATCATCCTTCGGGCACCGAGTCTGTAACGTTGCCCCACGGTCGCCTCGCGCATATACCAAAATCCTAAATCCCGATATAGATCAAGGAATGACGCTTCTAATGGTAGCTCCCCAAATAGCTCTGCGAGCATCCCCTATTTTAGCCATACCGGGTTGTGATGCTTATGAAGGTACGCTTTTACCTTTTACTACTAGTAACTCTCATTCAGAATGCTAACACTACCCTCTAGGAAATAATGCAATGCTAGCATTCGTCCATGCAAGTTCTTCAGCATATGAACAAACCAAAGGCACTACTTCTACTATATCCATTTTGGAATCACCCTCAGGATTAGTAGCCAGTAGCCCTTGTGTTAGTTCCTGAGATGATGGTTTTGATGACAACAACTTTAGGACTTGTTATAGAATATAAATACTAATATTCTTATCTAGATATGTATGTATATGCAGAGTATATATATGCATGTACTGAGAATGAAGACTGTACAGTATAGAGATTCAAGACTGACGAATTCAAGATTAAAGAAATCAAGACTGAAGACTGATGAGAATCAAGAGTTCAAGATATCAGATAAGCAATAGAGTCTAGATTTATGTTAAAACTTCATAATAGCACTAAAATATTTTTTCGAATTTTAATTGTGGAATGGAATCTACTTTCTTTCTTTAATAGTGGGATGGAACCCACGACCTCTTTAGTGGGATGGAACCCACGACCTTCTCTAGTGGAATGGAATCCACGAAATTTTCAAAATGGTTTATTTTTAAGGTTTTTTTCAAAATTATATTTTTAAAAGTTATCTCTCTAGGTTTAAATTTTTTAGCCTTAACTATTTTTTGATTTCAAAATCATTTTTTGTTTTTAAAACTATCGTCCTGGTTTTTAATGGTTTTAGTTTTCATCTCAAAATATTTATATTCAGCTTTTATTACTTTTATATTATAGATTATATATTTTTAAGATTACTATTTAAATCTCTGTTATAAGTTTAAACTATATTCAAAATGGTTTACAAAGATTAGGAATTGTTGTGACAAGTTTTAGAATGGAAATTATTTGAAAGAAAAATAAATTTTCAAAATTCAAATCGGCATGTCGACATCTCTCATCCCCCCATGTTGACATAGTAGCCATAGAATTCAAATTTCAAATTTTTAAAAAAGTGTTTGTTCTTCGTAACCTTTCGCGAATGGACATGACCGTTGTTCTTCTATAAATACTAGTTGTTTTCAATGAATTTTAAGTTAGTTTTTCTTCATTTCTTCACTCCTTCTTCTCCACTCAAATATTCTCTTATATTTCAAATACTTTAACAAAACTCTGCCAAAATTCTAAGTGAATCAAACTCGATCATCTCTAATTTGATTCTCTGCCACTCTCTCTCAAAGATCTCAATGCTATTCAGAGTTATATGATCATTTATAATCAAAGATCGAAAGATCGAGGTGTATCGAGCCTCTCTCTATCAAAGTATAATAGGAAACGGTATGATTGTGACCCGCAAATCAATTGGGTGTGATTGCAGCCCGTAAATCAATTAGGTGATCTTGTAGCTTGGTTAAATCAAGAGAGTTTTCCCTAGACTCATAGACAGGAGGGTGTATCTCAGGTCATGAAATCGAGGTTGTAATATCGAAATTATATTTGAAAAGAATTTTGCCCAAGAAAATTGTGTGGGACCGGATGTAGGGTAACTCCGAAACAGTATAAAATTTCGGTGTGTTCTTTCCTTCACTGCTTTGATTTACTATTTGCATGTGTCTAATTCAATGATACTTTCTGTGTTTGTGAATTGTATCTGTTTGGATTTAATTTGAAAAAAATTCAAAAAGATTCAAAAAAAAATTAATTAGACACTATTCACTCCCCTCTAATGTTAATCCGCCTTAAGATCTGTAATCCGCATTTCCTAAATTTAGCATCAAAGCATTGGTTTTCAAAGTTATCATACTGAATTTTGAAAAAGTTTAAAATAGCAATTTTTGGAGATTCTACTAACACTAGTTCAAAATTGTCCAAATCATCATGGTCTCGTAAGTCTGCATATTGTTATTATAGAAAATCATGTTATCTACCAAATTGGTGTGTTATGCATGAACAAATATGTTATATGGCTTTTGGAGAATCGACACTCAATGGACAAATGGTGCAAATCAAGAAATACAAATGGATACTTGATAGTAGATGTTCAAAACACATGACTGGTAATCTAGAGATACTGAATGACATAATTTATGAAGATAGAGGAATGGTCAACTTTGGAGAAAATTCAAAAGAATATGTGATCGGCATTGGCAATGTCGGTAACTCTAAAACTCATACTATTTCTGATGTTCTGTGAGTTAGGAATCTAAAACACAACTTACTTAGCGTAAGTCAACTATGTGACAAGGGATACAAAATTAAATTTGAAAAAGGATAAATGTCACATCGAAGATGGTAAATCAAAAATTATCTTTGAAGGAATTAGGCAGAAAAATATTTGTATTCTCAGTCTAAAAATCTCAAATGATAACCTATGTCTTTTGGCTAATACAAGTGACCCTTGGATTTGGCATAAAAGACTTGGGCATTTGAATTTCAAACTCTTATCTAGACTTTCAAAACTTGATATAGTAAGAGGTCTCGGTAAAATGGATTTTAAAGTAGATAGTATATGTGATGCTTGTTAATTAGGAAATCTTAGGAAGAGTTCATTTAAATCGAAAGATATGATTTCAACTTCAAAATTTCTTGAGTTACTTCATCTAGATCTGTTTAGTCCATCTCAATTTCAGTTAATAAATCACAATAGATATGTTTTTGTAATTGTAGATGATTATTCTAGATTTACATGGACAATTTTTCCGAAACATAAAATTGATGCTTTTGATTTATTTAAAAATTTTGCAAAAAGAATTCAAAATCAAATTTCTTTAAAAATTAAAATTATTCGTAGTGATCATGGTGGAGAATTTGAAAATGAAAATTTTGAGAAATTCTGTAATCCAAAAGGAATAACTCGTAATTTTTCCTTTCCAAGAACTCCATAACAAAACGGAGTGGTAGAGCATAAAAATAGGACAATTCAATAGTGTTCAGGAACTATGCTTTCGGATAGTAAATTACCAAAAAAAATTGGGCTGAAGCAATAGCTACAGCTTGTTATATTTTGAATAGGATTTTAATTAGACCTCTAACCAATAAAACACCATCTGAACTTCTTTTCAATAAGAAACCAAAGGTATCTTATTTTAAAGTTTTTGGAAGTAAATGCTTTATTATATGTACAAAGGACAATTTGGATAAATTTAATCCTAAATTCAACAAAGGAATCTTTATCGGATATTCTAATAGAAGTAAAGCATAGATAGTTTTCAATTTGAAAACTAACATCATTAAAGGAACAATGCATGTATCTTTTGATGAAAATTTCAAAGATTTAGTTCAAATAAATGATGAAGATGATTTTGTTACTCTAAATAATGAATCAAATGAAACAAATTATGAAACTATTCGTCCTTATAAAATGATCAGGCTTTTAAAATATCATCTTGTAGTAAACATGCTAGAAAATATAGAATTTGTTGTTAGAACTATAAATCAACTAAACAAGATGAGTAATGTAGCTTTTATATCAACTATTGAACCTAAAATCCAAAGGAAGCATCATCTGATGATTCATGAATTCTTGCTATGCAAGAAGAACTGAATCAATTCACTTGAAATAATGTATGGGAAATTGTTCCTAAACCCGAGGACAAAATTATAATAGGAACTAAATGGGTTTATAAAAATAAAATGAACGAACAAGGTGAGATCATTAGAAATAAATCTCGGTTAGCCGTGCAAGGTTATTGTCAAGAAGAAGGAATATACTATGATGAAACCTTTGCATCCATAGCAATATTAGAATCCATTAGGATTCTACTTGCTTTCACAAATCATAACAATTTCAAATTATTTAAAATGGATGTCAAAAGTGCCTTTTTAAATGGTTTTGTTAAAGAGGATGTTTATATTGAACAACCTCCACTTTTTGAAAGAAAAGTTTCCAAATCATGTTTACAAATTAAAGAAAACTTTATGTAGTCTGAAACAAGCTCGTAGAGCCTGGTATGATAGACTAGGATCTTACTTATTACAATCAAATTTTGAAATTGGTAAAATAGATAATACTCTTTTTATCAAAAGTAACAAAAATGATATCCAATTAGTACAGATTTATGCAGATGATACAATTTTTGGATCAACAAACAATGATATGAACAAAGAGTTTATGAAATAATGACAAAAGAGTTGAGATGAGTCATATGGGTGAACTTACTTTCTTTTTAGGATTGCAAATAAAACAATTAGATAGTGGTATTTTCATTAGTCAAGAAAAGTATGCTTGGGATCTAGTTAGTAAGTTTGGTACGACCACTGCAAGTGGAAACCCCACTCCTATGGAAACCAGTGAAGCCTTAAATAAAGAAGACATGTCAAAAGATGTTGATCGAAAACTATACAAGGGAATGATTGGATCGCTATTCTATATAACTGCGAGTAAGCCTGATATCATGCATAGTGTATGTCTTTATGCAAGATACCAATCTCAACCTAATGAAACCCTTTTAAAAGATATTAAACGTATCCTAAGGTATGTAAAGTACACTTTAGACTATGGCCTATTTTGCCCTAAAAATGATTCATTTGATTTAATCCCATATTGTGATGCTGACTATGCCGGTTGTAAATCAAACCAAAAAAGTGCAAATGGAACTTGTTACTTTTTAGGACATTCTCTGGTTTCCTAGTTTAGTAAAAAGCAAAATAATGTCTCACTATCAACAACTGAAGCAAAATATATGTCTACTGCTTTGGCTTGTTCTCAAGTTATCTATATGCAACAGACTCTAAAGGATTTTGGATTAAATATTTAAAAATCACCAATTTATTGTGACAATACAAGTGTAATAAATTTATCCAAAAATCCTACTCATCATAGAACCAAACATATTGATATCACACATCATTTTCTCAGAGATAATATAAGTAAAGAGATTATTTATCTTGAATTTATCAACACTGAGAATCAAATAGCTGATATTCTGACCAAACCCTTAAATCAATCAACCTTTATTAAATTAAGAAGAGAACTAGGCAATTGTTCTATAACTGAGATATAGAATATAGGCATAGTAACATATACACACACACACACACACACACACACATACATATTTAAATAAATATAAAAAAACAAAATTGTCAAAATTTTCATAAGGATGTCGACATGACCCTACCCCCTATGTCAACATACAATGGTAAAATTTGAATTTTGATTTCCCCCTATGTTTGGTGGTTATATAAACCAAAATATTTCGAATTTTTCTGTCTTCTCTCTTCATTTTCTCTGTAGTAAACTTCTGAAAATATAAAATAATGGCCTCCTCCTCTAAATGGACGATTCAAAATATAAAATATAAAATAATGAAGTGCGAATGGAGAGGACGATAAAGTTATTTGCATTGGAGAAGTATGTTTTGACAAAAATGGTAATTTGGTCAAACAACATGGAAACTTTTGTCTCCATTACCCTAATTGTTCGATTCACAAGTCACCAATTATCAAGAACTCTCATTAGATTGTTGTTATATTAATGTTTTTATATTTTGTGTACTTATATATATTTGTGTCTATTTTTCATATATATGTGTACTGTAATGTCACATCATATATAATAAAATTAGATTTATGTTTCGCTTATTATACTTGTTATTAGCTTTTAGTTTCATAGTTTAAGGGGGAGTTATGTAGTTAAGGATTAGTTTTTGTTGATGAAAAAGGGCAAAAATTATAAAATAGGTTAGATAGGCTTAGATTAAGGGAGAGTTAATAAATTAAGGGGGAGTTGTTGGAATAAGGGGGAGTCGGAGTAGAATCGAAATTTATTGGAGTAGATTTTATAAACAAAGGTTGTAATCATCAAAAAGGGGGATATTGTTAGTTCATGAGATGATGGTTTTGATGACAACAACCTTATGACTTGTTATAAAATATAAATACTAATATTCTTATCTAGATATATATGTATATGCAGGGTATATATGCGCAAGTACTGAGAATGAAGACTGTACAGTATAGAGATTCAAGACTGACAAATTCAAGATTGAAGAAATCAAGACCGAGTACTCAAGAGTATCAAGAATTCAAAATATCAAGATAAGTAATATAGTTTAGATTTATGTTAAAACTTCATAATAGCACTAAAATCGTTATCCGGATTTTAATTGGGGAATGGAATCCACCTTCTCGCTTTATTTATGGGAACGAACCCATGACCTCTTTAGTGGGATGGAACTCATGACCTTCTCTAGTGGAAATGGAATCCATGAAATTTTCAAAATGATTTATTTTAAAGATTTTTTCACAAACTATCTTTTTAAAAGTTATCTCTCTAGGTTTAAATATTTTAGGCTTAACTATTTTTTAATTTCAAAATCATTTCTTGTTTTTAAAACTATCTCCTGGTTTTAGCTTTAATCTCAAAATATTTGTATTGAGCTTTTATTACCTTTATATTATGGACTATATATTTTTAAGATTACTTTTTAAATCTCTTTTATAAGTTCAAACTATATTTGAAATGTTTTACAAAGATTAGAAATTGTTTTGACAAGTTTTACAATAGAAATCATTTTAAAGCATAATTAATTTTCAAAATTCACATAGGCATGTCGACATCCCTCATCCCCTTATGTCGACATGGTAGCCGTAGAATTTAAATTTCAAATTTTCAAAAGAAGTGTATATTTGTCATAACCTTTCGTGAATGGACATGAAAGATGTTTTCCTATAAATATCAGTTGTTTTCAGCAAATTTTAAGTTAGTTTTTCTTCATTTCTACACTGCTTCTTCTCCACTCAAATATGCTCTTATATTTCAAATACTTTAATAAAACACTACCGAAATTATAAGTGAATCAGATTCGATCATCTCTAGTTTGATTCTCTCCACTCTCTCTCAAAGATCTCAGTGCCATTCAGAGTTATAAGATTATTTGTAATTAAAGATTGAAAGATCGAATGTATCGAGTCTCTCTCTATCAAAGTGTGATTGGAACGCTGTGATTGTGGCCCGTAAAACAATTGGGTGTGATTGTAGCCTGTAAATCAATCAGGTGATCTTGTAAATTGGTTAAATCAAGAGAGTTTACCTTGGACTCGGAGATAGAAGGGTGTAATTCGTGGCTTTGAAATCGAGGTTGTTATATCGATATTATATTTGGAAAGAAATCTGCACAAGAAATTGTGTGGGACTGGATGTAGGGTAACTCCGAGCCAGCATAAAATTCCAGTGCGTTCTTTCCTTTACTGCTTTATTTACTATTTGCATCCGTGTTTGATTCTGTAATTGTTTCTATGTTTGTGAATTGCATCTGTTTGGATTTAATTTGAAAAAATTTCAAAAGGATTCATAAAATTAATTAAACACTATTCACTCCCCTTTAGTGTTAATCCAGTCTTAAGATCCGTAATTTGCATTTCCTACACCTTGCACTCAAAGAACTCCATCTTCGATTCCATTATATCAAACCAATCTCAGAGCTCTTTCAAAGTGTAGAATGCACATAAGGGTTTGGGGTGGTTACAGTTTTAAGTCATCTCATATAAGTACACTCCCCTGCCTACCGGTCGCTTCAAAACCAATTGATACCAGTAAACTCAATTTCGGTTCTTTTGGAAATAAATAGATAATACATAAGAGCGAAGATCACCTCCTAACCATTTGAGCAGACTGATTTCCTTATCATTTGTCCTAAGAGAACAAAATGAGATTTACATGCATAGTAGCCTCATCGAAGACAACCGTGTCAACGTTCCTCTTAGGTATTCCTAGAGTTATATTTTGGCCAAGATTTGATAGTCGTAAAACACACAATCAAGCATAGATTTAACTTTATGTGAAATCCACTAAGCCTTTTTTATTAATCTGTTTTTAGCTAAATCTCTTTTCAATTATTTGATTTAAAATACATTCACAAAAGACATATTCAAAAACACATTATACACTTTTTAATACTTGAAAAAAATATTCATATACTTATCTCGCCGGTATAAGTAATTCGCAAGACATTAAGAAAGTTTTCATGTTTTCGCACAATCATATTTAATATGCCGAAAAAAATGTCATTTAAAACGTTGCTTGCTGTAAATCCCAAACCACTATCCTTCAATGTTAAGTATGAAAAGGATGTTTTTGTATCACCATAATAAAGAAGGATGATTTATCAAAATAAAATATCATCCCTTTTATAAAATTCACTTTTTATAAACTCATTCCATATTTACAAAACCTCTTATAAACTCCATATTAGTTTACAAAACTTCTTTTATAAATCTCCAAAATTATTTATAAAATTCCTTTCTAATTATAAAACTCTTTCTATTAATAAAACTCTTTTATAAATCTTCCTTTATTAACTCCTTTATAAAAATCCTTTATAAAAACCATTTTATAAATCCAAAACTCATTCTCACAAATCTTATATATTTAACATAAGTCTTCACTATTTTTAAAATATCACTTATAAACCTATTCTTTTATTTATAGATTACCATTTATAAATATCTCTTACAAAATATCACCTATAAAACTCTTTTACAACATATTATTTATAAATATCCTTAATAAAATATAATTTCTAAATCCCCTTTAATAAATCCTTTTTATTAAGTAAAATCTTTTTCATAAAACAATTTATATTTATAAATGTTCTTATTAAATTAATTAATTACCTTTGATCATTGATCATCTAACTTTAAAACATCACAAATAGAATAATTAATTAACTTTAAACATCATTTATGCAATAATTAATTAAGTTTAAAACATCATTTATAGAGTAATTAATTAACTTTAGAACATCACTAATAAAATAATTAATTAACTCATGACACCATTAATAAAATAATTAATTAACTTAAAATACCATTAATACAATAATTAATTATCTTACAACACCATTAATGTAATAACTAATTAACTTAAAGTACCATTAATATAATTATTAATTTACTTTAAACCACTATTAATATAATAATTAGTTAACCTTTCAATTCAAAAAGAGGCTTAGCGACTATAATGGTACTTGAACAAGCTACCATTTATTTAATCAACTTCTTAAGTTTAACACTAGTATTTACATGAGCAAGCATGTAAGTAAAATTAACAATTAACAATCACCAACTAATCCATTGCTCATCCAATATTAACTAACACACATACTACTTAACCGACATATGAACAAATGTCCAAATTAACATAATAGTAGAACGGCGATTTATTCTGCTAAACAAATGTCATCAATAATATATTCGGTTAATTATAGTAGAGAAAAAATTTATTCTGCTAAATAGATGTCCAAAATAATCTAAGTAAATTAATTAACAAAATGGTGTTTTATTTGGTCAAATAGATACCACTAATGAAGTAAAATTAATTTAACCATGTTGTTATTTAGACTAATGTAATTAAATTCCACCACTATTATTTTATCATAAATTTGGACTTTATTAAAAACTATCGACTATTTAGGTTATAATATTCTAGATGTCATTACGAGTATGGCACAAAAATCTATGGGTTGATAGGATCTAAAACGAATAATATACAACAATTTAAACTTTACACTTAATTTATATAAATCTAAATAAATAAATAAAATTGTTTCTTGCCAAACTCAAAGCCTAAGGCCTGCATCTAACTTCAACTTCAATTCAATGAAATCTCCTGCTCTTTCATCAAATTCAATTCAAATTTCCTGAACCCAAAAGAACCAAGCCACCATGCATATGCACAACCACTTACACCACCTAGTCACCAAACCAAACCTACCACCAAACTCCATTCGCCTCGCTCGTCACGTTGGCCTCCACGACACCACCTCCCGTACCCTTAATAAAATTCTGAGCCTCCATCCTAATTTGAAATCGTGTTCCTATGTTCAAACGTCCACCCATAAATTGAGCATGCCCCACTTCCACAACCACCGCCGCCTATACCAATGCAACCATCACACCTAGGCACACCTCCAACCCATCCCTTGATGAACTCAGTCATCCACATCGCCACCAACAAATGTATACCCACCCACCAAAGAAAATAAGAGACAGACCTTAATTTGCCTACCATCACCGCCACAGTGAACCGGACCACCTACAACCACTTCCAACACCTCCGACATGCCTTAACGCTCCTCTCAACACCGACCAGAGCTTCCATCATCCACTAGATCATAGGAAATTATTAGTTGGTCGAAAAATGATCATCTCTTAACCTGTATCGATTGCGCCACTAATAACACTGCAATCAGCTTTAAAAATCTCTATTCGACAATTCGTACCCAACTACACCCTCCGTTCATCGTTTCATGATCGTCGAATTTCCACCACTTTTAGACATCTAATGTTTTTAGGTGATATACGCCACTCTACTTGATGAAATGATGAGTAACCATTTTTGAAAAATACTAGAGGACTAAACACACAACTTTCATATTGGAAGATTTACCAAAGTGTTAATGGATCTGGAGTTATTAATGTTTGAAGTAGAGGAGGTGGTTATTTTTCTTTGTTTTAAGATGCAGAAGATGAAGACTTTAAACAATGAAGTTAGGGAAAAGATGACTTGATTGCAAAGTGAAAAATGAAGGGAATGAGATTGAGGTGATACTTACAACAAAACTAAATTTTCATTATTTCCTATCTAAATTAAAAAATTACAGCTTAAGCAAAACCCATAATTCAAGGCCCATCCCTTCAACAAGTCAACACTCAAATCACATCAACATTTAAACAAATTTGAAAATTTTGATTTAATTTGGGGAAAGTTTTGAAAAGAATATTTGCATTATTCCACTACACGATACCTCATTCGAGTATGAATTGCAAATGACAGAAATAAAAATACAACTGTGCATAATAATACGACACAGTCACAAAACAATTATAAAATACATTGGTTATCAAATTCTATTAAATTCCATAATTTCCAACATTTGCCATAAAATATAACAAACAATAATTCAAATATTTTCCAAATTTATTAAAATTGTAAAAAAAATTTGTAAATTCATTTTATTACCAAATTGATTTTTTTATTTTAAAAACCAAAAGTTAAATATTTAAGATATATTGAATATTCCAAAAATCAAAATGATAAAATTCCTGGTGGTTACCTTCTTCCCCCCTTAAAAGAATTTCGACCTCAAAATTTCATCTCAATCAATCAAAGAAGGAAAACCGCCAACCGAGAAACTTAACCATTTTATTTCCCATAACTATTTATGAAAACATTTTCATAAAACCCTACTTAAGTTCACAAACTTGTATAATACCCCACTACATCCTGAGGGTATACACCACTTTCTGGTTCAAACCTTTTAATTTTGAATTTATTTTCCTTAAGTAAACTCAAATTCCAAATAATGGTTTTATTTCAAACCCTTTTTGAAATGATACTATATATGTTAATCGTAGAAAATATACATACAGCTCGAGTAATCCTAAAATGATACTAAGGAACTGGGTACTACCATATAGTATCATACATTCTGTTACCGAGAAGGGTAATACTTACGAGAAGTGCTTACCATCCGAACACATCTCTTTTCCATTTTTATTTTTTTTGGGCCACTCGAACTACTTAACATAAGTATACTTCTTCTTTTTCCAAAATTCTCTTTTGAAATAGTTCTGTATATATTTGCACATAAATAGTTTAAGAAAATATCAATAGCCAACTAGGTTTGGGTCTTGTTTGGATTCGAACTTGTTTTGATCGTACAATGATAAAGAGAATAATTTACTAATGCACAACAACGTTCGCATAAGCAAACATATGATTGTTACGTAGAAGATTTTTCAAATCGTCACAAAACAAATCGAGGCTCATTCCCCGAAACAATCCAAACAAAATATACCTTACTATAAAATATTACCTTCCATAATTAATACTTTGAGGTAAACTATTATGAATTTTTCTAAAAATCATTTGAACTAATATACATTTTCCATTTGTATATCAAATGATGCTTTTGGGATCAAATCAAAATCTGCTTTATCAAATAATTCTATAACAAATTGCTATGGTGGCATTTCGCCACTTAGAAACTCGAAAATGAACACCGATGATGCCGAAGTCATCATCGGAATTATTTTCCAACGACGGAAGTGGATTCAATGCTTTTTATCTCCTTTAAAATCCTATAGAAGTATTACTATTCATATAAACTTTCAAATAATAAAATTATAATTTTTTCCAAAACCTTAAAAAGTACTAAGATTGAAGTCCTCCAATTTTATACTTTAAGACCTTTTTATTTAAAGCCATATTCTTATAATAAATTTCATAAAATATACTTCTTCTATAAAACCATTTCTCGAATATTTATTCTAAAATATTCTAGGTTTCTTTTAATAAACACCCTTAGTTAAAACTCAACTTTAATCCATCATTATCACTTAACGTCTTATAGACAAACTGTGAAACTTAATTCACCCTGTTTGTTTCAATATTCCCACAATTTATTATCTAACCAACCCATGTTTTAAAAGGGAAAATTATTGATAAATCAACAAACCATAATCAATGCTCCAAAATAGGACGAGCATAACCAATCAAATCCTCAATGAAAATAATTGAATATTATCATTTCCTAATAAATAAGCACATCAAAAATAACTATATATTAAAATTTTAAAGATCATTCTTTTATATGTATAATATAACCTACATAAAATTATTTCATTTACCAATTTAAAACAATACTTTATCGGTTGCCTTGTTCAAGTGTTTAAAGATCCATATCAATAATGTTAGCGGCTTGTATTGAACAAAATCCATAAACCACACGATAGATCAATCAAACAATATAAAGCTTTTTATAGCACTAACAAATACGCGCTCTCTCATATATACATACATACATACATACATACATACATATATATATATATATATATGCTCAAACTTATTCTAAAGTATTACAAACTCTATCTCTAGTGAGTTTACTCCATCAGGGCCAAGATTCTCGCTTAACCTTCAGCTCTGATACCGACTATAACGACCCGCCCATTCGACCCTCAGAATTCAACACAAATACATCCACGGTATTCATGTATCGAACATCCAAGTACCAGGAAGACATATTATTAGTGGTGAAGGAAAGAAAAGTTAGAACAAAATCTCACAATGTGATGAGTAGTATATAAGATACCAATGATCATCACAAAAGGAAACTGTGATATACATATATAAATCAGAGTAACTAACCTATCATCAGCCTGGACAGTTATAACAACCTATCCTCACAATTGCTGATAAATACAAATAAGAAAGTATAATGGAAATAAAAGAAAATATGAAATTACATCATGGAAGCATCCAACTCATCTGTTGAAGCTCCAAAGCATCCACAAACAAATCTTGAAAATACGCTCGAACTAACCTGAGCATTATAAAAAAATAATGCTCAGATCAGTTTGGTAAACCAGCATGAGAAAACTCAAATCAAATCATATGGATTTATGTACTTATAAAACCTTTTGAAAATAAAGGTTCCTCGTAAGATCATGCCGCACATAAATACAAATGGGTTTTTACCTTACGATAACCAAACCATTTTTATTAGAAAATCTAATGATATTATAATAAATTCTAGGGTTGAAAAATAAATATATAACATATATGGAATGGTCATAATTACATTAAACAATACTAGGATCTACAACTAAAAATGTAAGGCACGTATCAGAGAATGGATTCCAACAACAACGTTAGGGACTGCCTCCATATAGTACACCCCTTTAACATGACATACTGGATTACATTATCCCTCCGGCACCGAGTCTGCAACATTGCCCCATGGTCGCCCCACGCGCATACCAAAATCCAAAAATATCGATCTAGATCGAGGAATGATGCTCATAGTGGTAGCTCACCACATAGCTCTATGAGCATCCCCTGTTTTAACCATTATCTGGTTGTAAGGCTTATAAAGTTACGCTTTTAACATTTCCTCCTAGCAACTCTCACTTGTATTGCTAACACCGCTCTCTAAGCAATAATGCAATGTTAGCATTCATTCATACAAGTTAGTTCAGGATATGAAAAAACCGAAGACGCTACTTCTACTACATCTATTTAGAATCTCCATCAGGATTAATATCAAGTAACCCTTGCACTTCAAAGAATTCCGTCTTCGATTACATTATCTCGAACTAGTCTCAACCTCTTCCAAATTGTAGAATGCACAATGGATTTGGAGTGGTTTTAGTTTCGAGTCATCTTATATAAGTACACTCTCTTTCTTATCAGTCGCTCCAAAACCAATCGATAGACTCCTGTAAAATCAATTCCGGTTCTTTTGAAAATAAACAAATTGTACATAAGAGCGCAGATCACCTTAAAATCATTTAAGCAGATGGATTTTCTTATCATTTGTCCTAAGAGAACAAAACAAGATTTATACGCATAATAGCCTTATTGAAGATAATTGTGTCACGTAACCCTAGTGTTTCTCCTCGATATTTCTAGAGTTATATTTCGGTAAAGATTTGATATTCGGTTATTTAACTATCAAATAAACAAACAATCAAACACTGGTTTAATTTCATGCAGAATCCACTAAGCCTCTTTGATTAATCTTTCATTTATCAAATCTCTTTTCAATTATTTTATTTAAAATACCTTTACAAAAGACATATTCACAAATAGATTATACTCTTTTCAATACATGAAAAAATATTCATATACTTATCAAACCAGCATAAGTATATTCATAAGACATTAAAAAGGATTTCCTGTTCCACAATCATATTAAATAGGTCAAAACAAATGTCATTTAAGACATTGTTTACTGCAAACCCCAACCCACTATCCTTCGGTATTAAGTATGAAAAGGATGTTTCCGTACCACCATAATTAAGAAGGATTATTTATCAAAATCAAATCTCATTCCTATTATAAAATTCTTTTTTATAAACCCATTTCATATTTACAAATCCTTTTATAAATCTCTAAATTAATTTATAGAACTTCCTTTTTAAATCTCCAAATTATTTATAAAATTACTTTTTAATTATAAATCTTTTCTATTAATAAAATTATTTCTATTTATAATTTTTTTTATAAATCTACCTTTATTAACTCCTTCATAAAATCCTTTATAAAAACCCTTTTGTAAACCCGAAACTCAATTTTATAAATCTTATATATTTAACACAAATCTTCATTTTTTTAATATCACTTATAAATTACCATTTATAAATCTCTCTTAAAAAATATCACATATAAAGCTCCTTTACAAAATATCATCTATAAATCTCCTTTACAAAATATCATCATAAATCTCCTTTAATAAATGCTTTATATTAAGTAAAATCTCTTTTATAAAACAATTTATTATTTATAAATACCTTTATTAAATTAATTAATTACATTTAAACATCATAAATAAAAAAATTATTAACTTTGAAATATCACAAATAAAATAATTAATAACCATTAAACATCATTTATGGAATAATTAATTAACTTTAAACATCATTTATGGAACAATTAATTAACTTTAGAATATCACTAATAAGATAATTAAATAACATAAAGCACAATTAATAAAATAATCAATTAACTTAAAACACCATTAATATTGTAATTAATTAGCTTAAAATACCATTAACATAATAATTAATAAACTTAAAACGCCATTAATATTATAATTAATTAACTTTAAAACACCATTAATATAATAATTAATTGACTTTTCAATTCAGGAAGAGGCTGAGTGACCATAATGTTGAACAAACTAACATTTATTTAGTTAACGTCCCAAGTTTAACATTGGTATTTACATAAGTAGGCATATTTGTAAATAAAATTAACTAACAATCACTAGCTAATCCATTTCTCATCCTATATTAATTAATTTACGTATGACTTAACTAGCATATGAACAAATGTCCAAATTAAAAGAATAGTAGAACTAGGATTTATTTTGCAAAACAAATGTCATCAATAATCTATTCAGTTAATTTTAGCAGAACAGGAATTTATTCTGCTAAACAGATGTCTAAAATATTCTAAGTAAATTAATTTAATAGAATTTTTTGGTGAAATAGATAGCACTAATGAAAAAAATTAATTTAACCACTATTGTTTAAAATAACGTAATTAAATCCACAACTATTATTTTATCATAAATTTGTACTTTATGAACACTATCAATTATTTATTTCATAATGTTCTAAATGTCATTACGAGTCTAATGCAAAAATTCATGGGTTATTCGAATTTAAACCGAACAATATAAACTTAACACTTAATTTATATAAATCTGAAATAAATAAATAAAGTTTCTTGCCAAACCCAAAGCCGAAGGCCCGCATCCGACCTAAATCTGAATGCTACAGTAGTTCCATCTCCTTTCCCCCAAATTCAATTTGAATTTTTGAAACCCAAAAGAACATGCACCAGCACGACCACCCACACCACCTAGTTGCCAAACCAAAGCCACAGCCAAACATCATTTGCCTCGCTCATTACATCGGCCTCCATGACACCACCTCTCATTCCTTTGATCAAATTCCGACCCTCTATCCTAAGTTTAATCCGCATTTCCAAGTTCGAACATCTACTCACAAATCGAGCTCGCCCACCTCCATAGCCACCGCTCCTATACCAATGCAACCACCACACCCAAGCGCACCTTTGACCCATCCCTCAACAAACTCGGCCATCCACGTTGATACTTGCAAATGAAAACCCATGCACCAAAGAAAATAGGAGACAAAACCCTAATTTGTCTACCAACGTCGCCATAGTGAACTGAGCAACCTACGACCACTTCCATCACCTCCGCCGTGCCTCAACGCTCCTCCTAGCACTGACCAAAGCCCTCACCATCCACTAGATCGTCAAAAATTATTAGTTGATCGAAAAACAATCATCTTTTAACACACATCGATTTACAACACTAAAAATACTACGATCGCCTCTAAAATTATTTATTTGATGATTCAAACCCACCTGTACTTTCCGTTCATCATTTCGTGATCATCGAATTTCCACCACTTTTCGACATCTACTATTTTTGGAAAATATCCACTGCTCTACTTGACGAAATGACGAGTAACTATTTTTAAAAACTACTAAAGGACAAAACACACAACTTTCATATTGGAAGATTTATCAAAGTGTGAATGGATTGGGAGTTATTGATTTTTGAAGTAGAGGAGGTGTTTATTTTTCTTTGTTTCGACATAGAGATGATGAATAATGAAACAAATATGTCAAAGAGAAGATGAAAATCGACTGCAGAGTAAAAAATAAAGTGAATTAGATTGAAGTAATACATATAACAAAACTAAATTTTCATTACTTCCCACATAAGGTAAACAAAATTCACAAGTTAATCAAAACTCACAATTCAAGCTACCCATCACTTCAACACGTCAACACTCAAATCAGATAACCATTAAAATAAGATTGAAATTTTGAATTTTGATTTGATTTGGGGAAAAGTTTTGAAAAGAAGATTTGCGGTATTTCACTACACAATACCCCTGTCGCATATGAACCGCGAACGACAGTAATGAAAATACGATCGCACACAATAATGAGACACGATCATAAAATAATTATAGAATACATTGGTTATCAAATGCTGTTAAATCTAGTAATTCCAATGTTTGCCATAAAATACGACAAACGATAATCTAAATATTTTCAAAATTAAAATTATAGAAAAATTCTATAAATTCATTTTATTACCAAACTGAATTTTCTTTTTATTTTAGAAACCCAAAATCAAATGTTTAAAAATGATTAAATATTCCAAAAATAAAAATGATAAAATTCCGAGTCATTGCATTATATGGTAGCAAGCCATGGTAGGGTTCAACTAAAGAACATTTAAAGCTGTAATTTGAGTTATGGAAGGGAGCCATGGCAGAGTGCAAAACATCGAGGTTGTGTTATAAATAAATTTTCAATGTGAACGATAGCATTTCAAGGACTACGAGTGGCTATTGATGACTAGTAAGGATACTTGCTAGAATGTGTTCATATTGCTTACATTCAACCACTTAGGAGAGTCCTGAGAACTCTAGTCGGTGTGGTTCCCATGATGGAATGAATCATCATTTCATTAGGTGATGTTATTCAAGCAAAAGATAAAATTAGTGATAGGCATGCCTAGGGAGATGATCACTAAAATAAGTTAATGACAACTTAATGATGAACACTGAGAATTGTTCATGATTGGATGTAAAGTTTGGATTGTACTTAATTGGGATTGGAAATTTTAATATGGCATTGTTCATATTGAAGAATAGAAAGTAAATGGTACACTTATGTATTGAATGTAATGCACCTGGATGCTCCTTATGTAATGATTCTTCATACGATATGATGTGTTTTGTTATGATGATAAAGTGAGGGGAAACCAGTTTTGCGTTAGTGACGTAGTTTCACTATGGATGCTTAGGGTAAAGGTTTTACTTATACCACGCTTTATGTCTAACCGTGGTTTTATATTTCCCATAAACTTACGTATGCTTATTCGAGTGGGCCGATTTTATGGATTAGACGTATTTTTTGAAGAATGAATAAAGGTTTTGAAGATGAAGCATGTGGCATGCAGTTTATAATAAAAGTAGTTTTGAAATTTCGTTATGTAAATATAGGAGTTATAACTGGCTATATGTTATGGCATCTTCATATGCCTACACAACACTAATTTCTCTATGTTTTAATAATATTTACCCTTGTGGGCAACGATTTGGGTTAAAATGATGTAATGAAATTTGTAATTCAAATTGATGAAATGAAAAAGTTATATTGCTGCTCTGTTTAACTATGTTATGCAAAATAATACTGAACTTAATTTATTACTAAAAAATGATTTCGATGATGACTGCATCTTCATTTGTGTTTATTTTGGAGTCTCAAAGTGGGGGATGTTACAATGTCATATCAGAGCTTAGCCTAAGGGAACATTTAAGTAAATCAGAGCTATAGAAACTTATTGGTATAAAATGAACACCTCGGGAAAGATATACGCTATATATAATGTACTTGTATTTTGGTATAGATGTATAAGAGAAAATATATACCCCTCTACGATTAATCTCACTCTCTTTACTTCCATTTATTATGAACCCTTGCATATGCAGAAGGCTAGAATGGATCTACATAACCAATGTTTAACCATAGAAAGTGCAAAGGTGAACCTAGTAGAGGAGATGATAGTACTTAAACTAATGGCCAAGGAAAGGAGGCGAACCCCTATTGAAGCCGATACTGAAGTGCCTGCCTTGATTGAAGGTGGAATGGATATGAATGCTTTGTTCCACTAGTTTACAACGGAGATTATGGGTAAACAACTAGCTGGCGTTGTTGAGCCAAGGTAGGAGGTAATGAGGGAAGAAGTCTTTTCTAAGATGAATAAAGGTTTTCAAGAGCCGTGGAATGAAGGAGATCATAAGGAAAGAGTCTGCCTTGAAGTTTTTGAATTGGTTGAAAGTAAGTAAATGTATTTTTAGAAACTCGGGAATTGATAATGCTCAAAAGAGGAGGTTGGCTTCTCGTTAGCTTCAAGAGGATGCATTGGACTGGTGGGAGAATATAATCACTAAGATCCTAGAGGAGGAGATAACCTGGGAGCAGTTTAAGGAGTGGTTCGAGGCTTAATTTATTCATAAATCTCAGAAAAGTGCTTTGAGTAGGGAGATCCTTGACTTGAAGCAGGGAGAGTTGACTTTGGCAGAGTACATTCAGCGCTTTAATGCTTTGTCAAAGTATGTAAGGGAGCATATCAATACTCAGCTGAAAAGGAATAAGAAGTTCATTGAAGGTCTAAGGAAGAGATTGAATCATAAGGTGATGGCTCATTTATTGACTCCATTTGATATTATGGTGGAAATGGTGAGGAGATATGATCGCTTGTTTCAAGAAGAGAGAAAAGCTAATTTTAGACCCAAGTGTGGACTGAAGAAAAGATTTCATCCATATCAGGAAGGCTGAAGAATCATAAGGAAGGCCGAAAAGATTTAATCCATATCATGAAGCCAGATGTAGCTAAGAGGTCACTTGTTTTAACTAGGGCTAGAATGGGCACTACTCCACTCAGTGTACTCAGTTGGAGAACAAGGGCATGGCCAAGTGCTTTATCTATAATGGGCCAGACCATAAGAAGAGCGATTTCCTAGAAGCGAAGCAAACAAAGTTTTATGCTTTGAAAAGACCTTCATCTAGACTAACTGCCGAAGAGAAAGGAAAGCGTGTGCTAGGAGGTACTTTTTTAATTTCCAGTATATTGATTAAAGTCTTGTATGATACTGGTGCTAGTCACTCTTTCATTTTGAGAGATCTGGTTGATAGCTTTGAATTAGACTCTACCTATTTGATTATGTCCTTGGGTGTGGTTAATCCAATCGGTGGGTATGCCACTCTTGGGTTATGGTGTGTGGATCTAGAGTTTGACTTGTGTGGAAATCTATTTGTTTGTAAACCATATGTGTTTGACTTCGTAGGGTACGAGGTGATTTTGGGTATCGAATGGTTAGTACGTTGTGATGCTAGAGTTTATTGTATGGTTAGGATTATCACCGTATGATATTTGAAGGGAGAAAAAAGAATTACGATAACCTTGGACATAGTGAAAGGTAAATCGGTCTCGGTGTTATCTGCTATGGAAGATCCAGAAGTTGAGATCAGTAGAGTATGTATAATATGAGAAATTGCAAATATTTTCAAACTTATAACGGGATTACCACCATGAAGGGAAATCAAATTCCGTAGATTTGATGCTGGGGGGCAGTCTGTTAGCAGACCACTTGGCAAAATGCCACCCAAGGAGTTGGAGGAATTGAAGAAGCAGCTAGTGGAAATTAAGGATAAAAGTTTCATTTGGCTGAATAGTTCGCAATGGGGTGTGTCCTGGTATTCATAAAGAAGTCGAATGGATCTTTATGAATGTGTATTAATTATTGAATGTTGAATGAGTTGACAGTGAAGAATCATTATCCTTTACCTAAGATAGACGAATTGTTTGATCACTTGGTTGGAGTTTGGGTGTTCTCACAGCTAGACTTGGCAACGGGTTTCCGTCAACTAAGAGTAGCAGAAGATAGTGTTCCATTGACTATACTTTGATAAGGTACAGTTCATATGAGTTGTTAGTGATGTTGTTTGACTGACCAACGTCTCTGCGTTCTTCGTAGATCTTATGAGACAAATCTTTCCCGATCGGTTGGATAGATTTGTGTTGGCCTTCATTGATGATATTTTGGTGCATTCTAAGGATGAAAGAAATCACAAAGTACATCTAAGAATGGTGATGAAGACTCTGAGACAGCACAATTTGAAGGCAAAGTTTTCAAAACGCCTTAGGCTAATTTTCAAAATTGTTCTAAAATTAAAATAATTTTTGAAATTAAAAGTTAAACTTAAGTTAAGAAATAATATTATAAATGTTACAATATAATTTCAAAAGTGTTTTGAAAATATGATAAAGAAAATTTAGATTTTTTAATATTAATAAGATTAATAAAATTAATTAATTAAATAGTTAATTGATTATATACATATAACATGTATTATGACATATGTCACGTTGACTTGAATTGTTTAAGACAATTTAAGTTTGTGTATATAATAAGAATTTTCAAAATTAAATAAAATTGTTTAATTAAAAAAATAATTAAAAGTTAATTAACAAATAATGAATTACATGTATACAGAAAGATGTATGTGTATAACTATATGTGTTACAATATGCATATTTAATATAAAAGTTTATAATTAAATAATATAAAATTATTTAAAATGTTAATTAAATAAATTAATTAAATAAGATTTAATTAATACAATATTATGCATATGACTGTTATATAAATTATTTAAATTACAAAAGTTATATTATAAGTTAAAATTTATATAATATGAATGTATAAATAAAAGGTGAAACATTAAGAAACCCTAAATTGACTTAACTGATAAATACGTACGTTTAGTATGCATACTGTGATTTCTGATGTGTCCAACACTTGAATCACGAGGGTATTTCATAAGAAACACATTATTCCATATGTCGATATCACTCGTCAAGTATACAAAAGATTATGAGTCTTTAATATAAAGTTGTCATCTACCATCTGTAAACTAATAGATTACTTGCATACTCCTTAGTTGTTGATATTCCTCAAGCTAAGTATGTTATGTGTAGTACCATTGATATATCAAACACATGAGGTAAGATATATGTATATATTTGTTGATATTTCTTTACTATGAACTACTTGAACTTAAGCCTCATGGAGTTCCTCAATATGTTGAGGTCGGGCGAGTCTTCGTCCAAGGATCAAGAGGTTGTACTTGCTATTAAGGGGAACATGTCATCTTCAAAAGGTCGAAAAAGCGGAGAAGGGTTAACAAGAAAAAAAACGCTGCTATTGCAAACAAGGGTTAATGTCATCATTGTTTGAAGAAGGGTTATTGAAAATGGAATTTATCCAGAGTACTTGAAGGTTGTTAAAGAGAAGAAGTAAAAATATTCTTGTGCGCCATCATGTATATTTATGATTCAAAAATGTTTTGAAATCAACAAATTATCTTGGATTTTAGATGTTGAATCTGGAACATGCATCTGTAATTCATTACAGAGGCTTAGAAACTAGCATCGCATGGAAAAGGGAGAAATGAGGCTTCAAAGTTGTTGATGGATCTATTGTGGAAGAGAGTTGGAGATTTTCATTTGAGTTTGCCAAGTGGATTTGTTTTGATAATAAATAGTTGCTATTAAGTAAAAGACTTTATTTGTGGGATTATTTTCATGTTTAGATTGTCTAAGATTAGTTATATTTTTCACTGTCCTAATAATGTTGTGAACATTATTTTATATGGTAATAAAATCTATGATGGTATTTTAGATAATGACACTTATGTGATCAATGCAAATTATGTCTATTCTGTGAGCACTTCTTCAAATAACAATATAAATAAAAATTCTCTTTGGCATTGTAGTACAAATTAATAATCGAAGGTTTTCTTCCATCACTTGATTTTGAATCATCTGATCCGTGTGAGTTGAGTCTCAAAAATAAAATGACCAAGCACCAATTTAGTGGGAGCAACGAAAGAGTCTAAAACAAAATTTCTTTTCCCTAATTTTCTCTCTCCATCTTACTAGTCTTGGCCAGCCTCCCTTTTCCCCCTTCCTCTATTTTTTCAAGCATTTAAAACACAATTTAAATAAAAATAAAAGATCAGTGGTTGATGCATTCAGGTTGATAGTCCTTTCTGGATAATGGTCACTGATTCAAGAAGTTCTTCAATTTAGCATTTCAATGTGTTTCATCTAGGCTTTAGATAAAGTAAATCCTTTATTTATGTATACGTATACATACATGCATATACATACATACATACATACAAGCACATATACGTACACACACAGATATATATCCATATGTCTTTTACATGCTTAGATAGTATATGAGTTATCATGAATCCACATTTGTCCATGTTGTCTACATTAGATGATCATATATGTGTAAATGTTAAAAAAATCATATATGTATATAATAACACATCAGTCACGGCTACAAATTAAAATGATTAAAATAATTTGAATTTAAATAATATTTAAAATTATTTTTATACAAAAATTTGATTTTAAAATACATATATTATTATATTAATAAAATTATGTATATGTATTAAAATAATTTTTTTGAAATTTTTTAAATTAAAGGTTGTTTAGTTTTCCATACAGAAATCTTATTAAAATGAAAAAGAACTTTAAAAACCGAAAGCTATTTTTGATTAAAATAAATTATTTTATTAATATTATTAAAGCCATGTGTTTTTTTTTTGTAAATTGGTTCTTTATTAATAACGTTAAAGAATAATAAAGATCCCGTCTCCTTAAAAAAAACCCGCCAGAAAGGAAAAAATGCAGGGCAATCTTTATTTTTGATATAGTTTACATACATAAAATGAGCAATAAAACCGCCAAATCGTACAAATATCAACCCGGTCCAGCCCAATATAGCAACTCTAACCTTACTTCCTCGCCGCAGTTCTATCTTAGATCGATGTTTCAGCTTTTTATCAAATCCGTGTCTTCTCGCTCCTCCATCCCACCCAGAAACCTTTTATGCATCTGAGCATGGATGTCGATTTCAATCAATTTTTCTCTCTGTTCTTTGCGGTATGATTTTTGGTGAAATACCCGACAATTTCTCTCAGCCCAGTTGTGGTGAACTACGATGATGGCCACCGTTAATGCTAGATCCCTACTCCTTCCTCTACAGTGAAAGTGTTGATCAATGCACTGCAGCTCGTCATGCAAATTCGAAGTGAAATTTGGCTCCATGCGTAATCTACAACGTGCTTCTCTCCAAAGACAAGTACTATACCTTCATGCGAAGAATAAATGCTGATGATTTTCTGAGTCTTGACTACATAGTAATCGATCTTTTGTTGTCCACAAGCCCCCGTGCAAGTAATCGATCTTTTGAATCAACACAAACAGGCTTTGTATGCAGTAAAACTAATTTTTTTGCTATAGTTCTATGCCAAATAGTTTTACCCCAATTTACTTTCGTTGCATGCTATCTGATTGCATTACAGAAATTTTCGAAATTAAACTTATTTGAATCAGTAATAGTCCAATAATCTGCTGCCTGATCTGATGGTATATATATCTGCCGAATTATATGCTAAATTTCTCTTGCTGACGATAATAACTATGGATTTAGTTTACTATTGTAGATGATGCTGTTTACTTTGTTGGGGATTTTTGATTCGAGACGAATTTGATGGCGATTTGCAAAGAAAACAATGTTGTACTTCCGACTTCAAGGATCTATGAAATAGATTCTTTCAGACAATAATTCAACCCACCAGGTACAAACGGGTTATCGAACTATCGATTTTCAGGATTCAATGAAGTCCTATAACAGCGTAATCGAATTCAAAGTTTGTACGACTTTGATCCGACCAAGAACACTTTAGAAACTGTATCTGATGATGCAATTTATAGAGAACAGAATGAAGAGGAAGAAGAGAGCAATTCTGCAATGATTTCTGATTTCGCAACACCTTGGAGGCGTCACAAAACAGAGCAATGGAGGCACAGCGTTTTGCAACACTTTCTAGCGTTGCAGAATCGCTCTGGGAAGAAGAAGAAGATTGTTCACTGTCTGCAACTGATTCAGGGCGTCGCTATTTATATACGTGAGGAGATGTCCATTCGCGAAGTGTTGCGACTGTTAGCAACGGTCACGGCTATTCATTTTGTAACGGTTCACAACCGTTACAAACGGTCGCGTCCATTCATTTTATAACGTTTCAGAAAACGTTACAAATTTCTGCTCTTTATTAATTTTCCGGTTCCGGGTCCTTAACGGACCGAAATCTGGCCCGTTACTGTTCATATATGATCCCAAAAAAATTCGGATCCGAACCCGAAACCCGTAACCGGTCCGGTTCGATCGGACGGCGGCGCGCGTGTGGTGTTGCATGACTTTTCTCCTCACAACAAAACAAACATGTGGGAGCCCCAAGTCCTCAACATCCACTTGAGAAATCTTTATTTATACAAATATCTTGTATAAGTTTCTATGATGTGGGACTAATTCTTTTCTACCTCTTTACTTCTTCTCTTCAAAAAACAAAACCCAAACCCAAAGCTTCTTTGAAAATTTACAACAATCTCCCCCAATTTTCAAAATAAGGAAATAAATAAATAGGATGGTTGCATCACTAGAGTGACTTCCTACATACCCAAGTGGGATCAAGCCTATGTAGTTCTAAGATCAAGTTTTGCATCATCGTGAAAACCAACACATAAATAAAAGGTATATTTTGGATTTGAACCTTTACGTAGTGTAAACCATTCAAAGCCTTATCGAGATTCTATGGTGAACAAATCTTGAACCAAGTATCCCTAATGATAAAACCAGAACAATTACACATGTTGATTTCCTTAGGTAAAGTGTTCTGTATTGCTCAGCACGTTAATGACCATGTGCTTAAATCCTGGTTCATGAGTCTACATAGAAAGCGGTCTTACTTTCCTACGAAACGGCCTGATTTCCATACTCATATAGGTAAGTCTCTGAAGGTGTTTCTGCGATACACTTTTAAGATTTCTAGACTTATTAAGGATATATATCCATCCTTTGTTCTTGCAGAATCCAACACTAAATATTATGGGAATATCTATTTAGTGTTCCATAACCATTTTCTTAACTTGTTGGTACCCATTGAACTTTGTCTATCTTTTTCAAGACATAAGTTGGGTTTCTATTAAGGATGATCAACCTTCATTCACAGACCTTAGTCTCATTTCTTGTGACTTTATAGAAATCATTGCCTTTGGAAGACCTTTTGTAAGTGGGTCAGCCAAGTTTTTCTTCGTTTCTATGTAGTCAACAGTTATAACTCCTCTTTTGAGTAACTGTCTCACCAATTGATGTCTTAGACTCACATGTCTAGACTTTCCATTGTATGTCTTATTAGACACATTGTATATCGTTGCTTGATTGTCACAGTTAATCATGACTGCTGGTGATGGCTTCTTCCACAAAGGGATTTCCATTAATAAATTCTTAAGTCATTCCGCTTCTTTACATGCATCTGCTAATGCAATCAATTCTGACAACATTGTTGAGTCAGAAATACAGGTCTGCTTCTTGGAAGCCCAAGACACAGCAACGCCTCCTAATGTAAAGATTCATCCAGTCGTAGACTTGGATTTGTATTCTACATTGTTCCAGGTTGCATCACTATATCCTTCTATTACAGCATGATATCCTTTATAAGATAAACCATATTCAATGGTTCCTTTCAAACAAGCTAAAACTCTGGAAATGGCTTTCAAATATTCAAAACCTGGATTACTCGTAAATCGACACAATATACTTATAGCATGTGTGATGTCTGGTCTAGTGCAATGCATAGCATACATGAGACTCCCAATAACACTGGAATACTCTAGTTGAGAGATAGTACGTCCAGTGTTCTTTTCTAATTTAATACTAGGATCTAATGGAGTTGGTGCTGGTTTGTCATCGTAATGACCATACTTTTGTAGGAATTTCTCTATGTAATGAGATGAGTTAGTAATAACTCCCCCTCTTTCGTAACAATTTTAATTCCCAAAATTACATCAGCCTCTCCTAGATTTTTCATATCGAATTTAGAAGACAGAAACTTTTTAGTTTCATTCACACAGGATATATTGGAACCAAATATTAGCATGTCATCAACGTATAAACATATTATAACAATACCGTTGTTATCTGATTTGCTATAAATACATTTATCAGCATCATTTACAATGAATTCATATGACAGTGCAACTTTATCAAATTTCTCATGCCATTGCATGGGAGCTTGCTTCAGGCCATAAAGAGATTTCACTAATTTGCAAACTTTGTTTTCTTGGCCTGGGGTTTTGAAACCTTCAGGTTGTTCCATATATATCTTTTCTTCTAAATCTCCATTTAGAAAAGCAGTCTTTACATCCATTTGATGTATGACTAATTTATGAATTGATGCAAGTGCAATTAAACAGCGTATAGAAGATATGCGAGTAACTGGAGCATATGTATCAAAATAATCTACTCCATGTCTTTGCTTATATCCCTTAGCAACTAATCTGGCTTTGAACTTATCAATGGATCCATTTGTATTCAACTTTTTCTTGAATATCCATTTACATCCTATAGGTTTAGCACCAGGAGGTAAATCAGTTAAAACCCAAGTTTGATTTAACATTATGGAATTCATTTCATCATTGATAGCTTCTTTCCAGAAATTAGAATCTCTAGAACTCAGAGCTTCAGAATAAGTTTTGGGATCGTCATCGACGTTCATTACATATTTAGTCACATTAAGGACTTCGTCCTTACTGCCTTCTACAAGATATGTAATGAAGTCAAGACCATAGTCCTTCTCTATTCTTGCTCTCTTACTTCTCCGTTGTTCAGTACTATTATCTGGTACTAACACTTCCTTGCTGTTTTGAGCAGGAGCATAATCATCGTCATTGATATCATTAGTCAGACTAGGTTCTGGACTAGATGATCTCAATGGGATCTCAACAGTTTGATTTTCAAAAAATTCTATATCTACAGATTCTATAACTTCTAGGGTGTCAAGAATAAGAAATGTATAAGTTATACTATTAAGTGAATAACCTATGAAAACACATTTAAATGCTCTATTTCTTAACTTTGGTCGTTTAGGGTCTGGTTTTCTAACATATGCTAAGCAACCTCAAACTTTAAGTCTAGTTAGGTTAGGTTTTCTATTAAACCATAATTCATAAGGAGAAATATTATTCTTTTTAAGTAGTACTCGATTTAAAATATAACATGCAGATAACATAGCATCACCCCATAGGTTATAAGGTAAATTAGAACTTATGAGCATGACATTAACCATTTCTACTAAAGTTCTATTTTTCCTTTCAGCAACACCATTTTGTTGTGGTGTATATGGAGCAGTACATTGGTGAAGTATACCTTGTTTACAAAACAAGGTGAATTCATTTGAGAAATATTCACTACCACGATCTGAATGTAATATTTTAATTATAACTCCTAATTGTGTTTCGACCTCTGCTTTGTAAATTTTGAATTTATCAAAAGCCTCATCTTTAGTTTTCATTAGATATACATATGCATATCTAGTATAATCATCAATGAATGTTATATAGTATTGGTTACCACCATAGGTGATATGACTTTTTAAGTCACCCACATCACTATATACCAAATCAAGAAACCAAGGTTTTCTTTTCTACGGTTTTAAAGGATTTCCGGTGCATTTTTGCTTGAACACATATTTCACATTTAGAGATGGTATCGAAATCACAATCAGAAATTAATCCTAATTTATTCATATTCTTAATGGATTTATAATTCACATGTCCTAATCTAAATGCCATAAATTAATAGAATCAACAATATAAACAGAAGATTTCTTTATTAGATTCAACTTAATCATGCTGTTACAAGAGTATCCCGTCCAATGAATTTACCGTTCCTAGACAACACTAGCTTATCAGACTCATACACCATCTTGAATCCTCCTTTGTTAAGAAGGTATCCAGAGACCAAATTCTTACACATATCAGGTACATAAAATATATTGACTAATGTAAGAACTTTTCCAGAGGTGAGAGGAAGTTTTATAGTGCATTTTCCCAGAACTTTACTTGGAACCTTATTTGCTCCAGTAACTTCGTCGGTTTCTCCTTTATTTTCTTCGTAACTCTTGAAAAGATTACGGTCTTTGCAAATGTGAATGGTTGCTCCAGTATCGAACCACCAATCATTATTATTTCCACTAACGGAGTTCGCCTCTTGCACTACAGCCACAAGCGAGTCTTCGACCACATTCACTTTTTGTTGTTTCTTCCGCAGACGGCAGTCTCGGGCATAGTAGCCAGGCTTGTTAAAAAAATAACGAGCATCTTTCTTTTTGTTGTTGGTTTTGGAATGATTTTTCTTCTTAAATTGTGTCTCATTCTTTGGCTTTAATTTATCAGTAATTTCAACATTATTTGCCTTAGAATGAGACTCGGTTTGCGGATTATCATCTAGATTGCGTTTACGAGAGTCTTCTTCAATACGAAGATGACGCTGCAAACCGTCTAAATTATAATCTTTTTCCGCATGTTTCATCTTTTTCTTATAATCATTCCAACTATGCGGAAGTCTAGAAATTATAACTCCAACAATAAAAGATTCAGGGAGATCAATTGCAGCATCTTTAAGTTGATTCACCAACAGTAAAATTTCGCTTACTTGTCCAATTACGGATTTATTGGTGACCATTTTAAAATCCATAAAATTAGAAATAAGAAACTTTTTATTACTTGCCTCGGAAATGCGGTACTTATTCTCCAGAGCAGTCCAGAGTGTCTTCGTTGTTTCCAAGGTCCTATGAGCATTGTAGACTGGGGTAGATGGCGCATTCAGAATATGGCCTATGCATAGGAAATCGTCATCTTTGCGCTTTGCACGTTTAGCCTTTAGAGCATCATCATCTTTATCAGTTTCATCTGGGATTTCTTCCAAGTCATTTTCCAAAATGTAGAACAACTTGACGGTGACCAGGAAAAATTTCATTGTCTCTTGTCAACGAGTGAAATTGTTGCCATCAAAACGCTCCAATCGAGTTAGATGCTAATTCATAACTTGCAGAGCACTCAAACCTTCCATGGTTGAAAGTTATTGTTTGAAAATTTTGTTGGGGATTTTGCGGTTCGAGACGAATTTGATGGTGATTTGCAAAGAAAACAATGTTGTACTTCCGACTTCAAGGATCTATGGAATAGATTCTTTCAGACAATAGTTCAACCCATCAGGTACAAACGGGTTATCGAAATATCGACTTTCAGGATTCAATGAAGTCCTATAACAGCGTAATCGAATTCAAAGTTTGTACGACTTTGATTCGACCAAGAACACTTTAGAAAGTGTATCTGATGATGCAATTTATAGAGAACAGAATGAAGAGGAAGAAGTGAGCAAACGGTTTCTGATTTCGCAACACCTTGGAGGCGTCACAAAACAGAGCAATGGAGGCACAGCGTTTTGCAACACTTTCTAGCGTTGCAGAATCACTCTGGGAAGAAGAAGAAGATTTTTCACTGTCTGCAACTGATTCAAGGCGTTGCTATTTATATACGTGAGGAGATGTCCATTCGTGAAGTGTCGCGACCGTTGGCAACGGTCGCGACAATTCATTTTGTAACGGTTCACAACCGTTACAAACGGTCGCGTCCATTCATTTTGTAACGTTTTAGAAAACGTTACAAATTTCCGCTCTTTATTAATTTTCCGGTTCTGCGTCCTTAACGGGACGAAATCTGGCCTGTTACTGTTCATATATGATCCAAAAATAATTTTTGATCCGAACCCAAAACCCGTACCTGGTCCGGTTCGATCGGACGGCGGCGGCGCATGACTTCTCTCCTCACAACAAAGAAAACATGTGGGAGCCCCAAGGCCCCAACATCCACTTGAGAAATCTTTATTTATACAAATATCTTGTATAAGTTTCTATGATGTGGGACTAATTCTCTTCTACCTCTTTACTTCTTCTCTTCAAAAAAACAAAACCCAAAGCTTCTTTGAAAATTTACAGCATACCTTAGAATTCCTGTTTGTGAAGAAGGTAACTCTATTCCAACCCAATATATCTACCATAGATTTATGGTTGATCCACGGATCAAATCATAAAGAAGTTGACTCAAACCTTTTGCATTATTGTAGAAGCAGTCCCTTTTTCTCTCAACTTATATTTCATTATGCTTGAAAAATCATTATTGATTAACATGACCCAGAACCTGTGATTTGTTAGATATTTATTCCTCATCCAATTGCTCTACAAGCAGTCTTTAGTGAGTAGATTCCATGCTAGTTTTGATAATACTGCTTTCCTGAGGTCTTTCAATAATATCAGTCCAGTTCACCTTCAGTCTTGGGACTGCACAAACAATCCCATGCAACTTTGTGTGTTTTAGTTTTACCACCCTAATTTTTTTTGCACATATTGACTCAATCTTATTAGGCATGGAGATTAGTAATTGATATCTTAGCGGCTAGTATAAAACAGTTGGTGTGATTGTGCTTTGTATCGGTCGAGTCCTTCCTGATGTTGATAATAAGCTGCAGTCCCAGCCTTCAAATTTTTGATAATTTATTGACAAGGTCTGTGCAGTGAGAACTATGAACATAATCACAGTTGAAAGAGGCATCCCTAGACATTTAATTGGTAGTATTTTTTCAGTCATCCCCGGGATAGATAGTATTTATTATTTGTTTGATGCACAAGTACTGAAAAAGCCTTTTGACGTCGCTTGATTTATGTGTAACCCCACAGTTCCCGCAAGCTCTGTGAATATGTTGTTTATAATAGTAGGCATTTGAAGTGATTGCGGTTAGGAAAATCATGACATCATATGCGTATAATAAGTGTGTAACACAGGATTAACTTTTGAAACTGGCTCTAAGTTGTAAAATAACATAACATCTTCCAATCATAATGAGAAAAATTTCATGGCAATGCAAAATAGATAAGGTTATAACAGATCTCCTTATTGAAGACTCCTCGTTGTCGTGATAAAACCATTATGAACTCCACCAACCATTATAGAAAACGTTGGTGTATTTATACACTCATAAACCAGATCAATAAGTGATATTGGAAGCCCCATATAGCATAGCATGTAGCACATGAATTCTCTATTCACAATACCATATGCTTTTTGGGGATCGATTTTAATGCACATTTTAGCTTTTCCTCGTTTTTTGAAATCCTTCACCAATTCATGAGCTAGCAGAATATTCTCTCTAATATTTCTGTTATGTAGGAATGTAGACTGGTTTTATGTAATTAAAAAGGCAGAAAATGTTTGATTCTAAAGCATATTATCTTTAATACTATCTTATATAAAACATTAGCATAATATATTGGACGGCAATCGCAAAATATTTTGTGGTTTATCTTTCTTAGGTATCAAGGTGATAAAGTTATGATTAAGCCTGTGGGAAAGATTTCCCTTATTGGAAAATATCAGTTACAACAGCAAACAAATTCTCCTGCAACAAATCCTAATACAGTTTGAAAATTATGACTGAGAATTCATCAGACCCTAGGCTTTTTGAATCGTCAATCGAAAAGAGAGCAGTTTTAATATTTGAATATGTAACAGCTTCACATAAGTACTTCCTTCCTTCACATTTACGATCTTTCTTGGATGCACCATAGGGAAATAAGCTTCTTTTTTATAATTAAAAAGATTGGAATAATAAGAAATTGCTTGTTTAGTTATTTTTTTTATTATCCAATATATATTCTCCATTAGAATCAAGCAAAGGTTGTATATAATCTCTATGCTTTCTCATTGCCATCTTTGTGTAAAAAAAATTGAGTTTGAATCTTCACTTTGTAGCCATGTAATTTTTCTTTGTAGTCTATTGAACTCATGCTGCAATTTCATGTGTTCTTTAATTTGAAAATTCAAATTCAAAATATTTTCATAAAGTTCGTCATGTTTTGGGTTTGCATCCAGTTGCATAAATGCTTTATTGAACTCTTCTTCTAAATGCTGAATTGGATGGCTTTTAAGTCTGATTTTATTCCATTACTTCAAATTTCTTTTAATAATCTGCAATTTATTGATTAACTGATTGTCAGCAGCATCCAATGTTGAAGCTTCAATTCCCTCTACCACACATTCCAAATAACCATCAAGTTGATGTCATGTGTTAACATATCTGAAAGGTTTCCCTTTATTTAGTTACTGCTGGTTTGAAAATTATATCAGTATGGGGGTGTGATCACTGTGGTGAGATGGCAGTGCTATTGTACCTATGTCTGGGAAGGTAGTTAACAACTCACAATTAACTAGCAGTTTATCAATGCCATCTACCATGCCTCTCTTTCTCCAAGTGTATTTACATCCCTACAAACAGTTTCAACCAAGCCACAAGTAAGCAAACAATTTTTAAAATTATTTATGTAGGAAAATGGGATTGGAAAACAAAAGTGAACATACATTGTATTCCTCCTTTATTTGTCATTTGTAATGTAAAATGTTGTTCGCTTTTGCCCATCAGTTCAAATCCCCACACACTTGTACCAATAACAATCAAAATCCTATCTTTGCAACCGACATCATTATTATGTATTATTATCCAATTAAATGGTATCTGTGACTAAAATCTAGGAATACTAATGGTCTCTAATTTATTCTCCAACAAACCCAGTGCAGTGAGTCCTTGGGTGTTTAGGAGTTTGAATGTATGATGCATCTTCCCATCTGCATTCATACCCCTAATGTTCCAAGACATAAATTCACTTGATCTGTCTAGAGCTCCTTGTTTTTCTTCTAAGGGGGGAGGTGTAACTTTTTTGGGGTGGTTTTGCTCATGCTTCTTAACATATATAGGATTTGTAGTGATCATGCGTAGAAATATTTTTAGTTTTTTCGACTTTTCGAATTTCTTGAATATTATATATAGTTTTATATAAGCTGTTGATTAACATTATCAAAGTAATCTTCCACAGGACAAATTTCTTCTGAACTAGACTTATCACTGTAAATATCCTCCACTACCAATTGATCATAGTCTAGAACAGAAATATCTACATTTTTTTGTAGGATTTCTGGTGAATTCTCCTATGGCTGACCATGTACAACCGTTTCAGCTTCCTCTACTGCGATTAAGGTGATGGGGGCATCTTCAGTATTCAATCAGTCAAAACATTATGTGTTGGAATGCTAGATAAAATGTTTGTACTAGTATATTCATCAAGGGGTTTTTCCTTTGTGATCATCATTCATGTAATTAAATGAGGACTCCTCCATGGACCGTTGACGTTCAGCCGTATTTTGCATATTAGAAGTTTCTCCTTTATCTTCCACTGGCTGTTTAGGTTTTTAGTATTTCACATTCACCACATTGCAATGTTATGCATCATGTCCATATAATTTATACATTGCACAAGCTTTTGGTTTGTACTCATATTCTAACGATTCTAAATCCATATAGTTATCGAATCATTGAATTTGAATACTATCAAGATAGGTAAAATTTACATCAACATCAACTAACACTCTTGAATGATGTTCTTTAGAAGTGTTGCCATCCATTTTAATAAGATTACGAAGTACACTTGCAATACGGCTAATCACTTCATTATTCTAGTAGGCTGGTCTTTAAATCCTTTAATATAATCCAGATTGGTAGGCAGTTAATTTAATCTAGATTGGTATGGAGGTGAAGTGGTCCCTTGTCAGATTCATATTTGCATTCTACTTTAAAAGGATTACAATTTTGGAGTTGAAATTAGAAGGACCTCCTTTAATAATTCTGTTAAAATCAACTGAAGAGGACTTTATAATTATGAGACCATTTGACTTACAATACATCTCAAATTCTAAAAATTGGTTCTGGACGAATTATTTGAACTGCTTATAAATTGGTCTCTCCCCATAGCGTATGCAACTATAGTATTAACTCATTTCAACATTTTCCATGAACTACAGAATCCGCCATGTAAACCGTAGCTGTACCTTTCTGTTGAATTGGAGTAATATAATGTGAATCAGAATCGGTTTCCTCCAATGTAGATGTACTAAAACTCCTAACTGTTTCCGCCTACATCCTAGATCCGGCCAGGCCTATCCATCATGGTGAATTTGCTAATGATTTTTGGTCGTTTGTGTTCGGATTTGGTAGCTTTAGAGATGGTTTACCACCCGTAAACTGCCTCTGCATTTGCGGCCTGTTCCTCCATTGAAACTAATAAAGGCATGTGTATATGTTAGTGTGTACGCGCGTGTTTGTATATATATACATGTGTGTAATCATTTATTCATATTAAAGCTTTTATATATATATATATATATATATATATATATATATATATAGTCAATAAATATTTATTTTCGAAATACTGATTTAATAGATACATAATATATATTTGTGTATGTATATATGTATATGAATTAAAAAAATTATTTCAAAATATACATAGTACACATTTTTATTTAAAACTAATATATTAATTTGAATTTTAAACACCTAGATATTTTATTATACAGATCTTGATCAAAAAATTTGAATTTTGAATATTAAATTAGATTTTATATTCAAAATTATTTGTAACAATGTAACAATATTTACAATCACTTTATATTGTAATTTCAATTATATATATATATATATACACACACACACACACACACATACATACACAAATACACACACGCACGCACATTTATATTTTACAAACATATTTTACATTATATAAATATGTGTGTGTGTGTTAACAATGCTTTGCATAAGATTGTTTCACATGGGCTCAACTTTGTGGTTGAGTGAATTCACATCTTTCGAATAAAATGACTAAGTCAGAAGGGTTTAAGGCCTTAGTTTTACCTTGGCCTGAGATGGGCAATATCGAAAGGTTTTCAAAAATCGTTTACCCCTTCCATGAAATTGAGTAGAAAATTAAATAACTCATTAACCATGTCGAAAGGTTGAGGTTCCGTTTAAACCTTATGGTTTGGTTGGAATAATAGAAATATTAAACCTTCTTCCCTGGCCGGAGGTTTTAAAGATCATCTAAACCTTTCGACTAGGTTGCTATGATTATATAGCTTTCGACCTTGTCATTTCATTGTATTTCATCTCCCCTGGAAACCGAGAGCAGTCGATCAACGATTTTCATCTCCTTTCGATCTTGTCGGAAGGTAATAGACCTTTCAACGTTGTTAAAAGGAGATGTTACTATGTTTTACATTTTTCTGATGCTTTCGGCCTTCTAGGTTGATATTCTTCCCGTGACAACCCTTCGAAAAGAATGCATCATCCAAACATGCTCAGACAAAAATAAGAACCGGCTTAATATGCCATGGAACCATATTAGGGAATAATTTACAAGTATTATCTCCCTTTTTGTGGCTGGAGCCAAGAAAAGGGTGCAATACTCATGAAAGTGTCTATTGATAGTTTCACCGCATATACTTGAAATAAACAAAGAAGATAAGAAATAAATCATATATGATCAGCCGTTATATTGAATTAATGCCTAATTATGATCATTTCGAAATTCCGAGTCGATCACAAGCCACAATTCTCTTTATTTCTTCATGATGAAGTTTGTTACAAATTTAAGAAAACCATTCCCCAATTTGATTCCTAAATTAGGGTTACAAAGTAGTGAGCGGAAGCAATAGTAGTTGAGTGAAAGCAGAATGAGAAGAAAATCGGATCTCGAAACCGGACCCCTTGCAGGCGGCCCTCCCTTCGACTGGGACGAAAGTTCGCCTCTTATATGCAATTGTAAACCTTTCGACCTTGTCGAAAGGTTTGTCCACTGTGCATCATCGTAGACCTTTGAATATTGTCGAAGGGTCTGCATTTCCTAATGTATTCATGGACTTTCGTCTTTTTCGAAGGGTATGTTTTTTCTATGGTATTGTGAACCCTTCGACATTGTCGGAAGGTTGCTCCCTTACTTGATTGTTGTGAACCCTTCGACTTTGTCGGGAAGTTCCTCCCCTACTTGATTGCTGCCGAAAGCCTTGCTTTTCCTGAATGCTGTCGGAAGGTTGTCTTTCATTCTTTGTTGACCTATGAATGCCACCCTTATCATAAACCTTTCAACACTGTTGAAAGGTACTAAGTATGTGTTCCAACTGGTCCGAAAGGCTTATTATGCTTTCGAAAAGGTCGTTATAGAGTCGCATACCCTTGGTTTGACTTCTCCATCTTTTGCGGAAGGTAAGATCTCTTTGAATGTCGAGAGTTGAAACCCTTTGTCTCCTTCGAAAGGTTTGGGATTGCTACAAGCTGTTAATCGCATTCTTTCGACTCCTTCGAAGGGTTCAGCGTGAACTTCTTTTCTTAGTATTTTTTTTATAGCAAATGGTTCAGAGTCATTTTCCTTTTTCATGCGGGAGGTGCTTAGAGGTTTATATCTAGCTGATTTGTTGTTCTTTTGTGGTTCTTTCCTTTATGCTTGCGAAAGCTTCATTCCTAAGTTCCCATGTGCTCTTCTTTGTTAGTGCTGTACTATCCTTTCGACATTGTCGTAAGGGGATTTCTCCTGATGTTCTTTATCTATGCGGAAGGTTTTTGAAAGGCCTTCTTTATCTTCATTCATATTTTATGATTAACATTTAGCCCCTCTCCCCTCGTATAAAGAAGGCTTTTGTAGGACAAAAATTCCAGGATTACCAAATTGTCCTTGCATTCCTTCAATACATCTAATAATATTCAATTTATACCATAAGTATCTTTTCAGTTTGGTTGACCTTTAACTCTGCTTTTATTTTGGTGGGAGATTCAACCTCTGAACATTCAGATACATACAGTAATTATTTCCCATTTTGCCATGAATGATGGAAGTTTGTTAGAAATAGAATGCTAGAAGACCATGAATGGATAATTTTAGAAGTTCGTGTCTTGCGACAATAAAGGCTGAAAATTCCATATCAAATAATGATAGGGGGACCAGAATCATCTTGATCATCATAATAGAAGGCTGCAATTTCATATTAATCTGGTAATAATGAGAGAGGACCAGAATACCAATCCGATCATCCTTTCTGATGTAAAGGTCTAGGAGGTTATTTTTGGTTGTAAACGTTAAAGGTTCAGATGACTTGTTTGTCATTCAATAATAGAAGATCATAAGGCTGTTTCTAGTGATAAGCAGTAGAAGAACAGAAATGCACCATCTGATAACAAGTAATAGAAGACCAGAAATCCAATTTGGCATCGATAATGGAAATCTAGAAAACCGTTTCTGGTAATGAGTAATAGATGACCAGAATATGCCTTCCTAATATTTAATAGTAGAAGTCCAAAACATCATTTTCGACAACTATTGATAGAAGTCCAGGATGCCACATTCAGAATTATTTCTGATAATTAATAATAGAAGTCCCATAATACCATTTCTGTTAGTTACTAACAAAAAACCTGAATACCATTTTTGGCAATTAATAGTAGAAGACCAGAGTACCATTTCTGGTAATTAATAATAAGAAAACCAGAATACCATTTCTGGTAATTAATAACAGAAGACCAGAATACTCATCCGGCAGATGTTTACGAAGAGAAGTTAGAGAATTCTTTCTGATTCTGCTTGTCGAATGTGCCATCTTCAGGCTTTGAGGTTGTCTTGCATACTTTTGCTTTTTCGGGCCCGAGTTTTCTTTGTCCATTTGTTTTGGCCTATTTCAAGTAGGTACTCTTTAGTCTAATTTTGTGCTTATTTAAGCAGAGCCCATTTCAGGCTGTTTGTCATTTTGGATATTGCCAATCTTTTGGCGATTGCCATTTTAGGCGATGCTGATTTCTGGCGGTGCCTACTTCAAGCATGGACTTTTCTTAGTCCGTCGGACATTTCATCTGGGATTCTGGTGCGCTCGGCTAGCTTATTCTAAAGCAGGGCCCGATGACTTACCCGTCCTTCCTCTAGGAGGTGCCTTAACCTGGCCATAGCATGACGCGGTTAAGGGCTTGTTTGGTACCATGGCCAGGCCATAGCGTGGCAGGACCAAGGATTTCCCGTCCTCTCTCCAGGAGGTGCTTTATCCGGGTCATAGCATGATGCAGATAAGGGCTTGTGCTGCTTTAACCTGGCCATTTCCGACTTTGGCATGGATAAAGGCTTACGCCCTCTCTCCAGGAGGTGCCTTGACCTGACCATCTTGGCGCGACCAAGGGCTTTCTACCATTATTGGTAGCCTACCATCTTAGGTAGTCCAAGTTTAAGGAGAATTTTACACCCGACCATGTGGACTTTTCGTAATGAATCATAGCAGAGACATTTCTGAAAATGCTTTATTCATTCGAAGTCTGATAATACGGTTTCAAATATTCTACGTTCAAGGTTCTTGGCACCACATTACCATCAGGATGGCATAGCTTGTAGGTCCCTGAGGGATTTCTTTTAAAATTATCAGCGGATCTTCCCAATTTGATCCCAATGACCCATTTGATAGGTTTCTTGTATTGGCCATTACTCTTCTAAGTACCAAAAATCCTTGTCTAGATGACCTTGTTTTTACCTTTAAGTTGTAGTACTTCGATATTCTGCTTTGGTATTCAACCATTCTTAAGGCAGCTTCATCTCTTAATTCATGAATCAAGTCAAGTGATTCCTTTCTCAGCTCTTGGTTTTATAAAGGCGTAGGCAATCCTTCGATGAGAAGGTAATTCAATTTCTACCGGTAGCATTGCTTCACGTCCATATGTTAGTACGGGGTATGACCTGTTGTAGTTCTAGTGGATGTTCTATAATCCCACAAAACTATGGGTAATTCCTCTATCCAATTCCCCTTTGCCTTTTTCGGTCTCCCTTTCAAGATTGTCTTTATTGTATTGTTAGCAGCTTCGACGGCTCCATTAGCCTTTGGGTGAGCGACAGAAGAGAAGCTTTTTACGATTCAATTCTTATGGAAAAATCTCGAAAATTCTTCACTTTCAAATTGGGTTTCATTGTGGATATTATCTTGTAAGGTATTCCAAACCTTATGACAATGTTTTTAATGACAAATCTTAGCACTTTCCCAGAGGTGATTTTTGAAAGTGGTTCTGCTTCGACCCATTTTGTGAATTATTCAATTGCCACTACATCATATTTCGCTCCTCCTTTGGAGATTGGAAGCGGTCCGATTAAATCAATTTCCCAAACATCAAATGGCCATGGACTAGTAATGGGGGTTAGTTAACTCGGAGGAAGACATGGTATCTTTGAATAACGTTGACGCTTTTCACATCTTTTAACATACTCAATTGCTTGGTTGGTCAAATGTGGTCATTAAAACCTTGCCTTATTATCTTTTTGGCCAGTTTGATCCCATTAGATTGATCTCCACAAAGTCCTTCGCGCACTTCCTTTAATATCCTCAATCCGCTCTCAGGTTTTACACATCGCAAATAAGGAAGGGCATATCCTTTCTTGTATAGATTCCACCCATAATGGTAAAGTTTTGGGCTTGTATTTCCAGCTTTCGTGCTTCTATTTTATCTGCAGGTAGTGTCCCATTGATAGTATAACTCACAATCAGATCCATCCAAGTGTTTTCATAATATTCTTCCGCTATTGGGGCTAAAGGTTCCTCATTCAGTATTTCTTGATCTATTTCTTCCGGTTCTTATGCTATGGCTTGTGATCAGGTTAATATTAGTAGCTTCTTGGTTTCCTCTTGTTTGTTTTCCTCAATGCTGGGATTGGCCTAAAATCCCACAAGAACAATTTGAGTCTCTAGGGCTCCTCTCGAACTTGCCAACTTAGCCAGCGAGTCTGCTTGAGAATTGTCTCCTCTTGGTATTTGATGTACATAAAAATCTTTGAAAAGTGCGAGAATTTTTAAAAATTTCTTCACATACTGACTAATTTTGGGATCTTTGGTTTGATATACTTGTTTGATTTGGTTAACCATCAATTGAAAATCATTGAATACTTGAATCCTCAGGATCTGGAGTTATAGAGTGAGGGTTAATCCTGCAACCATGGATTCATATTATGCTACAATGTTAGTTTCGGAGAACCCCAATTTCATAACATAATGAAGTTTGTGTCCATATGGGGTAATTAACACATATCCCGCTCCGGCCCTTTGTTCGTTTGAGGCGCCATCCACAAATAAATGCCACTTGGGTTTTGCATCCTTTTCCTTTTCAGATTGTTATGAAATGAATCCCGTGCACTCGTTAATGAAATCAGCTAAAGCTTGGCCTTTTATAGCCGTTCTGGGCTGATATGCTATATCATACCGACTTAGTTTAATGCCCCACTTAATCAACCTTTCATAAGTTTTGGGCGTACCAAAGACTTATTTCAATGGAAAGTTGGTCAACATCTTCACCGGGTGCGCCTAGAAGTAAGGCCTTAATTTCCGAGCTGTCAAAATTAAACAGTATGCCAGTTTCTCAATGACTGGTATCGATTTTCAGCATCCATTAACCATCTGCTCACATAATAAACCGGTAGTTGCAATCCCTTGTCATTTTTGATCAATACCGAGCTTAATGCGTGTTCAGAAATTTCCATATACAAGAATAGATCCTCTCCCTCTTCGGGGTTAGATAAGATCAGAGGTTTTTCCAAATGTAGCTTCAACTCTTGAAATGCCTTTTTGCAATCCTCATTTCACTCAAAAAATTTCTTTTACTTTATTACCTTAAAGAATGGTATGCACTTATCAGCGGCCTTTGATATAAACCTACTTAGTGCTGCTACTTTCCCATTCAAACTCATGACATCTTTACTCATCTTAGGTTTTGCCATATCTTTAATGGCCTCGATCTGCTCAGGGCTAGCCTCAATCCGTTGTGCACTTACAACATAGCCCATAAATTTTCTAGAATGGACTCCAAAGTTGCATTTTTGGGGGTTGAGTTTGATTTAGTACTTGCGGAGCACTTTGAACGTTTTATCCAAATCTTCAAGATGATCCTTCACCTCTTGGGATTTTACCAACATGTCGTGTACATAAACTTCCATATTTTTCCCAATTTGTTCTTTGAACATTCAGTTAACCAACCTTTGGTAAGTTGCTTCAGCATTTTTTCAATCCAAAAGACATTATTTTATAACAATATGTCCCCTCATCTGTAATGAAGCTGGTATTTTCCTCATCGGGTTTTAATAATTGGAATTTGATTGTAGCCGAAATATGCATCCATCAGGGAGAGTAGCTTATGTCCACTGGCGGAGTCGACCAATTGATCTATCCTTGGCAGCGGGTAACTGTCCTTTGGAAAAGCTTTGTTTAAATATGTATAATCCACGTAGGGCCACCACTTCACGTTGGATTTCCTTACCAGAACCGGATTTGTCAACCATTTGGGGTAAAAGACTTCTCAGATAAACCCATTTTGCTACAATTTCTTGACTTCTTCCTTTAAAGCGTCTACCTTGTCGAATTGTCCTTAATTTTGGCTGACCGAAGGGATATCTGGATTGATATTCAAGGTGTGACTCATGATCATAGGGTTAATTCCAACCATGTTAGAGTAGGTCCAAGCAAAAACATCATTATTTTCCTTTAAGAATTCTGTCAATCCTAACTTTAATTGCTCCTCGAGATCCTTTCCTATTCTGATTGTTTTGGTAGAATCGATAGAATCTATTGTAATTTCTTCGGTTTCTACAACCGGCTTAACTCTTTTAACCTCCTTCTAACAATCTAGCTCTGTAACAATTTCACTTTCCTCTACCGAGTTAGAATCCATTTTCTTCCTCTTCCCATAAACTGCAGAACATCTTGAGGCAATATTTTTGTTAGTTTTATCATATTTTTTCTTTGCTTTGAATGATGGATGTAGAAATCCATCGTCCGAAGACTATGAAGTAATGGAAGAATCAAAGTAACAAGTGAACTCCCTGTTATATTGCTCCAAGGTTGCAAAATACATTTCTCTTGATGCAAATTGCTCGCCTCGGATAATTCCCTAGCTTCTCTTAATAAGGAACTTGAGCATCAAATATTTTGGCGAGAAACGCGTCCACTTCGTCTAATGCTGGACATCCAAAGAAAGTATTGTAGAATGATGGCTGATCTACGACCACAAAGGTTGTTTCAAAAACACGGGAGCACAGAGGGAGTTCCAACTGAACCAAAAGCTTCACTTGCCCAAGTGGGGTTCTTCCTTTATTGTTAAACCCGAAGATAGGTTCGGGGCTAGGCTCATGTTTGTCCTTGGAGATTCCCATCTGATCAAATGCATGTCGAAATATCACATTTACAGCACTTCCGATATCAACCAAGATTTTTGTGACCACCGAGGATCCTATCTGAGCTATGATCGTTAATGGATTATTGTGGGGATGATGGATTCCCCTTCTCAATTCTTGGGGACTGATCACCAGAGTGTGCGTGTTGATGTTATATTTTGGGTTCTTGAGTGGCGGTTCTTCTTGCACAGAAAATACACCCTTCTTGGCTTCACGAATGTATTTATTTCAGGAATTCTGACTTCTACCCGCATGTTGCGGTCCACCGTATATGACATCAATTTTTTTTTGGGGTAGACTTAGGCTTAGTGGGTCTTCATCTTCAATCATATTCACAACATTACCAATAGGTTTTCTTGCCTTAGCCTTTAGCAAGAAAGTCTATTGCGGATTCTTTACAAACTCCTTCAACTGTCTTTCTCGAATTAATTTTTGAATTATTCCAGCAAATACCTTACACTCGTTGGTTCTATGACCATTAGCCTTGTGCTAAGCACAATATTTATCTTCTTTCTTCTATTTTGGGTAATTTTGGGCTTTGAAAGAGGTCGGATAATTGACCTTGTCTTGAGTCATTGCATAAATGTAAGATATTGTAGGTTTAACCCCACCACGTTAGTATTAGTATCCTCCCATCTAGCTCATTTAGGAATTCTTTCTGGGCCGAATTTACTACTGTCCTTCTTTTGATTAAATTTTTTCTTTGAATAGTACAATTCATCCATCAAAATGAATTTGTCAACATGAAAATGGAAGTCTTGTAAATCCCCGCATCCATGGATAAACAACTCCTTCTAGAAAAGAGAATTGACTATGAGACCCGAGTGAACAACAATGAGCTTGTCTTTATCATTTATTCCTTTGGTTTTCAAAGATTCAGTGTCGAACCTCTTCAAGTAGTCTCCTAATGACTCATCATGGTTCTGTCTAATATTAGAGAGTATTGTATAGTCTATAGAGGGGTTCTTGCAGATGAAAAACTAAGCAGAGAATTCATAGGAGAATTACTTGTAAGAATAAACCATGTTCTCATCATACTGTCGGTACCATTTAGCAGCAGCTCCTTGTAGTGTGACTAGAAAAATCCGACATCTATCAACGCCAGAAGCATTGTACAAATTCATTTGACCGTCAAAAGCCATCAAATGGTCGTCTGGATCAGATATTCCATGATATTTCGCTGTTGGGACCTTTATGTAAGGTGGGATAGGCGCTGACATGATTTCATCAATGAAAGGGGCAACCCTCACGTTGTCATTTACTCTCTCTCATCCTCTATTCTCTTACACTTGACATTCAATAGATCCTTCACAATATTCTCTGTTATGTCTTTGAGGTAAGCCTCACTGTTCAAGTAGTTCATTTTATCTGGTTTGTAGCCATCTGAAGTTGAGCTTGCTGAACAATCCTTATCTTCCTCTTAGACCCTTCCTTGATAGTTTGCCTTTAGTGGAAGGAAATCCTTCCTTTTAGACAAGAAAATATTAGCTTTACTCTTTGCAGCATCCATGTTGATTTTCAAATTTCTTCTAGCAGAGACAACTTTCCCTCCTGCCTTAGCAACTTTCATAAATGACCAGTGAGATAGTACTTTATTTAGGATATCCTTCATCTCTGCCATTTACCATTCTAAATATGTGATTTTAGCAATGTGGTCCTCTAGCTGAAGATTTTGAGTTGGAACCAGTTGTGGAAACAATCGAATCTGAGCTGGTTGAGCTGGGGCGGAAGACTGCTCCTGTTCTCTGTTCCCAAAATTAAAAGATGGTGAGATATTTTCCTCCAGTGAAGTTACATATTTGTCCCTTTCACTGACGGTAGAAAGCCCTTTTGATTTCATTTTCCTACAACAAACCAAATTTTTGCAATTAGTTTTACTAATATAGCAAGGTCGGAGGTTCAATCCCCCCTTCTAGCGTCAAACATGTTAACAAGATTTCTTGTTAACATCCCCAATGCTTTGCATAAGATTGTTTCACCGGGCTCAACTTTGTTGTTGAGTGAATTCACATCTTTCGAATAAAAAGACCAAGTCGAAAGTGTTTAAGGCCTTAGTTTTAACCTTAGCTTGAGATGGGCAATATCGAAAGGTTTTGATAAATTGTTTACGCCTTCTATGAAATTGAGTACAAAATTAACTAACTCATTAACCATGTCGAAAGGTTAAGGTTCCATTTAAACCTTATGGTTTGGTTGGAATTATAGAATTATTAAACAATGTACCCTGGCTGGAGGGTTTAAAAATCATCTAAACCTTTCGACTATGTTGTTATGATTATATAGCTTTCAACCTTGACATTTCATTGTATTCCATCTCCCTTAGAAACCGAGATCAGTCGATCAAAGATTTTCATCTCCTTTCGATCTTGTCAGAAGGTAGTAGACTTTCGATGTTGTCGAAAGGACATTTACTCTATTTTACATATTTTTGATGCTTTCAGCCACCTAGGTAGATATTCTTCTCGTGAAAACCCTTCAAAAAGAATGCATCATCCAAACATGTTCAGATAAAAATAAGAACTGATTTAATATGCCATGGAACCATATTAGGGACTAATTTAAAAGTAGTATCTCCTTTTTTATGGCCAGAGCCAAGAAAAGGGTGCAAGACTCATGAAATTGGCTAATGATAGTTCCGTGGCATATACTTGAAATAAACAAAGAAGATAAGAAATAAATCATATATGATCAGTCGTTAATATTGAATTAACGCCTAATCGTGATCATCCAAAAATTCCGAGTCGATCACAAGCCACAATTCTCTTTATTTCTTCACGATGAAGTTTGATACAAAATTTAAGAAAACCAATCCCCAATTTGAATTTTAAACTAGGGTTACAAAGCAGTGAGCGGAAGCGATAGTAGTTGAGTGAAAGAAGAATGAGAAGAAAATCGAATCCTAAAATTGGACCCCTTGGTTCCTATTTATAGATGCAAGCTGCCCTCCCTTCGGCTCCATGCCTTCAACTGGAATGAAAGGTCGCCTCTTATAAGCAGTTGTAAATATTTTGACCTTATCGAAAGGTTTGTGCACTATACATCATCATGGACCTCTGAATGTTGTCGAAGGGTCTATATTTCATAATGTATTCATGAACCTTTCGTCTTTTTCGAAGGATCTGTCTTTTATATGGTATTGTGAACCCTTCCGACAAGCATAATGTATTCGTGAACCTTTCGTCTTTTTGAAGGGTCTGTCTTTTATATGGTATTGTGAACCTTTCGACCTTATTGGAAGGCTGATCCCTTACTTGATTGTTGTGAACCCTTCGACCTTGTCGGGAGGTTCCTTCCCTACTTGATTGTTGGCGAAAGCCGTGCTTTTCTTGAATGTTGTCAGAAGGTTGTCTTTCATTCTTTATTGACCTATGAATGCCGCCCTTATCATAAACCTTTCAACACTGTTGAAAGGTACTAAGTATGTATTCCAACTGGTCCGAAAGGCTTATTATGCTTTCCAAAAAGTCGTTATAGAGTCGCATACCCTTGCTTTGACTTCTCCATCTTTTTCAGAAGGTAAGAACTCTTTGAATGTCGAGAGACAAAACCCTTTGTATCCTTCAAAAGGTTTGGGATTACTATAAGCTGTTAACCACATTCTTTCGACTCCTTCGAAGGGTTTAGAGTGAACTTCTTTTATTTAGTCTTTAATTTATGGTAAATGGTTACAAATCCATTTTCCTTTTTCATTCGGGTGGTGCTTAGCGGTTTTTGTATCTAGCTGCTTCATTGTGCTTTAGTTCTTTCCTTCATGCTTACGAAAGCTTCATTCTTAAGTTCCCATGTGCTCTTCTTTGTTAGCGTTGAACAATCCTTTCGACATTGTGATAAGGAGATTTCTCCTTATGTTTTTTATCTATGCCGAAGGTTTCCGGAAGGCCTTCTTTATCTTCATTCATATTTTATGGTTAACAATATATATATATATATATTTTATACCACACTTATGTTTATAAAGGGTCTAATATGTGCATTGCGGTGTAAATCCCAGCACTTAAACAAGGATATGTTAAACCATGTACACCATTTATATTGCATGTGCAAGTACACACACATGTGTATATGATACGCATGTTATATCATATTACATAAACATCTCTACTACTAATAAAGAAAATTGGTTGAACTAATTTACTCGGTGTCTTTTTGAAATTTCAAAAATGTCCTTGCTTTTCATTTACATGTTTACACTCAAACAAAATATCAACGTATACAACAATACAAACAACCCGTGTGCAAAGCATAGGCTATATTCATAATAGTTACAACTCTAGCCGTACAAACTGACGCTTTATCGCATAAACTACTAGAACTCAAAAACCAATACGACTATACTTCCACCTACAAAACTGAGTGCCGAGTAAAAAGCTATTGAAAAAAAATGTATGATGATCTAACTCAATATTTAGTTTTTTGCACATTGCTGTTACTGACATTACAATTTTCTGAAATCGTGTTTCTCGATTTTACTTAACTTCTTCGTTTGTCTTATGTATTATCTACGATGGTCTCATAATACATAACATTCATTAATTCTGATATACAATCTGTTTGTTGGTTTCAATTCATACACATAATTAGTTAATTTAAGGCTGAATTATGTTGTTTTGACCACTTTTTAAAATTTATTTGGCTACTCAAAAATTTTTCTTACGCCTTTTGTAGCTGTATGTATTGTTACTTCTTTACCTAATCATCCTACCCGAAAATTGACATTTACCACAGTGTACAAGCTACTAAAAGTAACATTTTGCATTCTTTTTTATTATTCCCGATATAATTAATCAACCATTACAATACATGAATGGTTAGCAGCATGTTAAATTACCAGTTATAATGAATACAAAAATCAATTGCAAATCAAAATGAAATCACCATTAGCATCAATATTTAAACATATATTTAATAAAACAACTAATGAATGTATATATTATACTACAATTCGTACAAACCTCAATGCTAACATGATCTTATCAACATAAAAAACAAGTATTTCATTATTCAAAAATCTAACTACAAACTAATATCATTAACTTTAAAGCTTTGAACTATTTTAATAACTCAAATGCGATGTGCGAAACACGGTCACACACTAGTAACAACAAATAAGACCTTATTTATAACGTGAATAAATTATTGATTTTTTTTAAAAATAAACTTTAATAAGATGCAAATATATTTAGACTTCACTGGCCCAGTAAGATCCAAAATGGAACAAAAAGTTTGAAATTACATATTTTTCCATGTTGGCATAATTCTAATGGTTTATTACCCTGTAAACTTAGTTTCTCTCAATATTACCCCCAAAAATTAATGATGGTTCACATGTTTTTACCTGAAAAAAATTTCTTCTTCTTCCTCCTCCTTTTTTAAGCTTATTCTACACTTCTATGAGTATACTAGCTCTTCTATAACCATTAGTTTAATGTAAGTCATACTTCTAACAGTAAAAATTAATAGTGATGGATAATTATTCCTTTATAGAGTTAAAAATGTTGAGTTTGTTGCCAATGGATTTCTTCTTGTCTTGCAATTTCACATAGAAGTAGCCAATTTCAGTGCTGGATATTTTAAGCTAGTTATTGGTGGAAAAGGGGCTTCTAATATTGATTGCTTCCAATGCAAAAAAACTATTATTTATTGAAATTGTCCCATGGTGGAGAAAACCAAAATAATTTATAAATCATGAGCTAGTGTTCATAGAGATAGCTTAAGTTGACAACAAAAATATGATAGGTATAATCTTAGCTAACCAGCTCTATTTTGCATTTTGAATCCAATTGCATGAAATTTTCAACTTATATAGTAGGACTTATGACCATACTGGTCTTTACATCACCCCGTATTATTTTTATTCGAAATTAGTATAGTGCATGCATAAGTTCATAGTAGAGATAAATTTGATACAATATATTTAAATGTATAGTAAAAATATTATGTACTATCCTGAAAATGTAATATATAAGATAACTTTTATGGTTCAGTTAGGAAAACTTCCATTCTAAATTCAAATAAATTCAATATATAATCAAAATGATATGTAGCCAAAAGTGCATTTGGTTAGTGAACCCTTGTGAAGTAATATACTTATAGGAACTATATAGTTTTTTTTACAATTGTAGAAGATGAAATAATTTTGTAACATACCGAAACTCTTGGCGAACTAATAATTTATAAGAACTTTGGTCAATTCCATATCATAAGACCAGTGTGCAAATGTGTTCCATATGGTAATATTGTAAAATAGTACTTATAATTTTCATGTTAAAATTAAAACTATGTTATGCAATGTATGATGAACAAACTATGAATTAAAGTTGTTAGTATTGTTTATGTACATTTTGTGTTATTTGGCTTATATATCTTTATAGCGGAGTAAAATTAATTTTATCATTTTTAGCATGAAAACAGTATGCATGTTAAAACTGATATATTTTAATGATTTTAGATGACTTAACAACACCAACCTCCAAAGGTAAAATTAATGGCGTCTCTCCTCTGATTCCCATTTTCTTTGCGACTAATTTCTCTTGGATCTTATTCAATTTTTTCTCTTGTTTTGTGCTCTCTGTCGTCACTGCCGATTTCTGGGTTCCGCCTGTTTTGTGAGTAGTAGGCTCGATTCTGATGCCGCAATCGATTGATGGCGAATTCGTTCTTTCGGGTTCGTTCTTGCGTGCTTGTCCTCCTTTCTCCGATATTGCCTCTGCCCTCTTGGCAGTTGTGGCTGGCCCCATCTCGGTTACATTCTCTGGTGAGCGCACGGTGGAAATTAGGGTTTTCTCTGTTTCTCTTTTTGAGAATCTTTGTCGTTCGAGATTCTTGTGGGTTTTGGATTGTTTTATGGAGATTTTGCCAGTCTTCGACGTTGGTTTGAAGACTCGGCCTCCTCCCTCTAGGCGTTGTTTCCTGCCTTTGTCGGCGCCGGCTTATCGGAGCAATCTCGAGGAGGTTTCGAGGCGGGGTTTCATCGCCCAATTTGAACCTGCCTTGTGTTTCTCGGCGTCGTGTGCTTTGCAGCCTTGTGGGGGAGGATAAGGTCTTGGTGGGCTCGGTGGTTTGTGATTTTGGTTCTTTTGAGCATGTTGCGGCTAATGGGGATTTCATCGCCCCATTTAGTCCTGAAATTGAGGACTTCTCATCTTCGTCTCAGTGGTTTCTTGATTGTTGTGGGATGGATGCTTCGACTGAGGTGACTGTTGCTGGTGTTTCCAGTATGGGGGAATGCCTTGTGTTTTCTCGGTTTAGCTCTTGTTCTGGCTATTTGGGTCAACAGCTACTTGATTGTTTTGGTGTTTCCATTATTGGGAATTACGTTGCCCCGTGTGTGCTGGCTGCTTCGTTTGATGAGCAGATGTTGGTTGGCTCGGTTGCTTTTTGTCAAGCACGGGCACTGCAGGTGAGTTTTGTTCGGAGCAGGCAGGTGAGCTTCTCGCCTCCTTTTTCTTTTTTGATCCTAGTTGTTGGTAATGCCGTGTCTGTTTGGTTATTAGTTGATGGTGCTTCTTGCTTGATTATGAGCCATGACACATCTTGGTGTGTGCTCCCTGACACTGTTGCCCAGCCCTTGTCTGGTGACGTGTCAGGTCCTATCGGTACTGAGCGCTCCATTTGGAGCGGACAGTGCGGGAGCTTCTTTTGGGTTTTGGTTTTGTGCCATGGCGAGGCCTTCTTAGTGTCGCTCATGGCTGCCATGAGTCTGCATTTGTTGGCTGATCCTCTTTGGTCCTTACGGAAATTTCATCTAGCCTGGATCGATTGGCTCGGGCGACATTCTTGGTGTGGTTGCATAGTGGTCTCAGTCTCGGATCGCTATGCAGACAGCCGGTAACTTTGCCAGCTTTCTTCGATCCGCTATGATGATCTCTCTGTCAGGACCAACATGCGAACCCATACCTGTCGCGCGGGGCTGTTTGATTAGTGACAGTCCGGCATGGGTTAGGTTCCTACAGCACCGTGGGTTGCGCATTATCAGCTCCCCTACATTCTTCTGTTTCTCTCCGTCTGCCTCAGACTCTTCTGGTTCTTCGTCTGGTTATTGCTCTTCTCTTTGTTCCCTTCCTTCTTCTTCTTGCTTCTTTTCGATTTCCATTCCGCTGCTTAGCGAAGAGGAGATTGCGATCATTAATGATCGCTTAGCTCGCCTGACCAAGAACTCGGCTCCTTCCAGACCTTCATCTTCCAGGCTGACGGGTTCGATTGCTTCGTCCGGTCCTTCTGACGAGCCGATCCCTTGGGTTTTGGACCCGATTCCTCATAGGCGCTCCCGTCGCAGTTCGAGAGGTCAACACATCATTCCACGCACTATCCGTACTCGCTTTATAGCGGCGACTGAGCAGACTGATCGGTCTGCTTTTCACTCCTTGTATCTTATCTGAGTTCAGCTTGCGTTGCTTTTCTCTGCTCTTCCTGCTCCTCTTTTTCTAGGCTCTTATGTCGAACTTCCTTTTCTAGAATATTCGTGGTATTGGCAATGAGGCTTCATGCGCCCGGTTGAAGCGTATTGTCCGGAAACACTCTGTTTGCTTGGTAGCTCTTTTAGAACCTTTTGTGGGTCCAGGAGAGATTACCAAGATTGTCCTGTCGCTTGGGTTTGGCGGTTCCATGTCCAATGTTTCGGGTAAGATTTGGATTCTTTGGTCCAAAGATTGTGTGGTTCGCCCTGTTTTTGACTCGGTCCAGCTTTTCTCTTCGGTGTGTTCTTCCTCCTTCTTCCCTCAACCTTTTCTCTTCTCGGCGGTATACGCCAAGTGTGGTAGGATGGAGAGATTATCCTTGTGGGAGGATATTCTCTACCTAGCTGAGACGGGATTTTCTTGCTCTGTTGTGGGTGGAGATTCCAATGTTGTCTCTAGTCAGGCCGAAAAATTAGGAGGGATGGCCATCAACCGATCCTCTGTTTCTGACTTCAACTCGTTCATTGTCAGCTCTGGGTTATCTGAAATCCCATTCGTGGGCTCTGCTTATACTTGGTCTAACAACCAGGAGGGTCCGAACCGGATTTTGTCCCGGTTGGGCAGAATTTTTGAATCTTCAGATTGGCTGAATCTCCCTTTTTCCTTCTCAACCTCTCATCTTCATCGTTCTTGTTCTGACCATGCCCCGCTGGTGTTACGCTGCTCTCCGCGTTCTCTAACGGGTCCTTCTTCCTTTCGATTCCTTAGCATGTGGCGGTCCCACCACTCGTTTCTTCAAGTTGTGGAGGAATCGTGGTCCGCTCCTATTTCGGCTTCTCCTTTGGGGTCTTTATCCCAAAAGCTGAAATGTCTTAAGATTCGCCTTAAACATTGGAATTCCAATGTTTTCAAGAACATTTTCGATCGTGTTCGGGCGGCCGAGGAGTCCCTCATCCTCGTTGAATCTTTGTTCGACGAGAACCCTTCTGCCGAAAACAAGGAGAGATGGTCCTCTGCCCAACTGGTGTTCTCTTCGGAACTCCGTATTGAAAACGCCTATCTTCGCCAGAAGGCGAGGGTCAAATGGGTGGTAGAAGGCGACACGAACTCAAAATTTTTCCACTCGACTATCCGCAAGAAAGTCAACCTTCTTTCCATTCGTGAAATTTTGAGGCCGGATCTATCTGTGGCTTCGTCGCCGTCAGAAGTCAAGGAGATCATCTTGTCTCATTTTCAATCCTTTTTGGGTACTCCTTCTGTGTCCGATCCGGACCAGGCTATCCTCTCCTTCATTCCCCGGTTGGTCCCTTCGGAGGGGAATGTCGCCTTAGCTTCTCCGCCTTCTCCGAAAGAAATCCGGGCCTGGGTCTTTGCTCTTAGTAAGGACAGTGCCTGTGGCCCAGATGGCTTCAACGGCTCCTTCTATCGGACTGTTTGGCCTATTATTCAACCGGACTTCTACTTGGCAATCCAACAATTCTTTTCCGGCAGTATTCTTCCCATTAGTTGATCTTCCACCAACTTGGTCCTAATTCCGAAGTGTGATAACCCTCGATCATGCGCGGAATTTCGACCAATCAGCCTGTGTAACTTCTCCAACAAAGTGATTTCTAAGGTTTTGGCCATTCGTTTAGCTCCGTTCCTTGATCGCATCATCTCCTCTTCTCAGGAAGGTTTTATTAAGGGTCGTTTAATCACTGATAAAGTCCTGTTGGCTCAGGAACTGATTTCCCAGGTTGACTGGAAGGTTAGAGGCTCTAATGTTGTTTTCAAGCTTGACATGGCTAAGGCCTATGATCGTATGTCTTGGTTTTTTGTCATTAGAGTTTGCGGGCCTTTAGGTTTCCTGAAACCCTTATCGATCTGGTTTGGAGGCTTATCTCTAACTGTTGGTTCTCCGTTCTGATTAACGGATCGGCCTACGGTTTCTTTCGGGCGGATAGAGGTCTTCGACAAGGGGATCCTCTATCTCCATCTCTTTTCGTCATTGCGGCTGAAGCCTTCATTCGTGGGATCCACACCTTAACAATTTTCGATCAGGTTCACCGTTTTGGTCTTCCGAGAGGGTGCCCACTTGTGTCTTCCTTATCCTTTGCGGACGACATTGTTATTTTCTCTAACGGCAATCGTTCGTCTGTTCGTCGGCTGCTTTGCTTCATCCATCAGTACGAGCGTTGCTCGGGTCAGCTCGTTAACTCTTCAAAGAGTTGCTTCGTTCATGTGAAAGACATGGATCCTTCCCGGGTCTCATGGGTCCATTCGTTCACCGGCTTCAGGGCGACCTCCCTTCCTCTTCCGTACTTGGGTGTTGTTCTCTACAGAGGTAGGAAACTCAACGCCCTTTTCGACCCTCTGACGGACAAGGTCAGGGGAAGGATTATTCGTTGGAATGCGTCGCTGCTTTCTCAGGCTGGTCGACTCGTGCTTATCAAGTCGGTTTTAGGCTCGTTGGGTTCCCATGTCTTCGCTGCGATGACCCCTGCCGAGTCTTTCTTTCGTTCTTTCCGATCTTTGGCCTCGTCCTTCTTTTGGGGGTCGAAAATTGGCAACCATCGTCATCACTGGGTTTCTTGGGATGTGGTGCGTCGCCCCAAGAACGAGGGCAGACTTAGTGTGCGCAACCTCAAGGACTTTTGTTCGGCTTTTGCCTGCAAGTTGTGGTACAGATTTGGGGCAAACGATTCCTTATGGGCAAAGTTCCTGCATGCCAAGTACCAAAGGCTAGCCTCCGCTGGCTTTTCTGGTTCTTCAAGTTTCGCTAGTGAGACTTGGAAGCACATGCAATTGATCAAATCTTTCTCTGACTCTCACGGAGGCCTTTCAGGTTGGGAAGGTGGTTCGTTTTCCATTTTCAAAGCGTGGAATTCTACTCGTACTCCGGCTCCGGTTATCCCTATTTTCTCTTTCATTTTGGACTCTAAAATTCCTCCAAAAGTATCTTTATTCATGTGGCGAACCCTTCATAAGGGGTTGCCAGTTGATGAGAACATTCAGCGGATTGACATTCCATTCGTATCCCGATGCAGGTGCTGCGGTAACGGGGTATCCGAATCTTCTGATCATTTACTCTTCTCGGGTAACACTGCACGAGCTTGTTGGAATTATTTCGAGAATCTGATTGGCATCCGAGGGAGATACGGCTCGCCGGTTGACTTACAGAGCACCTGGTGGAACGGTATCTCGGGTAAATTCTTGCGCTCTGTCGTCTTTCGCTTGATTGCTTGTCTGATCTGTTGGCACCTTTGGGGTGCGCGAAATAAGGCAATATTTGAGGAATCTCCCATGGATCCCGCTTCCATTATTCGTCGGGTTAGAAATGATGTTTTTTTTGGCTTTTCGTGGTAGACCTTTCAAGGGAGCGGTTAGTTCCCGATCTGGCCCCCTTGTGCCCTTGCTATCTATTTCCTGTACTCGGTCTTCCGCTAGAGAGGGAATTGGATGAGGCCCGGTTGCGAGCCAGGTGGTTCTGGCTATCCCTTCCCCGTCCCCCCATTTTTTCTCTTATTTCGTTGCTATTGGTTTCAGGTCCTGGATGTTCATGTTTGGCCGGAGCTGGTTTTCCACTCTTACTGGTTATGGGCGATGGATTGCTCGGATCGCTTTCTTTCAGATCTCTGTTCCTCTGTCGTTACTGGGGTTCGACCGGTTTTTGCTTTTCTCTATGTCTGGCGTCTTCTGATGTTCCCCCGGTTTTGTGGTTTTCGGTTTTATTTTTATACCGTTAGTTCTGGTTTGTTGGTTTTCTTCTCTTGGTTACCTGTCAGGCATGTTGACGGCTTTTGGGGTTTAATAATAAAATTCTTTTCTGAAAAAAAATAAAATTAGATGACTTAACAAATATTATTTACCTAAAAATTTTAAAATATAATAAAACGAAAATGACATAATTCGTTTAAATATATGGACTTAAAGATAAATAATGGGAAAGAACTAAGAAGAATTTTGTAAAATTTTCATAGAAATATCAATGAGGGTTATCTTATGTTAAAGCCAGAATTTTGTAGTGCAACATATCATAAATTTTCGAGATAAATGATTATGATCAATGCATAAATTAACTTTCATTATTGTTCATGTACATAATTTAATGTATGTGATTTATATATATCTTTATAGTTAAATGGGATGTTAATCTAAACACACACAACTGGCACATATATACATAAAATAGGTACTGTACATGCTAAAAGAAAATGTTTACAAGAGATAGTGTGAAGGGAACAAAAAGTGGTAGGCGTGGGTTACATATACTTACACAAAAACCACCATATCCTTCCCTAGCTATTTAAAAGCACTAAATAAAAATGAATAGATATAAAAGCTAAAATAAAATATAAGGACAACACATGGACAAATATATAATATACCTTATCATCCGACTTCCCCATGACTTCATAAAATCATAAGGAAGAAAAAATCTCCCTTGATTTAGCATCCATAGGTTGCAAATGACATGCTACTCTCTCCACCGAATTAGCGGCTTCAGTCACCAAACTTGGGTGGATTCAGTTCAATACTATGTGCCTCTCGTTCGAACAATGTCGATTTATGGGCTGGTTAGTCATTGTTTCCATCAACCACTATTGACCTATGTGACTTGCTTCCACCACCGTCAAAACTAAAGGATTTATATCCAAACTCATTGAAGATAATATCCTTATCCCTTACTTTTTCCTTTTTTTTACTTTTGTCTGTAATTAGTTATTTCCATTCAACCAATTAGCGAAACATTATAATGATAAGAGAGGAGTATGGCTGCTGTGTTTATTTCGTTATGCATATAGTATATACAATGCGGGTTGTATTATTTCTTTGGGCCAACCCGCAGCCCAGTTTCAATCTTTTCTCTTTATAAATACAATTGTACAGTTACATGAGATTGTACCGATTACAAGTAAACTCAGTAAAGAATAAAATCAAATATCATTCTTTTAACTTTTTCAACTTGGTATCAGAGCAGAATTAAACTGCTTAACAGCAGATTGCTCTCATCAGCAATTAAATCATCATTTGAGAGCAGTAAATCATCATTTGAATCTCGTGCCCTGCCAAGAAGGAGGATCTCAGAGAAATCTCATCACTGATCTCTCCCACGGCTGCACTAAATTCATCAGAAGTATCAAGAATTTGATTACTTTACCGACTGTGCCATACCAAAGAATTGGCATAAGAAACTTCTTCATCACTTGCCAAATCTGGTTGCATTCTTCTCTTTTCTCCACTTCTTGATTCCATCAAAATGGCTGATGAAAACAGCAATGCAGCAACAACTTCCAGTTCAGTGTCAAGAACTGCTCAAGAACAGACAAATGACACTCAAGAACTTATCAGATCCATCATCGAGCCACAGAGTCAGATTATCACCATTCAATTGAATGAATCCAACTATCTGTTATGGAAATTTCAGATTGAAACTGCTATAAGGGGCTATGGCTTGCAGGAGTATGTGTATGGCACCATAATCACTCCACCAAGATTCACTGCAGATAATGAAGGTAAACTTGTCAGTAATAAAGATTATACTGCACATGAAAGACAAGACAGTTTAATTAGTTCTTGGTTACTGTCTTCTGTTGATGTAAACCTCATGCCACAATTGGTTGGGTGCAAAACTGCACATGAAATATGGTATACAATTGAGCAAGTGTTCAGTTCACAATCTGCAGCAAGGATAATGCAATACAAAAGACAGCTGCAGAACTTAAGAAAAGATAGTTCCAGTATGAGAGATTACTTGTCAAAGGCAAAGACATTGTGTGATCAACTTGCCTGTGCTGGTCATAAAGTGACAGATACTGAACAAATATTGTACATATTAAGTGGTTTGGATGAGGAATATGAAGCAGTGTTAGCTATAATATCCTCTAATGAAAAACTACCATCTATTACCAATGTTCAGTCAATGCTTCTTGCTCATGAAGGAAGATTAGAGCAAAAGAAGTCATTAAATTTGGAGTACAATGTCAATCAAGTCTCAATCAGCAAGAACAGAAATCAAGAAAAAGGCCAGAACAGCAAAAATCAGTCAAATAATTACAGAAGCAGTCAATCCAACAGAGGCAGAGGAAGAGGTGGCAGATGGAACTACAATAATAACAAGCCTAGATGCCAAATATGTGAAAGATTTGGTCATACTGCAAGCAAGTGTTACTTTAGGTTTGATGCAAACTTCACACCAGCACAACAGAACAACAACAATGCAAGATCACAAAATCCAAGTGCAAACATGGTGAACATGCATCAAGAACCAAAATCAGAAAGTACAGATACCAGCACTGCAAGAATAGAGGACATACATGATGACAGTTGGTATCCTGACTCTGGTGCGACTAATCATGTGACCAATAACTTGAGTCAGTTGAATCTTGGCAACAGAGAGTACAAAGGTAAACAATTACTATATATGGGCAATGGTAAAACTTCACACATATCTCATATTGGAAATGCAAGTCTTAGTGGTACTAGACAACTCTACCTCAAAAATTTACTGAGAGTACCATTAATTAAGAAAAACTTAATGAGTGTATCTCAATTTGCTAAAGATAATAATGTGTACTTTGAATTTCATTCAACACATTGTCTGATTAAAGATAATCTGACTGATGAGGTTCTTTTGCAGGGTAAAGAACATAAGGGATTATACAAATTTGAAGTTGCAAGCCCAAGAAAACCTAAGCATGAGAATAAATGGTGCAATGCTACTGTAATAAGTGACACTGCAAAGTGTACAGAGAAATTTAGTATGTGGCATTGTAAATTAGGACATCCCAGTGTAGACATTGTAAAGCATGTTTTGAGCAAGTTTAATGATGTCACTGTTGATAAAATCCCTACTTCTTACATATGTACATACTGCCAGTTAGGAAAAAGTCATAAACTTGCATTTCCAAACTCTGAGACTGTGTACAATAACACCCTTGAATTAATTGCAGCAGATCTATGGGGACCTGCCCCAATCTGTACTGATTATGGCTATAAGTATTATATTTCATTCATTGATGCTTACTCAAGATTTGTATGGATTTACTTCTTGAAATCAAAATCTGAGACTAACAATGCAGTGATCCAATTTATCTCAAATGTTGAAAGACAGACTGGTAATCAGGTAAAAAAATTTCAGACAGATGGAGGTAAAGAGTTTATGCCTCTAAAGAAATTTCTTGAAAGCAAGGGAATTATACATAGAGTCACATGCCCCTACACTTCAGAGCAGAATGGTCTTATAGAAAGAAAACATCGACACATTGTTGAAACTGGTTTAACTTTACTAGCACAAGCATCCATGCCACTTAAGTTTTGGCCAGATGCTTTCTCTACAGCAGTCTATCTGATTAATAGACTGCCTACAAAGATTCTTAGTTATAAGAGTCCCTTGGAAGTGCTAACTAAAGTTAAACCAGATTACAAAAATCTAAAAATATTTGGATGTCAGTGTTTTCCCTGCTTAAGACCATATAACTCACATAAATTAGACTATAGATCAAAACCATGTACTTTCATAGGCTACCCTATAAACCAAAAAGGCTACAAATGTCTTGATAACAATGGTAAAGTATACATATCCAGACATGTTGTATTCAATGAAAATGAATTCCCTTTTAGTAATGCAGGCATTAAAACATCTCAGAAGATATACAGTGCAAAGTATTCAATACCTTCAATACCATCCTCACCTGAGATAGTTATACCAATCCAAGGTAAAGATGATGATGCTGGAAAGGACTCCTGCTCACAACACACTATGCTCATCAGTGAACCAGGTCATGAGCCAACAGGAGTATCATCAAGGACTGATAATGCTGGTTCTGACCACAATCACTCAGATGGTTTATGTTCAGTATTGAATGACCAACAGTCAATCAATACTCAACAAGAAACCATCAATAAAGATAGAAATCAACCCACTGTTCCTGCAAGCACTGGTCATCATATGATAACTAGGGCAAAAAGTGGTATCTTTAAACCAAAAATATATAGCACTGAACTGGACTCAAGTGAGCCAACCACTTATCAGCAAGCAATCACTAATGACAATTGGAAAAGTGCAATGATAGAAGAATATGATGCACTAATTAAAAACAAAACTTGGAATCTTGTTCAATTACCAAAAAATAAAAATGTCATAGGATGCAAATGGACATTCAAATTGAAAAAGAATCCTGACGGCTCAATTCTTAGGCACAAAGCAAGATTGGTGGCAAAAGGGTATTCACAACAAAATGGGTTTGATTTTAATGAAACATTCTCCCCAGTTGTGAAACCCACATCTATCAGAATAATACTAACAATTGCTTTGCATAAGAACTGGGCCATTCAACAATTAGATGTAAATAATGCTTTTCTTAATGGTGATTTACAGGAAGAAGTATATATGGAACAGCCACCTGGATTTATACAAAAAGGCAGTGAGCAGCTAGTGTGCAAGCTTAATAAAGCACTCTATGGTCTCAAACAAGCACCAAGGGTTTGGTTTGACAAACTTAAAACCATTCTATCCAGTCATGGATACAGTCAAACTAAATCTGACAACTCTTTATTCACTAAATTCTCCAATCACACTGTAACCTATGTGCTAATTTATGTTGATGACTTTATTATTACAGGTGATAGCAAGGCTGAAATCTGTCACTTAACACAATGCCTAAAGCAGGAGTTCTCCATTAAAGATTTAGGAGAACTAAATTACTTCCTTGGGATTGAAGTGAGAAAAACATCAAATTCTGAAATACCGCTAAGCCAGAAAAAATACATTAATGAAATTCTTATGAGAGCTAAGATGGATAAAGCAAATCCACTTCCTACCCCAATGACCAGCAATTTGCAGTTGTCCAAGAACAAAAGAGAACCAATCTTAAATGATAAACAATACGGGAGTATAGTGGGTGCACTACAATATGTCACAATTACTAGGCCTGACATATCCTACAGCGTCAATAAAGTAAGTCAGTTTATGCAAAGGCCACTAGACAATCATTGGAAAGCTGTGAAGCGTATTTTAAGGTATCTAAAAGGATCAATCAATCAAGGGCTAATATTACAGTCAAGTTCAACTTTACATATTAATGGTTATGCTGATTCAGATTGGGCAACTGACATTGATGATAGGAAATCCACTACTGGTTATTGCATATTTTTAGGTAACAATCCTATATCTTGGTGTGCTAAAAAACAACCAACAATGTCTAGATCCAGTACTGAAGCAGAGTACCGCAGTTTAGCTAGCACTACTGCTGAGATCATGTGGATAAAGTCCCTCTTAAGTGAATTACGTACAGCACATAACGCTAAAGCCACAATATGGTGTGATAACCAAAGTGCAATAGCACTCACTGTCAATCCAGTGTTACACTCTCGTACAAAACATATGGAATTAGATTTATACTTCATACGAGAGCAAGTAATCAAAGGAGAACTTAAAGTTGGATACATACCTTCTACTTACCAGAAAGCTGACATCTTTACCAAGCCTCTTTCGAGACCTAATTTCACTCGCTTCAGGCACGAGATTAATGTTGACGAAGGTAACACTGATCTGAGATCTAAAGCTCAGACATACATCCCCAATGTATCTCAGTCAAAATCTGAAGCTCATGTCAATTCAGATGAGGCTAAACATCAGTCACAGCTTTTATCTCCAACTTTTATCTCATCTTAAGCTTGAAGTCATAATTTCTTATGGATCTATCTACATTCAAGACTAAAGTTGAGATTTCTCTCAGATCCGCCTTTATCGATGCTTACGCTGCTGGCTCTGACTGATTTTGCCTTGAAATTTCATCTCTCAGTCATCCATTCTTTTGATTCCTGCTGAAGATTGTTTTTCGCCTGCAAACCCTAACCCTAGTTTGGGTTTGAGGGGGCAAATTAGCGAAACATTATAATGATAAGAGAGGAGTATGGCTGCTGTGTTTATTTCGTTATGCATATAGTATATACAATGCGGGTTGTATTATTTCTTTGGGCCAACCCGCAGCCCAGTTTCAATCTTTTCTCTTTATAAATACAATTGTACAGTTACATGAGATTGTACCGATTACAAGTAAACTCAGTAAAGAATAAAATCAAATATCATTCTTTTAACTTTTTCAACTCAACCGGTAGAAGCTCTAACTTGACATTATAGGGTGATTTGATGCTTTGAAAATTTCTTGTTTTCTCTCCATCCCTATATGCTAGATTAATGTAGTGATTACTATGTCTAAAAGCTTTCTGAATGATTTGATACCTGAATTGTTTGTGTGAATTCAAGAGTAAATATCTTCAATATTATATCTTCCACTAGGAGAGATTTGTAGTTTGCACTAATGATCTATCATAAATTTCTGGAATAGGAGCACTCAAAGAACAAATGATTTCATGATTTATCCTCTTGCTTGCACAGTTTGCAGTTCCGATCTACTACTCCATTCCATTTTTTCCTAAAAAATTACATGCTAAAGAAAATGAAAAGTGTCCATTGTTTTGAAGGTTCCAAAACCGATAGTACTCATTTTGGCTTCGATTTAGAGGGAATATATTTGATATTTGTTGGACTATGCTAGGGGGCAAACCGGAAATGTCCGTCCTTTATTGCCAAGGGGACTTTTCTATTGGGACCTCCATATAATGAAATGGCTTGCCATTACATTAAAGATTCAGATAATGTCCACTAGTCCAATGATCAAACCATAGACTAGGGTTTCTCCATTTCCAGTTTTCCTCTTAGTTGTTTGTCGCCTTGTTTAGAGTAGCATTTTCCATGCATATGATGTAACGCTGTCCTCTAAAGCTATCCAAAAAAATTATTCTTACGATATCTATTTTTCATTCTTTAAACCCATATGCAATCATTTTGCAAACACCTCCCTCTAATTTGGGTTTTGCACATGTTGTTCCAACTCATATTATGATGTTTATTTTTCCACATAAATTTGGAGCAGATATAACTTATTTTGTTTATAATAGACACTGATAGTTGAAAAAAATTAAATCTCAAACATGTTTAATGGATAAATAATTGTTTTTATTAATTCAATTATGCTAGTTGCATTCATCATTATGTGTCTCTAGTTGTTGATCTTTTTATTTATTTTATCTAGTAATCCCCCAAAATCTCTTGATTTTAGTTTGCTGTAAGATAAGAAAATCCCAAATAAGAGATCGGGGGAGTCCCTACAGGAACTTTCAAAGTGTTTTTGATTTGCTCTTTATATTTGCACCTTCGTTAAAAAATAAAGTGGATTTTTGCTAATTGTTTTTTATACCCACAAACTCCTTTAAACTTCCTATGATTTTAGATATGTCTTCTGCATTCGTGGTATTGGCTTTTGTAAAAGTAAAATGTCATCGAAGTATAGTAAATCAGTGAGAGTTGGTTCAATAGAAATAATAAAGGTTATGTTTCCTTCACAAAACTTCATATATAACGAATTATAAAATATGCCATCGCAATTGCTAATAGATAAGGAAAAAGGGAGTCCCCTTAGTTGCATTCACGTTTGTATTATTATTGCTTGTTGTTGAGTTTCCCGTACTATAGTCTACTGCATAATTATTTAAGTTATTATAGCATGAGGCAAAGTTCCCCGTATTATGTACAAATGTAGACATTTTAAGATTATTGCCTGATAAGTTTACTTATGTCGTATTTGTTGGGTTGCCCTATTGTAGTGTGGAGCCATTGCCTTTGTCTATCCACCAACGATGTTGGTGCTAGTTACATTTATTTTGGTTACACGAATTTTGTTAAAAGAATAGTACTTAATCAGATGCCTAAAAACAGTTGTAGTTCTGACATACACTTGGCTTCCACTACTATTTTACTAGTTAGAAGAACGTTTCATTATTTTAGTTCAAGATAGCCACTTTATCTGGGAATTAAGTCATTTTTAATTTCAATCAACACTCTAATAAACGAAATTTTAAGCATAGCTTTTGTGAAATGATCGATTTTAATTGGATTTCCCGACATCGAGGCAATTCTACCGATATCTTCCTCCAACCAAAAAGTAACTTACGTCTCGGGAACCTTACATTCACCCAAACTAGAATCATGAATAAAAACTCCTTAGTCAGGTTTAATCCAAGCACCCACCTCTTCATCATCATTAGTCTTCTATCATAGAAATATGGATCTCCTTCCAAAAATTTATCACAGTCTACCTTATTTACAAATTTTATAATATAAAAACCATTAACTTTAGTGTGAATAAAAAATTCCCTAATTATTTCCACATTCTCTCAATATATGCTCAAAAATAATAATAGTGCGAGCATAAACCTACCACATAAATCACAATAGAATTATCCAGTGGCTTTTTGCCGAGTCGGTTGTTGAATTTTCCATTTTTGCTCATCTCCTTTGGCTGAGGTTAATCAGATTGTAGAACGTTAAAGGCATTGAAATAGGAATCCTTCATCTATAATAACATCTGCCTATGTTCTTCCCTAAGAGATATGGGCATTAGAATTACCTGGCTGTGTGTTATAGGGTTCAGACATGGATTCTTATGATTGGAGAGGACTAGGTTTGGCGGAGGGGAGGGAAGTTTGAATCATTCCTAGAAGAAGCCAGAGCATATTAATTTATAAGCTTAAATTTCCTATGCTGCAAATAAGATATGCGATTTGGCATTGAAGCTTCTTGAGACAAGCATGAAATGTTTGGACGTTCGGAGATAACTGGGGTAAACCCTTCATTCTCATGGTCATTTCCGTTGATACTCATCGTCAGATCTAGAGGCACGGGGGAGGGGGTGAAGCAGAGGGAAGGTGGTGGTTGAGTGGGTGGGTGGGGAGGTCTAGAGTTTGCTGGCATGGAACAAATGTCTTTATATCTTCTAAGTTTTAATTTACACACGCACATGCACGTACACACACGCACACACACACGCGCGCACTTGCACGCGCGCGCGCGCACAAACACACACATATATTAAAATTGATATATTTTTAGAAATTAATGGAAGAAAAAAATAACTATTCATTAAGATTATTTAAATAATTAAATTTGACATTTCATAAGTAAATTTAAATACATGGATTTAAATCTAAAATATTAGGAAATAACTGAGGGTAAAAGGGTTGTACATAATTGTAAAAATGTTAAAATGTTGATCTTTGAATCTAAAATCAAATTTTATAATTTAATAAATGATAAATGTATTGAGATAAATAAATAATAAATTAAGATCTTTAATATTGTATATGAATGTTGTTGATATTATGTGATTTATCTATCTTTATATTTGAAAACAAAAACAAATTTACCATTTATGTTGACATGAAAATGATATATCTTTTGAAACCATCATATTTTAGAATTTATTACCTAAAATAATGAATATTTGTAATTGAGTTTGTTCGAATATTTTAAACTCAAGATTACATAATTAAATAAAAATTGATTTAAACGTATAATATATGGGATATCGAGGAGTGTTTTGTAAACAACCATAGAAATTGGTAGAATTAGGGTGTGTCATAGAGGAAATTCTACTAATTTATTTGAAATTATTAACTTTTTAGTAAAATCTAGGTCAAAATAAAAGTGTTTTCCTTTCTATTATATACTTGTCATATTGTGTTACATTAATTACTTATTTAATTTAAGTATATTAAATTTAAAATCCTTAAATAATATGTTTTATGATAGTAATTACAATATGTAGTAATCATGATAAATTTATTACATTAAAAATAACATACTATTTTAAATGTTCATAGTGAAAATGTTTTTGACATGATATCGATATATCCGTTAAGACTATAGTACGCAACACTTTCCAAATGTTGGGTTGTGTATTACTCATGGTTGCTAGGGCACTAAGGGGTTTTGTACTTATAGTTATTGGATAACTATGGAATGACTCACTTAAGGTTTTTTATTAGTTAATATAACCAAGGTCAAACATAGAATCTCGAAGTGACGATATTATATAGTTCTCTTGACTTGAGAATACTATTAAACTTCAATATAGATATTCCACTTTGATTATAGCAAAATCATGGCACGACATCCGTCAAACGGATATAGTTGGGTCCGAGCAGAAGACTTGAGAGTGGAATACTATTCAATAGAGAATTAATCTTTTATATAAGGTCAATATCACAATCATTTTTGGTCAACTTAAAGTCAAAGTCTTCGGGCAGAGTAGTATATTTAATGATAATTGTTATTATTAAATCTAGGACTTTATGTTTGGATTAAACAAGTTGAATGTAGAAGATACTGGAATTTTTACCAAACTCAATTTACATAAGTCCTAAAGTGATATAGTTTAAGCGAAGAGAATTTGTGTAAATAATCGTTATTGAAAGGCACCAATTAAAATTTTAAATAGGATTTTACCAAAAAAGACGTATAAACAATAAATTTGTCCGAAATATCACACCACCAAATAAGTGACATATGAACATGAATATTAATATTAATCGCTGACCGAATTTGCACCTGCGAGTCGCACAACCGCATTGGTAGATTCTCCGAAATACCACACAATTTAATTAATCTATAATTATTGTAAATTAGTTAGATTAAATAGTATTTATTAAATATTAATTATTTATTTTTTTCCATTAGTATTTTTTTGATGTTGTTGGTAATTGAACATGTATGTATATAGAAGTTATATATGTACTAATCGATATTCGATATTGATATGCATTTAAATTTAATATGAATATGTTTAATTTCTTAATGGGTTTGGACAAAGTTTTAAGGCCTATATAGCCCCATATATGGCCGACAATAATGAGGGCAGAGGAGGTATTAAAATTCAAGTGGTGGATTTTGGATTGGTAAAGAGGGACTTGGCAAATCAAGAAGAAATGATCTCCTCCACACTCTCTATATAAACCATACTACCCTTCATCGTATCTTTAGCTATATAGCCTCTCTTCCTACTCTAGTCCAACCACCATCTCCCCCTTTATATCTAGATTGAAAATACTACAAATCATACAACATCAAATCAAATTTATGGTGGCCCTCCAAGCTATTATAAAGCTATGAGCTAGGATCGAGATTAGATCTGTAGTTATCTACCCATCAAAATACAAATTTGTAGCCAAATATATTTGTAATCTACTATTATTATAATTCCATTTTAACATGTTAATATAGGTTTATATTATCATTGAACGAATTTGTATATACTATCCTATAAATATGTATATTTGTAATTGTACTAGTGTGTACTAATATGTGTGCGTGTGTATCTACAAAGTTTAATGTTTTGTGTATAATGAATGAAAATTGTTTTTTATACATGATAAAGCTAGTGATATGACCTTGGGGGAAATTCTGTAATTTATTATAAATTATTAACTTTATAATAAAATCTTTGGAAATAAAAAGTGTTTTTTCTTTCTATTATATACTTGTCATACTTTATTATGTTAACTAGTTATTTAACTTAAGTATATTAAATAGAAAATCCTTAAATAATATGTCATGTGATAGTAAATACCATGTGTTGTAATCATGAGAAATTTATCACATTAAAAATAACATATTATTTTAAATATTCATAGTCAAGATGTTTTGCGATAGGATATCGTTAAATGTACTAAGACTAGAGTATGTAACACTTCCAAATGTTGGGAAATGTTTTACGCATGGCTGTTGGAGGCATCAAAGGGTTACGTACTTAAATTTGTTGGATAACTATGACATGTCCTACTTGAAAATTTTATGTTGGTAAATATAACTAAGGTCAAATAGAGAATTTTGAAGTGATGATATTGCACAATTCTCTCGACTTGAGAATATTATAAACTTCATTGTGGGCGCTCCAATTTGATTATCGTTAAATCATGGCACAACTTCCATCAAACGATTAAAGTTGGATCTGAGTTGAAGCATTGAAAGTGAAAAACTATTTAATAGAATATTCTTTATAGTTATATGAGATTAGTATTACAGTCAACTATAGTTAACTTAAAGTTAAAGGCTCTTGCCAAAGCAGTTTAGTTAGTAGTCGTAGTTACTATTAAACCACAGACTTTGTGTTTAGATTAAAAAATTTGAATACATATAATATTGGAATTTTGACCAATCCCAAACTATATAAATCCCAATGTGATATAATTTTGATGATGGGAGTTGACGTAAACAACCTTTACTACCAGATACTACCTATAATAGTGAAATTGGATTTTATCGAAAAAATGTGTAAGCAATAAATTAAACCAAACTGTCACTCCAAAAGCTGAGGTGACGTGTGAGCATTAATATCCGAATAGTTTGATATTAATCACGGATTGAATTTAAATCTTTGAGTCGCACAACCATAATGTGGAATACTCCAAAACATCACATGATTTAATCAGATTATAATGTTATAATTTAGTTAACTTAATTAATATTTATGAAATATTAATTTTATTTTATTTTTGGGTGTCATTAGTAACAATTTGATGCTTATATAAAAGTTATATATAATATACATACATACATACATACATACATATACATACATACATACATATATATATATATATATATATATATGAGCATCATGTAACATCCCAAATTTTTATCAATTTGAGATTAGTAATTAATATAAGTTTTGAAATTAATTTTGGAATAAATTGAAATTTATTTGAAAATTTCAAAACAAATAAAATAAGTGTTAATTTGTATGTATGTGTATGTATATATATATGTATATATATATATATATAAATAAGATTGTAATTGCATTTGAGTTTAAAAATTTAAATTAATAAATATTTTAAAAATTATTTGAATTTAAATATATATATGGGTGGACTTGTATTTGAATTTAATTTGAATATTGAATTTGGATTTGACTTTGAATTTGAATTTGAATTTAAAATTTAAATAAATGTTTTAGTAAAATAAATTGGATTCAAAAATAATATGAATGTGATTATCTATTAATGTATAAATTTGTTTCAAATTCATTTTCCTATAAAGGTTATGTGTATATATAAATAAGAAAAAATATATTTGAGAATAGAAATAAATTAATAAAGCATATTAATATAAACCAAATGCATTTATATATATATATATGTATATACAAAAATTATATATAAAAAGACATAAAAGAAAAGGCCATGCAAAATTACAAATGTAACACATAACATGAACAAATTAACAAGTGTTAGAATTATAAGTAAATAAATTTACAAGTGTTGATGATTTAATCCATGCAAGACAAGTGCCATTTATTTGTTTCATTTTTGAGAAATTTAACTAAAATAGAAAATTAGATTATATAAACCATTTCAACTTCTTTTTCTCATTTCTTTATCACTTTCAAAACTTTAACAAATCTGAGAAAAAATCAAAAGCTTGTGAAACCAGAAACTTAAAAACAAATCAAAATCAGAGAATTATCAAAACAAAAACAAAGCAAAAACTGGAAATTAAACATCTTTTTCAACTCAAAGTTTAAAGCTTGGAGATCATCTCAAGCAAAGGAATCTGATCAGGTTGAAACAATTTCCTGTAAACAACAAAGTAAAGCAAGGATCGTCCCAGTAATTAAACGAATCAAAGTTTGCAATTTCCAATTTTTTTTTTCAAATTCAACAAAATCTCAAGCTTCTTCTCTGTTTTTAAACAAGGTAAGTAAATCCTTTAAAAAAAATTAAATTTCAACTTTTTATTAAGTAATCAAGAAACATAATCCATCAGAAGCTGAGCAAATCAACATCAACTAGTTGAAGATAAAATTCAAAATATCAAAGCAGATCAAAAACCCAAAAGTATTTTCCAGTTTTCAAGTTCCAGCTTTCCGTTTTCAAGTTGATAGGTGAGTAAACTTTTGAATCTGGATTTCTAGCTCGTTGTTTGAAAATCATGTTGAAGTAAAAAGTGATAAAGTATTGTATGTATGTAAGTATGTAAGGACATATGTATGAATTGGTTGTGCATGTCTGGAAAACAGATATATGTATTTTGCTCCAGGTTTACAAGCATCAAGCCTGTTCAAAATTCGATTTCTCTTCCTCTAATCCATATTGGACTTAAGGATCTAAACGAGAATTGTTTGTTTAACCATGATTTAAGTTTTAAAAATAAATTTAAGTAAATCAAATCAAAGCATTCTCTGGAAAATTGAAAATACAGCCAAACCTAATATCTGTTGGAAATTCAATCATCATGTTTTCTGATTTAAATTATATCATCGATAACGTTTTTGAAAATAATGATTTTAAAGGTAAGATCAGAATTTTTAAACACGTATTCACTGAGAATTTGTGATATGAATAAATTTGGGTCTTTTGGCCATTGCTGGTCATCGACGTAATGAGAATGGTCGGGGTTACGGCTGGAGATGGCCTAGGTGATGTGGGTTTGGGGAAAAATGCTCAATTTTTTTAATTTGATCATGGTGGAAGAATGAGGTTGATCTAGGGTTTCAACCCCTGTTTTGGTCATAGCTGGAAATCAGATTGTCGCAGGTTCATCAGAGAACCGTAGTCGATTGCATCAGTGCCGATCAAAGCGTTGGGTATCAGTGAAGCTTCGGGTATGATCACGTTACCTCTGATGATCAAAGGTGGAAGAACGAGGCAATTATGTGATGATCGTTTTTGCTCCAGTTTGGTCAGATAGTTCGTTAGCGAGATCGACGTCGACTCTGATTTCTGGGTGTTATTGAGACTAGTATGGGACGTCGCCGATGTGTGGAAGGTCGGACCTTGGATCATAGGTGGCCGAAGCTCTGGTGCACATGCACATGCCATTGGTTTGTGTCAGTGCCTGGAATGAAGAAGAAGGGTTTTCAACTCGAAGTTGTCTTCGAGGGATCTTGCTTCTGGCTCGAGTCTTAGCTCAAGTAAATTGATGTGTGCGCTGGTTTTTTTTAAAACTTAAACAAAATTTAAAAGTTGAAAAGTGACTCAGGTTGGTTTGGGGTAAAACTCAAAGCAAGTAATGTTTTAACTCGGGGAACACTCGAGTGGGTCTCGGGTTGCTGAAAGAAAACAGTTTTGACTTTAAAACAAAAAAAAAAAAATTAACATTTTTATTCCATGACTTTAAATAATGATTTTGATTAAGCTTGGATTAATATGGGTTTTAAGTAAGATATTTTTAAAGTGTTAAATTTAATTTATTTAATTTTGTCAGATTATTTTATTTATTTATTTTAAATGAATAATGTAATTAAAAAGGATAATTAAGATAAAATGTTATTTAAACTAACCTTAATCTTTTAAGTCAATCAATGTAATAATAATGATTTATCAAACAAGGATTAAATGATAATTAAAGTAAATAATAAAGATAAGAATGTTTATCTTTTAATTTATTAAGTAATTAATGATTTGTTAATATAATTACTTAAAGATAATTACCTAATTAATAACTGAAGAATAATTGATTAATGAAAGTAATTAAGGTCAATTAATTAATAATTAAGCATTAATTAAGAATAATTAATTTATTAATTAGTAATTAAAGGTTATTTAAAAGATAATTAAGGTTAATTAATTATTAATTAAGGTTAATTGATTAATAATTAAGGATTAATTAATTTATAATTAAGAATGTTTAATCATTAACTAAGGTTAATTAATGAAAATAATTATGTGATTAATTAATTATAATCACGTGATTTATTCATCTTAATTGTAGATGATTGATTATTGTTGAATGCTTTGCATTGATTGATATCTCTGATATGTGATTATGATACCATGTGATTTGAATTGCTTTGTACCGAGCTGTGATATCTGTGATTTGTTTCTGTGTGAATGTGAAATCCCATTGTCCCGTAAAACGGCATTTGAATTTCGATGCGATAGGGAGTCAGATTGCAGTTGATTATCCAAAACCCACATCGAACATTAATGGTGAATCTTTGCGATTGATATATCCACGTGTTTTTTTTAAAATTAAGCGCTCACTATTCGGTTTACCTGGAAGAGGACTTTGCGTAATATAGCCCATTCCGAATAGTGATACGATGAAATGGATAGCATTTAAAGACGGTGGTGAAGACTGGGTGTCTTCGAGAATGATAGGATAACCTGTCAAATGACTCCACACTGAGTTTCTTCGGTATAGAGATCTCCATATGTGATGGGGAGTTCGATTGGGATTGTGGATGCCCGGATTGCAAGGGCTTCTTAGGAAGTGCCTTCGGTTCCATTCGAAAACCCGAAATGGACTTGTATGGTTGTATGTCTGACATTACACTTTGAGATATAAAGCTGATTTCTATCAAATACATTTCTGTTGGTGGCGGAGAATTTATTCTCTTAGCTTAACACCCTTCTCTGAGACGTAAGAGCTCAGAGGTTATATAGTTGATGGTTATCAGTGATACACTCCCAACTTGGTAGTGTGGCATGCTGAGTGCTGCTAATCATTCGTTGTTCGAAGCATAGCTTTTGTGTAAAGCGTAGCTTTGTGGATGAGACTTCGTTGAACCTCACAACCCGGTAATGGTCGAAACAGGAATGTTGCAGCAAGGTTATTAGGGGTCGCGCTCCTAGGGTATATCCATTTTCTTCTGGATAAGAGGTGGTATCATGGTATGGAGCCTAGATATTCAACTGTGTTGTTGTTGCTATTTGTTTGTGAATCCCGAGATAAAGGTCGGTAACGACCGGGGATGGCACACTTGTAGGTTTTACCTAGTTACAGAGGTAACCCGGCCTTGTGCTGGTAGAGATCCGATTTGGTTCTTAGGTGCGTCCCACCAGAGGCATCTCATTTTGTTAGGAATTTCCTTAGCCTGACCATTGTTGGAAATCCAATCATTCAATACGAGCCCTGTACGGTTTTAGTTGTAGAACCTGCCATTTAATATGATAGCTATAGTAGGCATACTATAATGGTACGTATGCTGGCTAAGATTGATATTATACTTTCGAAATGTTTTTCACACTATGCACTAATGATAATATCAAAAGGTTTTTCTCGTATCAAGCATGTTTGACTACCAAAAGAAGAAATCTCCCCCAAGTGTGCGATTGCATTGTGTGTGTGCGCCAGGAGGCCTTATGGTAGTTTCATTTTCCAAAAGCATAACTGATTTCTTTTATAAATTGTTTTTGTACAAACAGCAGCTTTTATTTACTCATACCAGTCCCATGACTGACCCGGAGTTTATTGTTTCCTTCCTAAACTCTGGGTGCCCATAATTTTTCACACGGGCAGCCTAGAAGCAGGTTATCCGTGTTTTTGGAGCTGGCTTGGATTTAGAAGCCTTTTTGGTAGCTGTCGTATTTTGGAAGCTTTTTGGTTTGAAGATCTTTGGATCCCTTTTGGATCTAAAAGTTTAGAGTTTGGAAGACCTTATCAAAGTAGAAGCATGTTGGAAATTTTTGAAGACGCTGTTGTTCTTCACTGTGATGTCATTGTTTGGTCGCATTATGTATATAGCACTCTGATGATGGGGTTAAATTGATGTAATCAAATATTGTGATGATGTTGTATATGTGTTGTGATAAATGAAATCACCTTTTGTTTCCGCTGTTTATATTCATCTAATGTTGTTATAAGCTCCATCCGAACTGGAGTTCACATTTGAATCTTGGACAGTTGAATACAAGTGAGGTATTTGATGTCGATTTTCAATCGCTGGATTTCGGGTCATGACAAGTGGTATCAGAGCTAAAGGTTGAGTAAGAACTTTAGCTATGGAGTATAACACATCAGGTGGGTCATTAGAGATAGGGTGAAGAATACCCTAGAATGAGTATAAATCGAAAGACCGAAACCCTAAAATTTCTTGGTCTGTTTTAACTGTTGATATTCCCTAAGATATCTCATCCGTATGGTCTAAATCAAGTTTTCTTACTATTTACAGATAGTGAGAATGAGCACTAGAAGAGGACAAGGTAGGGGACGGGGAAATATCACTACAACTGGTCAAGTCCTTACCACGACAGCTATACCTACTCAACCTCAGCCGAATCTGGCTGATCTATATAGAAGTTTTTCCAGACTTGGTGGAAAGCCGTTCACTGGCAAGGAATATATTATCGAAACCCAAGCCTGGATCTGATCATGTGAAAGAATTTTTAGAGGATTGAAGTTAGAAGTCGATCAAATGCGATTGATAGCTTCTTGGCAACTCCAAGAGGAAGCTCTAGCTTGGTGGGAGACTGTTGCAGTAGACTAGCCGGAGGATGAGTTCACTTGGGGTCGATTTAAAGAAGTGTTTGAGCAGCGGTACATGTCGTCTGCTGGTATCTCCAGAATGTACCAGGAATTCATGGACTTGAAGCAGGGAAGCTGGTCGTTTGAGGAGTAATTGAATAATTTCAATGAATTATCTCGATTTGGTCCAGAGTTGGTAAACACACCATTGAAGAAGAATGAAAAGTTTATACAAGGAATGAATAAGAAGTACCATGAAAGAATGACAGCTCACATAAAAGAATCCTTTTCTGATTTAATCAATATGGGTTATCGATATGCCACCCTGGATATGCAGGATGTTCATGAGGAGAAGGAAGGGCAAGCAATCCAAATTGGAAGAAAAGGGAGTTCGAAGGGAAGAAACCGTATCAAGGCAAGGAGAAGAAGAACTATCAGGAAAACCCAGCTAGAGATATTACTTGTTACAACTGTCAGGATAAGGGCCATTATTCAAATGATTGTAAGAAGACAAAGAAACAAGTAAAGTAAGATCAACCTGTGAAGACAGGTCAAAGAACCAAGGAGTGCTTTATTGTCGCAAGCTAGGTCACGAAGCTAAAGTTTGCCCCAAAAAGAAGCAAGCTCAAGTAGCGAAGGTGTATGCGATAAAAGATAACCCCTCAACTTCAAAGGCAGAAAAAAGAGTTTTAGAAGGAAACCTTATTATTTATGATAGAGTTTTGTTCGACACGGGCGCTACACATAGCTTTTTCTCCCAACCAACCGTAAATAAATTAAAACTTAAACCTAAGTTTGTCGATGAGCCCATTTCTGTGAACAATCTAGTTGGTGGTCCTGTGAACCTTTGCCTACGATGTAGAGACATTCCTATCTCGTATTCTTTTCATCAATTTCCTATCAGTCTCTTTGTTCTCGACTTTGATGAATTTGAAATCTTACCCGGAATGGACTGGCTAACGAAATACAAAGCCAAATTAGATTGTAATAATCGAACGATTTCAGTCAGAACCAAATTTGGGAATTTCGTTGAAATCTCTTGTGAGGATCCAATCTTAAGTGGGATAAGCTGATATATACTTTGGGATATCCCGAACCTAGTCTGGAGTCCATACCTATTGTCTGAGAATTTCCAGACGTATTCAAAGAAGTCAAATCTTTACCTCCACACAGAGAAATTGAATTCAGAATTGATTTAGTTCCAAATGCTCATCCCGTTGTTCATGCAAGCCATAGGATGACACCAAGGGAAGGGATAGAACTTGTCAATCAAACCCGAGATTTGCTAGAAAAAGGATTGATTCGTCCTAGCGTTTCTGATTGGGGTTCAGTGGTGTTATTCGTCGCTAAGTCTGACGGATCCTTAAGATTATGTGTAGACTACCGCGATCTCAATAAATTATCACTTAAAAATAGATTTCCTTTACCTATAATCGACGATCTGTTCGATCAACTGCATGGCGCTCGATTCTTTTGAAAGATGGATCTAGCTCAAGGATTCCATCAGCTACGAATTGCCGAAGACTGTGTTCACTTAACTGATTTCAGAGGTCCAGACACATTCTACGAATGGTTAGTCATGCCTTTCGGACTAACCAATGCTTTCGCATACTTCGTAGACTTAATGACTCATGTATTTTGAGAAGTATTGAACAAATTTGTTCTTGTGTTTATTGACGATATTTTGATCTACTCCAAAACCGAAAAAGAACATGCCGAGCATTTGAGGATAGTTTTGGAGATATTGAGAAAGAACATTCTATTCGCTAAATTTTCTAACTGTCACATTGGGTCAAAGAAGATAGATTTCTCGGGCACATTGTTAATGAAGAAGAAATCTCTGTAGATACTAGCAAGGTTTCTGCTATTTTAGACTGGAAGCGCCCATAACTCCGAAAGAAGTTCGAAGTTCTATGGGTTTAGCGGGATATCAGCGGAAGTTTGTTCAGGATTTTTCTAAGATAGCTAGTCCGTTGACTAAGCTAACTATGAAGAATGATAAATTTGACTGGACTCCAAAATGTGATGAAGCATTTCAGGAGTTGAAGTAAAGATTGACTACCACTCCCATTCTCGGTATTATTAATGGGAATCAAGGCTTATCTGTTTATACTGACGATTATGGTGATGGTGTGGGTGCTGTGCTAATGCAAAATAGTAGAGTAATTGCCTACGCAAGTAGACAATTACATCCACATGAGAAAAACTACCCAACCCATGATCTCGAACTTCTGTCTGTTATCTTTGCCTTAAAAATATGGCGTCACTATCCTCTAGGTAAAAATCTCTTTCAGCTTTCCTAAAAGATTTAAAAGTTTAACTTAACTTAATATTTATACTTAAAATTTGAATTGTTCACCGATCATAAATCTCTGAAGTATCTTTTTACCCAGAAGGATTTAAATCTGAGGCAGCAACATTGGTTGGAATTTCTAGCGTCTTATGACCTGGATATTTTGTATACACTTGGAAAAGCCAACGTGGTAGCTGATGCCTTGAGTAGAAAACACGCTATTCTTGCTCATCTTGTTGTCACACCTATTCTTCTTGAGAAAATTGCTAGCAGGAAGAAAGAAGACAAGTTTCTTCGAGATATTTATGGGAGAATCCTTTGAGGTGAAGATACCAGTTTTGAAACCAATCATAGTGAAATTATTAGATTGAAAGGCAGAATGTGTGTTCCAGATATCCCTGACCTTTAACGTGAAGTTTTGGACGAGTGTCACAAGTCCAAACTTAGTATCCATCCAGGAGTTAATAAGATGTATCGAGACATTAAAAGGACTTTCTGGTGGAAAATAACGAAAAGGGATATATCAGTTAATGTCAGTCAATTTGCAACATGCCAACAAATCAAAAGTGATCACAAAAAGATGGCGGGTTTGCTCCAACCATTGGAGGTGCCTAAGTGGAAATGAGATCAAGTATCTATGGATTTTATAAATGGGTTGCCACGCACTCGAAAGGGTAATGAAGCAATTTGGGTTATTGTGGACCATCTGACCAAAACTGCCCACTTTATCCCAGTGAAATCTACCCGAACAGCAGCAAGTTTAGCTAAATTGTATATAAAAGAGATTGTTCATCTCCACGGTATACCCAGCAGTATAGTGAGTGATCGTGACCCGATCTTCACTAGTAGATTTTAGGAGGCATTTCAAGCCGCATTAGGAACTAAACTAAACTTTAGCACTGCTTATCATCTGCAGTCTGATGGGCAGACATAAAGAATAAATCGAATCTTAGAAGACCTTTTGCGTGCTTGTATAATTGACTTTGGTGGTTCATGGGAGGACCATTTGCATCTGGTCGAATTCTCATATAATAATAGCTATCAGGACAGTATCGAAATGGCTCCTTTTGAAGCTTTATATGATCGTCCGTGTCAATCACCTGCATGCTAGATTGAGTCAGGTGATAGACATGCCTTTGGACCAGATATGATAAAGAAAGCTATGGAGAAAGTTGATTTTATCCGAAAGAAATTGAAAACGGCTCAAAGTTGTCAGAAGAGTTATACTGATCGCGGGAGAAGAGATTTAGAATTCCAGGTTGGAGATTCTGTTTTCTTGAAAGTGTCTCCAATGCGTGGAGTGTTGAGATTTAGGAAGACTGGCAAGCTGGCACCACATTATATTGGTCCTTTTCCTATATTGGAGAGGATCCGTCCTCTGGCATATCGAGTGCAGCTGCCCAGCTGGTTATCTAGCGTTCACAATGTGTTTCATGTTTCTTACCTTTGGAAATATGCACACGATCCGGATTGTATTATTGAAGAAGATGCTCAGCAGGATTTGGAGATCACACCAAATCTAGCAGCGAAAAGAGAACCGATGTCGAGATGAAAGGCAATTGAGGAATAAAATTGTGAAACTGGTTAAAGTGCAACGGAGTGGTGATCCAAATGACTGTACTTGGGTAACAGAGGATAGCATGTAGAAGTCCTATCCCAATTGCAGAGTGGATATCTCGGCTTAATCTGGTAAGCCATTTCTTTACCTTTTTAGGTATTAGTATATTCTTTGTTTGTTTCTCTCTCTTTTAAATTTCAAGGACGAAATTTTCTTAAGGGGGGAAATCTGTAACATCCTAAATTTTTATCAATTTAAGATTAGTAATTAATACAAGTTTTGGAATTAGTTTTGGATTAAATTGAAATTTATTTGAAAATTTCAAAACAAATAAAATAAGTGTTAATTTGTATATATATAAGATTGTAATTGCATTTGAGTTTAAAAATTTAAATTACTAAATATTTTTAAAAATTATTTGATTTTAAATATATATATGGGTGGATTTGAATTTGAATTAAATTTGAATTGGTATTTGAATATTGAATTTGGATTTGACTTTGAATTTGAATTTAAAATTTAAATAAATGTTTTAGTAAAATAAATTGGATTCAAAAATAATATGAATGTGATTTTCTATTAATGTATAAATTTCTTTCAAATTCATTTTTCTATAAAGGTTATGTGTATATATAAATAACAAAATATATATTTGAAAATAGAAATAAATTAATAAAGCATATTAATATAAACCAAATGCATTTATATATATATATATACACACACACACAAAAATTATATATAAAATGACATAAAAGAAAAAGCCATGCAAAATTACAAATGTAACACATAACATGAACAAATTAACAAGTGTTAGAATTATAAGTAAATAAATTTACAAGTGTTGATGATTTAATCCATGCAAGACAAGTGTAATTTATTTGTTTCATTTTTGAGAAATTTAACTAAAATAGAAAATTAGATTATATAAACCATTTCAACTTCTTTTTCTCATTTCTTTATCACTTCCAAAACTTTAAAAAATCTGAGAAAAAATCAAAAGCTTGTGAAACTAGAAAATTAAAAACAAATCAAAATCAGAAAATCACCAAAACAAAAACAAAGCAAATCCTGGAAATCAAACACCTATTTCAATTAAAAGTTTAAAGCTTGGAGATCATCTCAAGCAAAGGAATCTGATCAGGTTGAAATAATTTCCAGCAAACAACAAAGTAAAGCGGGGATCGTCCCAGTAATTAAACAAATCAAAGTTTGCAATTTCCAGATTTTTTCAAATTCAAGAAAATCTCAGGCTTCTTCTCTTTTTTTAAACAAGGTAAGTAAATCCTTTTAAAAAATTAAATTTCAACTTGTCATTAAGTAATAAAGCAAACTTAATCCATCAAAAGCTAAGGAAATCAACATCAACTAGTTGCAGATCAAATTCAAAATATCAAGGTAGATCAAAAACCCAAAAGTATTTTCCAGTTTTCAAGTTCCAGCTCTCTGTTTTGAAGTTGATAGGTGAGTAAACTTTTGAATCTGGATTTTTGGCTTGTTTTTTGAAAATCATGTTGAAGTAAAAAGTGATAAAGTATTGTATGCATGTAAGTATGTATGGACATATGTATGAATTGGCTGTGCATGTCTGGAAAATAGACATATGCATTTTTTTCCAGGTGTACATGCATCAAGCCTGTTCAAAATTCGATTTATCTTCCTTTGATCCATATTGGACTTAAGGATCTAAACGAGAATTGTTTGTTTGACCATGATTTAAGTTTCAAAAATAGATTTAAGTAAATCAAATCAAAGCATTCTTTGGAAAATTGAAAATACAGGCAAACCTAATATCTGTTGGAAATTCAACCATCATGTTTTCTGATTTAAATTATATCATCGATAACGTTTTTGAAAATAATGATTTTTAAAGGTAAGATCAAATTTTTTAAACATGTATTCATTAGGAATTTGTGAATTGAATGAATTTGGGTCTTTTGGCTATTGCTGGTCATCGGCGTAATGAGAATGGTCGGGGTTATGGATGGAGATGGCTTAGGTGATGTGGGTTCGGGGAAATATGATCGAACTTTTTTAATTTGATCGTGGTGGAAGAACGACGTTGATCTAGGGTTTCAATTGCCGCAGGTTCACCGGATTCGATCGCATCAGTAATGATCAAGCATTGGGTATCAATGAAGCTTCGGGTACGATCACGTGGCCTCTGATGGTTAGAGGTGGAATAACAAGGTGATTACGTGATGATCGTTTTTGTTCCAGTTTGGTCAGATAGTTCATTTGCAAGTTCGACGTCGACTCTGATTTTAGGTGTTCGTGAGACTGGTATGGGTCGTCGCCGATGTATGGAAGGTCAGAGCTTGGATCGTAGTTCGCCGGAGCTCTGGTGCATGTGCACATGCCCTTGGTTTATGTCAGTGCCTGGAATGAAGAAAAAGGGTTTTTAACTCGAAGTTGTCTTCGGGGGATCTTGCTTCTGGCTCGAGTCTTAGCTTGAGTAAATTGATGTGTGCGTCGGGTTTTTTTAAAACTTAAACAAAATTTAAAGGTTGAAATGTGACTCGGGTTGGTTTGGGGTAAAAATCGAAGCAAGTAATGTTTTAACTCGGGGAACACTCGAGTGGGTCTCGGGTTGTTGAAAGAAAACAGTTTTGACTTTAAAACAAAAATTGAAATTTTAACATTTTTATTCCATGATTTTAAATAATGATTTTGATTAAGCTTGGATTAATAAGGGTTTTAAGTAAGATATTTTTGAAGTGATTAAATTTACTTTATTTAGTTTTGTCACATTATTTCATTTATTTATTTATTTTAATGAATAATGTAATAAAAAAGGGTAATTAAGATAAAATGTTTTTTTTGCAGAGCAAGCGGGTTTAAACTGGGCCCCTACCAGATTTAGTAAAAAGAAGAGAAACAAAGATACAGAATATAAAGGAAGAAACAAGCACACAAGAGAAACAAAGAACAGAAGAAAAAAAAGTAGGAAAAAAACAATTGAAAGGATAGAAAGCACTAAGGGATCCATGGCTCAATCTGATACTCATGAAAAGCATCACACTTGATCTCATTCCCATTAGAATATCATGCTTGAAGACATCCCATAAAATTTTCATGGCTCCTCATAGATCCGTCAAACCTCCTCTTATTCCTTTCAACCCAAAATAATTTCATCAGATTTTTTAAAATGAAAAAGAAAGGAAAGTTTCTCTCTTCTTTCCACTTTATAGCATTCTCAATCAAACCCCATTGTTCAGCAGAAGCATGAGGAATAACAACCATCCCCAATTTATTCAATATATTGCTCCAGAGATGAAGAACATATGGAAACTCAAAGAACAAATGCTGGATACTTTCATCATGAATATTGCATAGTACACAGATGGAAGGAACAAACATACCAAAACCAAGCAACTTATCTCTAGTTAACAGAGGCTTGTTCCTAACCTTCCAGAGCATCAGGTTGTCACTGCTTAAAGAGTAAGAAACCCAAGTAACCTTGTGCCACTTACAACTAAGCATAGAATCCATTCCCATGAGAGCATCATAAATACAAGATATAGAGTGAGCTTTGCCATTCCATTGAACAACATCATGATCTTGAAGAACATATTTGTTAGCAGCATATTGATTCCATAAGGATCTGACTGCTTGATTACTAGAATAAGGCAGCACCAGCACACCATTTTCAATATAACCAACAGCCAGGGCATTTGAACTAATACCAGATTGAAATTTCTACTGTGAAGTGAAGATCTGATCCAATATTATACCCTTGCTTATCCATGGTTCAGACCAGAACCTACAATTGCTTCTGATAGAAAGATGAAATTGAGTAAAAGGTTTTAAGGTATTCCTCAAGTTCAATATACTTCTCCATATCCAACTACAAGCTTGAGGAACTTCCATAAGCCAAAAATTCTTTTCACCAACATTATGCCTGAGTGTCCACTTAACCCATAAAGACTCCTTCCTTTGCAATAGTGCATTAAAGTGATAGCTGTAATCTGCCTTGTTCCAAACAGGAATGTTGAACAAGCCTAAACCACCTTGCTTTTTGGTTTCTCAAAAATTGTGAAAGAAAATGGAAAAGTCTTCTTAGTATGAATAGAACCAAACCAAAAAATCTCATCATGGCAGGTCTTACCATATTCAAAAGCTTAGTAGGAAGGATGAAAGCCCTAGCCTAATATACCATCATGGAAAAGCACACTGACTTGATGAGAACTAGTCTGCCAGCTTGAGACAAGAAGTTGGTAGCCTACATCCCCATGATAGCAGTAATTTTATGAAAGAGAGATAAACAGTTTGATTGTGTTACCCTTGATGTACAAAGAGGCAGACCAAGGTAGGTCATGTCATGATTCATTGTTTGCATTCCAGCAAAGGTTGAGAGGATCTGTTTCTGCAAACAAGAAACTCCATCAAACAAAATACTAGACTTATTAAGATTAAGCTCAAGTCCTGTCATCAAGTAGAAACTATGAAGAGCATATTTTATGGATTCAATAGATTGTTGGTTAGGCTTGGTGAATATCATGATGTCATCAACAAAGAGAAGGGAAGTTATTTGAAGGTCCTTACATTTGGAATGATAATGAATCTGCCTATTTTGATACAAAGGCTTTAAAAAGCAAGTAAAAACTTCCATCACCAAAATAAAAACATAAGAGGAAAGAGGGTCCCCCTGCCTTAGCCCTTGCTGGAGGCAAAGAATCCAGAATTTGCTCCATTCAAAATCATAGAGAAATAGGGAGTAGAGATGCATTCATAGATCCAAGCAACAAATTCATTTGGAAAACCCATGAGAGACATGGTTCTGACAACTGACTTCCACTGAAGACTGTCATAAGCCTTTTTAAGATCAAGCTTTAACATAGCTCCCTGAGAAGCATTAACACTGCTATATCCCTTTAAAAGCTCATGTGCCAGCATTATGTTATCGAGAATGTTTCTATTAGGTAAGAAAGCAACCTGATTCTTAGAAATGATTCTCACCAATACAGCAACAAGCCTCGAGGCAATAATTTTAGAAATACATTTATATACAACATTGCAACAAGAAATGGGTCTGAAGGAAGACATAGTAGGAGCAGGCATGCTCTTAGGGATCAAAACCAAATTCGTAGCATTCACTGATTTAAGAAGTTTAAATTTATCGAAGAAATTATGGACAACCTTACAGAAGAGATCACCAACAATATCCCAACTAGTAGTAAAAAACTCCACGTTGAAACCATCTGGACCTCCACTCGAGATCTTATTCATAGCAAAAAGGGTGTTCTTTATTTCTTCATTAGTCACTTTTTCCACCAACTTAACAGCTTCAACATTATTGACTTTAGGTAGAGAAATGTTAGAGAGATGATCCAGCTTAGGGATAAAATTATTTTCATTACCAAGGAGAGCAGAAAAATACAGGTGAAAAGCTCTGTCAACTGACTCAGAGGAAGAGTGCAAGGTTCCTGCTTCATCATAAATAGAATTGATGTTGTCTTTTGACTGTTTAACCTTTAGGGAGGCATGGAAAATTTTTGAGTTCCTTTCTCCATCAGCAGCCCATTTGATTCTCAGTTGCTGCTTTTTCATAACACATTCAACTGCCAAAGCTTGGTTTAGTTCATAGAATAGAGCAGCTTCCTTTTCAGCCATATCAACGTTGTCAGGATTAGCCATCATCAACACCTGAGCCTCCTTGAACCAATTCTTGAGTAAAGAGGATCTGAGATTGCCATAGCCAAACTTTTTCTAGCCCAAACCCTTAATGCTTCTTTAGTTGCCTTGAGCTTTCTGCAAAAATAAACATGGGGTTTCCAAAAAATTCATTAGCCCAGGTAGTCTTTATTATATTATTATAATCAGGTTCAAGGACCCAAGTATTATAGAATTTAAATCCTCTTTTGACTTCATGGGGCTTCCTACCAGTGGTTAAGATGAGAGGAGAATGGTCAGAGTGGATTGGATGAGGCAGGAAGTTGAAAGATTTAGCCAAGTGGTAAGGGCTTTTAAGTTGGAAAAGGAGTGATCAATGTTCGAAAAGGTTCTAACGCCACTCCTGGATCTATTATTCCAAGAATAGAGAGCACCTTCCTTATGTATTGGAATAAGAGAAGAGTCATTTATTGCAGAGTTCAAAGGGATGATATCCTTTGGCATGAGAGGCAGACCCCCATGCTTGTCAATCAAAGAGAAACAACTATTGAAATCACCAACAATCACCTAAGGATGAGTTTCTTGCCTGAGAGCAGGAATGAGATTAAAAAGAGATTGTCTAGAGGCATGAGAATTTGAAGCATTGACAAAAGAAATGTAAAAGGAGGAGGGAGGATTGTAGTACTTGGCATGAAAGTGCATTATTTGGGGAGTAGAAAGAAGGAGATCAAGGAAGAGTTCAATAGGATTATGGAGCACCAAAATACGACCATAGCTAGCTTCATTAAGATTGTGAGATAGGGTCCAGGAAGGATTAACATACTTAGCCGCAGAAATAGAAAGGGGAAGATTCAACTTTGTTTCAAGGATTTCAAATATTGATAGCTGATGTGAAGAAATTAAATGCTTGACATGATCTAACTTGAGGAAGTTATGAGATCCTCTTATGTTCCATGCACCAAAGTTATGCATCATTGATTAAACTAGAGAGAGAATAGCAGCTTCTTTCATGTTCTTAGTAATGGGAGACTGAGTTCTTGATGAGACAGGGTTTTGTTTCTTTGATTTCTTATATTTCTTAAGTTTGTCATTTTTAGATATGTCACTGATAATTTGAGTTTGAACTTTTGGAGAATAGGTAGGTATTATCCAACCTGGAATAGATCCTAAGAAAACATATGGTTGACTTGAGGGAGTTTTGCTTGATGGAACTGAAAGAGAAGAGGCTGAAGTAACTGAAGAATGTGAAGAAGGAATCATGGAGAAAATTAAATCAAAAATTTGCCTTTGCAGTAAACTACAGAAAAGCTCATCATGGTCAGGATCAGGGGGGATTTCGAATTTGCTTGGGATATGGAACAGGAGTTATGCACAGTTTGGGCTGAATCATGCTTTTTCTTGTTGTGATCAGATTGGTTTACTTGCAAATGAACAGTAGCAGGCAAAGGAAGGATCCCATGTACAAAAGATATACTGTGCAAATGTTGAGCTTCATTAACACAAGACACAGAAGGAACATTACAAACATTCATATCAGACACATCTCGTTTATTTGGATTAAATTCCTCAACTACAATAACTCCCTCGTCATCAACATCTTCCCCACTTTTTGTTTTATTTCCCACAAGAGCATCATCATTCTTGTCATTTAGCACTTCAAATTTGTTATAAGTCAAAAAACAATCATGTTCCTTGTCAGGAAGACAGACTTCCATATTAATATCAATTCCACTCTTATCACCATTACTCTCATTCACAATTTGTTGCTGCTTATCAGTTTTGCCGTCATGTCCATCATCATACACCTTGTTCTCATTCAGAATAGGCAAATTCTGAGAGAAATTTTCCCTGGTATTAGCTTTTTTTATTAGAAATCTTCATCCAGACTTGCTTACTTTTATTTGTATGTTTGCCTACCCCATTATCTGTATTTATTCCTTCTTGATATTTCTTTTTCAAAGCTATTTCTACCTTATACCATCATTTTCACCAAAATCTTTCAAGCAACAGTTGTTCAAATGGCCAAACTCCTTACAGTGTGTACATATATATCAGGTTTCCATAGGTAGCTACCTTGAACCATTTGAATTAATCCATCAAGAAATTTAACAGGAAATTCATCAACTAAAAGAAAATCAGGAGAAACATCCACCAAGCTTTTAGTAAAACAATCCTCTCCATCCTTTCATTGGAAGAATCCATACATATCAGTCTTCCAATTCTTGTGGCTAGCAAGTTGATGCCAAGGTGAGACCAAGCAAATATGGGAATACTGGATAGCTTTAACCAAACTGGCACTGATCTAATGGTGCTGAAGCTATTTCCAATAGTTGGATCCCAAGCCTTTACAATGAAAATTTTGTTCCTAAGAAAAATTGGATCAGATTCTAATATTTTCCTTCTGTCCTTAGCATAAGACAGATGGAAAAGGAATAAGATTCCATCGGATTTAACTGCAATCTCACCTTTAAGCTTCCAAAGCTTCTTCATATGATTGATAACAGTAAGGTAAGAGAGAGGTTTGTCAAGAAAGAAACCAACTAACCATTCACTCCAAATATCACTACAAGCTTTAATCACCTCGTTTGGAGGAACCAGAGCAAGCCCATCACAGGTAAGAGGAAAATCAATTGGGGTATACTAGCCAGCATTGCGAGGTTTGTTTTTGAAAAGAGAGGACCGGGAAGGTGAAGAAAAAGAAGGAACTGCTGATGGAATCGGCCTGAGAGGGGGAGGAGGAACTGGCGAAGGAAAAGTAGGAGGAGAAGTTGGTAGGGGTCTGTTGGAGAAGATGGAGAAGGAACAGTTGAGGGAATGGGAGAGACAGTTTGAAAGGATAGGGAGTTATTTAGACTAACCTTAATGTTTTAAGTTCACTAATGTAATAATAATGATTTATCAAACAAGGTTTAAATGATAATTAAAGTAAATAATAAAGATAAGATTGTTTATCTTTTAATTTATTAAGCAATCAATGATTTATTAATACAATTACTTAAAAATAATTACCTAATTAATAATTAAAGAATAATTGATTAATGAAAGTAATTACGATCAATTAATTAATAATTAAGCATTAATTAAGAATAATTAATTAATTTATTAATTAATTAATAATAAAGGTTAATTAAAAGATAATAAAGGTTAATTAAAAGATAATAAAGGTTAATTAATTATTAATTAAGGTTAATTAATTAATAATTAAGACTAATTAATTTATAATTAAGAATATTTAATCATTAATTAAGGTTAATTAATGAAAATAATTATGTGATTAATTAATTATAATCACATGACTTATTCATCTTAATTATAGATGATTGATTATTGTTGAATGCTTTGCATTGATTAATATCTCTGATATGTGATTGTGATACCATATGATTTGAATTGCTTTGTGCTGAACTGTGATATCTGTGATTTGTTTCTGTGTGAATGTTAAAACCTATTGGCCCGTAAAACGACATTTGAATTTCGATGCGACAGGGAGTCGGATTCCAGTTGGTTAACCGAAACCCACATCGAATATTAATGGTGAATATTTGTGATTGATACATCCACATGTTTTTTAAAAATTAAGCGCTCACTATTCGGTTTAGCCGGGAGAGGACGTTGTGTCATATAACCCATTCTGAATAGGGATACAATGAAATGGATAGCATTTGAAGACGATGGTGAAGACCGGGTGTCTTCGAGAACGATAGGATAACACGGTGAATGAATCTGCACTGAGTTGCTCCGGTATAGAGATCTCCATATGTGATGGGTAGTCCGATCGGGATTGTGGATGCCTGGATTGCAAGGCTTCTTTGAACTGCCTTCGGTTCTGTTCGAACTCGGAACGGACTTGTATGGTTGTATGTCTGACATTACACTTTGAGATATAAAGCTCGTTTTTATCAAATACATTTCTGTTGGTGGAGGAGAATTTATTCTCTTAGCTTAACACCCTTCTCTGAGACGTACGAGCTCAAAGGTTATGTAGTTGATGGTTATCGGTGATATACTTCCAACTTGGTATTGTGGCATGCTGAGTGCTGCTGATCATTTGTTGATCGAAGCATGGCTTTTGTGTAAAGCATAGCTTTGTGGACGAGACTTTGTCGAACCTCACAACCCAGTAATGGTCGAAACATGAATGTTGCGGCAAGGTTATTAGGGGTCGCGCCCCTAGGGTATGTCCATTTTCTTCTGGATAAGAGGTGGTATCATGGTATGGGGCCCAGATATTCAACTGTGTGGTTGTTGCTATTTGTTGGTGAATCCCGGGATAAAGGTCGGTAACGACCGGGGATGGCATACTTATAGGTGTTACCTAGTTACAGAGGTAACCGGCCATGTGTTGGCAGAGATCTGGTTGGTTCTTGGGGGCATCCCTCCAGAGGCATCTCATTTGGTAAGGAAGTTCCTTAGCCTGACCACTGTTGGAAATCCAATCATTCAATACGAGCCCTGTACGGTTTTAGCTGTAGAACCTGCCGTCTAATATGGTAGCTATAGTGGGCATACTATAATGGTACGTATGCTGGCTAAGATTGATATTATACTTTTGAAATGTTTTTCACACTATGCACTGATAATAATATCAAAATAGTTTTCTCGTATCAAGCATGTTTGACTACCATAAGGAGAAATCTCCCCCAAGTGTGCGATTGCATTGTGTGTGTGCCGGGAGGCCTTACGGTAGTTTCATTTTCCAAAAGCATAACGGATTTCTTTTATAAACAGTTTTTGTACAAACAACAATTTTTGTTTACTCATACCAGTCCCATGATTGAGCCGGAGCTTATTGTTCCCTTCCTAAACTCTGGGTGCCCTTAATTTTCCATATGGACAGCCTAGAAGCAGGTTATCCGTGTTTTTGGAGCTAGCTTGGATTTAGAAGCCTTTTTGGTAGTTGTTGTATTTTGGAAGCCTTTTGGCTTGAAGATCTTTGGAAGCCCTTTTGGATCTAAAAGTTTGGAAGACCTTATCAAAGTAGAAGTATGTTTGAAATTTTTGAAGACTCTGTTGTTCTCCGCTGTGATGTCATTTTTTGGTTGTATTATGTATATAGCACTCTGATGATGGGGTTAAATTGATGTAATCAAATATTGTGATGATGTTGTATCTGTGTTGTGATAAATGAAATCACCTTTTATTTCCGCTGTTTATATTCATCTAATGTTGTTATAAGCTTCATTCGAACTGGAGTTCAACATTTGAATCCCCGAGAGTCGAATAAAAGTGAGGTATTTGATGTCGATTTTCAATCGTTGGATTTTGGGTCGTGACACATTAATATACGATAGCTCAGGAATTTTAAATTTGAATTAAATTAATTATTTGCTAATGGGCTTAGAGGCTTTTGAAGGAATGTCCAACCCTATATAGGGTCGGCCAGAGGTGTATAGGCAAGGGATCTAAGGGGTTCAAATTGAATTTGAATTGGTAAGAAAAGAATGAGTAAATGAAGGGAGAAAATACCTCCGCTTTTACCTATTCCTACGACCGCCACCTAAACACTCATTACAAATTGGTCTATCCTTGTATATGATACTAATGAGTTCTAGAAAACATGGCTAACAATTTGAGGAGCAAAATCAAGTAAAATAAATCTAAGGTGGTACTCCAGATCGAAGCATTTTCTAGAGAGGAATCAAATGGATCTAGGAACTGTTTCTTCATTCAAAATGCAAGTCACAGGCTATTGATTTTGTGATAACCCACACCTTATTAGGCCTAAATATTTGCTAAATCAAAAAACTCAACACTACTAGAGTGCAAATCGTTGGGGTTGGTATCTTGTAAATAAAAAAAAGTATATCATAGCACTATCGATAAAAATCACAATAAAATAATAAAGTATAATAAAACATATAATTACCGACCAAGGCTAATACCTCTAATATCTAGAACCCTTGTCACTGCTGAGTATGCATAAGAAATCTATCATTCTACCAATCCCGCCTTATACCTATACATATCCCTCTAAATTTGTCCCGTGGTTTGGAATAAGGAGGGGGTCGGAACAACATTCTGGTGACAAGTAAATTACATAGTTTATATATAACACTAGTTTCTGTCGATCGCTTTACATTACATGTTATATCTGCTTTTTAAACATAGTCGTCTTGACTTCATATACACGTACGATACACCCCACCTACTCGTGGTATACAATAACTACATATGTTTGTGTGTTTCTATATGTACATGTGTGTATGTTTAAGTACAAAAATCCCTCTTTGGAACATGATACTTTCCCTAATAGTATCTGCAATTCTGCACCATGCTAGGTGTCCACCATCTGTGTCTAGACCTCCTTGTCTACGTATTCCAAGGATCTTCCTGTTAGTGCCAAATAACGGCATTACAACTATTTAGTCGTGTTCTACTCATTTCATATTGAGGACTCCGTTCCTCGAACTAATCATGGACTCAACTACATGGACTAGTAAAGACTCAACTCCCCCAAACTATCATTTTCATTTGAAAGAACTTAAATAAGGGTTATCTACCTTGCCTCCTAACACAAATAAACTAGCAAACAACAGTGAGGCGGTGCATGTCCCAAATGTGATCTATACTAGTAGCAGGTGTACTCTGTTTAGGCGTAACCCTCGTCTTTTCGCTGATTGCTCCAGGACCGATGACACTCTGGACCAATGTGTACAACCCTAATCCTCACATGTATAGCATCAATCTTATTGATGTAGCGCCAAGCCTATGCTCATTGTCCAATTTAGATTGCCTAATGCAATTGAGAAAATTCCCACTTGGTTATTTAAACCGACCCCTTAAAAGTTTGAAGCATACTTCACTTGGCCCTTTGACACTTCTAGCAGGGCGAACCATCCTACTTTGTTATATTCCCTTCACCTACATGCGAATTTACAATCCCATGGGTCCTACAGCTGGTGATGTCTCACATTAGTACGGTATATACACAACCGCTGGTAGCCCCTTTCGGAGAACAAACTTCTGTTGTACGACACTACTGACCTCGCATCCTAACCCATACTAATGACTAAGTCTTTTTTAATAAATCTAAGTTACTGGCTAAATTAAATAATTCACACCCGTCATAAATACATACTTGAGGCTATATTAATTTTATTGAATTATTACACCATTGGTATTTGTGACAACCCGCATTTCGGGAGGTTTAAGTCGACAATAAACCATACATGTCTAACTCAAAACAAACCGAAACCTAAATAATCAATGGGTTAATTAAGAAAAGAAGAAACAAACACAGAATCTCGCAGCGAATGACAAAATATATTAATCAAATAAACAGTTCATGAGGTTTTTTTACACTATACATTTGATTACAATTTTACAACATCAATCCGAGATACATACAAAAGAGGCAAAATAAAATAATGTAGCAAAACAACATGATGCAGGGGAATAATACTAGTAATATAATATACCAAATCTACATCTTCGTTCTCGAGGATAATATGATCTTCAATGTGCGGAAAACTCAAGCTGACCCGTGCATAAAGTAAAGCAATACGCTCGAGTTAGAACTAAAATATTCTTATGTGAGTCAAATCAATATCACATATAACAATAGTGTAATAGCATCATAGATATTTACGATTTTTTACATGTCCTATCCAGTGTATAACGTGCCTGCAATAACTCATGAGATGTTACAGAATTTTTCATCTCTTAAGGACCTATCAAAATATCTATATATATGAGTGTAATGGCACGCGCTTCGCGCGTGAATTGTTTTTCTTGTAAATTGTATATGTTTAAATCAGTCAAATCAATAATTTTTTAATTTGAAGTGATACTTTGTAAAAAAGTATTTTGAATCTCTAAAGAAGGTTTAATTTTGTATCCTAATTTTAGAAGCATTTTGAATTTTAAAGCATGTTTAGTTATTAGATCCTACTTTTATGGGTATTTGAATTTGTAAAAGATATTTAGCCTTAGATCCTATTTTTAAGTAACTAAGATTGAATAATAAGATAGATGGACATTTTTAGTAGTTCACGTTGATACAAAAAAATGTGACACCAAAGCTGTTACAACTTCTCATATATATATATATATATATATATATATATATATATATATATATATATATATATGAGGAGTTGAATATTGACTTGTTGGATATTTACAAACCAAACTGCTAGCAATGATGGAAAGAGCGGATCAATACAACCTATATTAGTACAATATTGTAATTTATTGGTAATATAAACACATTATTCAATCCACGTCAATTTATAATTTATTAGTCCCTAACAGTAGTTTGTATCACATTGTAGTAATTAATTTCCAAAAATGTTACAAAGCTTCATAATCTCAATAACCATATAATTAAGGCCGGCAAAAATATCTTCATATAAGACAACATATATTAATTACTACGCCCAAATTAGCAGATGTCAATAAATAAATGGTTGAAAACAACTTTCACGATAAATTGCAAGGCGGCAAACGCAAGACATTGTAATGAGCAGTGTGCTGCTGCACTTATGTGATGATGCTAGCCATTGTTGCTGCACTTATGCTGAAATATGGCTTTGCAGCTGAGTGCATGTGGGGACATGTATTGTAGCAGAAAGACATATCAGAAATTTGGGAGACAACTGTAGCTTTAGAAACTCCCAAGGCTTTGCTGAAACATGGCTTTGCTGAAGAAGACTTGAATTGCATATTTCTGATACGTGAAGCTTTTATAGGCTGGCATGTTAAGTTTGGTGAAAAAACATGAGGCATGTGTGTCGGCAAAGGCTCATGTGTTGGCAGAAACCCATGCAGTTCATTGGCCGAATTGTACTTGAAAACCTATGTATGTACCTGGAAAATGTTGAGGGGAAAAAAATTTAAGAACATGTACGGGTGTGGCAAGATGCAAGGTGATTGGTGGATCAATGATGCTAGTAGTGTGGAGAAGCAAGGCTAGGAATGGAGGTATGGCAAGCGGTTCAGGAAGGTGAATCATGCAGCCAACAATGGTGTACGCGTACGATAAAGTTGGGGCAAAACATTTATAATCTTTTGGTTTGGTATTCAAGTAGGAGGGGAGGAAGAACATCATGAGACGCATCGTTGCACGTGATCCTATCAAGTTGATTTTTCCAGTTAGCGATTCCTCTATCGGCCCTGGTCAGTCAACACCGAACATATATGACACAACCGTTATGCCACACACACACACTAAAAACAGACATATTAAATTTACATGTAATAGCAAGTAAAAAAAATATGCACTAAAGTGTCAAAAGTCAAAAGTTTAATTTTGTTAGGTGAATTAATGCACATGACCAATGGGTAAGCAAATAAGGGCAAGGTTGTGACTCAAACATACTAAGCTCGTAACTGACTATAGATTATTGAAGTTTAGTCTTTTATGGCCATTTATTCGTTAACATTCTTGATTTAAAGCAAAGTTGATTACCATTAATAGACGTATGTGAAATAACATAATGATTTTATTGTTGATCAATTTGGAGTATAAGATTTACATTTATATTTGCTTAGTTAATATCTTGGTTTTCAAGTAGCATGATGACTTGATGAGTATGTGGGTTTTCCATAGATTAAACTAAAACTTCCAGTTAAATAACATAAAAAGCATTTATATATGAGTGGAAATAAATTACAGACCTATGTTTAATTTTATTCAAGGTACAAAGGCAAAGTTAAGGCTCGTTAGAGGTACCTTGTAGTTCCATTTGTTTCTGACAGTTGCTTTTGGCCAAATGGCAACACCTTGACCGTTGATTATGCATTTGCCTTGGATGGTGAGTCCATATATGTACTGGAAATCAAGCCGGTTTTTTGTTTATTTGCTGAGGTTGGTGTCGCCTAGTTGATTGCCATCTAGTTGGATTGGAACGGGCCTGTTGCATTTCTGCTGTCCAGCTATGCCACTGAATAGGCATGGGTTCGGCTAAGAAATCACCTGCTGGAATTATTATTGGTCCACCTCCTACCACTTCGCATACCTGACTCCATGCATCTAACAAAGCTTGCATGCATTTGTTATTTTAAATATAGCATAACTGTGATCAAAATTAAGCCTCCATGCACAACACGTGTACCTGAAATATAACATATACATGTTAATATAGAGACAAACTTATTTTTGTGCTATTTGTTTCGCCATATACGACTGCACCAAGTGTTGTTATATCTACATTGATGACATTAGCAACGCCCAATGCCCAGGCGAAAGTCAGTCATGTTAACTATTTTGCTAATTACTTACTCAACACCCCGCCACATTTTTTATTATTATAGATGAAAAATGTGAGAAAACTGTTAAAAAGAAAACACAGTGATATGTTGGATCAGTAAAAGAAAAGGAACAGACTAACCTAACCATATGTGATCACCAAACTTACTTTCACTTTGTTGCACCTCTTCCAACCCCTTTTTTGATACTTTTGAGGTAAATATTAGCTAATATTCATCTTGCTAATGGGAACGTTGAAGAAGTCGTTCTGATAAACAGATCATCTATCATTGAAACATTTTAATAAGCAATAACCGAATGAACCCGTCCATCATCGCTCCACTCTGAAATTATTTGTAATAGCTTAATATGTACCTTTTTAAATATAATAATTGAAAATATACCCGTACAACATAAAAGTAGTGTTTTTAAAGATGTAGTTTGATCTGTAAGAAGAGTCAAACATCTTAGTTACTCACCAACTTACTCTAGGTATAAGAATTGAACACGAAATCGGTTTAGTTTGACAAAAACACCATGCACCTCAATTTAGTAAGCAAAAGTACGGTGATTTTCAATATAAATTAAACTGAAGTAAAAAAAATTATCTTACTACATAACAACTTTAACTTTAGGCTTTCTTCCATCAATAACTACCCTCATCAATTCCACTGTCGCTAATTTTGGATGTCATTGCCAACAAATGCAGTGAGACTTCGCTAATCTGTATGGCTGTGTAATATTTATCACATAAATAATGATTCACGGACAACTACTTGTAGAAAAGGAGAAAAATTTATTTTGGTTCCAACACAAATGATAACAGAAAGATATATTACATTAAAGTCCATAACAAATGCATGATGATGGGCAAGGAATTGTGCAAAATATAGAATTTGAGCTTGCGTGTTATTTTTTTTCCTGGTATAAATGTAAATTATTTGTGTCATTACATATAAATAAATCAGCAATAACTAATCAATTAGTATCCTTCCCATTTGAGGAAAATAAACATATGAGATAGGAAATAAACATAGTTGTCAAATAAAGAGTACCGATATTTGGAACAAACAAAGAAGACACTGTAATAATGTAAAAAAAATTTGTCACCCGTTAATTCAAAGAAAAAAAGTGTATTCACAGAGTTAGAAAATAAAGATACTTTGTTCCTGATTGTCTTGTGAAACCAAATAAATAGTTAACACTGTAAAATAAGATTAATATAATTGGCAGATTTACAAAATAATATTATCAATCCAACAAAGACATTAGAACAATAGCTTAAGCTGATACAAATTAGTCAGCACTAAAATATTTTTTTTTTGAAAAAAGTAAATGGGCCAGGCCCAAAATCAATGTACAAGACGGGTAAAATGAAAACCCGAACCAACAAACCCGAACACTCAACAAACCCTAGGCAGAGCCGACTCAAACCACACCAAAATCACAAACAAAAAGGAGAAAAAACAACCGAAGGAAAATGGCGATGAATCCCTTCAGCCCATCAAAAGATGAAATAATCATTGAAAAATGCTTCAAGGAGGCTCTATGATTACTGATCCATCATGATCTATGAGCTCGAGAACATATCTGGATTATGGAGGATTCCATATTCTCGATTTCTTCTTAGAGATGCTCTCTGAGTATTTAGCGTCTGCTTTAAAATTATAGTTGGTAGATCCATCTTTCTCTTGGGTCAAGTTGCCAATGTTGTAGCTGATAAGCTTAATTGGGCCATTCCGACAGTCGACTTTGTAAAAAAGCTTGCTTTTGTCATTTATAATGTCATTCCTGCTGCTTTCGCCTCTTTCCCAAACAGATATGTGATAAGTGTTACCATTCAGCTTGCTTATATAGCTTTGCTCTTCAGTTCTATGCAGGAATTGATCAGTATTAATTGATGTATTTTGATGCAGGAGGGGATCCAGCTTCGTTGCTACTTCTCTGGAAGTGCGGTAATTCCTGCTAATATCAGGTAGAAAATTATTGGTGAGATATTTTCTATTGTCTTTTATTGCACAATTATTAAAGTAATGTCCCTGTATACTTCCCTTGCAGGAGCAACTCTTGGTATTAGGAGAGTAATGGCCGCCTCCAGTAGTTGAAGTGCTGGCGATGCTGGCTTCTCTCCTCTGGGTACCATGGATTCGAAATTTATCAAACTGAGGGAAACAACTTTGGGGAAATTCATTATTTGTTTTCCCCCTTTGTAAGTATAATTCCATACTGGCAGCAACTTCATCCTGATCATTGTGCTCTTCAAGTAGCTGATAAAATTGAGATTTGTTTTTGCTTGCTTTCTGACTCAAAATGTGGAAATCTATTTCAATGTTTTTCCAGATTTTAATGGCATCTGTTTTCTTGTTCGAATGTTGCCTAGCATTTCTTTCTTTCCATATGTGATATATGGCAGTTGTTAGCATTATGCTAGCTTTATTGAATTTCTCTGATTTGAAATTGAAGCTTTCCTGAATGTATTGAATACTGTCTTTAATGCTTTGCATTGGCTTGTTTTGACTGAAAAAGAGTTTATTCTTTGCAATGAACCAAATGTGCCTTGAAAAAATGCAATCAAAAAATAAGTGATCAGCTGATTCACTTTCCATATTGCAAAGAAGGCACTTGGTATCAAAAAAATTATTTTTGCTCCATTTTTTGCATCTGTCTCTGGTTGGTAATCTATTTAACAGTGCAAAGTAAGCACAATGCGCCATTTTTGGACAATTTGCTTTATTCCAAATAACACTGCACCATTCCATATTTGTTTCAAATCCTTTTAAATAATCCCAAGTAGCTTTGAAGGAAAATTTCTCTCTTTTTGAAAGCTTCCACTTCCAGCAATCTGTTGCTGAATTTGGATCAATTTCAATTTTTTCAATGGCATTTTTAAAAATAGAAGCAGCTGGATGATTGTTAGGATTCCACTTATGATTTTCAATAATACTATCCACTTTTAAATTGGCTCCCCCAAAGTATATAAGATTAGTCCAACCAAGCAAACTGATTAAAGATTATAGATAACGTTGTAGTATTTATGAGTTTTGCTTTATAGTATAGATATAGTAAAATACGCTATATATGTAATGTCTAATCAACAAAATAAATATATTTCCTAGCGTTATGGCTTTACATTAATCCCCCTTAACGCGTTTTTAAACATGTTGTCTATGCAGGTCCTGTAACATAACCAGTAGATCGGTAGCCAGTGAGTCCCCTATAGGCACATGATGAATCAAAATTGTAGTGAACTCGTATAAGGATAAAAGTATGACAAGGCACGTGAGGCAATGCCCAAGGTAGGATACTACTAGTTTGCGACACCCTAATTGATGGTAATGCATAGCCGCAGCTACCTCCCACCACGTCCAACACTCCCAAAATCGAAGTGTACGTACCAATCAACAACAATGTGATAATGAAACGAAGAAGTGTGCCCGCTAGAGGCAGCTAACCTCATTAGCCAGGAAAGGCTCCTGTTTTAGTCATTTCCAATTGGCATAATTATCGGGGCTAATCCAACATCGTTCTCTTTCTTCAAATCCAACAAACGTACACCAAATCCAACCATGTCATTCTGGAGCCTCCTCTACGTACACAGTTGTCAGTGATTCCAATATTGACAGAGAGTATGTCAACTAGAGGCTCCATTTTTTTTAACAACCAAATGTCATTTTACACACCGGTTGGTACTTTTGCATATCAAAAGTGATCATTACTTGATATAAAAATATCATATTTGTATTAAAATATTATATTTACTTCAAAATCATATTCACTTCAAAATATCATTTTATTCACCACGAAATCAATTTCATTTCAAAATCATTATGTTCATTTCGACTTAGGTTATAATTTCTTTTTAACCACATTCACGTTTTAAATCAATGATTTAAGCATAATTAGTTCTGACCTTACACAGCTTAAATTTTGAAAATAGTTTGTATAATTTAAATAGTTAAAATAGTTTATATCGTTTAAATAGTTTAAATAGTTAAAATAGTTTAGAGATTGAAAACATTTTGATATAAAATAGTTTGAATATTGAAAATGGGTTACATATTGAAATGGTTTGAAAATTTAGAAAGATGAATTTTAAAACAGTTTATAGTAAAATAGTTTATAGTGAAAATAGTTTCAAATTTAAAACTGTTTCTTTCCATTTCCAATAATCTAGACTCATCTCAAAAATATCAAACAAATTGATTCAATTTCAAATCTTTCAATTTAAATCATCTTCAACCTTAAATCAATTTTAAATCGACTCAATTTCGATATACATTCAAATGAAATTAATTTTGAGTTCAATTCGAATTAACTTCAATTTCGAAATGTTTCATTTTAACTTCAAATTCGATTCAACAATTCGATTCAACAGCTTAATTTTCAACTCAATTCTCATCTTAAACCATTTCATTTTGTATAAATTTCAATTCTAATTTTAAAATACCGATTTAAATCACTTAAATTAAATTAAATTTTAATGTTCAATTAGATTTAAATCTTTAAATTAATTCAATTTCGAATATTTCAATTGCGAACCAAATTTGAAATATCAATCTAAATTACTTTAAGCAAGAAAAATTTTCAAAGTTCAAACAAAGTTCAAACCTTTAAAGTAGTTCAGTTCCCATAATTCAAGTCGTATATCGATTATAACTTCAAATTCCAAAATAAACTCTTTAAATAATTTCATTTACAAATTCCACCTTTAACTTTTCAAAGCTAAAATTTAAAAACAATTCAATATTTATAATCCGATTTTTATTTCTATAAAACAATATCTTTTAAGTAAATTCAAATTCAAGAATTTAAAACCATTTAATTTAGCCTATCCGATGTCCGTATATAATTTTCTATCTTATGGCCAAGTGATCAGTTATTTCGATTTTAATTTTAGGGATGGATATATGTAATTTCAATCCAAATCAAAGTGTCATAGGTATATATCATTTCAATCTATTTTTAATGTATTCGAAATAATTCAAATAACAATCTATATGCTGTCAGATAGTATACAGGGTGATTACAGGATATATATAAAATAAATAAACATCCAATCATCCAATATATCAATCAATAGCATCCAATCTCAATCAACATCTAAATCAGCCAATAAATCACAATGGTTAACTAGTTATCAATATCGGTTGTTTAACTAGCAATTTCAAATTTAGCCGCCGATTAAAATTTCTAACAGTTCAATTCATATGTCAATTAAATTACTAAACAATAATAAATAAAGGTAAATCACTTCACAACTGCATAACTAACATCAGAATGTTTAGGTATTTCGTGAGCGGTTTAAAACACTCACCTTTATTTGAAACTGAAAGTTTTCAGAGTCAAACAAATTCGAATCAAACTCCATGTCGAAGGCGACTTTGATACGAAACCAACGGAACTTGTTTCGCTCGAATCCGACCTCATATGAGAATTTATGAATTATAATTAACTATAAAAAATTAAAGTTTAAGATATTAAACCTTTCTCCCTTCATCCTTAATCAAGCATTACAAATCCAGGTTGCGTGTGCACGCTAGTTTTTTCTTCAATCATTCGATCATCGCTTCGCCCAGCCACCTACACCATCGTCGATAACGCGCCACAGTCGCTACCTCTCGTATGCCTCTATGCCGCACACGAAATCGCCTCGAAAACCCAAAAATGACGCCATCGAACTGAAATTGCCACCACCTTGCACCTCCATTTGATGATCCAACAGTCTATCAAAACCAACTCCTCGAGCAGAGCATTTCTCTAGTTGAGGCTATCACTAGAAAATGCTCTTAGAGGCTCCATTCGATATGAGCCATTGGATTTGGCGATATGAAAATGCAGGCCTATGTGCTTCCTAGGGTTTTGCCAAAAAAGAATGAAGATAAAGGTCCTTATATAGGCAACTAACAAATCCTTATTCACATCTAAAAATTACGAACTCGAATCGAAGCGTGCTGCCTGGCGTTCTATATGTTATACCGCATTTGGAACACAATGGAATATGTATCGAGAGCCGATTCCATCATATTCAGAAGATAGCTTTTCAAAATCAAATTATTTTAATTTAAATTCCTTTAATTAATTTCTACGCTTTCCGATCTCGCACGGTTGAATGATAAGTCTGATCGCTACAAAACATGTAATCCTATAATATTTCATTATTATGGATCCGATGAAACTGGTTTCATCGAAATCTGACACAGTGACCAAAAAGACTATTTTTACACATTAATTAAAACGAGTAACTTCCATAATTAATTTAATCGCTTTTAAATCCAATTTTAAAAGTTCACTAACTCCGTTCCAATTTAAATAAAATTTAAATCAACTTTCAAAATCATTTTTGTTCATATTAAATTCAAGATTTAGTTCTTTAAACAATTTCAAATATCAAAATTTAAGAATTTAATTATCGAATAAATCATTATATTTGAAACATAAGTTATTTAACTTATGAAATTAACTTTTTAATATTAAAAATCAATTAAATATTCTGAATTCAAATTTTATCTTAAACCATTTTGTAATTTAAAATGCTTATTCAAAATTTATACAACCAATGCTCTTACATTTAAATTCATAAACACATTCACTTCTTAAATTAAAGCCTTCAAAAAATCCAATTGCAATGAGATTCAATAATGGACTTAAATGAATCTTAATTAAAAATCAATCAATTTATTTTCAACTAAATAATTCAACATTTATTTTCAAATTCGTATTAAATAGACTACGTAAATAAAACATAATTTTAACTTTCTTCAACCATTTTTATTCAATAATCATATTAAATCCAATAATTAAAAATAATTAAAAATACGAGTCGTTACAATCTCCATCATTCAAAACTTTTCGCCCTCGAAAAGGGATTAAGTAAGGAATCTAACATTTGATATATTTTACTCAATAATCAACATATAAAACATAAACGCTATTTTACAAAACCTTTACTACGCTTCCGCTATGCCATTCTGATATCGGCTTATTTGTAAAACAAGTTAAAAAATTTTAAAATCTCAAAAATTTTCTCAAAATTTTTCTAACACCCGAATTTACAGAAAATTTCGGCAGCGTCTTTGCACGGCTCGATCAGACAAATTTACGATATACATATATATCACAGATATACATCTCATCTCTGTGATGAAGCATCCCATCGGGTAAATATAAAAGTACAGTGTGTAATCCAAGATATATACCTTGTTATTATTAATATGAGCGAGTTCGCTCATACTAAGCGAGCAAAAGCAAGTCAAATCGCATATACGTCTAAATGGCTTCATATGTACCAATCTCAATTCAAGTTTGAATATTAGTCATTTGTAATAAGATATAGAAAACCATGCATGATTTTAATAGAACTATATAACATGTATTAATCCGAATCATAAGCATAAACACCAATACACCACATAACAATCATATGTAACCAAAAACTGTTATAACAATGATACGCAACAAAAGAAACCATTCAGCAATTAATATTCATCTAATTAATCCAAATTGTATCAATTTACATTATCCAATGTTAACAGTTTATTTATACACTATCATCTCTTATTAACATCCATTCTTTAACATCCAATTGGTTTACTTCCAATTTATTAACATATATTTCATTTATATTCAATTTATTCAAATTTCAACCATTTCAATTTTCATTTAGCACATTTCATATCAAATCATTTCTGGACCATTTTATAAAATCATTTTGTTAATTCATTTCATTTCAATAAGTGAAAATTATTAATTAACAGAGAATGTAAGAATTAAACATCGGGTTTCTTTCTAAATCATTTTGAAATAATATATACACTCATCTCTTTTATATATATCAAATCATATTTAGAAATTCAAATCAGAATCTATTTATCGAACTAAATGCGTAGTAAAGCTACTAAGTGGCCTTCCCTATTTCAAGACTCAAAAATGAATGTTGAAGATGCAGCCGTCATCACCAAAAAAAATTTCCAACGACAGAAGAGGGGACTACATGACTTATTTCCATTTAGAATCCTTTTGAAACACCTTCCATTTGTAAATATTTTTAAATAATACTGATATTATTTTTAAAATCTTAGAAAATAATTTAAAGCGTTGTGATTTAAATTCTCAAATTCTCCGACTAAATTCATTCTTTAACTTAAACTAAAGTTAGATTTTACTTAAGTTCATTAATAAGTTCATAAATATCTATAAACACAAATTTGTTCAGTTAGTAATTTCAAATTTGGTTTTATAACCTATTCACTTCATATTCAATTTATTTTATAAATCCATTCATTTCATAATTTAAACTAAAAGTTTAAATTATTTCTTACCACTTTTACTTAAGTGTATAAACATTCTTTGATTCAAGTTCAAATTAATATAATACTCTCATATCCAAAAGTATATACCAATTCAGATCTATTTTACTTATCCAAAATTATTAAATAAACTTACAATCCTATTTTTATTCACTATTTAATAGTTCGAAAATTATATAATTTACGAACTATCAAAACATGAAGGTTTATTTTTATTTATTTTCCAAACCTTGTATAAACAAGTTCAAACACTTTTAAACTTTACCAAACAAGTTTAAATATCTTTAAAACTCACATGGGTCATATTATGACTTTGCTTAGCTGAAAATCTCAAAATTCGAATATTAAATTTTCCACATTTCAAATCATTTGGAAATAATATCATATTTACTTTATATATCAAATTATATCTTGGAAATATAAACAACTTATTTTAACTAGAAATAAATTCTTTTTGGTAGCAATTCTCACTTAAAAACTCGAAAATGAATACTAATGATGCTGCAATCATCCTTGAAATTATTTCCGAATGACTAAAGCAAGTTCAATGCTTTTATTTCTTTTAAAATATTTTTAAAATATATTTCTAGTTTAAAACACTTCCAAAATATTATTATTATTATTTCTGAACTCTGGAAACAATTTTTGAAAATTAATGGGATTTTAAATTTTAAAACTCTCAACTTTTAAATCCTTTCTATTTATAAGCTATATTATGAATAAACTTATACAATTCTATTACCTTGTTATGTCATTTCGTTAATTTACATTTTTGTTATTGCAAACAATTATTATTATAATTAGATACCCCTCCTCGGACGGATTCCTCCCTTTGTTCCTCAGCCTACGGGGTATTAGCAACTGTTTCCAGTTGTTGTTCCCCTCCCAAGGGCAGGTTCTTACGCGTTACTCACCTGTCCACCACTGGAAACACGACTTCCCGTCGGACTGGCTTGTGTTAAGCATGCCGCTAGCGTTCATCCTTAGCCAGGATCGAACTCTCCATGAGACTCATAGTTGTATTACTTATAGCTTCCTTGTTCGTAGACAAAGCTGATCAAAATTTCTTTTCAATTCAATCTAATTATCGAACCCTTCATGAAATAGGGTTTGCAATTCGTGTTTAGTTTAATTCAACCAAAAATCGATGATAACTAAATATTATCATCTTCTAACAACAAACATCCATAAATAAATTCATATTTTCATAAACCTATATGGTTATTTATGAAAGATTATTTCTTTTTATATATAAAATTTAAGTTAGGTAAAATTATCTCATTTATTCAATTTTAAAACAATATTATGTTGACTTGTCTCGTTTAAGTGTTTAGAAATCCCCATCGATAACATGGTGCCTCATGTACCGACAGAATTCATAAACAACTCAATAGATAAGTAAACACAATATAAAACATTTTATAGCACTAACAAGTACGCGCTCTCATAAATATATACGCACAAACAAAATCATTCTAGGGTATTACTATCCTATCTTTAACGAGTCAAATTCCATCAAAGCTAAGGTTATTGCTAAACCAAAGCTCTGATACCAACTATTACGACCTGCATTTCGGGAGGTTTAAGTCGACAGTAAACCACATATGTCCAACTCAAAACAATCCGAAACCCAGATAATCAATGGATTAATTAAGAAAAATAAGAAAATAAGAAACAAACATATAATCTCATAGCGGAATGACAAAATATAATAATCAAATAAACAGTTCATAAAGCTGTTTACACTATACATTTGATTATAATTTTACAACATCAATCAGAGTTATACATACAACAGAGACAAAATAAAAAAATGCAGCAGAATAACATGATGTAGGGGAATAATACTAGTATTATAATATACCAAATCTTCATCGTCCTCCAAAATAATACGATCTTCAATGCGTTGAAAACTCATGGCTGATCCGAGCATAAAATAAAACAATACACTCGAGTCAGAACTAAAATATTCTTATGTGAGTCAAATCAATATCACATATAATAGTAGTGTAATAGCGTTATAGATGTTTATGGGGTTTTACATCTCCTATCCAGTGTATAACGTGTGTGCAATAACTCAAGAGATGTTATGGGATTTTCCATCTCTTTAGGATCCGTCAAAATATCTATATATAGTAGAATACGTTATATATATAATGTCTAATCAATAAGATAAATATTTTTCCTACCATTAAGGATTTACTTTAATTCCCCTTAATGCGTTTTTCAACATGTGGTCTATGAAGGTCCTGTAACATAACCAGTAGATCGGTAGCCAGTGAGTTCCTGATAGGAAAATGTTAAATAAAAGTCATTGTGGTCTCGTATAAGGATAAAAGTATGACAAGCATATGAGGCGACGCCCAATGTAGAATACTACCAGTTTGCAACACCCTACCTGATGGTAACACATAGCCACGCTACCACCCACCACGTTCAACACTCCTAAACTCCAAGGGTACGTACCAATCAACAACAATGTGATGATAAAACGAAGAAGTGTGTCCGCTGGAGGTAGCTAACCTCATTGGCTAGGAAGGGCTCCTATTTTAGTCATTTCCAATTGACACAAGTGTCGGGACCAATCCATCATCATTCTCTTTCTTCAAATCCAGCAAACGTACATCAAATCCAACCACTTTATTTTGGAGCCTCCTCTACGTACATAGTTGTCAAAGTGATTCCAATATTGACAGAGAGTATGCCAATAAAAGGCCCCAGTCTCTTTAACAACCAAACGCCATTTTATACACCAGTTGATACTTTTGCATTTTAAAAGTGAAATACCGATTTAAATCACTTAAATCAAATTAAACTTTAATGTTCAATTTAGATTTAAATCTTTAAATTAATTCAATTTTGAATATTTCAATTCCGAGCCCAAATTTGAAATATCAATCCAAATTACTTTAACCAAGATAAATTTTCAAAGTTCGAATAAAGTTTAAACCTTTAAAGCAATTCAATTTCCATAGTTAAAGTCGTATATCGATTATAACTTCAAATTCCAAAATAAATTCCTTTAACAATTTCTTTTGCAAATTTCACCTTCAACATTTCAAAGCTCAAATTTGAAAATAATTCAATCTTTATAAATTCGACTTTTATTTCTTTGAAACAAAATCATTTAAATAAATTCAAATGTAAGAATTTTAAACCATTTAATTTAACCAATCCGGTGTCCATATATAATTTTCTATGCTATGGCCAAGTGATCAGTTATTTTGATTTTAATTTCAGGGATAGATATATATCATTTCAATCCAAATCATAGTGCCATAGGTATATATCATTTCAACCTAATTTCTTAATTTATTCGGAATAATCCAGACAACAATTTATATGCTACCAAATAGTATATAGGGTGATAACAGGATATATGTAAAATAAATAAAAATCCAATCTTCCAATATATCTACCAGTAGCATCCGATCTCAATTAACATCTAAACCAGCCAATATATCACAACTGTTAACTAGTTATCAATATCGGGTATTTAACTAGCAATTTCAAATTCACTTTCAAAGTGAATAATTGATTAAAATTCCTAACAATTCAATTTATATGTCAATTTAAATGTCAGTAAAATTACAAACAACAGTAATTAAAGACAAATCACTTCAGATTTCAATTTAACTAACATCAGAATATTTTAGTATTTCCTAAGTAGTTTAAAACACTCACCTTTATTCGAAACTCAAATTTTTTCAGAGTTAATCAAATTTGAATCCAACTCTTTGTCATAGAAGACTTCGATACGAATCCAACGTGTTATCTCGCCTTTTGGCAAAGCCGAGATACCCAAAAATTAACTGAAAACCAATGATTACTAGTCATGAATGTCGATTATGCATTGCATGTTCGCTATGGATATCGATGAATTTTGTTCGAGTCCGGATCAAGCTACAACTAACAAGACACGACGGGCGAAGCCATGGAAACCAGCATTCCAAATTTCAGGTCAATCCGAGTTCGTATGCTCAAGTTGTGATCAGTGCAAGTTGAAGGGAAAAGCCATGTTTTCGTATCCATCCATGAGCCCTATTTCGAATCCATCAGCATCATATCGACCAGCCTTGTATCCATCAAGAAGCCTCTGTTCGCACCGATCAACTTCGTATCCATCAACAGAGCACGCATTTCGTATCGATCGGCTAGATCATGTTCGTGTCCATCCAGTTAGACACAGCTCGTATCCATGGTTGAGCCTCTATTCGAGTCCATCATCTTCGTATCGATTAGGGATACAATGCCCTCGTATACATCTGTCTTGAATCCATCAGATTATGTTAGTTCAAATCCATCAGGCAACTGCACTTCATATCCATCAGATGACCTTGCTTCGCATCCATCAGACGGTGGCTACTTCGTATCCAGTAGGGGCTCTTGCTCGAATCCAAGTCCAATGGCTTGTTCGTGTCCATCAAGTATCTACTTGGCTCGTATCCATCGAGGAAAGTCCTGTTCGTAACCATCAATCACCATTGGTTCTTATCCATCAATGTTATTGCTATTCGAATCCATCGAGTTATCATTACATTCGTATCCATCAACACGAATTAGATAACGGCCTTCGATGCAAATGAGGCGAGATTCATGGAATCGAAACGGTCAACTCAGAGAAAAAAGGGGATCGATGAGAGGAATGCGCGCCACATCATCACAGAGGCACGTGCGTCATCGATTCGAAGTGGATCGATTCGAATGATGGATTCGAACCAAACAGCCAACGAAAAACTCAAGCTCGTATCGATCATAACTCAAGATCCACTGATCCAAATGCTATGAAATTTCCGCAGAAGCTTACACATAAGCCAAGGAATGTTCCTGCCAAGTTTCAGACCGATTGAACCGTTCCTTGATCGATACAAAATCGGTTCGTATCGATCACAGATTGAGTCGAAACTTGGTGGGATCGATCGCGTGGGCCCACTCACGTGCCAGGAGTCTCCCGAAGTTTGAGCGCGATATCGGCCTCCTACACCTATAAATATCCCCTTGAAGCCTACAAAAAGGGATCTTTTGACTATTCGACGTCCAGACTCTGCCGGATTCAATTCTATACTTCATCACAACTGTTTTACTCGAATTCCTCCATTGCAATTGTTGTAACATCTGTAACCAGCAAGGAAAATCAATAAAACATTATCATTTGAAGTGGACGTAGGCCGGAGATAGCCGAACCACTATAAATCTCTTGTCACTGATTGTTATTTTTGAATTGCTATACTTAATATTGCTTAGATCTGAGATTTGTGTATGGGATACTGCTGATCTATATTCATAACTTGGTGCTTTCATGATATTTGGGGTTTGTGACCAATTTTGGGGTAAACACTTTGGTGCTTTCATTGAGAGTAATTAGCACCTACTGCACCAAATTTGAAACTCAGATTTAAAAGCTTGAATAATTCAAACTTAGAGACAATGACTCGACAAACAAGCAGAAGACAGAGAGCTGAGAGAAGCCAACAGGATGCAAGTCAAGAAGCATCCTCCGGAGCTGGAGAAGGACAAGCTTCGATCTACATCACCAGGGATGAGATGGAGGCTATGGAAAATTCGATGCATGAAAGAATAATAAAGAGTCAACAAGAGATGATGTAGAACTTCTTCGAACATATGAGAGCAGCAAATGCACAAATCCTTGGGCCAACTACTGCAACTGCGAATGTGGAACAGGGAGAAAGGGTCGGGGAACCCAATGAAGGACAGAATACAGAACCAGAGGGCAATCAACAAAGGCTTGGGGGCAGACCCTCAGGATCTGATACTAGAAGACCAATGGATGGAGCTCGACAGGCTGGAGCCAATACTAGTACTAATGAACCACTAAGAGTATGTACCAGAATTCCTTTCGAGACTTGGGGGGCAGGATAGAAATATGACAAGAGGGCAACCCCTGGATGGAGATGAAAGAATGATTGGTCTAGTGCGACGAATCATGAGAGGAGGATTTCGGGCGGAGGATTGGAAGAAGTCAGTCAGAGTCCATTCACTCCGAATATCAGAAATGCAAGGAACCCTCCAAAGTTCAAACTACCAATGCTGAAACCTTATGACGGGACGTCAGACCCGACCATGCACATTACCAGATACATCAGACATATGGAAGTGCTGGGAGCATCCGAGGAAGTGATGGCACGATGTTTCCCTTTATTTTTATGAGATTTGGCTGCGCTTTAGTTCAGACAACTAGAAACTGGATTGATCAGAACATGGGGCGAGCTCGTAGATTGCTTCATGAGACAGTTTAGGGTCCACGTGACGCGACCCAAGAGTGTGATGACTTTGGCTTCGATAAAGCAAAGGACTGGAGAGTCCATAAAATATTTTCTACTACGATTCAATGCAACGGTGGCTTCTGTAGATCGCCCGGATCCATCGATGATTTTGATGGCGGCGGTGGCAAGAGTTGGGAAAGGCACTAAATTCAAAGAATCTTTGGCAAGAGATGCACCACAAGATCTTGGAGAATTCTATCATGAAGCTGAAAGATTCATTCGACTAGAAGAATCACGAGCCGAGAGGCAAGAAGCAAACGCTGTGCAGGGCGAAGGAATCGCCAGGGAACAGTCTGGAGCAGACAAAGGAAAGAGAAAGCAGGATGACAGACGTGATGGTCTTGATAAACGAAAGAAATTTCGAGAGCCCAGATTCAGGCAATACACAGATCTGACGGCAAGCCTGGAACGGATTTACACGGAAACTCGAGGGCAACTCCCCTATCGAAAACCACCCAGGAGAGATCCCACAGAGCGGGAGCGCAGAAGTGGAAAATATTGCCTATTCCATGAGCTGGATGGGAACACTACCGATGAATGTCGCCACCTGAAAGATGAGGTGGAAGAACATGGCAGGAGTGGTAGATTGCCACAATATACCAGAGAACGGACAGTGGCAGTAAGACCTGAGCAACTACCGCCTCCGCCTAACAGAACTGATCCTGGATCGGGATTGCGACTCGTCATCAACTGATTATAATGGCATGGGCCAAGTTCAGGATTTGGACTTTGGTCGATTAGGTCTTTTAGATTTGATTTTAAAATAAACGGCTATTCCACTTACTTATGTACGGGAAACGGAGAGATCCCTAGGCATGCTCTGAGATGGTAATAGACCGCTCCGCCCAGAGAGGCAATGTCTAGTTTTTTCTAATATTTGAGATTGAACATCTTGGATTTGAATTCAATAAATGAAATTGAATTTCTTGAAATGAACCTTTGACTGGAGAGTTAAAGGATGAATATTATAAACCAGTTTGAACACGATCGCTTTATGACCCTACCCAGAGGGGCAGGGTCCGGAGTGCTAGTAGTGAGTTTCTTCGCCAGAGAGCAATAGGATCAACTCACTTAACGTCGTTTCCCATTCACCAGAGAGTGATTGGGCCGAGATTCGATAAGAGCCCGGAGAGGATTTGATCGGCCCACGATTTAGGCCATGACATCGCTTAATGTTCAGATACACTGAACTGGAGTGCAAGAAGTGAGTTGCTTCGCCGGAGAGCGACAGGATCGACTCATTTAACGCTGTTTCCCCTTCACCGGAGAGTGACAGGATGGGATCCAGTAGGAGCCCGGAAAGGCTACGATCGGTCTAGAACGACCAAGACATTGCTATACGCCCTAGCTAGGGCCAGAGTGCAAGGGATAGAAGGCAATGCCGGAGTGCAATGGGATCTTCTATTCGATCGCTAAGTCTGGAATGGACTTGGCAAAGGTCCGGAGTGACCACTGATAGTCCAGAGAGACTGTAGAATTTCATTCTTAACTTCCACAGGAAGAAATGCACAATGATTTGGCTTCGAACAACCGCAAACTTGATTGAAAACGCTATTAGCTTTGAATAAAACATGGACTCGCTATATTCGATTTGAAGCTATTCAAAACACACCTTTTGCCAAAAGGCATGTTTTGGGGGGCAAAGTGTTATCCCGCCTTTTGGCAAAGCCGAGATACCCAAAAATTAACCGAAAACCAATTATTACTAGTCATGAATGTCGATTAAGGTTCGTTATGGATATCGATGAATTTTGTCCAAGTCCGAATCAGGCTACAACTGACAAGACACGACAGGCGAAGCCATGGAAACAAACATTCCAAATTTCATGTCAATCCGAGTTCGTATACTCAAGTTGCGATCGGTGCAAGTTGAAGGGAAAAACCATGTTTTCGTATCCATCCATGAGCCCTATTTCGAATCCATCAGCTTCGCATCGACTAGCCTCGTATACATCAAGAAGCCTCAGTTCGCACCGATCAACTTCGTATCCATCAACAAAGCACGCATTTCGTATCAATCGGCTAGATCGTGTTCGTGTCCATCCAGTTAGACACAGCTCGTATTCGTGGTTGAGCCTCTATTTGAGTCCATCATCTTCGTATCAATTAGGGATATAATGCCCTCGTATCCATCTGTCTCGAATCCGTCAGATTCTGTTAGTTCAAATCCATCAGGCAACTGCTCTTCGTATCCATCAGATGACCTTGCTTCGCATCCATCGAACAGTGGCTACTTCGTATCCAGTAGGGCTCTTGTTCGAATCCAAGTCCAATGGCTTGGTCATGTCCATCAAGTATCTACTTGGCTCGTATCCATCGAGGAAAGATCTGTTCGTAACCATCGGTCTCCATTGGTTCGTATCCATCAATGTTATTGTTGTTCGAATCCATCGAGTTATCATTACATTCGTATCCATCAACACGAATTAGATAACGGCCTTCGATGCAAACGAGGCGAGATTCATGGACTCGAAACGGTCAACTCGGAGAAAAACGGGGATCGATGCGAGGAATGCACGCCGCGTCATCATAGAGGCACGTGCGTCATCGATTCGAAGTGGATCGATTCAAATTGATGGATTCGAACCAAACAACCAACGAAAAACTCAAGCTCGTATCGATCATAACTCAAGATCCACTGATCCAAATGCTATGAAATTTTCACGGAAGCTTACACACAAGCCAAGGAATGTTCCTGCCAAGTTTTAGACCGATTAGACCATTCCTTGATCGATACAAAATCGGTTCGTATCGATCACAGATCGAGTCGAAACTTGGTGTGATCGATCGCGTGGGCCCACTCACGTGCCAGGAGTCTCCCGAAGTTTGAGCGCGATATCAGCTTCCTACACCTACAAATAGCCCCTTGAAGCCTACAGAAAATGGATCTTTTGACTATTCGACGTCCAAACTCTACCTGATTCAATTCTATACTTCATCACAACTGTTTTACTCGAATTCCTCCATTGTTATTACTGTAATCATCTGTAACCAGTAAGGAAAATCAATAAAAGATTATCTTTTGAAGTGGACGTAGGCCGAAGATAGCCGAACCACTATAAATCTCGTGTCACTGATTGTTATTTTTGAATTGCTATACTTAATATGCTTAAATATGATATTTTTGTTTGGGATACTGCTGATCTATATTCATAACTTGGTGCTTTCACGATACTTGGGGTTTGTGACCAATTTTGGGGCAAACACAACGCAACTTGTTTCGTTTGAATCCAACCTCGTACGACAAGGTTATGAATTATTAATCATATAAAATAATCAAATTATAATTAACTAAAATAAATTAAAGTTTAAGACGCTAAACATTTCTCCCTCTCATCCTTAATTATACGTTATAGATCCAGGTCGCGCATGCATATTTGTTTTTTTAATTTTCTTCGATCGTTCGACCATCACTCCGCCCAGCCACCCACGCCGCCGATGTAGACCCACAGCTGCCTGCTTCTCGTGTGCCACCACGGGGTGCACGTATGCACGAAATCGCCTCAAAAACCTAAAAACGACGCCACCGTCGAACTGAAATAGCTGCCATCTTGCACTTTCATTTAACGATCCAACCGTCTATCAAGACCAACTCCCCAAACCGAGCATTTCTGTTGTTGAGGCCATCACTAGAAAATACCCCCAGAGGCTCCATTCGACATGGGTCGTTAGATTTGGCCATATGAAAATGGTGGCCTACGTTCTACCTAGGTTTTTCCCAGAAAAGAATGAAGTTAAAGTTCCTTATATAAACAACTAACAAATCGCTATTCACATCCAAAAATTATGAACTACAATCGAAGCATGCCGCCTGCCATTCTATATATTATATCCTCATTCCGAACACAATGGAATATGTATCGAGAACCAATTCCATCATATCCATAAGATAGATTTTCAAAATTAAATTATTTTAATTTAAATTCCTTTAACTAATTTCTACACATTGGATCTTGCATAGCTGAACGATAAGTATGATTGCTACGAAACTTGAAATCCTATAAAAACTCACTATTACTGATCCGATGAAACTGGTTTCGTCGAAATCCAAGACAGTGACCAAAAAGGCCGTTTTTACACGTTAATTAAAATAAGTAACTTCCAAAATAAATTTAATCACTTTTAAATCCAATTTTAAAAGTTCAGTTACTCCATTCTAATTTAAATAGAATTTAAATCAATTTTCGAAATCATTTTCGTTCATATTAAATTCAAGACTAACTTATTTAAACAATTTCAAATATTAAATTTAACAATATAATTATCAAATAAATCATTATATTTGAAATATAAGTTATTTAACTTATGAAATTCACTTTTCAATATTAAAAATCAATTAAATATTCCAAATTCAAATTTTATCTTAAACCATTTTGTAAATTAAAATGTTTGTTCGTAATTTATACAACCAATGCTCTTGCATTTAAATTCATAAACAAATTCACTTCTTAAATTAAAGCCTTCTAAAAATCCAGTTGCAATGAACTTCAACATTGGATTCAAATGAATCTTAATCAAAAATCAGTCATTTTATGTTCTACAAAATAATTCAACATTTATTTTCAAGTTTGTATTAAACAAACTTGTTTAGATTTTAAAATTTATGTTCAATCAAATTAAACCAAGAATTTGAGAGTTGTGATTAGCAAAAAAATGTAAATAAACTAACAAAAGAAAATGGATAAAAATATAAGAGTTTGAAGGCAATTTAGAGGCAATGTCCTTCTTAAGATCCCATAAATCAATATATATGAAATTATGATCGTTAGTGAATTTAGTTGATATGTTTATCAATAAGTATGGAATATTTGTGCTATTAATTAGCCCAACATAAACCATCAAACTTTAACATACCCACTAAACCACTTTTAACTCTCATGAAAAGACAATGAACTTGAAAATAAAATCTATTCTAAGCATGATCTATTAACTATTGATTAGAAATATAGACTATCAAATTTTGATTTTAATGTTCACTTCATTTCCTTAATCATATTTAGATAAAGAGGAAATTTGTATTTGTGTTTGTTTAAGCATAGCCTATTTGGTGCCAACAACATAGGCTATCAAATTCAAAGCTAAAACAACAAAGTTTAACCACATCAAACCATTTCATTAGGCATAAAAAAAGATCAAAAGTTATCAAAATATCGAATCCACATGATTAAGAGAGCTTCATTACCCATAAATTGAAGGGCTTTAGCTTCTCATATTTATTATTATTTTAACAAATGTAGAGTACAACATGAGACAAAAACAAGAAGAAGAAAAAGAGAGCTAAACAAAATAAAAGCTAAGCTACCTGCATAAAATAAAGAGATCTACAGCACTAATATGAAATAAACAACAAAGAAAAGCGCATGTATTAAAATTGCATTAAAAAAATTACATGAAAGAAGGCTAAGAATCCATTAAAAAGAAAAGAGAGCTTGTAATTTATTTTTGATCCTCAAACTAAACTAACTACAAGAGGAGGCTAAGAGCTTAGTTACATTAACATAAGGGGTATTTATACATGTTTGTAACCCTAATCCATATTTTTAGGACTAAACAAAATACCCCTCTAGGAAGTGCGGCCTTCAAGTTGTCATTTGCATGAGCATAACACACCATTAGATATGCATGAAATTTTTACCTCCACTAACATGTGCATTTGCTCCTAATTGAAGATCAAGGTAAGTGGGTGGGTGGGGCACTCCATGATACACGAGTTTGAATTATTTCCATCTTCATTCCTTTGATTCCCCTTGTGCAAGATTATTTTCCATGAAGCCTTCATCATATTTTCATTCAAATTCCTTCAAATAACATTAAAATATCTAACTCAATTTTCTAGAATTAATATATGCACAAAAATGATCATTTTCCCCCTATATGAAGAAGAATACATGATGATTTGAAAATAATTGAAATATTGGTTTAAACATGTTAAAACACCCTATATGATCATTTATTTGATTAAATTCAGTTAAATGTGAAAGTAAAAATATGGGCATTTACGTGCACATCAAATACCCCCACACTTATTTTTATTCGTCCTTGAACAAAGAAAAACTAAGATAAATCCGTTTTCGTAGAAAACACGATTACATTAAGCATATGTAACAAGCCATTAAACCTCTAGATGTCCCTAGTAGGACGAGTGTTGCCTCGTGAGGGTTTTTAGTGAATACTACCCACAAAATCCAAATTCAAAATAAAAAATTGCTAAATGCAAAATTTATTTACAAAGATATGGATGCAAGTTTTGAAAATATTTACACATGAATAATTTACTTTCAAATTAACATGAACAAGTTAAATATAAGTTTTGGTCACCATCATGAAATTTTAGTCATTTTACTTGTAACAACCCGCAAATCCGTACTCCTTGAATTGACACTATTTTCCGTCAATCAACTCAAGATGAACGAAAATACGAACCATTTGGTTTAAAGAAGAAGAGGTAGAAGAAGAAAATAGAAAACAACATCAGAATCTAATTATCGCAGTGAAATAAAATATAATAGATAATCACAGATCTTTACACCAAAACAAATTCTATGTCTGTTTGTACATACATCATCAGAGTATACATAACACTCAACTGGACAGTAATCATAATCTGTCCTCACGATCTGAATACACAGCGGAATATGTAACACAAATACGGAAGTATGTATCGCCATCCAGCTAATCTCCTACTCCACAGCATCCTTTCCTATATTCTATAATACTAGGTCTGACCCGAGCATTATAGCTAAATAACACCCGAGTCAGTCTGGAATACCAGCGTGAGAAAACCACACTCAAATTGATTATTAAAGTTTCGAAATCCTTTGAAAACAAAAGCATCTCGTAAGACCACGCCACAAATAAACAAGTCGGGTTTTTACCTTACGATAGCTAAAACACTTTTTATTAAAATTCTCTGATATTATAATAGTGTCTAAAGAAAGTAAAATAGAATATAGCTGAAATGCTTGCATCTCACGTTTCAGCAATAGTTGGGCACAATCAAAACCATACGGACGCGTAGGGAAAATGGATTCCAACTAATGACTGGGCACTGGGGTACCACCTGTCATGGTACCTGGTCTAGATCAGCATACAGAGGATCACTCCCGACCCCCTGCAACACAAGACCGGGATTACCCCTTATTGGATAACCCCGAGTAAGATCACCCCACGGTTGGGATCAGCAACCGCACAACTAAGCCGAAATAAAAGGGACATCTAAACAGGGATGACCTCACCCTGAAATGGGTGCTACCCACCTAGCCTTGCTGCATAACCCCTGATTTTCAGTCATTCCCAGTTGATGAGGCTTGAGGCTAAGCGTTACCTTTTAAGAACGTTTCACTTAGAATGCCCATCGTCCACCTGACGATGTTATGAAAGCATTCATCCCTACAAGTCCGTCCTGGGTTCGAATGGAACCGAAGGCACTACTCTTACTACATCCATTTTGGAAACATCCTTAGGATTAGTAGAGACTAGCCCTTGCACTTCACTACTCCATCTTCGACTCCGAACTCGTTTTTCCACGAAAACGTACAAACCGGATCGAAGTGGGTTTCAAGAAATTAATCCCGATCCCCGTCTCTTCAAAACGAGCAGCGCATTGCCAATATTGATAGTCGGTGATTTAACTATCAATTTACATTCACAAACAACCATCAAACATAAATAATTTCACCAAATTATTTATTAACATCAAAATATTTTCGCAAGATATATTTCCATTTTCAACTCTTTTGAAAGCAGTTTTCAACCCACACTCTTCTCATGGAATAAATTCCCAAATATTTATTTCCACTGAAAATACCAAGTACAAAGCTTTAGATTTTTGAAATAACTTTAAAACACTTTATTATAAAATATATTTTAACATTTAGATTGAAAACTATTTCAATATTTTATTAAATATATATATATATTAGGAACATTTAAAATGAGGCTACTTTATAAAATATAAAACTAGATTTTCTCTTTAAAAACAAATACCAAGTCACTTTTAAATAATTTCTACTATAATAGATTAAAAGAAAATACTTACTTTAGAATTTAAATGTTCAGAAATAATAAATTTTCTAAAACATGCTTTTTTAAAACGACATTAAAACTTTTAAAAATTTACTTTGAAACGTACTTGGCTATTCAGGGAAATATACTTCTCTTCACATCCTTTAAAAATAAATCACTATTTATTTTTAAACAAAATTTCTCATTCATTTAATAACTTTCCATCGTGAATTTATTCCTCCAAATATCCACTGATATATTACTTTATTCTTGTAAACCCGGTTTATAAATTTCAAAGTCCCATTTCTCCTTTAAAGTTCCAACTTCAACCACTTAAATCAATTTTCAAATTGATTTCCATTTACTCCATTTGGAACAAATTTCTTTACTTACTCAATTCATTTCAAAATCCATTAATTATAGACTTTATTATTATTTTTTTCGTTTTCATTTTAAATCTTTTAACTGAAACATACCAATTTCAGATTTTCCAAACTTCTTCTTTACTCTTTTCAATAATTTAAATCTTAAATTTAAAATAAAGGCTTTATTCTTTTAAATAATAACACTGAAGTTTAAAATTCATTATCTTCCTATTTATTCAAAATCCCCTTACTAAATACGGAATTTATTTATTAGAATTTTAAAACCACTATTATTCTTATCCAGTTCGTTTTTAATTTATTTAAATTCTCTATAATCATTTCACTTAAAATTCTCTTCTTTTAATTTTCTTTTCAAAAATCCCATTTCTATATATTTTGATAACTCAGTATACCGAAATATATTCAAGTAAACCATAACATTCAATATTCCAATTATTAATAGTATTCATCACAAAATATCGAATATTCATAACAGAGAATATTAAACAATATAAATAATTTTGAGGAATCCAGTTGGATCCCTCCAACTTGTTTCCATGCATCCATAGATGTTAGCACAATATAAAATACTAATTCCACTTCGAGGTGGAATATTATGGTATATGGGTTTTAAATATAATACCATCCGCTATTATGCGGCGCATAGGTCTCATCCGCTATATAATGCGGGAAATCAATCATTCCAAGATATATTATATACTATAATGTAGCACATCAAATCAATTCAACCATTCAACCAAATTTTTAAATTTAACTATTTAAATTTAAATAGTCATCCAGAAGAGTGAGATTAACTCACCTTTGCTTTATATTTATAATCCACTTCAATATTTCTTTGGTTTTCCCGATTTGACCTTGAATAAACAATTTATATGATTCTTATTAATATTTGAAATGACCTAAAATAATTTACCACTAAATAAATTCAATCAACTAATTTGTTCGATTTAAAATTAATTTTAAAGTGTTTTAACCAACTAAAATTTTCTTTTGAAACCTCCTACCTTTACAAGAATCATTCATACATATTTTCCAAACTGAGACATTTTTTTAAAACTGCGTACTTTTACTCAATTAACTTGTTAAATTGAAATTTAACATACCACAAAAGTATAAGCTATCTCACCTAAATCGCCGTAGAAGCCACCTCAGCTACTCGAACTTCGAAGAACTCGCCCTTGCCACTGCCGCTTCCACCACCACCGGTAATCTCTAAACTCCACCAACTGCCTTCTTCGACCACCGCGTCTTTGATGAATCGACCGCACTACAACCCACAATCCAACCGACCCTTCTAACAACTCAACTTTGCCCTAGCCCTCACGCATGCACCTTGAATCGTGACAGTCCCCTCGTCGTAAAACTAAGGCCCACAGCCGCTTCGCTCCTCGGCCATGTGATAACGTCGTGCTCGAGCTCCTCCACTGCGCCGACGATCAAGTACCACCGCCCTCCCTTTTCCTCGCGCAATCGCGATTCAATCATGACTCGATCGCGATGTCGATACCTCCCTTCCCGAAGTCAAACGAATTGATTACTCGAATCATTTCCGAGATTGAATACGAGGCTAAGCTAGGGTTGCTTGAGTTTGATATCGCATAGACCCAGTCGCCCCTGATTCGAACGAGTTTCGTTCGTACCATTTCATTTTTTTTTCTGGGCAATTTATTTGAGTGAAAATGAATTTGAAGAGAGGGGCAAAAGGGAAAATCTCGTTTTGATTTGAACTGAAAAAGAATGAAGGAGGAAAATAACAAATTTCGCTTATAAAAGAAGAACAGGATTCTCATTCGACCCTTTTTTTCTTTCTAACACGTGAATTCGAGTATGAAGGAGAAAGAGGAAAGAAGCTTGCGTTAAAAGCTGGAACGGTGTGGCTTATATGAGAAGGTTTGACTATTTAAATTAAATTCCATTAGATTATTCTAGGCATTTTCAGATCGTACGACCAAACGGTAACTCCAAACACTATGAAAATTAAATCCGACAATAATTCAATATTACAAATCTATTGGAATTGGTTTCGTCGAATTTCGAGACTGTGCCTCGGAAGGCTATTTTTAAATATCGATTTAAACGATAAAATTTCAAATATTAACAAAACACTTCCAAATTCACTTTTAACACTTTTAAAATCTTCAGTATTATCGATATAAATTTTACATGCCTTTAAAATATTTTTAACAAGCTTAAAACTCCAGATTCAATTTTTACCCAACTTTCAATTTTTAAATTCAATAATTCAATTATCAAATAAATAGCGATATTTGAATTCAAGTTAAAAATTAACTTTAAAATAAATTAAATATTCCGATTTCAAATATCCAAAAATTCCGAGTCATCACATTCCTCCCCCTTTAAAAGAGTTTCGTCCTCGAAATTACTAATTAAGAAGAATGATTCAATACCCATTACTATTTTTCAAAACCAAACCGTTTTTAACGACAACCCAACAATCTTTATTAAAGACACACTATCCATCTTACTAACTTTCCAAACTTTTCCATAGTTCCCAAACAACTTTACATATTCAATCATTCGAATTATAATTCAAAACCAAGTTTTAAATTTCCAAAATTTCTCAAAAATTTTCTATCTCTCTAAATTTTTGAAAAATTTCGCCAGCGTCTCCTTTGCGCGGCTAGCTCGGTACAACTACAAATTGCCACTACGTGCTCCCAAATTCTAAAAGAAAACAAAAGGCCAAGTGGCTAGATCAAAAACCAATCAAATTTCATACTGAAATTTAAACACATACCTTTTTGTTGAGCAATTCTAATTTATCTTCTGAAATTAAAACCAATTTTCCTTTCCCTTTATAATACCTGCATATCCTATTTAGCAATAATATCCAATCATAGCTTTAAAATCATTTTAGACATTTCTTTACATAAGTTTTCATATTTACTTCTATTCAAATTAGTTTTCCCATTTCGATATGAATTTAATTTATCTTCAACTCTGAATATAAAATTTCATCTTCCATTTATAACCGATTCATATCATTATTTTAAATTAGTTTCAATTTCTATTTCCAAAATTCCTTATTTTAATTCCAATTTGAAATCGTTTTGTTGCTAACAAAATTTTTCTCAAAAAAATTTTCAAAAATTTTCAACTCCCAAAATTTTGGCAGAGTCTCCTTTGTACGGAGGAGCTTTTGCAATTAGACAAGAGATATAATATATATACATCGACCCACCCGGTCGGAAAAACTAAAACAGTTCATATTTCCTATTTTTATTGCATAGGCGTACCTTATTTAGCATTTTTAAGCAAGCGGCTTATTTAATTAGAATTTTGAGAAATCAAATCCAGCCTAATGACTTCCCTGAACCTGTACTTACTCAACTAAAACATGTAGGTGTTATATATATGAAGTTTAACAACATTTCACTTATTTGCAATAGTTAAACACATGAATTCTAAAAACAATGCACACTGAACACTTTCTGTAAGCAATTTATATAGTTTTAATACTAATTCAACTGTTTTCAATTAATTCATATACCATTTTCATTCAATATGAATGATTTACAACCCACTTGCTTACGTTCAATTCATTTTTTAATTTTAAATAAACCTATATTATTCCAATTGATTTAAAAATCAATTCTATTCACCTCTGTTAATACATCTACCTTCGTTACGATAAAATGACTAATTTTCTATGAAAATTTGATGTTATTCATGCGAATAACAATTACTTAAGCTTATAACCATTTTAAATTGATTCCAACTCAATTTATTATTTAATTCCTTCTATTTTAATTCATTCACAACCATTTTATTTTGCTCGACACATTCTATTTCAATTTTATTCCTTTTCAATTTTATTCACGATCCATTCATTTACGTTTCATTCCATATTTGCCTTCATTTCATTTGAGACCATTTTATTAAGCTTGAATCATTCCATGCTTATATATTGATAACCATTCCCCAATTTAAATTTACCCAAGCTTTTATTTAATGGACTTTTACCCTTACTCGAAGCCAAGCTTCCACTAATTTTAAACCTAAATTAATTTATTTCAAATTATTGAAATTTCATACTTAAGCTTGTTTTCATCTTGCAAATAAATCTCCCTTTTCAATTTAACTTGATTCTGTTTCAATCAAATCTCATTTCAAACTACAAATTTATTTGATTAGTTATTATAAATTTTCAGATTCAATTCATTTAAGTGATTACAAGGCCATTTCAATTTATTCCCACTCATTTGGGTTTTATTTGCAACTAAAACCATCCCTACTGTAATCTATTTTCAATTATATTTACTTCACTAACGATTCAAGTCGAATTTGATTTATAAGTCGAAATTTATTTCCAAATTTCATTATTAACTCACAATTCAACTCCTATTTAACTACATTAGGTTCCATTTACATATTACATTAACTAATTTATTATCTAATTAGTTCTCCCCTATTTATAATTCAATACTGGATTTTTAATCTCAAAAATCACTTCATTTAATTTTCTTAAGTTCAATTTATTTTATAATTTAAGTTTGGGTTTTTGTTTTATTTTCCAATTCATCAAACAATATTTATTTTGGGTTTTCGATTCCACTTTTCAATTTTATAAGTCACAACTTATTATTTTACACATTTCCATTCATTCTAGGCTTGAATATATTCATCTTTATTTTTAACTCGAAATTTATGCTTATTTATAGCCCAAGAATATTTTTATTCAGTGGATTTTTAATTCTTTTATAAGTTATTCTAATTCATTTACTCCAATCCAATTCTTATCCAACTTATTTCTTATCCAACTTACTTCTTATCCAACTTACTTTCATTTATTTATGTAGGATCTAGATTAACCCTAGAGGGGTTGAATAGGGTTATAGCAAATTTTCTCGAATTAAACACAAAAGAAAACTGCAAAAATAAATATGCTGAAAAGTAAATCACACACAAAATTTACCTAGCTTCGGCAACCCCTGCCTACTGCTGCATTCCCAGATTTCTATTAGAATTAAACAGTCTCCCGCTTACAAACACTCTAACAGACTCGCACACCCTGCTACCGCCTATAGAGTTTTGCAAACTCGCACACCTTGCTCACTGAAGTAGTTCTAACTAGACAATCTGACACAACCTAAAACCTAGGTGGTGATTTACCAAGATTTGAACCTTAAAAGAAAATTTAAAACAAACTTAAAAACAATTTAAAACTAAAAACCCTAATATCAACTAAAGCCCTTTTATATTAAAAACAAGCCGGCCCAATTCATTTCTTCTCCCCGTTCCCTTTTCTTTTGCTATTGTAAAATGGCGGCCTTGCTCTGAAATTAGGGCTTGAGTTTTTGGTCCAAATTAGGGCTTTTTTTGAAGCACGCCTATGTTGATCGATTCTCTGGTTTGCGTGTTGCCTTGCCCGCTGCTTCTCTGATGATCGATTCTCTGGTTGCTTTGCTTGCGCTCGTTCGCAGCTGCTCCTCTGTTGATCGAGTTCGATAGTTTGTGGTATGTATTCTCTTCCCTTTCATTGCTAGTTTAATGCTTGCTTGAACTCGATTGATTGATTATCTTGCCGATGATGATTGTGGGTTTATATTTGGATTCGATTCGATTTTTCCACACCACTGATGATGATTTGGGGTTTGGTATTTACATGAATTTCGAGACCCTAATCAATTCGATACTTTCCTAAATTTTGCTTTCCTAATATTGTTACAACTTGATACACACGGTTTTGATTTTCAAACGTTCGATTTTCCTCTATTAATACGGCATAGACTTTCCTCTTTTAATTTGCTTTGACTTTTTCAAAAATTGCACACACTTGATTATTTGACTTGGTCATCTCTGCACTTTTATTCTTATGTCATCTTCGACTTCACTGTGAATTACTTAGTTGGCTTCGACTTCATCTGGCCATCTTTGTCACATTGTTTCTCGGCATTGACATTTGTTTTATGACATTGTACTTGCTGATGTTTGTTGTCGGTCGCTTGTGCATTGTTGTACTTGGTGGTCTTTCATGATGTACAACTTTGGTTATACTTTTTACTTGGCTCTGAAATATTTCGACCTGATGCATTTGGACTTGAGCATACTTGAGTCTTGTTGTCTGCTGTTGTACAAGTTGACTTCGGCACTTATTTGGATCTGCAGTGGCATTGTACTCTTTGTTTTGATTTGCATTGAATCATTGGTTTTCTTGTTCAAAACTGCTGTGTCACTGCATACATGTGAACTTGTGTATTTGGTCTTGTCTCCATGTATTCATGTACACTACTGTGTTCATAATGTGGTTTCATGTTGATTCCATTTTTGCTGTGTCATTTCTCCAAATCTGTCTGCACTTACATACTCATTTGTCACTGCTGGAGTTGTTGTATACTTGTGGTCTTCATTTTTGCTGTTATGTTGGTTTATTGATGTTGCATTCATGTCTGCTTTGTATCACTGCAAAATTCTTGTTGCACTTTGGATTGTATTTACACCATTTTCTGTTGCATTCATGTACACTGCATAGTGATCTCGAGATGTTTGCATTGTGCAGTTGGTCTTGATGTTTGGCCTGACCTGAACTTTTGATATTGTAGTCTGTTGCACTTTGGTCTTGCATTTGGTCTGCACTTGCATGCATTGCTGTTGGGTTGCTTTCTTCATTTGATTATTTGAGTCTTGTTCATCCAATTCAATGCTGAGTTGTTTCACTGGTGCATTGCCTTACTGTTCATATGAACTTGGTCTCTGTCTGGTTCTTGATCATTTCATGTTGATTTTTGAAATTTCTCTTGAGTTGAATCCAGTTTCAAAACTCGGGTTTTGACCTTGTGCTCGTGACGTGATTTTAAATATATTGCACGTGATTTGAACCCGGCTTTTCATTTGGGTTTGACCTGTGCTCACCTGTCCCTGTAGCATTATCAAGTGTATATCGATGTGCACGGCCTTGTGGCATGTACAGTGATACACCGTACATGTCACATTGTTCGTGTATGATGAATTCAAATGTGAATGATGACGAACAACCCAAATAACTGAGGCAAATCATATTTTCAAAAATCATATTTCATTTTATATTGCAAAAATATTTCTTTTTCAATTTTACTGCGTTAGTGAATATTTTTGCAAATTGTTCAGATGCTGGATTCTAACTGGAATGAAGTTGAAGATAAACTACGAGTGTGAGTGATATGTTGTGAGGAATTTATGTAAATTGAATTGTGATGTAATTAGAATCAAAATTGTATATGTATAGTGAGAGCTTGAAATTGTACTATTCAAAATTGTAATAAATATTTATTTGAATAAAATTTCTGTTTGAATTCAAATTCTGTGTAATTTATTTTATTCAACAAATATTTATTTAATCTATGAAAAATAAAATAGTACATTAACAAATACATTTAAATGAATATATATATATATATATGTTTATTATCATCAAACAAAAATCATATAAGCACATATTCAACAATCTCCCCCTTTTGATGATAACAAACATATATTTAAGATTTTGACTGTGTTAAATGTATTTGATCAATGATATACTCTAATTGATCCCCCTATTTAAATGCTTCCTCTCTACACGATGCTCCCCCTACATATATGCATACAAATAGAAATATACAAATGAGCCTAGATGCAAATGAAAAATTATTTGACCTTTGCTTGATTTTATTTGACAAAATCTTAACTTTTCTCTCCCCTTTTTGTTATCAGCAAAAGAATAATAGTGTTTGAGAAAGTAGAGATAAAGTGATCGATATTAATCCAACATTAAAACTCAATTTGAATATAAATATTAAACTTCAATAAAAATCAAACAAAAATCATAACTACCCATGTTAGGCGCATATTCCACTTTTAGAAATAATAAAAATGATGTTCACATATAAATCATACAGTTGTATCCACTTGTGGTACATTTATATCAGGAATTTGAATATATACTAATCATGCATAACCGTTAGGACTTTTAAATGAGATTAGTAGTATTCCAATTTAATTTTAAAAATGAATTCAAGTATCTTCTAACCACGCATGACCGTGAGGACTTTTAAATGGGATTAGAATCAACTTGTTTATTTAATAAATCAATTTTGATATGCGTTCCATACATGCATAACCGTAAGGACTTTTAAATGGGCATGGAAGCACATAACAAATTCTAAGTAATTCACTCATGCATAACCGTGAGGACTTTTAAATGAGAGTGAATACTTTGGATTTTATTTTGTTTTATAAAAACGAAAAACGAATGATCCCTGATTATAGTACCACTTATCGACAAACTATATTGAATTTTCGATAAACAATGGTCGATAGAAATATGATAGAAATAGAAATGGTCATGGAATCTTTACCCAACAAAAAGTTTTTATAACTCTTGTTTGAATTCCTAAAGAAATCTTCCAAATATACTGCCTTGAGTAATGTATGTTAAATATCAACAATTATCACCTTTTCAATCACTATTTATCTTTTTGATAATTAGTAGGGAGTTAGACTAGTTAAAATTGTCATTGAAATCAAATTCAAAAATAATTATGAAATCAATTTTCACAATGACTAATCTGAAAATATTATTAAAGATGATTTTCTCGAGGGGATTATATGAGAAAATTTTCTGCTATTTGAAAATTATTTGAAATGAAAAATATGCAGATATTTTCTTTGAAAAATGATGCAGTTACTAAATGTCTCAAAAATCACGTTCAACTAGTAATTTTTCTATCAACTAGATTACCAGTGTAATTTGCATCTGAATTTCTTTTTCACTTCAAAACATCACTAATTAAATTTGATAGACCAGACCATGAAGTGTGCATAAAAACTCAAACAGCATTTTAAATGGCATTCTCTTGAATTTGGATTGAAGTCGTGTAAATAATCAGAAACTGTGAATATAGAGTTAGCCGTATTATAACCTAAAGTATTATCATCCAACAAAACACTATGTTTAATCCAAATGTATATGTATGAAGTAATTCAAAGAATAGTGCTTTTGGCATAAATATAATTGGCTAACTATGTTGAACAAGTCAGAATCAAAAAAATCATCATCTCTTTATCATCACATTATTGGCTAATTTAATTCAGAATACAGTGCAGATTATCACATTTAATATATCGATCAAATAAATATACCTTCACCCGTTTTACCTTTACGATAATTTTTCGTGGTTGCTCATTGTGATTCTGTCACCTTTGTACTAGGCTAAGGAACTTTTGCTTTGTTGCCCGTTGTGTTTCTGGAACAGCCAAAATCCAGAGAACACTATTGTTATTCCTTAGCCTACCACCATACCTACACGATGAAAGATTTTTGTGACCTATATGTTTTTATAGGTCCATGATTGTTAGTGGCATAATATTTTGAAAGATAATTTTAAGGAGACCCAAAACTATTTATATATGTTCCTTTCGGCACCCAGATTTGTTTTGTGCTTTCATTCTTGTTCCAATAGACATGAAATTTGTTTGTAGAATTCTTAGGAACCCAAACTTGTATAAATTTTGTGTTCTTGTTCCTATGACTGCAATTTTCAACATGATGTCCAATTATTTCACATCTAGAAAAGACACTTTTACTTTTTGCATTATCATCAGCTTGTGTTTTCCCAAAACCTGGTCCTTTTCTGTTGTTAGCAAAAATTTGATTTCCCAATAACATGTTGAATGATTTTTCTCCTCTTGAAAAGTTATTCAGAGATTTCTCAAGATTTTGGACTTTGGTTTTTAGTGTTGTGTTTTCAGTGACAAGTGAGGTGCATCTATTTATAAAATCCATTTTCCTAGTGTCAATGGTTTCCTTAAGACTCAAGTTTTCTTTTTCAAGATTCTCAAAGCTATTCTTAAGTCTTGATAATTCTGAATCTAAAATTTTACATTTTTTACAGTCTAGGTTTCGAATATTTTCAAGTTCAGTTTCTAACCTAAAATTTTCATGAGCAAGTACTCTCCTATCAGATTTCAGTTTCTCAATTTTAGATTCAAGAGTATCAATTGTTTTAGTAAGATCACAACACATAAAAACAAGTTCTTTATAAGAATAGTGACCTACCCCACTAGATTCCTATGAGCTTGCTTCTGAATCTGATTTTGCCACAGACACAAGTTAGCCTCCTCTGAAATATTATTTGAAACTTCCTCTCCTTCTTCATCATCCCAAGTCGCTGCAAAGGCCTTCTTCTTCTTTTTCTTTCCTTTGTTGTTTTTGAGAAGTGGGCATTCTTGTTGGAAGTGGCCAGGTTTCTTGCAGTTAAAGCACGTCAATTCATTATCGGAATTGTTTGAATCTTTTGACCTATTACCACTTATTTTCTTCTTGCGTAGCCTGAATCTTGACAATTTTCTAAGATTATTGACAGCCATTGCAAGCTCTTCAATTGGATCTTCTTCTTCTTCATCGCTCTCTTCTTTGCTCTTTAAGGCAATCGTCTTCTTCTTTGGTTCGGAGTTGTTGCGTTCCTCCTTTGCTTTTAGCTCAAGCTCATATGTCATCAAATTGCCAATCAACTCCTCCATGCTTAGTTTACTCAGATCTTTCGATTCTTGTATTGCCGTGACTTTTGCCTCAAAGTTCATTGGTACAACTCGCAGCACCTTCCGCACAGGCTCTACCTCGGTGAATACCTTCCCAAGCGCTCTAGCGTTGTACACCAAAGGTTAAAAGCGTCCAAACATGTCCTTTATGCTCTCGCCTTTGTCCATCACAAAGTTCTCGTATTCAATGCTGAATAGGGCTAGACGAGACTCCTTAACTTGAGAAGTTCCTTCTTGTGTCACCTCCAAAGTATGCCAAATTTCCTGTGCAGTTTTACAATGAGAAATTCTATTAGATTCAGTCTTATCAAGAGCACAGATCAAAGCATTCACGGCTTTAGCATTTGTAGTTTTTAATTTCTTATCGTTAGCATCCCACCTATCCTTAGGTTTAGGAATCTCAGTATCACCAACGGTTATAGTGGGAGATTTATAGCCAGTTTCAATAATGTCCCAAACATCATAATCAACAGAACTAAGATAAATGCCCACCTAACTTTCCAATAAGCATAATCATTCCCATTAAACATGGGTGGCCTAACAATAGATTGCCCCTCAGAAAAAGCATTATTTGGTGGATTCATAACTCTAGAGTTAAAGAAAAATACCTAGCTCTGATACCACTTGTAGGATCTAAATTAACCCTAGAGGGGGGCGGGGTGAATAGGGTTATAGCAAATTTTCTCGAATTAAACACAAAAACAAACTGCAGAAATAAATATGCTGAAAAGTAAATCACACACAAAATTTACCCAGCTTCGGCGACCCCTGCCAACTGCTGCATTCCCAGATTTCTATTAGAATTAAACTGTCTCCCGCTTACAAACACTCTAACTGACTCGCACACCCTGCTACCGCCTATAGAGTTTTGCAAACTCGCACACCCTGCTCACTGAAGTAATTCTAACTAGATAATCTGACACAACCTAAAACCTAGGTGGTGATTTACCAAGATTTGAACCTTAAAAAAAAAATTAAAACAAACTTAAAAACAATTTAAAACTAAAAACCCTAATATCAACTAAAGCCCTTTTATATTAAAAACAAGCCGGCCCAATTCATTTCTTCTCCCCGTTCCCTTTTCTTTTGCTATTGTAAAATGGCGGCCTTGCTCTGAAATTAGGGCTTGACTTTTTGATCCAAATTAGGGCTTTTTTTGAAGCACGCCTATGTTGATCGATTCTCTGGTTTGCGTGTTGCCTTGCTCGCTGCTTCTCTGATGATCGATTCCCTGGTTGCTTTGCTTGCGCTCGTTCGCAGCTACTCCTCTGTTGATCGAGTTCGATAGTTTGTGGTATGCATTCTCTTCCCTTTCGTTGCTAGTTTAATGCTTGCTTGAACTCGATTGATTGATTATCTTGCCGATGATGATTGTGGGTTTATGTTTGGATTAGATTCGATTTTTCCACACCACTGATGATGATTTGGGGTTTGGTATTTATATGAATTCCGAGACCCTAATCAATTCGATACTTTCCTAAATTTTGCTTTCCTAATATTGTTACAACTTGATACACACGGTTTTGATTTTCAAACGTTCGATTTTCCTTGATTAATACGGCAGAGACTTTCCTCTTTTAATTTGCTTTGACTTTTTCAAAAATTGCACACACTTGATTATTTGACTTGGTCATCTCTGCACTTTTAATCTTCTGTCATCGTCGACTTCACTGTGAATTACTTAGTTGGCTTCGACTTCATCTGGCCATCTTTGTCACATTGTTTCTCGGCATTGACATTTGTTTTACGACATTGTACTTGCTGATGTTTGTTGTCGGTCACTTGTGCATTGTTGTACTTGGTGGTCTTTCATGATGTACAACTCTGGTTATACTTTGTACTTGGCTCTGAAATATTTCGACCTGATGCATTTGGACTTGAGCATACTTGAGTCTTGTTGTCTGCTGTTGTACAAGTTGACTTTGACACTTATTTGGATCTGCAGTGGCATTGTACTCTTTGTTTTGATTTGCATTGCATCACTGGTTTTCTTGTTCAAAACTGCTGTGTCACTGCATACATGTGAACTTGTGTATTTGGTCTTGTCTCCATGTATTCATGTACACTACTGTGTTCATAATGTGGTTTCATGTTGATTCCATTTTTGCTGTGTCATTTCTCCAAATCTGTCTGCACTTACATACTCATTTGTCACTGCTGGAGTTGTTGTATACTTGTGGTCTTCATTTTTGCTGTTATGTTGGTTTATTGATGTTGCATTCATGTCTGCTTTGTATCACCGCAAAATTCTTGTTGCACTTTGGATTGTATTTACACCATTTTCTGTTGCATTCATGTACACTGCATAGTGATCTTGAGATGTTTGCATTGTGCAGTTGGTCTTGATGTTTGGTCTGACCTGAACTTTTGATATTGTAGTCTGTTGCACTTTGGTCTTGCATTTGGTCTGCACTTGCATGCATTGCTGTTGGGTTGCTTTCTTCATTTGATTGTTTGAGTCTTGTTCATCCAATTCAATGCTGAGTTGTTTCACTGGTGCATTGCCTTACTGTTCATATGAACTTGGTCTCTTTCTGGTTCTTGATCATTTCATGTTGATTTTTGAAATTTCTCTTGAGTTGAATCCAGTTTCAAAACTCGGGTTTTGACCTTGTGCTCGTGACGTGATTTTAAATATATTGCATGTGAGTTGAACCCGGCTTTTCATTTGGGTTTGACCTGTGCTCACCTGTCCCTGTAGCATTATCAAGTGTATATCAATGTGCACGGCCTTGTGGCATGTACAGTGATACACTATGCATGTCACATTGTTCGTGTATGATGAATTCAAATGTGAATGATGACGAACAACCCAAATAACTGAGGCAAATCATATTTTCAAAAATCATATTTCATTTTATATTGCAAAAATATTTCTTTTTCAATTTTACTGCGTTAGTGAATATTTTTGCAGATTGCTCAGATGCTGGATTCTAACGGGAATGAAGTTGAAGATAAACTACGAGTGTGAGTGATATGTAGTGAGGAATTTATGTAAATTGAATTGTGATGTAATTAGAATCAAAATTGTATATGTATAGTGAGAGCTTGAAATTGTGCTATTCAAAATTGTAATAAATATTTGTTTGAATAAAATTTCTGTTTGAATTCAAATTCTGTGTAATTTATTTTATTCAACAATATTTATTTAATCTATGAAAAATAAAATAGTACATTAACAAATACATTTAAATGAATATATATATATATATGTTTATTATCATCAAACAAAAATCTTATAAGCGCATACTCAGCAATTTAAGTAAAGATCTAATTCCATTCAATACCACCTATAACTCAACTGAATTTTATTCCAATCCAATTATATTTTAACTCAGATTTATTTAATTCAATTTGGTTCAATTTTCTTCCTCAATCTAAGTTAATTTCATTTTAACATTTAAATTTAAATTTTAATTCCAACATTCAAAGCTCATATTTCCTTCCTGATTTAAAAATCATCTCAATTTATAAGCTTACAACCTATCTCATCAGGATTTTTAAACACCCGGCTTTTGGTTTCAAATCATTTTGAAATCTCCAGCATCTCAAAATCACACTTCTCAAAAATTTTAAACCAATCCTGGTTTTTATTCCCAACAAATTTCCTTGAAATTTCAAAAAAAAACTTGTTCTTTTGAACAAATCAATTAGGCAGCAACCCGCCACTTAGAAACTCGAAAATGAACATCGATGATGCTGCAGTCATCACCGAAGTTATTTTCCAACGACTGAAGTGAGCTCAATGCTATTTCCCTTCCAAAAATTTATTTGAAACAATTTTCTTTCAAAAATACCTTTTAAACAATAATTCTATTATTTGTCTTCAAACACTTGGATAAACACTTCCAAAATCTCCAGGATTTTAAATTTTCAAATTCTGGCTTAAATCAAATTTTAACTATAATTCATTTGTATAGTTTATGCTCATACAAATTCCCATTTGATCATATTTCAATTTATAAATCACGTTTGTAATTCATATTTATAAATTTCATTTTATAAATGAATTTATTTCCTTAACCTTTGGTTATATTTCAATTTCTAGTTAAATTTTCACATAACAATGATAATAATTTAATATTATCATTCCTAACATCCAAGCAACCATATATTAGCTAAAATAGTTTACAAAAACTTTTCTTTTACATCAAAATATATTTTTGGGTAAAATTATTTCATTCACCCACATTTAAAACAATACTGTGTCAATTTATTGTGTCAGGTGTTTATAAACTCTTCTCGAATAGTGGCCAACTTACTCGATCAGAATTCATATTCCACCCAACCAATAAGCCAACACAATATTAAAACAATTTATAGTCACTAACAAATACGCGTTCATATCTATTAATACGCTCAAACTCATTCTAGAGTACTGCGGACTCTATTTTCAATGAGTAATCCCCACCAGAGCCAAGGTTATCACCAACCTAAGCTCTGATACCAACTGTAACAGGATGTGCCAGTGGCAACCGGTAGGCTTTGCAACCATCCCAGCACCACCGTGGCATACAGTGATACCTCGGGTTTGCTTTTACGGCCAGCCTCTCGACTCGCAACCAACCCCAAAAGGCTTTATACTACACCCGGGGACATGTAGGGGTAGGAGTCTCTCGTTCGCCACCAAACGCAAAGCGAGAACCCCTATCACGTTGTAATGTAGCAAACTCGATCCCGGTCTCTTCGAAACGATCAGCGCATTGGCCAATATTAATAGTCGGTGATTTAACTATCAATTTACATTCACAAACAACCATCAAACATAAATTTCACCAAATTATTTATTAATCTCAAAATATCTTCGCAAGATATATTTCCATTTTCAACTCTTTTGAAAATAGTTTTCAACCCACACTCTTCTCATGGAATAAATTCCCAAATATTTATTTCCACTGAAAATACCAAGTATAAAACTTTAGATTTTTGAAATAACTTTAAAACACTTTATTATAAATTATATTTTAACATTTAGATTGAAAACTATTTCAATACTTTATTAAAAATATATATATTAGGAATATTTGAAATGAGGCTACTTTATAAAATATAAAACTAAATTTTCTCTTTAAAAACAAATACCATATCACTTTTAAATAATTACTGCTATAATAGATTAAGAGAAAATACTTACTTTAGAATTTAAATGTTCCGAAATAATAAATTTTCTAAAACATGCTTTTTAAAACGACATTAAAACTTTTAAAAATTTACTTTGAAACGTACTTGGCTATTCAAGGAAATATACTTCTCTTCACATCCTTTAAAAATAAATCACTATTTATTTTTAAACAAAATTTCTCATTCCTTTAATAACTTTCCATCGTGAATTTATTCCTCCAAATATCCACTGATATATTAGCTTACTTTTATAAACCCAGTTTATAAATTTCAAAGTCCCATTTCCCCTCTAAAGTTCCAACTTCAACCACTTAAAACAATTTTCAAATTGATTTCCAATTTACTCCATTTGGAATAAATTTCTTTACTTACTCAATTCATTTCAAAATCCATTAATTATAGACTTTATTATTATTTTTTTGGTTTTGATTTTAAATCTTTTAACTGAAACATACCAATTTCAGATTTTCCAAATTTCTTCTTTACTCTTTTCAATAATTTAAATCTTAAATTTAAAATAAATGCTTTGTTCTTTTAAATAATAACACTGAAGTTTAAAATTCATTATCTTCCTGTTTATTCAAAATCCCCTTTTTAAATACGGAATTTATTTATTAGAATTTTAAATCCACTATTATTCTTATCCAATTCATTTTTAATTTATTTAAGTTCTCTATAATCATTTCACTTACAAATTCTCTTTTTTTATTTTCTTTTCAAAAATCATTTTTATATATTTTGATAACTCAGTATACCGAAATATATTCAAGTAAACCATAGCATTCAATATCCCAATTATCAATAATATTCATCACAAAATATCGAATATTCATAGCAGAGAATATTAAACAATATAAATAATTTTGAGGAATCCAGTTGGATCCCTCCAACCTGTTTCCCTGCATCCGCAGATGTTAGCACAATACAAAATACCAATTCCACTTCAAGGTGGAATATCATGGTATACGGTTTGAGATATAATATCATCCGCTATTATGCAGCGCATAGGGTCTCATCCGCTATATAATGCGAGAAATCAATCATTCCAAGATATATTATATACTATAATGTAGCACATCAAATCAATTCAACCATTCAACCAAATTTTTAAATTTAGCTATTTAAATTTAAATAGTCATCCAGAAGAGTGAGATTAACTCACATTTGCTTTATATTTGTAATCCACTTCAATAATGCTTTGGTTTTCCCGATTTGACCGTAAATAAACAATTTATATGATTCTTATTAATATTTGAAATGACCTAAAATAATTTACCACTAAATAAATTCAATCAACTAATTTGTTCGATTTAAAATTAATTCTAAAATTTTAAAGTGTCTTAACCAACTAAAATTTTCTTTTGAAACCTCCTACCTTTACAAGAATCATTCATACATATTTTCCAAACTGAGACATTTTTTTAAACTGCATACTTTTACTCAATTAACTTGTTAAATTGAAATTTAACATACTACAAAAGTATAAGCTATCTCACCTAAATCGCCATAAAAGCCACCTCAGCTGCTCGAACTTCGAAAAACTACCCCTGCCACTGCCGCTTCCACCTCCACCGGTAATCTCTAAACTCCACCAACTGCCTTCTTCGACCACCGCGTCTTTGATGACTCGACCGTACTACAACCCACAATCCAACCGACCCTTCTAACAACTCGACTTCGCCCTAGCCCTCGCGCATGCACCTTGAATCGTGACACCCCTCTTCGTGAAACTAAGGCCCACAGCCGCTTCGCTCCTCGGCCATGTGATAACATCGTGCTCGAGCACCTCCACTGCGTCGACGATTAAGTGCCACCGCCCCCCCTTTTCCTTGCCCAATCGCGATTCAATCATGATTCGATCGCGATGCCGATACCCCCCTTCCCGTAGTCAAACGAATTGATTACTCGAATCGTTTCCGAGATTGAATACGAGGCTAAGCTAGTGTTGCTTGAGTTTAATATTGCATAAACCCAGTCGCCCCTTATTCGAACGAGTTTCGTTCGTATCATTTCTTTTTTTTTAGGCAATTTATTTGAGTGAAAATGAATTTGAAGAGAGGGGAAAAAGGTAAAATCTCGTTTTGATTTGAACTGAAAAAGAATGAAGGAGGAAAACAACAAATTTCGCTTATAAAAAGAAGAACAAGATTCTCATTCGACCCCTTTTTTTTATTTCTAGCACGTGAATTCGAGTATGAAGGCGAAAGAGGAAAGAAGCTTGCGTTAAAAGCTAGAAGGATGTGGCTTATATGAGAAGGTTTGACTATTTAAATTAAATTCCATTAGATTATTCTAGGCATTTTTAGATCGTGCGACCAAACGGTAACTCCAAACACTGCGAAAATTGAAATCCGACAATAATTTAATATTACAGATCCAATGGAATTGGTTTCGTCGAAATCCAAGACTGTGCCTCGGAAGGCTATTTTTAAATATCGATTTAAACGATAAAATTTCAAATCTTAAAAAAACACTTCCAAATTGACTTTTAACACTTTTAAAATCTTCAGTATTATCAATATAAATTTTACATGCCTTTAAAATATTTTTAACAAGCTTAAATCTCCAGACTCAACATTTTACCCAACTTTCAATTTTTAAATTCAATAATTCAATTATCAAATAAATAGCGATATTTGAATTCAAGTTAAAAGTTAACTTTAAAATATTAAAATAAATTAAATATTTCGATTTCAAATATCCAAAAATTCTGGGTCGTCACATTACTTGTCAAAATTTCCAATATAAACTAAGTTATAATAACAAATAGAGTCTAGTTTGGCTAGTTGTTTCGGTTGATAACATAGTGCAACCATTAAATGAATCCCTTCTTGATTTTCAAAATTTATCAAAGTGGTATTTTCATTTATTTTGAATAACAAGTCAAATTACATTAGTAAAAGTAGTGCTTGGATTTCAATTGCTTACTCTCTCTATTTTTGAAATTTTATATTAATATTAACAATAATTACATATGCCTAACTCAGAAAACTTAGGCCAGATATATTACCCATGCACTGCCTTTCGGGCTTATGTGAGAGGAATATAGAGCATGGCGAGTGTACACACAAGTGTATATACCTATCGACTATAGGCATTATTAATGAAAGAATTTTTATATATATACAGCTAACTCAAATAAAATAAGGCCAAATATATCGATCGTGCACTGCCTTTGGGGCTTACATGAGAAGGGTACAGAGCGTAGCGAGTGTACACATTTGCATGTAAACACATGATGTATGTATTATAAAATATATACATATATACAAATATTTTTTCTTTTGTTTGTTTGTTTATATATACACACACACACACACACACATTTTTTTTTTTTTTTTGCAGAGAGTGTTTTGCAAAATCATCTTAGCACCATTTAACTTAGAAGATAATTTCTTTTAATTCTTTTCTTTAAATCCACCACTTTTTTAAACAAAGATTTTCAATTAGGATATACTTCATAATTATCACCATGAACGTTCCTATATACTAGTTAAACCATCGTTATTTGTAATCACACTTCATTTTTATTTTTGTTAAGACAAATAAATTTTAAAAAATTTCAATTTAATAACCAAAGCGATATATTTATCCTATAGTGTTTCTTTAAAAATAAATCAAAATGCTAAAAAAAAATATTCTGAGTTTTTTTTTGTGTTTTTTTATTCTTGGATAGAAAATAAAAAAACTAAATCATGAAAAATAAAAAAATGAAGATGAGACTCCCACACACTTGATTTTGATTGTGTCCCCACAGTCAACCCAAGTGAAAGGAGAAGAATAAAATAAAAATACGACCTACATTTGCATGAAAATGAAAAGGTTTATTATTTACACGACATCAAAAAGTATATCACCAAAGAGTAAATGAAGCGGTCTTCCAAAGACCAATTCATTTGTCTCGTCAAGTATGAGAGACACAGCTTAAGCCTAGAAAACCAAATCATAAAAGATTTCAAAGTTGAATGTTGATTTGGGAAAGCGAATGTTATTTTATTAAAAATCGTGTGAGTTGTTTTATTTTCGATGATTTTTGGGGTAGATAGAACAATTGGTTGAAGTTCAAGTTTATTTTACCAAATTGAAATTCAAATTTATCATTGAAAACTTCTTCAGAATTATCGATTTTAAAATAAAAATGGTGATTTAAATCTTTCCCTTTAGAATAACAACTCAACTTCAAAAGTCTATAAAATTTATGTTCACAAAATTCATCTTCCTTTGTTGGATTATCAACAACTTCATTGCATGTATCAATTTCAAAATCGGAGAAAGGAAGATCGAATTTTAAATTTGGTTTCATACTTTCAAATGAATTGAAGTCTAACTCAATTACTGTTTTTTCAACAACTTCATTAAGATTGTCGTCATCAGTTTCAAAAATTGTTATTTGAAAATCGTCAACTTGGATAAAAGGTGGATTATTATTTGACTCGTCATACATTGGGATTTGATTTTGTTTTTCACATTGTTTGATACATGTTTCAAACAACAAATCCGTGTGATCATTGTGAATTTCGTCCATTTACTCAACAAAATCGAATTTGTAATTATTAACTTGAGGATTTTAAATTTGAAATTGTTAAGAACAAAATTTTACCATCATTTAACCAACACCCATTGCCAAAATCATTTAAACAGTTGTTTCCAATTTCGTTTTGATTTCGAAATTCACTTCGAAGTTCGAAATTTAATTGGCATAGGTTATACTCGAAATCATTTGAATTTTGAAGTGAATTCAAATTTTGATCATTTTGAAAACTTTGACTTGAATCATTGCACAAATATGAATTACACAAATCATTTATCCTTTGATTTTGTTGTGTAGAAGTTTTAAGTAAAGACAAATGTAGGATCGATTTCACCCTAGAGGGAGGGTGAATAGGGTGATAGTGTTAATTATAAAAATTAATTGCGGAAGCTTATAAACTAATATTAACACAGATCACAGAATACTACTAGCACAGAAATAAATAGCAGAATAATAAAATGCAGAACAGAACAACACAGAATTTACCCAGCTTCGGCAAAACCCTGCCTACGTGCTGCCCCCAAGGTTTCTACTAGAAATTAGATAGTCCCTCGCTTACACACGTAAACTCGCTATACCCGCTATTGACTAATCTAACTCTACGCTCAAAACCCTGACCACAACTCAACTACCGAGTTGCGAATTCCCAAACTACACACCGTAGTTTGTACCCTAGTCACACGACTAGAAAATTAAACGGTTTAAAAGTAAATACGAAGTTAAAAACAAATTAAAATAAATAACCCTAATATAATTAAAAGCCCTTAAAATATATAGGCCGGCCCCTTTTATTATTTTGACCCGTCTCCTTTTGCTTTACTCCGTTCGTTTGCGTGTATAATGGTGGCCGTTCCTCTTGCAAATTTAGGGCTTCATTCCTTTTCCAGATTTAGGGCTTTTGAAGTGCCGATAGTATGTAGATTGATTCTATGATCTCTTGCGTGTATCCTTGATTGATTGATGCTCACTTCGGCTACTTCTTTGATCGAATTCCTTCTTCGATTCGGTATGTAATTATTTGCTTGTGCTTTTCTGATTTTATGCTTTCTGGAATTCGATACTAAAATTTGCCGATGATGAATTGTTTAAATAGGAATTGAATTCCTATATTCTCGTTCGTATAAAATATGTTTGAATTTGTCAAATATTCATCTCGGCCACTTGATTTTGTTTTGATGCTGAGATTGATCTCTGACTTCTTCAGTTCGTATTTACTTCGATTGCTTGACATTCACGGCATTGATCGACTCCTTGGTCATCACGTTGTTGACTACGGCTTCTTGATTGCTACAGCTTCGGCCTTGACTTGTTCATAATTGAATATATTTGTTGCTTGGTTGAGGTCTCTGACTTTGACTTCGACAACCACGGCTTTGACTTGTTGACACCCTGACCATTTCATACCTGTACATTCTCGGCTTCAGTATGCTTTGATTTTCTGGCTTGATGTTTATATCCACTTGCTGTGTATTGCTTCACTGCATAGCATATTTGTGCATTTTAAAACTCTGACCTTGTTGCCTTTGTTCATTTGCTGGTTAGCTTGCATCTGCTTGTAGTTGATGCATATGCTCTCTGATTTGAGTTTGTTGGTTGGGTCTGCACATTTCTATGCTCTGGTCTCCATAACCTTTACCTGAACTTCACTTGAACATCTGGTATTCATGTATGCAGATCCACTGATACATGTTGTGCTTGTTCTTGGTCTCTGTTGCATGCTTCATTCTGATTCACTTGCACCTGTACATGGTCATTGCATTTGCTGTTGCACTTTTGTGCTTTGTATCAGTGTAGTCATATACATTCATTAATGTTGACCTGAAGTGTATGTTGGCAACTTGTGATGTTCTTGTAATTGAATTTGTGTACTTGATGTCCACTATTTTCACTGGTTCCTCTGGTCTGCACTTGAATTTGAAGTCGTTGTTCACCTGTACTTACACTGTCTCTGGCTTCATCTGTAGTCTTCAAACATTTGTATAATTCTCGACCATTATCACTGCTGACTTCATTTGGTCTTTGTTCTCTTGTAATGTTGTACTGTCTTGGTTACATGCATTTGGTATTGGCACACATGTAAACTTGTGTATCTCTGACCTTTTGGTTGCAGTCTTGTGTTGGTAACCATCTTCAAGCATGTTGCAGTTTGTAGCTTTCATGCATTTTCTTTGACATGATTTACTTCACCTGTACTTGGTCATTTGTGTAGTCTTCGAGCATGTTGCCACTGTGTCGTTGTTTTGCATTGTTCATGTCATGTTGTTCATGTGCATATATGTTTACTGAGTTTGCATTTGTTAGTTTAGTCATGCACTTGGTCTCTTCACTGTGTTTTCTTCATGCCTGACTTGATGATTCCCTTCCTGTAGCTCCATATTCTTCACTGTTGCATTTCAGACTTGCTGTTGCATATGTATTCATTTTGCAGCTGGTCTTTGTATCTTTGCATGTGCATTGTTCTAGTGCACTTCTGTTTGCATTGCATTGTAGTCTTCGCCATGTTGTAACCTGGTGTGCACTGAGCACTTGAACTAGTATCTGTGCACATTGTTCTATGCACTGTTCTTGTATTACTTGGGTTACTTGTATGCACTGCATATTTGGATTGCACCTTTGCTGGTTGGTCTGGCCATTGTAAATTGATTTTTGAGTTTGCACCTGTGTTGAATCCAGTTTCACAACTCGGGTTTGACCTTGTGCTGAGAATTGTGACATTTATATTATTGCACGTGAGTTGAACCCGGCTTTTTATTTGGGTTTGACCTGTGCTTGCCTGTCCCTGTAAATCAATCAAGTGTATATATCGGCGTGCACGGCCTTGTGGCATATACAGTAATATACTGTGTATGTCACAAGTTGTTCGTGTATGATGAATTCAAATTTAAATGATGACGAACAACCCAAATAACTGAGGCAAATATCATTTTCAAAATTCACGTTTTATTTTATATCGCAAAAATATTTTATTTTCAATTTTACTGCGTTAGTTTATATTTTTGCAGATTGCTCAGATGCTGGATTCAAACTTGAATGCAGTTGAAGATAAATACGAGTGTGAGTGATATGTAGTGAGGTGCTGATGTAAAATAGTGATGTAATTGAAATTGTATCAAAGTTGTATAGCTATAGTGAGAGATTGAAATTGTACTATCAAGGTTGTAATAAATATTTGTTTGAATAAAATATTCATTTGAATTCAAAAACTGTGTTATTTATTTTTATTCAGCAAATATTTATTTATCCTGTGAAAATTAAAATAGAATAGTATATTAACAAATACATTTAAATGAATGTATATATGTTTATTATCATCAAACAAAAATCATATAAGCGCATATTTAACAACAAAATCATTTCAATATCATTTTCAAGATTTGAGGGTTAGTCATCGTTTTGAAAATTTTATGGTTTAAAGTTCGAATTGTTTACACAATAGTCGTTATTAAAATATCTATAAGAACGTGGAATGAAATTATATGGATTATATTGATTTTCACAACTATTGTAAAATTCTTTAAAGTAAGAAAATAAGGACATTTTCAAGAGATTTTTTTGGTTTTTTGTTTTTTCGTTATAAAGGAAAAATATATACCAAAAAGAATTTATTTTCCGAAAAGGAAATTGATTTCCGTTTTGTTTTTTATTTTCAATTTTTGTAAATGTTTTTTTATTTTTTTATTTATTTTTTTGTTTCTAAAAAAATTAATTTTTTTTTGTGATTTTTGATTTTGAAAATTTTCAAAGGAAAAGACGTAAAAACTCAGTTAAAAAATATTTACAATTTTTTTAGTTTTGGCTTTTGAACTTTTTTCTTATTGTTTTTTAAATATGCATGAACTAATGCAACTAAATGAATGCAAATGACTAAATTTTAAATTTCTGTCCTAAGTAGCTCCTAACCAAAATTGTATAATCATAATTTGTCTTAAATCAGCAAGATAGTTCTCAGCTAGATAACGGACGGAATTTATCAGTGCACCACGAATCACTGTAGCAATGCAGCCGAAAGTTTAAGTACCTTCAAAGAAACAATCAGTATAATATATACAGATCACCATAATATTTATAACTGATTATTGCTCTACCGTAGCCTAGAAGCTAAGAAGACACTTTGTTCAAAGAAGACACCTCGTCAGTATACAATTAAGCCCTAGGTGAGCTCGATACACCCTTAAGTTCGATGTCTAACTGTTATTATTAACAGATTCTAAGATGAAATGTAGTTTGTGGGCCAAGGAAGGGGTGATGAAATCCCCCAGCTTATGTGGATTGGGGTATTGCCGTTAGAAAATAAAAATAAGATGAGATGAAGCAAAACAAAAATTAAATGTGAACTAACAATGCAACTAAAATGAAGTTTGCTTTTGTTTTTGAATTTTTTTGAATTTTTTTTATGTATATAAATGCAAGCAACCAATAATGCAAGATAAATAAGAACTGAAGATGTGAGCATGATACCAGAGCATGTATAATTATTAGCAAGTTTTTTTAAGCAATAATTTTTTAGGGCAGATTTAAGCAAGCAAAACAGTTAAAAGCAACAATTCCTTTTTATTTTCTTCTACTTTTGCAACCTAAATCTAAAACAAGATATATATAGTTTATTTTTATTTTTATTATATATATGTCAAAGAAGAAACTAAAACAAATGAAAAACAAAACGGATTAAACTAAAACAATTAAAAACAACTTGTTATTTTTTTTTAAAGGAAAAAAGAAACTTAAGAAAAATTTGAAACCACAACAATTTGCCAACACAAAATTCACTAAACTAATAAAACCTAAAACAATTCTTTTTTAAGGATAAATTAAAAAAAACTAAAGAAAATCAAACTCGCTTTTTTTCAATAAGAAGATACTTTAACAAAAAAAATGAAACAAAAGGATTTAAAATTGAACAAAACTAGCTAATTACAAAACAAAACAGACAAATTACTCAGCCCAGCAAGCAAAGTATCCACGAGCCCAAATATGTTTTCTATTTTCTCCGCTAACAAAAATAGCTTGGCTGGTTTTGCCAAAAACTCAACTTTTTTAATCATGCAACCAAATTCAAAAAAAATTCAACTCTTTTTCCCAAATTGGAATTCGCTTGGATATTTCTAGAAGCTCGGGTATTTGCGCGGTCAAGTGTTGATTCGTGTTCTGGAATTTGGGGTTTTTGGGTCGCGACTATTTGCTCTTGATTATGATTTGAGGGTTGTAAGTTGGATTGATATCGATTGCTTGTGTGGAAGTGGCGATTAAATTGGAGGCGCGTGTTGGCTATTAGGCAGAGGCGAAAGGCGGATGATTTGGTAGGTGGTTCGGGTTGGTGGTAGGTTATTGTAGGAGTTGGTGATGGGGTGTGATGATGTTTGGGGATGTGCGCAGCAGGAGGCAGTGGGTATTGGGTTTTGGTGAGTATGATATCAATGATCAATGTTGATAGTGTGCAGTAGTAATGGTGATGTTGTAGAGTTTGTGAAGTGCATGAATTGAAGTGGGCACTGCTGAGGTGAATGGTGAAGTTTGTAGCTATGTAGTGGTATGCGAACTTGTAAGGTGTAGAGCAGTGCAGAGAGCAGATGTAGTGAATTCCAGTGAATTGCAGTGCTTGTGGTGGGTTGCAGTGAATTGTAGTGCTTTTAGTGCACAGTTGTAACACAGATGTAAATTGTGATATGAAGGTGTACAAAGGAGTTTGATGCTATGCAGTTAAAACGCTCAGCAGATCCAATGCGGTGGAGGTGCAAAAATTCATAGTGGAGGTATAGCGAGGATATAGCAAGGATATAGCGCATGAGTCTAAAATAGCATATAAAACTCATACTTAGCGATTTTACAAATATATAAATGGTAATTAAATGAAAAATTAACATTCAATCTAACTACAATTAATACATATTTAGTTTTAAATAAAAACATGTGTAAATACATTGTAAATAAATGTAAACTATTATTTAACATAATTAAATTTAATAGAATCTAAGAGTATTTTTCTTTCTGAAAATATGTTAAATAATTCAATTAAAAAAATTAATTTTAAAATTTGTATAATGTATAAATGATATATTTCGGTTCATTTCTTTAAAAGAAGATATAGAGGAATAGCAAAATATAGCGGAAATAATAGGATATAGCGGAAATAGCGGTGCTTAAAGCCGAAAGGCTATATTAAGGCTATTTGCAAAATCGTAGTGGTAGGAATTCGCAATGAAATATAGCGGGGTATTAACGGGTCATTTACTGCACAGGTTTGATGGTTGAGGTGGATGTGTGTTGCAGTGTGTTGGGGAATTTTGCGGTTCGAGACGAATTTGATGGCAATAGCGATGAAGACAATGATGTACTTACGACTTTAAGGATCTATTGAATAGATTCTTTCAGACAATAGTTCAACCCACCAGGTACAAACGGGTTATCGAACTATCGACTTTCAGGATTCAATGAAGCCCTATAACAGCGTAATCGGATTCAAAGTTTGTACGACTTTGATCCGACCAAGAACACTTCAGAAACTATATTTGATGATGCAATTTATATGTAATAGAATAAAGAGGAAGATGAAAAACAATTCTGCAACGTTTTTCTAAATTTGCAACACCTTGGAGGCGTCACAAAACAGAGCAATGGCTGTAATGATTTCTGGGCGTCGCAGAACTGTGTGGAGAAGAAGAAGAGGATTCGAAACTTGTTTTGCAACTGTTCTGGGCGTTGCTATTTATATACGTGAGGAGATGTCCATTCACGAAGTGTTGCGACCGTTAGCAACGGTCGCGACTATTCATTTTGTAACGGTTCACAACCGCTACAAACGGTCGCGTCCATTCATTTTGTAACGTTTCAGAAAATGTTACAAATTTCCGCTCTTTATTCATTTTCCGGTTCTGGGTCCTTAACGGGCCGAAATCTGGCCCGTTACTGTTCATATATGGTCCAAAAATATTTTCGGATCCGAACCCGAACCCGAAACCCGGCCCGGTTTGGTTCGGTCGGACGGACGGCGGCGGCGCGCGTGTGGTGTTGCATGACTTCTCTCCTCACAACAAAGCAAACATGTGGGAGCCCCAAGGCCCCAACATCCACTTGAGAGAGCTACACTTATACAAGTATAGTCTCCTCTTTTCTACAATGTGGGACTTTACTTTTTTTTCTTCTTCTTTTTTTTCTTCTACTCTTCCACAACAAAACCCAAACCCCAAAAGCTCTTTGAAAATTTTCAACAATCACCCCCAATTTTCAAAATAAGAAAATAAATAAATAGGAGGGCTGCATCACTAGAGTGACTTCCTACATACCCAAGTGGGATCAAGCCTATGTAGTTCTAAGTTTAAGTTTTGCATCATCGTGAAAACCAACACATAAATAAAAGGTATCTTTTGGATTTGAACCTTTACGTAGTGTAAACCATTCAAAGCCTTATGGAGATTCTATGGTGAACGAATCTTGAACCAAGTATCCCTAATGATAAAACCGAAACAATCATACATGTTGATTTCCTTAGGTAAAGTGTTCTGTATTGCTCAGCACGTTAATGGCCATGTGCTTAAATCCTGGTTCATGAGTCTACTTAGAAAGCGGTCTTACTTTCCTACGAAACGACCTGATTTCCATACTCATATAGGTAAGTCTCTTAAGGTGTTTCTGCGATAAACCTTTTAAGGTTTCTAGACTTATTAAGGATATCCATCCTTTGTTCTTGCAGAATCCAACACTAAATATTATGGGATTATCTATTTAGTATTCCATAATCATTCTCTTAACTTGTTGGTACCCATTGAACTTTGTCTATCCTTTTCAAGACATAAGTTGGGTTTCTGTTAAGGATGATCAACCTTCATTCACAGACCTTAGTCCCATTTCTTGTGACTTTATAGAAACCATTGCCTTTGAAAGACCTTTTGTAAGTGGGCCAGCCAAGTTATTCTTCGTTTCTATGTAGTCAACAGTTATAACTCCTCTTTTGAGTAACTGTCTCACCATTTGATGTCTTAGACTCACATGTCTAGACTTTCCATTATATGTCTTATTAGACACATTGTATATCGTTGCTTGATTGTCACAGTTAATCATGACTGCTGGAGATGGCTTCCTCCACAAAGGGATTTTCATTAATAAATTCCTAAGCCATTCCGCTTCTTTACATGCATCTGCTAATGCAATCAATTCTGACAACATTGTTGAGTCAGAAATACAGGTCTGCTTCTTGGAAGCCCAAGACACAGCAGCGCCTCCTAATGTAAAGATCCATCTAGTCGTAGACTTGGATTTGGATTCTACAATGTTCCAGGTTGCATCACTATATCCTTATATTACAGCAGGATATCCTTTATAAGATAGGCCATATTCAATGGTTCCTTTCAAATAAGCTAAAACTCTGGAAATGACTTTCCAATGTTCGAAACCTGGATTACTCGTAAATCAACACAATACACTTATAGCATGTGCGATGTCTGGTCTAGTGCAATGCATAGCATACATAAGACTCCCAATAACACTGGAATACTCTAGTTGAGAGATAGTACGTCCAGTGTTCTTTTCTAATTTAATACTAGGATCTAACGGAGTTGGTGTTGGTTTGTCATCGTAATGACCATACTTTTGTAGGAATTTCTCTATGTAATGAGATTGAGTTAGTAATAACTCCCCCTCTTTCCTAACAATTTTAATTCCCAAAATTACATTAGCCTCTCCTAGATCTTTCATATCGAATTTAGAAGACAGAAACTTTTTAGTTTCATTCACACAGGATATATTGGAACCAAATATTAGCATGTCATCAACGTATAAACATATTATAACAATACCATTGTTATCCGATTTGCTATAAATACATTTATCAGCATCATTTACAATGAATCCATATGACAGTGCAACTTTATCAAATTTCTCATGCCATTGCATGGGAGCTTGATTCAGGCCATAAAGAGATTTCACTAATTTGCAAACTTTCTTTTCTTGGCATGGGGTTTTGAAACCTTCAGGTTGTTCCATATATATCTCTTCTTCTAAATCTCCATTTAGAAAAGCAGTCTTTACATCCATTTGATGTATGACTAATTTATGAATTCATGCAAGTGCAATTAAACAGCGTATAGAAGATATGCGAGCAACTGGAGCATATGTATCAAAATAGTCTACTCCATGTCTTTGCTTATATCCCTTAGCAACTAATCTGGCTTTAAACTTATCAATGGATCCATTTGTATTCAACTTTTTCTTGTATATCCATTTACATCCTATAGGTTTAGCACCAGGAGGTAAATCAGTTAAAACCCAAGTTTGATTTAACATTATGGAATCCATTTCATCATTGATAGCTTCTTTCCAGAAATTAGAATCTCTGAAACTCATAGCTACATAATAAGTTTTGGGATCGTCATCGACGTTCATTACATATTTAGTCACATTAAGGACTTCATCCTTACTGCCTTCTACAAGGTATGTAATGAAGTCAGGACCATAGTCCTTCTCTATTCTTGCTCTTTTACTTCTCCATTGTTCAGTACTATTATCTGGTACTGACACTTCCTTGCTGTTTTGAGCAGGAGCATAATCATCGTCATTGATATCATTAGTCAGACTAGTTTCTGGACTAGATGATCTCAATTGGATCTCAACAGTTTGATTTTCAAAAAATTCTACATCTACATATTCTATAACCTCTAGGGTGTCAAGAATAAGAAATCTATAAGTTATACTATTAAGTGAATAACCTATGAAAACACATTTAAATGCTCTATTTCCTAACTTTAGTTGTTTAGGGTCTGGTTTTCTAACATATGCTAAGCAACCCCAAACTTTAAGTCTAGTTAGGTTAGGTTTTCTATTAAACCATAATTCATAAGGAGAAATATTATCCTTTTGAGTGGTACTCGATTTAAAATATAACATGCAGATAACATAGCATCACCCATAGGTTATAAGGTAAATTAGAACTTATGAGCATGACATTAACCATTTCTACTAAAGTTCTATTTTTCCTTTCAGCAACACCATTTTGTTGTGGTGTATATGGAGCAGTACATTGGTGAATTATACCTTTTTGTTTACAAAACAAGGTGAATTCATTTGAGAAATATTCACCACCACGATCTGAATGTAATATTTTAATTTTAACTCCTAATTGTGTTTCGACCTCTCCTTTGTAAATTTTGAATTTATCAAAAGCCTCATCTTTAGTTTTCATTAGATATACATATGCATATCTAGTATAATCATCAATGAATGTTATATAGTATTGGTTACCACCATAGGTGATATGACTTTTTAAGTCACCCACATCACTATATACCAAATCAAGAAAACCATGTTTTCTTTTCTACGGTTTTAAAGGATTTCCGGTGCATTTTTGCTTGAACACATATTTCACATTTAGAGATGGTATCGAAATCACAATCAGAAATTAATCCTAATTTATTCATATTCTTAATGGATTTATAATTCACATGACCTAATCTACCATGCCATAAATTAATAGAATCAACAATATAAACAGAGGATTTCTTTATTAGATTCAACTTAATCATGCCGTTACAAGAGTATCCCTGTCCAATGAATTTACCATTCTTAGACAACACTAGCTTATCAGACTCATACACCATCTTGAATCCTCCTTTGTTAAGAAGGTATTCCGAGACCAAATTCTTACACATATCAGGTACATAAAATACATTGACTAATGTAAAAACTTTTCCAGAGATGAGAGGAAGTTCTATAGTGCCTTTTCCCAGAAGTTTACTTGGAACCTTATTTGCTCCAGTAACTTCGTCGGCTTCTCATTTATTTTCTTTGTAACTCTTGAAAAGATTACGGTCTTTGCAAATGTGAATGGTTGCTCCAGTATCGAACCACCAATCATTATTATTGCCACTAACGGAGTTTTCCTCTTGCACTACAGCCACAAGCGAGTCTTCGACCACATTCACTTTTTGTTGTTTCTTCCGCAGACGGTAGTCTCGAGCATAGTGGTCGGGCTTGTTACAAAAATAACAAGCACCTTTCTTTTTGTTGTTGGTTTTGTAATGATTTTTCTTCTTAAACTGTGTCTCATTCTTTGGCTTTAATTTATCAGTAATTTAAACATTATTTGCCTTAGAATGAGGCTCAGTTTGCGGATTATCATCTAGATCGCGTTTACGAGAGTCTTCTTCAATACGAAGATAACGCTGCAAAACGTCTAAATTATAATCTGTTTCCGCATGTTTCATCTTTTTTCTTATAATCATTCCAACTATGCGGAAGTTTAGAAATTATAACTCCAACAACAAAAGATTCAGGGAGATCAATTCCAGCATCTTTAAGTTGATTCACTAACAGTAAAATTTCGCTTACTTGTCCAATTATGGACTTATTGGTGACCATTTTGAAATCCATAAAATTAGAAATAAAAAACTTTTTATTACTTGCCTCGGATATGCGGTACTTATTCTCCAGAGCAGTCCAGAGTGCCTTTGTGGTTTCCAAGGTCGTATGAGCATTGTAGACTGGGGTAGATAACGCATTCAGAATATGGCCTCTGCATAGGAAATCGTCTTCTTTGCGCTTTGCACGTTTAGCCTTTAGAGCAGCACCATCTGTATCAGTTTCCTCTGGGATTTCTTCCAAGTCATTTTCCAAAATGTAGAACAACTTGACGGTGACCAGGAAAAATTTCATTGTCTCTTGCCAACGAGTAAAATTGTCGCCATCAAAACGCTCCAATCGAGTTAGATGCTGATTCATAACTTGCAGAGCACCCAAACCTTCCATGGTTGAAAGTTATTGTCTGAAATTTGTTGGGGAATTTTGCGGTTCGAGATGAATTTGATGGCGATAGCGATGAAGACAATGTTGTACTTCCGACTTCAAGGATCTATGGAATATATTCTTTCAAACAATAGTTCAACCCACCAGTTACAAATGGGTTATCGAACTATCGACTTTCAGGATTCAATGAAGCCCTATAACAGCGTAATCGGATTCAAAGTTTGTACGACTTTGATCTGACCAAGAACACTTCAGAAACTGTATCTGATGATGCAATTTATATGTAATAGAATAAAGAGGAAGAAAAAATAATAATTCTGCAATGTTTTTATGAATTTGCAACACCTTGGAGGTGTCACAAAACAGAGCAATGGCTGTAATGATTTCTGGGCCTCGCAGAACTGTGTGGAGAAGAAGAAGAGGATTCGAAACTTGTTTTGCAACTGTTCTGGGCATTGCTATTTATATACGTGAGGAGATGTCCATTCGCGAAGTGTTGCGACCGTTAGCAACGGTCGCGACTATTCATTTTGTAACGGTTCACAACCGTTACAAACGGTCGCGTCCATTCATTTTGTAACGTTTCAGAAAACGTTACAAATTTCTGCTCTATATTCATTTTCCGGTCCTGGGTCCTTAACGAGCCGAAATCTGGCCCGTTACTGTTCATATACGGTCCAAAAATATTTTTGGATCCGAACCCGAAACCCGTACCGGTTCGGTTCGGTCGAACGGACGGACGGCGGCGGCGCGCGTGTGGTGTTGCATGACTTCTCTCCTCACAACAAAGCTAACATGTGGGAGCCCCAAGGCCCCAACATCCACTTGAGAGTGCTATACTTATACAAGTATAGTCTCTTCTTTTCTACAATGTGGGGCTTTACTTTCTTTTCTTCTTCTTTCTTTTCTTCTACTCTTCCAAAACAAAACCCAAACCCCAAAAGCTCTTTGAAAATTTTCAACACAGTGGAAATGCAAGAAGGGTGGTAAGGCAAGGAACTGTGGTGGAAGGCAGTTTGGTGTTGTGTGCACTGTCTGTTATTAGTGGAACTATGCAAGTTGGAGAAGTGTTGTAGAGAGGACGCAGTTGTATTGTTTGGTTTGGATAGTGGGATGAAGTGGTTAGCAGGGGAAGGGTGAGAAGTGAAGGCAAGTAATGTTTGAAATGCTGCAAGCAGGGAAGTTTGTATTGAACAGGGTGGTTGAAAAGGGTAATGTGAAGTTGTGGTTGAAGTGACAATGAACAGGGTGGTTGAAATGGCAAAATGTATGCAGAAGTGAAAGTTGAAGTTTATGTTGCTAAATGTAATTGTAAATCGAGCCTGTTCTGAACTAACACATATGGAAGTTTGAAATAACAGATATGGTCTAGTCTGGAAGTTGTATACAAGTTTGAACTAACAGTTGGTAGCAACAAGTGTGAGGGGAGTATGGCCTGGATGTAACAGATATGGTGGTTGAAGTATGGGGTTGAGAAGAACTGTGGCAACAATTGTTAAATGGATGCACAAAATGTTTGTAAATAGTTGAAAATGTGTATGCAAAAGTGAATAGTGTAATGAATAAAAAAATTGTTTTGAAATGTGTATTATTTTAGAAATGCAAATGGAAGATGAAAAGCAACAACAAACACACAATCAAAATGCAAAAAAAAAACCACACAAACACAAAAAAAATATTTTTTTTTCTTTTTTAAATGCAGTACATACACAAAATCAAACACAAAAAAAATCAAACAAAAATAATTCGAAGAATAAAGATTTAAATCAAGTTAAATTCTCTGGCAACGACGCCAAAAACTTATTTAGATTTTAAAATGTCTATTCAATCAAATTAAAAATAGAATTTAAGAGTTGTGATTAACAAAAAAATGTAAATAAACTAACAAAAGAAAATGGATAAAAATATAAGAGTTTGAAGGCAATTTAAAGGCAATGCCCTTCTCAAAATCATATAAACCAACATATATGAAATGATGATCTCTCTTTTGGACATTTGTGAATTTAGTTGATATGTTTATCAATAAGCATGGAATATTTGTGCTATTAATTAGCCCAACATAAACCATCAAACTTTAACATACCCATTAAACCACTTTCTAACTCTCATGAAAACGACAATGAACTTGAAAATAAAGTCTATTCTAAGCATGATCTATTAACTATTGATTACAAAAATATAGACCATCAGATTTTGATTTTAATATTCACTTCATTACCATAATCATATGTAGATGAAGAGGTAATCTGTGTTTGTGTTTGTTTAAGCATAGCATATTTGCTGTCACAACATAGGCTATCAAATTCAAAGCTAAAACAACAAAGTTTAACCACATCAAACATTTTTATTAAACACAAAAAGAGATAAAAAATTATCAAAGTGTTGAATCTACATGATTAAGAGAGCTTCATTACCTTTAAATTGAAGGGGTTTAGCTTCTCATATTTGTTATCATTTCAACAAATGTAGAGTTCAACATGAAGCAAAAATAAGAAGAAAAAGAGAGAGAAATAAAATAAAAGCTAAGCTACTTGCATAAAATAAAGAGATCTACACTACTAACATGAAATAAACAACAAAGAAAAGAGCATGTATTAAATTGCATAAAAAGAAATTACATGAAAGAAAGCTAATGAGCCAATAAAAAGAAAAGAGAGCTTGTAATTTATTTTTGAGCCTCAAATTAAACTAACTACAAGAGGAGACTAAGAGCTTAATTACATGAACATGAGGGGTATTTTTACATGTTTGAAACCCTAATCATATTTTTGGGGACTACCCAAAATACCCATGTAGGAAGTGTGGCCTCCAAGTTGTCATTAGCATGAGCATAATCCATCATTATATGTGCATGAAACTTTTATCTCCACTAACATGTGCATTAGCTCCTAATTGAAGATCAAAGTAAGTGGGTAGTTGGGGTCCTCCATGATACATGAGTTTGAATTATTTCCATCTTCATTCCTCTATTTCCTCTTGTGCATGCATATTTTTCATGAAGCCTTCATCATATTTCCATTCAAATTCCTACAATAACATTAAAATATCCAAATAAATTTTCCCAAATTAATATATGCACAAAAATGACCATTTTGCCCCTATATGAAGATGAATAAATGATGATTTGAAAATAATTGAAATATTGGTTTAAACATGTTAAAACGCCCTATATGCTCATTTGTTTAATTAAATTAAATTAAATATGGAAGTAAAAATATGTACATTTACGTGCACATCAACTACATAAATAAAACATAATTTTACCCTTTTTCAATCGTTTTTATTCAATAATCATATTAAATTTAATAATTTAAAATAGTTAAAATACGGATTGTTACAGTATTCGATCATATTTTTACTTAACTCGCTTCTTATCACATTATTGCCATTTACTGCTTACTTCTACTTTATATTTTAAATATCCTTTACCATTTAACTTTCGCTTGATACTATTAGACAGATTCTACTGTTCCTCTTCAACTATTACAATCTTTCTTTGATTACTATGGTTTTCTTAATTACTCATTTCATTGCTTTACATACATTTTGTCACTTAATGTTATTTTCTAACTTATCGCATATATATTAGATTACTAATTGAATTATTATTATTACCTCTACTTACAATACTTTGGTTTATACTTAAGAATTTCTAACTTTTTAATGAGTTGGAACTATATCTTCTCAAGGAAACATTAACACTATAATTCTCCATAAATTATCTAAAAGAGGACTTCTATTATGTTTGAAATTACCAGGAATTATCTTTTCTGTTATTATTGAAGTTGACAGTATAAAATATGGTAAACAATCTCTGTTTTATATATCTCTTTCTTTTATATATTCCTTGTTATTTCAAACGATACATTCTATTCATATTTATGAAATTGGATAATTTATAAAAAATTACATTTCAAATACTTCATTCCAATGAAATTAAATATTAATCGAATCTCAATTGCTGACCAAGGCTAACCTGTGGTATCTAGTACCCTTGTTAGTGCAGAACATGCATAAGAAATCTGTTCTTCCACTGTTTTTGCCATGTATCAGTATATATTCCTCTAAGTCTATCATGTGGGTTGTAAGGGGGAGATGCCCAAAACAACATTCCGGTGACTAGTAAATTACATACTTTATACATAATACAAGTTTATGTCGATTGCTTTCTTTTGCATGTTATGTCTATGTTTTAAACTTAGTTGTCTTGGCTTCGTTATACGCGTAGGTACGCCCCACCTACTCGAGGTATACAATAACTACACATGTGTATATGTATATATAAGTACCACAGTCCCCCTTTAGACAGGGATACTTTCCTTCTAGTATCCATAACTTGCACCGTGCTAGTTATCCACTATCTATATCTAAATCATCTTATCCATGTACAGCGAGGATCTTCCCGTTAGTGCCTGATAACGACAGTACAACTATTTTGCCATATTCTAGTCCTTTTATATTGAGGACTCTATTCCTCAAAGTAATTTAGACTCAACTCCATGGACTATTAAGGACACAACTCCTCAGGCTATCCTATTGGTTTCAAAAAACTCAACTAAGGGTTATCTAGCTTGCCACCTAACACAAACAAACTAGAAAACAACTATGAGGCGGTGCATGTCCTAAAGTGATCTGCACTAGTAGGAGGTACAATCTGTTTAGGCATACCCTCATGTTTTCGATTACCGCTCCAGGGCCGATGACGCTCTCGACCTATGTGTACAGCACTATCCTCACATAAATGTAGTAATGAGTCTACGCTCACCATCCCATTTAAATTGCCTAAGGTAATCAAGGAAATGCCCACTAGTTTACTTAACATGTATCCCATAAAAGGTTAAAGCAAGCTCTACTTGGTCCTTTGACACATCGATTGAGACAAACCATCTGACTTTGTTATATTACCGTCACCTATACACGAACGTATAATGTAACATCCCCTATCTGGAGGCCCGAATCTAAGCGCTACAGATGCTGCGGTCATTCATAGTATTAACTACCGGTGACGAAATACGATAATGTTAATGGTATCCACAACATCAGAAGCACATGAATATGAAGCAAAATCACAGATTTCAAAAATAACTTTTTTGGTTACATTTCAAAAAACATATTTCATATTCCATTACATAATCCCAATCGTTTCCCAAGTTCAGATCAAGTATAGTTATTAAAAAATTCGCCAAGAGCGACATATTGAGATGCCCTCTTGGTTGACTAGAATAATAAATAGTAATAACTGACGTAATATAACACAACGAACAAAATAAAACAATTACTCATAAATAGCTATCCATCAGCCACCTGCTCGTTTTTCGAAGCTTTATTCGCCAACCTACTAAAATCTGAAAATCCTCAACCCTTAGCCTACTCAAATCAATTTTGAGCACCCGAGAGATTAAGGGAAGTCATAAACTTCGAGTCAGACATAAAGCCTGGTGTGAATAATACTACAGATCTCGGTTATTTGATATTAATTGAGACCATCCCGCTTAGTAGAACGGATTTCCCCTCACTAATATCCTTTTAAAACATACCTTTTGCAAATCATAGTCCTACAACCAAAACTGGTTAAAACTTTAAAGCATTATCATGTAAACATAAATATTAGATAACAAATGGACTATCTGTCCGAACACTATTGTTTTGTTTAGCTATCTACTAACCTTTAGCTGACTCGGGCCTACCAAAAAATATAAACAAATAATCTAACATCTGTTAGATACACCTCTTCTGGACGGTTCGTCCCTAACTTACTTTCTCCAGGTCAACAGATCCTAATGGTTTTGCGGGTTCACCAATAACCTACATCTGTATAAATATATTCCTTTCTGTGTGTAACATTATTCTAGTCTTACCTATGGCAAAGCCCCATAAACAGGAATTTTGGACTAAATTAGCTAGGGGCTAATAGCTAATGTATAGGGCGCGACCCTATACCAATCCCACTTGGTACACAAATATCTGAGCCAATTTATTTAGGGCTAACTACCTATAAATTTTCCTTGAAAACCCTTTCTTTCAAAATGATTTAAACCTTTAAATCATACTTTAAACAAGAAAAATATATACTCTATGTTTTACTCAAAATCACCTTGTCATGTTATATATACTTTACTCAAATCTTTATTGATGAAAACATTTAAACATTGAAAGTACCCCTTTCAAAATCAAGTAACCCTTTTTATAACCTAGGCCTAAAGGTCAAAACATTCCTTTCGAAACCATTCATTGTCACCTTTCAAAACCATTGAAAATCATCACCTTTAAATGCTTTAAATCCATAGACATCCTTCTTTTACAACTCTTTTAACACAGCTTTTCGAAAACATTGGAAAATCTTTCCTTTTAAACTAGTTGAAACCATTTGGGAACCACCACTTTGAAACCTTCATTAAAAACCTTTAGCATTAAAGCATCAAACCTTTCGAAATCATTTGGGTCCAAGTAAAACATGTGGAAACCATTTAAAACTATCTCCTTCGAAACCTTTGGGTTCCACCTTCAACGGAGCAAAAAGGTCATAAACATTTAAGCCAAAAGTACTCTTTCGAAAGCTATTTCCTAAGAAAGAAAGTGACGATGTCGAAACCAACCCTTCGAAAGCATTGGAGAAGTGGCTTGAATTTTAAAACAATGTATACCTTCCAAAATCATTAGCTTCGAATGGTAGAAAAACAGCAGCTAGCGGTTTCGACTCTTTCGAAAGCATTTACTTAAAACAGAGGCACAACCCATTTCGAAACCATTCCTTAAATCAATTCTCCCCAGTCATAAGCCAACCAAGTTGAAAGCATATTCTTCGAAAGCAAAGCAAGCACGTTTTCATCTGAAAGCAAAGTAGCGCTTCGACCCCTTTGAAACCCCTGGTTTCGACCCAATACCTTCCGCCTATATCCAATTCGCTGCATACCAAGTTTTTATACCAAGTTTTTGATGCCATGCGCATTGGTTTCGATGGTGATGGTGGTGAAAGAACACGATCAAAAGCTAGGTGCCAAAAGTGGTGAAACATATAAAAAAACATGTTTAAACTGATTTTAACCTTTTAAGTAATTCTTTTCAACTAATCTGCCTTGTTTGTCAAAATATTATTGGTTGCTAATTTCTTTTCTAAAAGTGCCGCCAATATTTCAGAAATAAACAATTTAATTTATTAATAAAATACCCCTTCTCTTTTATAAATATATAAAACATCTAAGTCCCATACCTTAAATAATTTTATATATCTATTAAAACACTTAGGAAAATTCTACAAAAATTTTCAAAAAATCATTTTTAATATGTTTTCCAACATATAGTAATTTCAGACCCAAAACATAAATAACTTAGCCATAAATTATTTTAAACCCAAATAATCATTTTCTTCACTAGAAAATTTATATTAAATCCACGTAAATTCAAAAAATTATGAAAATTGAAACCCATCTCTAAAATATTTTTTTGATCTAAATCTAAAATCATAAGGCATTTGGATGCCAATTAATAGGGTTTTCATATCAAAACATATCATAAAACCTATATGAATAAGCATAAATCATCAACAAGCGTATTAAATATTTAATCATTCAAAAACATGACATAACCTTGCAAAATAAATCGTACCAAAACAATAGAAAATATGAGATGTAGTCATTATTCACCTTAACTTTGGGATTAAGGAGTTTGAGATTTGAATGGATTTGATTTTGATTAATCTTCTTCCTTTAGCTTTTCTTCCACTTGTTCTTGCTAATGATGGCAGGCCTCTATTTTAGTTAGGTATTGAAAATGAACATATGATATGAATTCGTAAGGCTTGGATATTAGAATATTCTTATTCCAACTTTGCCTCTTACCTATTTCCTTTACCCACTTTATTCTAGTTCATTTATTCCCTTAGGCATGGCTACCCCTTAGTTTAATCACAAATCTCAATCCCCTAATCATTACATTATTTTATTTAATTTAGCTAATTAAATACCCTAAATAATATTACTAAAAATTACGGTCATTACAGACTCCCCTCCTTAAAGAATTTCATCCTCAAAATTACAATAAGGTGCCTCACAAATCCTTCAAAAAGGTAAAACATACCATCAAACAAATCAGGATAAGTGTTTCTAATCCCGCTCTCAGTCTTTCAAGTACAGTCTCCCTCATCGTCGCTCCACTGGACATTGACTAATCTGGTTGTCTTGTTCCTTACCCTTTTCTCATCTTTCGTGACTATACAACTGGCTTTCAAACTATAGTCAAATCTCGTTCTACTACCAAGTCATCTAACATGGTCGATGCTATAGTGGTCTTCGGATCTGGAATACATTTCCTTAGATAAGAAACATGGAAAACAATGCGGACTCCTACCAAACTATTTGGTAACTCTACTCTATACGTGAGTTTCCCAATCCTCTATATAATGGAAAATGGTCCTACGAATCTCGGTGCCAACTTCCTTGATTTACCAAATCGAATTACACCTTTCATCGGTGACACCTTAATAAAAACATGATCTCCAACATAGAACTCTAAGTCTCCCTATCTGCTATCTTCATAACTCTTCTGCCTAGAGTGAGCTCTCATTCTAGCCTAAATCAACTCAATCTTTTCTGCAGCTTCTCTAACCAAATCTAGACCAAGAACCAACCTATCCCTAGTCTCTATCCAACAAACTATAGATTTGCATGACCTTCATACAAAGCTTCAAATGATGACATCCTTATACTAGTCTGACAACTGTTGTTATACGAAAACTTAACTAAGTGTAGATGGTCTTCTCATAATCCTCCAAAATATAACACACAAGCTCTTAACAAATCCTTCAAGACTTTGTTAACTCTTTCCGTTTGCCCATCGGTCCGTGGATGGTAAACGGTACTCATCTTGAGCTTGGTTCCTCAAATATACTATAGATTGTTCCAAAACTCGCTAGTGAACAAGGAATCTCTATCACCTACTATACTATTAGGAATTCCATGAAGTCTAACTATATTCTTCATAAATAACTTAGCAGAAACAGGTGCCGTCCTAGTTGACTTAACTGGAATGAAATGATCACTTTTGGTCAATCTATCCACTACGACCCATATACTTTCATTTCCTCTATTAGATGTTGGCAACCCATCTATAAAATTCATAGATGTAGAATCCCACTTCCATACCGGAATATCTAATGGCTGAAGCAACCCACTAGGCTTTTGATGTTCGACTTTTACCTATTGACAGTTCAAACACTGGTTTGCCCATAAGCCTACATCCTTCTTCATTCCTTCCAAGAAGAGACTCTGCTTCATGCCCTGATACGTCTTAGTTCTTCCCGAATGAATAATGAACTTCGAAGATGACATTCCTCCAAAACATCTTTCCTAATGCTTCCCACATTCGAAAAACACAATCTTCCCTTCTTTCTTAACCACCCATTTTGGTCAAGACTAAAATCCTTCAAGTCATCACTCTCTTTTCCTTCCTTTAACTTTCTGATCTGTTCAACCAATATTGGATCCTCCTTCTATTTAGAAGCAATATTTTTTATCATCATCGGTCGAACTTCTAAACAAGACAACACAACAGATCCTCCACTAGACCCAGCTTCATATCCCCACTGCACTCTGTAAGTCGACAATGCTTCCAAACCTTTCCACTCTACTATCATTGCCAACACTGCATTCTGATGCTTTTTGCTAACAGCATCTGCAACATTATTACCTTTCCTAGTGTGTACTCAATTTCAAAATCATAACAAGCAATAAACTCTAACCTTCTTTGTTGTCTCATGTTTAGCTCCTTCTAAGAGAACAAATACTTCAACGACTTATGATCCAACTCAAATCGCTCTCCCAAAATGTAATATCTACACACCTTTAATTTAAAAATCACCTCAGCTAACTTCAAATCATGCGTTGGATATCTAACCTCATGCGGTCTAAGCTGTCGAGAAGCATAATACCTCAGTGCATTAACACAGCTCCTAATCAAGTTCCACATGCATCTGTATGAACTACCAAATCCTGATTCCTCTCTGGAACAACTAATGCAAATGCATAAGTCAATAAGTGTTTCAAGCTCTGGAATGCTTCCTCTCAATTATCGACCCAAACAAATTTCGCATCCTTTCACGTTAGCTTGTTCATTGGTGCTGCTATCCATGAAAAATCCTTAATGAACCTCCTATGATATCCAGCTAATCCTAGAAAACTCTTTATCTTGATCATTGTTTTGGATCTTTTCCAATTATTCAACACTTTAATCTTACTTAGATCTACAGACTACCCTTTCTCTGAGACTATATGATCAAGAGACTTCACTTTCTTTTTCCAGAAATGACACTTTGAAAACTTCGCCTTCAGTTGATGCTGCCTCAATGTCTCAAGCACCATTTTTGGATGAACTCCATGCTCCCTCTCTAAGAAAATATCAAAATATCGTCTATGAAAACCAACATGAACCTATCCAAGTGCTTTCGAAAGATTCGGTTCATCAAATCCAAAACGAATGTTGATGCATTAGTTAGTCCGAACGACATCATTAATTGTTCGTACGATCCATAACGAGTTCTAACCGCCGTCAATGATATGCTATCCTCTGCTACTCTAAGCTGATGGAAACATGTTGCTAAATCCACTGAGAAAATACCTTGGCTCCACTCAACTGGTCGAACAAATCATCAATTCTAGGTAACGAATATCGATTCTTTATGTCTTCTCATTCAACTTATGATAATCGATACAAAACCTCAATGATCCATCCGCAACTTATCAAACACTATTGCTGCTCCCCAAGGTGAGCAACTTGGTCTAACAAAATTCTTTCCATCCAGATCCATCGACTACACCTTTAATTCCCTCATCTCGATAGGTGTCATCCTACTTGGTGGCTTACTCACTGGTTCTGCTTCAGGCATCAAATCTATCTGAAACTCAAAGGCTCATTTCGGTGGTAGTCCAACTATGAGTTCAAAGACATACGCGAATTCTCTAACCACGAAAACTCGACTCAATTCATCTTCTACCTCCACAACACCTAACAAAGCATTCACCTCACAATTAGAGTTTTCTATGGTATATACAATCTGATCGCTATGGTCAGGATGTCTAAGTGATATTTTTCTATCATGGAAAAATATCCTAGCATCGTACTTACTTAACCAATCCATACCCAAAATGATTCCGAACATTACAAAGTCAAATACATGCAAACTGCAAACAATGGTATGACCTAACAAATCAAACTCTAAGTGGTCACACTTCATCTCATGTGTCGCATACCCTCCTATTGGATTTGCAACCCTTAAGGAAGTAACTAGGTATGTGGGTTCTAGGTTAAGCTTATCTACCAAACAATGAGATATAAAAGAATGTGATGCACCGGTATCAAACAAAACGCTAACAGACGTACCATGAACACGAAGCGTACTTCCCAACACTGCCTTCCTTTTCTCCTAAACTGTTAGTCTCGATGTTGCAGGTTCCAATACAAATACCTTGCCTCTTCCATCCTTAGTAGACTCTTTGCACTAGTTGTTGTAATGACAAATCTGATCGGAATTGAAACACCTCACCTCTTTCTTCACCATAATTTTCTTTCCTTTGCCTGTCCGGCACTCATAGGCATAGTGTCCCTTCTTGTCACACTTGTAGCAGACCATTTCTGCCTTTCCCTTGTTAGCAATTCCACCCTTCTGAGCTCCTTTCTAATGGAATAACTTACTTTTCTGACTCTGCCATACTTGGACTTCCTTTGCTTTATTACTCTCCAGAGAAGCAAATATTTCCTCATATCTCAATGCCATCTTCACTATGACATCACAGAATCCCTAATATGAGGTAATGTAGCCCTTTCCAACTCATACTTCAAACCCCTGATGAACTTCTCATTCCTTTTCATCACAGTATCCACAGTGGCATATCTATACCTAGCTAACTCCTCAAACCTTCTAGCATACTCCAACACAGTCATTTCCCCATGTTCCAACTCAGCAAACTTTCCGATCAAGGTAGATATTTCCATCACAAACATGACTCAACCCATGTCATCGTTTCTTCATTCACCCCAACTGTCACACTATTCCACCAGAATAAAGCTGCTCCCTGAAGCTTTCTCGATGCAAGCCTCCTCCTCTGCTCATTATTGAGCTCTATGTCTGCAAAGATCCTCTCATAATTCAGTAACCAGTTCTCCACCTCAGTCGCATATTCATTTCTGATAAATGGCTTTCCACCAAGCCTAACATAGTCTCTACTCAGAATAGCATAGTTTTTGACCACCAGATCTTCCTGAACTCCTCCTACAGCATTTTCTCCAACTACTCCAATAGCAACACCTGCCTGCATCAGGCTGACTAAGAACTGATACATAGCCCCCATGTCAACTTGTGGCTATCACCCCATTTCCAGCTTGTGCTTGACTTTGGTTTCTCCTGGTATTTGGTCTAGAATTTCCATTTATTATGATGCTTCCCCATCTAAGGTTACCCTTCCACTTCTTGCATCCATATTTGTATTTAAGCCTCGTGAGGTACATAAGAATAGTCTAAGAGAGATAGGAGAATGGACATATAGCATATATTTATATATAGAAAATACAAGTACTTACTATAGCATTATCACATACCCCGATCTTATCTCTAATTCCTTAGGATTATGTTTTCGAAATCATTTTAGTTTAAAGTTTTTCGTAAACGTATGTTCTGATACCAAGTTGTAACATCCCCTATTTGGAGATCCAAAGCTAAGCGCTACAGATGCTGTAGTCATCCATATTATTAACTTTCGGTGACCAAATACGGTAATGTCAATAGTATCCATAATATCAGAAGCACATGAATATGATGCAAAATCACAGATTTCAGAAACAACTTTCCTTATCACATTTCACAAAACATGTTTCATATTCTATAACATAATCCCAATTGTTTTTGAGGTTCAGATCAAATATAATTATTACAAAATATGCCAAGAGCTACATATAAAGGTGCCCCCTTGGTTGACCAGAGTACTAAATAGTCATAACTGACATAATACAACACAGCGGAATCAAACAAAATAAAACAACAACTCCTAAATAGTTATCCGCCAGCTACCTACTCGTCTCTAGAAGCTTTATTCACCAACATACTAAACCTGAAAATCCTCAACCCTCAACCTACTCAAATCAATTTTGAGAACCCGAGAGTTTAAGGGGAAAAACATAAACTTTGAGTTAGACATAAAGCCTGGCGTGAATAATACTATACATCTTGGTTATTTGATATTAATTGAGACCACAACTCTTAGCGGAATGGGTTTTCCCTCACTAATATGCTTTTAAAACATATCATTTGCAAATCATATTCCTACAACCAAAACTAGTTAAAACTGTAAAGCATTATCATGTAAATATACATATCAGCTAACAGATGGACTATCTATCTGAACATTACAGTTTTGTTTGGCTAACCACAAACCTTTAGCTTACTTAGGCCTACCAGATAATATAAAAAAATCTAACTTCTGTTAGATATTCCTCTGCTGAACGGTCTGTCCCTAACTTACTTTCTCCAGGTCAACTGATCCTAATGGTTTCGCAGGCTCACCAATAACCTACCTCTATATAAATATATTTCATTTTGTGTGTAACATCATTTTAGTCTTAGTTGTGACAAAGCCCTACACACTGGAATTTTAGACTAAATCAGCCAGGGACTAGTAACTAATGTATAGGACGCGACTGTATACCAGTCCCATCTGGTATACAAATATCTGAGTCATTTTACTTAGGGTAACTATCCATAAATTTTCCTTGAAAACTTTTTCTTTCAAAATGATTTAAACCTTTAAATTGTACTTTAAACAAGGGAAAATATATACTTTGTGCTTTACTCAAAATCACCTTGCCATGTTATATGTTGATGAAATATTTACATATTTGAAAGTACCCCTATCGAATCCATTGAAAGTACCTCATTCAAAATCAACTAAACCCTTTTTATAACCTAGGCTAAAAGGCCAAGACATTCCTTTCGAAACCATTCATAATCACCTTTCGAGACCATTGAAAATTATCACCTTCGAAAGCTTTAATACCATAGACATCTTTCTTTTACAACTCTTTAAACATTGCCTTTCGAAAACATTGGAAAACCTTTCCTTTTAAACATTTCGAAACCATTAGGGAACTACCGCTTTGAAACCTTCATTAAAACCTTTTGAAAGAATGAAAACATCAAACCTTTCGAAATCAGTTGGGTTCTACCTTTAACAGAGAAAAAAGGTCATAAAACATTTATGTGACGACCCGCAAATCCGTACCCTTTGAATCGACAATAAACCACACATGTCTGACCCAAAAAGCATAGACTGATGGAAAATCAAGAGAAAGAAAAGAAGAGAGAAGAAGAGAAGAGAAGAAAGAGAGAAGATAGAACCAAACAGAACAATACAGAATCTTACATCGTAGCGGAAAATATATAATATAATATCAACGATCTTTACAAAATAGAAACTACATATATACATACATCAATCAAAGTTCAACAATCCACAATAGTTATCAACCTGAACAGTTATAATAAACCATTCTCACAACTGCCGATAATATACAACAACTAAGCACTGTGGATAATCAAAACAGATATGTGTACACGAAAATGAAGATCTCCAGCTCTCCTGCTGAAGCATCAATAGCACCAAATCTGAACCTGCAAATATACACGGTCTGACCTGAGCATTGAAAGGGAAGAACGTCTGGATCAGTCTGGTAAACCAGCATGAGAAACACACTCAACTGAATTTGTTAAATTACCAAACTTTTCCTTTATCAAAACAAAAGTATCTCGTAAGAAAAGTCCACACATAAACACGGATATGTTTTTACCTTATGATAAATAAAACATTTCATATCAAATTATCTGATATTATACTAGTATCTAGTATACAGATAATATTAATCATAGCCAAAATTGTTACATCGATTAAATTTCAGCATATAGCCCAAAATGGGTAATACAATCAAAATGGGAGGTACGTAGTGGAGTTTGGATTTCCATACAAATGACCAGGTAAAGGGATTACCTTCCAAATGGGTACACCTCTAGATGGATGTCCCAAGGCATAGAACATCTGCCATCTACCAACACAAGACCGGCCTACCTCTATAACTAGATAGTACCGAATATGTCATCCTTCGGTCATTACCGACCTTTACCGAGGGCCCTCATAGCATACAGACCACAATAATCAGATACATGACGTTATAGCATGTAAAGATATATCTAGAACATGATGATCATACCCTACTTGGGAGCGACCCATTTAGCCTTGCCGCATCTAACCCTGTTTTGGTCATTTTCGGTTGATGAGGCCTGAGGTAACGATTACCTTTCACAAATCACAATCACATCACTTTTGAATGCCACATGGCCATTTCCATTGACTGCTAATTGCCTTCTACAAAAATACAACCCTTAAGCTCATATGTCTCAAGGAGGGTGTTAAGCTAAGAGAAGTTGCCTTCTCTGCTACCACTGATGTATGTTTGTAAAAGTCAATGTACGTAATCTATAGAAATGCAATATCAGACAAACATGCATACAAGTTGTCTAGGAACAGGACAAACCGAAGGTACTTTCCTACCACATCCTGTCGGAAAATCCCTAGGATTAGTAGAGAATAGTCCTTGCATTGGATATTTCATAATGAAGAGACCACTGTTACTATATGTATATTGCGATTTTTACCACAAACGATCAACAAGAAGTCACCCACTATGAAAATCCTGAATATCAATATCATCATAAGCAACTACACAATCGTCGCATATACGTTGGTCCGAAGTGGTTTTGAGATAAACCTGATCCTGGTCTCTTCGCACCCACAACGCAAAAGCGTTTCTCAACCTCATACAGAAACTAAGTCTCATAGACTTATCACGTTTTCAACTTTCAACTTGTTATCCTTCGAGCCAACAAGGAAGCTCGATAGATTGGAGTAATACTCCGCACTATACAAATCAACATCCTCAACACATCAAGCCTACAAATAAGGCTACATACTAAGTGTATGACCAAAATAGTTTCCACATCAAGTCGAGGAACTAAAATGGCCAAATTTGATAGTCGGTTATTTAACTATTAAAGCAAACAAACAAATATTTAGCACCATAAGCAATCACTAGGCCCATTTAATTAATCTTTTATTAATTACATCACTTGCCAAATATTCACTTTAGATTATCTTTAAAAAGATATACTCTCAAACCATTTCAATTTTTATATTGGAAAACATTTCCATATTCTAATTTAATAATAAGTAATTCACAAATCAATTTATTTTCAACACTTCGAAAATATTTCATATACTTAAATCAGGATTAAGTATAGATTTCATTCTTTAAGGAAAACATTCTATTAACATATTAATTTGGGTCAAAACGAATGTTGCATAAAACATCATTATGACAACCCAAAATCACTAGTACTGGGATTCGATAAGTAGCTAGATATATAAATCCCATATATTATACAAAACATTTCCTTTCGAAAATCATTTACTATAACAACAGTGTTATAGTCCATCATTTCCTTACTTCTCGAAAACGTCTATTATAAGAATGAATGTTGAAATCTATGTATTCGATACTTAACACATTTTAAAACATCTTTAAATCATTTTATTCCATTTAAAATATCACTTTTCAAAACCTATTTTTAAATTTAAAGATCACTATCCCAAACATACCCATCACTGTAGAGAATCGTGAATATTGTTCATTTACCAAATTTATTATTTCTGCACATTTATTAAAGGACAATCCACTGTCCAAAATTGTGAATATAATCCTTTACCAAATTCATTACCATTGCATAATTAATTAAAGGATTATCCACTGTCCAAAATCATGGATGAAATTCGTTTAACAATTTCTATATTTAACTTATCAAAATAAGTTGATTTCATATTTATAAAAAAATGTTTATAAATTCCATTATTTTTATTTCATAAAAATTTCTATATATAAAACCCCTTTATTTGCCACTTCCATTTATCTCATTTACGTGCCAAAAATCTAATTTATAAGTTAATTCACTTATAAATCATTTATTTACCAATTTATTCATTTCTAACTTCCCAAATGATAAATCTTATTCACTTATAAGATTCACTTACAACTTCATTTTAACATTTATAAAACTCCTTTACAATCCCATTATTTTGATTTATAAAATATCCATTTTATAAATTTTATATATAACCCATTTATAATAAATTCAAAAATCTCAATTTAAACTATTTCACAAAATCATTAACTCCATATTTCAAAAATCACATTCTGATTATATTTCCCAAACATCATAATTTTTATAACAACAAAAATTATAACATTTATTTATTTTAAATAAATCCATTTACTCAACAATTCAAAATTCAATAAAACGTATATTTTCAAAATCACTTTGAAAATCCTTTTTAATTTGAAATCATCACTTAAACATTTTTAAATCACCAAAAATAGGCCCAATGTTGCAACAACACCAAATACATCAATCACATTAATCCTGACATCCAAAACATCATATATCATATGATAACAGCATATATTACAATATCTATGAATAAACAATATAGGTGAGGAATCCTGTTGGATCCCTCCAACCTGTTACCTACAACAAATATACGTATTAGAATATGTGTAAAATATCCGCTTTGAGGCAGACACGTGTACAAAGGGTCATCCGCTCATACGTGGGAACGTATAGGGTCTCATCTGCTCCAATAGGCAGGAATATGTCCAAATACCAATCAATATATAGATAATATACCATATATCATCTAAACAATCAACAACCATCATAAAATAAATTTATTCTCACTCATATAAAAATATCAGTGAGTCAAAAAGAATGAGTTGTACTCACATTGTTTCCAATAGCAGTTGTAATGTTTTATTCTGAATAGGCGTTTAATTTTACCCAAAATTTACACTAGGTCCAACCAACTTCAAATAAGCTCTAAAATGTAATGTTCATCAATACGGACCTAAGATAACTTTTTTCGTCAAAAACGGACATCGTATGAAGAAGTTACAGCATTTTAAAGATTGTACGAATTTAATATATATAATAATTTTCAATATCCTTTAAATTTTAAACCCTTCTTCACGTCTGAACCGTTGATTTATTTTTCCTAGATTGGAGCGGTTGCTTTCTTTCTTCCTTCCTCAGATTTTCACGTACACGAGCAAACCCACGGCCGTCGTTTCCATTTGAATTTTTGCTCCTTCTACGACGAACTACACGATGATCCAAGACCACCATTACAAAGCACATCACCGACTCTACCCTCGTCCATGAGTGCACCGAGCTCGGTCCCCCACCTATCTCAAAAAACATGCACGAATCCCCCTAGAACACGATCAATTTGTGGTTGATCCGTAGCTTTAAAAACGATCACCACCGTTGGATAGAGAGATCTCGACGCTCTCTACATTTTTGTAGTCGAAGATTTCTCGTAAAAGTGGATGGACTGGAAGATAATGAAGATGGAAGATCGGTGTTTCTCGGGCATTAAGCAAAAACGGCGGCCTGCCCTAGTTTATTTAGGGTTTTGTGAAAATTGAAACGATAAAGGTGCTTTTATAGAAAATTCCAAAACATTATTCACTCGAAAAATTTTCGAACTCCAAACAAAGCATGCCGCCTGGCATTTATAATGTTTTACCCCTATTTCAAACATAATGGAATATATATTGGGATCCAATTCGATCATATTTGGAAGATAGGTTTTCGAATCAACTATGTAAATTTAAAATTCACTTAAATGAATTTCTATGCGTTTTAGCTTGCCTCGGACAAATCATAAATCCGATTGATATGAAATTTGAAATCCTACAATAATATAACATCATGGATCCATTGAAACTGGTTTCATCGAAATCCAAGACTGTATGAAAAATAAACATTTTTATTCGTCAATTAAATATTAAAATATTCAATTTCTATAATTTAACTTTTAAATCAATTTTAAAAGTTTACCAACAACATTCTAATTCAAATAGAATTTTATTCAACATTATGAATCATTTTTATTCTCATTAAATCCAAATTTCAATTATTTCCACAATTTCAAATATTAAATTAACCATTTAGTTATCCAATTAAATCATTATATTCGAAATATAATTCATTCAGCTTAAAGTAATAACTTGTGAGTATTTAAAATAAATTGAATATACGAATTTCAAATGATTGAAATTCTACGTGTTACAATTTAAGTCGAAAGCACTCTTTCGAAAGCTATTTCCTAAGCAAAGAAGTGATGGTGTCGAAACTAACCCGTCGAAAGCATTAGAAAGTGGCTTGAATTTTAAAACAATGTATACCTTCCAAAACCATTTGCTTCGAAAGGTTGAAAAGCGGCAACTAGTGGTTTCGACTCGAAAGCATTTACTTAAAACAAAGGTGCAAACCATTTTGAAACCATTCCATAAATCAATTTGACCTATTCGAAAGCCAACTAAGTCGAAAGCATATCCTTCGAAAGCAAAGCAGGCGCATTTTTATTTAAAAGCAAAGTAGCACTTCGACCCCTTCGAAACTCTTGGTTTCAACCCAATACCTTCTGCCTATATCCAATTCGCCGCGCACCAAGTCTTTAATGCCATGCGCATTTGTTTCAATGGTGATGGTCATGGAGGAACACGGTCGAAAGCTAGGTGTCGAAAGTGGTGAAACGTGTAAAAAGCATGTTTAAATAGATTTTTAACCTTTTTAAGTAATTCTTTTCCACTAACCCGCCTTATTTGTCAAAATATTATTGGTTGCTAATTTATTTTCTAAAAGTGCTATCAATATTTTTGAAATAAACAATTTAATTTATTTATAAAAAACCCTTCTTCTTCTATAAATGTATAAAACATCTAAGTCCCATACCTTAAATAATTTTATACATCTATTAAAACATTTAGGACAATTCTACTAAAAATCCCAGAAAGTCATTTTTAATATGTTTTTCAACATATATTAATTTCAGACCCAAAACATAAATAATTTAGCCATAAATTATTTAAACCCAAATAATCATTTTCTTCACTAGAAAATTTATATTAAATGCACGTAAATTTATAGTACTATGAAAATTGAAACCTATCTCTAAAATATCATTTCTGATCTAAATCTAAAATCAGAGGACATTTGGATGTCATTTTAATAGGGTTTTCACATCAAAACATATCATAAAACCTATATGAATAAGCACAAATCATAAACAAGCATATATAAACATTTGATCATTCAAAAAGATGCATAACCTTGGAAAATATATCGGGTTTAACCTTAAAACTGAAAAAAATAGAAAATATGTGACGTAGTCACTATTCACCTTAGATTTGAGATTATGGAGTTTGAGATTTGAATGGATTTTATTTTGATTAATCTTCTTCTTTAGCTTTTCTTCCTCTTGTTCATGCTAATGATGGTTGGCCTCTATTTTAGTTTGGTATTGCAAATGAACGGAAATGAATTCCTAAGGGTTTAGGGTATTAGAATATTCTTATTCCAACTTTTCCCTCACCTATTTCCTTTACCTATTTTATTTTAGTTCATTTATTCTCTTAGGCACGACTACCCCTTAGTTTAATCACAAATCTCAATCCCCTAATCATCACATTATTTTATTTAGCTAATTAAATACCCTAAATAATGGTACTAAAAATTAAGGTTATTACTGACTCCCCTCCCCTAATCATCACATTATTCTATTTAATTTAGCTATTTAAATACCCTAAATAATGGTACTTAAAATTAGGATTATTACCGACTCCCCTCCTTAAAGAACTTCATCCTTGAAATTACGATAAGTTGCTCCACAAATCATTCAAAAAGGTAACTTTACTCTATATGCGAGTTTTCCGATCCTCTCTATAATAGGAAACGGTCCTACGAATCTCGATGCCAACTTCCCTCATTTTCCAAATCAGATTACACCTTTCATCGATGACACCTTGATAAAAACATGTTCTCCAACAGAGAACTCTAAGTCTTTCTGTCTTCTATCTACATAACTCTTCTGCCTAGACTGAGCCTTCATTCTAGCCCGAATCAACTCAATATTTTCTACAGCTTCTCTAACCAAATCTGGACCAAAAAACAACCTATCCCTAGTCTCTAACCAACAAACTAGAGATTTGCATGAACTTCCATACAAAGCTTCAAATGATGGCATCCCTATACTAGTCTGATAACTGTTGTTATACGAAAACTTGACTAAATTTAGATGGTCTTCCCATAATCCTCCAAAATCTAACACACAAGCTCTTAACACATCCTCCAAGACTTTGTTAACTCTTTCCATTTGCCCATCGGTCTATGGATGGTAAACGGTACTCATCTTGAGTTTGGTTCCTCAAATATCCTATAGACTATTCAGAACTTGCTAGTGAATAAGGAATCTCTATAACTTACTATACTACTAGGAGCTCCATGAAGTTTACCTATATTCTTTATAAATAACTTAGCCAAAACAGGTGTCGTCCTAGTTTACTTAACTGGAATGAATGGGCACTCTTGGTCAATCTGTCCACTACGGCCTGTATACTTTCATTTCCTCTATTAATAGATCCTGGCAACCCATCTATAAATCCATAGAAATAGAATTCCACTTCCATACCAGAATATCTAATGGCTAAAGCAACCCACTTGGCTTCTGATGTTCGGCTTTTACCTATTGACAGTTCAAATACTGCTTTACCCATAAGCCTACATCCTTTTTCATTCCTTCCTAGAAGAGACTTCACTTGTAACGATCCAAATTCTCAATCATTTGATTTTGAATATTTAAAAGGTTTTAAATAGTGGATTTGGAATATAAATTGATTTTTGAGTATGAAGATTTTGATTGAAATTTATAGAATGAATTCAAATTTCAATTATAACGACTTATCGAAATACGAAAATGGTAAATAATTGAAAATTGGGTTGGATATGAATTGTAACGATTTATGATGTTGATGTAATTCCTATTTGAATTAGAATTGAGTTAATACTTTTTTAAAACTGAAATTTCAAGTGATTTAATCGATGCGTTAATATAGCGATCCAGGGCATGGTCTTGTAATTCGAAGAAACTAGTTCTATTAGATCCGTAATAGTGATTATTATCGGATTTCAAAAATCGTAGCTTCGGAGTTAACGCTTAGTCGTACGGGATATAAATGCGTTGAAATAAATATTTAAAATTCAATATAGTAATTTGGTTCAGAAGCTATCTTCTCCATACTATCGAGTTAGGTCCCGAAACTTGTTCCATTGAGTTCGGAATAATGGTATAACTTTAGGAACGCATGACGTCACACCTCAATAGGAGTTCGAGGTTTCCCCGTATATAATACGTGATATTTGGAATGGATAAATAAGAAATCAAATCAAAATCAAATCTTAGTCGACCTTTTCACTACTCAAGCCACCCTATGCTCGTACTTGCGCCGCTCTCATCCATTTAAATATTGAGTACCTTCTTTAATCAAAAATTCACGGCTCTAATAAAAAAAAGAAATCAAAAATCAAATAAATCGCCGAAGGTCACAAATTGGTAATCGAAGATGAGGCGAGTCGCAACGCGAAATTTCATGCCTGACTATTAATGCATGCGAGGATAGGGGCGCGAGACCGATGCTCGACTGTGGCAGTCGAGAGTGGAGGCAATGATTGTGATGTCATGGTGACTGGTGATACGTGACAGTTGTAGAGGAAAATTCTAGGGCAGGGACGCGATGGTAGCAGGAAGTCAAGGCCGAAGTAAGTTCTAATCGCGTTCACTAGTGGGGTGTCTGGTGGTGTTTAGATGGGTCGAGAAGGTGCTGATGTTGACGAGGAGGCAGACGATGGTGTTGGTGTGGACTTCTGCCTAGAGATAGAGGAGCATTCGATGGCCAAAGATCGGTTAGGGTCGGAGTCGAGCGGACTGTTGTTGAAGGGGAAAGGTAATACTGTAATTAAAATTAAAATTATAAAATTATTTTACTTGATTAAAAATTTAAATTTGAGATAGATAATTCATTCAAATGACGTTTGCATACGAGGTCAAAAATCATTAAAAAAATTGAGTTTGGTTCGTAGCAGTGGAATCTACGCAATAGGGTTGGTTTGGGATTTTTCGAAGTCAGCTGGGATTATAGAAAATTTAAAATCTGAATGTTCGGCAAGAATAAAAATCAAGGAGAGTAAATCTCACTTATCTTGGGTTAATGTTTTAATTTTAAATTGTTGATAATTAATTATTGAATGCTTGGTTGAATTTATAAATTTTTGGATGTTATATATATATAGTAGTATATATATTAGTAGTTGGATATATTTCCCGTCGTTGGAGCGGATGAGAACCTATGCGCCCTGCATAATAGCGGATACCCTATATTATCGTGATATCCCCCCTTGAAGTGAGATTGGTATTTTTATGTTATATTAACATTTATGGATGCAGGGAAACATGTTGGAGGGATCCAACTGGATTCCTCAAATTTATGTTGATTGCTTTCTTATATAGTAATATATGATGTGTTAGAATAATCTGTTATACATTATTATTGTGAGGTGAATTATTGGATGCTATAGTAGCACTGGCCTTAATATTGGTATTTTAGATACCATAAATATTATTTTTGAATTTAAAGGAATAAAAAGGAGATTTTGGATATAAAAATATTTATATTGGAATTTGGAATATTTTAAAGGCAATCAAGTTAAATAAAATAATAATTTGATTTTTGGGGTTTGTACTTAATTGTTCGTAAACATTTTATATAGAGATTTTAAAATAAATTATATAAATTATTATTAAAAATGGATTTAAAATTATATTTTTGAATAGAATACGGAAAGAAGTTAAAAATCAATATCTAAAATAGATTTGTAATATAAAGGGAACTTATAAAGAAATGGATTTATAAAAATGGAAATTTATAAATGAGTATATATTTGTAAACACGTAAAACCCAAATGAGTTTATAAATTATAAACGGTGTTTGTAAATAAGAAAAAAGATATCAGTTGATAAATTGGGAATATAAATTCACAGTGTGAATTTATATCAAGATATGGGAATCAGTTTTTGAAAAAAAAAAGGCGAAATCTATTTTTTTTGAAATGTGAGAATAGTTAAGGAAACAAAAATGAAATCGACGTGTAGTGAATCAACAGGGATTTGTAAATTAAAATTGGTCCTTGGAATTTTAAAAAATATATTTTTATTGAGAAGTTAAATTTGTTTTAAAAAGGAAAAGTTTATTTATTAAACTATGTAAATTAAAAAGTAGTTTGCTACTGAAATACTTCGAAAGTGAATATTTTAAATATCTAATATTTATTGAAATCAAATTATAATTTTTATAACCGTCTTTGAAAATTGATTTTTTAATCTAAAAATGACTTATTGATGTTTATAAAAAGTGTTTCGATATTTTTAATAATTACATGAACATGTTTAAAAATAAATTATTAATCTTTTAAAAATATTTATTACTATATATATATATATGGTTTAAAGGTAGGTGATTGAAGTGATTTATAAATACTCTCGAGAATTGTAAGTCAAGTTAGTAAATGGAGATTGTTTTGTAAGAGGAATGTTATAATGGCATTCTGGAAACTTGAGAAATTTCCAAAATGTTTTAGATATGAAAGCTTCAAAAATGAATCTGAATTCATAAAAGTAGCTATAAATTGTTAGATGGGATTATAAATAAATATAATCGGTTTCAGAAATTGTAAAAAGTGATTTAATAAATTTTCTGAGATTTATGAGATAAGTTATAAAATATTTCGTAAGTATCGATATTTGAAATTATTTTGGAAAAATAGACTTGCAATATTTTCCTAAGTATTGAAATAAAAGATTTTGGAAATATTTAGCAGCGTGATGATTTGTATAGAAATATTTCCAAAGTAATGAATTATAAAGGGGATTTTGAAATATTTCTAAGTGCTGGGATGGTTTGAAAAATATCATGTTATGGATATAGGTATTGAGTTGTTTTAAATATTGAAATATTGAAAGAAATTTGGATATATATCTACGTAAAGATATTTTGAAACAAATATTTTTAAGATTTATAAAATATGAGCCCAGTGACTACTTATGTGTGTTATTTGATAGTTAAATAACCAACTATCAAATTTGGCAAAATTCGTTGATCGTTTCGAAGAGACCGGGATCGGATTTAATTTTTCGAAAACAACTTCATCTGGTTTGTGCGTTACGAATTATGAAATCAAGAAGCTAATGGAGATAGTGATTTGGATATTCGGTTTGTTCAGACCCAAAACAACTTGTATGGATGAATACTATCAATGCATTTATTGCCTGGAAGGCAGTGTTAGCATTCCAAGTATGAATGCTATTCTAAAGGTAAAACGTAGCCTTAAGCCTCTCAACTGGGAATTGCTAAAATAGGAAAGATGCAACAGGGCTAAGTGGGTCGCACCCAATTATGGTATGTTATCACCTTTCTAGATACCCTCGGATATATTATAAGATTACGGATATGGTTGTGCATGAAAAAGAGAGCGCTCGATAAGGGTGGAAACACCAGGGTTGATAACATATTCGGTACTATCTAGATTAGGGGTAGGCAGGCCTTATGTTGGCAGGGGATCCCGGCGAGGTCCTCAGTATATTTTTTAGAGGTGTACTATTACGGGCGGTACCCAAGTAGCCTAGTCATTGTATGGAATCCAACATCAGCTACGAGCCTGTACGGTTTTGATTATGCCCAACTATGCTAAAAGGTGAGATGCAAACATTTCAGCTATTTTCTAATTTACTTTCTACAGACACTATTATAATATCAGATGATTTTGATATAAAATATTTTGGTTATCATAAGGTAAAAACCCATCATGTTTATCTGTGACGCGGTCTTATGAGATACCCATTGTTTTCAAAGGATTTTGAAAATAATAATAATTCAAACCGAGTGTGTTTTCTCACTTGGTTTTTCAAACTGACTCGGGTGTTATTTTACTATATGCTCGGGTCAAGCTGAGTATTACAGATTCAGGTTAGGATGCTATGGAGCTCAGGAGACGAGCTGGAGGATTTCAGGCGTATATCATGTATTTGATTATATTCCGCTGTGTATGTAGTCTATATAGTCAGCCCTGGTGAGGACAAGTTATAATAACTGTCCATATTAATGTATTGATTGTTGTACTCTGATGATTGTATATATATTAATAGATACAGTTTCTTTTGTATAAAAATCTGTTATTATATATTATGTTTTGTTCCGCTACGATGGTAAGATTCCGTGTTGTTTTATTTCTTCTTTTATTTCCTGTTCTTCTTCATCCCTAACAATCCATCTTTTTGTTCAATTTGAGTTGACACGAGCGGTTTGTTGTCAACTTAGATTGTAAGAAAAGTGGGTCGTTATAACTTGGTATTAGAGCTGAAGGTTAAGCGAGAACCTTGGTTTTTGTAGGAATTACTCATTAGAGATAGGGTCAGCAGTACCCTAGAATGAGTTGAGTGTATTAATAGATATGAGCGCGTATTTGTTAGTGAATATAAATGGTTTTATATTGTGTTGATTTATCTGTTGAGTGGCATATAAATTTTGGTCGAGTAGTGGGATGCCACTAAATCGATAGGAGTTTCTAAACACTTAAATACGGTAAACTGATAAAACACAGTTTTGAAGCGGGTAGATGAGCTAATTTTACCCATATTATATTTTTGATATAAAGGAAATAATTTTCTCAAATTATTATAGCATAATTGACGTGTTTGGATGTTACTAATATAATCAAAACAAGATTACAAAAATAAAATGGGTTCTATAACTAAATATAAAGTATATAAGTATGATTTATACAAATGAATTATAACTAAAAATGGATTCAAACTAGAATTCAGAAATTTAAATTGCGGAAGGTTTGAAAAGATATTTTTAGAAAGTTATGGAAATGAAATTGGTGTTATTTGAAAATATGTTTTAATGGTAATATTATTGTGAATTGTTTTTGAATAAGAAATTGTTTTAAATGGATTTTGGAAGTTATAAAAGCACTGAACTCACTACAGTTGCTAGAAAATAATTCTGGTGGTGGCTACAGCATTATCAGTATTCATTTTTGAGTTTCTAGGTGACAGATTGCTACCGTAGTAATTTGATATGGAGATTTTTATTGAAAACGAATGATGTTTTTATAAATTCCAAGAGAATTTATTCGGATAAAACCAAGTTCGAGTTTAAAATTTCGAGTAAATGATTTGTTAAAACAGAGTTATATATATATATATATATATATATATATATATATATATATGATTTCAAATGATTTGAAATAATAAAAAAATGGAGTTAATGGAAACATCGAATGAATCGACAAATATGACCTTAAGTTTTAAGGTTGAATATATATATTTAAGAAATGGTATATAACGTTTATAATAAAAACTTAAGAAATAATTTTGAAGGAGATGGGTACCTGAAATGTACTTAAGTCGGGTAAAGGAACTTGAAGTGAATTCAGGATGTGTTAAATAGAATTGGATTTGAATTTGTAATATCTTAAATAAATGAATATAGACTTGAATATGGGAAACAAATGAAGGCAATTTGGAATGAATTTAGGGAAAGCAAGATCAAATGAAGAAATAAAAATCCAAACTTGAATTAGAAAATAAATTTGAACTCGAATAAATTAAAGGCGATGATTTTTGAAATAAAAATCAGATATTGAATACAAAAATGTAACTCAACTTGGTTGAATAACCAATCTATACACAAAATAATTCCGAACCCTACAAAGTCAAATACATGCAAACTGCAAACAATGGTATGACCTAACAAATCAAACTCTAAGTGGTCACACTTCATCTCAAGTGTCTCATACCCTCCTATCGGATTTGCAACCCTTAAGGAAGTAACTAGGTATATGGATTCTAGGTTAAACTTATCAACCAAAAAATAAGATATAAAAAAATGCAATACACCAGTATAAAATAGAACGCTAACAGACACTATGAATCTGAAGTGTAACTACCAACACTACCTTCCCTTTCCCTGCACTAATGGTCTCGATATAGCAAGTTCCAATGCAAATACTTTGTGTCTTCCATCCTTAGAAGACTCTTTGCACGGGTTGTTGTAATGATCAATCTGATTGAAGTTGAAACACCTCACCTCTTTATTCTCCGCAATTTTCTTTTCTTTGCATGTCCAGCACTCATGGACATAGTGTCCCATCTTGTCACAATTGTAACTGACCACTTTTCCCTTTTCCTTCTTAGTAATTCCACCCCTCTGAGCTCCTTTCTTATGGAAGAACCTCCTTTTCTGATCTACCCCAACTGGACTTCCTTTTCTTTATTCTTCTCTAGAGAAGCAAATATTTCATCATGTCTCAATGCCATCTCCACCACATCACATGGATCCCAATATCAGGTAACGTAGCCCTTGCTAACTCAGGCTTCAACCCCCTGATGAATTTCTCATTTCTCTTCAATGGTACAAGTATGCCATGTTCTATAATTTATGCCTTCAATGATGAGACAAAGCGAAATGAGTTATGGAATTATATTACGGAACAGTCAAAAAAATTCAATCTCCCTTTGATTGTTGTGGGAGATTTCAATTCTATTTTATCATCAATCGAAAGAATAAATGATGGATCTTTCAACTCGGTAGGCAATCCTGACTTTGTTGATTGTATTACTTCGTCTAATCTAATGGAACCTAACTTCACGAACAATTTTTTAACTTGGAGGGGTGGGCAAAAAAAATTCAATTCATAGCGAAATTGACCATGTCTTTGTCAACATATTATCAATGAATATGTTTCCTAATTTTGGTATTCACTTTGGAAATCATTCGCTAAGTGATCATTCTATTATTTACTTAAAATTCATGATTACATCTGATAAGAGAAAAAAGATTCCCTTCAGATACAGTAATACCTGACATCTGCATGAAGGATACCACTCAGCTCTTCAAGTTGAAATATCTAAAGTCATTCATGGCAATCCTCTTTACATTCTTCTATGCAGGCTTAAAGCTGCAAAATCAGCATTAAAGAATTAGATTAAAAATAAGACTAATATTCAGTCAGTTTTTGCTTCTTTGAAGGCAGAGGCCAATGGATATATATATATAATATTCTTATTCAAATTCCCTCAAGTAACTATCTGATAGAACAATATAATATGAAAACAGGCCAGATTCATGATTTTATGAACAGAATAGCTATTGACAATGAACAAAGGTTGAAATTCAATTGGCTTATTAAGGGAGATAGGCCTACTAACTTTTTCTACAATAAAGTTAATGTGCTTAAACCAAAAAAGGAAGTAATCATATCCTTAATTCAGATGGTACATGGACAACAGCATCAGAAAAGCTTGTGCTTGAAGCAATTGATTATTTTTCAGATCTGTTTCATTCTACACAGACTACAAGCCAATTTCCAGGCATAGTATGTAAAAAAATCCTTTCTGAAAAAGCAAGAAGATATTTACGCAAACCCTTTCAAATGGATGAAATACGATGTAACAACCCTGTATTTTGTAATTATTTTTAATTTGAATTTCCTGATTTAAAAACTTTATTTTATTTTATTATAATGAATAAATTTTGTTATTTTAAATATAATTTTGATTTTGATGTGAATGATAAATTCCAAACATGAATAAATGGAATATTTTCTAGAAATGTGAATTTTTAACAATGTGGTCAAACTTTGACTTTTAATTTAAAATTTTAAAATTTTGAACTTTTGAAATTTATCTTTATTTTATGAAAGTAAACAAAATTTTAAGTATACTGCCTTTTTTCGTTAGAATCTGATTAATATTGTGAAAGTTATGCTTTTATAACTATTATATGTAAATTATTTTATTTAACAAAATTATTTATTTTAATTTATATAAATAATATGTTTATTTGTCATGTCATGTTCTAATTTTGTTTACATGGGTAACATGACGTGAGATGTGTATATATTTTATTTATTTGAACTTATATATGACGTGAAGTTTGGAAAATCAAGAGTCTTTGGTTGCTTTTGCCTTTTTTATTTCCCTATGTTTGTTTCTCTAATTTTATTTTCTATTTTTGTTCGTATAAACTTTGAATATATATTTATTTAATTTTGATTGATTTTTACGTTTAATAATAACTTAGGAATTTCAAGAGATATAGGTTACCTGCTTTGTGTATTTGTTGCCTTTTCCATTGCGTGTAAACAAAGAAAGAAATTTCAAATAAATATATGTGACGTTGCCTTAAAGGCATATCTTTTAAATTTTATTTGTTTAATGTTCTTGCATTTATTTTGTTTAGTAGAGGTTTCTTTTGTATATATTTTATTTTTAAAACTGTAGATATTTATAACAACCATTCTGCTTTATTTCAATTAATTCTGATATTCGCTTTGTAAATTTGGGTAACGTACAACATTTTTTTAAAAAAAAATTCTGCATTTCATTTTTTTAATTTCTATATCCATCTTCTTATTTACTTCTATGGTGTGTATAAACTTTATTTATTTAGTGAAGGTTTCTTTTGTCTATATACATCTATATTTATTGGATAAGTAACAAATCAATTAAGATACGTTTTAAATATAGGCATACGTTTCTTAATTTATTTCTTGCCTTTATATATTTCCCACCTTTTAATCTTCTACCATATCTATTCATAAATGCATAGCCATGATTTTCTGCTTTTCAATCACGTACAAAGTTCTCAAACTCCTATTTTCATTTGTTTAAGAAAAATATATACAAGATCTTTTCCTCCTTAAATTGTGTTTTTTTAAAAATTTCCTTGTCTTTTTATTTTCTAACTATTCCTAAACATTAGTCGTTCAAATCTTTTTGTAAACCTAACCTCCTTTTTTTTTCTCTTTTTTTTCTTCTTCCAAACTTTTATTTAAACTGTATATATTTGTACAACATTTTGTCCCACTTTTGTTTCCTTTAAAATTGATTATATACTTTTTAAATTAATTAATAAATATTGTGCAAAAAGAAATAAATTTTACGTTTCTTTTATACGTATATACATCAGTTTCTTAGTTAAATGATAAATAAATCAAATGGATGTAAACAAATCAAATTTTGAATTAGGTTATAAGTAGTGTATAAATAAGCTATTAAATTACACGTTTTAATTGTACGTTTATTTTCGTTTTGTATAATTTATTTGATATTTTAAATGGTACGTTATTTGATGATATATTCTTTAGCATATATAATCACTAAATAAATAAGAAACGTATAAATTTAAAAATACGTTACTTTTGTTTTAAATTTGGGCGAATGTTTCGATTAATTATTGCATCTATAATACGCGCTCATTAATTTCTTACCGCGGCTAATAAAAATCAATTCAAACCGTGCCTTACCATTTACGTGTAAAAATATTCCCTTTCCGTTGCTTCCTTATATTTAATAGGAATAAATGACATATTTCATCTTGCTGTTTCAAACAAAAATTACTTGCCTTGTCATTCACGTGCGTTGATATCCTCTTTCCCTTTTTTCTTCTTTGTAATTGATAGTAATAAATTCCCATAGCCGTTTCAAAAACCAATTTGTATTTTCTTGCCATTTTTTCACCTAATCAACGCAAATACCTCCCTCTTAAATACTAAACCCACGTACACAATTCCCTTACCACATCATTTTGGTTTCATCTTCTTCTCGCGTGAGCTTCTCCCTTCAGGTAATGGGCGTATACATTTTTCTTTTATTTTCTTTCTTCTTTCTTCTTTTTCTTTTGTTTCCACTGTTCCGCTCCAACAAGGGCTGAGCCACTTGTGTTCATATTATCTTATTCAATTTTTCCAGTTTTCTTTATTCAAATTTGATATTCGTATGTGTGTGAGCATACTTAGTTTTTATTTATTTTGTTTCAAGATCTGAATCTGGTTGTCGCATCCATTCAAATCTAATCGTGCTTGTCGTGCTTTTGGGAATCATTCTTGTGTGTTGTTTTGGGTCTCTAGCTTTGATAAAGGTGAGTCCTTCTCACTCTGACATTATTACTTATGAAATGGTAAATGGATGACAAGTGATTAGTAATTAAAATGTTATGCAAGTTAATTATGATATTATGATATATTATTCCATGTATTTACCATGTTAACTTTGTTAGTTATCACCTGACCTATGATAAATGACAGTATATTGTGATATTGACTTGTTAGTATATTTGTTTATATTATTTATACATATACTCACACTGCAAGCTCCCTGTTAGAATAAAATCACTATAGGTTGAAATGATACATACCCGAACGGATATTAGAATAGGGAAAAATCATTATGAGCTGAAATGATAGGCTCAAGTGATTTTTATTGTATTTTATTTGACTTGGGATTGCGGGTTTGAAATGATAGAACCCGGGTTTTTTTTTGAATTGTGGATTGAAATGATATATATCTGTATCACTTGACCTAGGTTAGGAAATTATATACAGACCTCGTGGTATATTTTTAAATGATTTTCTCAAGATATGTATTATTTTTTAAGTTTGACATTTTGATTTAAATATTAAGTTTTGAATTGTGAATTTGAGTATGTAAATTTGAAGTAAATGTGATTTTGACTTTAATTTATACTTAAAAATGCAAGTAAATAATGGAAATTAAATTTTAAATTTTAAATGGATATTTGAAGTAAAATGTTAAGTTTTATTAAATTAATAAGTTAAGAAAACAGTGGAATTTTGACTTAACAAATGAATTGTGTTTAAATTGGATATTTAATTATGAAAAAAATTTGTTGTGATAAATCATATGTTAAAAATGATCCAAATGCGAAATTATGAAGACTAAATATGATTTATAAGTTTAAAAATAGCTAAAATTTAAGTTTATTTAACTCTGAAAATTTTAATATAGGCTGCTGTAGCACTTTGTAAGTGCTGCCGTTGCTAAAGTTAACTAAGCTTTGAATTAATAAGAATGGCTACTGTAGCACTTTGTAAGTGCCGCTGTTGCTGTAAATAAACAAAACATCCATTTATAGTACTTGGTAAGTGCTATGGTTGCTAAACTAAACTATATGTTGAAATACTTAATATAAGCTACGATAACACTTTGTAAGTGCCGTCGTTGCTGAAAACTTTGTAAGTGCCGTCGTTGCTGAAATTTGACAATGTTTTGAAATATTATAGATTTTAACACTGTTTTGGAGTTATATTTTAAAGTGTTAAATGATTTAACCTTTGGAATTGATTATTTATGAAGTTTAAGGAGCTTTGAATATAATTTAATATTTAAATTTGAATTTCAAAGGAATCTAAATTGAATTTCAATTTAAATAAGATTTACTTTGTTATGTGTTAAATGGAATGAAATGTAATGAGATAAATGAATTTTTGAATGGAATTTTGAGACGTGTTTTGAAATGATATTTGAAATAATAAATGAATGACATAATTGATTTAAAAAAATGATATTTGAATTGAATATTTGAATTTAAGAATGATAATGAATTGATAAGGGATTTGATAGGAAATGATTGAAACGGTTTTGATATGAATATAGTTTTGAAATAAAAATGGTTTTGGTTTCGAAGTATAAACTATTTTGAAAGGAATATAGTTTTGAAATGATATCTTTGGTTTTTGAAAGTATATACTACTTCGAAATGACCACGGTGTTGTAATAACGATTGGTTGGCAAAGAGACCGGGATCAGATATGGGCATACCTTCTGTCGATACCGAAAACCACTTTGACAACCGTGTGCGCGGTGGAGATTCCAGAATGAAGTAGGATGGAGGCGTCGTTTCCTTTGAGGTAAATACGTTGACCCGACTCTCATGAGTTGGCATAAGGTGGCTAAAACAGGAGCGATTGACGGTCTAATGAGGTAGCACCTTTGATCGGACACATCCCTTCGATATTATACTTTGACTTTTGGATTGATTCAGTGACCACTTTTGTTTTTTTTTATTTGGGGGTATGGCTCGAGGTGGGCGGTATCTACGCGCTACGCGTTACAACCGGCCCGGAAGCGTAATTGGTATATCTACCCTGGCATTGCCTAGTTGTGCCGTGTCACCTACCCTATCGCGCCTTGTACGAGTTTGGTTTTCTCCCGTATCCCGTGTGGTATCCTTTGGTGGCTTCCAGATCAGGAGGGACTATGATATTGGATGGACTACTGGGACTATTACGTGTTAAGGGCTATATGGGTAACCCCTTAATGCTATGAAAAAAGTAATTTTATTTTATTAATATACATTATTATAATAGCGAAATATTACTACATGGTAAATAGTTTAATGGATCCTTAAAGGATGGGTGATCCCAAGCGTCCTTTAAGTTACTGATGCATTTGTTACTGTTCACTTGAGTCGATTTACAGTTCATAAGTATGTATGTCCTGATCGAGTGTTCTGTGTTTAGCTTTACGCTCAGGTCAGACTGAGTGATACAGCATTTGAGACTCACCTTCGGAGTTGGAGCTTTGTTTGAAGACCCAGCTATCTATTCTCTTCAAACACTCAGTTGATTTCAGTTATCCAGTTGCTTCCAGTTGTGTATTCATATGTTTACCTTGTTACTCTTCTGTTGTATCTTGTTTGACTCTGATGTATCTTACATATATATAGTAGCTTCATGAACTACTATCTCTTCTACTTCCGTTGCATTATATTACTCTGTGTTTGTGATCAGTGATTATTTATTTGCTGTATATTCTGATTATTGCCAAAAACAATATTTACAGCGCGTTATTTTGAGCAATTCAAGTCCGATATGTGCGGATGCGAATGGTTGAAAATGTTGGGTCGTTACATTTGGTATCAGAGCTTTGGCTCTAGGCAAAACTTAGCATGTATGGTAAATTTATTTACAGAATCACTTTCATTCAAGTTTGAATCTCTTCCTCTTCGATTTGAATTTCCTTTGAATTTTGGAACGTTTCTCTATGGTTCCAAAATCCGTTCGTGTCCCTCATTATTCGTCCTCTTTTGATTCTGGAGTGTCCCATAACTCCACTTCGAATGATCTTTGTAATGAGTCGGCGATCTCGCCAATCTTAAATTGATTTGTAAAAGAGGTGAAACTCCTTTACAACATCATCAATTCACCAGAGATTTTATATCGTCGGTTTAGATGCTAGTATCTCCTATTATTCCGAACCGTATCTCTTCAGATCGAATGTAGATTTACCCCAGAAAATCCACGTTGATCTTATTCTTTAAGTCACGGTTGGCCCGATTAAGATTGCCCGTGATTTATATAGGCTTATCCATTTCCTTATTCTGTTATTTAATCATCATATCTTCTGTTACCAACTTATCTTCAAATCAAAATTATCTTTGATTTGAGTCCATCAAATTTGAATCTCTATCCTTATTTTGAAAATTTTATTCCTATATTTTGAAATCTAATATTATATATAAATATAATTTTTAGAATTTTATAGTTAATTTAACCAGTTGTTAAGATATAATAGTATTTGATTTTATTTATGGTTTTGTAAACCATTGGTTTGGTCTCATATAAATAATTGACTATAAACAATAGTTATGAATTAATTTGGAAACAGAAATGAAATTTAAAACAAGAATTTGAGAATTTAATTTCCAAAGATTTCAACCTTGTGTTCAAAGTTTTAAAGGATATTATTTAAAGTATTTCCGAATAGAAAAAAAAATCAAAGAATTTAAAAGTTTAAAATTAGTGCTCTTCTCTTTGTCGTTGGAAAATAACCTCAGTGATGATGGCAGCATCATCGACATCCATTTTCGAGTTTCGAAGTGAAGAGACCATTCTGTAGTGTTGCTACAGTGTTGCTTCGGGAAATTTAATTGATTAGAATTTCTAAAATATGACTTGATTTATAATATATATAGATATACGATTTAAATTTGATTTGACATATTATGTACATATATTTATTTATCTCTAAATGGTTTGAAGGGAATCAGAAATTTAATTCTTAAATGTTATCTTAAAGAATAATTTCAATTATAAAAAGAAAAATCAAATTTTTTGAATAAATGATTCAAACTTGAGATAATTGAATTAGAAAGTTTCATTTGTGTAATACTCAATTGCATTCTAATATAACTTACCTTAAATTTTGAAGTTCACAATGTAATTAGATAATATACAGTATGAAAAGATTTTATAAATAAAATTTGAGTGGTTATAATAATGTTATACACTTAAATTTTAGTTATAAAAAGATTAACATAGGTAAATAGAGTAAAAAGGGTAATGGAATAATTTACAATATAAAATGATGTTAAAGGAACTAAGAGTAAATTAAAGCAGTTATAATAAGTGTAAATATACTTAATATAGGTGATAAAATATATTGAGAAGAATAAATTTAATTTTAATTAGGAATAGAGAATAATTAAATTTATTGAGAACATTATGAATATAATAAATGATTTTAGAAATTTTTAGTTTAAGATAATTGGATGATAAGACAATGAAATTTGAGATAGTTAAGATTTATTTAACTTATGAAAAATTTGTTTATCAATTTAAGTTGAAATTTTCATGGTTTCAAATTTATTATCTTATTCTGTTTTCCAAACAATCTTTTGGTAGTCCTTATTTTCCTTATCGTGCTACAGAATGGGAAAGCTATTGCTTATACCAGTCCGTTTGGAAACCTTTCTATAATCTTTGGTACATTTTTGAATCTGAGCACTGCTTGTCATCCACAGACCGTCGGTTAAGCGGAAAGGGTGAATCAGATTCTAGAGGATCTTTTTCGTGCTTATGTTCTTGATTCTGGAGGATCTTGGAAAGATCATCTCCACTGGTCAAACTTACCTATAACAACTGTTATCAGGTATAATTTCAATCTTCTCGTCATCTTGTCTTAATCCTATTTCATTCTATCTTATTATGTATTTTTTCGTACCTCATTCCTTTTCGAGGACGAAAAGTTTTGAGTGGGGGAGAGTGTAACAACCCAGTATTTTATAATTATTTTTAATTTGAATTTCCTGATTTAAAAACTTTATTTTATTTTATTAAAATGAATAAATTTTATTATTTTAAATATAATTTTGATTTTGATGTGGAAGATAAATTCCAAACATGAATAAATAGAATATTTTCTAGAAATGTGAATTTTCAACAATGTGGTCAAACTTTGACTTTTAATTTTAAAATTTTAAAATTTGAACTTTCGAAATTTATCTTTATTTTACGAAAGTAAACAAATTTTAAGTATACTGTTTTTTTCCGTTGGAATCTGGTTAATATTGTGAAAGTTATGCTTTTAAAACTATTGTATGTAAATTATTTTATTTAACAAAATTGTTTATTTTAATTTATATAAATAATATGTTTATTTGTCATGTCATGTTCTAATTTTGTTTACATGGGTAACATGACGTGCCATGTGTATATATTTTATTTATTTGAACTTATACATGACATGAAGTTTGGAAAATCAAGAGTCTTTTGGTTGCTTTTGCCTTTTTTATTTCCCTATGTTTGTTTCTCTAATTTTATTTTCTATTTTTGTTCGTATAAACTTTGAATATATATTTATTTGATTTTGATTGATTTTTACTTTTAATAATAACTTAGGAATTTCAAGAGATATAGGTTACATGCTTTGTGTATTTGTTGCCTTTTCCATTGCGTGTAAACAAAGAAAGAAATTTCTAATAAATATATGTTACGTTGCCTTAAAGACATATCTTTTAAAATTTATTTGTTTAATGTTCTTGCATTTATTTTGTTTAGTAGAGGCTGCTTTTGTATATATTTTATTTTTAAAACTGTAGATATTTATAACATCCATTCTGCTTTGTTTCAATTAATTCTGATCTTTGCTTTGTAAATTTGGGTAACATACAACATTTTTTTTAAAGAAAAATTTCTGCATTTCATTTTTTTTTAATTTCTATATCCATCTTATTATTTACTTCTATGGTGTGTATAAACTTTATTTATTTAGTGAAGGTTTCTTTTGTGTATATACATCTATATTTATTGGATAAGTAACTAATCAATTAAGATACGTTTAAATATAGATATACGTTCATTTCTTAATATATTTCTTGCCTTTATATATTTCCCACCTTTTAATCTTCTACCATATCTATTCATAAATGCATAGCCATGATTTTCTCCTTTTCAATCATGTAAAAAGTTCTCAAACTCCTCTGTTCATTTGTTTAAGAAAAATGTATAGAAGATCTTTTCCTCCTTAAATTGTGTTTTTTTTAAATTTCCTTGCCTTTTTATTTTCTAACTATTCCTAAACTTTAGCCGTTCAAATCTTTTTGTAAACCTAGCCCCCTCTTTTTTTCTTCTTTTTTTTTTCTTCTTTCAAACTTTTATTTAAACTGTATATATTTGTACAACATTTTGTTCCACTTTTGTTTCCTTTAAAATTTGTTATATACTTTTTAAATTGATTAATAAATATTGTGCAAAAAGAAATAAATTTTATGTTTCTTTTATATGTATATACATCAGTTTCTTAGTTAAATGGTAAATAGATCAAATGGATGTAAACAAATCAAATTTTGAATTAGGTTATAAGTAGTGTATAAATAAGCTATTAAATTACACGTTTTAATTTGTACGTTTATTTTCGTTTTGTATAATTTATTTGATATTTTAAATGGTACGTTATTTGATGATATATTCTTTAGCATATATAATCACTAAATAAATAAGAAACGTATAAATTTAAAAATACGTTACTTTTGTTTTAAATTTGGACGTATGTTTCGATTAATTATTGCATCTATAATACACGCTCATTAATTTCTTACCGCAGCTAATAAAAATCAATTCAAACCGTGCCTTACCATTCGTGTGTAAAAATATTCCCATTTCGTTGCTTCCTTATATTTAATAGGAATAAATGCCTTATTTTATCTTGCTGTTTCAAACAAAAATTACTTGCCTTGTCATTCACGTGCGTGGATATCCTCTTTCCCTTTTTTCTTCTTTGTAATTGATAGTAATAAATTTCCATAGCCGTTTCAAAAACCAAATTGTATTTTCTTGCCATTTTTTCACCTAATCAACGCAAATACCTCCCTCTTAAATACTAAACCCACGTACACAATTCCCTTACCATATCATTTTGGTTTCATCTTCTTCTCGCGTGAGCTTCTCCCTTCAGATAATGGCCGCATACATTTTTCTTTTATTTTCTTTCTTCTTTCTTGTTTTTCTTTTGTTTCCAATGTTCCGCTCCAACAAGGGCCGAGCCACTTGTGTTCATATTATCTTATTCAATTTTTCCAGTTTGCTTTATTCAAATTTGATATTCGTATGTGTGTGAGCATACTTAGTTTTATTTATTTTGTTTCAAGATCTGAATATGGTTGTCGCATCCATTCAAATCTAATCGTGTTTGTCGTGCTTTTGGGAATCATTCTTGTGTGTTGTTTTCGGTCTCTAGCTTTGATAAAGGTGAGTCCTTCTCACTCTGACATTATTACATATGAAATGGTAATTGGATGACAAGTGATTAGTAATTAAAATATTATGCAAGTTAATAATGATATTATGGTATATTATTCCATGTATTTACCATGTTAACTTTGTTAATTATCACCTGATCTATGATAAATGACAGTATATTATGACATTGACTTGTTAGTATATTTGTTTATATTGTTTATGCATATACTCACACTACAAGCTCCCTGTTAGAATAAAATCACTATGGGTTGAAATGATACATACCCGAACGGACATTAGAATAGGGAAAAATCATTATGAGCTGAAATGATAGGCTCAAATGATTTTTATTGTATTTTATTTGACTTGGGATTGCGGGTTTGAAATGATAGAACCTGGGTTTTCGTTTTGAATTGCGGATTGAAATAATACATATCTGTATCACTTGACCTAGGATAGAAAATTATATACAGACCCCGTGGTATATTTTTAAATGATTTTCTTAAGATATGTATTTTTTTTAAAGTTTGAAATTTTGTTTTAAAAATATATATTTTATGTTTTTAAGAAATTTAAATATTAAGTTTTGAATTGTGAATTTGAGTATGTAAATTTGAAGTAAATGTGATTTTGACTTTAATTTATACTTAAAAACGCAAGTAAATAATTGAAATTTAATTTTAAATGGATATTTGAAGTAAAATGTTAAGTTTTATTAAATTAATAAGTTAAGAAAACAGTGGAATTTTGACTTAACAAATGAATTGTGTTTAATTGGATATTTAATTATGAATTTTTGTTGTTGTGATAAATCATATGTTAAAAATGATTCAAATGTGAAATTTTGAATCCTAAATATGATTTATAAGTTTAAAAGTAGCTAAAATTTATAAGCCTAAATAAGAATGACTACTGTAGCACTTTGTAAGTGCCGCTGTTGCTGTAAATAAACAAACATCTCTGCTATAGTACTTGGTAAGTGCTATGGTTGCTAAACTAAACTATATGCTGAAATACTTAATACAAGCTACGATAACACTTTGTAAGTGCCGTCGTTGCTGAAATTTGACAATGTTTTGAAATATTATAGATTTTAACACTGTTTTGGAGTTATATTTTAAGGTGTTAAATGATTTAACATTTGGAATTGATTATTTATGAAGTTTAAGTAGTTTTGAATATAATTTAATATTTAAATTTGAATTTCAAAGGAATCTAAATTGAATTTGAATTTAAATAAGGTTTACCTTGTTATGTGTTAAATGGAATGAAATGTAATGAGATAAATGAATTTTTGAATGGAATTTTGAGACGTGTTTTGAAATGATATTTGAAATAACAAATGAATGACATAATTGATTTTTAAAAATGATATTTAAATTGAATATTTGAATTTAAGAATGATAATGAATTGATAAGGGATTTGATAGGAAATGATTGAAATGGTTTTGATATGAATATAGTTTTGAAATAAAAATTGTTTTGGTTTCGAAGTATAAACTATTTTGAAAGGAATATAGTTTTGAAATGATATCTTTGGTTTTTGAAAGTATATACTATTTCAAAATGACCATGGTGTTACAATAACGATTGGTTGGCAAAGAGACCGGGATCAGATATGGGCATACTCTCTGTCGATACCGAAAACCACTTTGACAACCGTGTACGTGGTGGAGATTCCAGAATGAAATAGGATGGCGGCGGCGTTTCCTTTGAGGTAAATACGTGGACCCGACTCCCATGAGTTGACATAACGTGGCTAAAACAGGAGCGATTGACGGGCTAATGAGGTAGCACCTTTGATCGAACACATCCCTTCGATATTATACTTTGACTTTTGGATTGATTCGGTTGCCACTTTTGATTATTTTTTTTATTTGGGGGTGTGGATCGAGGTGGACGGTAGCTGCGCGCTACGCGTTACCACCGGCCCTAAAGGGTAATTGGTATATCTACCGTGGCATTGCCTAGTTGTGCCGTGTCACCTACCCTATCGCGCCTTGTATGAGTTTGGTTTTCTCTCGTAGCCCGTGTGGTATTCTCTGGTGGCTTCCCGATCAGGAGGGACTATGATATTGGATGGACTACTGGGACTATTACGTGTTAAGGGCTATATGGGTAACCCCTTAATGCTATGAAAAAAGTAAGTTTATTTTATTAATATACATTATTATAATAGCGAAATATTACTACATAGTAAATAGTTTAATGGATCCTTAAAGGATGGGCGATCCCAAGCATCCTTTAAGTTACTGATGCATTTGTTACTGTTCACTTGAGTCGATTTACAGTTCATAAGTATGTATGTCTTGACTCGAGTGTTTTGTATTTTGCTTTACGCTCAGGTCAGATTGAGTGATACAACATTTGAGACTCACCTTCGGAGTTGGAGCTTTGCTTGAAGACCCAGCTATCTATTCTCTTCAGATACTCAGTTGATTTCAGTTATCCAGTTGCTTCCAGTTATGTATTCATATGTTTACCTTATTAGGATGAAGTGTCAACGCTCAAGTTTTCTTCTGTTGTATCTTGTCTAACTCTGATGTATCTTACACACACACATATATATATATATATAGTAGCTTCATGTACTACTATCTCTTCTACTTCCGCTGCATTATATTACTCTGTGTGTGTGATTATTTATTTACTGTATATTCTGAGTATTGCCCAAAAAAAATTATTTACAACGCGGTATTTTGAGCAATTCAAGTCCGACATGTGCGGATGCCAATGGTTGAAAATGTCGGGTCATTACATACGAACTGCTATTTTCCAAATCAATGATAACAATATACCGGGGCCTGATGGCCTAAATTCAAAATTTTACAAAGTTCACTGGAGCGGTTTAAGGAGGATATCTGTAATGTCCTGAATGGCATCCTTCAACATGGAAAAATAATAAAAGAAATCAATCACACATTTATTTGCCTTATTCCAAAAAACCAGGATGCTATTAATATGTTCGATTTCAGACCTTTTTCTCTTTGCAATGTCTCCTATAAGATTTTAGCTAATCTTTTGTGTAATAGACGAAAACCTTATATGGACGATCTTATTTCTTATAATCAGAATGCATTTATCCTTGGGAGAATCATTACAGATAATTCTCTTCTTGCATATGAAATGATTAGAGGCTTTAATAGGAAAAATTCCAACAATATTTGCCTGAAAATCGACTTACATAAATCATATGATAAAATAAAGAGAGAATTCATTCATCATATGCTACTATCCATGGGTTTTCCTATGCCTTTTGCTAATCTTTTATACGAATGTATTTCTACTCCAACTTTTTGGGTATTAATTGAAGGATCCCAATATGGTTTCATCGAGAGCTCGAGGGGTCTAAGGCAAGGGGACCCTCTATCTCCATATTTATTTTCTATAGCATTAGAGTTCCTCACAATCAATCTTGATTTGGAGTACATAAAAGGTACTTTATCCCCTATTCATAAAATTAATCCCATAATCACTCATTTACTTTATGCAGATGATATCTTAATCATGGCCAAAGCTAACAAAATAAATGCTAAATGTATTACAATCACCCTTTGTAGATTGAAATATTTTACTAGCCTTGATGTTAATGAAAATAAATCCACTGTTTATTTTAGCAAAGGAGCAAAAAATAAGCAACAGATAGCTGATATTCTTAATGTCAATGTTGGTAATCTGCCAGTGATGTATTTAGGAATTCCTTTATCTAACAATGTTGCTTGACAGATAAAATCAATAAGAAAAGTATCACTGGAACAACAAATTGCTTAATATCAGTGGTTGAATTGAATTAGTAAAAATAGTTATCTATCCTATGATTCAATTCTTGCTTCAATTTTCCTAATTCCCAATGTCTGTTTTTCATAGAATCAATTCTATCTGTGCCAATTTCATTTTGAAGTCTAAAGCCCATAAAATGTCTTGGAAAGATGTCTGTAAACCCAAGAATGAGGGTGGACTGGACATCAGAAAAATAGATGATATGGCAAAAGCAGTGTTGCTAAACTGGTAAGGAAATTTTTACAAGGAAACTCTATTTGGGTCAAATGGATGCTAAAAAAATACTGTCATAATTCAAAATTTTGGTCTGCTAACGTTAACAGCTGTGCATCACATACATGAAATTTATTGCTTAAATCTAGAACATGGTGCACTGTTTTAGTTAATAGAATAATTGTAAATAGTGAGTACACAAATATTTGGACTGATCCATAAATCAATGGATCCTCCTTGGTGGAAAAACTAGGATGGAATTCTATGGACATTTATCGCGGTAACAACAGAAAAATATCATCACTTATAGTTGATAATGAGTGGAAAAATATTCTTGACTACATTCCTATTCAATATCATGATACAGTGCACAACATTCAGATAGACAGACAGAAGCAACATGATTACTGGTGGTGGATTCCTAGTAATAATGGTCAATTCAATTTAAACTCGGCCTGGGATCACGTAAGAAGTAAACAAACTGAAGTCAAGTGGTTCAAAATCATTTGGGACAATAAATATGCTCCGAAAATGTCGGTATGTTCATTACTGCATATACTAAACCGTTTGAACACCAAAGACAGAATTTATAGGTGGAACAATGGTATTAATCAAATCTGTGCTCTCTGTTCAAATCACAATGAGGATAGAAACCATCTTTTTTTCAATTGTGCATATTCCAGACAGATTATTGAAGAAATTATGCTAAAATTCAGAATTAATATTGGCAATTCTTATGATATCAATTAGATTCTGGAATCTTTATATCACACTCAACTCAGTAACAGCATGCATCATCACATCACGAACATCTCATTTACTATGATTATTTGGCATTTATGGTGCGAAGGGAACTCTAGAGTTTTCAAAGGATTTGAAATGCTAGTCACTGTTAGAAGGGGTCTCATAATGCAAGATTGCAAACATTCATTGCAGACTTATTGGATTCGAATAAAAATTCAAGGGATTTGTTACTTATCTTTTTTGAATTTGATATCAGAGCCGACTTCAACGTGGAGTTCAAACCTCCCTGAGTTTGATTTTGGGTAGCTTGTGTTTTTGCAGCATCTCCTTTGGATCTCGATTTCGCCCTCGTGAAGATTACTTCAGCCACATTATTAATTTCGAGTTCCTTCTAGATCTGAGATATTTTGCTCTCTAAATTTAGAAGCTTCCGTGGTTTAAGTCTTTAGTTGCTTTCAATTCGAGGCGACCACTATTTCGTATATGGGCCTTGCTGGTATTTTCTTGTGGTTGCGTCTTGGTCTCTTCTCTTTTTGTTGTGTTTGTATTTTGTTTGTGTTATGTTGATTGTTCATGCCCCGAGTTGCACATATGGATGATTTTGAGTGCGTTGTCTTCCTGTTTTTACTCCTCCATCTATTCGTCAACTCGGGTTCTGGCATCTATATTGTTGTACTATTAATATATGGACATGATATGTACTCTTTTTCCTCGCAAGGCACTCATTTAGGTTAGGGGAATTGTTAGGTTTTAATGAGGCATATTATGAGCATATATGCCTTTTTTTCATTTACAAAGTACCTTTTTTCAAAATAAAAAAGATACCGGAGCATATTTATATGCCACCAACTTGTCGTTTAACCATTATGTATTTTTAAAGACCAAAAACAAGACCTGTTTTACCACTTTTATCAGCAGTCATTGACCAATGTATTTTTTCTTTTGTGTTAATGAATTTTTTGGTAAAGATAATCTAGTTCATGGTCTATAGTTTTATTTGAGTATGTTTGAATTAATGAGTTTTCAATGTTACAATAAGATATTGATGGACTCGATTAGCTAACTTTAGCGGTGTTGTCTTTCAAAATTTCTTCTAGCCACATTTGCCAAATTTTTTTTTCAGTGGTAACTGTTGGACTGAGATTAACATCACAATATTTTGAATCGCATCAAATAGTCTACGTAGCAATTTGTTGTAGAAGTGCATTCATCATTTTAATAATGCCTCATAATATCTTTTTTTGATCTTCACTTTTTTTCTTCTGTCAGGTTTTCAGTTATTAGAAGGTGCAAATACAGTCATTGTTACATTAAAGTACGCTTCTAATGGTATAGTAAAAGATCAGAAGCTTCTCCTATGGTGGAAAATGACAGTCAATAACTATAATCTCCTATTCACGATTACGTTTGAAGACCGATGGTTATGTTTTATTTCAAATTTAGATCTTAAAGACTATATATAGTTTGTAATAGTATAGGTTGTTTTCCCAACACGGTTACAACCATAGTTACCATAAACTAAGCATCATAGGTTGTTTTCCCAACATGAACTGGGTGCGCTTGCATAGAGTGTTGAACTAAGTTGATTTAAAATGAACAAATTTGCATAGAATGCTCATAAATCTAATAATTCTTTTTTGGATTTGTGATGCACTTAAGAAAAAAAATATGAAAAACCAGCAACATGTTTATTTATTTCCTTTATGTTATAATTTGTTTTCATGTTGCCGATTGATTTCTTTTGAACACCCCAACAACAGTTGCGCTTTATATAGGATAACCTGTTTTAAATCTATTGTTTGCTCAGCGATTGTCACCATAATTTAGCAATAAAATAACACAAATGCTTGTCTAGGCATAAATTTTAAAATTAATGTTTGACAAAAAAGATACTGTAGAGTATAAAGTTAACTGAGACGGTTTACGAACTCAAGGAATAATGAGTAAGCAATGCATATGTTCTTATATACATAAATTACCTTAATAGCAGAAGTCTAGGTCCATTTTCCAAAGATGATCAAATTACCTACATACAAGTTGGACGTTGATACATAAATTCAAAATTTTATATTCGAACACTTTTATTTAACAATAATGAAAAATGCTTACTAGAAATTGATTCCGTTACAAGTTTCGTCATAGGCCAAGCTATTGTAGAGCCAACGGCATCATCAGTGCATTCAAACTCAGAGGTAGGTTTCCACAAACATGAATCTAACAACATAACTAATTCAGATAAAGAAATTAACTATAACAAAAAAATAGCATTCAAGCTGTTCCAATAGGCTGATTGAAATTTACATTCGAGCTTATGTTGTACACGTCAAGCAACATTTCAACGGTTTCTTTGATTTAAAGCACAAGGTTGTTTGAATTACCTTTAAATGTGTAGGTATATTTATATGTGCTGACACGCTCTGCTTCTCTATTTTATCACATCAATATATTTTAGTCCTGGTGCAATTTTTGATATTACATAGAAAGAATAAGTTAAGACAAACCATTGGATTCTATGATCCAATGGTTCATATGTAAGGCAGAACCCCTTCTCTAGTTCTTAATTAGGGAACGGGATCCGAATCCATTATTTACGTGCAATCACATTTAGAATACAAATAAACAATACCAGCAATCTTAATTGACATCGCATAGAATATGCATTTGTTTATAACTTTATAAACATGGCTTCTTTAGATGTTAGTTTTGGTTAATCTCTCGGCAAAGCTTGATAGCTGCCGCCTCAATGCCACATTGAGAACTTTGTGCTTCACGTCTAACACTTAATTAGCATTTGCAATCCTACCTAGGAGAATAATCTTTTTTTCTTCAATATATTGATTTGCTCAGATATATCAGTTAGGGCATAGACTGCAGAAGATATGCCTAAGTTTTTTATTTGTAACCCATGCCTGTATATAAATCAAAACAAAAACTCTATGTAAAAGACGTAATTTATTACACAGACAAGTTTAATTTACAAGCACTAAATCAGCTTATTCCTATGTTTATCAGTTGAAAAGGTTGCACTGAATACGAAACGTAATTAGAAGCAAATAGATGATATATCAACCGTTGGATCTGCTGAAGGGCTTGGATGCATTCAACATGATGGTTCGGATTATGACCAAAAGTATATCAGAGAAAACACACTTCTCTGTTTATTCTAATTCCCCCCCTCAAACCAGAGTAGCTAGGGTTTGCACGAAATTGAAAAACATGGCGGCGGCCTCTTCTGCAAAAAATGGAACATCAAACTTATCATTCTGGTATGAAGATTATCCTCTGAGATCTTCTACTAGGGTCAGCGACATCAATATTGAGCTCTTCTTTTAATCTGGAGAAATTTGACATCGATAAAGGTTTTGTAAGTATGTCCGCTTTTTGATGCGGCGATGGTATGTACCCTACTCTTAATTTTCCGCTAATAACTTGCTCTCTGATAAAGTAGAGGTCTAGCTCTATATGTTTAGTTTTTGAGTGAAGAACTGGGTTAGATGTTAGAGAAATTGCGCTAACGTTGTCACACCAGATTGTAGCTTTATCTGATTTGATGTTGAGTTCAGTTAAAAGTGATTCTAACCACAAAACTTCTGCTGCTGTACTTGCCACACATCTGAATTCAGCTTCAGTGCTGGATCTTGACACTGTATTTTGTTTTTTAGCACTCCATGATACTGGATTTTTACCTAAATAGATGCAGTAGCCTGAAGTTGATTTACGATCATCTATATCAGTCCCCCAGTCAGCATCTGCATATGCATTTATGTTAAGAGTGCTGCTTGCTTTCAGGATAAGACCATGATCAATTGTTCCTTTTAAATATCTGAGAATTCTTTTTACAGCTCTCCAGTGAATATCAGTAGGATTCTGCATGTACTGGCTAACTTTGTTTACACAGAATGCTATATCTGGTCTTGTTATAGTCACATATTGAAGTGCACCTACTATGCTCCTGTATTGTTTGACATTTTGAATTGCTTCACCCTTATACTTAGAAAGCTGATGATTCACAATCATTGGAGTTGGTAGAGAGTTTGCTTTATCCATTTTGGTTTTTGATAATATTTCTGAAATGTATTTTCTTTGATTGAGATGCATTTCAGAATTTGAAATTCTTTGTACTTCAATTCCTAGAAAGTAGTTCAAGTCTCCCAGATCCTTAATTGAGAATTCTGAATTGAGCAATGCTGTGAGTTTTTTAATTTCTGATTCATTGCTCCCTGTAATAATAAGATCATCAACATAAATTAGTATATAAGTAGTGGATACATTATTAATTTTAATGAATATGGAGTTATCAGATTTTGAAGAATTGTAGCCAAATTTCATAAGTGTTGATTTGAGCTTGTTGAACCAGACTCTTGGGGCTTGTTTTAATCCATAAATTGCTTTATTGAGTTGGCACACCATCTCTTTATCTGATTTTTGAATGAATCCTTCTGGTTGCTCCATAAATACTTCTTCCTGTAACACACCATTAAGAAAGGCATTATTAACATCTAATTGTCTGATGGTCCAATTTCTATTCAAGGCTATTGTTAAAATAACTCTGATTGAAGAGGGTTTCACAACAGGGGAAAAGGTTTCTGAAAAATCAAACCCATATTGTTGTGAGTACCCTTTTGCAACAAGCCTTGCTTTGTGTTTAGAAATTGAGCCATCAGCATTTTTCTTTAATTTAAAAATCCATCTACATCCTATTATATTCTTGTTAGCTGGTTTATTAACCAGTTTCCAGGTTCCTTTGTTAATTAGAGCATTGTATTCATCTTGCATAGCTGCTCTCCATTTATCACTTTGAGTAGCTTCTATGTAAGATGAAGGTTCTTCCTGAAGAACCATATTGTTGATAATTTTTGGTTTGTAAATACCACATTTTGCTCTAGTTAACATTGGATGGGTATTGATATTATTTCTGATTGTATTGTCTGAACTGTTGTCTGATCTACTGCAGACCATGTCATGATCATGACTTGTGCTGCTTGCTTCTTGACTTTGGAGATTCTGACTGATGTTATCATCTTCATGTGCAGCTTGCTCTTGACCTGACTCTCTAGCAGTCATGGTATGTTGAGAGCTTGTGCTAATAACATTTTTTACAGGCTGTGTTGAAGGCTGAGCTTCCATCTCATCAGGTAGATCAGGTAGAATGAACCTTGTACTTCTTATTTTTTCAGTGGTCTTGATTTCAGCATTACTAAAAGGGAACACCTGCTCATTGAATTTCACATGCCTAGATATATATATTTTTCCTTTGCTGTCTAAGCACCTGTACCCTTTTTGTTTGTTGCAATATCCTAAGAAAGTACAAGGGGTAGACCTAAAATCTAATTTATGTTTATTAAAAGGTCTTAAGCAAGGAAAGCATTGACATCCAAATATTTTTAGATGCTCATAATCTGGTTTTATTCTAGTTAATGCTTCTTGTGGACACTTGTACTTGAGAATTTTTGTTGGAAGTATATTTATCAAGTGTACAGCAGTATTAAATGCCTCTGGCCAAAACTTTAGAGGCATTGAGGCTTGAGCAAGTAAAGTTAAACCAGTTTCTACGATATGCCTATGTTTTCTTTCAATAATACCATTTTTCTCTGAAGTGTATGGACATGTAGTTCGATGGTTTATTCCTTTTCTTTCAAAAAAACTTTTTAAAGGAAGAAATTCTTTTCCACCATCTGACTGAAAAGTACATACACTGTTTCCAGTCATGTTTTCAACCTTGGTAATGAACTGTGTCACAATATTACTGGTTTCAGACTTAGACTTTAGCATGTATATCCACACAAATCTTGAATAAGCATCTATAAAAGATATGTAGTATTTGTAACCATAATCAGAGCTAATAGGTGCTGGTCCCCATAGATCACTAGCAATTAATTCAAGTGGCCTTGTGTAATTTGTGTGAGAATCTGGAAATGCAAGTTTATGACTTTTTCCCAATTGGCAAGAGGTACAAAAATAAGAATCAGAGATATTATTAAATGAAATGTTATTACTATTCATAACATGTTTTACAACTTTCATGCTGGGATGTCCCAGTTTGCGATGCCACAACTCAAATTTATTACTGTTTTTAGAATCACTAGTAACAGTCAATACAAGAGAATTTTCCTCATTTTTAGAGGTTTTTGGATTTGAAAAATCAAATCTGTACAGACCATTGTTTTCTTTACCCTGCAAGATAATTTGTTGAGTTAGTATGTCTTTAACTATGCATGTTTCAGGATAAAATTCAAAATATACTTTATTGTCTTTTGCAAATTGGGAAACACTCATTAGATTTTTCTTAATAGAGGGAACCCTTAACAAGTTTTTCAGAATAAGTTGTTTGGATCCCAATATACTTGCATTTCCAGTGTGTGTAATGTGCACAGTCTTACCATTGCCAATAGAAAGATTTTGCGTACCTTTATATTCTCTGTTTCCCAAGTTCAAATTGTTGAGATTATTTGTTATGTGATTGGTGGCTCCTGAGTCTGGGTACCAACAGTCATCTGCAGTATCATCATTTGTTGCTGACTCAGTGTTTAAGACCTCTGCTTGAGTTGAGTTGTTGTCTTTTGGTACAGTCACTAAGTTTATATTTGTGCTGCTGCCTTGTTGTGCTGGAGTATAGTTCTTGTTGAATCTAAAATAACATTTATTTGCTCCATGACCATATTTTTCACATATTTGACATCTTATTTTATTGCTGGAGTTGCTTCTGCCTCCTCTTCTTCCTCTGTGGGATGTTCCACCTCTTTGCAAATTGTTGAATTGTCCTCTGGTGTTAGAATATTGTTTGCTTTTGTTGAATGTGTAGTTGACAGAGATATCTGAACTGATTGCTTTATTATGTTCTACTCTTCCTTCATGTGAGAGAAGAGTAGAATATACAAATTGTAATGATGGTGTAGGTTCCATAGTGGAAATGATAGCCACAACAGCTTCGTAATCATTGTCTAATCCACTAATTATGTGCAGAACATGCTCTGATTCTGATACTCTGTGACCTGCTGATGCTAGTTGATCACATAAGTTCTTGATTTTGAGCAAATATTCATTCATTGTCATGTCATTCTTTCTAATACTTTGTAGTTGTCTTCTGTGATGCATGATTCTTGCAGATGATTGAGATGTGAAGTTTCTTTCAATCGTTGTCCATACTTCTTGGGCAGTTTTGCACCCTATAAGCTGTGGTAAGATTGATGCACTTATGGATGACATCATCCAAGCACATACCAGACTATCTTGCCTCTGGTGTGCTATGTATTCTTGATTTGGTACTAGTTTGTCTTCACTATCTTTAACAAACTTTGGTGGAGTGATTTTTGTACCAAAAACATAGTCTTCTAATCCATAACCCCTGATTGATGTTTCCACCTGTAATTTCCAGAGCAGAAAATTTGACTCATCAAGCTGTATGGATATCATCTGACTTTGTGGCCTGATTATTGCCTTCATCAGATCATTCACTGGATCTGATTGAGATTGGTTTTGAGATGTCATCGGGCTTGTTATGTCATCCAGATTGGACATGATGATTGATATAATTCAGATCAACAGGAAATTGGTATGTAAATTCTGAACCTGAGTTTACTTTGAATTGAGAATTTCAAGAAATCTTTTGTGGTTGAATCTTGATGGCTTCTTGCAAACTTAGATGATGATTTTTTTAATGGTTGAATCTTTTGTGGTTGAAACTTGAACGATTGTTTGTGAACCAGTTGCTTCTGATGAGTTTTCTTGATGCCCCTGATTCAACTTCTAGATTTTTTCTTGATATTCTTGATCGGTTTGCTCTTTTGGTTTAGAATTCAACGCTTTTGCTGATAGTTTGATGCAGCCAACAGTGTTTTGGCGAGGCACTGACTATTGGTAAACAGCCACAACTCTCAAGTGAAGAGATCTTTGAATCTTTGATGAGAGGAGTCCACGTGATGAAATCTTACTGATGGACTTGCAATTTTAATTTGTGCAGATTGCACAAATTTGTTTGCTCTGATACCAAGTTAGAAAAACAGTATAGAACTGAAATCTTTATACAATTGATATTTGAGCAATTGAGAGTTTTTATTATATCAAAACTAAGTTACACGATTTTGTACAATAGTATTTATACAATACAGAAGAGTAAATTGGGCTTTAAGCCCAGTATCCAAAAGAAGCAAATAGATGATATATCAACCGTTGGATCTGCTGAAGGGCTTGGATGCATTCAACATGATGGTTCGGATTATGACCAAAAGTATATCAGAGAAAACACACTTCTCTGTTTATTCTAATTAGATGGGATGTGGTTCTACCAATATAAGTCATAATTGTAGATAGTGCAAACAATAGGATCCATTGTGGTTCAATATCCATAGAATAGTTCAGTTGATAGGATTTATACTTGGGCTTGCTGGTGTTGTAGCCGGAGTTACACTTAATGATACATAGTAAATCTATAGGTTAGTAAGAATAATCTATATTCTAAATTCTAATTCACTTATGTTATCACCATGGTATGAATATAAGGAAAAAAAATTATAAAGAAAGTAGATACACTATTGTTGTGCATATGCTTGGAAGAAGTTAACTGGTAAAATAAACCGTGCTTATCTGTAATTGACAACTTATGTTTGGTATGCATGCCTGATAAAAGTTAAGTGTAAAATATGGCTTAGAAATATAAGTGTGGTAAATCATCTCACGTCAAAACTTCATGGCAAAATCAATGCTCTAAAAAAATGATTTGTCATCAGTAATTACATGAAGTTATAATGTTACTGATTAGGATATCTTAAGGCTGACACAAGCATTGATATATGCTACCCACTTCATTATCCTGGGATAAAACTTTAAAAGAATACACTTCTTTTATATTGTTGTCTCTTAAATATAAACTTTTTTTTTCTTGTAATTTGCTTTTCTAAAATGTGCATATTTTTGCATAGGTGTTGAGCATGATTTCAAAAGCTAGCAAGGAAGGAACATATTCGGATATTCAAAAAACGAGTACATTGAGCCTTGCTTTTTCACAATGTTTTGCAGGGCTCCTGACTGTAGTTGCTGTTGGAAACAATGACTAATTTCGGCTGAGTCGTGGACGGATTCACTTTCTTGAAGACGTTTCGGCGATCTGCTCAATGGTGCAAGCAGTTCGGATCAATCACCGCCGCCTCTAGGATAAAACAGCCTCTCAATAGTTGTGGTACCGATTCGTTTGTACGGACGAACGGCTCAGTTTGCACTCTCAAAATACTGCTCGAATTTTATGAAAAAGAGATACGAAAATGTTGTTCTTTCTATTTTCGTCTCCGTATCAGTTAAGAAGACGGAGTAGAAAAAGAACGTTACTGGTTTGGAGAAACGTGGTCTTAATAAACGGATCTGAGTAATACCGGGTCAAAATAATAAACGTTGTATAACGTTCTTCAATACTGGCTTGAACAGATTTTACCGTTCCAACCTGGTCAAAAACGGTTAATAAATTTGTAGCAAAAATATAAGTGTTACACCACTACAAGCCCGAACCCGGCCCGGTTCGAGTCGGTCGGTCGGCGCGCGCGTGTGGTGGTCAAGCATGGCCTACCTCCTCACAAAAGAGCATCATTGGATGCCCAAAGGGCCCAACTTAGCCTCTAAGAATCAGGTATAAATACTTGATTCTTTCATAAAATCCTACAATGTGGGACTTTTCAAAAAGCCACTCTTCACACTTAGTCTTTTTTAATAATTCACTTAATTTGTAAACACAATTTCCAACAATCCCCCACTTGAATTTTAAAAAAATATTTTTCGAGCAATTTCTGAAAACATAAGATTGTGCATAAACAAAGGTGTCGTTCGACTTGAACCTTTGCATAGTGAATAAGATTCAGTTTTTACTAGAGTGACACGTAGTCTTGAACTTTATTCCTGACATCAGACCACACACAATTTTTCTAGAGTGCAATCAAATAAGCCCGTGCATTTATGGCCATGCACGCCTATCCCAGTTTAGTGAATGCTCTAAGAGTTTTGCCCAAAACTCCATAGGAAACGGCCAAATTTCCACATTCACACAAGTGAGTCTATCAAGAGTACTCCTAAAGGTAGGTACTCCACTCCAAATGGAGTATAGATCTCATTAAGAGTTTCTATTAACTCATCCTCTAATCACTTCAGGAATACATGCTTCTATATATATAAAAAAAGGCATGTTCAACTCATATCACTTCACAACTTGTTCTTACCCATTGAACCTAGTTCTTGGGATCTCCAGTCATTTGGTCGGGTTACCATTGTGCGTGACTCAACAATTTAAGGGCAATAGTCCCATTTTTCTAGAAGTCGTAAGGACTTTCTCTCTGGCCAATCCTTTCGTCAAAGGATCTGCCAAATTCTCGTCACTGCGTATGTGATCCACTCTAACAGCTCCTAAGGAGAGTAGCTCTCTAACAATGTTGTGCTTACGACGTATCTGTCGTCTCTTACCGTTGTAATAACGGTTCTGAACTTTTGCAATGGCCGCGGTACTATCGCAATGGATCAACACAGCTGGTATCAGTTTTTCCCATAAGGGAATCTCAGCTAGCAGATTTCTTAAGTACTCTACTTCCTCACTAGCTGTGGCTAGTGCTATCATCTCAGACTCCATAGTAGACTGAGCCAAAATAGTCTGTTTCTTGAATTTCCAAGAAACAGCTTCTCCAGCAATGCTAAAGATATAGTCGCTGGTTGCCTTTGAGTCATCAGATAAAGTATTCCAGTCTGCATCGGTGTAACCTTCAAGAACAATTGGAAACTTTTCATAATGTAATCCAAGGTTCATGGTTCGTTTTAGGTATCTCATGACTCTCTCAATAGTGTGCCAATGCTCTATACCAGGTCTACTAGTAAACCTGAATAATAATCCCACGACATAGGCAATGTCGGGTCTAGTACAATCAGTGGCATACCGAAGGCTGTCAATGATGCTCGCATAATCAGACTGTTTTACACCTTCACCAGTGTTCTTGAAAAGTTTTACACTAGGATCATATGGTGTACATGCAGGTTTACAGTCAAAGTAATTGTATTTCTTTAAGATCTTCTCAATATAATGAGATTAATCCAAAGAAAGTCCCTTTTCGGACCTAGTAATCTTAATACCAAGAATTACACTCGCTTCACCTAGATCTTTCGTATCAAAATTGGCACTTAACAAAGATTTAACAGTGTTTATGGCATGAATATTTGATCCAAAAATTAGTAGATCATCTACATACAAACATATTATAGTGCAAATGTCATTTTCAGATTTATAATAAATACATTTGTCACTTTCATTAACTTTGAAACCGTTTGTGATTATTAAATTATCAAATTTTTCATGCCATTGTTTAGGTGCTTGTTTTAAACCATATAATGATTTATCTAATTTGCAAACTTTATGTTCTTGACCAGGAATAACAAAGCCTTCAGGTTGGTCCATATAAAGTTCCTCTTCTAATTCACCATTTAAAAAGCAGTTTTAACATCCATTTGGTGTATAATTAAATTATAAATAGATGCTAATGAAATTAGTACTCGAATGGATGTGATTCTAGTTACAGGTGAAAAAGTATCAAAAAAATCTATATTTTCTCTTTGCCTAAAACCTTTAGCTACCAAACGGGCTTTATATTTTTCAATTGTTCCATCAGGTTTTAATTTCTTTTTAAGTACCCATTTACAACCTATAGACTTACAACCTGGTGGTAAATCTACTAAGTGCCAAGTCTTATTGGATTCCAAGGAATCCATCTCATCATTTATAGCCTCTTGCCAAAAATCGGCATCTAAAGAAGATAAGGCTTCTTGGAGGTTTGTTGGATCCTCCTCCATAGTAAAAGTGCAAAAATCCAAGCCAAAATCTTTATCAACTCTTGCTCTTTTACTTCTTCTAGGTTCAGTTTCAGAAGATTCATTAAGTTCTGTTCTATTAGGCACGGTGTTATTTGACGTGCCCCCATTATTCCTCAATTTAAAAGGAAATTTACTTTCATAAAAATCAGCATCAATAGATTCTACTATATTATGTGTATTCAGGTCATAAAATCTATATGCTTTGCTATTAATAGCATAGCCAATAAATACACATTCGTATTTTCTACTTGCTAATTTTATTCTCTTAGGGTCGGGTATACGAACATATGCCAAACATCCTCAAGTTCTAAAGTAAGATACATTCGGTTTATAATTTCTTAAAATTTCAAAAGGTGAAATCTTACCTTTTGATTCAGGGATTCTATTCAACACATAGCATACAGCCAACAAAATATCCCCCCGCCAATGTTTTGCTGCACCTGAATTTAACAAAATAGCTACAACCAATTCAGTAAAGGTCCTATTCTTTCTTTCAGCTTTACCGTTCATTTCAGGTGAATAAGGTGCAGTTCTCTCATGAATTATGCCATTCAATTTATAGAAATCAAGAAATGAACTAGATTCATATTCTGTTCCTCTATCACTACGAAGCCTCTTAATTTTCTTATTAGATTGATTCTTAATTTCAGTTTTAAATAATTTAAACATATCAAATGCATGACTTTTATTTTTCATAAGATATACATAAGTGAAATCAGAGGTATCATCTATGAAAGTGATAAAATAACGGTGTCCATGTCTAGTCAAAGTACCATCTAGCTCACATATGTCAGAATGAATCAAGTCTAAGGGTTTAGAAAATCTATCAACTGATTTATGGGGTTTCTTAGTGATTTTTGCTTGACTACAGAATTCACATTTATCAAAATCAGTTTGTGACATTTTAGAAATCAAATCTAATGTGATCATGTTATGAATTATACGCTTATTTACATGACATAATCTAGAGTGCCAAATATTAAAGTCACACAACATATAAGCAGAACTGATTATTTTATTAGATTCAACATTCAGTTTAAACATACCCTCACAAGCATAACCCTTCCCTACAAACATCCCCTTATAAGTCAAAGTATACAAATCAGCCCCTATAACTTGAGTAAAACCAGCCTTATTAAGGAGAAAACCAGAAACCAGATTCTTTCTCATCTCTGGAGTATGCATCGCATCTTTCAGAAGAACTGTCTTTCCAAAGGTACTTTATTTCCACATTTCCAATGCCTGCAACTGTAGTGGTGTGAGAATCTCCCAACAGCACTTTCTGATCATCGGCAGCCGTGTATGTACTAAACATAACACGATCATAGCAGACATGGCGGGATGCACCAGTGTCTACCCACCAACCCTCTGATCCACCAACAAGGTGAATCTCAGAAATCATAACCGTCAAAGGCTCCTCAGCCTGGTTAGCCTGCGGTGTAGGGACTGGTCTGTTCCTACACTTGCGTGCCATATGACCTGTTTTTCCACAGTTGTAGCACAGAAACAACTGTCCAGAGTCATTCTTTTGGGTCGGTTTCTGCTATCCTTTTTCGTTCCCTTGCGGGTTCCAATTCTGTTTGTTGCGGTTGCGGTTCTGATTCTTAAAGTTTTTCGGATTTGGTTTCAGAACTGCTGGCTTGGACCTTTTAGTGTTGTTGTTGGTGACAACAAGCACTTCCTCTTTCTGGTCATGTTTCTGAGCCTCCTACTCAATACGGAGGTGAGTGATCAAGCTCTCTAAGGAGAATTCCTTAGTCTTGTGCCTAAGCACATTCTTAAAGTCTTTCCAATCTGGGGGCAGTTTATCAATAATAACAGCAATCTGAAACTGTTCATCCAAACTCATACCTTCGGAGATGATCTCATGAGCAATTTTCTGAAGCTCATGAGACTGCATCTCTACTGACCTGTCATCTGGTATTTGAGGTAGCGGCTGACTGCATATTTTTTCGCTCCAGCCTCTTCGGTATCGTACTTCTTTGCAGTGCTTCCCAGATCTCTTTGGCTGACTTGTCAGAATTGTAGTAGTCGTACAGGTCATCGCTGAGGCCGTTGAGTATGAAGTTTCGGCACATGTAATCTTGCTCTGTCCAGTTCTACAACTGCTTTGATTTTTCTGTCCAGGCTCGCATCCGATCTGCGTCTACTTCGTCGTCTGGTCTACTGGGTAGCTGCGGTTTGTCGGTTGTCAGCACAGCCACCACGTTTCTGGTGGTCAGGAAGAATTCCATCTTCTGTCTCCAGCGTTTGAAGTGGATGCCCTCGAATCTGAAGGGAGCAGCAGAGACCAGCGGGAGTCGGAAGAAGGAAGTGGGAGCGGCGGCATCTAGATCTGCAGCAGAAGTCATTGTTGTCGGACGTCTTCAATTGTTGGAAACAATGGCTAACTTCGGCTGAGTCGTGGATGAAGTCACTTTCTTGAAGACGTTTCAGCGATCTGCTCAATGGTGCAAGCAGTTCGGATCAATCACCGCCGCCTCTAGGATAAAACAGCCTCTCAATAGTTGTGGTACCGATTCGTTTGCACGGATGAACGGCTCAGTTTGCATTCTCAAAATACTGCTCGAATTTTATGAAAAAGAGATACGAAAATGTTGTTCTTTCTGTTTTCGTCTCCGTATCAGTTAAGAAGACGGAGTAGAAAAAGAACGTTACTGGTTTGGGGGAAACGTGGTCTTAAAAAACGGATCTGAGTAATACCGGGTCAAAATAATAAACGTTGTATAACGTTCTTCAATACGGGCTTGAACAGATTTTACCGTTCCAACCCGGACAAAAACGGTTAATAAATTTGTAGCAAAAATATAAGTGTTACACCACTACAAGCCCGAACCCGAACCCGAGCCCGGCCCGGGTCGGTCGGTCGGTCGGCGCGCACATGTGGTGGTCAAGCATGGCCTCCCTCCTCACAAAAGAGCATCATTGGGTGCCCAAAGAGCCCAACTTAGCTTCTAAGAATCAAGTATAAATACTTGATTCTTTCATAAAATCCTACAATGTGAGACTATTCAAAAATCCACTCATCACACTTAGTCATTTTTAATAATTCACTTAATTTGTAAACACAATTTCCAACAGTTGCTAATGATATTGTGGTTCATAAAATGTGTCAGTATTATATACTAATGATATTGTGTACGCATAGGTGAATTAAAAATGATGGAGCTTGCAGAAAATCAGAAAATGCGAAAGAGGTTAGTTATACTCATATGTTTTACTCAAATCTAAGTGTGTTTATTTGTAAACCACTCCTCTATTATCGTTGTTTACATTGATTTATAGCTCAAGTACTGAAATAGAAGGATAGCTAAGTTTCACAAAGTTTTATAACTTGTGCTGCCATGCTCTGTCCGTGCTTGCAACGAACCTACTTCAAATATGAGACGGCTTGCTTTCCAACAACTACGACCACCAGTCTGAGTACACATATATATAGATCCTAAAGACTGCATTGTTTTAGTTACTAGCAAGTCTTTAATTACAGACTGAAAATTTTCAGTCTTTAATTGATTATTTTTTAGTAGTATATTTTCTTCTTCAAGCTTGCATCTTTTATTCCGAATTTAAATTTGAAGAATAGAAAGATAATGCAAAAAGGTGGATCAATAGATTGAGTTATGGGTCTAGAAGAACAAGATATGATATGTGAGAACTACACGTATGACCATATTGTTTTTTTTTTTTTTTTGCTTAATAATTATGCAACTTAAATATATTGTTTCAGACTTTGAGGAATTTAAATCCGAAGATCAGAATCAACCCGAAACTTACTATTGTTATCTAATAGTTATGTTACATTTTTGTTCTGTTTTTAAATTGTACTTTTCACGAGTAGTTAATTGCTTATTATGGCATAATTTCAGTGCTTCTTTTGACTCTATTATCAATATATAGGAACTTGAGCAGGGAAGACCTGTCCATAGCCTAAATGGTCATAAATATCAAATGACGCTATCAATAGATGTGTGCTTTTCTTGGTTTGTCAATACATATTTCTCAGTAAAAACAATAACTAATTAACGTCTTGCTTGAGATTTAAGGGTCCATTACCCGGTAACTTGACTGGTCCCAATTCACGACAACTACATATCTGATAATGCATTGGGTACACAGTTTATGCCATTCGAATTAAATCTAAAATTATTTTTGCCATCTGTTCTGTAGGCATTTTAATATGCATAATACGATATTATTGTACTAATTCAAACCAATTGACAATGATATTATATGTTAGGATAGTGTGAGTAATTTACCCGTTTACCTCACTTTTTAAAACTTATTACACACGTAGACTCTTTAGAAGCTATTTATAACAATGGTTATGGTAGAAAGTGAACTTTTGTGCGGCTGTTGTTTGAATAAGTGTCGATACAATAACATAAATACTGGAGTGGTTTCAAACAACAAAGTAATCTATTTATGACCGAGTTATAAGTGTTGAAAAGTGATGATAAAAATTCACTAGATATGACATATCCTAGTTTGATTAAATACTTTCCATAGTAACATGTTATTGATTATGAATTTTAAATCTACGTCCTTCAAATGCAAGCAACCAGTCTACGCTGTTGCATTTAGCCTAAATGGGCAACATTTAGCAAGTGGGTCACTGGATGAATGCCTCAACATATGGTATGTGAAAGAAGGGAAGCTTATAAAAACATATAGTGGAGGAGGTGGCATTTTTGAAGTTTGTTGGAACAAGGAGGGCAACAAGATAGCCGCTTGCTTCTCCGATAACACAGTTATGGTCATGAATTTTAGAAATTGAAAACATTTTTACCCAAATGATAAGTTCTATTATTTTAGATTTTTTTTTCCATAAAATATAGCACATATTTAGGTGCATTTAGCACCACCCTAAATAGGCACATAAAAGTGTAACATCTTAACCATCAAACTGCAGACCCAATGATCACCCATCTTCTCATTTTTTTCTACTTTCATTTTGAATGCCCCAATAGTAACAATTGACTTAAACACAACGTATGACATCAATCACCAATCTGATAGAAGAAGAGTCAAAAGAAAAGCTTTAAATGAATCACAAACACAAATAAAAGCATCAGATCTACTCACTAATCATTAATGGCAAATACATGTCCAAGTCATATAAAGCAATTTAAAAAAAATCACATATTCATGTAATACGGTACACGATAGTCGAATAAAGCAATAAAGGCAAATATTATTCGCTTGTTTTTATGTGGCTGAGCCAGTTATTTGCATCAACGCGTACCAAAAAGATGTTATCAAATCATCATTATTAGGGTTTAGATAAATTTCACAAATTTAGTAAAGGTTTCAAAAGGAAGAAAACAAAAGCAGGAAAGAGGTCAAATTAATCATTTATACAAGTTAAGAAGCCATGGTATGTTTTCTTTTCCAGGTCCATGCATCATATAATAGCTTTTGCATCTATCTAACTACTTATCTATGCTTTTGCATACAGATGCACGTTTCTGCCTATAAATAGGAAAGGCAACTACATTATCCTGTTCACCAAGCAACAATATAAGCTGTTGTTTGTTGTTTTGTGATAGCAATGTTTCTTATGGCAATCACAGTTTGAGGTAATTTGTTTTCCTATGTTTTGGTTTACATATAAATTAAAGCATACTTTCACAAAAATACATATAAGCTTGAGTAGTAGGAGCAATTGCAGCTAGATCGCAGCTAGTTCTCGTACCTAACTTGAGTGGTCAACTTCATAGATTGCAGGCACTTAGAGCACCATGCGGATGTGCAGGTAGAGTAAGTATTGGGGCTGGGCCCTTATGAGCATCATCATAAAATGTTTGCATGTCATTAGCAGATGCAAGACAAGCTTGAGCATTTATTAGAGGAGCATAAGCAACATGAGGAAACATAACATGATGAGATGAGAGATTCCAACCTGTCATTCTTGTCACTTCAGATGGGTAAGTGTTATTGTATCATAATCTAGAAGCTAGAAATCTCTTTGTTTCATGAATCCATGAAACAGTTCACTGTTTATAGACTAGAGATCGACTAAAGTAAAAGATGAAATGTGGGTTAATGCACATTGCATCCAGGATGAACAAGAACATTTGTGACTTGTGACTGAAAAGAGAACACAACAGACCGCCTTGGAGGATCCAGATTGCAACAATGATTGGACATACAATGACCAACGCGTCTAAAAACTGATACATGCATTGGGTGTGGAAACTAAAATAGAAATTGGGAAAGAGAGGCTTGTTAAATCTGAAATGTGTCCAGCAAAAGAATGTGGACCTGACTGAAACTCAACCAGGTTGCTTTTGCCGCATATTTTAATCATAGTTATCTAGTATACTTTTACTTGCAATTAATAATTTAATTATCTACAACTAAACAACAAAACAAGAACCACCTCATAATATCTAAATATGAATAATGTTATGTTTGTTTCTTTCAGTATGTAATGAGAAGAAGGGGTTAACCTGGTTATTACCTGTTTATCTTTATTATTGGGCTGGTTTATCTTTATTATTGGGCTGGACTGTAACAATTTACTCAAAGCCCATGACATTGTTATAAATATAAAGTATTATCACTGTAAACAATTACTCAGTGAATAAAAGATAAAGTTTTTCTCTGCTTTTATGGTATCAGAGCTATCGCCAAAAGGCAATCATTAACAAAGAGAAAGTGATTTCACTTTTCTCCCCTCAGAATATTATCATCACAGGGGAGGAATACCTCTCTCGCGATCGAAATAGCATCAGTTTCTCATCAATTCTTGCATTTGTGTGCCATCCAAGAAGATGATCAAATCCAGAATCATCATCTCCTCATCTGGTTGCACATATCTCAATCCCTACAGTCTGCCTTGGCTGCAAGTATCATTGCCTCGCCAAAGCACCGCTTTCTTGATTAAGATCACTGCATCTAACCATACAGTTCTCATCTGCATTGGCTGCAAGTATCATTGCCTTGCCAAAAACATAGTTTCCTGACCAAGATACTCGAATATCAACATTCTTGATCCACCATGGCGAATCAAGATGATGATGTTACCTCAGTTAACACAGGCAATGTATCCAGAAATGGACAAAGCATCGAACTAATCTTGATCAGACCTAAAAATCAGGCAGTCAATACACCATTAGATGAAGACAATTACATAACATGGAAATATCAAGTAGAGATTGCATTAAGGGGTTATGATCTACAAGAATATGTGAAGGGAACTGAGGTAATTCCTCCTATTAACATCACTGATGATAAAAGGACACTTATTAGCAATCCAGACTATACCCAATATCAAAAACAAGACAATTTGCTTGCATCTTGGTTGTTATCTTCAGTTTGTCAGAATCTTGTATCACAACTTGTTGGGTGCTATACATCATATGAGATATGGTCAACAATTGAAAGAATTTTCAGTTCACAATCAACAGCTAGAGTAATGCACTACCAAAGAGAAATACAAAATGCAAGAAAGAATGATACAAGTATGAGAGAGTATCTTGCCAAGATCAAGAACCTTTATGATAAACTGAAATCAGTGGGTCATGAGATATCTAATAGTGAGCAGATTCTCATCATAAAAAATGGTCTTGATCAAGAGTATGAATCATTAGTGACATATCTTGCTACACAACAAACCTTGCCAGACTTAGAGTATGTTCACTCAGCACTCCTTGCTTATGAAAGTAGAGTTGAACAAAGAAAACTGATGCAAGAAGACTATTCTGCCAACTTTGTCTCATCCATAAAGAATAGAAACCAGAAGCACAATCAAAATAAACAAGAAAGTCAAAATGCCAGAGGGAACAACGGTCAAAGGGGAAGAGGCAGAGGAAAATATCCAAACAGCAATAGGATCAAATGTCAAATCTTTGAGAAATTTGGACATGGCAAATAAGTGTTACTTCAGATTCAAGGAGGATTACAATGTTACTCAGCAAAGTCAGAATAACAAAGGACCAACAACAAACATGGCACACACTAGCAATCAATCCAGAAACAATGCAGATAATTTAGCAGATGATGCAAATAAATCTGATGATATTTACACAGAGGAATGGTTCCCTGACTCAGGGACTACTAATCACATGACCAACAACTTGCAGAATTTAAATTTGGGAAACAAAAGCTACACAGGTAAGCATTCTGTTGCAATGGGAAATGGTGAAACAATAAATATATCTCATGTAGGAACAGGCACTATTGAAGGTACAAGGTCACTCTTTCTTAATAATTTGTTGAGAGTACCAAGTATCAAAAAGAATTTAATTAGTGTCTCACAGTTTGCCAAAGAAAACAATGTATATTTTGAGTTTCACCCTAGTTTTTGCCTTGTTAGGGATTTGCTAAATAAAAACATATTGTTACAGGGTAAACTGGATCAAGGTTCATACAAATTCGACAACATGAGAAAAAGACCTTTTTGTAACAATGCAGTATGGTGTAATGAAGTCAATACAAATGATAAAATTGTAAATGTTCTTGATATGTGGCATTGCAAATTGGGGCATCCAAGTTTTGATGTAGTCAAACAAGTATTGAATGAGAACAAAATATCTTTTTCAAAATTGTGTAACTTTAATATATGTACACATTGCCAAATTGGTGTCACAAATTACCTTTTAAATACTCTGAGACTGCATATGAGAATCCCCTCGAACTAGTTGCAGCTGATTTGTGGTTGCCATCTCCACATAATTCGACACAGGAAGACAGGTATTATCTATCACTTGTTGATGCACATAGCAGATATACTTGGATATATTTTTTAAAAGCTAAATCAGACACATACAGTGCAATGAAACACTTCATCACTTGCATTGAAAAACAGCTGAATAGCAGTGTGAAAATAATACAAACAGATGGTGGGGGTGAATTTAAATCCCTGCAAGATTTCTTTGCTATGAAAGGAAGCATGCATAGGATGACACGCCCACACACATCATAACAAAATGAACTAGTGGAAAGGAAACACATACACATAGTGGAGACTGGTTTAACACTTATGTCACAAACAAGTCTACCTATGAGATATTGGAGGGAGGCATTTGCCACAGCAGTGTATCTCATCTATAGAATGCCAACCAGAGTGTTAAACCATTTCTGCCCCTTTGAAAAAGTTTTTGGTGTTAAACCAGATTATAATCAGTTAAATTTTTTTGGATGCCTGTGTTTTCCTTGCCTCAGACCATACAACAAGCATAAATTGAGCCTGAGATCTAGACAATGTACTTTTCTAGGTTATGTAGAAAATCAGTAAGGCTACAAATGTCTAGACAATCAGGGCAGGCTATATTTTTCTAAGCATGTAGTTTTTAATGAAAATGTTTTCCCTTTTGCGGAAAAGGAAAAACATAAACAAGCAATTGATATGAGCAATGCAGGAGCAAGTCAAATGCCTGACCTGTCTGATTGGATCAGCAAAGAAAACAAAATAAATTGTGAGTCAACAAAGAGCATTCATAATGACAATTCAGAGCAAGGTGCAGTGGATGGTTCATAGCATAATGAACAACAGCAGATAGATACACAGCAAAATCAAATCAATGAAGAATCAACTAGTGAAGCTTCTGACCACAACAGGGATGAACATCAAGTGTCACAATCAACCACCAGTCAACACCCCATGATCACTAGATCCAAAAGTGGAATTTTTAAACCCAAATTATTTAATACTCAAATCAATGAAATAGAGCCAACATCATATGAATCAGCAGTTAAAGATGAGAGTTGGAGAAAAGCCATGGATGAAGAGTATAATGCATTGATTAAGAACAAAACATGGATCTTAGTTAACCCACCAAAGCACAAGAATATTGTTGGAAGCAAGTGGACTTACAAAATCAAAAGAGACGCAGAAGGCAATATAGTTAAACATAAGGCAAGACTTGTGGCAAAGGGTTATACTCAACAGTATGGCTATGATTTCAATGAGACATTCTCCCCAGTCATTAAGCCAACAACAATAAGAATTATATTAACACTAGCATTGCACAAGCATTGGCAGATAAGGCAATTAGATGTGCATAATGCTTTTTTAAATGGAGATTTGGTAGAAGAAGTGTACATGCAACAACCAAGAGGCTACAGCTCTAAGGATAATAGCAATCAAGTATGCAAGTTACACAAAGCTATATATGGATTGAAACTGTTAGATCATAGGTTTTGATTGCTGACAATACACAACAGTTCACGAATCTACGACTACGATAACATCCAGACTCATCGGCTCAATATATGGTTTGTATAGTTATATATTTTAACAAGAGTCATCAAATATGTATATAGAGTCTAGTTTAGTGCTTTGTTTAAATCTTTCCTCAAGAATCATCATTCACATTCAAATAAACTTGCTTGCATATTTTAATCAAAATCAAGTTTTCAAAAAATGCATGGAGCGAGGCTCGAACCCGAGTCACTAGTTTGGAAGGCATATACTCTAACCAAATAAGCTACTGCTGTTTTTGTTTAACAACAGAATTCAGTCGACTGAATAACCTGAGTCAGTCGACTGAATCTGTGCAGTTTAACATATTTGTGCACAGTTTCAGTCGACTGAATTTCCTGCACAGTCGACTGAATTTGGTCCTGAAAATTTTATTTCATATTTTCAGTTGACTGAATTCCCGCTCAGTCGACTGAATTTAAACCTGCAAATTTTCTCTGAAAAGACACCTTCTTCTTCCTAAGAGTTGCAATCATTCATCAATGGAAATGGAAGCATCTCTTGTTTGCAACCTTTGACAACTTATGCACCTCTTCTACAAGTATATATACATGATTCTAACATCATTTAATTCACCGAATTCTCTTGCTTTAATCTTACTATTCTCTTGTTCATATTCTCTAGATATTCTCAAAGCAATCACCAATCTATTGCTTGAATCACTGTTTTTGTTTATAACATTCTTTTGATTCATAGCAATTCACATTTCCTAAATCTTCACAAACACATTTCATACTCTCGTGGATAAGATTATAGGAATATTGTACTACATTAGACTCATTAGTGTTGACAAGAACACAACAAGTCGAATATTGTATTTTAGTAATTGAGTTGCAGTCGACTGAAGTATGAAAGTATGCACAGTGAAACATGTGAATGTGTTCTAATATTTGTGCAAATTTCTTGAGGATAGATTTTAACAAATAATCTAGACTAAGACCCATAGAAAATCATACTAATGTTTATACTTTGGTCTTCATCGATCTTCTTCTAGCTTTTGCATTCTCTTCCTATTTGTTGAAGCTCATTGTCATTGATCAAAATCTTCGTGTATCAACAGAAACAAGCTTCAAGGGCATGGTATAAAAAATTGAAGACTACTTTGGTCATGTTACGATTCAATGCTACCAAATCTGATAATTCTTTCTACATAAGAAAACAAAGGGGCAATAGCATCTACATATTAGTATATGTTGATGACTTCCTTATTACAGGGGATAATCCCCAAGAAATTGAAACAGTTATTGGATGTTTAGGCAAGCAGTTTGCTATAAAGGACTTGGGAGAAGCTAATTACTTTCTAGGCATATGTATTCAAAAAAATACAGATTCTAGCATCAACATGTCACAAAAACAATACATATCAGATATTCTAGTGAGAGCAAATATGGACAAAGCGAAAGCACTGCCTACACCCATGACAAGTAATCTAAAATTATCTAAAGACAAAGGTGAACCGATTGACAATGTCACGCAACACCGAAGCATAGTTGGGGCACTCAGTATGTGACTATCATAAGACCAGACATCTGTTTTAGTGTGAACAAGGTATGCCAGTACATGCAAGCACCAACAAATGAACATTGGCGTGCTGTTAAACGTATTCTTAGATATCTAGGAGGAACTACTCACTATGTGTTGAAATTAGAATCGTGCAAAAATATAATTGTTCAGGCTTACAGTGATTCAGATTGGGCCAACGACATGGATGATATGAGATCTACTACCGGGTATTGTGTGTACCTCGGCAACAACCCCATATCGTGGTGTACAAAGAAGAAAACGACCGTCTCTAGGTCAAGCACAGAGGCGGAGTATAGAGCTATCGCAAGCGCGACTGCCGAAGTTACATGGATAGAAGCTCTTCTCGGAGAGTTGGATCTTGAACCTAAGCAAAGGCCGATCATCTTCTGAGTGCAATTTCACTATCTATGAACCCTGTCCAACACTCGAGAACAAAGCATCTTGAAATAGACCTTCACTTCGTTAGAAAGTGAACTAGCAATGGAAAACTCCAGCTCCGACATATTCCATCTTTCTACCAGCGAACTGATATACTGACAAAAGCTATTTCGTCAAAGAATTTTACTCGCCTCAGAGAAGGACTTAGATTTTTTCCGCTGCCATGATTTTTGAAGAAGAGTCTTAGGGAGATGGAAACCCTAGCTTGTTTTGCGGGGGAATAATGAGAATAAGGGGTTAACCTGGTTATTACCTGTTTATCTTTATTATTGGGCTGGACTGTAACAATTTATTCAAAGCCCATGATATTGTTATAAATACAAAGTATTATCACTGTAAACAATTACTCAGTGAATAAAAGATAAAGTTTTTCTCTGCTTTTAGTATGAATACAGTTATATGGAAAAAAAGCATTCATCAGTATTATCATCTACTCACATACTTTAGGGTTATTTTTATTTATAATTTTATTCTATGGAATTGTGAACCAAGTAAAATAAAAAATCAAATGTGATTAATGTTAGTGTCCCTGTCTTCATCAACTAATTCCGAATAGTACCCGACCTTACATTAATCAAATGTATGGATGGAGTCTACCTTGTGCACCATGATTCATTTACAACAAAATCATTTCGGTCTATCTATTAATTCAAAATTAACAAAATTATTTCTATCACATGAAGTTTAATTTGAAGACTTATAACAACAAATTATCACGATAACAACAGATTCAGATATTTTTTGTAGTTGATTGCTAGAGTCTTGTAATTAATTATAGACATTATAAACTACAAGTACTAAAATTTAAAGTGATTAAGGAGAAAAAGAACCTTGTAATACGCCAATCTATGTACATAGTGCCGACAACATGTCTTCAATAGGATGGTTAATGGACCGAGATCTAACATATTTCAAAAAAAAACTCCTTGTAAAAAATATCCCAATCTTTTTAATTATCAACATTTTGAAATCTGGAAGAAAATATTAAGTGTTTATATTTAATAAAGTTTGGAATATGACTAATGCTTACCTTTGTGAAATATTTTGAATGAGTGATAAAAATGATTGATGCTTATATTGATTCGCGTTTTGAATGGTTGTTAGGCAAATGGACTGTTAATTGAAGGTCTATTAGCATGCACCGATCCTTTATCTGGAATATATTTATGGTATGCTATTTTCATGTTAGCATTTATAAATTAACAGGCTTCTAAGGTGCATTCAGAAGGCCAATCTCCCATTGCTCTTAATGATACGCAGGTTAGTATAAGCAACAGGAATTAATATGCTTGATCATGATACTATATGAAGCTCGTTGTTTATGTCTTTTCTTCTTCTTTTGCAGTTTTGATTTGTGTTGTTGTCTCTTAATTGGGTGCTCATATTTTTGATGAGATGACTTCTTATGAAGATGAATTGGACTGATAAACGCAGTAGTGCAAATCAAGGTTCGAGATTCCGTCCGATACGCCGGAATTACCATCATCCCGATCCGGTTCCGACGTAGACCGGAATGCAATATCGATGAAAATTTGGTCCATACCAAATAGAGAAAATAGAAGAAAAAAATCAGTTTTTATTGTAAAAACTAAATAAGAACGAAAATCATTTCAAATTCATCAATCACTGAATTCAATTATGCAAAAATCGAAACACGAAAGAAAATTATGTAAAATACGTAATTTGAGAAGCCCTAGATTTTGAATACAAACGTGGAAGGATTTGAGAATCAGCAACGTCGACGAAGATAGGCAGTGACATCTATTATTTTTTAAACTTAAACGATATGGTTAGCTTTTGGGCTTGCATTGGTAGTTGGAAAGATAAATTAATGACTTTGGGGCTCGATGCAAATTGTACTGGCACAAATGTCACTGTTAATAAAGTGGATAACATGGATTTGTATTGTTAGTTATATTTCAGTTTGGGCTTATAATATATATTTGGCCCAATTATACACAGTGAACTCTTTTTTAATGTATTCTAGCTCTAGTCTGATGAGTTCAACCATTCTATTTATTATATTGTAATCAGAAAAATAAATGCATTATTTATTAATATATTTATATAAAATAACGTATGAAAAAGCGCCGAGATACAAAACCGGAATTTAAACGAAATTTTCAACGCAAAAAATGTTTAATACATAACATATGTTATGATATATGTAAATATAAATAGTGAATATGCTATATACTGTTTTGTATTTAGTCCTACGTCGTGGAATTAGTTCTATCCCAAGCTCCTAGGCATTTATATAAATGTGCTAATGTAATGGAAATGCATTACTAATCTCTGAATGAATAAAATTGTTCTCTCTCTAGTGGCTTCCACTTTCTTTATTTTATAACACGTTATCGGCACGATCTTTTTCTCGAATGTATTGGATATTCTAATCCAGAAGATTAGATCCCTTTTTTTTCATGTAGGTACATCTCTTTCTCTTATTCAGTTACTGAAATAAGATTTATCTCTTCCTCTTATTCAACCATTGAAATCAGGTTTAAAATTTTCTAGATTTATTTTGCGATTAATTTAGATCTAGATTTAAGTATTCTTGTTTCACAATTCTATATCTATTTTCTAATTTTTCAAATTTGGATTTAAGTTTTAATATATCTTGTCTTTTCAAGATCTTATTTTGTTATAGATCTAAATTTATAGATCTTATTCCACTGTACATGTATTTTTGTCATTATATTTCACATCTCATCCTACAATAGATCTGATTTTTTTGTTCTTATTTTTCTGATCTCATTATATTGTAGGTCTCAAAATCACACCCAAATAATATACGTTTGAGATTTGTACATTGTTTAAAAATAACATGTTGTGCTTTTTTGAATTTGGATTTGAATTGATTTCAAACTTGCTTATTATTGCATGTTTTTTTTTGAGTTCATTATTTTGGAAAGCAAGTTTTGAATTTGACAATTTCTGTTGTTGATTCAAATAAATTTATTGATCTTGATTACGTTTTGGTTTGTGATATAGATCTATGTAATATATACATGTTTGATAAATGAAGTTTTCATTTTGAAAACTCTTTGATTTGGATTTTGATTTTGGAAATTATTTTGATATATATTTTTTATATTTTCAGAAGAAATATTTTATTATTTCTTAGAGAAACATATACAAGAATAATGCATATTTAGAAGATCATATTAGTTTAGATCCAATATTAATATTGATTTAGTACACCTGAAGTGAATGGAAACGTTAATGAAAACATATACGGTAAACTTAATTTCTAGCATTTGAAATAAAAGTTGAGAACCTGCAGTTCCTATAATGCTAAAAGCCTGAGTTTCCATAAATTATTAAATTTCAAGTTTTCTTATAATAAAGAACCAGAAGTTTCAATAAAAGAGCAGAAACTTGAATTAAAAAAAGGATATATATATATATATATATATGTATATACATACATATAAGAGTTATTTTAGTTATTTTAGAAATTTTGACTATTAAGAAATAAAGTTTCTCTTATGGTATTCATTTAGTTTTATTATTGAGTATATTAAACTTAGCTTTGAGATTAAATTTTGCTAACTAAAGTTAGTTAGATTTATTTATTTGTTTGTAAAGAAATCAATTCGTTGTGATAATATTTTATATTTTATGCCACAATAATGGTAAATTGCATTCATTTTTTTAATCATTAATGCATTAAATGTTGTCGTCATGGTAATAAATTAAATTACCATATCATCATAAATGCACTGGCTACGGTAAATTAAATGATGTTGTATTTTTATGTTTGGAATAAGAATAGACATATGGTTTATTATATGGTGTATTCATTTTGACAAACAATGCTCGATATAATGAAAGAAATAAGTTTGAACAACAACCTGAAGTTGTGCAAAGATTTTTTTTTTCCAACCAGAAGTTGTATAACTCATAGTCCAAGACCTGAAGTCTTGAATTATGAAAAGATTTTCTGATAAACTTTATACGCTCGAATTCTTGTCAGTATTTTTTTGTCAAAATGTACAAGTCTTGAAATAAGAATAGACTTTTATTTTGTAACAATATGGTACAATAAAAGGCGAGAAGTTTACACAAAATTTGAGAACCTGAAGTTCATAACAAATTAATGAACTTGAAGTTCATGAATTAGAAGCCCGAAGCTCTATTGAAATTATGTAAAATGATAAGGTTGTACTTTCTGAAGAAGTTAAAGAAAATTAATAAATAATCATATGACAAAATGATGCTGCATTCAAGAGAATACAAAAATTTCCAAATGAGTTATACCTTACCTTATATCTTAACATTTACACTATATTAACCAAATATCCTGAAGATATTATGTTATATGATATTTCAAACATCATTGGATGTGTGTGTGTGTGTGTGTGTGTGTATTAATCTCTTGAAAAGATGTTTTAGAGATTTATTTATATTTATATTACAAAATCTAACATCCCAGAAGAGATGTTATAGGAATTTTATTTTTGTTACATTGCAATTCCTTAAAAGGAAATACTATATTCCCCGAAGGAATAATGACATAATTTTTTTTGAGTAATAACAACAATTTGTCCAAAAAAAATGATATTGTATACCAATGTTACACTCCTGAAGTAGTGGTTTTATCTCTTGCATCTTACTTTCAGTTGGTGAATCTAATTTTGTCACTGTATTTAAAGTTTGATACGCCATTTTAAAAGCAATTACAACAAAAATCTCCAGCATGGATATTTCATGCTACTGTAAAAGTAGTAATTATGTAATTTATATAAAATAAATAATGTATATTGATATAGCATTCAAATAGTGCATATATATATATATATATATATATATATCTAGAAGAGAAAGTTCACTCCAGAAGTGGTGATACTAATATATCTTTAGAAGAGATTTATAGATTTGGAAACGATAACATATATCTAAAAGAGATTTATTTATATATTTGGTAATTTTATTAAACCAAATAAGTGTACATAAATATGATTATGAAGGATCCTAATTTAGTTTAGATTAGATCCAAAAGGTTTAAGATTATCTCTAGAATATATTGTTCTATGTTCATATGTCTAATTATATCATAAAGGTCATGTTCCTAGTTATTATTTCATAAGAAATATTGCACATATAATCAATTCTTGAAGATATATTTTTAAATATTCTCCTGAAGAGATGGTCTATATTTCATATCATAATTTTCATACAAGCTATACATAGGGTCTTGAGGAAATCTGTATCTATAATATTCCAAGTATCCAGAAGATACTCTTATTATTATTTTTGTTGTAATTTTTTTTTCGAACTCTCAAAAGAGATGTGTAGAAATGTCTATATGCAATTATAAATTATTCTTTGATAAGTAATATAATTAATGTTCAAAACTTATACTTGAGATATAATTGAGGAACAAAACTTAACAACTTGAAGTTGTTCGAACCAGAAGTTTGATATGGTTCCAAACCAAATGTCTTAGATCCTTGTAATAGTTTGTTCTAAAAAAAATCACTAATTCAAATGAGAAAAAATATATGAGAATCTATAATATATATGTAACACGTGGACGCACGTATACATCCATATATGTAAATATTCAACTAACAATCTGAAGTTTGTTATGAGCACATCTTATAGATCATGTATAGATATTATTTAGTGATTTAAAATTCAATCAACATAAATGTTGAATGACCTGAAGTTGTGTATGTGGTCAAATGATCTATACAATAAGTAAATTCCTCTAATTGACTAGATCAATGAATGAGAAAAAATTCTACTAAGCAATATCAATTGAATGCATCTTACCAACTAATAAAATGATTATCCTCCTATAACTGATATACACATAATGTATTTGCTAGCAGCAATGTGATAGTGGATTAAGATGAGAATCCAAAGAGGATCATTATTTAATGTGACAATTGTCATCATTAAGGAGGAGGATAAAGGGATACAAGTTCATTTTGATCATCAGTGTTAAATATTTATTAAAATATACAATGATGCAAAATATTATCAATATTATCCCTAGTAGACTTTCTCCAATATAGATTTGAATCCCTGAAGGATCAAAATTTGTAAACCACATCTGAAATATGGTTCAAAAGTCAGTTCAAAATATTTTTGGAGTAAGTAATAAAGATGCCAAATAATGGAGGTGAGTGTTCTTGAAAAAACACTTAAGGGTGCTCTTGAAGAGACCAATGACATGATTGTCAAATTACCCAGAAGTGGTTTAGGTACCTAAAACATAATTAAAGTGATCTTAATAAATCATGTCTACACTACGCCATGAATGGCCTTCCGCAACACAAAAAAATGTTGGGTCAGGCCCAAAAAATGTTGCCATAGGTCTATGGAAACACTTTTGGGGTGATGCAATTTTTGCCGTTGCCTTAGACCTCAAAGGCAACATTTTGACTATCTAAGGCAACATAAGTAATATTGTTGCAATAGAACCCTATTTGGGTCTATAGCAACATTCGTTGGTGTCTGTAGCAACATTCCAAAACGTTGCTATAGATATTAACTTTCTAAATTTGTGGGGCCCACAATGTAGAGCATACTTGATTTTTTAATAGAAATAAATATTTATTTAATAAAATGCTGTTGCACAGAATTTGATATTCAGAGTAATTTATTTAAATAAATATTTTATTTCAACATTTGAAATAGTACAAATTCCCGACTCCGCTATTTTACAATTCAATGATATATAACACTGATATTCACATATACAGATATTCCTCGCTACATCACTCAGTTCACTCATTACATATGCAGTTTCAATTTATACAAACACCGACACTGACGAATATAGACATGCACTAACCCGTTCAGCAATGCTGTGAGGATCAGTTGCCTGGCCACGTCGTGCACGGACACGTGGTTTTGCAGAACCATTAGAAGCAATAGTATTATTAGCTTGAGCTGAATCATCCACTTGATGCTGTAGAATATTTTCTTCAATAGATCGTGGCAACTTCAACGTGAAAAAAAACATTGATAAGATGAGGAAAATTAGTCACAATCAAATGTGGACTAGGATATGATAGCCTAAAACCACAGCCATGTCATAAAGAAAACAAAATTTGATGGTTACGAGAAACCTGTTGGTAAGCATGAAATACAGGCGAATTATTCAAAGCAGATTCTGGCCCCATGGAAAAAGATGGTATTTGAAAGTGTTTCATTCCATTTTGCTCCTATAACTTTACGTTAGGTTGATAAGCACAGAATTTCACCCAAAAATAAAATAATAACAATAATAATAAAAGACCAAATGATAGAGAAGCATGACAAACCTGATTATGAAGATGCAAAGTACCATTCACTACCCACTCTCTCTGTCTAAACTATCCCTGTTTCAAGACATACCATTGCACTGCATAACTCCAGCAACTTCACCAAAATGTTGCCTGCACTGTGAATCTCTCAATTCATCCAAACTGAACCAGTGCCAAATCACAAGACCAAACTCCATCGTACTCCATCAGACTAATACTACCACTATCAAACAAACATATCACAGACCAGACTCTATCATACAACAACCAGTGCCAAATCCTTACTGCAAGTGCTACTACATTATCAAACAACACCCTCTGCGAATCCACATTGTCTAGCCTGCAACTCCCCCATTCACAAACATACTTCATAGCCTCATGCATATACAACTTCACCTCCAAAACTGCCTCACTTCAGTACCAACTCCTCCGACACCGACACAAACATCCAAATCACTGACAAGCCAACTTCACTGACAACTCAACAGCAACTACTCCAATCTGCCACCCCATCAGTTAACCACCACCATCGGTTCACCTGACTACAGCAACCAGTACCCGACATTGACAAACCCACATTTCTGCCTAACTACCCTCCTTGCCTTACCTCGAATCACTAGAATCACCGAAAACCTGAACAAAATCGCAAATCCATTGCCACCCAATCGACTGAAACGCCTAACTATAGAATTTGGGTTTATGATATTGGATTGTGAAATCGAACGCTTGAACAACCAAATCTCAATATAACTAATAGTGTACTGTTGACGTGGGAAGAAAACCCTGAAGTAGTGAGGAAAACTGACGTGAGGCGAAAGAAAATAACGAAAATTGATATGGCCGACATGGGATAAAAGCAAAGCCAGTTATTCTCCAAATTGAAGAAACAAGGAGGAGCGGCGTCATTTTTTTAAAGTCGGCGGAATAAAAATTAGGGACTGGAAAATTAGGGGTGAGAAACGAAAGCGGGTGAGTGAAAAGTAAAGCGGGAATTGGAAATTGGTAAGGTGTGGATAGATGGTGTGAATCGACGGTTGATATTTTTTTTTTAAATGGTGGTGTGGATCGCTGAGGTGTAAATTTTTTATTTATTTTTTTAATTAGAATATATCAATGGCAACACTATGTAAAAATGTTGCATCGTGTTACACTTGCGTTGATGGAATGCACTGTTATATAGTGAGTGAGATGTCTATTCATCTATAGGTGACTATTCGAACGATCGTGATTGGCTGTTGAATTTGAATTCAACAGTCAATAAAACGTACCGTTTTGAACGGGGCGTTGCCCCGCACCTCGCCAGGGGCGCTGCCCCCTGGACCCCTACGACCTGACCGGGCAGGTCGAACCCCGTAGCGGGGGCGTTGCCCCCGCACCCCCACCTTGGGGGTTGTCACCCCCCGGAACCCCTTTCGTAGGTGATCTTATTTGACAAAAGTTTTCTGAAAAAAACATTCAACACTAAATAGCGAAGAACTAAAAGAATGCTAGTGTAATTACACTGGCGCATTTGACAGATGCGCCAGTGTAATTTTGTATGGGCGCATTTCACAGATGCGCCCCGTAATATTTTTTTTTTAAAAACTGGCCTAAACTTGCAAATAGTTTGAAAACTAGCCTATTTATGCCAATAGTTCAAAAACCAGCCTCTTTTGAAAATTTGTCCTTTTTTTAATTAGAATATATCTATGGCAACGCTATATAAAAATGTTGCATCGTGTTACACTTGTTTAGCTAGAGCAACACATTTTTATGGCTAAGGTAACACCAAAAATACAACGTTGCAGTAGGACCAAAATTCTATAGCCGTTGCAACATTTTAGCTAGCAACACCTTACAAAAATGTTGCAGAAGGTCATCTATGGCGTAGTGCTAGAACTGACAAGAAATAATCATCGATGATAAATTTGTAAATAATAAAGCGCTTATATTTATAAATAGATTAAGAATCTTGAATTAGGGGAAAACATGACTGGCCATCATGAATCCTTTAATAGGAGAGAAATATGGACATGTAGTCCGCAAAGTACCGAAAGTACTTGAAATGCTTAATATACCTTGAAGGTATAAATGTGGTTTAAAATCATATTAAATAATGAAAGTATACAAATTCCTGGAGAATATAAATAACTTTCATTGTTATAAAGAATGCAAAGAACAATGAGAGTAGATTTCAACCTACTTTTAAGTATTGTTGTAATGAAAATCTTGATATAATTCAGGATGAGTAGATTACTTCCTATTTTTAAGTATCGTTGTAATGAAACTCTTAATATCCATTGAAGTGATAGTTGCGATATGCAAATACTTATTAAAGTATACAAATTTCTGAAGAATATATATAACTTTTGTAGTTATAAAGAATGAAAAAGACATGAAGTGTAGATTACAAATTTCTTCTAAGTATTGTTGTAATGAAAATCTTGATACATTAAGATAAGTAGATTACTTCCTGCTTTCTAGTAATGTTGTAATGAAATTTTTAATATTCATGAAAGATGTATAGTTGCAATGTGCAAAACTAATTTGAAGCACAAAAATAAAAGCACATGAAGTGTTTTTCCATAAAAGTAGCATACAAATGCATAAAATGCAAACCATATTTGAAGAAACAATCTTAGAAAATTTGATTGTATCGAAGGAAACTATTAATAAATTGTATTATTAATGAGATACATATTTATGGATCCAGAAGTATCTATAACCAATTTGAGTTATCGAAAGACGAATATGAATTCAGAGGAAAATTCAAAATCAGGGGGAGCATTCATAAGTATTTTATAATGCACTCTTTTTCCTTAAATAAGATTTTTCCCATTGGGTTTTCATTAGTAAGGTTTTAATGAGGCTTTACCTTGATCCAGAAGTATCAACTCCCTAGTAACATTTGAAATAAGTTATAATGTGCTATTTTTTCTTATTTAAGGTTTTTCCCACTGGGTTTTTCTTACTAAGGTATTAACGAGGCATTGTCTTGATCTAAAAGAATCAAACGTCTTTTCAAGAAATAACATCTCAAATATGTTATTTAAGTTAAATTGTATTTTTATCCTTGACTAAGGCTTTTCCTACCGGGTTTTCCTTTGTAAGGTTTTTAATGAAGTATTATATTGATCCAGAAGTATCAAACTCTATTTGATTCTGTAAATTATTGAAATATCTCATACTATATTGTACTTTTTTCCTTTACTAAGATTTTTCCCATTGGGAATTTCTTAGTAAGGTTTTAATGAGGCATTATTTTGATCCCGAAGTATCAAACTCTTAGAAGGAATATCATTTTTAGTATGATATTTATGATTTCACAAGTTGCACTCTTTTCCTCTTTCAAGGTTTTTCCCATTGGGTTTTCCTTATAGAGGCTTTTAATGAGGCAACAGACAATATCTATATCGAATGAATCGATAAATGCAAGCAAGATAACAATGAGGGGGAGCAATCATCATACACGTTACAAAAGGGATAATTTCAAGTTATCAGAGGATTCAAGATTTTAAAGACGCATATTCAAGGGAGAGTGTTATAATATATGTAAATATAAATAGTGAATATGCTATATACTGTTTTGTATTTAGTCCCATATCGTGGGATTAGTTCTATCCCAAGCTCCTAGGCATTTATATAAATGTGCTAATGTAATGGAAATGCATTACTAATCTCTGAATGAATAAAATTGTTCTCTCTCTAATGGCTTCCACTTTCTTCATTTTATAACAACATACTATATTCCAGCGAAATTTTCGAAACATTACTTTGAAGCTTATGGATATTCTAGTGCAAAAAATTAATACATAACATACTATATTCTATATCAAGTACGTTTACAAATATACAATTGCGGTACTTTTTAATTCTATTACTAATTATAGTTGTGATTTAGAAAATAATACATATTAATGATAATTACTTATATATAAGTGGAATGTGTAAGTCTAGATACCTGAAATGCTTAAAATCCATCTGCATCGGCATCCGAAAAATGAATAAATACTCCATATTCGAAAAAACGGATATGGATGCGAATATAGAGGCATCCGCATACCATGATTATAGTCTATATTACGTATTTTAGTATAACGAATGATATGTATTTAATATTATATGAAGTGAATGCATATTAAATGCTCAAGCCTATTTATTATGTTTATTTTTTGAACTTTTATAATTAAGGAACTAAAAAAATTAATGTTCAATGAAAATTCTCTATTTACGTTTATAGATTTATCAATCGTTGATGTATAAGATAAATATACGATACACGTCCATATACATGGATGTCAGTTACCTGATACCCGAAAGTTATTTTAGACGTGGATGCGGATATGACACTATCCACATTAGAAAGTATCCATTGAGAGACTTAGGAACATGGTGGAAAGGCAAAATTTGTATTTTATCCATTTAATTTTAATTAAATCTCAAATTTTTAATCTACCACTTAATTACTAATTTCAAAGCATGTGCATATGTATGTAATATGTAAGCATTTGTGTATGTATGTACATGTCATTGCTAACACTTAAGTATTAATTGTTCTATATCCTAAGCTTTATTTAATGCTTTTATCTTTTTTAATCAATTTATGAAAAGTTTCAAAAATATATGTTTTGGAAATGGGCATTTCACTATAAGACAAACTTTGCAGTCCAATTAGTTTCTAGGACACACATCCACATAAATTAATTTCAAGGCCAAAGTCAGCATAATAATTACTTTTAAGGACAAAGTCAGCAGTCTAATTACTTTCAAGGACATAATTTCATAGGTTTTCAAGCCTTAGAAACTAATTATTTTGCATTTTGTCCTTAAAAGTAATTACTTTAGTTGTGTGTCCTAGAAACTAATTGCATTTGCTTAAGAGGCCCTTATGGCTAATTTCCACTTTTGAAAATTATATAACATAACGGTTGGTTGTACGTTGTACTAGTCTTTAAGTGGTAGTGTTTAGGTAGGTGTAAATAGCATGGTTCAAACTTTCGGCCCGCACGTCGAAACTCCTGCGATTCCATTCCGGTTCTGATGTCAGCCTGACCGGAATACGAGAACAAACCCGCTTCAGATTTAGGGTTTAAAAGAAAAAAATTACCATTGAAAAAGCTCAAGCAAATAGTCTAAGTTGAAGCCGAAGATGTAATCCTAGTTGAATTCGAGGTTGAAGTTCACGTTGTATCAAAGAATCACTCTCCCAAAATTAGCAGGTATTGATTTTTTCTCTCTCTCATTCATTGGCGGCTAGAATGAAGTTAGAGCACAAATAGTAAAAAGGTGGAAGAAGAAGGTGTCCGTTAGTTTAAAGGGCTAAACCTGAACTTAATGGTTAAGATGATAGGATGGATAGCAATTATTTTGTAGAAACCACTTGGAATGGATTAAATTTAAAGGGTTGGGTCAGCTGTACCACTTTAAATTGTTTGATTTTAATTTTGTTTGAATAATTTTAGATTTATTCGCACAAACTTTATCAAGAAATTATTTATATAACTTCAGCTACTTGCATCAGTAAATTGTAATTTTGATACAAAATGAGCACAACATTGACTTTGATTCGTATAATGTTTGAGCGAAACAGTTATTGGTAATAAATTTGTTATATGTTTTGTATTTCATATAAAGTTCAGTGCACGGCGAATTTATTGTAGCATTGAATATACAAAAGTACCAAAATTCATAAGCCAAAATTAAGATGGAATTTTCGGAATTTTCGAAACGGAACCGAAATTTTAAAATTATCCAATGACCGGAATAGAAATGAAAACCAGAATTTCAAACCTTGGTGCAAATACATGTATAGGTAACAAGAAGACAGAATAATTTCTCACAAAGCAAGCAAGATAATAAATTGTAAACATCAACGAAAACTTCTATTATCAACTAAAAAAGAAAGAGAGAAGACATAATTCTAAATACATATCAAGGAATGGCTCAAAGACATTGAACTACCAGGAGATAGTTAAGGGTTGGGCTGCTATGGATTCGTCTGCAAAAGTTGTCCCATACATTTTCAAAAGAAGGTAACTTTTCTTACATCAACTTTTTTTTCTTAAAATTCCTTCTATTGTCAAAGCCTTTAGCAATTATAGGTTATAGTAGGAATACAACCTACATTATATTATGTACACGAAGCTATATATATCATTTATGGAACATCAACCGACACAACCAATCTTTCAGAAATCTACACGTTTTTAATATTAATGCAAGATAACATTGTTTTTATTTATTTTTTGGACAAAAACAAGTCAACACCTTTAATATTTTGGCTCCATTATAGGGTAAATGGATCAGTTAAACCTCAAAAGCCCATTGAATTCAAATTTTATCAAGGTGTATTTCAATACAATACCGAAAGCTAGTTGTATCTATTTTGTTGAGTTAACTCGAGTCATATTGCTTATTTGAAAAAACAAGCCACAATATGTTTTTTCGTTCTGACTATATTGTAAGTTAAATTGGACCAATTTAATCTCACAAACCCTCCGAATTCAAGTCTTATTAGAAGATATTTCAATACAAATTTGTGCAACCGCATAGAGTTAACTGTATGTGTATTGTAGAGTCATATTGCTCTTTTGAGAAAATGGGTATACAGCGTTTGTCCTATCTTACTCATGTATCTGTGCTCCTATCCTACTGATTGAGATTATATTATACAGTTTGATAGGAGCACATACATATACAATCAAACTTAACAATCCAGATTGATTACTCATGCGAAATATAATATACATATGTGAAATATAATATACATATGAAAATTGTGTTGGCTGTATATTTAAAATAACTTTGAATTCGTGGAAAATATCCTTATATTCTTAAGGACTGGTATAAATAAGAAAATATTTTTTTCGATTTGGAAAAGAAGTAACTCAGTGTTTATATATTGAAAATTTCTCAGAAGTGAAGTTAATATAGCATAGTAATTCTCCTCTTGACCGTGCCAAAAGCAATATGGCATTAAACTCTACAGCATATTAATGTTATTATCCTTTCGGCCATGACTTATTCATCTTAGCCCATACATATATCATGATTCTGGTTTAACTACTGAACATTATTAAATGTATAGGCCGGAGAAGAATGCACTCAGTTCTCAAGTTAGATATGAACCACATAGGAGCACAAATGTTGCTTCTCCAAACACCTTTTACACTTAAAGACTAATAGTCTACACTTTTTGACGTGAACAGACTGATTGATATGGATCCCTCATCAGATGTATGCCGAAACCTGTGGGCTTGTTTGAAAACTCAACTGGTACTCTTTCTTTTTCTGTTATCACACTGCAAATTTAGTAATTTGACTAAGAGTTATATAATTTTACAACGTTTTATAAAAATTAAATAAATTTATAAAATTAATTAAGTTTTATTAGAATTTTACTATGAAATAGTTTCATAATCATTTGTTGATGGTTAAACTTGTCATTTTATAAACATACGTTTGATATACTTTAATCATTTTATAAACATACGTTTACAATCAAATTGTAAAATTAATTAAGTTTTAGTAAAATTATTTAAATTCAAGAAAAGTTCAACTAAGGATGTTTGATATACTTCAAATGTGAAATAGTTTCATAATCATTTGTTGATGGTTAAACATGTCTATAGGTAATTAGCTTTTAGGAGTAAAGGCAATCTACAGAAAAGAATTGTGGGTAATCAAGTAATGAGCATGTCTTTAATTGTTATATAGACTATAACATTTTGTTGGTACTTATTATGTAAACTTGTTTATGAATGGTTATGGATTTTATGTGTATTTGCTCTGTTTGTCGAAAAATTATTATCGAAATGGTTATGGATATTATATTTGATTTAGTGATTAACGTGTTCTTTTAATTTTTTGATTGTTTGAATATGATGATTATGTGATTAATTGTTTGATTGTTTGAATACAAAGATTATGTGATTGATTGCTGGTTGTAATAAGACTATTATGTGAGCGATGACTGGAAATGGTACAAACCATTAACATGAAATAGTGGCGTGTACAATATGCTACAAAACAGTTAATAACCTTTAGTATCATTTCAAAAACACTATAAAATAACTGTAATAGATGCGATACAACTTTCGAAGAGTTGAAAAAACGCTACAAAAACTTTTAGTAGCGTTTCGATAAACGCTGAATACGACATGCAACTAAAAGTCTGAAACTTTTTGTAGCGTTTCTAAAGGCTTACGATTGGTCAAGTTTTGGTAGCGTTTTCTACCACACAAAAATAGTTTCATACTTTTAATTGCATGTCGTATCGCAGCGTTTACCGAAACGCTACCAAAAGTTTTGGTAGCGTTTTTCAACGCTACGCCTTTTCTAGTGTAATGTTATTGTTTTTAAATAGAAATCTTGAACAAAATTTTCAAAATTATTTGTTTTACTTTTCAAATTTAGCCAAAGCTTGCATAGTCGAGATTTGGTCAATGGGTTAACGGCCACAATTTCTACTACATGGTAATTTTTCAAGCTTCTAAAAGCTAATCTTTTATTTTAGAACATCAATCAGCATAAGTTCATCTATAAATTTTAGCTTTTAAGACGTAGGTAAAGTGACATGTGGTCTCACAACAAACTTTCCTATCCTTCACTCGCTAAAATTTATCTTCCCAAATTTTGCTACTTTTTAGGACTTAACTTTAATTTTGTTTTAGTAGCTAATTAAATAAATTTCCTAATTTATTTAAATTTTTAATCTTTTCCTATTTTATTTTCTTTTGCACTGGTTAAGTGTCTTTTATGAGATTTCCTTATTTATATATTTTTCCAATAAATATACCAATCAATCCAAAATCAAACAAAAACGAACATTTCTCAAAACATCATACGCGTTTTATTCAAACAGAAATAATTAAATATTGCAACCCAAACCTAAAAGAAAAAAGTACTGGATGGAAAAAAACATAGCTACCACTAACCCTACTATTATCTATAGGGTGTGGGATAGCCCTACTCCTTCGCGAAAGCCCGAATCATTACCACGACCCCTGACCGATTGGAGCATGGCTGATATGCATCCAAGCTCATGACCTTGCAATGCTACTCATTCCATATTTGCCGCAGCTCAGCCTTGACCCGAATTTGGGAATCTTGTATCGCTACATACTTAAGGACATATGGTTGTGGCTCTATAGCCTGCTGATATGGTCATGGAGCCCACTCCGTGTACTCCTGCCCTACTCTCCAAACTCCGTAGGTGCCTCTACAATCCCCATCCTCCAATGGGAGGACCTATCCGATGGTGCAATTTTCTTTTTTTGCATCAGCTCTCCTTAGAAGCTAACTCCATACTTTGAAAATCGGGTGTGGAGAGATAATATTATGAAAGGTAGCTTCTCCATGTACCAACTCCTAGGCCTATATAATGACCTTCGCCCAATTCACTTGAATAACACCTATAATGGTGTAGGCAGCCTTCTGCATCACAGGTAGGTCTAATCGAAACTCCACGCCTTGGGGACGATATTGTGCAGAACAATGTAGGCAACTAGATAAGTTTTGTCCTGCATGTTTCCCGTCTGCCAAACGTTAACTCCCCTATTGAAAATCTGCTGAAGAATAACTAGCGTGGATGTCTTGATATCATCCAAATCCTCTCCTACTGCTAAGATGTGCAGAATCCCTTAAATCGATCGTCTGTCATCCGAATCTCTACTCCATTCACTTCGAATATGAAGTTGTCAGCATCCTTGTCGAATAAATACTCCAAGTCAGCATTGATTAAATGCATGCATTACATGTAGCATTACTGCTTAAACATATTATGGCCAAGGATCAGAAACAATTATGTAGTCTCAAAAAAGTCTTCCAAACCACAAGCGCAAAGTCTTCAAACTTCACCGATCGCCCTTGAAGAAATGTGAAGTTCGTCGATTCTTTATAGCTTCATATCCTTCCTTCATCACGTTGTAGCCAGGTGATCTCTTACGGGGTAAGGTTTGGGTGGCGAGATGAGATGCTGCTTTGCGGTGGTGCAATAGTTTGACTTGGTGGGGATTTTAGATCTGGATATGTTGGCTAAATTAGGTGGATCACACTTGATTTTGGGGTTATGAAGACTATTAGAGTTGTCATCTACGTTCGTTGAGGAAGTGAAGTGGAGTCGGTTGAGTTTAAGAAGGAGGGAGGAGGGGTTCGTGAGTGAGGAGGAAGAAGAACCGGGAGAAAGGAGGGTTGGCTGGACCTGGGATGCGACTTTAAGTTGCATTCGAGAATCTGTTCACTCTCGAAACCCAATAACCGGTTGAATGGTCATTCTAATGTGGTCGACCACTACCGGTCGACCTATGCATCCCTAATGGTCGACCGCTTTAGGTCTTTTTGGGCCAACATAAACCTGGACCCTATTTGGATTGGGTTGAATATAAATAATTTATTAAACTAAAGTTTGTTTCATTCCACCTCTGCCTTCTTCATCTTCTGTAACACCCCTTCAAAATGGCAATAATAGTCCCACATCGTGGAAAAACACTATGAAGTGGATGCTTATATACCAAAGCCTTCATCTCATAATAATGTCGTGGCCTTTTGAGGAACAAAACCCCATACCTTGGTTTGGTCCATGAAGCGGAGGTGACTAAATTGGGGACAATATCTGCGTTAAGTGAGGTGTAGGCTGTTGCAATGGTATCAAAGCCATACCCAGCCGAATTGTGGTCTGTACATATTACAGCCATGATGCCTGGGCGGTGTTGTGTTCATGAGTCAACGAGGATGTTGGGCTCTAAAAGGGGCGAGATTGTAACACCCCTTCAAAATGGGAATAATAGTCCCACATCGCGGAAAAACACTATGAAGTGGGTGCTTATATACCAAAACCTTCACGTCATAATAACGTCTAGGCCTTTTGAGGAACAAAACTCCATACGTTGTCTTGGTCCATGAGGTGGAGGTGACTAAATTGGGGACAATATCTACATTAAGTGAGGTGCGGGCTATTACATCTTCACTCTAATCGTTGCAAGAAATTCCTATCTACCCACAATGGTGCATCTGCCTACCACTTTATTTTCGGGTTCTAATCTTCTTTTCCGCTCTATTTACCCCATTTACACAGTAGTACCACTTCCTATTGTCCATCTTTTAAAAGAAATTTAAACTTAAAAATTTGCATATTAGAAACATCAATATGCTATATATATGCTCTACTTTTCCTTCAAAAAATATATCTCTTTATAAAACCCATATGTAACTAAAACTTTTGGTCTAAACAAAATTTTAATTTCTACTATAAGTTGTTATTTTAGATATAAATAGGATATTTTATTTTATAGAAAAATTAATATTTCCTTACTCTTTAGAAATAAGGTTTTCCACTTTCAAATATATCTCTTGAAAATCATTCCAAATATTTTTTTCTCAAACCTTTTGTTAAATTCTTTCATATGGGGTTGGACTCGGAGTGGATTTTTAGTTGTCCCTTCTTCCGGACTCTTCTTTTCTTCTACTTACTTTCTAGTTTATCTTCTTTCAGAATATTTAAAAAACTCGATTATCAACTTGGAGTAATTTCTATACACCTTCCTTCAGGAACTAGCTCAACTCTTACTTCCAAATATATGCAATACATGGATTCTTCACTTCTGAAATCTGGACCTAATGTACATCATCAATCGACAATCCTCGGGGGATCTATAATCATAGGGCAATCTGTGCTCTATAAATAAGTCAAGTACTTTCCAGCTTCATGGACCCTTCTATATGTTGCATTCATGCTCTTCTTAAGTCAGTGCCTGCCAATACACCTACTTCCCCTATGGTAATTGGGATATGTATATATCTTCAACTTCATCTAATGTTCCAACTCGTAGTCACATTGTCCATCTTTTAAGAATAAGGTTGCAACTACTTTTATAGTCAAGATTTGTAGATTTTGTCGTATAATATATATATATATATATATATATGTATGTATGTATGTATGTATGCATGTATAATTGCAGTAAAAATACGAATACGTTCACTCAACATTCTTTAGATCGATTAACCTAGGCTTTGATACCAAATGTAATAACCCGCACCTTAATTGGTCTAAATTTTTGCTAAATAAAAAACCCAAGTGCACGTGAGTGCGAATCGTTAGTGTTGGTATCTTGTAAATAAAACAAAAGTACAATGAGTTGGATTGTTATTACTCTAGATGTGGCAAAATCATTTGATTCGATCTATCGTAGCACCATCGATTAAACTCACAGTGGAACAGTAAACAAAACAAAACATATAATTATTAACCAAGGCTAACTCGTGGTATCTAATACCCTTGTCAGTGCCGAACATGCATAAGAAATCTGTTCTTCCACCGTTCCCACCTTGTACCAGTACCTTTCCCTCTAAGTCTATCTTGTGGGTTTAATGGGGAGGGGCCAGAACAACGTTCTGATGACTAGTAAATTACGTACTTTATACAGAACACTAGTTATGCCGATTGCTTTCCATTACCTATTATGTTTACTTTTTAAACTTAGTTATCTTAATTCATTATACGCGTATGATATGCTCCACTACTAAAGGTATAAAATAACTACATATGTAAATGTATTATGCATGTGTTTCTATATATATATGTATGTATATATATAAGTACCACTGTCCCCCTTTAGACAAGGATATTTTCCCCGCTAGTTTCCATAACTCTAGACCGTTCTAGGTTTCCACCAACTGTGTCTAAATCGTCTTGTCCACATACACGGAAGATCTTCCCGTCAGTGCTTACTAATGATATTAAAATTGTTTAACAGTATTCTACTCTTTTCATATTGAGGACTATGTTCCTCAGACTAATCAAGACTCACCTCCATGGACTATTAAGGACTCGGCTCCTCAAACTATCCCATTCATTTGAAAGAAATCAATTATGGGTAATCTAGCTTTGCCACCTAACATAAATAAACTAAAAAATAATAGTGAGGCGGTGCATGTCCCAAACGTGATCTACACTAGTAGGAGGTATAGTCTGTTTAGGCATACCCTCGTCTTTTCAATGACCGCTCCAGGACCTAACATATATAGTACCAACCTTGCTCCTACCATATATTGTACCAACCTTGCTGATATAGCAATTAGTCTATGCTCATCGTCCTATTTAGACTGCTTAATGCACTCATGGAAATGCCCACTTGGTTGCTTAATATGTACCACATAAAAGGTTAAAGCAGACTCTATTTGGCCCTTTGACACTTCGACCAGGACGAACCATCCGACTTTGTTATATTGCTGCACCTAAACACGAACGTATAATCTCATGAGTCCTACAGTTGGTGATGTACATCAGTACAATGTATACACAACCGTTGGTAGCTCCTTTCAGAGCACAACCTTCTATTGCATAACACCACTGACCTCACATACAAACCAATAATAATGACTAAGTCATTTTTAATTAATAAAAGCTATTGACTAGGTTCAATAATTCATACCCGTTATAAATACATACTTGATGCTATATTAATTTTATTGAATTACTACACCTTTGGTATTCAATTATTTTTTTACTCAACTTGCTTCTTGTTTCATTAATGCCATTATTAGTACTATTTGCCACTTACTTCTACTTTTATAGATTAAATACCATTTACCACTTAACTTTCACATGATACTATTAAGTACATTTTATTGCTCCTTTTCAAGAATTACATATTTCTTTGATTACTATAGTTTTCTCAATTACTCATTTTGTTGCTTCATATACATTTTGTTGCTTATTTTTATTTCGAACTTTTTGCATAGATATTAGATTGATAATTGAATTATTGTTATTACCTTTACTTACAATACTTTGGCTTATACTTAAGAATTTCTCCATTTCAATGCGTTGGAATTATATATTCCCAAGAAAACATTAACACTATAATTTTCTAAAAGAGGACTTATGTTATGTTTGAAATTACAAGAAATTGTCTTTTCTGTTATTATTGAAGTAGACGGTACAAAATGCGGTAAACATCCCTATTTTATACATCTCTTTCATTTAGATATTACATGTTATTTAAAAAGATACACTTTTATTCATATTTATAAAACCGGATAATTTATAGAAATTTGCATTACATCGAACTTCATTCCAATGAATTAAATATTAATTAAATCCCAATCAAAATCATAATAACTTCTACTTCATGTTTACTAACATATATCATTTAACCTACAAACCTGGAGTAATTATACAATCTCATTAATTTAGGGACAACTTTCACCCTTACTTTCTAGATTCAACTATATGCATTATTTTTATCATAATTCACAATTCACATAATATGTAGGCATGATTTTTAGATTCATTACATGTCTGTGTATAAGCCAACAACTCCAAAATTATATTTAGGAATATAAGGAATAGATTCACAATACATTAATCCAACATTATATAGAAATTTATAATTTTCCACTCACCTTTAAGCTTCCAAGTTTCTAGATCTAAATCCTGTCATTCCTGTTTGACTCCCTTTTCTTCGAACCAACATATGCACCGAAAGCATACAAATATCTATTTGAAATTTAGATCGGAGAAGACATTTGATTTTAATTTAGATTTACAATTTGCCTTAACTTTAGCAATTCAATTCGATCTTATTTTTCTCCTTTATTATTCTTTGCAATTCTCCGCTTATGTGTATTTATAAAATATAGTTTATATAGATTTTAGAACTTGTGGAGAAAAGAAAATGGCAGAGCTACGCCGTTGCTTCAGAAAATATTAGGAAGAATAGTGAAGGGTTGGGCCTGTATTTATAAGGGTTTGAATCAATGCTAACCGTTAGATTACATTATGTTAAATTCGGGTCATTCAGCCTAGGGTCAATTTATATCCGCCGACCACTTTGATGCCATCGATCAACCGCCCGTAGTCGATCGATCCAAATAAATAGGTCAACCAGTTACTTTGGTTTGTTAATTAATTTTTGGCATTTTGTTTAATTCCATTTACATTGATTTAATTCCAATTCTGACTGATCATGTTTAACGTTAATTTTGCTTACACGTTATCCTTTAATTGTACTTAACATTAATTAAGTAAATTTATTTTCTTAATTATGTACATAATTGTTTTCAATTTGAATTTTTCAAATATTAACAACTTTTTTGTTTGAGCTCCGATCTAAAAACTTTATATATGAAAATTAATTAAAAAATCACCATGAACACAACGTTGCAAGCTTTATAGCCAAATTATAACGTTTATAAAAAATTTATCTTCTCTTTAATAATTTTTAATTAATTTCTTTTTTATTAATTACGTTCAATTTGTGGGGTGTTAAGGATTTGGTAACATTTTAGTTTCAATTTTAATTGCTATTGTATTTGTTGTTCATCCTATTCATACTATTTAGAGAAATGTTTTATAACAAATTTGTATATAAATTATGTTATCTAATTATATATATATATATATATATATATTTAAACTGAAATTTTAAAAAATAAATCCACACATGAAATCATCATTAAACTTTTATTTTAATTTTGGTCAATTATATATATATAATTATATTTTTGAAATTTTAGTTCATTTTTTTAATAGTTTAAATGATTTATAATGTAACATATGTAATTATATATATAATAAATATATCATGTATAACATTATTTAAAACTTATTTACAAACGTAGGTATTTTTTTAAATTATATAATAACCATCAATATATATATATATATATGTATGTATGTATGTATATATAATAACTTTTGTAAAATAAAATAAAGGATTTTTTAATCAAATCCATATGGATTTGGAGGATAAAAAATATTTTTTATTTAAAATCTTTACAGTCGAAAGTAAAAATAATAATTTACAATACATATATTTATTTATAATTTTTTTTAAAATTAAAATATAAAACATTTTTATGTGTTTATTTTAAATAAAAAATACATTTTTAAGAATATATATAAGTTCTAATTTGAATTTAAAATGTAAAAAAGATATTACTTTAATCTAAGACTAATACAATGTATTTTAAGATAATAATCCATTTGAATTGGTCAATGATTTTCAAATAAATATCCATAATATACATATACATATACACATACATACATACATACATACATACATACATATATATATATATATATATATATATATATAAGTTCTATAAGTTTTAGTTGAAATTAAAATTCTAAATAGTTATTTACTTAGATCTTGATCAAACTTTGAATTTTAAACCAATAAAAGATATTTTTAATATATTGATTCAAAATAGTTTGATTTGGTCAAAGCTGTTTAACTTAATGTCCATAATTTTTATTTTATGTTTTTTATAGAAATGTATATATATAATTTTCATATAAAACTATGGATAACAAAGGCTTATACAAAGTAACAAATGTATCCGTTGCGATGTAAATTCCAACATCTGTACACGGTCACATTCAGCCATGTATACTTATATATATATATATATATATATATATATATATATTGCATTTTCATTATATATAAAGAAGTGTATTTGGTACACTTATAAAACATAATTTATCTAAATTAAATAAAACCTTTTATGGAAAAATAAATAAAAAAGATTTTATTTAAAATATTTTGGATTAGATCTAAAACTAATTAGACTTTATAGGTCCAATATGATCTCAAAATTGATTTTTTTTTTAAATTCTCATGTTTAACCCACTGCATGCTGGCCCTACGGGGCCATTCCAAATAATGGTATTAAAGCCTAATAGCCTGCGGTCTAAATTAGCAGTATTAGAGACAACTTATTAAAGCCGAACGGACCTAATCATTTAGTAAGGCGTCTATAAAGGTAGTGTCGAATGGATAATCAAGTACTCTATCCCACCTAGCTACTGGCCTAACTTGAAGGATAAACTAAGCCCAAAGGCTATACCCAATATAAAGGCCCAAATTGGTTTGGCCCTTAGGTTAATTATTAAAATCTTGTTTTGAAACTATAAGTAATATTTTAAATTTAAACGGTTACTTTTATAATATGTAAGAAATTTTATAAATATTGTAAAATATTTTTCAAAAATGTTTTGAAAATTAGTTTATTATTTTTGAAAATTTTATAATAACTAATTTGATTAAGTAAAAATTAACTACTTAAATTAAAAATTAATTACTTAAATTAAAAATTAATTAATTAAATTAAAAACATATATAATGACGTATGTAAATTTATCTTAAATTTTTTAGGGTAATTAGTACTTAAATTTTCGAAATTAAACAAATTTAGTTGAAATTATTGTATTTAATATAAAGGTTAATTAAGAAATAATGTTCATGTACAATGATATATGTATACTATAAAAGTTATAGTATATATATATATATTCAATTTTAAATATATAAATGAGTAAAGTTGAATTAATTAATTAATTGACTATTGTTCAATTAAATAAAGTGGAACTATAATAGATCCAAATTAGGTTTAAAGGATAAATACATATACATAGTACGTATACTGTGATTTCAAACGTCTTTGACACTTGAGTCACGAGGGTGTTTCATATGAAGTGCATTATTCCATAAGTTGGTATAACTCAAATAAATATATTAATGATTATGAGCCTTTAATATAAGTATTATCCTACACAATTTATATATTGATAAATTACTTGCATAACCTTTAATTGTTGAGAAACCTCAAACTAGAGATGTTATGTGTAGCATTATTAATATACATAGTAGATAGGGTAAGATAACTATATGTATTTTTCGAGCAAACTCAAGGTACATATATTATACCTATGCCTTTGCGAAATGGTAACTACAAGTGAATTGTCTTTTTCAAGTTGTTCATCAAACTCAAGGTTAAAATTAGATAGGGACAAAGTCTATAGGTTAGGAGTTTTATATGATACAATCAATAAAGTGTTATCCATCGCTTGTGGACCTATGATTTTTTGAGAAAACTCAAGGTCGGAACCCCAAGGCAAGTGAGTTCTAATACCCACCAGAGAAATTAAAAGACTGTTATGTTTCTTCTTAGGGTTTTAAGAAACATAAAAGTCTAGTGGAAGCTTATAAATAAAATAAAATATTTAACCTTACTAATAATATAAGAACATCTGCTATGTATAAACTAACTAATCTACTTTAAAAAATTTGTGTATTGTTGATAAAATATTTATCAGTTAAATTTTGCAAATAAACCGAATTATGGTTGCCAACCAGATATAAATATAAAATACACTTATCAATAAATTTTTGCATGTTGTCAATTCGAGACTACGCAAGTGTCGAATTATACAACTACTAAATATGTTCATAACTTGCTCGCTTATGTGTTTATTTGCCTAAGACTTTGTATTGTCATCAATGGGTTTTGATTCTAAAAGAAATGCCAGAATATTGATGTTTGATCCATTTTCAAACATATATAAATATTATATGGTGAACAGTCATGATTCATAATGTATGAAACCTAAATGAAATTGGTTCATTCAAAATAAGTAGGTGAATCATCATGGAGATTATATTCAATATGATTGATTATAATTAGGATCATTTTGTGTTAGATATAACACTAAACCAGGAGTTATAAAATGTATATAAGAATTCGACCATTGAAGCATCAGTTTGATCAGTTTGTGCAAAGTGCAACATATTTGATATCCTCAAATGTTAAGGATGACTAAATGTATTTTTGTAAAGAGTTCGTTATGGTCTTGTAGTAAAGGTTTCTTTTTTGTATGGTTTGGTAAACTGGAAAGGAAAGTGAATGTACGAGAATGAATGTAACTTAAGGGACAATTGGGATGAAGAGAGTAAATGACCACTTCTGCTTTATGAAGAGACAATGGAACCGAGAATTGTAAAATAAAAAAGATTAATATGAAATGAGAAATATGATTCCTATTTTAAAATTTATTTTCATATAGAAAATTTATTTCTATTAGATTTCTTTTTTGATTTTAGGATATTCAATCTAAAAGTCCTCAACTGTAAATTAGTTACAGTAAATAAAATAAATAACCCAAATTAAGTGATTGAATGTATCTATACGCTATTATAGTAATGGAGGAAATAGTGGGAGCATACTATATAACACTTATTAATGGATGCATCAAGTTATGATACAAGTTTCATAAATGTACCAAATATTATTTATGAAATAATAATTGATTTCTATTTAACTAAAAGTAGTCATAGTTTTATTCAAAAATGAATTTAACGAATATCCATTATAAGGAAAAAGTATAATACTGGTATTCGTTTTCATAATAGAATGATGCATTAGAAAATATAGAAGTAGCTGAAATTTTACAATTATTTTGGAGTTATGGACTAAGCCACGGTTATGAGAAATACTTGTTCAATCATATGATCATGCATCATGTGGTGTTGAGTTGGAAAATGGCAAAACACATACAAGCGAATTGAAATGAAGAGAACTAGCAAGTGAAAGCAAGAAGATAAAGAATTTATTATATTGGTTCAAAAAGTCTTAGGCCTACATCCACTATAAATGTTATTGCTTATGGATTTCAGTCACACGTACAAAGGTTTTACTGATCTAACAGCTTAAATCAACAACAAAAATAGTTTCCTTAGTGACTGGGGTCAAGTAAAATGAAGACGAGGAAAGCAATTGCAAAAGGTCCTTTTTTCGAATGCTCTAAGCCTTGTATTTATAGGGAAATTGTCCCATCAGAGTTGTTGAACAATGGAATTCCAGTACTTACATCAGATTTGAGAAAGTAGGAATGGAAACGAAGTCCCTAGAGACTACATCTCAATTCCAATTAGAAGTGATTGATATCGATCTGTTTTCTTATGGTAGGCATGCCATCTTCCTTCTTCTGGTCTTCTATCTTCGAACTTTTGCACTCTGAGCACTTTTTCCTTGGAAATCATGTAGTTTTCGAGAGGTTTTGATTGCTCTTGTACTTGCTTTCCTTCCTTTAGAACTTCTTGGGAGTTGTTCACCTACTCCTTAAGAAATAAGCCCCATGATGACCACACAAGCCTGTAATCTCTAGATCTTAGCTCCAAAACCAAATAGATTGCACAAAAAGTGCTTAATTCCGATAAGAAAAGGATCATTACCAACTCTTTTTTCTTACTCCAATCTTGTTTCCAACTCCTCCAAGTTTCTTCTATCATCCTTCCAAGCATGCCTTCAAGTCCTTGAACCATGTCATCTTCATCTTGACATCCACATTTGTTTAAAAGTCGTCTAGTCTAATAGTTGGATAATATTTGCCCCTTAGACTACGCTCTGTTGAAAACAAAGCGTACCCTGGAACAAGATAAGCGCATACCATTATCCAGACAAGACTATTGGCTAATCGAGAGTTACTTCAAAATGTTGTCTCTATTCCATGGATATCCATTCAATTGCCATATATAAAAGAAATTCTATTTTTATGCTAAGGACAAGATCTACACTTTGGAGACTATTCCATGCCTTAACTAGGTACATTCTACCATTCTCCTTCATTTCCCTTTATTTTACTTTCAATAAATTTTATCTCAATACCGAGTTGTTTTGATCGGTACCGAGAAGAATTTCCTTTCATTTCAGCACCAGTGCATAAGCCAACTACTTGGCATATTTTCCCTTCACATTTCTACATTTCTTATTTGCCTATCCTCCATTCTTCCAGTATCGACCTAGTCGATCACACTCCATGGCCTCAAACAGACCACCATCGATCACTCAGAGTTGCTGCCATCTTCCATTAGCCATCGCTACCACCAGAAACTCCCTTTGACAATCGCAGCATCGTACAGAGAACTCGTCTACGATCTTTATAAACCCTTGACTCGAGTTTGCAATCCAAAGGTTGGTTGTCACTATTTTTTTGTAGTGGAACACAACATCGGTCATGGCTTGAATTTGTCTATGGTCAGCAATAGATAGTGGATGGAATTTTTTGGTTGGTCTATGCCTTGCTTTCAACCATTGTAGACATAAGAGCACCCTAGCATTGCCTAGGGTTTGATAAGAAGCCCACGTTTCATTCCCCCTGGTTACTTTGATGCATTGCATCTCTAGTGTTGGATCCAAGTTTTAAACACTTTGCATCGGGTTTTTCTAATTTACAATAGTCCTATGTGCCTTGCTCGATTTAAACGCATGCATATTCCCAAAGAGCATAATCGCCCATTAATTGCCATTCCAAAACCCGACAAGTCATTCTTGTCTAGAGAACGATTGCATTGAGTATGCTCCAGCATTTGAATGGCTCCATTGCATAGCATTTCTAGTCACTACACTTCCTGTGTTCCAAGAAAAGGAAACTTTATATCGCTACAGACAGCGGTTCCATTATCGATTATCCAACGATAATGCATAAAATCCGATGCATGATTCCTTTGTGCAACGTGGCTCTACACCGAATGGTCCATCGTCTTGTGCAGGACACGAGCCTCACATTACATAGATCGACACCTCCAATTACCCCAATCGATGTTTGGAATCCAATTGGTCAACACACGTCGACATACATTGGATTATAAGCGCAAATCACATGGGTTCACATTCAAAATAGAATTCCAAAATAAAAATAACCGACCATATTGTACATCAAGTTTTCTTATCCAAAATGGCTTACCATTCTCCTATATTCTATGTTGGCGTTGAGCCTTCAACTCCTTCCAAAGCCAGTTCTGCAACAGCTCAGGCTTTGACTTCTACACCTTTTGGACCTATGCGCTCAATCACTACTGAGTTGTAGAGGGTGATAGTTCAAGCAGAACCGAACAAAGATCATTCTCCTTATTTTAAATAAACAAGTCATTTTGAGAATTCTAGATGATCTCACCAAACAAATGCCGATGTTTCTAACTCCCAAATCCCTTTGGACCATCTGTTGACAACACGAGATTGCTAAAAGCGATGTCTTGCCTCTTACATAGGGCTACCGGGTGCACAATCCTCCAATGGGCTATACGTCCTGCAACAAATATATATGCCCAGGCAGTGTTATACCATCCTTTAATACATTCCTATGTATGTTTCTCCAGGAGCTCCAGGTAGCTCTGACCCAAATTCATCCGATGGATACGCATTGTTGAGCTCTCTATGCATCTTGTTTATAAACCAATTCTAGTGACCTTCTGCCTTAAGAGCTTACTCACGCCTTGAGTTTCAAACAATGAAGGGAGTCACCTTCCCACATGATCATTAAAGCCTGTCCCTAATGTAAGGTTATTGAAATATTCCATAATAAACGTTCATATTTCAAGAACGAATATTTCTTTGTACGATGATCATACAGATTCAACAGGTTCTGACTTTCTAGAAGTAAGGCTCTTTTCTTTCCACTCTTCGCATACTTGGATTCTCACCACCTAAACGTTTAACTTATTATCCAATTACTTCATAGATATTCCTGCTTGAGACACGAGAGAAGAGCATATTGAAACTGTACAAACTCTCAAGAGAATCAACGTTTGACATCGCACCATCGCTTATCTTATGGCGAATGAAAACCTTCGTTGATGCAACCTCTTACATCCTAAATGCTTTGCCTTTCCTACCAATGCTCCTTCAAGTAGCTCCAAGATACCAAACAAGTCTTTTACCCCTACTTGCAACTCCGATGTCAATATCTGAAGGGGAAGTTGAAGGCCCATTTTGCGCCCAAAAAGTTAATGGACCAATTGACAAAGTAGAAGAAGGGCATGTTGCCAATGAAGTTCAAGTAGGAGAAGAAAGAGTTGAAATGGAAATGATTTAAGAAGATGTACATAAGGGAGAAGAATGTTGAGTCACAAGTTTTATGAAGGTTTTGATTTCTGACAAATAACTAAAGGCGATCGACAAAACAAGGTCATTATGGCTATAAAGAGCTACATATGGTACTCTAGATTGTAGATTGATTATTTGATATTATATTAGTGATAAACTTGTTAAAATCTATCCTCAAATAATCATGCATTTTCAAGAAAATTAATATATATACGATTAGAATGTAGTTGCACATTCAGTGTGCAACTTTACAGGGACCGGTCGACCGGTCACAATATAGGCGGTCGACCGTTCCTGCATAATTTGCACACTGAACGTGCACACATGCACATAACGTATATATATTTAAATTCCTATCTACTGGTCACTTTTTAACCTGTCGACCGTTTTTAAACAGAAAGCAATTTTTCCAAAAGACACTTCTCTTCTCCAAAGGTTGCATCTCTTACCTTTCACCAAAGATCATATCTCTTAATGGCAACTGCTCACAAAGAGTTACAATCATTCTTATCTATATAAACTCATCTAATTCGTTGATTAACACAACATGATTATATATGCTTTTTAATCTAATCTCTGATCTTACTTTCTACATACTCCTGCATTCTAAAAGCTCTCGATTATTTATTGAATCATTGAAACTATTTCATATCTTTTGATTCAATAAGTAATATACTTTCCTTAATCTTTTCAAAACATCATTCGCATACTTTGAGGATAAGATTATAGGAAGGGTGTACTACTAGTGACAAATCCGTGTTTTCAAGAACACAAGTTGTCAACAACAATTGTATTTGTTCTTGTGTTGAAGTCCCCTGTGTTGTAAGAGGCAAGTGTTGAAGTCCTCAGTGTATTAGAGGCGTGAAATCCCGTTCGGTTGTTCGGGTGTTGTAAACTTGTTCCTCCAGGTGAAGCGAGGTAGTTAATAGTGAAAATCCAGATAGAAGTCTGGGACTGGACGTAGGACGGTGCTCCGAACCAGTATAAAAATCTCTGGTGTGATTTTTCTATTTTTTATTTACTATGCTATTATCATCTATTTCCGCATTTATATTGTAGTCCATATTACACGATCCGTGTGTACTATATTAGCACATATAATTGTATAGACACCGCACTTTCATTTGGTATCAGAGCACGATCATCATATAACCGTAACACAGTTATTTGATATATTATAGTAATATGGCAAATAACGTAAGTACTAGCACTCAAAACACTACTTACACGGAGGGTCAATCGACACAAAGACCTCCATTTTTCAATGGTCTTAACTATAGTTATTGGGAAACACGTATGTCATTCTTTATGCAATCAAATAGCTATGATGCTTGGAATGCCACTCAAAGAGAAATAGTGAATCCAACAACCGATTATTCAGAATGGACTGCAGCTGAGAAAACGGCAGCAGCCGTAAATGCAAGAGCAATAAATATGTTGTTCTGTGCATTAGACCAAAATGAATATAACCGTGTTAGTATCTGCACTACTGCATATCAAATTTGGCAAACACTAAAAATCACTCATGAAGGTACTAACAAGGTTAAACAAGCCAAAATGGCCATGCTGAAAAGTCAATTTCAAAATTTCAAAATGAAACCAAATGAGACAATAAATGACATGTATTCGCGGTTTCAAACTATTCACCATGCACTTATTGGCTTAGGACAAAAGTATTCTGATTTCGATGTTGTTTCAACAGTCCTACATTCTCTGACTAGTGAATGGGAAGGAAAAGTATTAGCAATTGAAGAAGCTAATGACCTTTCTGTCATGAAGCCAGATGAATTGATAGGAAATTTAATGTCCTATGAAGCAAATTTACAGGCTAGAAAAGAACAGAAAGAAGAAAAGAAAAATGTAGCATTTCATGTTGAGAAAGATGAAAATGAATCAGATTCTGAAGACGAAGATTTGGCATTCATTGCGAAAGGATTTAAAAAATTCCTAAAATATCGAAAAGCCAGTCGTTACAATAAAAGGAAACCTGGGTCAAACAAACCATCTTCATCTGCTATAGAATGTTTCAACTGCCACAAAAAGGGACACATGCAGAAAGATTGTCCAGAACAAAAGAAGAAGTCAGAAAATGACAAATTCGAATATAAGAAGGACAAATCTAAGAAACGAGCTTTCTCAGTAACATGGGATGATTCAGAGTCACTTCATCAGAAAGTGAAAGTGATTCAGAGAATGAACAAGCTAATGTTTGTTTTATGGCAACAGAAGATGAGGTACAAATTCCTACATTTGATGAATTACTTGATATTAATGCTGAATTGATAGTCAAATATAAAGACATAAAACGTCAATTAAAAGTAGTGAAAGCAGATTTAAGTAGAGCAGAGTTTGAACGAGATATGTTAAAAGATGAGAAGAAAATATTAGAAGAGGAACTTGAAAATATTCAAGAATCGTCATCTAATGTTGACTCTCAAATATCTCTTTTGAGTCAAGAAATAGAAGCTCAAAAAGAGAAAAATAATGCTCTCACTACTGAAAATCATGAGCTTAAAGCAAAAGTCAAAATTCTAGACCTAGAAAAAGCTAGCTTACAAACAAAGTTTGATGACATTACTCAAAATGTTTCTAACTTTAACAAAGGTCGAGAAAATTTGACAAAAATAATTGAAAGTTCACAATCTATTTCAGACAAACAAGGATTGGGATAAAACAAACAAGAAACCAAGAAACATCTTGGAAATAAACGGAAGAAGAAAGTACAAAAAACTGAAGCTAAGAAAAATCTTAGTTTATTATATTCCAAACCAAAACCAGTTGTGAAATTTCAAAATAAAAATGTCAAGACTATCAAAATATGGGTTCCTAAAACAAATAACAATTTGATTAGGAACAAATACATTCAGCAATTCATGAATACTGTGCATTTTAATAAAAATTATATATATAAAGGGGATATCGGACCCATATGGGTTTGGACTCCTAAGACCTAACTCTTAGGACCCTATAAAAAGTGGGTACCATGGACTTAATTCTATTTTTTTGTAGGTCCCACTTAAGAAAAGAGGAAAGTGGATATTGGACAGTGGTTGCTCAAAGCACATGACGGGAGAAAAGAGTTTATTAACAAATATTACATATTCAGATGGTGGCTCCGTCACTTTTGGAGACAATTCAAAAGGCTATATCATCGGTAAAGGCGATGTGAGCAATTGCGGTACATCTAACTTACCTCTTATTACTAATGTCATGCTAGTTAGAAATTTAAAACACAATTTGCTTAGTATTAGTCAGTTATGTGACAAGGGATTTATAATTTCATTTTCAAATAATAAGTGTAGTATTTTAGATAAAGACCATAATTTGGTTTTCGAAGGTTATAGAGACAGAAATATATATATATTCTGAATATGAATATTAATCATAATTCAGATATGTGTCTTGTGGCTAATGACAATGATCCATGGCTATGGCACAAACGCTTCTGTCATATAAACTTCAGAACTATTGACAAGCTAGCCAAAAACAATCTAGTTAGAGGACTACCCAAAATGAGTTTTAAAGTTAACAACATTTGTGATGCATGTCAATTAGGAAAATTGACCAAATCATCTTTTAAATCTAAGAAAGTCATATCAACATTACAACCACTTGAGTTACTACACATGGATTTATTTGGACCTATTAGGGTTCAATCAATAAATCACAGTCAATATGTGCTTGTAATTGTTGATGATTTCTCTCGTTATACATGGAAAATTTTCTTAAAAAATAAAAGTGACACTTTCGATCATTTCAAATCTTTCGTCAAAAGAATTCAAAAATCAAAAGGGATTAAAGTTAAAAATATAAGAAGTGATCATGGCGGAGAGTTTGAAAATAATGAATTTGAACATTTTTGTACAAAGAAAGGTATATATCATAATTTTTCATTTCCCAGAACTCCACAACAAAACGGAGTTGTAGAACGGAAGAACCGAACTTTACAAGAATGTGCAAGAACATTATTGAATGGAACCACCTTACCAAAACATTTTTGGGCGGAAGCTGTGGTAACTGCCTGTTATGTTTTAAATCGTGTATCCATAAGACCTCTTACCAAGAATACTCCTTATGAATTATTTAACAAAAAGAAGCCTAAAATCTCATATTTCAAAGTTTTTGGTTCCAAGTGCTTTATTTTAAATACGAAAGACCAGCTTGGCAAATTCGATCCAAAAGCCGATGAAGGAATATTTGTCGGTTATTCGGAACGAAGTAAGGCCTATCGGATATTTAATAAACGAACCAAAACTATTGAAGAATCACTTCATGTCTCTTTTGATGAAATCTATCAGCACCCTCACACTATATCAGATGATGACGAATCAATAGTCACTGACAATCAAATCATCACAAATATTGATTCTGACTCGGAAATAATTATTGAGAATATTCCTCAAATATGTGAGTTACAATCACCACCAAGAATATTAAGAGACCATCCGGCTCAAAATATAATCGGTGAAATAACATCACATGTCAGAACAAGGAGTCAACTCAATCAAATGGGTCATGTCGCTTTTCTCTCAAATATCGAACCTAAGAATCCAAAAGAAGCTGCTACAGATGATTACTGGATCATTGCCATGCAGGAAGAACTAAATCAGTTTGAGCGCAATGACGTTTGGGAACTTGTTCCACGACCAACTGATCAGTCAGTAATTGGTACTAAATGGGTCTATAAAAATAAGGCCGACGAACAAGGAAATATCACCAAAAATAAAGCAAGATTAGTAGCACAAGGATATAACCAGGAAGAAGGTATCGATTATGAAGAAACTTTTGCACCAGTTGCTCGACTAGAAGCTATTAGAATCCTATTATCTTTTGCTTGTCACCATAATTTCAAACTTTATCAGATGGATGTCAAAAGTGCTTTTCTCAATGGATTTATCAAAGAGAATGTCTATGTCAAACAACCTCCTTTGTTCGTACATGAAAAATATCCTGACCATGTGTTTAAACTTAAGAAAGCTTTGTATGGTTTAAAACAAGCACCTCGTGCTTGGTATGAACGACTACGTAGCTATCTTATTAAATCAGGATTTCAAATAGGCAAAGTCGATCAAACTTTGTTTATTAAACATTCTCGAAAAGATATTCTAGTTATCCAGATATATGTAGACGATATCATCTTTGGTTCAACAAACGATAAACTTTGCAAAGAATTTGCAAGTATTATGACCAAAGAATTCGAAATGTCTCATATGGGAGAACTATCTTATTTTCTTGGACTTCAAATAAAGCAACTTTCAAACGGTATTTTTATCAATCAAGAAAAATACTGTGAAAACCTTATCAAACGCTTCGGATTAGAAAATACATCTGGTAAACCAACTCCTATGAGTACAACTACACATCTTGAAAAAGATGAAAGTGGTAAGAATGTTGACCAGAAATTATATCGAAGCATGATTGGTTCTCTTCTGTATCTTACAGCTAGCCGTCCGGATATAATAATGAGTGTTTGTTTATGTGCTCGTTTTCAAGCCGATCCAAAGGAATCACATCTACGAGCAGTGAAACGTATAATTCGTTATCTTAATAATACCAAAGATTTCGGTCTTTTTTATCCAAAAGAATGTCCATTTGAATTAGTATCATATAGTGATGCTGATTTCGGTGGCTCACGAACGGATAGAAAAAGTACAAGTGGTACGTGCCATTTTATTGGAAAATCACTTGTCTCCTGGTTCAGTAAGAAACAGAATTGTGTTTCACTATCAACATGTGAAGCTGAATATATATCAGCAGCTCTCGCTTGTACTCAAGTACTATATATGCAACAAACACTTCAAGATTTTGATATTCATTTATCAAATTCTATTATATACTGTGATAACACCAGTGCTATAAATCTCTCTAAAAATCCATCAAATCACTCTAGAACCAAACACATTGATATCCGTCATCATTTCCTTCGAGATAATATTGACAAAGGAAATATATGTCTTGAATATGTCCATACTGATAATCAATTAGCGGACATTTTTACTAAGCCTCTGCTCGAATCTAATTTTATTAGATTACGAAGAGAGCTTGGTTTAATTTCAAGAAAAAATCTTGACTAAGTAATTTCTAAAGAACGTCTTCTTTTTAGTTATTCTTTAACCATAACTTTTGCATAAACTATTTTTTTTACATTAAATATAAGCCACTGCTTGATTTAATGGTTAATTCTCTTTACTCATTTTTTCATTCTTTTCTTTTAGTGATCGTCCTTTCCTTTCTTAATTTATAATTTCAGTTTTAAAAGGAAAGCTATTTTTAGAGTTAAAATAAAAATTTCTGCTTATGTTTTCTTGGTTAAAATTTTCCATTAACTTACATCCATAGGTTTATACATAAGAAACTTGTATATAAGCTTGCAAAAAATTTCATATTTTGTTCATCTTTTTTATCTAACCATAATATTCTATACAACATTCCCTATGGCTCACATTTGTGATAAATGTGCTCAAGAATCATACATTTCTATTACGAGTTCTGAGTCGGAGGAATATTATTCTCCTACTACACCAAAAAAAAACCAAGTTGTCATCATCAATGCTCTTGTATGTCTGATAAAACTCCAAATTCAAAACGAGTGAAGAGGACACTGTTCTATTCTCCTCGTACCAAAGCACAAATCGATGAAATACACCACTACCAGAAACATCAGATAGACCTTCAAAGACAGCTCCATTATGGGCAAAGTCAACTTTATCACGAGCAACAACGGACATCGGCACGATTATCCGTTTTAGAAAAGTTGGCAACATTTTTCTGCGGTTCCAACAAGCATGACGTGCATGAACCAATGCCGTCTAGGCCATCAACATCTAAAAGTCCTAACTCGTGGGATCGGAACTATGAGAAGAATGAAGGAGCTCAGAAACAATGGAGTCCATGGTCAAAACGTATTGAAGGAAACAACGATAATTCTAATGACGAACCTTCTCATTAGATTTATATATAGTTATTATATCTTTATCTATCACTTGTGTAATAACGGTTATATTTTGTATTAAGAATGAAATATAATATATAAAGGTTGATATATTATAAAAAAAATTGCATAATAACATGTTTTTTCTCAGCAAACCAAAACCGGTCGACCGCCCCGGTTATAGCCGGTCGACCGTTTGCTCCCTAGTTGAAAACGGTCGACCGGCCATATTTCATAGGTCGACCGGTTGACGTATTTTCAGTTTTTATATATACCTATGCGTCATTTTTCCTTCTATCCTCTTTCTCTTTTGACTCAAGCTGTTCTTTTTCCCAAAATCACAAACCCTAGTTTCCTATTTTCAATTCCCAAATCTCAAATCTTCCAACAATGGCTCCTCCTCAAAAGAAATCTAAGAAAGGAACAACCACTGAAACTTCATCTCTAAGCATCTCCGCCAAAAAGTGGCTTCAAAGTCCAATTGCTGTAACAAGATGGAATCAGATGACAAATTACAAGTTTCATCCAGGCTCTTTTATCAAATTTGATGATTTCACGGCTTATGGCGTTCGGAGGTTAGCCAATAATGCCAACATTACTCCATTGATAGATTTTTCAGAAAATAATGTGGAGATAAATCATTTGATGATCAAATTGTTTTACGCCAACATGAATCTCGATGAATATCAACCTGATAATCCAAACGGAGTCATCTGGTCTGTGGTCTGTGGTCTGTGGTAAGCAAATTTTTCTTACTCATGCTAGAATTGCCTCTATACATGGTATACCAAATCGAGGCGATGAGTTTTCATCTACCTTCTGCGAAGTCTTCACTCGAAATAGTACTAGTCATCAGTTTATAGAAGACAATAGTGATGGCACAAAGTCTATTGGACTTCGACCGACAGCTAGACTACTTCGTCGTGTTTTGATGCATTCTCTTTTTCCTAGACTTGGAAATTATGATGCAGTATATAAAGAAAACTTCAAAGCACTCTATGCTATTTATGGTGAAATCCAAATCAATTGGGTACACATGCTTTTTGATGAAATTCTCAAGGTAAATAACTCTACACGGCCTCATTTCTTCTACAATGAATATATCATGCGACTTTTGTTAGCTTGTGGAGTAAATCCTCCTGATTCTGCAACCTCAAAACCAAAATGCATTGATTCAATAACCACCAAACGAATGAAGCTTCCTCCACCTTATCTTGAGATTATGTCTTTTGAAGAATGGCAACAAAGAGGACCAAGAAAACAAAGAGCAACTTCCTCTCGTCCTCGTTCCGATGAAGTAAAACTATTAAAATCAAAATCATCCACAAAAGAATCACTTGAAACCATTGCGCGTAACCAATTTTTGCTTGAATCACGTCTCAAGCGAATGGACTCTAAAATTGATAAGCGCTTCAATAAGGTCAAGTCATTCTTTGGTATGCTATGGGATGCTATATCATGTTCCACATCCACCTCTGTTCAAGCACAAGACCCAGGAAAACGTCCTGCTGCTCCTGTTTTCACCTGGACATCATCTGACGAGTCTACTGGTATGAGTGGTCATGGACATGGAGAATCATCTAGAGGGAACAATGATGAGGAGGAAGAAGAAGAAGATGATGATGATGACGACGACGACGATGATGATGAAGACGAGATACGATCTGCTTCATCTTAGATTCTATTATGGTTTAGCACTTTAAAAACATTCATCGACACTTGTACTAAATAGTGTCGTTATTCTTATTTTTCGTTTGACATTATGATCTGTAGAATACTCTGTTATGTTTTGGCTGTTTTAATGATTTATTTTGCTATGCATATCATATTCATTCTACTATTCTAGTGTCTGTTACTCCTTTTTGTCGATGACAAAGGGGGAGAAAGGGCTAACAATTGTTTGCAGGAACGTACATATATAAGAATTCAAAGAGAGAGATCACATATTCAAGGGGAGATTCAGATTTGCAGATATATATTGTCATCAATCAAAAAGGGGAAGAATGTTGAGTCACAAGTTTTATGAAGGTTTTGATTTCTGACAAATAACTAAAGGCGATCGACAAAACAAGGTCATTATGGCTATAAAGAGCTACATATGGTACTCTAGATTATAGATTGATTATTTGATATTATATTAGTGATAAACTTGTTAAAATCTATCCTCAAATAATCATGCATTTTCAAGAAAATTAATATATATACGATTAGAATGTAGTTGCACATTCAGTGTGCAACTTTACAGGGACCGGTCGACCGGTCACAATATAGGCGGTCGACCGTTCCTGCATAATTTGCACACTGAACGTGCACACATGCACATAACGTATATATATTTAAATTCCTGTCTACTGGTCACTTTTTAACCTGTCGACCGTTTTTAAACAGAAAGCAATTTTTCCAAAAGACACTTCTCTTCTCCAAAGGTTGCATCTCTTACCTTTCACCAAAGATCATATCTCTTAATGGCAACTGCTCACAAAGAGTTACAATCATTCTTATCTATATAAACTCATCTAATTCGTTGATTAACACAACATGATTATATATGCTTTTTAATCTAATCTCTGATCTTACTTTCTACATACTCCTGCATTCTAAAAGCTCTCGATTATTTATTGAGTCATTGAAACTATTTCATATCTTTTGATTCAATAAGTAATATACTTTCCTTAATCTTTTCAAAACATCATTCGCATACTTTGAGGATAAGATTATAGGAAGGGTGTACTACTAGTGATAAATCCGTGTTTTCAAGAACACAAGTTGTCAACAACAATTGTATTTGTTCTTGTGTTGAAGTCCTCTGTGTTGTAAGAGGCAAGTGTTGAAGTCCTTAGTGTATTAGAGGCGTGAAATCCCGTTCGGTTGTTCGGGTGTTGTAAACCTGTTCCTCCGGGTGAAGCGAGGTAGTTAATAGTGAAAATCCAGATAGAAGTCTGGGACTGGACGTAGGACGGTGCTCCGAACCAGTATAAAAATCTCTGGTGTGATTTTTCTATTTTTTATTTACTATGCTATTATCATCTATTTCCGCATTTATATTGTAGTCCATATTACACGATCCGTGTGTACTATATTAGCACATATAATTGTATACACACCGCACTTTCAAAGAAGTGTAGGAAAGAAAGAAGAAGAAAGTGATAAAGGAGGCGATGACGATGATGACAACGGTTAAGAAGGAGATGGTCATATGGAGAAATGTCTCTCGAAGGCACCGAACTTCTTACCTCGCTGCATCCAAAGTGAAAAGTCATAAAAACTTCAAAACAAATTGCAAAACCAAGCACAATGCCAATACCTGAGGCGAATCCTTCAGCCAATTCTTCATATGACATATTTAGCTCGTTGAGTGACTTTGACATTCCAATTGATGATCTTCTTAAGGAGTGCTCCCTAGGCTTCAGCTTCCCATTTGAGAGTATCATTTACGAAGGAGGCAAGACTCCATCCTTAATTCCTTTCGAACATGGCCCATAGAGTACTTGATGGGACACTGGAACTTTACACACTTCTAGGATCATGAACACACACTCTTTGCATTCATCCATATTTTGATATTATGAAACTGATAAGATCTCTTCTTTTATTTTACGCACCATGTGAAAAGACCGATTTCGTTAACTTCACCATGGCATTTTGTAGGAAGGGAAACACACTCCTAGTCCATGTCCACCTAACTCCAGCTATTGTAGGAAGCAAGAAATAGATGGGGAGAGATCTTGAAGAAGAGATAAGGGAGAGAGGCAAAAAAAGACAACCAATCCTAGAGGGATAAAAAGAAGAGACATGTGGAGGAAAATGGGTCCTATGACTAAGGGAAAAGGCATAAGGATTTAGAAAAATGCTATGATTCCTCCTTTAGCACTCCTCCACCTCAACCTCAACCACAACTTCCTCCACAATCAAAAACTCCATCCTTATCCTTTTTGACTTCCACTGCTCCTCCTTCCCTTCAATCCAAATATGTTTCAGTCCGTCCAGCTCCTATTCTAGCCCTGTTAAGTCATATGTAAGCTGCTTTCCTAGAATTGCCTGATTAGGGTTATGTTCAATTGTGATATCAAGGCGTTTCTATGGAGAAGGTAAACTGCAGGGTTGGATGGGTTCAAGAACTCGTTAAACAAGGATACGAGTTGAAGAAACTTTGTTTTTCCCTCTCTAAGGTCAACCAAATCATTCAAACAAATATCCAACCGTTTGAATTTGAAAAAAGAACTTACGATAGTCTTATAGAAGGATATAAGAGGAATTTAGAGAAGGTTGGGAAAGCGAGAGACACGACTCTGAAATCCAAGAAAAAGGGTCAAATATTTGACGAAAGAAATAAAGAATGCTCGTAACTAGACCAAGATCGTAATGAAGAATGTCATAAAAACTTCGCACGAAGACAACCCCGCTCTCAAAACATAGCTAAGCTCCAAGATGTGGTAATCCTTGTGAAAGATAAGGTAATCAAGGACTAAGCATCCAAAATCCAGGAGCTTCATGCTGATAAGGAGAGGCTTGAATTCGAAATGCTCTTGGTAAGAATAAAAATGATGGAGGCCCAGGTTGACTACACTATAGCTGCACACAATCTAGACGAGCTAAAGGAGCAGAGGGCCAATGAGAGGGAGGAATTAAACACCACCCTTCAAAAGGTCTTTGCTAATGTCATCCAATATAAGAACTTGAAGTGGTTGGGAAGCACATATGCCATCACTCACGTTGATGCTTGGGAAACGGTGTTACGTCATGCTGAAGCATCCGGTGAGGGCCTCAAAAAGACGAAATAAACGCTAAATATCTCGACATCGACGATATCTTGAAGTTGGGAGAAGATAATGCAATCGAGGTTGAAGAGGATGCTGCTACCACTATAGTTTCCACTGAACCTTCTGCTAACCCAAGTCTATCGGGTCACGTAGAATTGTCATGTCTAAAGACCCAAGAGCTTGTAGCGAAGATCCTGATTTTTAGGGTGCTAGCTCTTAGGCTACCCAAATTATTCCAGCTTCTACAGCTACTACTTCAGTTAAACCTTATATTCCCTCTTTATTGCCAATCGATGAAATTAACACTCAAAGCGAGGAAAATTACTATATCTCTTGCTCAACAACTGAGTCCAAATAAAGGTATAGCTCTTGTTTCATCGGTGTTCGAGGTCCGTTAATTCCTGCCTGTGAATATTACTAATCTTTACTGCTCTATTTGTGACCTTATAGGCAACCTTCTCTTCCACCTCCTCTATCGACAATTACTCAAGGTTCGAGTCTTTCTTCACTTACCACCTTGTTAACCTTTGTAATTACAGGATTGGTCACTCCAAGTCTTCCCTCCAGTTCCATTCGTGGCCAAAATTCAGAGAGAATTGCACCTTTAAAGGGATTTTGATGACACCACACAATACTAGGGGAAGACATCACCATCACCAGCATCTTAGGCCTGACCAAATCCATTTCTATGGGGAGAAGCTGAAGATTGATATCTTTAAAGTTAAATTCAAAATCGATTCGGGACTCGATAAACCTAATGGTACCGAGGAGCCGAAGCCTTCTTCCAGAGTCCTTCCTTTTACCATTAGGCCTTCGAAAGGCAGCGACACTAACATTACTACAAAGACCATTGTGCCTCTTGTTGATCATCTTGAAGATCCTACCGACGCCACCCCAAGGGTGAGAAAGGATGGAAGAGGCCTCACGATGGCTCAGGTAGCATGGCTGGCAAGAAAAAGAAGAAGGCTCGTGAGAATGAAACTCCTCTACTACTTTCCAATGACTAAGAGATAGTATCCATCTATCTCCTTTTGGGTTGTAGTTTTTTGTTTTTCCTGTTGCACATAGGTCATAGATGTGTGAGATGAGCCCCTGCATCCATTGTATATAAAGCTAGAATGTAATGCAAAATAATATTTTCTAATTTAGTCTCTGTTCCGTTTAAGTTTCTACACTTTATATACTACTCCTGCCTATATACAATTCCCTGCACATATAATATAACTGTTTGTCCTGTAATTTACCCATATTACATATGCATGTGTCTACATAATGCTTTTACTTATTATAACTCCATACATATAAGTAAAATTCCTGCAATTGTTTTAGTTATAATCCATTATTCTGTTCTATTTTATTGCTGCCAAAGTATTTCCATTTGGCTAAACAAAACTATTATTTAATCAATTTTAGGATTATTCCTTTTTATTCGAGATCGAGTTTCCTTTGACCATCGGTAAATAATACATAATCTGAGTTCTATGTTGCCCCTTATCTTAGGTCAACAATGGTTTAGACATCCATATCTTGACATTTTCAATCTTGCCAATAACCGAGCATGATCAATATTATTCATGGAATTCCACCACTAAACTCCGACCAAGCGTGTCCTACTAAGTCACGAGTGTAATCATATTTTTTGTAATCCCATTGCATAACGAGATTTGTCTCCAAGACTTGGTTTTCCAAGTGCCAAAATCAAAGCATCATTCCTTGACCTATCCCGCCTTCAAGCATTGATTATAGGATAATAGTATGGGGAGAATCATCTAATTGTCTCCAGTCCGAGTGTGCTCTCCCAATCCTAATCCTGGATTGGATTTGACTGTACCTAATTCCAGTACTCGTTTTCAATCTCTCCTACTTTTGGGCACTAATCAAAATCTTCTCCCGAACATCCTCACTTATCCTCAATCGAGCATGTCCTTTCGACCTAAAAACGTGGCAGTAAATATCCTGATTGTGCACCGATTCCTATATCTGAGGATCTAGGCTCTTAATTTCACCATCATTTGGTGTAAACGGAGAGTATCCTTTGACCTTCTTTGCTTATCCTCAGCTAAACATACCCTACCAGACCGTAAGTGTGTTTATCAAATTTCCATCCGTGCACCAGTTTCCATCTCCAAGATCTAGCATTTTTGCTAACTACCTCGAATATTTCTTATTGACCATGCCTATTTTCAGGCGATAGCCGATATCGAAGGATGCGGTTGAATTATCTGATCGACCCTATAATTATACTCCTAGGTCCTATTCCTAGACCAAAGGTGTTGGTACCCTTTTTGTATGCTCGATTGTACTGCTAATCGCACATGACATGAGTTTCCTTACAAGAACATAGTTTCACTGGTTCAAGAAGTTAATTTTTATTTATAAACAAAAAAACATGGTTAGTCCTTGAGTGGCTTATTTTTGGAAAGTAAATTAAACAAAATAAAGTAAATTAAGTCATAGCAAGTCGTTATTCCTTGCTCGTAGAATTGAGATTTCATCAACAACAGCTAGCTTGAAACTTCCATCTCCAAGCTTCTGTTCAATCACAGAAGGACCTTTCCAATTTAGACAAAGTGCCACCATACCCAGGAGAACCCGTTTCAAAAACGAGATCCCTTGCCTTAAAGGTATGGTTCTGAACCTTGGGGTTGAAATATCGAGCTACTCTTTTCTAGTGAGCAACTACCTTTAATTCTGCCTCTTCTCGTTTCTCATCAATCAAGTCAATGGACTTAAGGAAAAGTTCCTCGTTAACCTTAGGGTCATAATGCCATTTCCAGTGAGAAGGGACTTCCAGTTCAATTGGGATCATGGCCTCTGATCCATAGGCCAGCATGAATGGTAAATGTCCAGTTGTGGACTTATGGGTCATCCCATAAGCCTACAATGATAGTGGATGCTCATCAACCCATTTGTCCTTAGCTTTAGCTAACCATTTTTTCAAGATAGACTTGATGAACTTATTCACCACCTCTATTTGTCTATTTGTACATGGGTGTGCTATTGTCGAAAAAATTTTCTCGATCTTGTGCCGGTTGTAGAAGTCCTTGAACTCGAAACTCTAGAACTAAGTTCTATTATCCATTATAATCTTTTGAAGTACTTCGAATATGCCAACAATATTCATTGTCATTAAGTTTATCATCTTTTTGTTGCGATTGTGGTAGTGGTTCTGCACCCGCTTTGTGAAGTACTTCACAATAACAATTGCGTATTTATCTCCTCTTTTCGACATCGGTAGCACATTGATTATCAATTTCCAAACCACAAATAGCTATGAACTAACCATTTGCATAAGCTCTGTAGGTGGAGCCCTTGGAATCTTTACAAATATCTGGCATCGGTCGCACCATTTGATGTGTTCAATGGCATCATGGTTTATCGTTAGCCAGAACAATTTGTAGTGAAGTATCTTCTTCACTACCGTCTTCCTCTTAGTGCGATCACCACATGTACCCTTTTGGAAACCAATGAGGATTTTCTCGGCCTTATCCTTAGTTACACACTGAAGAATAGGGTTCAAGAATCCTCTTATGTAAAGCACTCCTCCTTGCATTACAAATTGCGGTACTTTATGTAGGAGTTTTCATTGTTCATTATTTCCTCTCGAGAGAGTTCCCTTAAGTATATAATCCTTGATTGATGCCATCTATGACTCATTCTCCTCTTCGACCTTCAAAGTCCAATCGACATCCATTTCATCGATACTTGGAGCCGATAATGCCTCCACTGAAACTAATCCCAATAGTTGCATATCTCTAGAACTAGCTAACTTGGCCAGTTAATCAATCTTTAGATTCTAATCTCTAGGGATATGCGTAATCATTTAATGCATGTTCTATATCATCCAACAATTCAAGTGCCCTTGTCAGGTAAGAAGCAAGTCTCATGCCATTATAATGAATTCATTTTTCACTGGCAAACCACTAAGTGGGAATCGCTGAATATATGTAGCATCCTTATTCTTAGTTCCTTTGCTATCTTGAGCCACGCTTCAATGCCTCATACTCAGCCTCATTGTTAGCCATGAGAATTATGCACTGACCCGTAATTTTGAACACTTCATCATTGAATCATAACTTTTAAAATAAGGGTAAGTGTTATAAATATTATTTTACAACGTTATTAAACTCCTTTAAATTAATGACTAATGATGGTAAATTTGTTTTGGAATACTTTTTATAAAAATAGACAGTTCAAAGAAATATCGATAATTTGACTGAAAATCATTTTATCGATAAACAACTTTTTATTCAGTATAAGTTATTCAAACTTTTTTTACATATACTAGATAACTTAGAAAATCACTAATAGATAATATAAATAATTAGCACTAAATCATTTTAGGAATCTTCTAAAAGCTTCTAGAAGATAAGGGATAAGTGTGAGTGGAAAGAGATATTTTCTAAGGCATGTTGAGGTGGAAAACAAGCACATGGAGGCATGAGACGGGTAAGCCATCTTAGCTAGGAATTTGGAGGTGAGGGTTGGGTATGCTAACCATTTGAAGCTTATATAAGGCCATGTATAGTTTAGTAAATCACTTTTTATTTTTACATAATTAAAACGAGCTCTCTTTACACTCTTCTCTTCATAGATTCCTAAGATCTAAACAATTCAAAACAACACCAAATCTCTTCAAAATTCTTCTATTAGCCAACTACAACATCGCGAAACCTTCCGTCAACTCAAAGCTTGATGATTTTGAGTGCATACCGCCCCTCCCTCCATATACAAAGGTCGTGAGCTACTAGGGAGGCAATATTACTTAGGCCAAGTGCAAAGCAAGGAGAAGTAGGAAGATTGGAGCTTGCAAGGTTGTGATAGGAAGTGGAAGCTTGTGTTATCTTGTTTTCTTATTGAAGGGTGAGCTAACTCACCATTTGAATTAATAAGAAGTGATAATATTATTGTTTAAACTATATAAATATTGCTTAATTTTATATTGCTTTATTTGGTTTTGATTTTTTCTTTGGAAAGAAAATGGCATATGCAATTGATGGATATGGACCTCTATGACTTGTTTCATAGCCTTAAAACAAATCGCATTGGGCATGGTTGGACTTGGACTTGACTCGGACTTGATAAATAACTGGTTTTATAGTGATAGTGGCTATAAACACACTTAAGAATTGCCTTGTGTTTGGTAATTTCTATAGAAATTTATATAGAGATCTTTAGGGGTTTCTTGCCATCATTGTGATATACTATATGTATGCTACTTGCTGTAAAAAGATTGGATGGTAAAAAGTTTTTTTTCCATATCGAAAATCGATCAAATATTCAAGATACCGAACCTAGCCTCATTAATAACCTTTTAGAATAGTCGGCCACAACATTTAAAAATGCTGATTTTCTTTGGACCTCTTTTTACAATATTCAGTAAATGTTGTCTTTTCAATTTCAGACTTTAAATTGCTTTGAAAAGGGTTTAAACTAAAAGTATTTTATATAAATCTTTTGGTACTCTTATCTAACATATATTAAAGAATTTTAAAAGTGATTCGGAATTTTATATATTTTTAAGAATTAATTATCAATTTTTAAAGTAAGAGGTTATTTTTATAAATAAGAAAACATGCTTTTCTTAGTTTTAAAATAAATTATAGAATAAATATTTTTATTATAAGTATTTTAAATTATAATTTAAGTATATATATAATTTTTAGAAAAGTTAGTAATTGTTTTATTAACTTAATAAAAGCTTATATAATATAAAATCATTTGAATTTTTTTAAAATACTTATCCTATAAATAAATAATTATACGTTGACATTTACCATTTTAAAAGGTTATTATATTATAAAACAAATGTTTTACAAAAGAGGTTTAGGAATTGATTAGTGGCTTAATCACATTTGTTTTGGTTACTTGTTTATGGAAAGTGATTAACTATACCTAATAGTAAAAGCCGATGAAGTAGGCTTAACTACCTATGAGAGTTAAGAAGGTTGTTCTAGTAGGGTTTAGAGGCAATAGTGCTATAATCTACTTGCTTCACCCTTAATCGAAGGTGTAACATTCCCCACTTGGAGGCCAAAAACTAATGGCTACGGATGCTGTAGTCATCTATAGTTATTAATTCTCGGTGACCATATACGGTAATGTTAGATACATTGATATAATAGAAATAGATGGATATGGATAATTTTTAAAATCAAAAAACAACATTCTCATTCCATTTCAAAGCATTTCAAATTCATTACATAATCCCAATACAAGAACCACGCTCAAGGAAAATATAACTATTACAACAAACGCCAAGAGCGACATATGAAGATGCCCCCTAGGATGATCGGAGTATATAACTAGACAATTAAACAACTTTGCCTTTACAATAAAACACAATGGAATCAAAATAGAAAAGAACTCCAAACAGATATCATGTCTCCTACACATCGCCAAAAGCTTATAGATCTAAAGAGGTACTTGAAAACCTCAACTCTCAAACTACTCAAAATCAATTGAGCACCTGAGAGTTTAAGGGGAAAACATAAACTTCAAGTCAGACATAAAGCCTAATATGAATAACAATCTACCATCTCAAACCATTTAGATATCTACTGAGACCACGCCGCTTAGCAAAATGGGTTTTCCCTTCACTAGTATCTTATCTAAAACTTTATAAAAACCATATACTATACTCCTGCATTCACAATGTAAAAACATTGCACTTCAAGATATTATGATGATATGCAAATAAGTAAATCAATTTTGGACTACCCATCCTCATTCATTTTTTACTATCTATCTTAGTTATAGTTTCTAGGGTCACTATTAAACCAATAGTTTTCATGGGCTTGCTAAAAACCAGTTTAATGCTTATGGACTCCCTATCCAGTTTCATAGTTTTCACTAATCACTAAGAACCTATTGGCCTATGCTAATAACTTCATTGTTTCATGGGTTCTCCCGAACCTATTGGTATCTCTAATAACTTCCCTCTTATCCTAATTTTCATGGGTTGACTAGAAACCTATTGACATCTGTAAATAACTTAATTCGAATATAGTTTTCACGGATTCACTACAAACCTATTGGCCCTTGCCAATAACTCTTTCTAAGCATAGTTTTCATGGGTTTACTTTGAACCTGTCTATCTAACAATTTCTTTAATCGGTATTTAGGCATCCTATATTTTGGTCTACCTACTAGATGCAACTCTACTCATTCAGGAGTTAAATCAACTTATATTCACTACTAGGTCAACCTAGCTGGTTATTCTGCCCTTTTTCCCCAAAATAGAGTTATGGGTCCATTACAATGTGAATATATTTATACATATGAAGAAGTGAGCATAATAACATAATAATACCATCACCTGTGATTTATATCCTTGGATATAATACATGGTTATTCCCTTTTAACCTATTATTTTATCAAGGTAAACTTCTTCAAAACCTCGTACTTAAAATAATTTCAAAACTCTTTTATTATTCCATGATTTTCTTTTAAAATGAGATTGGGTTATTTTATTTGAAGACAAAGGCTTTTGAAATCTTAAAACTTTACTTTCGAAACCATTGGATAACCAACTTCGAAAGCATTCAAATCATCTTTTCAAAACACTAACATGTACTGTTTGAAACACTTTAAAACACTCTTTAGAAACCATTGGGATTTTCCTTAAAAATATCTTTTGGTTCAAAGTGAATACATACAAAAGAATCCCTTTCGAAACCATTAATCTTTATATAAAATTGTTTGGGGAAAATTTGATGGCTTCGGAACCATCCTTTTGAAAGCTCAAATCACTTAAGTAAAACATTGAAGGATTGCATCGAAATCCCTTTTGAAACCATTGCCTTTGAAACTCTTGAACCCTTTCGAAGGCTTTTATGAAGTGGCTTAATAAATATTTAAAACAATAGCCACCTTTCAAAAGCATTGATAACTTTAATACCTATGAAAGGCATAAGATTGGCAGCAAGGTCTCGACTAGGTCGAAACCACCCTTTTCAAAAGCATTGATTTATAAATAAGGAATTCATTCGAAAGCCCTACTCAGACAAAGAGGCGGCAACGTATTTGAAAGCAAAGGTTTTGACTTAGTCAAAAGCATTCTTTTGAAAAGAAGGCAGGAGCTTATCTTTAGAAAGCGAAACAAATGTTTCGACCCCATCAAAAGCAATGGTTTTGATACTATGTCTTTCGCCTTTCTCTAATCTGCCATATACCATCATCATGATACCTTATGCATTAGTCTCGGCTAGGTTTCGACTTGGTCGAAGTGGAAGTAATGGGTCGAAAGGTGCTTATGAAGGAGGCGGAACCAACTTTTTCTGGGTAAAGGCTGAATCAATGCCATCTGAAGCAATAACTTTATAACTAACCTATCTATTTGTGAACATTTAATTGGTTTCTTTAGTCTTTTCAAATTCTTTACAAAAATAACTGCTGAAATTACTTCAGAACTAATTAACTCCATTTTAGCAAATAAGCCCATCTTTAATCTAAGAAAATATAACTTATGTCCTTCAAAAATAATTTAATTTCCACAATAAATTACTTAGGAAAAATTATAGAAATTCATTTTCTATATGTTATCTAACATATAAAAATTCCAGACCCAAATTCTTCATAAAATGATTGAAATAAATTTCTAAACCCAGTTATTCATATTTGCCTTTGAAAGTTCGTAATATATTTTCCATATCTTGGAAAATTATAAAAATTAAAACCAGTGTCTAAAATCACGTTTTACATAACAATATTTTTTTCTCATGGCATACGAAAATCATTATAACCAATTTTAACGTTAGTATTGTGTAAAATAATTATCAAATTATTTTGTTTGAATCCAACATATCCAAATCTTAGCATATTATAAATCAAAAATCATCATAATAATGGATTTAATCTTAAACCCAAAAAACAAATGATCATAAAACAAAATAGAGATGATTTAGATTATTATTCACCTTGATTAGGATAAGGACTTTGAAATTTGATTGAGAATAATTCCCTTTGCTTAAATCCTTAGATTTAATTTGATTTCCTCCTCTTTCCTTTTAAGTAATGGCCAACTTCTCTCTTTCGTTTGCATTTTTATGAAATGAAAAATGAACATTCTTATTGAAGGGAATGAAATATATAAGGGTTATGGTGCGCAATTACCCCAAATACCCCTGCGTTAATTACTCTCCTAATTAACACATATATCCATTTATGAGCCCATTTATTTAGTTAAGAATGACCTCCAATTTATTTTCAAATCTCAATCCACTTACCATTCTAATATTTACATTATTCTATTTAATGTATCTAAATAAGTCTCCTAAATAATGCTGTTAAAAATTAGGGGTGTTACAGGCTCACCTTCTTAAAAAATTTCATCCTCGAAATTCTGTAAGGACTAAATACTAAATGCGGCAATCATCTGTAACCACTCCTAACAACCATACTAGCCTACTTGACTAACAACTACCTATATAAAGCTAATATAGACATACACTCAAAGCAGACCAAGATATGTATCTCTAGTCCCATCTTCTGTCTCCTAAGTACAGTCCTTCTTGTTGTCGCTCCACTGAACTTTCACCAACCTGACTATCTTGTTCCCCAACCATTTCTTATCTCTCGCTACAACCCGAACTATTTGTCCAACAAAAGTCAAATTGTACTCTACCATCCAATCTTGCAACTCTGTCGAAGGAATGGTAGTCTCTAGATCATGCACACAATTGCGAAGAAGAGATGCATGAAATACATTATGGACACCTGCCATACTGCTCGGCAACTCTACTTTGTATGCGAGCTCCTGATCCTCTCTATAACATGAAACGGACCAACATATCTCGGTGTCAGTTTCCCTGACTTTCCAAATCGCACCACACCCTTCATTGGTGATACTTTAATGAAAATCTTATCTCCATCTGAGAATTCTAGGTCTTTACGCCTCTTATCTGTGTAGTTCTTTTGTCTGGACTGGGCTTCCGTCATCCTTTCTTGAATCAACTCAATCTTCTCCGTCGCCTCTTTAACCAGATCTTGACCTAAGACTAATCTATTTCTAGTTTCCAACCAACATGTTGGTGATTTGCATGGCCTTCCATACCAAGCTTCAAAAGGCATCATTCTTATACTAGTCTAATAACTATTATTATAGGAAAACTCTACTAAGTGTAGGTGAACGTCCCACGATCCACCAAAGTCCAATATATAAGCTCTCAATAAATCCTCGAGTATCTTATTGAATCTCTCTGTTTGGCCATCCTTCTTAAGGTGGTATGTAATATCATCTTAAGCTTGGTACTTAATACATCCTATAGACTCTTCAAGAATTCATTAGTAAACAAAGCATCTCTATCACTCATTATACTACTAGGAACTCCATGTAGTCTAACTTCGTTCTTCAGGAACAACGTAGCCAAAATAAGCATCATCCTGGTTGACTTAACTGGAATGAAATGGAAGTCAACCTATCCACTACGACCCTATACTTTCATTTCTCCTATTTGACCTCTGAAACCAGTCTATAAAATCCATGGATATAGAATTCCATTTTCAAACTAAAATCTCTAAAGGTTGAAGTAATTTACTCTACTTCTGATGTTCGGCCTTCACTTATTGACGGTTTGCACAATGTTTAACCCACAAACCAACATCTCTCTTCATACCTTCCCAAAAGAATCTTCTCTTCATATCTTGATACATCTTGGTCCTTCCAAGATGAATCATAAAATTGGATCGATGACATTCTCTAAGATTTTCTCTCCTTAAGCCCTCAACAATCGGAACACACAACCGTCCCTTCTTTCTCAACCATCCACTCTAGTCAAGACTGAAACCCTTTAGAACATCAATATCTGATCCTACCTCAAACCTTGTAATCCTCTCGGCTAATACTGGATCCTCTTTTTTCTTAGAAGCAATCCTTTCGGTCAATACTGGTCGAACTTTTAAATAGGAAAACATGGTGGTACTCTGACTAGAACTATTAGTCGATCTTAACTGCACACTACATGTAGTCAAAGCTTCTTAATCCTTCCATTCTTCCAACATAGCTAACACTACATTCTGATGTCTTCTGCTAAGAGCATCGCTGCTATATTTCCTTTCCCAGGAGTATATTCTGTACAATAATCATAAGCAGCTAAAAACTCTAGCCACCCCTACTGTCTCATATTCAACTCCTTCTGAGAGAATAAATACCTTAAGGACATACGATCTTTATATAGCTCAAATCTCTCCCCTAAGAGTAATGCCTCCAAATCATCAATGTAAAGATCACCGCAACCAACTCCATATCATGAGTAGGATATCTCATTTCATGCGGCCTAAGCTGTCATGAAGCGTAGGCAATAACTTTACCCTTCTGCATCAACATAGCTCCTAATCCAGTTCTGCATGCATCGCTATACACCACCAACCCTTGGTTTCCGTCTGAAGCTACTAACATGGTTACATTGGTCAACAGATGCTTTAACTTAAGGAATGCTTCCTCACATTTGACGGACTAGACTAACTTTACATTCTTCCTGATTAACTTAGTCAAAGATGCTGCTATCCGCAAGTAATCCTTAATGAATCTCCGGTAATAGCCAGTGAGTCCTAAAAAACTTCTAATCTCAGATACCATCTCTGATTTCTTCCAATTATTAACTGCTTCGATCTTATCTGGATCGACTGACAAGCCCTTCTCTGAAACCATGTGACCATGAAACTTATTTTTCTTCCAAAAATGACACTTGGAATACTTCGCTTTTAGCTGATGCTGCCTCAGTGTCTCAAGCACTACTCTAAGATCCATGATCTCTTTCATCTTTAGATTACACTAAAATGACATTTATAAACACCAACACACACCTATCCAAGTACTATCGGAAAACTCGATTCATCAGATCCATAAAGAAAGCAGGTGCATTCGTTAACCTGAATAACATTACTAACCACTCATGTGAACCATATCAAGTCTGAAATGCAGTCAAAGGAGTACTGCCTGACTCTTAACTGATTAGAACCTATCGCCAGGTCCAATTGAGAAAACACTCTGGTTCCACACAACTGATAAAATAGATCATCTATTCTCTGCAAAAGATACTTATTCATAATTGTCCTCTCATTTAACTTACGATAGTCGATACACATCCTTAACGACCCATCTGGTTTCTTCACGAACACCGTGGCCGCTCCCCGAGGCAAACTACTTGGTCTAATAAAATTTCTCCCTTCTAGCTCTACTAGTTGCACCTTAAATTCCTTCATTTCGGTTGGTGTCATCCTACTAGGTGGTATACTCACAGGTTTAGCTCCTGGCATAAGATCTATCCGAAACTCAACAGCTCGTTTCGATGGTAATCCTGTAACCGGCTTAAAAAACATCTAAAATCTCTTGCTACTCGAACTCGACTTAACTCTTATCCTACTTCCATAACACTTAACAAAACATAACTACTCCAGTCAGAGCTCTCCACTGAGACTATAATTCAACTATCAGGGTGTCTTAGTGATATATCCCTATCCTGAAAAAATATCCTAGCCTCATACTTACCCAACCAATCCATACCCAAAATGATTTCGAAATCTACAAAATCAAAAAGATACAGACTGCATGCAAACTTATGACCTAACAAGTCTAGTTCTAACTAGTCACATCTCATCCCTAAAGTTGCATACCCTCCTATTGAATTCAGAACCCTTTAGGAAGTAACAAGGTATGTGGGTTTTCAACATAACCTAGCAGCCAAACACTGAGATATAAATGAATGTGATGCACTGGTATCAAATAGTATCCTAATTAGTATACTTTGAATCAAAAGTGTACCTTCCATCATAGTCTTCCTTTTTTCAGCTATAGTTGGCCTAGTAGATGATGGTCCAACAGCCAAAACCTTTCCCTTCTATACTCTGACTAGTTCTAGACACTGATTCTTATAATGCCCAACTTGGTCACAGTTGAAGCACTTGACATTCTTCTTTTCTACAGCCTTCTTCCCCTTGCCTGACCGACACTCATGAGCATAATGACATTTCATGTCACACTTGAAACAAACTAAATCAACCTTTTCCTTTTGGCAGCCTCCCCCTTCTGGGCTCCCTTCTTCTTAAAGAACTTTCTCTACCTTCCTCGAGAACCCTTGGTTTCAGCTGGCTTTTCTCTCGCACAAATAGCAAGCATCTCCTTATGTCAGATCACTATCTACATAACTACATTACAAGGATCATGAATATGTGTCAGAGTAGACCTAGCAATCTTAGGCATCAATCCTCAAATGAACCTCTATTTCCTCCTAATGACGGTGTCTATGGTAGAATATCCATATCGGGATAACTCATCAAATTTAGTGGCGTACTCAATTATCGGCTTCTATCCCTGCTCCAAATCCATAAACTTTCTCATCAGTGCTAACATATCAACTTTAGATAAAATCCTCTTTTCAAATCTCCTTCTAAAATCTACCCAAGTCAATTTCTCCTTCGAAACCCCGGCGGTAACACTATCCTACCAATGAAGTGCCTCCCCTTGCATCTGCCTAGAGGCCATCCTCCTCTTCTGCTCATCATCCAAACCCAAATCAGTGAAGATTCTCTCACATCGCAACAGATAATTTTCAAGTTCTATAGCATCCTTCGTTCTCGCAAACGGCTTTCCACCAAGACCGGTGTAATCTCTGCTTAACTTAGCATATTATTCCCAACTAGAGCCATAGGATTAGCTCCTCCAACATTTCTAGCAACATCAGCATCAACTCCTACTTGCACCAGATTGTCAAAGAACTGATACATCGCCCTCATAGCATTGGTGGATTTCCAACACCCATATTGGCATCTGCATTTTTGTTAGCATTTGCCTGTCGACCAGGGTTCCACCTGGTGGGTCGAACATTTCTGTTGGTTGTGGTGCTTCCTCCACTGAGATTTCCTCTTCCGTTTCCTACCTCTATATCTTCTTTCTGGTAAATCTACGTAAGAACGTTGGTAAGATATAAAAGAATGGTCTAAGAGAGAGGGGAATACGTACTTATATATATATATATATATATATATATCAAATATGTTACTATAGCATTAACCCAAACCCTGATCTTAATTTTCTGATTCATTGGATTATGTTTGAAAACACTTTAGGTTTAAATTTCTTTTAAGTTTTCATAAACCTTGCTCTGATACCAACTTGTAACATTCCCCACTTAGAGGCCTAAAACCAACGACTATGCATGTTGCAATCATTCATAGTTATTAATTCTTGGAGACCAAATATGGTAATGTTAGATACATTGATGTAACAGAAACACATGGACATGGATAATTTTTAAAATCAACAAACAGCTTTCTGATTCCATTTCAAAGCATTTCAAATCCATTACATGTAACATCCCGCCTTTTCGTACGCTTTAAATCGACACACGTGCCAATTCAAACCATATAGAAGGGCGGATTTTTTTATGGGATAAATAAAAAACAAGGAAGAATTAAAACAAACAGAATCTCACTGCGGAAGGATAAAATATAATAATCAAATATACAGTTCATGAAGCTGTATTTCAAAATATTTGATTTTTTCTTATTACAATATATATCAGAGTTATAAATACCATATAATATCAATAATGCAGCGGAATACAATAGTGTAGTGGAATAATAGAATAGTTAATAGAATATAAAATCTTCACCTTCGTCCTCCAGAGCTAGAGTCTTCGAATCCTGAAATACTCAGGCTGACCCGAGCGAATTGAAAAGACAAAACACTCGAGTCAGAACTAAAAGATCTTATGTAAGTTAAATCAACAATAAATATGAGTGTGGTAACTTAAGAAATGCTCGAGATTCACATCTCTTAAGGATCCGTTAAATTATTTACTATGTAGTAATATTTCGCTACTATAATAGTGTCTATTAGTAAAATAAACTTACTTTAAAAATAGAGTTAAGGGGTTACCCATATAGCCCTTAACACATAATATATCCCCATTGTCTATACAGTTCCATAATATCCCCTGTACTGGGCGTCGTCAGAGGGCACTCCATAGGTATGGTACAAAACAAAATCGTATAAGGCACGCTAGGGTAGGTGACACGGCACAAATAGGCAGTGCCAGTGTAGGTATACCAATTACGCTTCCGGGTCGGTGGTAACGCATAGCCACAACTACCGCCCACCTCGAGCCACACCCCCAAATCAAACAAATCTAAAGTGGCCACCGAATAAATCCAAAGTCAGAGTAGAATATCGAAGGGATGTGTCCGATAAAAGGGGCTACCTTCTTAACCCGTCAATCGCTCCTGTTTTAGCCACCTTATGCCAACTCAAGGGAGTTGGGTCCACGTATTTACCTCAAAGGAAACGCCTCCACCATCCTACTTCATTCTGGAATCTCCACCGCGTACACGGTTGTTAAAGTGGTTTTCGGAGATGGCAGAGAGTATGACAACTTCCGATCCCGGTCTCTTTAACAACCAATCGTTATTATAACATCGTGGTCTTTTCAAAATAGTTTATACTTTTAAAACCAGAATAAAATATCCATTTCAAAACCATATAAATACGATATCATTTCTATGTCAAAAACCCAAATTAAATGATATCATTTTTATTTCAAATATATCCTCTTCCAAAATTGTAGCATTTTTAAATCAATACCTTGAAACCCATAGCTTTGGATCATAACTCTTAATACTTAAATGGTTTAAATATTAAAAATACTATATAAAAAAATATAGTTTCTTTAATATCCCAAATAAATTCTATATACTGATTTGAATCTCCAAATAAACCATTTTAATTTTCCATATATTTCAAATCTTTAAATATTCCACCATGTCAAAACAATTCTTTGATAATTCCATATATATCAATTTCAATTATCATTATTTAGATTTGAAATGTTTACTAAATAAATCAAATATCATTTAAGTAAAACCTTTAAACTTCAAATAACTGGATGTTCTTTAAATTTTATTAACTGAATATATTCATTTAAATTAACTCAATATTTATTTAAATCGCTTTAACCCAAAATCAAGTTATAAAATCATACCCTTTTAAAAAATCTCAAATTTTTATTTTTTTATTTTTTCATCCATTTTATTCAAGTCAAATTCTTAAATCCTTCAATTCAAACCAATTTCATAATTATCTTCCAGCTTAATTTTTTATTTAAGTCACCAAAACTCTATATATACAATATCTTATATAGGTACTTAACCATATAAAAATAAAACAATCAAACTCCGTTATTCAACTTCTTTTTATTTAGCAATTTTATACATATCTTAAATTCAAGAATTTTAGCTATATATATAATAATATTTATATAACATCAAAAATTAATATTTATTAAACTGTATATTCTTTTCCAAAACCATAGAAAACATTTCAAAATATTATATATATATATACCGCGGTGCCTGTATATAATTTTCTATCCTATGGTCAAGTGATACAGATATTTATCATTTCAATCCGCAATTTAAAATAAAAATGCGGTTGTATATCATTTCGAACCGCAATCCCGAATGAAATGAAAATGCATAATAACTTGCAGTTTATAACAATAAAAAATACAACATTCATTCATCCAATATCAACCATCAACCATTTAACACAATCATCATCCAATTAAATCAATAGCATCAATATATAACGGAAAATAAACAATAGGTATTAAATAGCAGTTTATATTCAATAATAAACTAAATAACTGTTTAACTGTTAGTTTATATGCAATGAATAATTAATTAACAATTTAACTAGCAGTTTAAATACAATGAATAAATTAAATAGCAATTTAATTTAAATAAATGAAATTAACCGAGATAATGATTAAAAATATGCCAAACAAAATTAAATTTTAAACCACATCATATATCAATTTAATAAACATAAGAAATTTTAGAAGTCGTGAGTGGATTAAAAACTCACCTTTTGAATTTAAATTGAATTTAAATCTACTTTAAACCCAAAAATTTGTCCTTCTCAGAATTCATCCAAACCAGCGTCATCAAGTCTAGAATTTCAATACGATCCTAAGAAAAAAAATCGCGTATGAAACGGAGTTTGAATGAAAGAGTTATAGCGATTAATGCGATCGAAATCAGTAAAAAAAATAAAATAAAAAAGAACACATTACACTCACCCACTAGCCACGTCATCATCATACTCACGCACGAACCCTCCATCTCCAGAAACACGCACGCGAACGATGGTACAGGCCGCCACTAAATCTGTGCTTCCACGTTGATGCCGACCATCGCGGCAACCGGGCTCTCGCCTCCGAACTTCCTCAAGGCCGCGACCCCCACTTTGTCGCCTCCCACGTGGCTTCGACCGGAGCCAAAAAAATAGCAGCCGCCGTTAATAGCTTGAAAACCTAATCAATTTTTGCCGCAAATCCAACCATCAAAGCGACGAACAAACCATATAGATGCGCTCCCCATCGTCCTCTCTTCAAAACCTAGAAACCATTTTGCGATCTGACACCGTTCATCGGCGCGCGATGAACGGTCGAGAATTGATTTAGAAATTCTGGACAAATGATGCATCGAATCGGTAAATGAACACCACTAGTGAATAACGCTAGTCGAGAGCTTCAACATATATTTTTTCCTGATTTTTCTGAGGACTTTGAATTTTATGCTTTGGATTTGATTTGCAATTGGATCTGGAAATATAGAATTTTGTCTGCCATTGAGGAGGAGAGAGTTGGGATTTACGTACAGACAAATGAGAATTAGGGAGGTTAGGGTTTATAGTAGGATATTTATAGGCAGAATTGAAAATGGAATAGATGGATAAAACAGATATACGCGCTAACGCCAAAGTGGTCCAAAAAGCCCGTTCTGACCCCGGAACGAAATTGGGTAAACTCATATATCAAAATAGGTGTTTTAACATATTTTAAACGCAATGTAAAAGGTTTCACGTCCAAATTCAATCGTATGAAGAAGTTATGCTAAAATCAATATTTTCAAATTGATTTCAATTGATTTCAATTAAATTGATTTCAAGGCGTTTCAAGCCCATACGATCAATGACAAGTCTGATCGATACGAAACTAGAAATCCTATAATAATTCACCGATACAGATCCGATGAAACTGGTAATCCGAGTCAGTGGCCAATATGGCCACTTTTATATTAATTAAATATATTAAAAATAAGTTAATTAAATCAAATTTTACAAATTTACTTTAATTATTTACAATTTTTATCAGTTTGGATTACTTGGTAAATTTAGAATCCTTTTAAAAAAAATTTCTACATCAATTTATCATTGAAAATTCCCAATTTACAATATTAAGTTTTAAATTTTCAATTTATCCAGAAATTAACTTAATTTCCCAAGAAATTCATTTATTTGGTTTTTAAATCCTGTTCATCACTCCATTATCTCTAAGTAGATAAATTAAATTGGTTCATGGTTTATTACATGGTTATTCTCAATTTTCATCTTAAACTCCTTTAACGTAATATTTAAACATTTAATTTCAATTAATTGAAATAAACCCAATTACCCTATTTTATTCAAATAAATAAACAAATCTTGATTCCCTTTCTTATTATTCAAACAAATCATTATCCTATAAACATATTTACATTTGGTTACGTTTCATTACATTGATACTTCCGTTTCACCTTTATTCGTATTACTATTTTATTTCCACTAATTGTGTAATAACTACCAAATTCAACATATTGAAATTTGTTTATTTCACCCATAAATTAAGATTTAAATCCACTTAACTAATTTTCCTCGGTTCCATCCTTTATTACATCAACTGTTACTTTAATTTACATTAACCAACGTAAAATTTAGATTTATTTTTAATCAATTACCAAATTTTAATTTAACTCGTTAAATAAACAAGCAACCTATATTAATTTGCAACATATGTGCTTTTAATTGCATTTATAAGTTCGTTACTTCAATCCAGATTATAATTCAATATATAATGCTAATTTTATTTCATTGCATTAATATACGCCTATTTACATTTAAATTTGAATAGATATTACGTTTTTGAAAGTGTACTTCTATCAATTAAACACACTAATTAAGGGTTTTAAATACAATACATTCTATTAAATTTACAACATTAAATTTTACATTTTATTAATTACTTTACAAAATAACCAACATTTCTATTAAATTTTCATTCACACCTCCGTTACTATGTTAATAATCACTAAGTAACGTTTATTATCAACTATAAATATTATAACTACTTAACGGACATTGATTGTATAAATTTACAATTAATTACGTATTCTTCATCAGTTAACATAATTTTGAATTCCTTTCCCAATTTACTAATTTCAATCAATCCTAACTTTACCATCTGTTTCAATTAATAGGGTGTGCACTAATTTAGTTAATGCGTTAATTCTTATTAATATAACATTAAGGCTCATTTAATTCCAATTGATTCACATTTTAATTATCAATCAAATAAACGGTAACTTATAACGTGTGTTACCATGACTTTAATTACACCTATGAATTTCCTATTATCAAACAAATGTTACAGTTCCTAAATACTTCTGCTTTCATCTAATTACCATTAAGTATATTATTATTTTTCTATTAATAAATTTCAATAATTCCCCAGACCTTCCTTTAATTAACATTAACGTAAAATTTTATTTATTTTTATTGCAATTGATACAAAATTCAATTTATACAAATTCAGCTTTGACTAACTTTATTGCCTAAATTTACATGCAGTTACTTTTAATAAATAAATTATTTCATTGGTTAATCCAACAGTTTTTTTTATTTTCTCATTTTATATTTTATAACCAAATGTAACAACTTACACTGTTCATAAATGTGATTTCACTTCAATTGTCAAAATTAAATTTTTATAACCATTTCTAAATTACATTCTTAACGTTTACTTCAATATAGGTTATAAATTTTTTATTTCTTCCTAATTTAATTACAAGATCTCATTAATTTACCCAATTTTATTTACTAGAATTTACGGGTCGTTACATTACATAACCCCACTATGAGAGCCACGTTTAGAGAAAATATAATTATCATAGCATATGCCAAGAGCGATATATGAAGATGCTCCCTTGAATGATCAAAGTATATAACTAGGTAATTGAAAAAAATTTCCTTTACAATAAAACACAGCGGAATCAAAATAGAAATGAACTCTAAATAGCTATCATGCCTTATGTATGCCTCTAGATTTTATTCGTCTAAAGAGGTACCTGAAAACCTCAACTCTTAAACTACTAAAAATCAAGTGAGCACCTAAAAGTTTAAGGAAAACATAAACTTTGAGTCAGAAATAAAGCCTGGTATGAATAATAATCTACCATCGCAAACCATTTAGATATCTAGAGAGACCACGCCGCTTAGAAGAACAGGTTTTCCCCTTACTAATATCTTATCTAAAACTTTATAAAAACCATATATTATGCTCCTGCATTCACATTGGTTAAAACATAGTACTTCAAGATATTATGATGGCACACAAACAAGTAAATCAATTCTGGATTACCCATCCTCATTCATTTTTGACTATCTGTCTCAGTTATAGTTTCTAGAGTCACTATTAACCTAATAGTTTTCATAAGCTTACAAATAATCTATTTAATAACAATGGACTCCACGTCCAGTTTCATATTTTTCATGGGATAACTTGGAACCTATTGGCCCCTACTAATAACTTCATTGTTTCATCGGTTCTTCCTGAACCTATTGGTATCTCCAATAACTACCCTCTTACCTTAGTTTTCATCGATTGACCAGGAATCTGTTGACATTTGTCAATAACTTAATTCGAATATAGTTTTCATGGGTTCACTACAAACCTATTGGCCCTTGCCAATAACTCTTTCTAATCATAGTTTTCATGTGTTTACTATGAACCTGTCTATCTGATAACTTCTTTAATCAGTATTTAAGCATCCTATATTCTGGTCTATCTGATAACGTATGGAATCGTCACTGCCTACAAACCTATTGAAGAAATCTTAGAAAGCCCCATAGTAACCCAAATCACATTCGAAATGGAATATATGACCTTAATGTCATAATACTTCTCAAAATATACCCTCCTAATCTACCTTAAAATCTATGATTTTGGAATACGTGCCGAGGTAGGTCCTACGTGGGCCCTAAAATCAAAGTACTCCAACACCCACCAAAAATTCTCCAACTATATCCCTAAAAATTGTGAAAAATGGTCCAAAATTCACCTCAATCTGAACTCGTATGCGAAAGTTATCGCGTTTTGAAGATTGCACAACACATAGTAGGTCAACCGACTAAAGAGTCATTCAGTCGAACTGAACCAGAGCCGAGATGGAGGTTTTCCTCTTGATGAGTCGACTAAATGGACTAAACTCAGTTTATTAAACTGACAGTTTCTAGGTAGTGAGTTGGGCTATGAGTAGATCCACCGAATGGATGTCGATTCGCACGCCGTTTCCTCCGACGCTTTGCCCGATGAGTCGCCTTGCTAATAGAGCCTGCCACCATCTCATTGGACATCTACCGGGGTTCATTTTTTGACATTCTGGAAGTGAATTACACAGGTAACCAAAAATCAATTTCGATACCAAAATCTATTCTTTGCATGAGTAGAGCTCTACGGGAGAATTTAGCGACCCGGCTTCATCTAACACACGAAAACCACATACCTGGCCTTGTGCGTAGCCCACACATATGTTTACGCACTCATTTGTGCATTCCTAAGCACATACGTATACTTAATCACACACATCACAACACAAATACATTTGAGCCCCGCAGTGACGATTAGTCGACCAGGTACTTTCCCACACAACTATCGCACCCGTTGGTCGCTATAATTATATATGATCGCTCTTAACATGACCATGTACGCATACAGACATTCTTATATGCATATACAATCTATTACACGAATATTCACCTCTTACAAACACAACTCTCATCACAACTCACAGCTCTAGCTATAACACAAGAGTTTTTTCAATCGTTGCTTAACTCTGAATTCATCTATACGTATACCTGCTCGTGCACATATGCACACACGTATATCCAGTAGACAAATCAACTATTACTCAACAAATATTACTTATTTTACCGATCTTTCTAATAAGAGGAAAATATATCTTTATATCATTTTACAAAATCATAAACCATTTTATGAAATATTAAAGTATCTTTTAATCACTTTATAGCTATAAAATACTTTATCACATCATTAAAAATCAAGTATTCACTTTTTTACCATTTTATAAAATTTCACATCTGTTTTATAAAAAATATAATTTATTTATAAAATAATGAAACCATTTTATAAATTCTAGCTAAGGCTTATAGTTTCTTTAACCAATTTGATAATAAGTGTAGAGTTCACAAATCACTTAAATTAGCCTATTAACATTTTGCAAATCAGTTGAAATGGATTAACTAATATTTACTATTGAAGTACACATCATTACACTACCTAATTAACCCCAAATCAAACAATAACATCATAACAAATCATTCAATTAGCCCATATCAATTCTAGGGCTTACTAACTATTTTTAAACATAGTAACTTGGGTCTTGAACAACTCATTAGCTAAGAGAAACATGGTTATAACAAAAACATAAACCCAAAACAATCCAAACAAATAAACCCAAATCAACTCAAATAATCTCTAAATCACTTCACATAATTCTATAATCATCAATAATCAAATATATGAAGTATAACATATAATTATTAAGGAGAATATCCCACTTACCTTGATTTTCCCCAAACTAAGCCTAAATCACCAAAACCCATGAATTAGCTCTCTTGAAATCCAAGAAGAAACCCCAAACTTCAAATTAGGAAAATTCCTTTTGGGTTATGTGAGGAATATGATGCGAAGATTTATGGTGATTTTTCTAGGATTTAATTTAGTTAACCTTGGATTAGTGGATTAGGGCAAGTGGGTTAATGGTGATTAGAGGAGTAATTAGAGAAAGTGGAGAAGGAGATAATGTGGAATGAAAAGTGAAATGGAAATAATAAAGAGCTTAGCTACATATAAGCTATGTGAGGGTAAGCTAGTGGGCTTTGCCCAATCCTCTTTATCCGGCACTATTCATCCCCATAATTCCAAAATCCAAACATATTGAACCTTATACTCATTTAAATTTTGAATGTCATTTCGTACTAAGTGGAAAAGTTTTCGGGCCTAATTCTCTTATATACAAAAGTTAGTTTTTGGATCAATTTACGAATCGAACGCAAGCTACCAGCTTGAAATAAGTCGATCGAAATATATTGATGCTTATACTCATTTTGATTTGTAACATCGATCCAGATTCAAGGAAGTGGTCTCAAGTCCTAATTCGACCTTACACGAAAAGTCACATTTTCAACTTCTAATTCAGTAACATCTTAACATTTAAAAAACTACTTAAATAAATTATCGTTAATATGCGGGTTGTTACACTCTTCCCTCCTTTATAGGATTCCGTCCTCGAAATTCACATGATTATGAGAAAGTAAAGGACTGACCAAACTTCTCGAATCTCAATTTTAGAAAATTCCTATAGTAACTTTCTTTTTGCTATCAACAATATGGAACTCCCAAATTAGAATACATCATAACTAGGAAATATGGAATGACATACCTCTTTTAAAAAAGCTTCTCGCTACTTAAATGCTAGTCTAAGAAAATAAGCATAGCTATATATCAGCTCTCAAGTACCTAATTGTACCATACCAAGAGGATTACTCAAACACCGAATTCAAATATGTATAACTGCAGCGTAGTAACCTATACTACTATAGTCATAAACGATAACCAATTGGAGAGTAAGCTAAAGTGAGTAGGTCTCGAAGTATACCACTGACTTCCAGTCACATCAAAAGGTAGTGGACTCGTATAGATCCCATCTCGCTCATAGTAAGCATGGATGATATGTGATCTATTCCAGATAGCTAAGAAATACAAATCGATATCCATTATTACTAATGGGTAAAGTCAACAATGGACACTTATCACGATCCAATAATTCTAGATAAACAAGTTCGATACACTAATGTACCCAGACATCTATCTCGATTGAATAATATGTGTCGCCATAAAATAAGGTCAATAATCTACAAGGCCACCAATACATGGCCAATACAATGTATGATCACTAATATAAGATCAATACTATACGCGGTCACTAATATAAGACCGATACAATATATGGTCACTAATATAAGATCGATACAATTTATATAACTATACATACCTCGGATTAAGCCCCCGAAGATAGGAATCCATTATTGCATATCATATGACTATAAATGCAAGAAATCACAAACAACTGCTGATAATGATAAGCAATAATAACTAATATTCAAACAACATAACATGCAAGCAACAAAATCAACCACAGTAAAAAAAATCAGCCAACATCAAAGTGAAACAACAACAATAACAAAGATCAAACAGACGTGACAAAAGCAAGCAACAAGCAATAACATGCAGCAAACAATAACAAGCAAACATAAGTAGTGGCAAAAGAAAGCAATAGGCAATAACGAACAACAAGCAATTGCAATCAACAAAATGAGAATACAAGAAGTGAAAATGTTATCCTTCATTTTGTCCTAGCTATATTGACCTGATTGGACAAGTTAGATTTGATAGTCGTCAAGCCAGTAAGTCAAAAGCGATGATTGTTGGGTCCAAAGTTCAAACACAGAAAATGATATGAAGTCGTAATCGAGCGGAATCGAGAGATATGTAATCCAGAATATTCGAAGTGTAGGGCATAGTTCAATATAGAGGAGGGATCGACAATAACCATTATCCAACATAGGGCTCGGCATGTTTCAGGAAGCAAGTGCACTTCAATAGGAAACATCAGTATCTCAAGATCCGCAAGTCCAATGCACACGAAATTTTATGAGAAAAATGTGAGGACACTAGAGACCCTTCCCTAGGGATTGCACTTCAAAAAGGTGAAATAAGAGGGATCAATCCTCTTCACTTAATAGGGATCGGCTGAAATCAGGAGGCAATTCACATAGAAGCAAAGATCGAGCAATAACTCAGGTTCTACTAATCCAATTGGCATAAAACTAGGAGGCTAAGCATATTTCAATATGAGAAAGCTACCATAGGGATTGCACCCCCAAATTCCTCTAAAATAGGGGTTGGTACTGATCCTTATTCTTTGGGATTTAGGCCATGTGATCCCTCTTATGGGTCCATTTGTTTTTCGAGGTCCTTCTGTTGAATTTCAGGAAGATATTTTGCCATCTTCGTCTATAAACACAGACTTGGTTGTTCATTTTAAAGACTTTTATGTTGCTAATTGCTTTATACTCTATTATAAATAACGATTTTTATCCGGTCCGTATTATACTCAGTTTACAAAGTATTTATCAAAGCAATCTTTTCAAAGCGGATGTAGGTAAACAATGCCGAACCACTATAAATCAATATTTTTTGTTATTACTTTAGTTTTCTGCTATTTCATTGCTATATTCTTTCATTTTTCATTTTATGTTCTTCATTTATTTCTCTACAAAACTTCTATTGGGTGTTTGTGCCAATTTTGGTGCAAATATTTTGGTGCTTTCACTGAGAACTAGAATCTCAGCCCTCTTTGGATCTCTTTGTTGCTACTGAATTACATAAATTCCCTAAAGTGAACCAAAATTATGTTTAGGAAGCTTGTTTGTTCTATTCAGATTTGCAAAAGTCTAAGGAAAATTATCAACAATAGTTAGAAACATAAGATCTACTTCTCAGAATGTAGAATGAAGCGAGAATGCTGGGATCCAACAAGGAGGCTCGAGCAATCAACCAGTGGATGTGACAGCTACCAATCTAATTGATGTCCAAAACCCAGCCGATCCATTATAAGAGCTGAATTTTGAAACCCGATGAGAGAGTTAGTGGATAGTCTTTGACAGTTGAATCAGCAGTTTCAAGCCAATATCGACCTAATTAACCAACTCAGTCAGCTATAGCATGGGAAAGCTAGGAGGGACCCTACAACTTATTCTGCCTTGGAGAGTTCTAGTTTATCTGAAGATTATCATGAATGCATGCATTGTAGAATTGGTGAATATCGCGTAGAATATTCGAGACATCAACAGGCAGACCTACCTGGTCTGCCAAGACCGATCGGTGTCGGTCACTCCATAAGGATTGGTACTGATCCCTTCTCTAGAGGAGTGAACCTACCTTTCCATTCTAGAGCCCAAGCTGGAGTTGCTGAGACTGACTTGGATGTTGGAGTTCATGTGGATGTAGATCGGTTACTTCTCTGGAATGACGATGAAGTGAATGTACGTGATATACATCGAGAGGAGGTTAAGCCAAGAAAGTGGGGAATGACCCATAGACATCGATCAGACCATTAACATGAGGTGAAGCTTGACCACCGCTTAGCTTCGACTATCCAAACGCCAGACTTATCAGCTACAGATAGACAGCTAGTGAGAGAGAGCCAAGGTTTGGCCGATGATGATTAGGGGATTTTGAGAAGCAATGCCCTATTCACTGATAATATCTTACATTGTCGAGGATCAAAGGAGGTTCAGTGTGACGTCGATGCCTACCTATGAGGGAAAAACCGACCCCAGGTAGCACATCATGAGATATGAATGGCTGATGGATTCTCCCCGAGCTGATGATGCAACCAAGTGTAGATGTTTTCCAATCACTCTCTGGAATAGCAACGATGTGGTTTATGAGAATACACCCACGGTCAATCTCTAGTTTTGATGATTTAGCAACGAAGTTTGTGGATCAGGTTCCATATGAATACAACTCACCCCAAGGTTATAATGTCCCTATCCACGTGATCCAGCCTTTGGGAGAATCGCTGAAAAAATATTATGAAAGATTCCACATATGGAAGCTAGTAATCCGAATGACCATTTAATATTTATGGCGGCAACAAAAGGGATTGATCCAAATTTTTATTTTGGTGATTGGTTAACTGGCAAGCCACCTGCAACGTTGTAGCATTTTTATGTGAAAGTAGCTCATTATTTAAGGAAAGAGGAAACCAGATGCTCTAGGAAGAAGAATGTTGTGGGACCAAGTGGAGAGGGAGTGCAGAGTAACATATAGTGAAGTGGTCTAATGATAGTTCTGAAAAAGTTCAAATGAATGTCCAAAATAAAGCAAATAAGAAAAAGAAAGGCGGAGATAGGAACCATGAACGAAAAAGGGATCCTAGAAAAAAGGGGAAGGGTAGGATTCCAATGTACGATACCTACACACCATTGAATACATCTCTAGAGAACGTCTATTTGTCTACCTATAATACCATGCAGTATAGAAAGCCACCTTCGAAAGAATCAATGGAGAAGCAGTAATAAACTGGAAAAAATTTCCAGTTCCATGAATGCTATGGTCATATCACAAATGAGTGTAAGCATCTTCAGGATATTATCGAGAAACTAATTTGCGAAAGAAAGTTACAGCAGTTTGTTAAAGCCCCGCAGGATGGCGAGCAGGGGACATCCAATCCCAACCGAGGACAAGTTCCGCACAGGGTCGAGGAGCCTGCGTGGATTGGTGGAAGATTAGTGATCAATATAACAGTTGGAGAACCATATCTAGCTGATAAGATTTGGCACGAGATGGAGCGCTATGCTAGAATTATCAAGCATGTGAATTTTGAATGTTGTTCGAGTATAGAAGATGGAGCTCTTGCAAAACAGCAACGTACAATGGCCGACGACAATGTATTCAAAAACAGAGATGAAAATAAGGTGGAGGCACCGACTATCGACCCAATGGTCATTTCAGCCATGATTGGCCCCGCTTTAGTAAGAAGGAATTTGGTTGACTATGGAAGTTCAGTAAATATAAATTTCAAAAAGGCTTATGATCAAATGAGGATGGAAGCTAAGCACTTGAAATTGTCTAAAGCCCGCATTCATGGCTTTAACGATATTACAACCGAAGTTGTCGGATATGTTGAATTACCTATAGAGTTGGGAGAAGGTGATCATAGGAGGGTGCAGATGTTGCCATTCGTTGTCTTGGATGTTGACTCTCCATACAATGCTTTTCTGGGCCGACCAACATTAGCTGAGTTCTGGGTAGCTATTACTCTATGGTTTTATACTATGAAGTTCCTGACTGATAATGGTTTTGGAGTGGTACATGGTGATCAGGTGACCGGACGTGCTTGTTATGTAGCTAAGTTGAGAGAAGCTCAAATAAAGGAGAAAAGTAAGGGTGAGGAGAAGTCTCTCTACATCCAAACTACCAAATATTGACAACCAATGCCTGGGCCTTGGTTCAGGTGCCACAACCGATTCTACAAAAACATATATCTGAGGGATGATGAGGAGGAGCCACAAAAGACCAAGGTTGCACTGGTGGAGTTGATGATGACATCACCGTCAGCCATGGTGACCCATCATGGGTCTTAAAGATCGGATCACAGCTTAGTCCTCCAACGATGAAAGAACTTACTGGTTTTCTCTGAGAGAATCTCGATGTGTTCACTAGGCTCATTCTGACATGTGTGGGATCTTACCTGCCATTGCGAGCCATGCATTGAATATCGACCTGAGGCATGTTATGGTGAAACAGAAAAGACATGGCATGGATTCGAAGAGATCTGTTGCTCTATAAAAAGGAGATGGATAGGCTCAAAAGAGATGGGTTTATTTGCGGCGCCCTTTACCCTATATGGGTATCTAATCCTGTACTTGTGAGAAAGGAAAATAGGAAATGGTGAATATGCATTGATTACTAGGACCTGAATAAGGCATGCCCAAAAAATAGTTTTTCCCTTCAAAGGATCGACCAGTTGGTAGACTCGACCATAGGATAAGAATTGCTATCTTTCATGGATCCATTTTCTAGATATAACCAAATCCCGATGCACATTCCCGATCAGGAGCACACTAGCTTCATTATCAATGTTGGATTGTATTGCTGTATGGTGATGCCATTTGGATAGAAGAATGCTAGAGCGACCTACCGACGCCCAATCAGTAGAATGTTTAAAGATCGGATTGGAAAGACAATGGAGGTATACGTGGATGATATGCTCGTGAAGTCACTACGATCAAGCGACCATATTAGAGACTTGGCAAAGATGTTCTATATTTTTTAGATGTTATAAAAATGAAGATCAATCCTCTGAAATGTTCTTTTGGCATGGCTTTGGAAAATTTCTTGGGTTTCATCGTCAACGCTCGCAGAATCGAAGCTAATCCTGAGAAGATTCAAGCAATTCACAATGTCCAAGTGTCGAAGATCATCAAGCAAGTTCAGAATCTACATGGGAAGGTTGCTGCCTTAAGTCAAGTTATTTCTAGAGCCATTAATAAATGCATTCCTTTATTCAACTTGATTAGAACGGGAAAAGGAATATTGAATGGACACAGGATTGTGAAGACACATTTCAAGCTTTGGTGAACCACTAAGAGGTACCTCCCATATTCTTAAAGCTGGTGGATCACGAAGATTTGTATATCAACTTGGCCATATCGATACACACTATAAGTGTCGTAGTACTTCGCAAAGAGAATTGAATCTAGAGACTGGTTTATTATATTAGCAAGCGATTAATAGGATATGAAATGAATTACCCAAAGATAGAGAAGTTGGCATACTGCTTGTTGATTGCTTCGGGAAAGCTCCTCCCCTATTTTCAGGGTCATCCTATCAATGTTTACACCGACCAGCCATTACCACGGGTCCTATAGCGACCTGAGATGTTTGGGAGGTTACTCAAGTGAAACATCAAACTGAGTCAATTTGACATTACGTATCTCCCTCAAAGAGCTATAAAAGGACAGGCACTTACAGACTTTATAGTAGAATTCACTACACAAAATAATCTTCCAAAGAGTAGTGGAGCCCCTACCATTTGATGGAAAATGTATATGGATGGAGCATCCATTGATCGTTGTTCTGGAGCCATAATCGTGTTAGTAACTCTGGAAGATCAAACAATTTTCTATGATTTGAAGCTTGACTTTCCTGCAATGAACAATGAAGTTTAATATGAAGCCTTGATCGTTGGACTCAAACTTGCTAAAGAACTAGGGATAATATCTCTTGAAATCTTTTGCAACTCATAGTTAGTATACCAAGTCAGAGGAGGTTACCAAGCTAAAGAACAACGACTCGCTTCGTACCTTACCCAAGTCCAAGAACCATTGACTGACTTTGAGTATTATGATATCACACACATTCCTCGAGATCTGAATGAAGAGGCTGACTCATTAGAAAAGTTTGCTAGCACCAGGGATGCACAACAGAGGAGCTTGGTTCTAGTCAAAATACTAGATGCGCCGAGCATAAACCTAATGGAAATCGACCAAGTACTAGAGACGGAGCTTGTGAAGGAGTCGTGGATGACTCTGATTAATGACTATTTGCTAGAGGGAGTTCTTCCCGAACGAAGGAATGAAAAATGACAAGTCCTTTGCAAAGCTTCACGATATATCATTTAGAAAGGAATTATGTATAGAAAGGGTTTTTGCATCCCCCTGCTTTGGTGTATCGGTTATGATGAAATAAAACGAGTCCTAAAGGAAGTTCATGAAGAGAAATATGGTGATCACACTGGGTAGCAAACCTAGCAAAGAAAATACTCCGTTATAGATATTATTGGTCAACTATCAACCGAGATGTTGCTGATTATGCTAGGCGATGTGTCAAGTGCCAGATGCATGCAAAATTTCCAAGAGCTCTGCCATCATAAATCACATAAATGGTAAATCCTTGGCTATTTGCCATATATAGCATAGATATTATCGGTTCCTTGCCAATCTCTAAAGGTGGTGTGAACTAAGCCATCATCGTAGTTGATTACTTCACCGAATGGGCCAAATTGGAACCTTCAGCCATAATTACGACAAAAATAGTAATCAATTTCATTATCTAGGATATCATCTATCATTTTGGCCTTCCGGGAAACATTATAACTGATAATGGGACTCACTTCGACAACACTGAATTCAAAGATTTTTGCCATCGACATAATATTGAGAAGATATTTGCGGCAGTTGCTCACACTCAAGAAATAGACAAGTCGAAGATGTGAACAAAATCATAAAGTCCATTCTAAAGAAGCGTGTGGAAAAGGCTAGAAGCAAGTGGGTGGATGAACTTCCAACAATGCTATGGAATTATAAAACCACCCACAAGTCTATGGCTAGCCATACTCCATTCGCCTTTACTTACAACTCTGAAGCCATCATTCCTATTGAATTTGAAGTTCCTTTTCATTGAGTGACCTAGAACCATCCCAGAATGAATAGAGATCACCTCTTGGAATATCTAGATTTCATAGATGAGAAGTTCGAACAAGCTGATTTGGGGGCAGCTGCACATCGATACCAAGTCGCTCGATACTACAACGCTGAAGTCCGACCTAGACCCTTTAAAATAGGCGATCTTGTCCTGAAATGGGTTTTCCCTACCCTATCACACATGAATCCTACTTGGGAAAGACCGTATGTCATTGAACATAGGCTTGGAGAAGGAAATTTCAAGCTAGCGACTCTTGATGGCATGACACTCCCAAGAGCATGGAATAGCGAGCATTTACGACGCTATTTCACTTAGTTTATTTCCTTTTCATTTAGTTTTATTCAATTTTTAATTTTTCTTTAGCATTTAATTTTCCCAGATATGTAATAAGACAAATTATGTCATTTCTTTCCATTTGGAAAATAAAGTTTGAAGTTTCCTCCATATCTTTGATTGCTAAAGCATTACATATTAGTTCCGATACCGAACTTAATAATATTGATTTGCTCCGGTAGGTTCCTAGAGTTTGGAGCTAGACTATTACATAAGTTCATAATTGAACTAAACAATCTAAATGTGGTCTAACCGTTCATATGATGATTCTCGCTCATAACCCAATAGATGGAATACCTAATGAGGAATGGATGTACTAGACCATCCAATAACCAAATTAATCCTCTCGAGTGATTAGATGAATAAGAATCAAAAGCGATCGTGATACGACCGATCGTTTGCTAAGTTAAACCCTAGACTAGGCGTTAAACCAATTAATTAAGGAAACACATCTATCTTTGAAACTATTACCATAAGCTAAAAGACAAGGATATAAGGTAGGGTGGAACAAAACTGGCTCGGTTCTAAGAGTACTCTGACCCTTACTCCGTTAAGGAGGATCGCTAAACCAACTCCATAAATTACTTTCTCTCTGACTAAGCTACTTCGCACCTCGAGTACCATTTTCCTATTTTCTGAAATAACTCCAAGTCCCTAGAGTGTGGACTAAAGTATAAATATAAGATGGGCGTGATTCGACCACCCGCTAACTAACTCTTATCCTCAGAGTGTAGTTATGAGTATAAAAAAATAGAAGAGTGTGGTTCGACCACTCACTATTCCATTAAATTTGACCTGAAATCGACAGAAAGAGAATAAATTCGCTAAGGATGGTGTTCGACCATCCACCATCTAAATCCGCTAACCCGAGAATTAGGATAGGAGTATAATCACTCAAATTGCAGAATCTGACAGCTTAAGCCTAGGGCTCGAGCCGTGTTTGGTACGACTTAGGGCCATGACCACATGAAGGCCCTGCGATAGGATTAATGAATTATTGACCGAATTAAAGAACAATTACATTGAATGGAAAAGTAACAACTCGATTACTTAAACAAAATTCACATAAGAGTTTGACAAAAAACAAAGAACTTTTATGCACATGCTAAACTTCAAAATCGTGATATAAGTTTATTCGAAAATGAGGGTTGTACCCACACAATCATGGCCAATAAAAAGAAAAATGGTTATACAAGCAATATACAAACTAAGTTGAGGCAACAACTATTTCTTCTACCCTATCTCCCTGTTGGATCGCTTAAGAGTGCCACTACCTGAACTTCTTCCTATCTGTTTCCATGACTCTTTGCCGCCCTTAGTAGGAGAGCTCTTAGAGGTTAGAAGGAGTTCTCCGAGAATAGACCCATTGCGTGGAATGACTTGAAGTGGGACAAGATTCAGATCGCCAATGTCCACATCAACAAGTTCAGACTTAGTTTTCTCTTCAGTAACTCCTATCTTTCGATTCGCTCTTTTAAGCTAACATGATCGATATATTTGGTGGCTCCAGTGGTCACAACGTCATCTGATTCATTTGGAAATAGCGGATCATCAGGTTTTTCATCATCAAGTGCTCCGATAATTTGAGCATCTGGCCCTGGAATGTTGGAGGCCGCCAGAATTTTGATAGATGTCAATTATTTGTCCATGGCAGCACCACTTCTTGGATTCTAGCCGGGACCCGCAAGATCTGTAGATTCGCGAATCAAAAAGATTAGCCTATGACTATCAGGCACGAGGAATGAAATCTCTCGAATAATGGAAAACAAAGCAGGATACCTGTATCCGGCTAACTTTCAGTTGTCGCCAAAGGCTCTGTTAACAAGAAATCCTGTCAACATCCTAAAGTTGAATTATGGAATAAGGTTTATCCCTTGAGTAGATGGAAAGAAGTGGGAAGGTTTATCTTCCTTGAATTTCCTTCCTAGTTGATTATTGTTGTAAAAAGTTGTTCAGATTGACATTTCAACTCAATCGAAAGGATTGGCTTCTTCCTTTGTAAACCTTTCGATTCTGTTGAGATGGATTGGTATTTCCTTTGAAATCTCACCTTCCAAAATGGTTGGATACTCTAGGTAAGATTTTCCTTTATTAGTTTTGACCTTGTTGAGACCTTAGTTGTTATATAGCTAGGACTTTATCCAAGAGCCGAAAGCGGAGGTTTCGACCCTGCTGGAAGCAAGGTTGCTTAGGTGTTAAAACTTGAATCAAGAATCAAGGGCTGGGTTTCAGCCTTGTCAAAAGCAATAGGCTTGAATGTTTCTGTTTTGGATCAGATATCTCAAGTAGAATAACTTGAAACAAGGTTTCGTCCTCGTCGAAATCTAAACCATTAGGCACTTTGGGTTAATCAAAGGTTTTAGTTGATTAAGGTTTGGTCTTAAGCGATGCAGAAAATCAGGGGAAGGTAGTTTGAAGTATGTAACTGAAATTATTTAAATTTGCAAGGTTTCGACAATATCGGCATAGACCTTTCAATGTGGGCGTCACATGAAATACAAGAGTAAACCTGATAATAGCCTTAAAAACAGTAAAGTAATCTGAAATATTTGAAACTTCATTTTAACAAGCTAAAGAAGGGTTTATTTCTCGCAATCCCTAAATCAATTTAGTAGTTAAGGTTTACCACACTTTTAATTAAGAAGATACAAGTTTAGAATGGAAAGAATCGAATCCCCTAAACCTGACCACTTGGGTCTTATTTATAGATGCGGGTCAGCACCTTTCAACCCTGATGCTTTCGACTTGGTCGAAAAGCAGTTACTGAATGACTCAAGTATGTTGTCGCCTTTGTCGAAAGGTAGGGTGGTGCTTCCCTTCTTCGTATTGCTTTGTAAGTGCTTCCGACTCTGTCGATATGCATTGTTCAATGGTTGCTATGATGTTGTTTATGTCTAAGCTGTTGTTTTTGATTTGATGTGGAACTATCCTGGATCACATTGTTCGACCGTTTCGAAAGGCGTATTATATCTTTTGAAGGGGTTGTTCAAGACAATGCTTTCTTTCACGTGGTTTAAATGAAGGCGAAACCTTTGGTTTCTAAAGGTTTGGCGCATATGCAAAAAGCTATTCTTCCTTGTCTTCGTATGGTGCTGCTTTGACCCCTTCGAAAGGTCTTCGTGCGTATGTATTCACCCAGTTGAAAGGTTGTTACTAAAGGCAGAAGGATGCTTTCGACTCGTTCATCTCCTTCAAAAGGTATGAACCTACTGGATCTTGGTTGAAGAAACCTTCCGACACCTTCAAAAGCTCCTGTAGCTTTCTTATTTTGGCTATAGCATCCCTTCCACTCTTTTGGAAGGTTCAGTTGGAATTCTTCTCTCTTGCTCCTTGCTTAAAATTATTTCAACTAGTCGAAAGGTAGATTTTTGGAGTAACATTTTCCCTCTCCCTATGAAGGGATGAACTTGACTTTCCAAGTCAGCTTTGTCGGAACCTACAAATTACTGCCTCTTGGTCTACCTACGTGAATCTGGCTCGTCCATTTAAATCTTATCTAGCAGCTAATAGTTCTTTGAAGACCATTCTTATAAGTATGCTCCTTCACCCTTCTTCTCCATTTACCTGCAATTATATTTTTGAGTGCAAGTAAATGAATTCCAAAATCCCCAAACTTTCTTCTTTCCTAAATCAACGTTTAATCAGATTTAAACGCAAGTTTGAAATTTCTTCTTCTTCCTTTTTATAATTTCTCTTCTTTGTTTTTATATTTTAGTTTGAGACATACCTCATCCATTTGTGCCATAAAATACACATTAGCTTGTTCTCCGTCACTGTCGCTATCACTATTTGATAATGATGAAGAATCTAAGTCATCCCATGTTACGTTGAAAGCTTTTTTCTTTTTGAATTCTTCAAATTTGTTCTTCTTTTTATCATTGTTGAGTTTGGGAAAATCTTTCTTCGTATGTCCAAATTGATCACACTCATAGCATTTGATTGATGTTTGATTTGTTGAGCTTGATTTTCCTCCTTTCCGAAATCTATTCATTTTCCTAAACTTCTTGAATTTGTCGTAATTTTTTGCAATAAAGACAATTTCTTCTTCGTCTAATTCGTAGTCTTCATTAGTTACCGGGAATGCTATGTTCTTCTTTTCTAAATTTTGTTCTTTTCGTGCCTGCAAATTAGCTTCATAGGACATTAAGTTTCCTATTAATTCTTCAACTAAGAGTGTTGAGAGATCATTAGCTTCTTCGATAGCTAATACTTTTCTTTCCCACTCTGGAGTTAAAGAATTGAGTATTTTTGATACTAAATCAAAATTTGTGAATTTGACTCCAAGTGCAATTAAATCATGTTGAATGGTTTGGAATCTAAAGTACATGTCTACTATAGATTCATTTTGTTTCATTTTAAAAGATGAAAAATGATTTTGTAAAATTGAAATTTTAGTTTGTTTAATTTTGTTTGTGCCTTTGTGTGTAACTTGTAAGGTGCGCCAAATATCAAATGCAGTATTACATAACATGACATGAGAAAATTCATTTTTATCTAGTGAGCAAAATAGAACATTCATAGCTTTGGCATTATTAGAAGCTGCGGTTTTTTGTGCATTGGTCCATGTGTTCATAGCAGTGTCAGGTGCTTCATATTTATTTTGAGTGGCTGACCAAATTTCTAGTCCATTAGCTTCCATGAAAATTCTCATACGTGTTGACCAATACGCATAGTTAGAACCATCAATAAGTGAGGGGCGTGCTCTGGATTGTCCTTCTTGAAAAATACTTGCCATATTAAAGTGATTCAAAAACGTGTTACTGTTCTTTGATCAAACCTTGCTCTAATACCAATTGTAAGTCCATAGGGTGGATCGTGTAGTGTACATGCAAGTATATATGATAAAATATATGACGCAACTAAAACAATGCTAATTTATGTAAATATAGAATAAGCATGCTAGGATTTTATACTGGTTTGGACCTCCTGTCCTACATCCGGTCCCGAAGCTCACCTTCGGAATTCGACTATCAAATATCCTCACTTTGTCCGGAGGAATAGGCTTGGTTACAATAGCTTGTTCTTGTCAAGTATGTGTTCTATAACACATATATTGACTATTAAGTTCAAATACTTCCAATATATATCTAGAGATTATTGATCGAAGAGAACTGAATATATGGAAGAGTGAAATACAAGTATAGATTGCTAGAGATCAAGAATATGATAGAGTATAAAAGTAAAGAGTGCAAGTAGGTAAAGTTGATATTCTCTTTGATTCTTGATGATATATATAATTGTAGAGAGATTCCTTGAGTAGTTGCATCCATTAACAATGCTCTATAGTTGCTTCTGATGGTGATGAAGAGTTGCGGCGAAGAGAAGCAAAGATGTCTATTCAAATGTGACAGTTGAAATTTGAATTTAAATCCCGAGTTCGAAATCAGACGTCAGACTTTGTATATTTTTTGTATACAGTAGTCTTTCCGACGTCTGATCCTGTCTGTTTTGTTGTTCCAGAGAGTTTTTACAGACGTCTGGCTAGTGCACCCAGACGGTTGAAAACTGTGCATGTCTGCTTTGTGTATCCTTCTTGTTGCTTCTTTAATCCTATTGACTTGTAGTTTCTTGTAATATTCTTTGAGCCTTGCTCTTGTCTTTCTAGTGATGTTACTCTAGCAAGTACCTGTAAAATAGAAATATATATGCATATTCGATTTCCATTGTATTATTGTAGTCATCAAAACCGTAGTTCCGATTTCCTAACAATCACCCCCGTTTTGATGATGACAACTATACAATGTACTTATATATAATTTATAAATCTTCCCCTGAATATGTGCTTTCCATAATTTATTTACGATCTTTATGATTTCTCCCCCTTTGGCATTATCAAAAAGGATATATAACTTTTTAAGTTAGAAATTATTAAATATCGACCAATTATTGTAATATAGAGATGAACACAGAAATAACATAGCAAAAGAGAAATTTCATTAATTTACAATAATAGAGTACATTCATAGTTTTTTAATAATTTTACATAAGATGGATTCCTAAGAATCCATGAGTCTTTCGGGGAAGCGTTATGTTCATCATCTCCTTTAACTTAATTTTTGGAAGAGCTAGGTTGCTTCATAGGAGATGTCGGAACTTGTCCTAAGGTTCGTCCTCGTCAAAAAGTTTGGAATGTTTCAAAGGAGGAGAAGGCACTAGTGTTGGCCATTCTTTGAAAGGCGGTGTAGGACTGTGAACCCTTTGAAGAACCTCTTTGAGAACCGATAATACAGTTGAAAGTGATGTTTCTACTGCTGCTAGGTGTGTGGAAAAAGATGTTTCGAAGCTATCAATACGCTTAGCCAAAACTTTTTAATTTCGAGACAAGATATGTTGATTTTGAAGAGTGAGATCTCGAATACTTTCATTTGGATTCGTCTCCTTCGGGTCTTCAAAATCTTATCGTGGGACATATAATCAAATGGTTGAGGTGGAGGAGGCAGAGGAGTTGTCTCATGATGTTGTTCCTCCTCTTGTGATGGTTCATGGTGTGGTTGAGGTGGAGGCCCAGCATGTATGGCTTGACGATTGTGCATCCATTCTTCAAAAGATATAAATTCCAAAGGGATTTCCGGTAGATGCATTAGTGAGAAAAACTTCATGGAAGCATATTTTGGAGAAATTTCTTCAAAAGTGGACAAGTAGGAGGGAATGTTGTGAGCATGTAAAGTCTCATGATGTATGTGGGTAGATAATCGATGGCCGTGATCGAGTCCAAAAATGTTTGAGCTCGTCAAATATATATTTGGCCCAATTTACCTTGTTCCGCTGAATAGAGCATATAAAGCTTTGTGTTCTAATTCCATTATCTGCTCATGACTTCCTAGATGAGGAATGATAGTGTTGATGATCATTCGAGTAAGAAGTCTCGCCTTTGGTCATAGATATTTGGATGCAAATTTAGGCATTTCATCCTCCCATATTTGATGTGTTATATTATTCCTCGGTTTGAAACACATATCGAGAATATTATATAAATCTTCGCCTGTGTCGGAAAATCTGAGAGTTCTGCCTATTATTCCCAAAGTGAGTCTAATCATTTTGCCATAAAAGCTAGACCATAGCCAATTGTCTTCATTTTCAGTATTCCAAATAGTTGTGCTATCCAAATTAGCGTAGAAGAGAAATATGGCCAATTGATCAATTTGGATGTTATTGGGGTTGAAAGATATCAAAGTTTCTAAATGGCATTCTCACACATTTCATTTAAATTATACATTGGAAGCTTGAGTAAGATACAAAATGGACCCGTGTGAAGTTTCTTCTTCTGAATTTCCTTATACCTCTTGAGTGAATATGATGCTTGATTCATCCATCGTTCGATTTGATCAGCTGAGCAAACTTGAGGGTTTGAGGAAGTTGGTTGGTCTTATTTTCTCTTAGATATCTTAGGGTTTTTAGCTTAGGAGGCATCAAATTCGTTTAAGTTTGAAAGAGATAGAAAATTTGGCAAAAAATCGTTATCGATCGAAGGATAAAATGAAACAAAGTAAGAAAGAGTGAAAGAAATAGTCGTTATCTGGGCGTATAAGAGTGTGTAGATCGAATTTCAAACATCTGAAAAGTGATTCAGACGTCCGGTTTAACCTAATTCGAATACACTAAATAAATTTAGACGTCTGGTTTGCTTTGGTAGATGTCTGGATTTGGTCGAGTTGTAAAATTTGATCGTCAGAGAGATTTTTCAAATGTCTATTTGTATTATCAGACGTCTGGAATAGATCGAATTGCCATTTATAAATGATAGTTAGGTTTCTCAGACGTCTGGTTTAAATATAAGATGTCTGAAATAGATCGAATTTTTATAATATGGTGGTAGAGACTTTACTCAGATGTCTGGTTTATAGGTCAGACGTCTGAAATAGTCTAGTATCTTTTTTAAGCAAGCAAAGACAATTTTCAGACGTCTGGAAGGTTATATGTGACGTATGACATATGCATGTTGGTGTAAAATTTGTGTGATAACAGAGTGCCAGATGTCTGAGGGCAATGTCCAGACGTCAGAAATGAACAATTTTTCTAAAATTAGCCTAAATTAGAAGGGTGACGCTTATTTTTCGTTTTAAAAAAAATATAGTATTATATTTTTGAAACAGAATTACAAATATATGTATATGCAAATACAATGAAAATAATTTAATCTATTTAGATGGCGATGGAGTTTTGCGATCTTCATACTTGTCATCCATCCATGGCTTGAGTGGAGACCGTATATTTCCACGTTTGTGGGTTCTCGTGGAACCAGAGAATTTCCTTGGTGAAGGATCCAAAGGTGTAGGATACGAGGATGAGGGTTCCAAAGAACTACAAGGAATCAGAAGTGGTTCATATACATCATTCTTCCGTGAATTACAAAACTTCATCGCTACTTGCACTAAAAAGCTTAGTCATCGTGCCGTGACTTTTTTTTCAAAATATAATTCTCGTTGTAGATCTATTTATTGTTTTTGATAGTGATGTATTTCATCGATTTTCTTCTTGGTGTTAAGAGAAACGAAGAGAGCTCGTTTGGACTTCTTGTTATCAGGAGTGAAACCCGTGTGACAGGAAGACCACCTATACATTGATTCCTTATTTTATGTTAGGGTAGAAAGCCGTCGAGGTGTATCTGCTGAGCTATCCGTTGTAGGTGTCGAGAAGGATTGATGAGAATCTTCAAAAGACATGATTATATTTTGTTGAAAAAAATATGAAATGTATATTTTTTCTTGTTGTATAAAGATTTATACATAAGTTAAAAATTATTTATGGATAATTTTTAGAAACTAACTTACTAAAAAATTGAAGGTGAAGGATTTATCAATTCTAATTTATGGATAATAAATTTTGAGCTAAACATAGCATAAATGAAGATGTGGTTATTAATGTAGAAGATCATTAAGAGAACATATTCCTAAATCACGTCGTAGTTTAACAAATGTTTGTTTGTTTAGTGATTTTGTGAAAATATCTGCTATTTGATTCTCGGTATCTACGTATTCTAATGTAATAATTCCTTTTTCCACATTTCACACAAAAAATAATGTCGTATGTCTGTATGCTTAGTGCGCGAGTGATTCACAGGATTTTTTGATAGATTTGTTACACTCATGTTATCACAATATATTGGCGATTTATTGATAATTTTGCCAAAAATCTGTAAGTGTTTGTTGCATGTATATTACTTGTGCACAAGCTAGAGTTGCTGAAATATATTCGGCTTCACAAGTAGACAAGGAAACACAATTTTGCTTTTTTCTAAACAATGAAACTAATGATTGTCCGATAAAGTGACATGTTCCTCTAGTACTCTTACGATCTGTTTTACATCCACCGAAATCTGTATCACTATATGAAAGTAGTTCAAATGATGATCCTTTAGGGTAAAACAAACCGTAATCTCTAGTACTAGATAGATACCGTAAGATACAATTAACAGCCCTTAGGTGAGGTTCTTTTGGTTTTGCTTGAAATCGAGCACAGAGACATACACTCATCAGAATATCGGGTCGACTAGCCGTCAAATAGAGTAAGGAACCAATCATGCTACGATATAATTTTTCATCAAAATCTTTTCTGTTATCATCCTTTTCCACGTGAACGTTAGTACTCATCGGTGTTGGCTTGCTTGAAGTTTTATCCATTTCAAAACGATGTAATTGATCGTTACAATATTTTTCTTGATGAATAAAAATACCATTTTCAAGTTGTTTTATTTGTAAACCTAAGAAGAAATTTAATTCTCCCATGTGAGACATTTCAAATTCATTTTTCATAATATTTGAAAATTGATTATAGAGTTTTTCGTTAGTTGAACCAAAAATAATATCGTCTACATAAATTTGTACAACTAAAATATCGTTATTTTCTCGTTTAATAAATAAAGTTGTATTGATTTTTCCTATTTGAAACCAGATGTAATTAAATGATTTTTAAGACGTTCATACCATGCTCGGGGGGCTTGTTTTAAACCATATAACGCTTTTTGTAATTTAAAAACATGGTCGGCATATTTTTCGTGAACAAACAATAGAGGTTGTTCAACATATACGTTTTCTTTAAAAAACCATTTAAAAAGGCACTTTTGACATCCATTTGAAATAGCTTAAAATTGTAATGATTTGCAAAAGCGAGTAATGTACGTATGGCCTCTAGTATTACTACTCGAGCAAAGGTTTCGTCATAATCGATACCTTCTTCTTGATTATAGCCTTGAGCAACTAAACGTGGTTTATTTCTAACAATATTTCCGTTTTCATCTGCTTTGTTTTTTAATACCCATTATGTTCCTATAACCGATTGATCTTCTGGTCTTGGTACTAATTTCCAAACATTATTACGTTCAAATTGATTTAATTCTTCTTGCATAGTTATTACCCAAAAGTTATCATTTGAAACTTCTTTATAATTTTTTGGTTCAAAATTTGACGCAAATACTATATGGCTTATTTGATTAAGTTGATTTCTAGTTACTCTAAAATTAAGATCTTCAATGATATTATCTTTTAGATGATCCTTAAGAATTCTAGGAGAAGACATCAAAGTATTATTTTATGCATTGGTCTCATTATTAAAAGAATTCATTATATTTGTTATTGGAATTATTTCTTCATCGTCATTAGTATGATAGTTAAGAAGATTTTCATCAAGCGAAACATGTAAAATTTCTTCAATAGTGTTATTTCGTTTATTAAAAATTCTATATGATTTGCTGTGATCTGAATATCCAACAAAGATTCCTTCATCGGCCTTCGGGTCAAATTTTCCTAAACTATCTTTCGTATTTAATATAAAACATTTTGGTCCAAAAGTTTTAAAGTATGATACTTTAGGTTTCCTTCCAAAAAATATTTCAGAACAAGTTTGTTTGGTCATAAGAAGTATGGTTACTCGATTCAAAACATAACAAGCTGTGGCAATAGCTTCAGCCCAAAAATGTTTTGGTAGTCCACTACTATTTAATAGTGTTCGCACACATTCTTGTAATATACTATTTGTTCTTTCTACTACACCATTCTGTTAAGTTGTGCGGGGAAAATTAAAATTATGACTTATTCCTTTCTTATTACAAAAATTTATAAAAAGATCATTTTCGAATTCTCTACTGTGATCACTTCGAATATTTTTAATTTTCAAGTCTATTTGTGTTTTAATTCTTTTAGAAAATATTTTAAACATACCAAGGTGTCACTTTTATGTTTTAAAAATAAAGTCCATGTATATCTTAAAAAATCATCAACTATTACAAAAACATATTTATTGTGATTTATAGATCGTACTTGTGTTGGACCAAATAAATCTAAATGTAACAATTCTAATGGTTATCTTTTAGAAATATTCTTTTTAGATTTAAAAGAGCTTTTCTTTAGTTTTCTAGTTTGACAATCATCACGTAAATTTTCTACTTTGTAATTTATTTTAGGTAAACCTCTAACTAGCTCATATTTTTCTAATTTATTAATATATTTAAAATTAATATGATAAAAACGTTTATGCCATAACCATGGATCGTCATGTTTAGCAGTTAAGCACACATTTGAATTTTTATTTATATTCATGTTTAAGGCATAAATTTTTTGTTTCTAAAACACTCAAATATAAGTTGTTTGCTATTATCGAAAATATTACTTTATCTTTTTCGAAATTGATTTGAAAACCGTTATCGCATAATTGACTAATACTCAGTAGATTGTGTTTTAGATTTTCTACTAAAAAAACATTTGTAATAATAGGAGAGTTAGAAATACCAGAGTTGATGACTTCTCCAATGCCCACGACGTATCCTTTTGAGTTATCTCCAAAAGTCACTGTTCCACCGTCGATGTATGTTATATTTGGTAATAGTTTTGAATTTCTGATCATATGCTTGGAGCATCCGCTGTCTAGTATCCATTTCTTTTTATTTTTTATTTTAGGTACCTATAAAAAAATGTTTTAATTGGTACCCCTATACTTTGTTAGGGTCCTTGTGATGACCCGTAAATTTTAGTGGTTTTATTTATTTAATTAACTGAATTTTTGGTGAAAAATTTTAATGATAAAATTTAGAAATAAAAGGTTGATATTTGAAATGTGTCTACTTTAACATAACAAATGGTAAATTTTCAATTAATAATATGGAAGTTTATTTTCTTTGTAATTTTATTTCAATTTAAATCAGTTAATAACAGTTGAATTTAAAAATGTTCCAAAACCTAAATATGTGAACATGAGAAAATTTATTTAGAATACTATGAATAAGACTGCGTAATTCATTTCACGAATTTCGGACGTTTCTAGCTCTTTTTGAATTTTTCCATACAGAATAGCAATGTATATCAGTGTCTGTATCGACTTTTGATAGGATGGTCTTTCCACTAATATTTTTATACCGTTTTGGTCATATCATCGTGCTAATCTTCGTGGTATATTCAAATCTATATTTTGAAGTCCGGGAAACGGTGGAGTCTACGGAACGATTCCTGTATCGGTTCTGCTTCCGAACCTTTTGGCTTCCCGACCTTTCAATTTCCTACCGTATATAACAAGCAGCCACTAAAAAATTAAATATTCTTGAATGCATTGCTTGGCTTCCGCTATTTCCAACTTTTCAATTCAATCTGCTATTTTATTTTCGGTTCGTGAGTCTCTTCATATTTCTATGTTGGTTCATTTTATTTACCTTTAAAGCTTCATATGTTCCTTCACATTCATCTCTTTCCTTTTAGTACTTTTTTCTTTTAGAAAAATAGCTTTTCATTTAAAACTCAACCAAAAGCTGTCAACATGCCTGACAGGTAACCAAAACAATCGCAAAAGGAAATACAACACCGAGAACCCACAACATAGAATAAAACGAAACAACCAAAAGGGAAACAATAGGCACAATCAAGAAGCAGAGGCAAGGATCACTGGCCCATCCACACAACGCACCCGATGAGCTCCTGGATACCACCGCCCATCCAACATCGTAATCGAGCTCCGGCAAGGCCACCGCCCGACGATGATGTTGAGGGACCACCAATCATAGAAAATCAAGCCCATCCGCCGCCCCTTCAAAATAGTAAGAAGAAACGGCCAACACCCCAATACTGTACGGCCGACAGCTGGAAGAGGATAATGAATTCCTTGAAGCAAACTCCAAACGGAAGAGGAACAAAGAGATAAGAGCCACTTTAGAAAAGCAAGAACCTAAAAGCAATAGTCACACTGTAAGAAAACAAAGGGGGGGAGTGGGGGGGAAGATGGACAGGGAGGAGACTAGTAAGCCAGAACCACCAGTTTCCGGTTCGGCAATCATCCAATTCCCGCTCTATACGAAGACTGAGAACAAGATATAGATAAAAGGTTCACTAAGCGACCAGAACGAGCACAGACCGATCCTCTGAAAGGTCGTCCCCGAAATGCTAAGTAAACATCATCTCTTACCCGCCGAATAACGGAAAGGGGATCCATAGGGACCTCGTCAAAAATTGCCTTATTCCGCGCACACCAGACATGCCAGCGAATCAGACATGGAATCAAGCGAAAGATGATTGAGCGAAGAGATTTCCCAGAGCAATCCAACCACCAAGATGACAGCAATTCATTTGACGAGGCGATGGTCCCACGGACACCCAATAAATTACCGAAATAATTCCAGCAGGATCTGGCACACCAGCCAACGAAAAGCAAATGATTGATCGATTCTGTTTCCCCGTTGCCGCAGCACCTGCAGCGGGAAACAAACGGAATGCCAATCTGCTGGAGGTTCTCATCAACCGATAACCCATAATGGAAGGTTCGCCACATGAGAAGAGAGACTTTAGGAGGAATTCGAGTGTCCCAAATGAAAGAAAAAAGAGGAAGGACTGGAGAGGGAGTTCGAGAAGAGCTCCACGCCTTAAGAATAGAGAACGGACCACCATCCCATCCGGAGTGGCCGTTATGAGAATCAACGAGCAATTTGACCGATTGCATATGCTTCCAAGTCTCACTGGCGTAACATGGAGAACCTGCATATCCAGAAGACGCCAGTCTCCGGTACTTAGCATGAAGGAACTTGGCCCATAAGGAGTCATTAGTACCAAACCTGTACCACAACTTACAAGCGAAAGCCGAACAGATGTCCTTTGGATTTCGCAAACCTAACCCACCCTCACTCTTAGGACGACAGATAACTTCCCAAGGCACCCAGTGGTGTCTGCGATTGTCACCCTTTGAACCCCAGAAGAAAGAGGATGCCAAAGATTGGAACGATCGAAAAAAAGAGGAAGTAGGGGTCATTGCGGCGAAAATATGAGTACCCATAGAGCTCAGAACCGATTGAATCAGCACTAATCTTCCAGCTTGAGACAGAAGAGACGCATTCCAACGGATAATCTTTCCCCTTACTTTGTCCGTAAGAGGATCGAACAGGGCATTAATTTTTCTACCTTAGTAGAGAACTATACCCAAATAAGGGAGGGGAAGGGAAGCAGCCCTGAACCCAGTAAAAGATTCGACCCAAGAAACTCTCACATGGTCCATGTCCTTCGCGTGTACGAAACAACTCTTCGCAGAGTTGACCAATTGGCCCGAACATCTCTCATACTGATTAATGAACCGAATGAGGCAGCGAACAGAGGACCGAGTTCCGTTGGAGAAAATGACAATGTCATCCGCGAATGACAGAGAAGAGACGAGCGGACACCCACTTGGAAGACCAAAACGCTGAATTTGACCAAAAATCGTCAAAGTGTGGATGCCACGAATGAAAGCCTCAGCCGCGATAACGAAAAGAGACGGAGAAAGAGGATCGCCTTGACGAATACCTCTTCCAGCTTTGAAAATACCATTGGCCGATCCGTTAATGAGAACAGAATACCAACAGTTGGAAATTAGTCTCCATACCAAATCTATAAGGGTTTCAGGGAAACCGAAAGCACGAAGAACCCTGATGATGAAAAACCAGGACATACGATCGTAGGCCTTTTCCATATCAAGTTTGAAAATAATATTAGAACCCCTGAACCTACGGTCAATCTGAGAAACAAGTTCTTGTGCTAAAAGGACGTTATCAGTGATCAAACGACCTTTAACAAAACCCGCCTGAGAAGAAGATATAATGCGATCAAGGTAAGGAGCCAACCGAGTGGCCAGAACCTTGGATATCACTTTGTTTGCGAAGTTACAAAGGCTAATGGGGCGGAACTCCGAGCACGCCAGAGGATTATCACACTTGGGAATAAGGACCAAATTAGTGGATGACCAACTAAAGGGAAGTGCGGCCCCGGAAAAGAAATGTTGAATAGCCAGGCATAGATCAGCTTGGATGATATGCCAAGTAGTTCGAAAGAAGGATCCATTAAATCCATCCGGCCCACAGGCACTATCCTTGCTGAGAGCAAAGACACAGGCACGAACCTCATCCGTCGAAGGCGGGGAAGCTAAATCTTCACTTTCCACTGCAGGAACAATCCGAGGTATGAAAGACAGGATGTCCGAAACCGGATCGGACATAGAGGGAGATCCCAGATATGTTTGGAAATGAGAGACTAACACCTCTATGACTTCAGACGGTGTCGAAGCCACAGATTGGTCCGTTCTCACTATCTCGCGAATAGAAAGCAAATTAGCTTTCTTGCGAATAGAAGAATGGAAGAATTTGGAATTCGTATCACCTTCGACCACCCACTTGATCCTCGCCTTTTGACGGAGGTAGGAGTACTCAATACGAAGTTCCGAAGAGAAAGCCAATTGTGCGCAAGCCCATAGCTCCTTGTTTTCCGCCAATGGACTCTCGTCGAACAAAGCTTCGGCAAGAATCAGGGACTCTTCTGCCGCTCGTTCACGATCGAAAATATTTCGAAAAACAAGGGAATTCCACGTCTTAAGACAAGCCTTAAGACGTTTCAGTTTCCGAGAAAAAGCCCCCATGGGAGCAGCCGCAATGGGAATGGACCACGATTCCTCTACCACCTGAAGAAAACTATGGTGGGAACTCCACATGCTAAGATAGCGGAAAGAAGAAGGCCCCGATAAAGAACGCGAAGCGCACCGTCAAACAAGAGGCGCATGATCAGAGCAAGACCGATGAAGATGAGAGATAGAGAAAGAATAAGGGAGGTTGAACCAATCAGCAGACCCAAAAATCCTATCCAACCTGGAGAGGATCCGGTTCGGACCTTCCTGGTTGTTAGACCAAGTAAAAGCGGAATCAACGAAGGGAATTTCCGATAACCCAGATCTCACAATGAAATAATTGAAATCTGAAACCGAATGTCGATTGACGGCCACTCCACCCAATTTTTCAGCCTGACTAGCGACAACATTGAAGTCGCCACCCACCACTGAAAACGAGCAACCGAGATCAGCTAGAGACATAATGTCTTCCCAAAGAGATAATCTATCTAACCGGTCACACTTGGCGTAAACCGCCGAGAAAAGGAACGGATGCGGGGAAAAGGAAGAAGAACACAAGACAGATAAAAGTTGAGACGACTCAAAAACCGGGCGAACAATGCATTCTTTGGACCACAGAATCCAGATTTTACCCGAAACATTAGATAAAGCACCACCAAAACCTAACGACAAGATGGCCTTAGTAATCTCCCCAGGACCCACAAAAGGTTCTAAAATAGCCACCAAGCCAATGGAATGCTTACGGACAATCCGCTTAAGCCTAGCAGAAGAAGCTTCGTTTCCAATACCACGAATATTCCAGAAGAGAAAGTTCGACATGAAGCCAACACCAATCAGAGAAAAAGAGAACAGCTAAAAGATACCACACAGACAAAAATCAGATACGATACAAGGAGGATAGAGCAGATCTATCAATCTGCTCAGTCGCCGCTATAGAGCGAGTGCGAATAGTGCGGGAGATGACCGAAGCGCCACGCGATCTACGTCTGGAGGATCTGCGCAGAGGCTGATGCAAAGGTTCGGACACCGAAGACTCACCTAATCTCTTCTTCGAAACGGACAGAGGAGAAGAGGAGCTGGATGGGGCAGAGTTCTCGGTAAGACGAGAAAGCCGCTCATTAATCAACGCAATTTCCTCTACAGAAAGCATCGGAATGACGACCGATAAGGCACAAGAAGAAGAAGGAATAGAACAACGGGATGAGAAGCAAAGAGGCGAAGTATCAGGAGAAACCGGAACAGATAGAGGATAACGAAAGAATGTAGGGGAGCTAAAAATACGCATCCCACGATGCTGTAGGAATCTAACCCATGCCGGACTGCCACTGGAGAGACAGCCCCGCGAGACAGGTGAGGTTCGCAAGGTGGTCCTAGCATAAAAATCACCCGATCGGGTCGCACCTGACTGGTAATATTCCAGTCTGTCCGCATAGTGGACCGCATCAGGGTACACTATGCAATCAGGAATGGAACACCGCCTGAGCCACTCGACCCAGACGGGGTAATTTCTCCGTAGAGACCAATGGGGACCAACCAGAATAGGGAGACGATAAGCCACAAACGACACAGACCTGGCCTCGCTATGGCTAAGAATAAAATACCAACAGGGGTAACCACATTGTTCGCTCCAATCAGAGATCACAGTGCCTAAGTGGCTAGACACGTCTCTAAACAACAGAAGGGTATCAATATCAGGGAGCACACGCCGAAGCGCGCCAAGGCGCAGAACCGAAAAGAACATACCAACAGACACAAGCCGACAAGGAACCAAAAGCCCACAATCAACGACCAAAAGGAAATGCACAACCAAAATACTCACCTGACCGGCCAATATAGCACAAACCTGCAGCTGAACATCGAGGTAAACAAATGAACAGCCCACCAAAACCTGAGGGAACAATATCGCACAAAGCGATTGGAGCCGAGCCAACCGTACTGATAATGGTAGGGGCGCAGAAACAATAACCAGCAGCGAGCAAACCTGGGAAAAACTGCCAGGGGTGGTGAAATCCCCTGTATGAACCCAGCACTCGTGAGAAGAAGGCAACCAACAAAGCGGCTCAAGCAAAGGCATAACCCAAAAAATTAAAGCCGACGAATCAGGGGGCAAGGCCAACGATTCCAAGCAGGCACCGGCAAACGTCGTTCCAACGACAAATGGAATCAAAGAAGTAATAGTCGGCGACGAGTTCATACTAGAGCGCAGCGAGAACACCGGAGCACAAGAAAGTCTCCGTCGCCGACGCTTTTGCTTCTGACAATCACTCGAAGCCGGCGAAGAGCAGCTAGGGGTGATGAAATCCCCGAAAGCAACCAAACAATCCTGCTCAACATAGTCAGGAACCGGTAAATCCCCTAAAAGCGAGCCAAAAGCGGGAGGGTTGGCTCCCCAGTTCAACAAAGAGCAGGAGTCAGCAAAACGCAAATGAGGAACGAAGTCCACATCCGATTCGCTACCCAAATCGCAAGAACGAGACGGCGCCTGAACAAAATCAACGGTCAAAGAGACGCTCCCACAAGGAGGAGGCCGCACCTGTAAACCATCAGCGAAGATCGGCAAGATCTCCAAAAAACAACCCTGAACCAACAGAAATCGCGAACGACAAAGAACCCCAAAATGCACCAACGAAAAAACCCTAATTTCCACTGAGCAGTCACTAGAGAAAGTGATCGATAAGGGACCATCCACCTCCGCCAAGATGGCAGCGGCAATTGCCTCGAAAGGAGGGCATTCACGCACGAACGAGCCTGCAAGTACGAATTTGCCAGAGGGCAAAACCGACATCGAAGAAAAACCAACCACAACCAAACAAAGGAAGCTCAGAGAGGAGAGAGCAGCACGCGGGAGTGCAACGAAGAAGAGAATCTCACGAAAACAGTGGAGAAAAATCAGACGCGACAAGAAAATATCTCGGAGAAAGCACGCCATTAAAGTTTTTTTGTTACCGTTTCGATTTTCTGACATTCTACACATTGAAAAACAAGTATAATAATATATAATTTCGTTTTTTCATCTTCCTTTATCTAATTCCCATCTTCACATTTCTTTTTTCATGCAAACCCATCAGGCTGCTCCTCTATTCATTCACGTGTACTCATTGCCGTGACAACCGAGGGACCAACCACCCGACCACCTCCTCCCGCCTTTGCTTCCTCTGCCATTAGCCTTGCGTATCTACTCCTCATCGCGTGCAGCAGGGGCCAAACACCTCCCTAGATCTCCACGAATCTCTTCCCCTTGTATTCAACAGCATAGCAACCGAGGCCACTAACCAATGGCTGCACCTTCCTCCAGTCGAAATCCTCCATCGCAGCCGTGCTCTGCCATCTCTTTATCCCCTGCAGATGCTCTGGCCGAAGACCTTAGCCATCTTCTTTTAAAGGTAATTATATATATATTGCGATAAGTTAAGTTATATATATATATATATATATATAATTTTTACAAACTTGTATGCGAGTTTTTTTTATGTGTCCAAGTTTCTGAAAACTCAGCAGTAGGGTATGTTTATCTATTTGGTATTAATAGTTTAATTATATACATATCTGTTGTATATGTGGCTTATGAGTTATATATATATTCTTTTATATATATAGGTTTGGTAAATCATTTTATACTGGTTGTTCGTATGCATTTATATTGGTTTATAAAGTTTCAGTCTGGTTTGCTTTTTGTTATATATAGTTAAATTTATATTTGTTTTAAATAATTATTAAAGATATATGCCTATCTTATATGTTGTACATTCTTTGTGTGCATATATTTTGATATATATATATATATATATATAGATTTATATAATTTATGATGGGAAGTTTATATATCTACGATTTGCTCACTTATGTAATATATGTTTTGTTCTATATATATATATATATATATTGTTTCATTTAATATTTTTCTTCTTCAGATTATGTATAAGTGCTTTAATATGTATATCTTATAATATATGTATGGATATGATATTGTAACTTGGTTGCTGTTAGTACATTATATGTCCTATATAGTTTCGTATATACAGTACACAATGTCAATGTAATGGCAGTGTCGTATATGTCCTATATATTAAGTTACGTATAGTGTTTGTTTCTATAATTTATGACCGTTTATACATTATATTTTCCAGAGTTTTATTTTATATTACTCTGACTATATAATATGTACGTATGTTTTTAAATATATATATATATGTATGTATGTATATGTTTGTATTAAATTGCTTATGAAGTACCTCTAAGCTAATATAAATATTTTATGTATGCAAACTTTGACTTGTTATAAATGTACCCCTAATAGAGGACAAGTTTATTCAGTTTTCGCCTCATATATGTGTATTGATATATTTATTTTTATGTTTAAAGAGTCTCAATGTGAATGTTTTCAAATATTAATTATGGTATTCTATCTGTTCAAGTAATTATTCGTTGAGTTCAAACATTTCCAAATTTATTTAGTTGCAATAAACCAATACATAATTTGTGTTATGTGTAAATTGAAAATTTGGAATATAATATGAATTAGTAGATATATGTTTTGAAATTTACTTTAGAAAGAAAATAATATATATATATATACATATTATAATAATAATGTAGATATTTTTCAGTTTATATCTGAACTGATTCAATCTGTTTTCATCGGTCCAGTTTTGATTTGATTTCGTTAATTCCGATTTATCAGCTTTATTCGTCACTTCGTGCCAATTTAGCTTTTCTTTGAAAGTGGTGCTTGCAATTCGTAACTCAACTTCATTGTCTATCCTCTCTAGCATCGAAAGGTGAGTGATCACTCTAATTAACCCACTTATATTTATTAAATTTGATTTCAATTGAAACGACAATTGAAATATGCTGCTGTAGTTATTTACATTGCTATATATATGTTGTTATCTATTTCTGTTCACCTGTAACATCTAACACCATTATCTATTATTCATATTGATGATATATGCTTGTCATGCCGTTATCATATCTGTCGTCACTCTACAAGTTCCCTGTTAGTATAGAATTCACTATGGGTTGAAATGATACATACCCGAACGGACTTTAGAATATGAGAAAATCGTTATGGCTTGAAATGATAGACCCAAGCAATTTTCATTAAATTGAATTTGGGATTGCGGGTTGAAATGATATATACTCGTATATATTTAAATTACGGATTGAATGATAAATATCTGTATCACTTGACCTAGGTTAGAACATTATATACAGACCCCGCATGTGGTGGACTAGATTTTCGCGTTCGAAAATCGACACCCGTACTTCACTCGTACTCGAATGCCGCAGATTCAAATGTTCAATCCGATTCGCCGAAGCTTATAATACATTAAGTACAACGCAGCGGAAGAAAATTGAATATCATATAACTCCAATGAATACAATATCCAATGATATACAACAATGATACAACTACCCAACATATATCAGAGATATGATACAACAAATCACAGCGGAAGATGCACAACACCTGCAGCGGAACAATAACATAAACTTGAACTCCAAAGAAGGAACTCCAATATCAGCAATCTCCATCTCCACAGCACCAATCCAGAAATAGCTCAAACTCCCAATCAAGTGGTACTAAGCAAGGTCAGTCATCCAAAGACTGAAGAAGATTTCTAGAGAATGAAGGCTATCGAATTTACTCCTACTATTTGATTATTTGAAAAAAAATCCAACTCTAGACTTCCGTGTGGAAAATTGTGGGCACCCGGAGTTTAGGTGAAATGACCCGACTTTCTTACCATAGAAAATCACATCATTTTTAAGAAAGAAAGGGATAGAAAAGAGAAAAGAAAGAAGAGAAGAAAGAAACAACATCAGAATCTAAACAGGGGAACGAATAAATTATATTAATAACATAAACATTACATAGTTAACAATCACTAGTTACACAGATATACAACACATACTAGACAGTTATAAACACATGTCTAGTTATATAACTCAATACAATACAAGAAACAACTCAGAGAAATCTACACAGCGGAATACTACATATCTACACGCAGAAGCCTCCTGCTCCATTTGCTCCTCTATAATTCATCAAAGCTAACCCGAATCCCTTGGCTACTCGTAAAAATTTGAGTGCCCAAGAGTTTAAGAAAATAGAAGATAAACTCCGGGTCAGACATGGGTCTGGTGTGAGTAACAGGTCAAGGTTGCTTAACTTTCAAAAACCTTTTGAAAAGAAAGGTATCACGTAAGACTTCCCACACATAAACATGGAAAAGTTTTTACCTTACGCTAACCAAAACATTTGATAGGAAATCCGGTGATATTATAATAGTGTCTAGGGTTTTCAAATAAATATGAAATAGCCGAAATTGTTACATGATTAAATTCCAGCTACTAGCCACAAAAGTGGGTAATACAATCAAAACCGTTGGCACTTATTGGATTTTGGATTCCATACAATGGCAGGGCTACTGGGGTGCCACCCGTCACAGTACGCGGCCTAGATCAACGTACCGAGGAGCTACCCTAACTCCCCTGCAACACAAGGCCGGAACCATTCTTTACTGAACAGTTCCGAACAAGACAACCCCGCGGTTGTAGCTAGCAACCGCCCACACAACCGAATATAAAGGGACTTCTAGACAGGGGTAAATCTTACTCTCAAGTGGGGGCTACCCACTATGTCTTGCTGTACCTCCCCTGTTTTAGCCATTCCCGGTTGATGATACTTGAGGCTACGATTACCTTTAGCGAACACATCACTTAGAATGCTCATCGTTCCAGGTTCGAACGAAACCGAAGGCATTATTTCGTTACACTCATTTTGGAATCACCCTTAGAGTTAACGACAATAACCCTTGCACTCTGAATCACCATCTCGAACCTATATGAACTAGTTCCGTCAAACTCATCACGGAATCACCCCTAGAGTTATACTAACGTATAGTCCTTACACCTCGAGTCTTCACAAAGCTCTACTTTGATTCACGACCTAACGTTTAATTGGAATCGATGTGGTTTTCGGATATCCAAATATGGAAACCCGATCCCGGTCTCATCGAAATCCAAAGCGTGTCTTTTAGGTCCAAGTTGTTTTAAAGTTTAAAACAATTCAATTATCTATATACACACAGATAGATAACTCACAAATCACAATTGATAATCAACATTATCAAATAACAGGTAATCCATAATTCATTTCAATAGGTAATCCATACCATCATCACAATAGATAATCTATATTATCATCACAATGCAACTAAGCATTCATACCACACAACATTACTTATCTCATTTCGAGATCACAAAGCATCCAAGACAATCAATGTCATCCATTCATACATAAGCAATGATTTACTCATACCACATCTATAATTAATTTAAAATGAATTAAATTAACTATCTCCAATCTCTAATTAATTTAAAATGAATTAAACTACTTCATCTTTAGTTAATTTAAAATAAATTAATTAATTCACCAATATAAATCTTGCTTACTCAATCATTTAATTGATTACAATCAGTTAATCAATCAAGAATAATTAATCACCTTAATTAATTATTCTTGATTAATTATCCTTCATTACATTCATGTAATTATCCTTAATTAATTTCACAAATTAATTATTCTCAACCAAACAGTAATTAACCTTTAATTACTTCAATTAATTAATTAACTATAACTAATTACCTTAATCTTTAATTAATTACATTAATTAATTACCTTTAATTACCTATTATTGATTAATTAATCATAATTAATCATCTTTAATTACATCATTAATTATAATAATTAATGATCTTTAATTATACTTAATTAATTATCTTCCTAAATTAATTACCTTGAGTAGTTAACTTATAATTATTAATCATCCCAGATTAATTACATTCAGTAATTAACTAATTTAATTACTTTATTAACCCAAATTAATTATCCTTTAATTAGTTCCTTAATTAATCCCTTGATTAATTACAAGTAATTATACTCCAAATTACTTCATTCTTAAACATCTTCATTTAATTACAACCTGTAATTATCAATCAATTACTTCTCCAAGTAATTTCCAAATCATTAATTACATTCAGTAATTATCTTTAAAACCCAAGTGTTTAAAATTAATTAAACTTAATTAATTAAATTAAACAATCACATTTAACTCAATTAATTACCTTAAGTAGTTAATTTCTTAATCACTTCATTAAGTAATTATAACAATTCACAAATGATTATTATTAAATTAATTAATCTAATTAATTATAAAATATTAACAATATTAATTAATTATTTAAATAATCCTGGTTAATGACCCTCATTAACCATTCTCTAATTATTTTCATTAAGTAATTAACTTAGATTAATTACAAATTGAATTATCTTTAATTATCCATTAATTAAAGTCTAATTATTTAATTAATTACTTAATTAACCTTGATTAAAACTTAATTACTTAATTAATAATCCCTTAATCATTAATTTAAAAATCTAATTAATGATTTTAATTATACATTGATTAATCATTAATTAAAAATCTAACTAATAATCTTAATTATAAATAGGTAAATCCTTAATCAATTATTAATTATTCCCGAATAAATTAATTAATCAAATTAATTAATTAATCTTAATTACCTTATTAATTAAATCAATTCTAAAACATTAATCTTTAACTTAAATTTAAGATAAAACCATTTCTTAATTATGTTTTAAAACAAACTTGTTTGAAACAAAGTACTTTTGAAATTACTTTTAAATTTCATTTTAAATACAAGTTTTAAAATAAGAATAATTTAAACTTCTCAAAGTTTAAATAATTTAAAACTTTTTAAATTGCAAGACAAACAAGTGTTTGTCTTAGAATTTAAATTCATAAGAATTTTGAAAACAAAAACTCATTTCAAAGTTTCACTAACTTCAATCTATATTTAGTTTAAAACTTCCAAATTTAAACCTTCTTTTATATTTAAAAACTGAAGTTCATATTTAAATTTAAGATTTCCAGATTTAAATTTTATTTTAAATCTTGCTCACATTTTACAAACTTCAATTTAAAAGATTTAAATTACTTCCCAAAATAATGTAGTTATACAAGTTTAAGTTTAAAACCTTATTTCCTTTATTTTTTATTTATTTATTTAAAACTGAGATTTTGAATTAAACTTGAATTTCTAAAATTCAAACTTGAATTTAAATTTGATTTAAACTTTCCTAATCAATAAAGTTCAGATTTTTTTTTTTAAAAAGTTTTAAACCCAGATTTACAAGTTTCTGTAACCTGAAAGAAAAACAGAGCAACCCAAGGCTTAAGCTAAATCACTTCGAGTTCCCTACCTAACTTCTTCGAGTCACCCACACATCTACTTCGAGCAAACCCAACATCTCCCCTGAAACCAAAACTAACCCCCACATTCAAAACCTGGAAAATTAAACAAGTTTCTGCCCAAAACCTATCAACGACAATCTTACATCGCTCCAACCACCTGAGGTCCACCCACTCCGGCCTCGAAATCATCCACACACCAACTACCCATTTCCCAAACATCATAGCACTCGATCCATCCTTCTTCCCGAAATGTTTGATTTCTTAAAACCCATTAAAACTAGGGTTTAAAAATGAAATTCAAAACTGCATCCACTCTAACCAATTTTGATCACATCTCTGATTTTTCTGAGCATCAACTAACACCTATCTACTAACCAGAAGAATCTCAAGCTTCCTCGAGTCATAGATCACAAGAAATTGCTTAAATTCCATTTTTAGTTCAATAACTAACTGCACATTCAACTAACACCTAAAAATACAGATTCTTAATTTAAAAATCAAGTTTTTGTTATTACTTTTGTTTTATGATACTGAAATAAAAGTTTAACATGTTTGAGTTTTGACAGAGATCAACATGCACTGATACATTCAATATTCCAGAGGCAAAACAACTTCTGTCTTAATTTGATTTAATTTTTAATCCTAATCTATGATAAGCAAACATTTATTTTTATTTTAAAAACCAAATACTATCACAAATTTAAATAAATTGTAGAGGATTCTATTAAATGGGAAGATGGATCTGGGAACACAACAGAGCATAAACAACATGCATACACAACATATTTACATCTGACTTTTATAAACACACAAACATTACTAAATTATATCCAACATTTAACATGCAACCTATTTAAAATTTAAGATTTAAAGTTACTCACCTTTATTTAAATGCAGAGCTTCAGTTTGTCTTTTTTTTGAAATTTGCAAAAATAAAAATGCAGGCATGATAAACTGGAATGCTCGTGTTTTCCTGCCTAAAACCACTTGCATGCAGATGCATTTGAACCAGCTTCAAATATGAAATTGTGCAGAGAGTAGATGCGGACTTGTACATTTCTAGGTGCATGCGGAGCCGTTCATTTCCAAATTTATAAACAAAATGCAGGCCTTTTGATTTTTAGGAAGTTGAATATGCAGATTTTCTTGATAAAGGATTTGTGAAATGGTAATGATCATGCAAATTTGATTATTGATATGAAGATGAGTTTGATTTTGAAGAGGTGTTCTTGATTTGGTATTGAATATGCAGGAATTTTTGAAGAGGAGTTACTGTTTTTAGATATGAAGAATTTTTGAAGTTTTCTTTTTTATTAAGGAAATGGAAAAAGCAAGTATGAATGAAGATGCAAGTTTATATAAATGAAATTTTCAGATTTAATTAAATAAAAGAAAATTTAAAACAAAATTTTACACTTGTACAAATTTTCTACATTTGTCAAATTGTTATGTTAACCTTTGAACACTTGTTAAATGAATGTTAAAAATGCAACACTTGTCTCTTTTAAAGTGATTAGTATTAAATTTACAAATTAATGTGTATATTAAGCCTAACTTTAATTTGTTAGTTAATATTTGAATATGTAATAAATTTATAAAAGAAATAAAAACAAACCATGTTTATAAATAAAACTTATACATATAAATTAAAACAATTAAGATTTATACTTTGGAATTAAACTCAAATCAAATCCAAGATTATTTTAAAAAAATCAAGTTATGTATATAAATTTAATTTGAAATAACAATTGCAAATTTTTATTCAAAATCTATTTATAAAGACAATACACTATTAATATTGTTTTTATAAATATCTTATTATTAAATTAAAATCATTTTAAAAGAAATTATATTTTATTAATAAATTATCTATTTTATTAAGCCATAAATTTTTTTGTTTGTTCATTCTAAATTTAAAACTCAAGCCAAATCATTTTAAACATTTAATATTTTTCTTGTCAAATTTAAAATCATATATTTATTTATTAAATAGTTTTAAAAACTCAATACTTAATAAAAATCAAAATTTCCAAATTATAATGTATATATTAGAATTTTTAAAACATGATTCACTTATTAAGTTTAAACCCAAATTTATTTATTTAACTTTGGAAAGCTTAAATATTAAATAACTACAAAATTTCCAAATTACTACAAATATTAGAATTGGAAAATATACTTTATTTATTAAAATTAAAACAATGCCAATCTATTTAAAATATAAACCATATATTTATATTTTAAATAGAAACCAATTTATTATTTTTAAAAGATAAAATAACCAATTGAATATTTATTGAAGATGATTATTAAATCAATTTGAAGTATTACTAACAAAATATCAATATCAATTTAATTTTTAATACAGATTATTAAATTGATATTGTTAAAAATTCCGGGATATTACATTAGGTCTATATATAAGTATTTTGAAAATTATTTCTATGGTTTTGGAGAGAAATATATGGTTTTATATATATTTATTGGTTTTGATATTATATAAATGTTATTTTATATATAGTTAACTTCTTAAATTTAAGCTATATATAAATTTATTTAATATAAAATAAGTTTAATAATAAAGTTTGATTTCATTAAAATATAATATGATTAAGTATTTATTTAAATTATATTTTAATATACAATTTATAATTTAATAAACTAAGGTTAGGAAGATAGATTTGAAATTTGATTTGAAAGGGTATTTTATTAAGGATTTATTGAATTAAATAGATTTAAAACTTATGGAATTTTAAATTTTAAAGGGGTATGGCTTTATAGCCTGATTTTGGAGAGTGATTTAAATGAATATATCAACTTTGAATAAATTGAGGGAAATATTCAGTTATTTGAAATTTGGAGTTTATTTAAATGATATTGAATTTATTAAGTAAATTTTTCTTAACTAAATAATAGTAAACTGAAATTGATATATATAGAGTTATCTAATTTAGTTTTGAAATGTTGAATATTTAAAGATTTGAAATATGTTGAAATGGTTTATTTTGTGGTCAAATCTGTATTTGAATTTGATATAAACTGGAATTGATTATTGAAAAATGAATAGAGTTGAATTTATGAATTGAGAGTTGATTTAAATTGATTTTTTTTGGATTCAAGTTGATTTGAATCAATTTGTGAAGTTGAGGAAATTATTTTATTTAATAAAGTAATTTCAAATTTAAAACTATTTTATTATATATACTATTTGAATTCTATACTGTTTAAGTGGTGAAAGTCATGGTTTTGAAGCTGTGAATTTCAAGGTATTATGAAAGGGTTATAATTTCAAGTGTTTGGTTTCGAGAGTGTTATAACTTTGGAAAATGATATGATTTTTGAAATGAGTATATTCGAAATGGAACTTATATCTTATTTGATTTTGAAATGGAAATGATATTTTGGTTTTGAAGTATAAACTATGTTGAAATGACCGCGGTGTAATAATAATGTTTGGTTGTTAAAGAGACCGGGATCAGAAGTTGTCATACTCTCTGCCAACTCCGAAACCACTTTAACAACCATGTACACGGTGGAGATTCCAAAATGAAGTAGGATGTTGACTACGTCCTTTGAGGTATGATCGTGGACTCGACTCCCGTGAGTTGGCATAAGGTGGCTATAACAGGAGCAATTGACGGGCTAATGAGGTCGCTCCTCTGATCGAACACACTCCTTCGATACCATTCTATTACTTTGTGATTGATTTGGTGGCCACATTTGATTCTTTGATTTGGGGGTGTGGTCGAGGTGGGCGGTAGTAGCTGCTACGCATTACCACCGGTCCGGAAGTGCAATTGGTATATCTACCTTGACATTGCCTAGTTGTGTCGTGTCACCTACCCTAGCACGCCTTGTACGATTTTGATTTGTGTCATACCTATGGAGTATCCTCTAGTAGCCTCCCGATCAGGAGGTATTACGGTACTGTATAGACTACAAGCACTATAAAATGTGTTAAGGGGGATATGGGTAATGCCTTAACGCTATTTTTAAATATATTATACTTTACTTTAGACATTATTATAATAGGGTATATTACTACATAGTAGATAGTTTAATGGATCCTTAGAGGATGGTTATCCCAAAGATCCTTTGAGTTACTTGTATTTCATTTGTTATTTCACTTGAGTTGGATTTATTGATATAAGAATTTTAATCCTGACTCGAGTGTTTTGTGTTTTGCTTTACGCTCGGGTCAGACTGAGTGATACAGCTTTTGAGACTCACCTTTGGAGTTGTAGCTTCGTTTGGAGATCCATGTACAACTTTCATCGTGGAATTTTTCAATTGATTCCAGTAATGTATTCTGATCTTGTATTTGACTATTGTGTTTGAGACTTCTATTGTATCTTATTTAACTCTGTTATATATATAGCATCTTCATGAAATACTATTCTTCTATTTCCGCTGCATTATTGTTATATTATTCTGTGTCTGTGATTCGTGGTTATTTAATTTGCTATATATGCTGAGTTTTTCCAAATTTAAATTAAATATCTGGTATTTTGAATTATTCAAATCTGGCATGTGCGGATGCGAATGGTTGAAAATATCGGATGGTTACAGTACTAGATGTTAGGAGAAGTAGGTAGCCATACTCAAGAAGGTTTGGTATCTTTATGAATATAATTCTTATTATAGACTTCATTTTCTAAGAAATTATTAATATGTTTTGTCTAATCAAATTATTATTTGTCTTAGTAATCCAATTTTTTTTATTTTTGGTATTCATATTAGACTTAGGTGAACTTTTAGTCTTTTTATAAATACAACTATATTTCCTAATACCATTCCCTCTTTGTTTAGGAGTATTTTTAAATCCTATTCCATTTCTATTGCTTGATGGTATTCATGCAATTTTTCTTGAAATTGCCGATATTTCAGCAACTTTAGTAAAAAAATTGCGTTGTTTCATGCAATTTTTTCTGTTTAGTTCAACCTGCCAAATTTACTATCTACACTTATTCAAACAATACATTATTGCACAACAATCAAGGAAAAAATGATGAAAAGCGTATAATTGAAAAATAATCAATATTGCATAGAACACACAGCTTATTCCCAATAATTGCAGCGAAAAAAGCAATAATTCATAAAAGTTGCATACAAATCGGCAATAATAAGACAAAAGTACCTTATTTTATGGAATAGCTGCGCACATATCAGAAACAATGTAGAATAATTGCACATATTGTTGCACTAATATAAATTTTAGTTGATATATAATTATTCAGCAACAATTGCATGATTATCAACAATAATATTCAATTGTTGCCGACATTTCAGCAACAATATTTTACTATCAGCAAGTATTCCTGAATAGTTGTTGAAGTGTTAGTAATTATTCTACAGCAAAAACAGGGGCCTGCTATATAATGAAACTTACACAGGGACCCGCTTTGCAATATTCTTCCATTTTAAGGATGCGATCTAATTTTCCACTTTTAATTTGTCTAAATTTATCATCTAATTCCATGCTATGTTCTAATAATTCGTCATAACTAAGTTCGGGACATACCTCATCAGTTTGTGCCATAATACACACATTAGCTTGTTCTCCGTCGTTATCGCTGTTACTGTCTGATGATGATGAAGAATCCGAGTCATCCATGTTACTTTGAAAGCTTTCTTATTTTTGAATTTTTCAAATTTGTTCTTCTTTTTAAAACTGTTGAGTTTGGGACAATCTTTCTTCATATGTCCAATTTGATCACACTCATAGCATTTGAATGATATTTGATTTTTGAGCTTGATTTTCCTTTTTTCTGAAATCTAGTTATTTTCCTAAACTTAATGAATTTGTTGTAGTTTTTGGCAATAAAGACAATTTCTTCTTCGTCTAAGTCGGAGTCTTCAATTGTTGTTGGGAATGCTATGTTCTTCTTTTTCGAATTTTGTTCTTTTCGTGCCTGCAAATTAGCTTCATAGGACATTAAATTTCCTATCAATTATTCAACTAAGAGTGTTGAGAGATCATTAGCTTCTTTGATAGCTAATACTTTTCATTCCTACTCTGGAGTTAAAGAATTGAGTATTCTTGATACTAAATCAAAATTTATGAATTTGACTCCAAGTGTCATTAAATCATGTTGAATGGTTTGGAATCTAGAGTACATGTCTACTATAGATTCATTTTGTTTCATTTTAAATGACGAAAATTGATTTTGTAAAATTGAAATCTTAGTTTGTTTAACTTTATTTGTGCCTTCTTGTGTAACTTATAAGGTACATCACATGTTAAATGCAGTGTTACATAACATGACACGAGAAATTCATTTTTATCTAGTGAGCAAAATAGAACATTCATAGCTTTGGCATTATTAGAAGCTGTGGTTTTTTGTGTATCGGTCCATGTGTTCATAGCAGTGTCAGGTGCTTCATATTTAGCTGATCAAATTTCTAGTCCATTAGCTTCCACAAAAATTCTCATACGTGTTGACCAATATGCATAGTTAGAACCATTAAAAAGTGGGGGTCGTGCTTTGGATTGTCCTTCTTGAAAAATACTTTCCATACTAAAGTGATTCAAAAACGTGTTACTGTTCTTTGATCAAACTGTAACATCCCGCCTTTTCGCACGCTTTAAATCGACACACGTGCCAATTCAAACCATACAAAAGGGCGGATTGTTATGGGGTAAATAAAAAAACAAGGAAGAGATCAAACAAATAAAATCTCACAGCGGAAGGATAAAATATAGTAATCAAATATACAGTTCGTGAAGCTGTATTTCAAAATATTTAATTTTACTTACAATATATATCAGAGTTATACATACCATAGAATATCAATAATGCGGTGGAATACAATAGTGTAGTGGAATAATATAGTAGATAATAGTACTACAAATTTTCGACTTCGTCCTCTAGAATAAAATCTTCAAATCCTGAAACACTCGGACTGACCTGAGCGAATTGAAAAGACAAAACACTCGAGTCAGAACTAAAAGATCTTATGTAAGTTAAATCAACAGAAATAAATATGAGCGCAGTAACTCAAGAGATGCTCGGGATTTACATCTCTTGAGGATCCGTTAAACTATTTACTATGTAGTATATTTCGCTATTATAATAGTTTCTAATTGTAAAATAAACTTACTTTAAAATAGCATTAAGGCTTTACATTTTCCACCTTAACACATTTATATATTCCCATAGTCTATACAGTACCGTAATCTCCCCCATACTGGGCGTCGTCAGAGGGCACTCCATAGGTATGGTACAAAACCAAAATCGTATAAGACGCGCTAGGCTAGGTGACACGACACAACTAGGCAATGCCAGGGTAGATATACCAATTACGCATTCGGGCTGGTCGTAACGCGTAGCCGCAGCTACCGCCCACCTCGAGCTACACCCCCAAAAATAAAAATCAAAAGTGGCCACCGAATCAATCCAAAAGTCAAAGTACAAAATCTAAGGGATGTGTCCGACCAAAAGTGCTACCTCAATTGGCCCGAGAATCGCTCCTGTTTTAGCCACCTTATGCCAACTCACGGGAGTTGGGTCCACGCATTTACCTTAAAGGAAACGCCGCCACCATCCTACTTCATTCTGGAATCTCCACCGCGTACACGGTTGTTAAAGTGGTTTTCAGAGTTGACAGAGAGTGTGACGACTTTCGATCCCAGTCTCTTCAACAACCAATCGTTGTTATAACACCGCAGTTATCTTAAAATATTTATATTTTAAAACCAGGATTAAATATCCATTACAAAACCATTTAAAAACGATATCACTTCTTCTTTTAAAACCAATAAATATGATATCAATTCAATATATCCTTTTCTAAAACTCATTTCAAAGTTATAATATTTTGAAACCAAATACTTGAAATATAGCCTTCCAAAACATAAAACTTTGAATTTCATAACTTTGAAATATAACTACACTACTTGAATGGTTTAAATATTAGATTACTTAATAAAATAAATTAGCTTCTTAAATTTCGCAATCAATTCTAATACAGATTTAAATCCTCAAATAAACCATTTCAGATTTCATATATTTCAAAGCTTTAATATTAAATGTTCCAAAACTAAATTTTTTAATTCACATATATATCATATTTACTTTACTATCATTTAGTTTTGAAATATTAAATTTAATCAATCCAGAATCCTTTAAATAAACTTCAAATTTCAACAATTTAATATTCCTTGAATTTATTTAGACTTGATATATTCACTTAAATCACCTTAACCCCGAATTTTTGTTATAAACAATATTCTTTTAAAATCTAAATTTCAGTAAGTTCCAAATGGACTCGTATTAAATATAATTCTTAATTAAATAAAATCTCAATCAATTTCACTATCTCCCCAACCTTGATTTATAAAATTAATATAAACTCTATATTAAATATAATTTAAGTAAATACTTATCCATATTATATTCAGTAAAATCCAACTTTATTTTATACTTTAACCAATTTTATACATAGCTTAAAACCCAAAAATTTAACTATATATAAAATAACCTTCATCGAATATCCGAAATCAATTTCTCATAAATCCATATATATATATTTCTTTACAAAACCATAGGAAAATTATTTTAAAAATAATTTTTTATATATATTTATATATATACCGCGGTGCTTGTATATAATTTTCTGTCCTATGGTCAGGTGATACGGATATTTATCATTTCATTCCGCAATTTAAAAATAAAAATTGCGGTTGTATATCATTTCAAACCGCAATTCCGAATGAGATGAAAATGCATAATAACTTGCAGTTTATAATAATATACAATACAACATCTATTCATCCAATATCATCCATCAAACATTTATCACAATCATCATCAAATTCAAACAATACATCAATATACAACAGGTGATAATAATATGCATTTACTGGCAGTTTATTATGCGAAATAAATTAAATAATAATTTAACTATCAGTTTGTATGCAAGAATAAATTTGACTAAAATTTAACTTGCAGTTTATATGCAATAATGAATTAAATAACAAGTAAATTAAATGAATGCAAATTAACTGAGATAATGATGAAATATATGTCAAACAGCTATAAATAAATTTCTAACACATCATAAATCAATTTAACAAACATAAGAAATCTTAGAAGTTGTGAGTGGGTTAAAACACTCACCTTTTGAATTTAAATTGGATTCAAATCCAATTTAATCCAAAAATTTGACCGTCTCAGAATTCGTCCAAATCAGCATCATTAAGTCTGGAATTTCAATACGATCCTAATAAAAAATCCCGCGTGAAACAGAGATCGTATGAGGAAGTTAAAACGATTATTGTGATTAAATTTTAATTAAAAAATAAAAAATAAAAAGTGAACACAGTCTCACCCCCAAAGTCAAAAGCCACATCACTCTCCTTCCCTACAGGCCACGCACGCCCAAAACGCGTTCAAAACCCTGTACATCCTCTTCGCACGCCATCGAATGAAACACGACAGAAACTGCCGCCCACCTCATCAACGAACGCCGACCGAACCCTCCTCTAGGCTAGCCGTGACCTCCCATACCCCATAGGTCCTACTCGACGCAGCTGATCATGGCTCTACAACCAGCCGCCTCCAATATTTAGAAACCCTAGTCGAATTGTACGCCAAATCCAACCGTTAAATCAACAAACCAAACATATAGATGAGATCCACTCGGCTTCCTCTCCAAAACCCATAGAGGGTTCGACGATCCGACAACTTTGATTTCGGCGATGATGAACGGCCGAAACTTCTTTGATTTTTTACCGGTCAAACGACAAACTGAATCGAAAAATGAACACCACCAGTGAATTACGCTAGTCAAGAGCTTCAACATATATTTTTTTCAAATTTTTTCGAGGACTTTGAATTTTATGCTTTGGGTTTCATTTGCAATTGGATCTGGATCTAGAGTTTGTTTGTCTGCCATTGAGGAAGAGGAGGAATAGAATGAATTTACGTACAGACAAATGAGAATTAGGGAGGCTAGGGTTTATAGTAGGATATTTATAGATAAAGTTGGAATAGACAGGTGGATCCGAATTATAAACGTGCTTAACGATAATTGGCCCAAAAAGCCCTTTCTGACTTCGGAAAGAAATTGGATCAACCCATATATCAAAATAGATGTTTATAAATATTTTAAACGCAATGGAAATGGTTTCAGGTTCAAATTGCGTCGTATGAAGAAGTTATGCTCAAATCAATATTTTCAAATTGATTTCAATTGATTTCAATTTATCGATTTCAAGGCATTCCGAGTCCGTACGATCAAACGACAAGTCCGATCGCTACGAAACTTGAAATCCTACAATAATTCACCGTTACGGATCCGATGAAACTGGTTTCGTCGAAATCCGAGTCAGTGGCCAAAATGGCTATTTTTCCATTAATTAAATAATTTAATAATTAATTAGTAAAATTCAATTTTTAAATTTCAATCTTAAAATTGACCAATTTTATCACTTTATATTTCTCAATCAAATTACAATGTTTTAACCAAATTAAAAGTCAATTTAAAGTTGATAAATTTAACAATTTCAATGTTTATCTCAAATTCATTGAATTTAGAAATTGTAAATTAAATTTTCAAATTTTCGTTTAATTACCTTTCGTTCTATTATTCTGTCTATTATTATCAAAAAGATGTAATTTACATTGGTTCACTATTGTTTACATTTATTTTCTTAGATTTCCTCTACATTTCCTTCAATGTAAAATTTAACTGTTATATTTCATTTATTCATAATAAATTCAAAGAAAATAATTAAATTTTTTCAGTTAAATAAATAAATCTAGCTTTCTATTCTTTAAATTAGCCAACTGTCATATTTTAAGTAGGATTAGCATTAATTGCATCTTATAAAATCTACAGATTTCAATGACAAATCACATCTACCCTACTGCACAATTTAAGTCGATTAAATATAATTGATTTCACATTAGATGTTATTAATTATAAATTGAAATCTAAATAAATTCGTTTATTGATTTAAAATCTTGCTATTCAATAATTTGACATTGTATGGGTGTATTTAGCAATGAATTATATTACACATCATTAATGTATTAATTAATTTATTTCCCATTTAACGTGCAACTTAATCTCCTTTGATTGCAAACTGATTTCCAAATTTTATGCAACATACTAAAGAAATAAATACATATCTTAACTGATTCAGTTTTTCCCAGTCATTATACATTAATGCACACATATAAATTAAAATCCTAAATCCCATAAATCATTCCATCTTTGTGACGACCCGGAATTTTTAAGCCTTTAAAATCGAAATATTTAATTGATTTAAATATTTAATGGAATAATTTTAACTTGAATTCAAATATCACTAATTAATTGTTAATTAGAATTAAATAATTTAAAATCGGATAAAATACGAAATCTCAGATTTTAAGCCTGTTAAAAATAATTTGAAGGCTTGTAAAATTTATATTGATAACACTGAAAATAATAGAAGTTGTAAAATTGAAATTAACAGTGGTTTGTTCAGTTTAAAAATTTTACAGTTTAAATTGAATTTAAAAATATCCTTCCGGGGCACAGTCTCAGAATTCGACGAAACCAGTTCCATTGGATCCGTAATAGTGTATTATTATCGGATTTCAATTTTCGTATTGTTTGGAGTTATTGTGTGAGCGTACGATAAGTAAACGCGTGGAAAACTAAATAAAAATTTAAATTGATCAACCAGTTGAAATAATTTCACATCGTCGTTTTCTTTCACATCAAAGGCACTGTAGCAGCCAAGACAGCACGCCGACTTTCTTTTATCTCCGTGTTCCCTCTTTTAATAACATCACGCAAAGATCACATCGCCTCCATTTTCAAGTCACGTTGTTCTTTCCCCCATCAGCGCAGAGCAAAAATTCGATTCCCCTTTTTAATCTCGAGTCTCCCTTTTTCATTTCGGTTTCTAACGAAATCAAAAGAAGAATATTTCACGATCGTTCCTCAAAAAAAAAATCGAATGCAGTCAAATCTCGAGCCGATCCTTGTACGCTCGAGATCGAGGCGGTGCATGCGAAAATGGGAAACTCGGCACTCAAATTGTTTTGTTTCAACCTGGATGCGGGTTGGAGGGTCGGCGATGCAAGTTTACGCAAGGTGGAAGGCCGCGTCGTTGAGTGGCGCTCGCGTTGGAGGGGGGACGAAGGCGCGGAGGGTTGTAGCAGTGGCAAGCTCGAGTGATTAATGCAAATGGCCGATCTTTTTGCGAACAAAAAGGGGATCTCGGTCACGCTCGTCTGGGAGCGTTCAAGCTATTGACGCATGCTCGGCAGTTGGATTATCAACGTTGAGGATCGAAGACCGGCACTCGAAGTCGAGCAAAGGTTTTGATTAGCGTAGAGAGAGCAGCAGTGAGGTATAGCTAGCTTTCTTTTTATAAAATATATACATATGGATTTAAGAGAAACGAATATACATAGAGATAAGTTTTGGAAAGAAAAAAAAAGTATATTAATTACAGTAAGTGAATTTCTATTTTTTATAGAAACGGAAAATTAATCTTTATATAAGATATACATGTTTTACTTACCGTAGATTTTTAAAATATATAATAAATATAGAAATTTTGAAATGATTAGAAGTTTATATAAAATTAGATTTTAAATCTGTATAAATGAATTTTTATAAAGGAGCGGGTTTGATAACTAAGCTGTTGTAATTGACTTGTTTAATCATTGGGTTGCTAAAAATAATTTGTTAAAAGAAACTATTAGTTTAAAGATTTTTAATCAAATAATGAGTTTAATTGAATGAATAAATGGTGAATAATCGTTTGATTGGTTCAAATAATAATAAATTGTACAATGTTGATACAAGGTTTTAAATTGTGGAAACAAGCCAGTTTGGAATGGGTTGCAAACGGAATAAGGCGAGTTAATCTCACTCAGTTAATTTAAATTTAAATGATTAAATTTAAATAATTATTTGAATGGTTGAAATCGATTGATGTGGTATAGTATGGTATATTCTGAAATTGGCATATAGTTATGCTAACATCTGTGGATGCAGGGAAAACAGGTTGGAGGGATCCAACTGGACCCCTCAACATTTATTATTTAATATTCTCTGTTGTGATTACTTGATATTCTGTGTTGAATATGTTGGAATATTGAATATTATGATTTGATTGGATATATTTGGGTATAATGAATTACCAAAAATATATAAATTGGGTTTTGGAAAGAAAATAAAGGAAGTAAAGTGGTAAACGAAATAATCTTAGAAAATTTAATAAAATTAAAAATGAGCTGAAAAAGAAATGGAAGTTTGTTAAATACTAATAAATAACTTCGAGTATGAAAAGAAAGGGGTTTGAATAAACAGTAATTAATGAATTGTGAAATTATGTGATATTAATTTAAACGGATAAAGAATTATTTTAAAACTTAAAGTTTTAAATTTATTTAAAGGAATAAGAAGTAAATTGAGAAATCTAAATTGGTATTTCAAATAAAAGTATTTTAAATCATAATTAAGGAATAAAATCTGAAATTAAAGGATTTTGGAATAAATGAAGTAAATTGGAAATCGATGTGGAAATTGAATTAAGTGTTTGAAATTGGATATTTGGAAGAATAAATTCAAGTTGGGAATTTATTAAAGGAATGAGAAAAAAATTGTTTAAAAATAAATAGTGATTTATTTTTAAAGGTTGTGAAGAGAAGTATATTTCTCTGGATAGCTAAGTACATTTTCAAGATAAGTTTTTCAAAATAAAATAAAGGTTTTAATGTTGTTTTACAAAGTATGTTCTTGGAAATTTATTATTTCTAAATGTTTAAAATTCTAAAGTAAATATTTATTCAAATTTATTACCGTAGTAATAATTTATAAAGAGCGACTTAGTAATTTTGTTTTAAAGGTGAAAACCTAGTTTATATTTATAAAGTAACCTTATTTTCAAATATTCTTATAGTATATATTTTTAATCAATTATTGAAGTAGTTTTAATTTAAATATTTTAAAGTAAATTCTAAAGTAAGTAATTTGTTAATCTATTATCGTAATAATTATTTAAAGAATGATTTGGTATAATGTTTAAAGAAGAAAATCTAATGTATAGTTATAAGGTAACCTTATTTTAGTTATTTCTAGAGTATTATTATAAATTAAGTACTAAAGTAATTTTTCTATATTAAATGTTAAATATATTTTACAATACAGTGTTTTTAAATTATTTTAAAAATCTAAAGTTTTGTGCTTGGTGATTCCAGTGGAAATAGAAATACTTGGAATTTATTCTGAGAAAGGCAGATAGTTTTGAAAACTGTTTTCAAAGAATTTGAAAGTGAAAATATATCTTGTAAAGATATTTTGAGATAAATAAATAATTTGGAAAATTATTTATTGTGTGATGGTTGTTGTGTATATTAATTGATAGTTAAATCACCGACTATCAATGTTGGCCAAATGCGTTGATCGTTTCGAAGAGACGGGGATCGAGATTTATTTCTCGAAAACCACTTCGATTCGGTTTGTATGTTTCGTGGAAACGAGTTTGGATTCGAAGATGGAGCAGTGAAGTGCAAGGGCTAGTCGCTACTAATTCTGAGGATATTTCCAAAATGGATGCAGTAGGAATAGTGCCTTCGGTTCCGTTCGGACCCGGAACGGACTTGTATGGATGAATGCTTGCGAAACATCGTCATGTGGACGGTGGGCATTCTAAGGGATATGTTCTTAAAAGGTTAACGCTTAGCCTCAAGCCTCATCAAATGGGAATGACTGAAAATCAGGGGTTATGCAGCAAGGCTCGGTGGGTAGTACCCAAGCAGGGTGAGGTCATTCCTGTCTATATGTCCCTTTTTATTTCGGCTTAGTGGGCGGTTGCTGATCCCAACCGTGGGGTGATCTCACTCGGGATTATGCAGTAAGGGGTAGTCCCGGTCTTGTGTTGCAGCTGTAACGACCCGCAAATCCGTACCCCTTGAGTCAACACTATCCTACAACAATCAACTCAAGTTGCACAGAAATACGAACCATTTGGGTTTAAGAAGAAGAGATAGAAGAAGTGAAAACAAAATCAACATCAGAATCTAACCATCGCAGCGGAATAAACTATAATAGGTAGTAAATAATCTTTACTCAAAATCAAATATATCAGTTTACATATATTACATCATCAGAGAACATCAGTCACAGCTCACATCAATAACATACAATGGGTACACAACAACTCAACACAGTGGAAATATATATATATACAAGTACGAGAATACGTATCGTCATCCAGCTCGTCTCCTGAGCTCCACGGCATCATATCCTGTATCCTATAATACTCGGTCTGACCCGAGCATTACAGTTAAATAACACCCGAGTCAGTCTGGAATACCAGCGTGAGAAAATCACACCCAATTGATTATTAAAGTTTCAAAAATCCTTTGGAAGCAAAAGCATCTCGTAAGACCACGCCACAAATAAACATGTCGGGTTTTTACCTTACGATAGCTAAAACAATTTTTATAGAAATCCTCTGATATTATAATAGGGTCTATATACAAATACTTATAAAATAGCCGAAATTGTTACATCTATTAAATTCCAGCTACTAGCCACAAAAGTGGGTAATACAAACAAAACTCGTACAAGGCTCGTAGGGAGAATGGATTTCCAACAATGACTAGGCACTGGGGTACCACCTGTCACAGTACGTGGTCTAGATCATAGTACCGAGGACTACTCCCTTCATCCCCTGCAACATAAGGCCGGAACCATTCCTTACTGAACAGTCCCGAACAAGATAAACCCCGTGGTTGGCGCGACCAAGCACCCACTAAGCCGAAAGATATATAAGGGACATCTAGACAGGGGAATTATCTTGTCCTGCTTGGGCATGACCCACCTAACCTTGCTGCATATCCCCTGATTTTCAGTCATTCCCATTTGATGAGGCTTGAGGCTAAGCGTTACCTTTAGAACGTTTTCACTTAGAATGCCCATCGTCCACCTGACGATGTTTCGCAAGCATTCATCCATACAAGTCCGTCCCGGGTTCGAACGGAACCGAAGGCACTATTCCTACTACATCCATTTTGGAAATATCCTCAGGATTAGTAGCGACTAGCCCTTGCATTTCACTGCTCCAGCTTCAACTCCGAACACGTTTCACGAAACGTACAAACCGGATCGAAGTGGTTTTCGAGAAATAAATCTCGATCTCGGACTCTTCGAAACGATCAACGCATTGTCCAATATTGATAGTCGGTTATTTAACTATCAATTAATATTCACACAACAACCATCAACCAATAAATAATTTTTTTTCAAATTATTTATTAATCTCCAAAAATATCTTCACAAGATATATTTCTATTTCCAATCCTTTGAAAACAGTTTCAAAACCATCTTCCTTTCAGAATAAACTTTCCCAAATATTTTCTATCTCCTCTGAAATTTACCAAGCACAAACTAGATTTTTAAAAATAATAATTTAAAACACTTTACTTTGAAATATATATTTATATTATAAAACATTTAAGTTAAAAACTACTTTGATAATTTGTGAAAAATACATACTATATAAATTTTTGAAAATAAAGTTACTTAATAAATATAAAACCAGATTTATACTTTTAAAAACATAATACTACTATAATAGATAAAGAGAAATACTTACTTAAGAACTTAAATATTAGAAATAAGAAATTTTCCACACTTGTTTTTTCTAAACAACCTTTAATCTTTTAACTTATATTTAATAATTTACTTCGAAAACGTACTTGGTTATCCAGGGAGAATTCCAACTTCAATCACTTAAATCAATTTCCCAAATTGATTTCCAAATTATTTCCTTTTTATTCGGAATCTATTAATTTCAGATTTCATTTCTTGATTACAATTTAAAAATACTTTAACTAAAAATTTCAATTTTTAGATTTCTCAATTACTTCTTTATTCTTTTAAATAAATTTAAACTTTAAATTTTAAGATAATTCTTTTTTTCTTATATTGATATAACTTAAGTTTACAATTCATTAATTTCATTTTATTTAAAATTACATTTCTCTTCATACTCGAAGTTATTTAATATTATTTCATAGTACTTCTATTTCTTTTCAACTCATTCTTAATTTATTCAACTTTCTATAATTATTTTGCTTACAAATTTAATTCTTTTTAATTTCTTTCAACAATCCAATTCATATAATTTGTTAATTCATTATACCCAATTATCCAATCAAACCATAACATTCAATATCCCAATATAACTCATCATAAGATATCAAATAATCACAACAGAGAATAATGAATAATTTAAATAAATGTGAGGGGTCCAGTTGGATCCCTCCAACCTGTTTTCCCTGCATTCACAGACGTTAGCACAATAAATTGCATCAATTCTCAAATATAGCATACAATAGCACATCAACAATTCAACCATTCAAACAATTATTTAAATTTAATCATTTAAATTTAAATTTAAACTGAGTGAGATTAACTCACCTTTGCTTTTGTTCGACAATCCACTACCAATTTAGCTTGTTCCCACCATTTCTTGGCCTTGTATAAATATTAGACGATATATTAATATTTGAACAATTTGAGTAATAAATTTCCATTTGATAGTTTTAATTTAGTTTAATTTAATTATTTTAATTAATGATTTAATTTGAACAGATAATTAAGTATAAAACTGATTTTTCTTTTTAAACAACCTTTTTGTAACTAAAATAATTGGTTACCCATTTAAACAAAATATTTTCTTTATAACTACTAACTTGGTAAATTAAAAATGTAAATACGTATATTTATTTCTGCTTTTGAAATTGCATATATATATATATATACTTATATAAGAGTCAATATAGATTTGAAAATCTATTCTTATATACATTTCCAAGCCTTCTAAAATCCCTAATCTTCTCAACTCCATCTACATATATATACGTATCCATATATATATTTTTTATTATATTTTTTTTTTGTTATGTATGAAGATCCTTTATAAAGAAACTGTATTGATCTATAATTCAATCTCTTTGTTCCGAGCATTTAAATAAATATATAAGATTAAACAAATTGTTTATATAAATGTATATCCTATTGTAGGTATATAAATCCCTTTGTATACGATTTAAGCCTCAACAGTAATTTGTTAATTTCAAAATTAAATTGCAGATCAGGGTATACCTTACTGCCTACAGTACAGGCCGCTGCCATCGAACAACTTCCATCATCGCTCATGAAGTCGCCATCGCCTTCACCTCACCTCGGCCTCGTCCCATCTGCAAGCGCCACCCACTCGAACCCTAGCTCTACATCGAGCCGCAGCGTCCCTCGAACAACCCATGACTAGAAACACGACTGCCCCACGGCGTTACCCTCCCTCGGCCACAACATCGTGCGCGACTCACGAGACCCCCAACCCAACCGAGTTATCCAAGCTACTAGGGTTTTGGCACGAACGCTACCCTAAATTCATACTCTCGAGTGATTCCGCTTAGGCTCGAATCGAACTAGGGTTTGTTCGAGCAAAAGAAAAAGGGGAAAACATGATTTGCTCGGCCATTGATGAAAGAGGGGAATCGTTTACTGATTTGAATAGAAGAGTGGTGTCGGCCATTTGCGTTTCCCCTCTTTTTTTTTTTATATACGAGATTGATACGAAAAGGGCTCGGACCCTGCCTTCTTTCTTTTTCTTTTTTTTTATAACGAGAGGATTAGCGATAGCTTACGAACGAAGCCATATTATATATATATATATTTATTTTTATTAGTGAATCTTCTAGTGGAAGACTTGTTTGATTATGATATGGCCTTAAGAACGATTGTAAATATTTTAAAAGAAACGTGTTTAAGAATGCACCGATGGCATTTATTTGATAAAATTTCAGACCGAACAAATCATTGTTAAATAAAATTTTACAACTTCTATTATTTTCCATGTTATCGATATAAATTTTACAAGCCTTCAAATTATTTTTGATAGACTTAAAATTCTAGATTCGACAATTTACCCAACTTCACTTATTTAATTTAATAATTTAATTATCAAATAAATTGTAATATTCGTTATTCAAGTTAAAATTACTCTATTGAATACTTAAAATTAATTAAATATTCCAATTTTTAAATGCTCAAAAATTCTGGGTCGTCACATTCCTCCCCCCTTAAAAGAATTTCGTCCCCGAAATTACTAGCTATGAAGAATGGTACTATACCCGTTTCTCCACTTACCTAAACTAGTGGGTTTTACAACTCACAAACTAAACAGTATTTAACAATACCTAAACCATCTTTTAACTAGAACACCCCCAATCTTCCTAACCTTTCCAACATCTTCCATTAGGTGCCTACCGAATCATTTGCCCAATCCATTGAAATTTAAATTTTAAATCTAATTTAAATTTTCAAAAATTTCTCAAAAATTTTCTAACTCCTTAAATTTCCGAAAAATTTCGCCAGCGTCTCCTTTGCGCGGCTAGCTCGGTACTACTACAAAATGGCTCTACGGCCTCCCAAATCCAAAAAGACAACAAAAAGCCAAGTGGCTCAATCCAAAATCCCAATCAAATTTCATACCAAATTTAAATACATACCTTTTTGACGAGCATTTCAAATTTATCTACTTGAAATCAAAAACAAATTCTCTTTTCCCTTTTATAACACCTGCATAACCTGCTCAGCACTAATATCCAATCACAACATCCCAAAAACATTTTATCGATTTCCTTACCAAATGTCAATATTCGTCCAAATATCAACTTAGAATATATTTGCAATAGTCAATTTCCAATTAAGAATTCACTATTCCTTCCTTAAGTTTGGTATAAGTATTTAATATACTTTTTATATTCATCATCACCTTACCACTTCAGTTTATATCATTTCTATTCAAATTAATTCTTTCATTTTCATATGAATTCAATCTATCTCTAACTTGAAGCATTTGAATTTTATTTTTCATTTATTACTAATTCATGTCATTACTTTAGTTAATTTCATTTACTAATTAATTTTAGTTTCAAATTCTAAATAGTTTTGTCGTTAACAAAATTTTCCAAAATTTTCAAAAATTTTCTAACTCCCAAAATTTCTGAAAATTTTTGGCAGAGTCCCCTTTGTACGGAGGAGCTTTTGCAATTTGACAAAAGAGATAAATATATATACATCGACCCACACGGTCGGAAAATCCAAAAACAGTTCATATTTCCTATTATTAATTGCGTAGGCGTACCTTATTTAGCATTTTAAGCAAGCGGCTAATTATTTTTAGCAAATAGCCCAACCCAAATCCAGCCACATGGCTTCCAGGTACCTGTACTTACTCAGTTTAAACTTGTAAGTGCCAAATATAAGAAGTTTAACACATTTCACTATTTAGCAATAGTTAAAACATATGAATTCTAAAAGCAATTCACACCAAACATTTTTCCGTAAGCAATTTATATAGTTTCCATGCTGATTCAACTGCTTTCAATTAATTTATAAACCATTTATATGCAATTTGAATGGTTTTCAATCCATTCGTACACAACTTCATCAATTCGAATGGTTTAAAACTCAATTGCTTACATTAATTTATTTTTAAGCAAACTGAACTCATATTTAGTTTAATTGCTCTCAAAATCAATTTATTTCACTTCTATCAACTCATAGAATTTTAATTACTTCCATTTACATCCAATGATATTTATTCTATGCAAATTTGACAAGATCTATGTGAATAAACAAGTATTTATGTTTTATAACCAATTTAAATGGATTTTAACTCAATTTATACTTAATTCTATTTCATTCTCAAATTTATTCACAATCCAATTATCTTCGCTTCCATTTCAGATTTGAATACATTCACTTGTATTTCATTTATTAACCCAACTAGTTCCATTATTCAAACAAGTTCCATTCAAAACCATTAACAATTTAGGTTCATCTTATTTACCAATTAAACTTCCCTTTTATTTTAATCCATTCACAATTATTTATTTAGCTCGACACATTCCATTTAAATTTAATTTACAATTCATTTATTTACATTTCATTCCGTATTTGTTTATTCCAACTATTTTATTTAGCTCAAAAACAATCCAAGCTATTTCATTCAATAACCATTCCTCAACTTATTTAAAGCATACTTCCTTTGGTTCTTATTTATCTCATCCATTCACTTATTCAGTATAATTTACTTATCCACTCAATTCATTACGAATTTTCCCTTTTCTTAAATATTATTATCACCCACCAAGTTTTTATTTCAATCCATATTTATTTTTACTTGATTCAAATTTAATCCAACATCATTAAACTTGGTATAAGTTGAATTAAATTCAACTCTCTTCGATTTATTCAGCTTAAGTCAATTTACTTCAATTTATTCAAATTTTACACTTAAGCCCATTCTCATCTTACAATCAAAGTTCTCTTTTCAATTTAACTTGATTCTATTTCAATCCAATCTCATTATAAATTTGCAATTTCATTTGATTGGTTATTATAGAATTTAACTTCCCAGATTCAACTCATTCAATTTATCACAAAGCCATTTCCAACTTATTTCCACTGATTTGTATTTTATTTGCAATTCATATCATTACTATGTTAATCCATTTCATTTTTATTTGGTACATTCCCAATTATATTTAATTTGTTAACACTTCAAGTTAAATTTTAATTAATAACTCAAGTTCTGATTCTAGTATTCACTTTTAATTTGCCACCCAATTTATTAAATCACATTGCAATTTGGTTCACAAATCAATTAATTAATTGCAAGGCCACTTTACAATATATTTTCTTCATTGACAATGTAAGTCGAATTTAATTATAACTTGAGTTTTATTTTCAAACCCCATCATAAACTCACAATTCAATTCCATTAACTAATTTATTATCCAATTAGTTCTTCCCTTATTTATAATCCAACACTTGAAATTTTAATCAAAATATCACTCCATTTAATTTTCTTAAGTTCAATATACTTTATAATTCAAGTTTGGATTTTCTTCTCATTTTTTTTTTCAATTCATCTCAATATTGATTTTGGGATTTTCATTCCATTTTCAATTTAATAAGTCACAACTTATTATTTTACACAATTCCATTCATCATAAGCTGGAATATATTCATCTTTTATTTTTTTAACTCAAGCTTTCTATTTATTTATAGCCCAAGCATATTTTATTTTCATGGATCTTTAATTCTTTTATAAGTTATTCTGGTTTATTTATTTCAATCTAATCCTTATCCAACTTATTTTCCATTTATTCAGGTAAGAATTTAATTTCATTAATTAATTCAATAATTCAATTGAATTTTTATTCCAATTCAATTCTATTTTAACTCTGATTTATTCAACTCAATTCGATTTCAACTTAATTTGAATATAACTGGATATTATTTTCTTCTTATTCAATTTATTTCAATCCAATCAAATTTTTGTTTCCAATCTCCAAGTTAATTTTCATTTTCAACCTTTCTCTTTAAATTTAAATTCCAACATCCAAAGCTTATACTTCCCTGATTTAAAAATCATCTTAAAATCTCCAACATCTCAAAATCATACTTCTCAAAAATTAAACCCAATCCTAGCTTTTATTTTCAACAAATTTCATTTTGAAATTTTCAAAACAACCAGCTTTTCCTGAACTATACAATTTTTTTTTTGGCAGCAATCCGTCACTTAGAAATTCGAAAATGAATACCGATGATGCGGCCGTCATCATCAGAATTATTTTCCAATAATCGAAGTGATTTCAATGCTATATCACTTTCAAAATCCATTTAAAACAAATTTCCATTCAGAAATATCTCCAAAACAATAATGCTATTATTTATCTCCAAAACACTTCCAAATTTTCGGGATTTAAATTTCCAAATCCCGCTTAAATCAATTTTTTTTTCTATAATTCATCTGCATAGCTTATGTTCATACAAATTCTTATTTGATTTTATTTCAATTCATAAATTACATCTATAATTCATATTTAAAAATTTCATTCTATAATGAATTTATCCCTTAAATATTAGTTATATTTCAATTTCTATTTAAATTTTTACCTAACAATGATGATACTTTAATATTATCATTTCTAACATCCAAGCAACCATATATTAGCTAAGATAGTTTACAAAACTATTATTTATATCAAAATATATTTTGGGTAAAATTATTTCATTCACCCATATTTAAAACAATATCGTGTCAATTGTTCTATTCTAGTGTTTAGAAACCCCTTCGATACAGTTGCGCAGACTGTGTCGACGAAGGTTCATATGCCACTCAATAAACCAATCAACACAATATTAAAACAATTTATATTCACTAACAAATACGTACTCATATTTATTAATAAGCTCAAACTCATTTTAGAGTACTATAGGCTCTAAATTAAATGAGTAATTCCCACCAGAGCCAAGGTTATCATCAACCTAAGCTCTGATACCAACTGTAACGACCCGCAAATCCGTACCCCTTGAGTCAACACTATCCTACAACAATCAACTCAAGTGGCACAGAAATACGAACCATTTGGGTTTAAGAAGAAGAGATAGAAGAAGAGAAAACAAAATCAACATCAGAATCTAACCATCGCAGCGGAATAAACTATAATAGGTAGTAAATAATCTTTACTCAAAATCAAATATATCAGTTTACATATATTACATCATCAGAGAACATCAGTCACAGCTCACATCAATAACATACAATGGGTACACAACAACTCAACACAGCGGAAATATATATATACAAGTACGAGAATACGTATCGTCATCCAGCTCGTCTCCTGAGCTCCACGGCATCATATCCTGTATCCTATAATACTCGGTCTGACCCGAGCATTACAGTTAAATAACACCCGAGTCAGTCTGGAATACCAGCGTGAGAAAATCACACCCAATTGATTATTAAAGTTTCAAAAATCCTTTGGAAGCAAAAGCATCTCGTAAGACCACGCCACAAATAAACATGTCGGGTTTTTACCTTACGATAGCTAAAACAATTTTTATAGAAATCCTCTGATATTATAATAGGGTCTATATACAAATACTTATAAAATAGCCGAAATTGTTACATCTATTAAATTCCAGCTACTAGCCACAAAAGTGGGTAATACAAACAAAACTCGTACAAGGCTCGTAGGGAGAATGGATTTCCAACAATGACTAGGCACTGGGGTACCACCTGTCACAGTACGTGGTCTAGATCACAGTACCGAGGACTACTCCCTTCATCCCCTGCAACACAAGGCCGGAACCATTCCTTACTGAACAGTCCCGAACAAGATAAACCCCGTGGTTGGCGCGACCAACCACCCACTAAGCCGAAAGATATATAAGGGACATCTAGACAGGGGAATTATCTTGTCCTGCTTGGGCATGACCCACCTAACCTTGCTGCATATCCCCTGATTTTCAGTCATTCCCATTTGATGAGGCTTGAGGCTAAGCGTTACCTTTAGAACGTTTTCACTTAGAATGCCCATCGTCCACCTGACGATGTTTCGCAAGCATTCATCCATACAAGTCCGTCCCGGGTTCGAACGGAACCGAAGGCACTATTCCTACTACATCCATTTTGGAAATATCCTCAGGATTAGTAGCGACTAGCCCTTGCATTTCACTGCTCCAGCTTCAACTCCGAACACGTTTCACGAAACGTACAAACCGGATCGAAGTGGTTTTCGAGAAATAAATCTCGATCCCGGACTCTTCGAAACGATCAACGCATTGTCCAATATTGATAGTCGGTTATTTAACTATCAATTAATATTCACACAACAACCATCAACCAATAAATAAATTTTTTTCAAATTATTTATTAATCTCCAAAAATATCTTCACAAGATATATTTCTATTTCCAATCCTTTGAAAACAGTTTCAAAACCATCTTCCTTTCAGAATAAACTTTCCCAAATATTTTCTATCTCCTCTGAAATTTACCAAGCACAAACTAGATTTTTAAAAATAATAATTTAAAACACTTTACTTTGAAATATATATTTATATTTTAAAACATTTAAGTTAAAAACTACTTTGATAATTTGTTAAAAATACATACTATATAAATTTTTGAAAATAAAGTTACTTAATAAATATAAAACCAGATTTATACTTTTAAAAACATAATACTACTATAATAGATAAAGAGAAATACTTACTTAAGAACTTAAATATTAGAAATAAGAAATTTTCCACACTTGTTTTTTTTAAACAACCTTTAATCTTTTAACTTATATTTAATAATTTACTTCGAAAACGTACTAGGTTATCCAGGGAGAATTCCAACTTCAATCACTTAAATCAATTTCCCAAATTGATTTCCAATTTATTTCCTTTTTATTCGGAATCTATTAATTTCAGATTTCATTTCTTGATTACAATTTAAAAATACTTTAACTAAAAATTTCAATTTTTAGATTTCTCAATTACTTCTTTATTCTTTTAAATAAATTTAAACTTTAAATTTTAAGATAATTCTTTTTTTCTTATATTGATATAACTTAAGTTTACAATTCATTAATTTCATTTTATTTAAAATTACATTTCTCTTCATACTCGAAGTTATTTAATATTATTTCATAGTACTTCTATTTCTTTTCAATTCATTCTTAATTTATTCAACTTTCTATAATTATTTTGCTTACAAATTTAATTCTTTTTAATTTCTTTCAACAATCCAATTCATATAATTTGTTAATTCATTATACCCAATTATCCAATCAAACCATAACATTCAATATCCCAATATAACTCATCATAAGATATCAAATAATCACAACAGAGAATAATGAATAATTTAAATAAATGTGAGGGGTCCAGTTGGATCCCTCCAACCTGTTTTCCCTGCATTCACAGACGTTAGCACAATAAATTGCATCAATTCTCAAATATAGAATACAATAGCACATCAACAATTCAACCATTCAAACAATTATTTAAATTTAATCATTTAAATTTAAATTTAAACTGAGTGAGATTAACTCACCTTTGCTTTTGCTCGACAATCCACTACCAATTTAGCTTGTTCCCACCATTTCTTGGCCTTGTATAAATATTAGACGATATATTAATATTTGAACAATTTGAGTAATAAATTTCCATTTGATAGTTTTAATTTAGTTTAATTTAATTATTTTAATTAATGATTTAATTTGAACAGATAATTAAGTATAAAACTGATTTTTCTTTTTAAACAACCTTTTTGTAACTAAAATAATTGGTTACCCATTTAAACAAAATATTTTCTTTATAACTACTAACTTGGTAAATTAAAAATGTAAATACGTATATTTATTTCTGCTTTTGAAATTGCATATATATATATATACTTATATAAGAGTCAATATAGATTTGAAAATCTATTCTTATATACATTTCCAAGCCTTCTAAAATCCCTAATCTTCTCAACTCCATCTACATATATATACGTATCCATATATATATTTTTTATTATATTTTTTTTTGTTATCTATGAAGATCCTTTATAAAGAAACTGTATTGATCTATAATTCAATCTCTTTGTTCCGAGCATTTAAATATATATAAGATTAAACAAATTGTTTATATAAATGTATATCCTATTGTAGGTATATAAATCCCTTTGTATACGATTTAAGCCTCAACAGTAATTTGTTAATTTCAAAATTAAATTGCAGATCAGGGTATACCTTACTGCCTACAGTACAGGCCGCTGCCATCGAACAACTTCCATCATCGCTCATGAAGTCGCCATCGCCTTCACCTCACCTCGGCCTCGTCCCATCTGCAAGCGCCACCCACTCGAACCCTAGCTCTACATCGAGCCGCAGCGTCCCTCGAACAACCCATGACTAGAAACACGACTGCCCCACGACGTTACCCTCCCTCGGCCACAACATCGTGCGCGACTCACGAGACCCCCAACCCAACCGAGTTATCCAAGCTACTAGGGTTTTGGCACGAACGCTACCCTAAATTCATACTCTCGAGTGATTCCGCTTAGGCTCGAATCGAACTAGGGTTTGTTCGAGCAAAAGAAAAAGGGGAAAACATGATTTGCTCGGCCATTGATGAAAGAGGGGAATCGTTTACTGATTTGAATAGAAGAGTGGTGTCGGCCATTTGCGTTTCCCCTCTTTTTTTTTATATACGAGATTGATACGAAAAGGGCTCGGACCCTGCCTTCTTTCTTTTTCTTTTTCTTTTTATAACGAGAGGATTAGCGATAGCTTACGAACGAAGCCATATTATATATATATATATATTTATTTTTATTAGTGAATCTTCTAGTGGAAGACTTGTTTGATTATGATATGGCCTTAAGAACGATTGTAAATATTTTAAAAGAAACGTGCTTAAGAATGCACCGATGGCATTTATTTGATAAAATTTCAGACCGAACAAATCATTGTTAAATAAAATTTTACAACTTCTATTATTTTCCATGTTGTCGATATAAATTTTACAAGCCTTCAAATTATTTTTGATAGACTTAAAATTCTAGATTCGACAATTTACCCAACTTCACTTATTTAATTTAATAATTTAATTATCAAATAAATTGTAATATTCGTTATTCAAGTTAAAATTACTCTATTGAATACTTAAAATTAATTAAATATTCCAATTTTTAAATGCTCAAAAATTCTGGGTCGTCACAGCAGCGGAGAGGGCGTACTCCCCGGTACGGTAATCTAGGCCCCGTACTGTGACAGGTGGTACCCTAGTGCCTAGTCATTAGTTGGAAATCCATTCTCCCTACGAGCTTTGTACGAGTTTTGTTTGTATTACCCACTTTGTGGCTAGTAGCTGGAATTTAATAATGTAACAATTTCGGCTATCTTATAATTATTTGTATATAGACCCTATTATAATATGAGAGGATTTCTATAAAAATTGTTTTAGCTATCGTAAGGTAAAAACCTGACATGTTTATTGGTGGCGTGGTCTTACGAGATGCTTTTGTTTTCAAAAGGATTTTTGAAACTTTAATAATCAATTGAGTGTGATTTTCTCACGCTGGTATTCCATATTGACTCTGGTGTTATTTAACTGTAATGCTCGGGTCAGACTGAGTATTATAGGGTACAGGATATGATGCTGTGGAGCTCAGGAGACGAGCTGGATGACGATACGTACTCCCGCACTTGTTTATATATGTTCCGCTGTGTTGTTTAGTTGTGTATCCAGTTGTATGTTATTGATGTTGAGCTGTGATTGATGTACTCTGATGATGTAATATATAAACTGATATATTTGATTTTTGAGTAAAGATCTTTTATTATCTATTATACTTTTGTCCGTTGCAATGGTAAGGTTCTGATGTTGTTTTCAATTTTATTCTTCTACCTCTTCTTCTTTAATCCAAATGGTTTGTATTTCTGTGCAACTTGAGTTGATTGTTGTAGAATAGTGTTGACTCAAGGGGTACGGATGTGCGGGTCGTTACACTTGGTATCAGAGCATTGGTTGGTGATAACCTTGGCTCTGGTGGGAATTACTCATTGAAATAGAGTCAATAGTACTCTAGGATGAGTTTGAGCGTATTAATAGATATGAGAGCGTATTTGTTAGTGAATATAAAATGATTTTATATTGTGTTGATTGGTTTATTGAGTAGTTTATGGATTCTGGTCAATACGAGTAATTAACGTTATTGATAGGGATCTCTAAACACTTGAATAGAATAATTCGACACAGTATTGTTTTAAAGTAGGGTAAATGAAATAATTTTACCCAAATTATTTTTGTATAAAAAAAGATATAATTTTTGTAAAGTATTATAGTATTTGGATGCTTGATTATTAAGGAATGATAATATTAAATTATTAACACTATTGTGTAGAAATTGAATAAGAAATTGAAAACTTATAACCAAAGTTGAAGAATAAATTTATATGACAAAATGGAATTTGAATATAGATTATAAATGTAATTTATAAATTGAAATAAACTTCATATACAAATAAGATTTGTAAATGTGAACTGTACAGGTGATTATAATTTTGGAATAGAATTCCAGAGAAAAATTTGAAATTGAAATGAGATAAAATTCCAGAGAATGCTTGAATATAGATTTGAAGGAATTGCAATTTGGAATTTTTGGGGAAAGTTTAAATTCCTTGAATTTGAAAGTGGTTTTCAAAGGTTTGGGGAAAATAATAGTGGTGTTATTTCGGGAATATTTTTTAATTGGAATTGAATATGGAGGGATTTGGAATTTAAGAATATCTGAAATGTTTTTTTTTAAAAGAGATAAAAGCACTAAACTCTTTCGGTCGCTGGAAAATAATTCCGATGATGATCGTGACATCATCGGTGTTCATTTTCGAGTTTCCAAGAGAGGAATTGCTACCTGAATATTTTAACTGAAATTGTATGCGAACTGGGTTTGGTTTTGAAAAACCCAAAGGGTTAACTGAAATTGCCAAAGGATTTTGGATGTAGTTGATTTCAAAGGTGATTTTGAAATCTGGGAAAGTGTTTAAACTCTGGAATCTTATGTAAAATGTTTATGGAATAATAAAAATATATTGGCTAAATAAAATGTATAATCCTGGATTAAAAAGTAAAACGTGAATGGAATTGATTATAAATAGATAAAGTATGAAAATAAATAAGTTTGTGACTTATAAAACTTAGAAGTGAAATAAATAAGCCAAAATAAAATTGATTTGAATATTTGAAGTGAATGAAAAATTCAAAACTTAAATTATAAAATAAATTGACCTCCAGTAAAATAGTTAAAGTGGTTTGAGATAAAAATAAAATATTGGGAATAAACCTTGAATAAACAAATTAATAATTAATTGGTAATGAAATATGGAGATGGAACTTGAATTGGTTAAATGAAAGTCGAATACCAATTTAATGTGACAAATGTTTAGATTGCAAATAAATTATGAAATGAGTATTTGATGTAACCAATATGAAATGTTCCAAGATAAATAAATGGATTCAAATAAATTGAATGAGGATATAGAATGCGAAATAAATTGAACGAAATCAATTAAAATGAAATCAAATTAAGTATAGATTTAATTGGTATTAATTTAAAATAGTTATAAACAGAAATGGATATTCTTTTGAGTAATATCACTGAATTTGCATAAAAATAATTGACGTTTGATGTAAACGAGATTATATAAATTCTATGGATTAACAGAAGCCAATAAAATTGGTTTTTGAATCAATTGAAATAAATATGAGCTTGTTTGGATGAAAAATAAATTGAATGTAAGCAATGAAGTGTAAATGAATTCAGCCTGGATTGTTGGTGAATTAAGTGTAATTGGAAGTGTAGTCGAATAAAATAGAATTGGATTATAACAATGATGGATTGTGTGACGCCCCACCTCTATACCCACGCTAGCCAAGAACACTACGGTGTAATGCTGTCAACTAGCACGGAGAATAAGGCTGTTGAGGAGCGGCCATCAATAGTTGGCCTTACACTAGTATTGGTTATCTCGATGGGAGTGATATAAATATATATATATTCTTTCATTTTTCATCTTTGATTTATTTTCTCCCATCGACATACCCCAATTCCAGTATAAAACGAACTACGATGGTTCGTAATAGTTTAGAACAGTAAATATAAAATAACAACACAGATAATATAAATGCGGAACACAGATGAAACAGAAAGTCTCATATATATATAATAACTGATGTCAGTTACAATACATTCACACGGTACATATGATACAACTACAACAGTCGACTAAGGAAGTTACATATACAAGTACATTAAGTATATAATATACATGAATACATATCTTCCTATACAATTTTACATACTACTACAAATGACGACGACTACTCCAAAAGATATGAAAGAACTTCATAGCTCTAGCAGCAACCCAAAGCAGAATATCTACAACCTGAAATACTCGGTCTGACCCGAGTATTAGATTCAAAAGAAAATAATACTCGGGTCAGTCTAATTCAAACTCAGTTATTAGTGCACAGAAGCAATAATAATTAAATAATGAATAGACGACAGTAATTAAACCAAATCAGAATGTAATTCAGAATATTGAATTGGAATGAACAAAACAGTTCAAAACATTTAAATATCAATTAAAATATTAAGTCGAGTAGGGCTGCAGTACACGCACGCGTGCACTGCCTCGCCGCTACAGCATATGAACTACGCATAAGATTAATAAATCAAAACAAAATAGAATATCACAAAACCATACCGTGTGGCTGCAGTTCACGCTTGCGTGCACTGCCTTGCCACTATAGTGACGATGTACCCAATGAATACCGTGTGGCTGCAGTTCACGCTTGCGTGCACTGCCGTGCCACTACAGTGATGATGTACCCAATGAATGTAAGATATGTACACAAGTGAATATAAGATATGTACACAAGTGAATGTACATAACCAACTACACGTGGCAAAAAGAATCAGAAGAGCAACGAGAAACCGCACAACCCAAATGAGCAAGTACACATGTGCAACTCGAGCTACAGGTACGAACAAGCTCAATATAAAGGACAGCAACAAGGCACCAAGGCAAGCCAATGTTACATGTACAAGACAATGAAAGAGGCAAACAATGATGTACAAATGAATGCATCAGTGGCTAAAATGAATGCAATCTCACGTGCCACCAAATAGTAATGTAGCATGAAGGAAACATATAGAACAGTGTTCTACATGAGGACACAATCAAATGAAGGTGAGAGCAACAAGATTCAAAACAGTAAATGCATACACCAGTGAAACAGTGCAAGTATCATAAACAAAGTCGAAGTCAACTAGGCCTAACAACATGTAACAGCAGTTACAAATGACTCAGGCCATTGCACAGGAGCATCAACAACTACATATGCAATTATAATGCAACAGGGGACATGGTCAAAACAGCAAGAACAAGTCAGAAAGCAGGTCAGAGAAACAAATGAAGACAGCAACTTCAAACTGCTTATAAACAAAAACATGGTCAGGTACACTTCAATAATGCAGTCAACAACATGAAGTGGACAGAATCAACCCAGGCAGCAAGTGCAGGGAGATGAATACAACATGAAGGCCAGAACAACAGCCTCGACACAAGTACACAAGCGAATGTCAAAATGATAGTGAAGTGGTCCTAACCCATACAACATGAAGTTCACATAACAAACAGGTGAATCAAACTAGCAACAAGACTCAAGTCAGTAAATGCTTCAGTAGAAAGATGAGTGCGGACATACACATATATACATTCATGAATGTATGTATACATATGATCAGAACTTCAACCAGACAGTACAAGCTCGAAGCAATTATGATTGCAGTGCCGACTCGAGGTTGCAAAACAAATGCACACGAACAGTGACCATAAGAATATATGTAAATGCAACAAGAAATGCCCAGGAAGGAATATCAAGATATACGACTGCAAATAATCAAGTGAAACTTCAAACAATAAACCGGTCGAAGCATGTACAAGTTGCAATATGCATCAAAGCTCAACAACTACAAGCAGATGCAACTCGACTAACAGTAAACAGGATGGACAGCCACCAAAACAAGGCAACAACGTGCACAGGTCAGTGAAAAAAAAACTCAAAGACTACATGAACCAGTCACAAGAAAAATTGCTGAATATTCAGTAATATCAAAAAAAAATCAAGTCGAAGTGAATGCCAAGTGAATGCACAACTCAATGCAATCCCAACAGCAATGCGCAGGTATCATGAAACCAAAGTGAGTGTGCAAGTGCAGACAAATGTAAATTCAAATACATGAATTCTCAAGCCTATGCCGATGCTACAGGGATGGACAAAATTAAACAGTGCTGTGTTGGCTGAAGCCAAATGCAAAATGGAGGGTATGCGACATGATGAAGCAGTGTAGAATCTCAAGTCAAGGCCGCCGAGGAGCAAGAAAATTCACAAAACCAAACTTACCAGAAATAAAAATCATGGTAGTCAAAGAAATCAACTCCAAGGTCAGAGAATTCGAGGCCTTGGAAGTCACCATACAAATGTAACTAAAACTCACTGTCTCAAAATCATCTCAAGACAGAAAAATATCGACATCGAACAAAAGAAATCAATTGAAGCTGAATACTACGAAAGCATAACAAGCAAACGAGGTCGATCGAGTTTGAAATAGATGTGAGTAATATAAATTACTCACCTGGTTTACCCAATCGAAGCAGCCGAGGGGAGACGAAGCCATGGTCCTCACGAAGACGTTCGAAGCCATCAACGTCGGCATCTTCAATTTCGAAAAGCCCTAATTCGTGAAGATGAACGAACGAAACGAATCGAGCCACCATTTTTGTTCTTTTGAGGGTTTAAGGGTTACGAACGAAAAAATAGAGAAAAAGAAAGAGGGGATCGGGTCGAATTGGATAAAAAGGAACGGCAACGAAATAAACATGGGCCTATATTAAAACGTTAAAGCCCGAAATTTCTTTTAACAATTTATAAAAGAAATTTAAAAATTCAAAATTTAAAACTTCAAATGGAAATTTGTGTCAATATTAATCGTTTAAATTGTTGATTATAATTGATGCAAAATACCGGGTTGTTACAGACTCCCCTCCTTAAAGAAATTGCGTCCACGCAATCCTAAGGAATAAATGGACAAAAGGTAACAACCATAAGAGCATGAGAAGGTAAGCTTTTAATTTCATAAAAGAAATTCTCATATTCTCAACAAAGTTTGATTATCAAATAGATAATCAGAATAAAGAAATCTTAAAACAGCAAAATCAGCAAATCTAATTATCAACAAAGATAACTAGAAAACACAAATATCTAACTATCAAAAACGATAATCAGGAATTACCACAACGGTAATCAAATTTCAAATCACAAATATTTAATTATCACAATTGATAATCAAATCTCAAATCGCAAATGTTTAATTATCACAAACGATAATTAAACCACAACTATCTAATTATCACAAACGATAATTAGAAACAATAAATATCTGATTATCAAAAACTATAATCAGAAATCATAAATATTTAATTATCACAATTGATAATCAAATCTCAAATCGCAAATGTTTAATTATCACAAACGATAATTAAACCACAAATATCTAATTATCACAAACGATAATTAGAAATCATAAGTCAACGAATATTTAATTATCACAACCGATAATCAAATTTTAAATCGTAAATATTTAATTATCACAAACGATAATTAAATCTCAAATATCTAATTATCACAAACGATAATTAGAAACAATAAATATCTGATTATCAAAAACGATAAATCATAAATCATAAATATTCAATTATCAAAACGATAATTAAATCTCAGTTATCTGATTATCACAAGCGATAATCAGAAATCACAAATTTTCAATTAACGAGTCCGAAATTAACCGAAATAGCAAACGCACATGACCCATAACCACGAGTTTTACCAAACCGTTTAATTCACTTCATCGTTTCCTTGAAAGTGCAAAATTGTGTATTTTAAATAAATAACATTTTACGTTCCCAAACGGACAAGTCCGGAATTAAGCGAATCAGTAAAAGAAAGGGGTCATAGTCCTCGATTTTTTTCTGAAACGTTTAATTCGCTTCCTCATTCTTTTGAAAGCGCAAATCGTAAAAATTTTGAAAACAATTTTGATTTATATTTTGAAATATTTTGAAGAATAACAAATTTTTAAAACACGTGATTAAAATAGCAATGTCAGTAGCAACTTCGACATACGTCAAAATTTCATCGAAATAATTGGCATCAAAATATAATACCAATGAATTTTCGTTCATCAAAAATGTCACAAGAATCTTCTCAAAGATAGAAAGGGATATCATACCCTAAACTTGTATTCATAACAAGTCAATAACACACGAATTCACCAATGCACAAGAATTGATAAAACTTATAAATAGAAATCACGAAAGTTGGTGAAGCACAAATTCTAGAAATCTACACAAGAAATCCAGAAATCACAAGATAAGAGTATGAAAACTCGAACGGAGTATGAAAACTCGAACGGAGTATAAAAACTCGAACGGAGTATGAAAACTCGAACGGAGTATAAAAACTCGAACGGAGTATGAAAACTCGAACAGAGTATGACATAGAATAAAAGATATGGCATAACATAAAATATCCATAATGACATACTACTATAAGTATGTAAATAATGATCAACAGGAGATCAACCGATGAGAGGTATGGCATAAATATGAAATATCCATACTGACATACGACTATAAGTATGCAAATAATGATCAACAGGAGATCAACCGATGAGAGGTATGGCATAAATATGAAATATCCATACTGACATACGACTATAAGTATGCAAATAATGATCAACAGGAGATCAACCGATGAGAGATAATCAATATCACAAGAATCTTCTCAAAGATCCAAAGAGGTATCATACCCCAAATTTGTACTCATGACAAATCAATAACATATGAATTCACCAATGCACAAAAATAGGTGAAGCATAAAATTTCCAGAAATCAACATAAGGAATCTAGAAATCACAGAAAAAGGGAAAGAGGCCTATCACATGACGGTCCGAAGACCATGGGGAGCTACCCCGCATGTGTGAATGGAATCACACAGATTGAGGTCAAGACTAACCAAAAAGCAGAAAGGTATGTGTGAATGGAATCACACAAGTGGTGTCTAGTCTGACCATCAGAACGATCATCATGATCAACGAGGAGTGTCAATTACACTAAGCATGTGTGAATGGAATCACACAGATTGAGGTCAAGACTAACCAAAAAGCAGAAAGGTATGTGTGAATGGAATCACACAAGTGGTGTCTAGTCTAACCTCGCAATGAAAGAGACATCGGCAATTGCTAGTCTAATTCATAAAGCGATCATCAAGATCAACGAGAAGTGTCAATTACACTAAGCTAGTAAATATAGAAGTTTAGCTTCATGTCCCATAACCACTTGCTTAACTTAAATATTTACGAACAAACTGTAAATCTTCACTAATAAAATTGTCACAAGAGGTTCAATCGAACAAGTCCAAGAATTAACCGACGAAGTGAACGCAAGCGTTTCATACCACTTGTTTTACTAAGTCGTTTAATTAGATTTCTCATCCGAGTGAGGTAAAGGTTTGTATATACTAATAGATTGGAAAACGGTTTAGGAAAAGATTTTGACATTGAAAATAGAGTTGAAAACATTTTGATAAAAGAGTTTTGATATTTACTACTGGTATTGAAACATTTATATTTTTAAAGTGACAAATCACAAAAATGATTGTAGGAACAATCAATCACAAGAATTCACATGCAAATATGTGAATAGAATCCAAAGAAATCGATACTGTATCCATCCAAAAGTATGTTCACGAAAATCCCGAAGAAAATGTTATCAAAGTTGCTAATAAATGATAGCAATAAATCGGGAAATTAACAAGAATCGATTAAATTTGGAAACCAAATCAATTCACTAAAATTCACCTTCGAAGACGTGAATAAAATCCAAAGAATTCGATTCTAATTCCATCAAAGTAGGAATATCCAAAAATTCCAGAAATAGAAGTTTTCAAAGTCGACAAAGATGACAACAACTAATCGGAAAAGAAGAATCGATTGACAAATGGAATAATGAAACCAAACGAGCATAAATGCATAAATGACTTCAACAAAAAAAAAAAAAATCAAGTCGAAGTCGAAGTCAACAATTAATGGCCATAATAGAGTACAAAACGATTCAACATCATCAACAAAGAATTCAACGGCAAACAAAGTCAGAGTCTTGGAAATCAAGAAATTAGAAATTTCTCAAAAACAAAGTGACCGAAGTCGAATGGAAATCAAGCCGAGGAAAACATAAAATATCAAGTTCAGAATCGCTGAGATTCAAACAAAATCAATCATCGGCTAAATCAAATCAAAGCCGAAAACACAAGAATCAAAATCAAATGCATATGAATAAGCGTTAGGAATTCATACTTAACAATCAAAGACAATCATATGCAAATACGAGAGATTAAACGTCGACAAATAGTTGTAACATATGTACTATCTAAGTTATGTTTTATATTTGTTCTAAACCCCAGGCTCTGATACCAAGCTGTGACGCCCCACCTCTATACCCACGCTGGCCAAGAACACTACGGTGTAATGCTGTCAACTAGCACGGAGAATAAGGCTGTTGAGGAGCGGCCATCAATAGTTGGCCTTACACTAGTATTGGTTATCTCGATGGGAGTGATATAAATATATATATATTCTTTCATTTTTCATCCCTGATTTATTTTCTCCCATCGACATACCCCAATTCCAGTATAAAACGAACTACGATGGTTCGTAATAGTTTAGAACAGTAAATATAAAATAACAACACAGATAATATAAATGCGGAACACAGATGAAACAGAAAGTCTCATATATATAATAACTGATGTCAGTTACAATACATTCACAGGGTACATATGATACAACTACAACAGTCGACTAAGGAAGTTACATATACAAGTACATTAAGTATATAATATACATGAATACATATCTTCCTATACAATTTTACATACTACTACAAATGACGACGACTACTCCAAAAGATATGAAAGAACTTCATAGCTCTAGCAGCAACCCAAAGCAGAATATCTACAACCTGAAATACTCGGTCTGACCCGAGTATTAGATTCAAAAGAAAATAATACTCGGGTTAGTCTAATTCAAACTCAGTTATTAGTGCACAGAAGCAATAATAATTAAATAATGAATAGACGACAGTAATTAAACCAAATCAGAATGTAATTCAGAATATTGAATTGGAATGAACAAAACAGTTCAAAACATTTAAATATCAATTAAAATATTAAGTCGAGTAGGGCTGCAGTACACGCACGCGTGCACTGCCTCGCCGCTACAGCATATGAACTACACATAAGATTAATAAATCAAAACAAAATAGAATATCACAAAACCATACCGTGTGGCTGCAGTTCACGCTTGCGTGCACTGCCTTGCCACTATAGTGACGATGTACCCAATGAATACCGTGTGGCTGCAGTTCACGCTTGCATGCACTGCCGTGCCACTACAGTGATGATGTACCCAATGAATGTAAGATATGTACACAAGTGAATATAAGATATGTACACAAGTGAATGTACATAACCAACTACACGTGGCAAAAAGAATCAGAAGAGCAACGAGAAACCGCACAACCCAAATGAGCAAGTACACATGTGCAACTCGAGCTACAGGTACGAACCAGCTCAATATAAAGGACAGCAACAAGGCACCAAGGCAAGCCAATGTTACATGTACAAGACAATGAAAGAGGCAAACAATGATGTACAAATGAATGCATCAGTGGCTAAAATGAATGCAATCTCACGTGCCACCAAATAGTAATGTAGCATAAAGGAAACATATAGAACAGTGTTCTACATGAGGACACAATCAAATGAAGGTGAGAGCAACAAGATTCAAAACAGTAAATGCATACACCAGTGAAACAGTGCAAGTATCATAAACAAAGTCGAAGTCAACTAGGCCTAACAACATGTAACAGCAGTTACAAATGACTCAGGCCATTGCACAGGAGCATCAACAACTACATATGCAATTATAATGCAACAGGGGACATGGTCAAAACAGCAAGAACAAGTCAGAAAGCAGGTCAGAGAAACAAATGAAGACAGCAACTTCAAACTGCTTATAAACAAAAACATGGTCAGGTACACTTCAATAATGCAGTCAACAACATGAAGTGGACAGAATCAACCCAGGCAGCAAGTGCAGGGAGATGAATACAACATGAAGGCCAGAACAACAGCCTCGACACAAGTACACAAGCGAATGTCAAAATGATAGTGAAGTGGTCCTAACCCATACAACATGAAGTTCACATAACAAACAGGTGAATCAAACTAGCAACAAGACTCAAGTCAGTAAATGCTTCAGTAGAAAGATGAGTGCGGACATACACATATATACATTCATGAATGTATGTATACATATGATCAGAACTTCAACCAGACAGTACAAGCTCGAAGCAATTATGATTGCAGTGCCGACTCGAGGTTGCAAAACAAATGCACACGAACAGTGACCATAAGAATATATGTAAATGCAACAAGAAATGCTCAGGAAGGAATATCAAGAGATACGACTGCAAATAATCAAGTGAAACTTCAAACAATAAACCGGTCGAAGCATGTACAAGTTGCAATATGCATCAAAGCTCAACAACTACAAGAAGATGCAACTCGACTAACAGTAAACAGGATGGACAGCCACCAAAACAAGGCAACAACGTGCACAGGTCAGTGAAAAAAAAACTCAAAGACTACATGAACCAGTCACAAGAAAAATTGCTGAATATTCAGTAATATCAAAAAAAAATCAAGTCGAAGTGAATGCCAAGTGAATGCACAACTCAATGCAATCCCAACAGCAATGCGCAGGTATCATGAAACCAAAGTGAGTGTGCAAGTGCAGACAAATGTAAATTCAAATACATGAATTCTCAAGCCTATGCCGATGCTACAGGGATGGACAAAATTAAACAGTGCTGTGTTGGCTGAAGCCAAATGCAAAATGGAGGGTATGCGACATGATGAAGCAGTGTAGAATCTCAAGTCAAGGCCGCCGAGGAGCAAGAAAATTCACAAAACCAAACTTACCAGAAATAAAAATCATGGTAGTCAAAGAAATCAACTCCAAGGTCAGAGAATTCGAGGCCTTGGAAGTCACCATACAAATGTAACTAAAACTCACTGTCTCAAAATCATCTCAAGACAGAAAAATATCGACATCGAACAAAAGAAATCAATCGAAGCTGAATACTACGAAAGCATAACAAGCAAACGAGGTCGATCGAGTTTGAAATAGATGTGAGTAATATAAATTACTCACCTGGTTTACCCAATCGAAGCAGCCGAGGGGAGACGAAGCCATGGTCCTCACGAAGACATTCGAAGCCATCAACGTCGGCATCTTCAATTTCGAAAAGCCCTAATTCGTGAAGACGAACGAACGAAACGAATCAAGCCACCATTTTTGTTCTTTTGAGGGTTTAAGGGTTACGAACGAAAAAATAGATAAAAAGAAAGAGGGGATCGGGTCGAATTGGATAAAAAGGAACGGCAACGAAATAAACATGGGCCTATATTAAAACGTTAAAGCCCGAAATTTCTTTTAACAATTTATAAAAGAAATTTAAAAATTCAAAATTTAAAACTTCAAATGGAAATTTGTGTCAATATTAATCGTTTAAATTGTTGATTATAATTGATGCAAAATACCGGGTTGTTACAGATTGAATTGGTGGATAAAAATCCAAGTAGACATAAATTTAAAACCTTCCTTGTTATTGATAGAAATAAATTCAGAATGAATTAAGTTTGAAAGTTTGAAGTTTAAAGAAATGACTGAATAAACTAATTTAATTAAATTAGTAAATGAGATTGGTTTGATAATTGGAAATCAAATTAAGAATTTAAATTAGAGAGTGCTTATAAGTTTTGAAGTTGAAACTTCTTGAAGGAAACAAATAACTGAAGTAATATTTGAATAAAAGGCTTGACTTAAGTAAATTTGAGATATGGTGGTGTCGAGTTTTATGAAATGATTTTAAATAAAATTTGTTTGGTAAATGAAATTAGTAATTGAGTTAATTAATTTAAGTTATATTAATGAGAATTTGACTTGGAATAAAATGGAAGTTAGATTGCTTTTGAAATTAATTTGATTTAAATGAGTTTGCTTGGATTTAAAATGAATTTAAGTTAAGTAGGAGAGTTGTGAAATCATTTAAATTGAACGGGATGGTTTGAATATTGTTTTGAAGCATTCAAAATAAGTGTCGAAATATTTCATATGTGCTTATGGAAGTATATAATATGCACTGTTTATAGAATCCATGTTTTAGTTATTCATATATAAGTGAAATGCTATAAACTTTGTATATTTGTCACTTACCTGTTTAAATTGAGTAAGTACAGGTACAGGAGAGGCGTATGGCTGGATTTGATCACGTAAAATGCTAAATAAATAACCGCTTTGCTTTAAAATGCTAAATAAGGTACGCCTACGCAATAAAAACAGGAAATATGAACTGTTTTTCTGTTTTCCGACCGTGTGGGTCGATGTGTATATATATATATATATATATATATATATATTTATATCTCTTGTCAAATTGCAAAAGCTCCTCCGTACAAAGGAGACTCTGCTAAAAAATTTTGAAAATTTTGGAGTTAGAAATTTTTTTGAATCTTTTGAAAATTTTCACTAACGACAAATGATTTAAATTTGTTAAGCAGATAGAATTATAACTGAATGTTGAAATCTAATTTAAATTGTATATGTAAAGTAGGATGAACTGAAGATATTGTTCGAAGAAATTAAAGATAGAAAAAGTTTGCAAACAAACTTTTATTTGAAATATAAGAACGAATTAGTAAGTGAAATTAATTTAAGGAATGATTAATCGAATATCGTTTGAAATAAGATGAATTGAACTCAGTATTTTGAACTAGAAGGTGAATTAAACTCAAATAAAATTGAAAATGAAATTTGGATAAAAGATGAGAATGAAAGTATTGAGGTTTGAAATTAATTCTCAAATTGAAGCAAATTGAATTTATTTGGAATTGGAATAAAAAAAAGAAGATTAAAATTGGAAGTTGTGGCAAGGAAAGTGTGAATAAGTGAATAACAATCAAAATAAATGTGAATAAAAAGGAAATTGATATAGTTGATAATCAATTGGGGGCAAATACGTAGGATGTACGTATATTATTTTATTCGCATAGCTATTTGATCCGGATTCGGGCACAGAATTTCGAGATAGTTATATCTATCCGAGTTAGGATTTTTCACTCGATTTTCAACGGCGAGCCTGGATATGGAATTTTGATTGATTTTGGAAATTCTCTGTCATAGTTATGACTATGCAAGGAGAATGACGGCTTCTAATCAAGAAACCAAATCTGAGTCCGCACTAGGAAGTCGGGTGGACGATACTAGTTCGGAAGTGAAATTGTGTGATCGAGTGAGCGATCAGATTTGGTATTGCGTACGAATGATATAGGTACATCGTACGGGCTTAAATGGAATGAACATTGAAATTTTGGAAAGAAGTCAAATAAACGATTTTGAATGTTGTGATTATATATTATTGCCAAACAGGATATGCAGGTATGAAAAAGGGAAAGGAAAATTGGTTTTGATTTCAGATAATAAAGTAGAATTGCTCGACAAAAAGGTATGTTTTTAAAATTCTATATGGAATTTGATTGGGTTTTTGGATCTAGCCACTTGGCCTTTTGGATTTGGGAGGCTGTAGAGCCATTTTGTAGTTGTACCGAGCTAGCCGCGCAAAGGAGACGCTGGCGAAATTTTTCGAAAATTTAGAGAGTTAGAAAAATGTTGAGAAAATTTTGATAATTCAAAAGTTTGGTTTTTAGTTGAAACTTGAATGATTGAACGAATAATTTTGGTTGCAAACTATGTGGGAGTTTAGGAAATTAATAAGAGTGCAGTGTCTTTAAATGACAAGGTTGTTTGGGTTGATGTTAAACAGTTTAGTTTTGAAAAATAGTAATGGGTATTGAATCATTCTCCTAACTAGTAATTTCGGGAATGAAATTCTTTTAAGGGAGGAGGAATGTGACGACCCAGAATTTTTAAGCCTTTAGAATCGGAATATTTAATTGATTTAAATATTCAATGGAATAATTTTAACTTGAATTCGAATATCACTAATTAATTGTTAATTAAATTATTGAATTAAATAATTTAAAATCGGGTAAAATATGAAATCTGGGATTTTAAGCGTGTTAAAAATAATTTGAAGGCTTGTAAAATTTATATTGATAACACTGAAAATAATAGAAGTTGTAAAATTGAAATTAACAGTGGTTTGTTCAGTTTAAAAATTTTATAGTTTAAATTGAATTTAAAAATATCCTTCCGGGGCACAGTCTTGGAATTCGACGAAACCAGTTCCATTGGATCCGTAATAGTGTATTATTATCGGATTTCAATTTTCGTAGTGTTTGGAGTTATCGTGTGAGCGTACGATAAGTAAACGCGTGGAAAACTAAATAAAACTTTAAATTGATCAACCAGTTGAAATAATTTCATATCGTCGTTTTCTTTCACCTCAAAGGCACTGTAGCAGCCAAGACAGCACGCCGACTTTCTTTCATCTCCGTGTTCCCTCTTTTAATAACATCACGCAAAGATCACATCGCCTCCATTTTTAAGTCACGTTGTTCTTTCCCCCATCAGCGCAGAGCAAAAATTCGATTCCCCTTTTTAATCTCGAGTCTCCCTTTCTCATTTTGGTTTCTAACGAAATCGAAAGAAGAATATTTGGCGATCGTTCCTCAAAAAAATAAAAATCGAATGCAGTCAAATCTCGAGCCGATCCTTGTACGCTCGAGATCGAGGCGGTGCACGTGAAAATGGGAAACTCGGCACTCGAATTGTTTTGTTTCAACCTGGACGCGAGTTGGAGGGTCGGCGGCGCAAGTTTACGCAAGGTGGGAGGCCGCGTCGTTGAGTGGCGCTCGTGTTGGAGGGGGGACGAAGGCGTGGAGGGTTGTAGCAGTGGCAAGCTCGAGTGAATAATGGAAATGGCTGATCTTTTTGCAATCAAAAAGGGGATCTCGATCGTGGTCGTCTTGGAGCGTTCAAGCTTCTGACGCATGCTCGGCAGTTGGATTGTCGACGTTGAGGATCGAAGACCGGCACTCGAAGTCGAGCAAAGATTTTGATTAGCGCAGAGAGAGCAGCAGTGAGGTATAGCTAGCTTTCTTTTTATAAAATATATACATATGGATTTAAGAGAAACAAATATACATAGAGATAAGTTTTGGAAAGAAAAAAAAAGTATATCAATAACAGTAAGTGAATTTCTATTTTTTATTGAAACAGAAAATTAATCTTTATATAAGATATACATGTTTTACTTACCGTAGATTTTTAAAATATATAATAAATATAGAAATTTTGAAATGATTAGAAGTTTATATAAAATTAGATTTTAAATCTGTATAAATGAATTTCTATAAAGGAGTGGGTTTGATAATTAAGCTGTTGTAATTGACTTGTTTAATTATTGGGTTGCTAAAAATAATTTGTTAAAAGAAACTATTAGTTTAAAGATTTTAAATCAAATAATGAGTTTAATTGAATGAATAAATGGTGAATAATCATTTGATTGGTTCAAATAATAATAAATTGTATAATGTTGATACAAGGTTTTACATCGTGGAAACAAGTCAGTTTGGAATGGGTTGCAAATGGAATAAGGTGAGTTAATCTCACTCAGTTAATTTAAATTTAAATGATTAAATTTAAATAATTGTTTGAATGGTTGAAATCGATTGATGTGCTATAGTATGGTGTATTCTGAAATTGGCATGTTATTATGCTAACATCTGTGGATGCAGGGAAAACAGGTTGGAGGGATCCAACTGGACCCCTCAACATTTATTATTTAATATTCTCTGTTGTGATTACTTGATATTCTGTGTTGAATATGTTGGAATATTGAATGTTATGATTTGATTGGATATATTTGGGTATAATGAATTACCAAAAATATATAAATTGGGTTTTGGAAAGAAAATAAAGGAAGTAAAGTTGTAAACGAAATAATCTTAGAAAATTTAATAAAATTAAGAATGAATTGAAAAAGAAATGGAAGTTTGTTAAATACTAATAAATAACTTCGAGTATGAAAAGAAAGGGGTTTGAATAAACAGTAATTAATGAATTGTGAAATTATGTGATATTAATTTAAATGAATAAAGAATTATTTTAAAACTTAAAGTTTTAAATTTATTTAAAGTAATAAGAAGTAAATTGAGAAATCTAAATTGGTATTTCAATTAAAAGTATTTTAAATCATAATTAAGGAATAAATCTGAAATTAAAGGATTTTGGAATAAATGAAGTAAATTGGAAATCGATGTGGAAATTGATTTAAGTGTTTGAAATTGGATATTTGAAGAATAAATTCAAGGTGGGAATTCATTAAAGGAATGAGAAAAAAATTGTTTAAAAATAAATAGTGATTTATTTTTAAAGGTTGTGAAGTGAAGTATATTTCTCTGGATAGCCAGGTACGTTTTCAAGATAAGTTTTTCAAAATAAAATAAAGGTTTTAATGTTGTTTTACAAAGTATGTTCTTGGAAATTTATTATTTCTAAATGTTTAAAATTCTAAAGTAAATATTTATTCAAATTTATTACCGTAGTAATAATTTATAAAGAGTGACTTAGTAATTCCGTTTTAAAGGTGAAAACCTAGTTTATATTTATAAAGTAACCTTATTTTCAAATATTCTTATAGTATATATTTTTAATCAATTATTGAAGTAGTTTTAATTTAAATATTTTAAAGTAAATTCTAAAGTAAGTAATTTGTTAATCTATTATCGTAATAATTATTTAAAGAATGATTTGGTATTTTGTTTGAATAAGAAAATCTAATGTATAGTTAAAAGGTGACCTTATTTTAGTTATTTCTAGAGTATTATTATAAATTAGGTACTAAAGTAATTTTTCTATATTAAATGTTAAATATATTTTACAATAAAGTGTTTTTAAATTATTTTAAAAATATAAAGTTTTGTGCTTTGTGATTCCAGTGGAAATAGAAATACTTGGAATTTATTCTGAGAAAGGCAGATAGTTTTGAAAACTGTTTTCAAAGGAATTTGAAAGTGAAAATATATCTTGTAAAGATATTTTGAGATAAATAAATAATTTGGAAAATTATTTATTGTGTGATGGTTGTTGTGAATATTAATTGATAGTTAAATCACTGACTATCAATATTGGCCAAATGCGTTGATCGTTTCGAAGAGACCGGGATCGAGATTTATTTCTCGAAAACCACTTCGATTCGGTTTGTACGTTTCGTGGAAACGAGTTTGGATTCGAAGATGGAGCAGTGAAGTGCAAGGGCTAGTCACTACTAATTCTGAGGATATTTCCAAAATGGATGTAATAGGAATAGTGCCTTCGGTTCCGTTCGGACCCGGAACGGACTTGTATGGATGAATGCTTGCGAAATATCGTCATGTGGGTACGGTGGGCATTCTAAGGTATATGTTCTTAAAAGGGTAACGCTTAGCCTCAAGCCTCATCAAATGGGAATGACTGAAAATCAGGGGTTATGCAGCAAGGCTAGGTGGGTAGCACCCAAGCAGGGTGAGGTCATTCCTGTCTAGATGTCCCTTTTTATTTAGGCTTAGTGGGCGGTTGCTGATCCGAACCGTGGGGTGATCTCACTCGGGATTATCCAGTAAGGGGTAATCCCGGTCTTGTGTTGCAGGGGAGCGGGCATACTCCTCGGTACGGTGATCTAGGCCCCGTACTGTGACAGGTGATACCCAGTGCCTTGTCATTAGTTGGAAATCCATTCTCCCTACGAGCCTTGTACGAGTTTGTTTGTATTACCCACTTTGTGGCTAGTAGCTGGAATTTAATAATGTAACAATTTCGGCTATTTATAAGTATTTCTATATAGACCCTATTAAAATATCAAAGGATTTGTATAAAAATTGTTTTAGCTATCGTAAGGTAAAAACCCGACATGTTTATTGGTGGCGTGGCCTTACGAGATGCTTTTGTTTTCAAAAGAATTTTTGAAACTTTAATAATCAATTGAGTGTGATTTTCTCACGCTGGTATTCCAGACTGACTCGGGTGTTATTTAACTGTAATGCTAAGGTCAGACCGCGTATTATAGGGTACAGGATATGATGCTGTGGAGCTCAGGAAACGAGCTGGATGACGATACGTACTCCCGTACTTGTTTATATATGTTCCGCTGTGTTGTTTAGTTGTGTATCCAGTTGTATGTTATTGATGTTGAGCTGTGATTGATGTACTCTGATGATGTAATATATAAACTGATATATTTGATTTTTGAGTAAAGGTCTTTTATTATCTATTATATTTTGGTCCGCTACGATGGTAAGATTCTGATGTTGTTTTCTTTTTTCTTCTTCTACCTCTTCTTTTTTAACCCAAATGGTTCGTATTTCGGTGCAACTTGAGTTGATTGTTGTAGAATAGTGTTGACTCAAGGGGTACGGATGTGCGGGTCGTTACAATCTTGGTTCCATTCCTTTTCACATCAACTATCACTTTATGAATAAATTAGCATTTCCTATTTATTTTGTTACATTCACTTATATTCACTTTATAAATAAATTGGTATTCCATTTAATCCATTAATTATTATCTTTAATTATTGAAATTCGTTATCTAATATAAATTTTGAATCTATTTCCTAATTTTCAAATTTCAATAAATTAAAACCTTACAATTGTTTACAAATAAAAATGGGGATTGTACTAATTAAATTATTTATTGCCCTTCATTACTTTATTACCTCAATTTACATTCAATTTCCATTAATCAATATTTTATTTCATTGATAAATTCAATACTTGCCTTTATTCACTTATATTTTAACTTATTACCCAAATGCAACAATTTAAAACTTTACATTATTTTATAAATTTAAATTCCATTCTAGTTAACCATTTTATTCATGATTCAACATTTCTATTTTTTTTCTTATATTAAGCCTATACCCAAGTATGACAATTTACCCTATTTCCATTAATTGAAATTTTATTTTAAATTGTTAGCTTTTAATTACAATTGCTACATCTAATTTCTAACAATCATTTTATTATAAATTATAAAAAAATTATTTCTTTTTTTAATCAAATTCCCACATCTTATTAATATGACAAATTTAGTTAACGAAATTCACGGGTCGTTACACTCTCCCCCACTCAAAACTTTTCGTCCCCGAAAGGGAAAAAAGAAGGGAGAAGAAAGAATTAAGGAATCAATATCTTATTCAAAATATGAAATTTAATAATTTAAATAAAATATATCAATTTATAACCATCAAATATTTTATGCTTAAAGTAATAAATGTTGGAAATCATTTTCAAAGTAATTTCTAGGTCCAAAATTTACAAATTTTTTGGCAGAGTCTCCTTTGTACGGGGAGGCTCGGGAGAAAATATAATATCAAAAATAACAATATACAACATAATATTTCCAAAATAATATACATCCCAACACGGAAAAACAATATAATAGCGCTATAAAACAAAATCCGAAAACGTACCTATTAGTCGGGCAATTAACGCTTATTTTATGGAACCAAAAGCAGTAGCAATTGCTTCCACAACCTGTATTTCACTTATATAATCTAAAAAGGTTAACAATCATATAAAATGAAATATTTAAGGTTATTTCAACTACAAACAAACAATTCAATACAATCAGCAATCACTTGCAACAAGGCATACAACCATCACATAAAATTTTACACAAATCAAACATTCATTCATATCAAACGAACAATTTGTTGTTTGGGTTCAAACTTTAAATTGCACAGAAATAAAAAAATAAACTATCAAGTGCATCATTTACTCAACAGTCTTAGATGAAACAAAATAGATTATTTATTCATCCAAACATTTTTAAATTTCCTTACCCAAACAATTATAAACCAAAACAACAACAACGATTAGTTTATTCTTATTAATTCTATTCATTTCATTCATTCAGGTCATGTAAGTTTCTTTTTATTGCATTACATTTATTCACTTCTCAATTTCACTTATTAATATAGTGCTAATCTTTCTATTATATTTAATTATAGTAACATTTCCATTACAACTTAAGTCTTTAAATTTTTTTTCTTCTTCTTTTATTTTTATTTAGTATCATCTCAAATATACTTAAGTTTACAACAACCACAACATCTAATTCTTATTTATTAAAGAATTTTAATGAATATTTTCATTATCTCAAATTTATTACTTGTATAATATCTATTACAATTTCTTATTAACATTCCAACTTTTAATGCTCGGTAAGTTATATATATGTTTATAAGGATGTATTGAAAATTTATACAAGTTTATTCTATTTTCTTTAATTAATTTAATGTTCAGTAATAATATCCTTGTTTTATATGTTACACATTTTAATTTCTCTTTTTTTTTTCCATTTATAACTTAGCATTTAATCTCTTACTTCCATTAGAGGTTTCAACTTATTAATTACCTACGTTCCAATGCACTACAGTAATTGAAACTATTAATTAATTGAAACTTAAGAACTAAATACCCGGTTTTATTCAAAATCATTTAAAATAACAGATAAATGTATATACTTACACTTTATATATCCAATTTTATTTAAAACAATTTAAAACTTTATAATTGGTTATCAAAATAAATCCGTAGTAAAACTACTACAGTGGCCTTCCCACTTCGAAACTCGAAAATGAATGTCGATGATGCGTGCACTCATCATCGAAATTATTTTCCAGCGACGGAGAGGGGAGTGCATAACTTATTTCTTTCCATAATTTCTTTTAAACAAACCCTTTTTTTATTTAAATATCTATATCAGAAAATACTTCCAATAATATTATTATATTTCAAAACTATTCAAAAGAATTTTTCAAAACCCCGGCACTTAAGTTCTAAATTTCCAATTTTCATTTATTTTATTTTCAACTTAGTTTCAACTATTATTTATACTTTAATTACCTAACAACCAATATATAGCAACCAAATATATATCTTATTTATAAAATTTATTTTATATATAGAAAATATAATAGGCAAAATTATTTCATTCACCTATATTAAAACAAATATTATGCCGGTCTGTCCTATTAAGTGTTTAGAAATCCCTATTGATGTCATAGCGTCCCATGCATCAACCAGAATTTATAAATACAAAACGGAACAAATTAACACAATATTAAAACCTTTTATAACACTAACAAATACGCTCTCTCATATATACGCTCAGCGACTCCTATAGGGTATTACTACCCTATTTACAAAGAGTCAGACCCCCACAAAGCTAAGGTTTATTGTTAAACCAAAGCTCTGATACCACATTGTAACGTCCCGCCTTTTCGCACGCTTTAAATCGACACACATGCCAATTCAAACCATACAAAAGGGCGGATTGTTATGGGATAAATAAAAAAACAAGGAAGAGATAAAACAAATAGAATCTCACAACGGAAAGATAAAATATAATAATCAAATATACAGTTCATGAAGCTGTATTTCAAAATATTTAATTGTACTTACAATGTATATCAGAGTTACACATACCATAGAATATCAATAATGCAGCAGAATACAATAGTGCAGTGGAATAATATACACTACAAGAAATTTGATTTTTAGTGGAGCTCAAAAAACGCTACAAAAAGTTTTGGTGGTGTTTTGATAAACGCCGCTAGAAAACATGCGACTAAAAATCCATGATTTTTTGTTGCATTTATTTTAACGCCACTATAAATGAATTTTTGGCAGCGTTTTTTAAACGTTACTAAAGATCTTTTTTACAGCATTTAAGAAACGCCACCGAAAAGGTGTCGTTTACTATCTTATTTTTTTGTTGCACTTATTATTATTTTTGCAGCGTTTAAGAAACGCTACCGAAAAGGTGCCGTTTACTATCCATGTTTCGATTTTATTGCCTGCTGTTCCACGACTACATCTGATTTCGCCTCCAATTCAAGTACTTCAAAACTTATACAATAACGTAATATATAAACACACACACATTCAAAAATAACACATTCAATGAACCACAATAACACAAACAAAAGCAATTACATAATCACCACTATATCATAACATTAGTGTCAAGACAAAAGGTTAACCATATGTTTACATAACCAAACTATCATAAACAGTTTAATAATAGTACATGCAGCTAAAGTAGTAATTCTACCATACATACTAGTTTCATAATAGTTTCATAACAGTTTTAATCAACCTAACTACATACATGTGCTGCTACCATACCAAAAACCAGTGTTGCTGCTTGAATTCTTCACAAACGTTTATCTACCTGTAAACAATAATAATCATGTTACTAAATATTTGTGAGATGAAGGTATCAAAGATAAAAAATGGACAAATATAGAAGTCCTTAGACTATAATACTTCAAACAAATATGAATCCATGTAATGCAATTATTTACCATCACTACAACAAAAAGACCCTACGATAGCGCCCGAAAAACGCTATTAAAGGATATTATAGCGGTTCGATAAACGCTGTATAACGACATGTGATTAAAAACAACCAACATTAGATAGCACAAAAAAAGCGCTATAAAAATTGTTAATTTCATAGCATAAACATTGCGCTATATTATTTATTTTTATAGCGACAAAATAGGCGTTATTGATTAATATCACAGCGCTATTAGCCCGCTATGAAATTCGTTATTAGCCATAAAATACTTTTTGTTTTTTCTAAGATAGCACTAATATTGCTCTATAGAAAGTGTTAATAGCGGATTATTAGCGCTGTATTTGAATAGGTTATTGTAGACGGTGACTTGTCACAACTCCAATATGCCGCTATAAAAAGTCAGCTACAATAACGCTTGTACTCTGCTATAATATCTTATTTTATAGCGCTTATTGTAATACCATAGCGCTTTTTATGGTCTGCATCTTTAATACTAACAGATTTGATAGCGGCCATTAGGCGCTATTAAATATTATATCGGTTTTGAAGTGCTATAATTTAATTTCACAATTCAAAAATTTTCTACATCCTACTAATAAACTGCAGTATTAAATACCAATATCAAAAAGCACAATAATAATCATAAAAGATAATCAATCATAAAATTTTATGGTCTGTCATCATACAGTCCATACTACCCTATTTCATACATCATACAAACGTGAATACCATAAACAATCCACTTCGACCATTCCTCACCACTGCTTATACAAACCACAGCAACCCCAGTGCACACTTTATCGACCACAGCCTCAACTTCATCAACCACAGCCTTACCACCATCTCCATCCATAGCCCAAACTCACTATCTTCTTTCTGCTTATAATTGCTGCACATATTCCTTCTTCACTTCAATGTTCTACCTGTTAATACATCACAAACTTCCCACCAACATAAACCATCTCAACTACACTTCAAGCTTCTGTACAACCACTTCTATCCATCACTTGTCTACATTTTCCCATCACCAAACTCAGCTTTTCTGCTGACTGCTGCCACTACAGTGCGCCACTTCACTTATCAATCCCCAGCGTCATCATTCAACACTTCGACCAAAAACGACATTTCTATTATCAAACAACTTTACCCTACCGCTTCCTCACTAACATTGAAAAAAAACTACCTCACTCACAACAACAAGTCCTTTCCACTGCACCTACCACCATCCCCATTCCACCACCAGAACCTCCACTGCCACAGTTATAACCACCAACCTGCCTTCACTTCTGCACTTCACTGGGTATCTCACTACCCACTGTTCCATCCACATACCATACTGCTATTCCAGTTCACTCTGCCACCATCTCCAATGCCACAATGTCAACTACACCTTTCCCCACACCTTCATTTACAAAACTACTCCTCTGCCTGCCACTGTGTCATTCACCATCACCTTGCTTCTCTGTCCACTGCCACTTTCCTCCTTAAAAAAACACTGCCTTGCAACCATCCAAAATAACCATCACCCCATACAAAAGCATCTACGTACACCCACCAAAATACTGTCAACCCATCACCTGAAACCACAACTCAAGTAATTAGAATACTGGGTGATGAATGAAAACATTTTTCATTCAAGCAAATGGTAAATGTAGAAATGTAATGATTTTTTTTTTCAAAAATATGGTGCATGTTACCTGCTGTAGTCTCTGGATCAAAGAACACACATGCGTACACACTCTCGAACTCATTAAGAAAGGACACACAATAACTCACTAATCCATTCATAAACGCAAGCAACATGAGCATAAATGTTCACTGATACACCAAAACAAACTCAAGCAAACAAAATCACCACGTATCAGTTGCAATTTATAAAACATAAGAAAAAGGAGCAGCATAAATGTTCCACCCACAACATGTATATATCATTGTATATACTATATATTATTTCCATTAAAAAAAAGAAGAAAAAAAAGAAAAAAAAAGAGGTGATTCATAGCATTGACCAGATTGGAAAACCAGGAAAACATACCTGTAAGTTGTAACTAGTCGATGCAGAAATATCAACATCATATTTTTTGCCAAGTTCAATCCTAAGCACGTCCTCCCCCTACACCAAAAGCAAAATAGCTATATGATTTTAGATCTTTCTAGTGAACAAAAAAAGAAGGAAAAATCTCCACTTCTTATTTCAAATCATTAGTTAAAAACTGCCGTATCTGCAAACATGGGTCTGTACAACGAATCATGATGGTCTGAACTTCAATGGTTTATTATGTTTATTTATGCATGTACATCCTTCCTAAGTAATAAATAAAGAATCGTAATATAAGTTAAAGTGTCACTATACAAAAACATCTTTGTAACCTTTCATATGTAGTCCAAAAACTTAATTAATTCCACATGTTGACTTTACAATTAAAGTGATTATTACATCAATATAATCCCAAACTGGTTATATATTTGAATGTACATGCTTATAATAATTATATTCACTGATACATTTGTAGTGGCAACAATCTTCGAGTCTATCTACAATCCGTGAATCAACCAATCCCTCAATAGCCTCGAAGACCACCAGAAACCGAGATCGCCTGAAACTGCAACCTCCTTGAAATTGCCTCCTCAACTCGACTTGCCCGTTACTTCACGAATCCAAAATGCGAACTTCGAAGTTCGATTTTGATTTCAATTTTTTTTCTGAATTTCGTTTCTACTGTTTTCTTTGACTTCGTATTTTCTTTCAACAGAGAACGCAAAAGTAAATTTGGGTATAACTGGATATAGAGTTGTTTGGGCCGGGTGGTTTTAATTTTCATTTTTTTAGTTTTGGTTTCTTCGCAAATTTGTTTTGTTTAAATTAATTAGTTTCCTTTTTGTTCTTCCATCTTATATAAAAAGAAAAGAATAACAAAAAAAAAACAAAACCAAAAAAAAAAGAATTAGAAAGAGTTTTAATTTGCAATTTAAACAAGATTTAATATACAATTTCCTTTTGTTTACAATTAGAAAGAGTTTTGTTGTTTTCAATTCTCCTTTTGTTTTCTTTTTTTTCTTTTTTTGAGTTTTGTTTTGCTCTATTTATTTCTCCTTTCAAAAATTATTAAAAAAGGAAAAACAACAAAAAAAAAACAAATAAGTTTCTTTCTTTTGTTTTGTTTTATTCCTTCCTTTTATTTGTTTTTATTTTTCCTTCATTCTAATCTCTTCTTTGATATGTATAAAAAAAAACTGTATATATATCTTTTGTTTGGAGATCTTTTGTTTTGATTTGCTTCTTTTGATTTCAATTGTTTTGATTTTCCATTTGTTTTTGTGTTCCTTCTTTAGAAAAAACTAACCTAAATAGTTGGTTATCATGAAACATTAGTAAAAACATATGAATTGCCTCTGACGTACCTTGTGTACACATGAACTTTTTGTGCAAACATACCCTAGATTAGCAACAAAAAAAAGAAATATTTTACAACAAGAAGGGTGTAGATTAAAATTTGATGAAATCAATTTAACTTTTGGTGAAGGAAACATGGAGGGAAATTTTACTTGGGATCTGAATTATTGAAGTTGGGAATGAGATTAGGATCCAGAAGTACAGGGATATCTGGTGCACTGTCATTTACACCAAAAGTTACATAAACTGATTCACAATATGCAAAATTATTCAAATGAAACCAATATAGCAATGGTTTTCTATGTCAGAAAAATCTGTTCAATGTAACTCACTCAAGCAATAGTTTTTAAGTACATAATATTCTACCTACAATACAACGATAGTGGAGGATAAGACTGAACCATTACCAATTACAATTGATGTAGGGCCTGGAAGACCTGCAACCAAATGCGCAACCAAACCAGCAACTACCAAAGTCACCAACACCTGAAAATTTATAAAAAAATGATGAATAAAAACAAACTTCTTACCATAGCCATGAGGATGGTACATCTACTGAACAATAATCGAAACCCGATAGCCGTGAAGCTTGTGAACCATCTGCAAAACCACAACCTATATTGAAAGATAATGCCACACGGTAAATCAACCTTAAATAAAGTGGTCAGCAGCTTGATTTTTCAATATATGACTCAATAGTTTTTTTACCTATCTAGATAAGTTGTCCATACAAAAATAGCACAGACCACATGTTTTAGTAGTAAAGATGTTGTTTACTTAAAGCATGTGAAAATTACAATTCATGACATATCAGCCATTATGATATCTATTCTACAAGTCTTCCTGTACATGGAATCTACTCATAAGAATTCAAAGAAATTGCTTCAAAAAAATTTGGTCCACCAAAATGCAAAGAATTTGGTGAAACGACAGTTTATGTCTATATCAACACGTTCATCCCCAAGAACACTAGACCAAATTAACCATCTAAGAAGTATGCCAACACGACTTATTTACTCACTACTTAATAATCTGCTCACTATCACCTAATTTACTCAAACAACATGATTACATCAATATAAAGGTGCAAGATTTACTAAGTGCTAAGTTTGAAATTAAGTAATTCAAAATATAAAGTGACACAATTATCAAGATCACCATCACTTGAACCATTTCAAATAATCGCATCTTATCTAAAATTGCAACAAAAAATTTACCATGAGGAGCTTCTTTATGACATAACAGCACCGCTCCTGATGTTCCTCTTCTTAATAAGCTTTTGCATTCTTTCGCTCATCCACTCAGATAAGTCCAGCCAACCAAACAATAATGCAACTCAATCAAACAATGTCACCTGCTGTTACAAATAATAATGAAATTTTTTAACGAACAATAATTCTAGTGGAAAATCTTGACTAAATTTATCACCAAGTGCGTCAATTAAGCAAATATGCAATCAAGACACTCTTATTCCAACATATATTGAGACAACATATAGCAAAAGAAGTTTTAGAAATGTACTGGAGTTGAAGAATTCATAAATTATAGATGTTATTTCTAATTCTGTATAGCAAAAGAAGTTTTAGAAATGTACTGGAGTTAAGGGGTAAAAGCTGCTCTGCCTTTGCTTCTAAGCAGCTCGATCCTTAAGAATCGTTGCAATAGTGGTTTGGTGAATTACGTATGTTATAATATGATAGTTTTTTTATAAAGGCACGAAACATGCCCTCTTCTAGATTATATTTTCTCAACCAAAATAATACTTATTCGTTTGGTTGAAATATAGAAAAGAGGTCTAATTCTAAAACATTCGAGAGTAATGCCATAACTAGAAGGGAAACAAAATAAAATGAGAAGGTAATAATTGAAACCTGTCTAATCTGTCTGTTCCTGCTAACAATAAGAGCTTTGGCACTGGGCATGATAGAAACTTATCAGAAAGGCCTTCATAGTACCTAAAAATAGCAAATCTCAGAAATGATATGAATGTTAAAACAGGCCTAGCAAGGGCCATATAAAGCAACAATGCAATTGAACCACAAATAATCTTTCGCTCAATTCTGATTCTTAACTGTTGGTGTGAAGAATGCTTCAAACGAACTCTATATGATTATTTTACAGTCTATACGCTGGAAATTGACACTGTCATCTCTATACACACTGTCGTCTCTATATAGAGAGTTTCAAGTCAAAGCTTGTACAGGGGTAACAAATTGTCTGCTCCCGATATTACAAACCTTCAACATCCGTTTTCGTGCTGTATGCAGCTATTACATCAAGAGGGATATGATGTGCATTAAGTGAATGAAACTAACCACAAAAAAAGGTATGCAGTAAGCCATGATTTATGAATCTGAACAAGTGGTAAACTGGAAATGGCAATGTATCCAGACAAAATGTTCATGCACATTTTTCTACTACTTGAACCACCAGAAAAGAAAAAAAATTAAAATGAACTAGGCTCGATGCAAACAGAGAAATTAATATCAGATTGAGTGTAAAAATAAATCAAATCAATTCATGGCTACTCAACAACAAAACACATGCTTTCAAAATAACAGTAATCAAACAAATAGACTAGCAACATTAAAATATAATTTTTGATGGATAGGTGTCATGAGTTGGTAGACACTTAATCAAAAAAAGAAAGCACGTAATCTTCTTAGTTCTTATAAGAAACTTGAGCTAGAGGTCGTTGAAGGCATTATTTACTTTGAATATTTGTTTTGTCGGTATTCGCATTTTTGTTGAAGTTCTAGTACAAGCAGATGATGGTGCATTTGACTGGGAAGCAGAGGACTGAAAAGGAGTGGAAGAGCCTTTTCGATGCGGTCGGGTTTAAGGAGTATAAGATTATTCCGGCTTTGGGAATGCGCTGTATCATTGAACTGTATCACTGAATATGGCGATGAGTGTGCATGTGTTTGTGAAAGAACCCTTGTATTAGGTTTTTTCTATGAGTACTTGTATATATGTGTTGATGTGCTCTCTATGAATAAAGTTATGATCAGCAATGTTGTTTGCTCCATCCTTCGTACAAAAAAGTATGAATAAAGTTTGTCTATAATACTCAAATTTAGACCAGTCTTTTAAAATTGTTGTTTAACTCAAATGTAACACCATAAGAAGAGAAATTAGTTGATGGATCCAATAACTAATCAATAGGTCGTCAAAGAAATTATCTGATTGGTTATAAAATGTAAAAAAAGAAAAGGATATGCATGAAATAAACAATTAATTCTTCCAGTGGCTATATCAATAATTATGGAGCCACCAAGGTTTCCTGGGAAGGAAATTTCGGGATATGAAAGTTGAAACAAAGACAATGATGAAAAAGTAGAAGGCCTTTATGATAATTTCAGTTTCAGATAAATTGAATTGCGCAGCAGTTCAGGCTAATGGTACAGTAGATTGCACTCCCAAAGTTTTGGCCTTCCTCCTCAACCATAGGTGGAACCCCCAGTTTCCTCAGATCATTCAGCAAGTAGTTTCACCTCTAAATCCCAATGCAACGTCAGCAACCTTCAACATCACCTTAATTGCAGCAAAGTAACAACAACCCCATAAATCCAAATCCTGCAATTCACAATGATGAAATTAGTATCAAATAAGCAGAGACTCACTTGTAAAGCTAGAAGCGACGAAAAGGTTTTTGAGTTCAAAGCAACATGTAATGCAGATGTCATCGACAACCCAAATCGGGACAAATTCACATCTCAAGTTCTTAACTAAGAATTAGGTGGATAAATTACTCGGAAGCAAGATGTTTTACAACATCTTTCTAACTATAAAATTACCATTGCTGGACTAATGGAGCATTAACTGAGTGAATCTAACATCGGACCATTCAATAACTTACTCAATAGAAGCTGGAATCATGTTCACAAAATGAACTTGACTCCAAAGGTAGAATGTTCATTTTGTGGGACCCTACATCATGGTTGCTTCAAGTAATACACAAGTCAGACCAATATATAACTTGCCTAGTAGATAATAGAGGTGGTATTAAGCTAGTTTTCATGGTAGTTTATGCTAAAAATTCTATTACGGATAGAGTTGCTATATGGGATCATCTGAATAACAAATCACAATATATTAATATGCCTTGGTTACTAGTAGGGGATTTTAGTTGTGTGTTTCATAGTGATGAATGAACACCCCACACTAATAATCAAGTAGCAAAAGTTGACTTTCAACCATGTCTAACTACAACTGGCCTAAAGGAATTACAATCTATTGGAAATTTCTTTACGTGGAGAGATGGTTTAAATTATAGTATACACAATAAAATTGATAGGGCCTTATACAATTTTGAATTCTTTAACAAGTTTACACAAGTTTTTCGTAATCACTCTCAAACATTCAACCAGTGACCACTCACCAATTCACATAAATCTTTTTTCTAGGTTAACTGGAAATAGACATAAAGCATTTAAATATAATAATGCTTGGAAATAGCAGGCTGGTTATCGAGAGGCAATACAACAATGCATCGACTCAAGAGGTAATGATAGCCCTTTGTTAAGCTTCATTACTAAAATCAAAAACATAAAAGCTGGTCTTAAAAATTGGAGCTACAACAATACTAGTATCAAGAAACAATGTGATATTATCAAGGAAAAAAAAAATTCAATATACCTTCGGCTTTTGAACAATCCTCATAATTTTGAATTAATTCAAGAATATGAGAATTGTGTGCATCAATTGCAAACAGTATTGCACTATGAAGCTAAGGAAAACATGAAAAAAGAAAAAAAATTAATTGATTTACTCAAGGAGATCGACATTCAAGTTCTTCCGTGCAAAATTGTCAAATAATAGAAAAAACACAGATCATAAATTCATAAATGATCAAGGACAAATTTTAAGTGAAGAAAGCAGTTTGGCTAGGAAGGCAGGAAAAAAGTGCGACATATCTAGACAAACTCAAAAGAGAAGCAAGAAAAAGACTTAAAGATATACCTAAAATCTATGTGAAACGAGCTTCATATTTCATCAACAACAGTCGCAACGGATCTAGGGTTTTGGAGAAAAACGAATCGAACTCGAGGTTCGATAAGGAGGCTAAGGTCGGCGACGATAAGCAAGAGTTTGACAAGCTTGAGGCAAGCCGAGGCCAGTGGCATGTTGCAGGTGTGAAAAGTTACGGGCGGAGGCAGTGATAAGGGAAGGGATTCTATGGTTAGGGATTTGAGGAAATAACGGGAGGAAGAGGGAATACTTTGGGAAGAGGCGGGCACGCAAAAAGTTTGAGCCACTAAATTTGTAACGGAGCCAATCCACAACCAAAATAAAGCAATTGAGTTAAAAAACAAATAACTAAGGGTAAACAATAACGCTTTAGAATAACACGTTATTAAATGGCGTTATTAATAACATATTTTGTTGTAGTGCATAACTCTTTACATGTGAACAACGTCATGCTATTACACAGTCTTGTTCTTTTACTTGGTTTTAGTTATTGACAATTAAACTATAATATTGTTCAACCATAACTAGTGCTTATTGATGCTTTATGCAGCATCTATCCATGACATCACCAACCTTCTGGTTTTAGTAAAGGAAAGGATTTGGTACATGCAGGTGAATTATTTGACCTGTCCCTAGTTGAATTATACTCCAAGGGATAAAATCATGATTAGAGGAAAGGGTTTTGTCGGTACCTGTAGACTGATAATCATCCTGTATTCAAAGCATATGATGTTTGTGCTACGGATCCCGCAATACCAAGTTTGACCTAATGGACACGATTCCTTTGATTCAAAGAAGAAAAATTGCGAAAACATACATGGTTGAAAGTTAACTATGACATGTCTACCGGATTATTAAGCCTAATTTAATAAACCATCTAATGCAATTAGTTGTATATTTCATTTCAAGCAATGCTAATTCTGACAGGTAAAATAATGAGTGCATGATGTTATAACTACACATGCTTCTTTTTAAAAGATTGAACCAATGACCTGAATTATACTCATTTGGTGAAAGCTGCTTAGAACGAGCCTTGCCTACCAATTCTTTCCATTTTTGCGACAACAAATAGATATCAAGCTGCACATGAAACAATTAGTTCACTGTAAAACATGACAAGTGCAGGTAAATATTGAAGTCTCTGATTATTATAAAGTTAGTTAATTTTTATCAAACTATATTATTATTGTAGTAGTATTTGTTGTTGTTATACGTTAGCTTCATGTGTTACTATATGCTTGTATTTTCTTGTACTCCTATAAACTTCATCCTTCACATAAATCACAATTCTTTTTTCGTATCCATTAAGCCTCATTAAACACCAGCTTCATGCTTTTCTATTATGTGTGGTAAAACAAAGTAATACAAGCCTTCAAAAATCAAGTAATTCATACTCACCAGAGTTCCACTGTGCAGTTACTTCGTCAATGCCACCATACTCAATCATTCTTCAACCATTCTTCATTTATGTAGCCATTGTCGACAACTAAAGTTCCAATAATTAAAAAATGCAGTTAGTTTACACTTTTAACTAAGTGTACGGATTTTATACCAATAACAAAAATATTTGATATTTAGGTTGATTATATTTAAAAAATAAGCATGAAAATGGAATTTCTGAACCATGACTGAGAGTTAATTCACTTATCATGTTAAGATATTCCATAAACTATAGTCAGCATCAAATAATATTTTCAGATGGACGTTCATAATTTGAATTAGATCATAGTCACTATGATTACAAATGCTTAGAAATACTAGAATTTAAAGTTCATTTGACATTGTATGCCTGCCAATGAACTAAAAGTCATTTCTTAAAAACAGTTTCAAGCTAAATGTGAAACTATTTTGGTTCTGCAACAGATTATCAAGTAATAGTTGTTTTTTTGGTGAAACAATTCTATGACAATGAATATCTAGAACTGGTGGGCAGCCGTGGCATTAGAGATGCATTATTTTTTGAAATTGGAATATCAAACAGTAGCTGCTACAAATATTTTACATTAGAACAAAAGCTATAAATGCAATATCAGACTGGACAAAGTCATGCATATATAATAAAACGCTAACTGTTACTAACCGTGGCTTACTCGAAGGCCACTAACAATAAATCTTTATGAAAAAATAAGGTTTTAGGAATATTTAAGAACATGTAGTCCAGTTGTTCTATATTGCATTACAAAAATCCCAATGCAAGTTAACAAGTAAAACACCATAATAATTTCCATATGGCTTATGAAATGACAAACATTTAACCAGAAAAATCATGCTTTGGAATTAACCTACCGGTGCAACTTCCAGGCTTTAAGGGCACAATCCTCGTACTTCTTCACAACCTGTTCACATTCCCATAAATTTTGAGAATTCACCTTATGGCACTCTTTGAATGCCTCACATTCAGCTTCGCATTGCACTGCATTCTGATAAGGAAGCTTGAATTCTTTTTCTCTAAGCTCCTTAGCTCTCTTATTCAGCTCTTTGGCCATGTTTGCCTCCTTCTGCTCCAGTTTCTTTATTATTCTTTTGCTTTCTTGAAGCACCAACCGAATGGTTTCTATCTCCAAAGTTGCTATCGTGACATGTGGTGCTGAGGGTGGCTGAGCTGGCACAGGCATGAAAATGGGTGGTTGATCAGGTTATAGGTTGCTAGAGATGGGTTTAGGACCCAGTCTATGCTTAGGTGGGACTATTGCTTTCTTTGGTTCTGATTTCTTGGGTTTCATATTCAGTTGGCCAGACTCTCTGGCTGGTTTGTTCACCAAGTTCGAGCTTATCTGAATCGTGTATGGTTCTTTCATTCATGGGTCTAACGATCTGATTATTTTCCAGAATTCTTTTTAAAAACAAATAAAAATGACATCATATTTTATATACATTACCAATGCACAGATGTCACATACAAGAAAATTTGATCATTTAACAATTTGGATACTTTATATGACAAGTCAAGCATCAAATGCAACGCAATTTGGCAAAAATGTACAATCTCAGGGTCATGTTTTTATGTTGCCAAACTTAGCGACCTTCAATATATGATTGCACTAAAAATTATGTATGATATGCATAGTTAAAATAATTGTACAAATCAACCATGCCTGTACAAACTAGCCGACACCCTAGTTCTTCAACTTGGGGATGATAAACGGACAAAATTTAGAAATAATCTTATCTATCAGCAAAATAAAAACAAAGATACCAAAATTGAATTAAACTTATGGATGATGATCCCAAATCATATAATATTTATCAAACATTACAAAGAATCTGATGATTGAATGCATAAGCTTGAGCAAAGATTGCAGGCAGCTCCTCATCAATCTCCTCATCGATCCCTTTTTCTCTGCTTACCTGTTTGAATCGAAGAGGAAATAATTAGTTAAGACATCGACGTGCTGTTATTTTATCAATATTGTGGATTTTCAATAAAGAATTAAAAGAGGATTTTTCTTCTATAACCTTTTAGTAAGAAATGGATTGGCAAGTGAAGGAGTCTCTTCTGAAGATAAAAGATTAATTCGAGTGATTCATGAAGAATCGTGCTAAATTACAAAACCAGTTCGCACTCCATCGCCTGTCCAACGAAGGGAGAAGCATTCATGGGTGGCAGTCGACAGGCGAAGGAACAACCAATGAATTTGGATTTATGATTTAGGGTTGCTTATTTTAGAGAGAAAGTAAAATAAATTTTAAGTGGTAAATGAAAATAAAAGAGGGAGGAAGAGGTTTTGGGCGGCCACGAAAAAAATTAAGTCCCGCCTTAAATTTTTTGTTCCCTCCATAGGCTAGACTTAGATAAACACTATTCCGTAAAATATTGGTTGCACTTAAATAACTTTTTAATTGCACTTGATAATAAACGCCACGAATAAATGCAACTAAAAATGCGTTTTCTTGTAGTGATAGTAGATAATAGTATTACAAATCTTCGTCTTCGTCCTCCAGAATAAAATCTTCAAATCCTGAAACGCTCGGACTGACCTGAGCGAATTGAAAAGACAAAACACTCGAGTCAGAACTAAAAGATCTTATGTAAGTTAAATCAACAGAAATAAATATGAGTGCAGTAACTCAAGAGATGCTCGGGATTTACATCTCCTTAGGACCCGTTAAACTATTTACTATGTAGTATATTTCGCTATTATAATAGTGTCTAATTGTAAAATAAACTTTAAAATAGCACTAAGGCTTTACATTTTCCACCTTAACACATTTATATATTCCCATAGTCTATACAGTACCGTAATCTCCCCCGTACTGGGCGTCGTCAGAGGGCACTCCATAGGTATGGTACAAAATCAAAATCGTATAAGGCGCGCTAGGGTAGGTGACACGGCACAACTAGGCAATGCCAGGGTAGATATACCAATTACGCATCCGGACTGGTGGTAACGCGTAGCCGCAGCTACCGCCCACCTCGAGCCACACCCCCAAAAAGAAAAATCAAAAGTGGCCACCGAATCAATCCAAAAGTCAAAGTATAAAATCGAAGGGATGTGTCCGATCAAAGGTGCTACCTCAATTGGCCCGAGAATCGCTCCTGTTTTAGCCATCTTATGCCAACTCACGGGAGTTGGGTCCACGTATTTACCTTAAAGGAAACGCTGCCACACTCCTACTTCATTCTGGAATCTCCACCGCATACACGGTTGTTAAAGTGGTTTTCGGAGTTGGCAGAGAGTATGACAACTTCCGATCCTGGTCTCTTCAACAACCAATCGTTGTTATAACACCACGGTTATCTTAAAATATTTATACTTTAAAACCAAGATAAAATATCCATTACAAAACCATTTAAAAACGATATCATTTCTTCTTTTAAAACCAAATAAATATGATATCATTTCAATGTATCCTTTTCTAAAACTCATTTCAAAGTTATAATATTTTGAAACCAAATACTTGAAATATAGCCTTCCAAAACATAAAACTTTGAATTTCATAACTTTGAAATATAACTACACCACTTGAATGGTTTATATATTAGATTACTTAATAAAATAAATTAGCTTCTTAAATTTCGCAATCAATTCTAATACAGATTTAAATCCTCAAATAAACCATTTCAGATTTCATATATTTTAAAGCTTTAATATTAAATGTTTCAAAACTAAATTTTTTAATTCACATATATATCAAATTTACTTTACTATCATTTAGTTTTGAAATATTAAATTTAATCAATCCAGAATCCTTTAAATAAACTTCAAATTCCAACGATTTAATATTCCTTGAATTTATTTAGACTTGATATATTCACTTAAATCACCTTAACCCCGAATTTTTGTTATAAACAATATTCTTTTAAAATCTAAATTTCAATAAGTTCCAAATGGACTCGTATTAAATATAATTCTTAATTAAATAAAATCTCAATCAATTTCACTATCTCCCCAACCTTGATTTATAAAATTAATATAAACTCTATATTATATATAATTTAAGTAAATACTTATCCATATTATATTCAATAAAATCCAACTTTATTTTATACTTTAACCAATTTTATACATAGCTTAAAACCCAAAAATTTAACTATATATAAAATAAACTTCATCGAATATCCGAAATCAATATCTCATAAAACCATATATATATATTTCTTTACAAAACCATAGGAAAATTATTTCAAAAATAAATTTTTATATATATTTATATATATACCGTGGTGCCTGTATATAATTTTCTATCCTATGGTCAAGTGATACGGATATTTATATTTCAATCCACAATTCAAAAATAAAAATTGAGGTTGTATATCATTTCAAACCGTAATCCCGAATGAGATGAAAATGCATAATAACTTGCAGTTTATAACAATATACAATACAACATCCATTCATCCAATATCATCAATCAACCATTTATCACAATCATCATCAAATTCAAACAATACATCAATATACAACAGGTGATAATAACAGGCATTTACTGGCAGTTTATTATGCGAAATAAATTAAATAACAATTTAACTATCAGTTTGTATGCAAGAATAAATTTAACTAAAATTTAACTGGCCGTTTATATGCAATAATGAATTAAATAACAAGTAAATCAAATGAATGCAAATTAACTGAGATAATGATGAAATATATGCCAAATAGCTATAAATAAATTTCTAACACATCATAAATCAATTTAACAAACATAAGAAATCTTAGAAGTTGTGAGTGGGTTAAAACACTCACCTTTTGAATTTAAATTGGATTAAAATCCAATTTAAATCCAAAAATTTGACCGTCTCAGAATTCGTCCAAACTAGCGTCATCAAGTCCGGAATTTCAATACGATCCTAATAAAAAAAATCGCGCATAAAACGGATATCGTATGAGGAAGTTACAACGATTATTGTGATTAAATTTTAATTAAAAAATAAAAAATAAAAAGTGAACACATTCTCATCCCCAAAGTCAAAAGCCACGTCACTCTCCTTCCCTACAGGCCACGCACGCCCAAAACGCGTTCAAAACCCTATACATCCTCTTCGCACGCCGTCAAGTGAAACGCGACAGAAACTGCCGCCCACCTCATCAACGAACGTTGGCCGAACCCTCCCCTAGGATAGCCGTGACCTCCCATACCCCATAGGTCCTACTCGACGCAGCTGATCATGGCTCTACAGCCAGCCGCCTCCAATATTTAGAAACCCTAGTCGAATTGTACGCCAAATCCAACCGTTAAGTCAACAAACCAATCATATAGATGAGATCCCCTCGGCTTCCTCTCCAAAATCCATAGAGGGTTCGACGATCCGACGACTTTGATTTCGACGATGATGAACGGCCGAAACTTCTTTGATTTTTTACGGGTCAAATGACAAACTGAATCGAAAAACAAACACCACCAGTGAATCACGCTAGTCGAGAGCTTCAACTTATATTTTTTTTCAAATTTTTTCGAGGGCTTTGAATTTTATGTTTTGGGTTTCATTTGCAATTGGATCTGGATCTACAGTTTGTTTGTCTGCCATTGAGGAAGAGGAGGAATAGAAAGAATTTACGTAAAGACAAATGAAAATTAGGGAGGCTAGGGTTTATAGCAGGATATTTATAAAGAAATTTGGAATAGACAGGTGGATCCGAATTATAAACGTGCTTAACGATAATTGGCCCAAAAAGCCCGTTCTAACTCCGGAACGAAATTGGGTCAACCCATATATCAAAATAGATGTTCATAAATATTTTAAATGCAATGGAAAAGGTTTCAGATTCAAATTGCATCGTATGAAGAAGTTATGCTCAAATCAATATTTTCAAATTGATTTCAACTAATTTTAATTTATCGATTTCAAGGCGTTCCGAGTCCGTGCGATCAAACGACAAGTCCGATCTCTACAAAACTTGAAATCCTACAATAATTCACCATTACGGATCCAATGAAACTGGTTTCGTCGAAATCTGAGTCAGTGGCCAAAATGGCTATTTTTCCATTAATTAAATAATTAATTAATAAAATTCAATTTTTAAATTTCAATCTTAAAATTAACCAATTTTATCACTTTATATTTCTCAATCAAATTACAATGTTTTAACCAAATTAAAAGTCAATTTAAAGTTGATAAATTTAACAATTTCAGTGTTTATCTCAAATTCATTGCATTTAGAAATTGTAAATTAAATTTTCAAAATTTCATTTAATTACCTTTCATTCTATTATTCTGTCTATTATTATCAAAAAGATGCAATTTACATTGGTTCACTATTGTTTACATTTATTTTCTTAGATTTCCTCTACATTTCCTTCAACGTAAAATTTAACTGTTATATTTCATTTATTCACAATAAATTCAAAGAAAATAATTAAATTTTTTCAATTAAATAAATAAATCTAGCTTTCTATTCTTTAAATTAGCCAACCGTCATATTCTAAATAGGATTAGCATTAATTGCATCTTATAAAATCTACCGATTTCAATGACAAATCACATCTACCCCACTGCACAATTTAAGTCGATTAAATATAATTGATTTCACATTAAATGTTATTAATTATAAATTGAAATCTAAATAAATTCGTTTATTGATTTAAAATCTTGCTATTTAATAATTTGACATTGTATGGGAGTAATTAATAATGAATTATATTACACATCATTAATGTATTAATTAATTAATTTCCCATTTAACGTGCTACTTAATCTCCTTTGATTGCAAACTGATTTCCAAATTTTATGCAACATACTAAAGAAATAAATACATATCTTAATTGATTCGGTTTTTCCCATTCATTATACATTAATGCACACATACAAATTAAGATCCTAAACCCCATAAATCATTCCATCTTGGTTCCATTCCTTTTCACATCAACTATCACTTTATGAATAAATTAGCATTTCCTATTCATTTTGTTACATTCACTTATATTCACTTTATAAATAAATTGGTATTCCATTTAATCCATTAATTATTATCGTTGATTATTGAAATTCGTTATCTAATATAAATTTTGAATCTATTTCCTAATTTTCAAATTTCAATATCCATTAATCAATATTTTATTTCATTGATAAATTCAATACTTGCCTTTATTTACTTATATTTTAACTTATTACCTAAATGCAACAATTTAAAACTTTACATTATTTTATAAATTTAAATTCCATTCTAGGTAAACATTTTATTCATGATTCAACATTTCTATTTGTATTCTTATATTAAGCCTATACCCAAGTATGACAATTTACCCTATTTCCATTAATTGAAATTTTATTTTAAATTGTTAGCTTTTAATTAAAATTGCTACATCTAATTTCTAACATTCATGTTGTTATAAATTATAATTTTTTTAATTAAATTCCAACGTCTTATTAATATGACAAATTTAGTTAACGTAATTCACGGGTCGTTACACAAACCTTGCTCTGATACCAATTGTAAGTCTATAGGGTGGATCGTGTAGTGTATATGCAAGTATATGTGCCAAAATATATGATGCAACCATAACAATATTAATCTAGGTAAATATAGAATAAGCACACCAGGATTTTATACTGGTTCGAACCTCTCGTCCTACGTCCAGTCCCAAAGCTCTCCTTCAGAATTCGACTATCAAACACCCTCACTTCGCCCAGAGGAATAGCCTTGGTTACAATAGCTTGTTCTTGTCAAGTATGTGTCCTATAACACAGATATTGACTATTAAGTACAAATACTTCCAATATATATCTAGAGATTATTGATTGAAGAGAACTGAATATATGTAAGAGTGAAATACAAGTATAGATTTCTAGAGATCAAGAATATGACAGAGTATGAAAGTAAAGAGCGCAAGTAAGTAAACTTGATGTTCTATTTGATTCTTGATTTGTAGAGAGATTCCTTGAGTAGTTGCATCCATTAACAAGTGCTCTATAGTTGCTTCTGATCGTGATGAAGATTTGCAGCGAAGAGAAGCAAAGATGTCTATTCAAATGTGATAGTTGAAATTTGAATTTAAATCCCGAGTTCGAAATCAGACGTTTGGTATTTGTATCAGACGTCTGACTCGGTATATTTTTTTGTATACAGTAGTCTTTCAGACGTCTGAGTGCATCTACCAGACGTCTGTTCCTATCTGTTTTGTTGTTCTAGAAAGTTTTTCCAGACGTATGGCTAGTGCACCTAGACGTTTGAAAACTGTGCATGTCTGCTTTGTGTATCCTTCTTGTTGCTTCTTTGATCCTATCGACTTGTAGTCTCTTGTAATGTTCTTTGAGCCTTGTTCTTGTCTTTCCAGTGATGTTACTCTAGCAAGTACCTATAAAATAGAAATATACATGCATATTCGATTTCCATTGTATAGTTATTGTAATCAAAACCGTAGTTTTGATTTCCTACCAGTAGTCACCCCTCTCGGAAGGAAAATGTTTCGAATCAGTCGAAACCATCTGTGTTGATTGCAATCTATTATCATTAATTTGCCTACGGAACCATAATGCCTCTTCGCCCATCTCAACACCTTTAATATCTAATAAGTTGAAACCCTCTAGAGTTTACCTTCTTCAACATTGTCGAAACATTCTAAGTGCACATGATTTTAATTTAGGGCCTATCGAGTTGATGGGTATACAGGATTTTGATGATATTCATAGAAAATTAAAGTTATAGGTTTCGAGAATGTCGAAGGGTTTTGTTATCTTGTTTATGAAATGTTTATAGTGTATATTTTTTTTCAATTTTTTAAGTTAACTTTAACTTCTTCCCTTTTAACAACTGGTTCCTATGGAGCTTTCGACATTGTTGAAAAGTACAAATTGAACAAAATTTTGACTTTTCCTTTCGACCTTGTCGAGAGCTCAAGGTATACTCTTATTTAGGCTTTTGACACCGTCGAGAGGTATTTGCTAAATGTTGATGTCTTCTTTCCCTTTGACTTTTCCAAAAGCTCAATATCTTTGATTTTAACTTAAACATTTGTTTCAAAAATTCAAAAATTCAAAGTTTCATGTTTGGTTTTTTTTAAGTTATTTAAATAAGTTTTTTACTAACTCTTGAAAGAACATTACGTCCATAATAAACTTGAAAATTCTAACTGAAATTTTTTCACCTAGTAGAATCATGAGCTCTCCAAAAAAATTCGATGCCATTTCAAAGAATTCCATGATACCTTCATAGGATGAGGTTGATGCCATCCTCAAAGACTTTGGAATTACTGGTGTGAAAGCTATTCCAACCGGGGAAGTATCATCAACCCTCCCGAAGGTTTCTTCGCTTACACTGTTGTCCACATATGGCATGGATGATTTCTACCTTTTCCTAAATTCCTATCGAGATTTCTTTCTCACCTGGGGATTGCGCCAATCCAGCTGTCCCCTAATGTCTACATGTATCTCTTATCCCTGGAGATAATGGCACTAGAGTCTGGACTCCCTTCCTTAAATGCCGATGTTCTAAACCACTTGACCCAACCAGTCAAACTCAGCACTCTCAATCATCAGATCTTCAGCCAACCTTTCGAAGAAGTTGATATCGGATGGGGTTAACAAGTTTAAAGACTAGGAAAACTAGTTTTTCTTTGTTAGATGTTTCTTTAACATCAGCGGGACATTTTCCACTCCTCGTAAGTTCGAATATTCGTTGTTTCCTTCTATCTTGTTGTTTTTCTTGTCTTATCTTTGTCTTATGTTAGGTGCTCTTGCCAAAGAACTCAGTGTGGCTAAAACAGAATAGTGGAGTCTTTAATCGTAGATTCTGTTAAGATAGAAAACTGACTGAAGCTGATGATTCCTTCAAACTTGAGGAAGCATTCTCTTCTTCCCCCCGGTCAAAAGGTTTTGGGGATACCCCCCTTTGGTCCAATATACATCTAAGGGAAAATGCTTCTTGTCCTTGGGAGATTCTAAATATTTTCTCCCATGTTACCCATATGCTCAGACCACTCCGGTAAGTTATAGGCACAACATTTGTTTTCAATTCCAGTTGCTTTCTGAATTATTTTGCTGATTTTTAATATGTTTTGGTCCTTTACATCCACTTCCTAGATTACAGTGCCTGTTAGTGGTGTTGCTTCCCTTCCTACAACTTCTGGTGTGCTATTTATTATCCAATCATTCTCTAAACCCACGAAGGCCATTAAAAGGAAGTTAATGTCGCCGACTGAAGCGAAACCTCCTCAGAAGTTTACTAAAATTATTGATACAGAGAAGGACGACCTTTCATCCTTTGACATAGATCCAAGAGCCCGGTTGTTGAAGCTACTAAAGAAAAATTCGAGCAGATTCCTTCTGCCATTGATCCCCTTTCTCGTATTTCCATTTCTGACTCTCTGGCTGCTCTCGCACAAATGCAACTAACTTTGGAGATGCCCCTACTCTAAAGCGCACTCTTTCTCAGCCAACATCTTCTTATCCATCTGTAAATTTTGAAGAGATAGCCCAGTCTATCTTAAACTCGGAGTCTTTCACCTTCGTCCACCTGCCTTCCATTATTTTTGATTTGATGGGGAAATACCCGTCTCTGATAGAGCAATAATTTTTGGTGAGTTTTACTTTAATTGACCTTAATTTTCTCTAAATCCCTAACTTGCATTGCACTTTCTTCTTTCGGATTTCTAAGAGTTGGTTAACTCTTTATGAGCATGCATCCAAATCTTCCATTGAATCCTCCAAGTTCCAGAAGCAAATCTCTGCCCTTAAGAATCAAATGTCTTCCTTGTCTATGGCAAAAGATGAAGCGACCTCCAAACTGGAGTTATTAAGACTTCCCTTTCCCAATCAGAATCCTCTCTCTTGAAAGAGAGAAGGGCTTGCCAACTCTTGGCGGACAAGAACTTTGCCATGCAACTATCTATAAGTGAATCTGATGGAGAAAAAGCCCGCATGGCTGCAAAGAACACTTCTTTGAAGGAGAAACTGAAGAGAAATAGGGCTTCACTGAAACTTGTTGTCGATACTATCACAGATGCCAAGCAGCGAGTTTCCCATTTTCTTAATACCTCCCTTGGGGAGATTATGTTAAATTCCTACAAAGAAGCTTTGATGCTTGCCGATGCTGATAACTTTAAGAAGTGCCCTGGCTTAAGCTTCCCTTTGCTTGACTCTAACCTTGTTGATAGTGTAATGGGCAAGATTAATCAAATGAAGAAGGGAATTGAAGCTGCAACAGAGGATGAAATTGACGCCTCCAAAATTCTTTCTTTCGACGTCCCCTCTTTCGAGATCGAATCTGACTTTGAGGACGAAGGGGGCAAGGATGTTGTTGCCGAGGAGGAGGGTGATGGTGATGGCGATGAAAGTGATAACAACAATAATGACGACGACGATGATAAACTTAATGGTGGCCAAGGTTTAAGTGGTGATCGAGGGGGCCCTTTTTGAACTTCTGAGAAGGATGGTGATGATAATGCTAAAGTTCCTGAGAAAAAGCCATCTCCCTAAAAAGATGTTCCACCAAAATTTGCCAAGCCTTCTACTCCTCAAGAGGACGAGCCTGCTCTTGTTAATGTCGAAGAGCTAAAGAGAAAAGAGCAGGCTTCCCAGACTTCTATCCTGATATCACAGGAATGGGATTCTATGTTTAAATATCTTTTATTTCAAAGATAATAATAGTGTAAATCATTTGTTTTAGATAAGGAAGAAATTTATCCTCCCCTATAAAATCAAACTTGAGAGAAAATGAGCAGAAATAAACAGGTTGTAAAGGGAGCTAGACAAGCAAATAAAAGAGCATGATGTACTTTCAGATAAATATCATAGACTTGATAGAAATGCATCAGTGCTGGCATCTATTAAGCACCAAAAAGTTGCCCCTCTACTAAAGAGAGTGCGCCTTCAGTACAACGCTCTCTTAAAAACGAATCGGGAGTTGATAACCCTATTTTGGATGCTGATTAGAGAAAGAGACATTTTAATCAACTTTTTATATAAAGCTTACTGTAAACACTCGATTATTGATTTTTCATACTTAGGTGAATATAGTGGGTTTACTTAGACGTTTTCATAAGAGGCACTTGGATGAATTCGAATTTAACCCGCACCGTGGAGTTTGTTGGAACTTACCACGGGTCAAATCGATTCCCCAAGATCTCCCCCTGAAAAGCTTAAGTACTATAAGAATAAATTTGTCTCCGAGTTATTTTACAATTCTTTTGTATGAACCGGATGAGTAATTGTAAACATGTATCAATGTATTGATTTGTATATATTTGTTCTTGTCTTGTTCTTTTATGCTTAGCTACGTTTTATTATATTATTATAGAGTGACTGTTCATTAGGTCGACTTGTTTCTAAGCCAATATGTTATATTGAGAAGATTTTATCTCGAAAAAGCATCAATTATAAAGTCATTGAAATTAGCAAGATTTTGTTTTCTTAAAAATTTACAAAAACTTTACTTGGAATATCCTCACCTCCGATTTGACTTCCTTGGCGATGAAAAAGAGAAATTTCTAAGGAAATCAGGATGTTCCACTCTAAGTTAATTTGCGGTCATGATAGTCCCCCAGCCGGGAAGGGGACTATAGCAAATGTCCACCGGTTATCACTCCTAAAGGAGTTAATATTCCTTTTGATTCAATAGCTACCCTTTCTGCAACTCATTAGATAAATTTCGAAAAGTAGTTTATCAGCTTTAGATGTAACCAATTGTTCATTGTATCTTTCAATTTTTTTGTAATCCATTATTATAATAATAAAGAGATTTTTTCATCTTGATTTTGACTTTATTTTGTTCCTTTTTGCTTAAATAGGAGCTAAAATTATCTACAGCTTCTCTCCCTCTTGATTTATCATCATGCGTCGCTACTCTTAGAGAGAAACTGTTAAAATCATGTGGTAGGAGTGAACTCAGCGATGATATTTTACTAGAACGCTTCAGAAGCAACGCTAAAGCCTAAAAATACTGATGCCCAAAACTAGTTCGAAGAGTCTAAGATTGGTGAAGCTAAAATACTGATGCCCAAAGGGCCACACCACTTCTAGCACTAACTGCAATCTGTTGGAAATGTTTACAGGCGATGGAATATCTTTTGTAGTGGCTAAATAGTCTCTGAACTAATCAGGCATCTCAGACTCCCTATCTATAGTCGCTCTTTTATTTCATCTAATCATGTAGATAGCCCGACAAAAATATCTTAGCAACTAGCAGTTGAAACAAAGCAAGTCCAAAAGAGAAGCAGTGTACGCGTATTATATAGTAGAAAAATACAAGTATGCACTCTCAACATATCTCCTCAACCAAATTGATTAACTCAAACTGGTCTACTTGGTCCAAGACTTGAGCCTAAGCTCCGATACCAACTATCACAACCCACCCTTCGTAATACCCAAAAATATGCATCTTACATCATTGCACTAATTTCGAATACCACAAAAAACATATCATTGGGGTAAAAATTAGGACAAAACACTAAACCAAGACATCGATAAGATCTCATAACTCAATGACAACATATAATATACTGAATATACATGAACATAATAGAATAACAATATATAAGAGACCGCACTAGCAGAAGCAGCTGACAAATAAATAACAGTACAGAAAGTCAGAATACATGAACTGCCAAAAGTACGTAGATCTGAATAATTATCCGATACAACAATCTTGTATATAAATATAGGTATGTCATGCAAAAATGAAATAACAAGTATATATAACTCTAAATATCGATGCCATGCATCTAAAATTCTCCAGTTGTTCACTCTGACAGCATATCACCAAAAGCACTGACTCTTGAACTATTCAATCAGCTACTCAAGAGTTGTCATGACATAAGCAGACGGAGACAAAACATGTTTCAAACATAAAGTATTGTGGGGAACTATCTCAAAATACTATATATTAAAACTACATATAAATAAATAAGAACCACTAGATCACAACCAACCTCCTCCACAAACATGGCTCAGGAGAAATCCGTACTACTTGTAAACAAGTATAGTAAATCCATCTCAAAAGTAGAGGAACATACCATAACCTGCTTTTCTAGTGTAATAACAAGTTAGCACAATGTGCTATTGCACTACACTAGCCTAAAACTCTAATAATATAGTATAAATATACCATGATCGAACTGTGATCCGAAAACAATGATCATTACTGCTAAGAATGATACGATACGCCTCAACGTGTACGGTCACTACTACTAGGACAAAATAGGCACGCTACAATACATATGGTCACTATTGCTAAGACAAAACAGAGCCGTAACACGTATGGTCACTACTGTTAAGACCAAAAAGGTACGCCACAACGCATATGGTCACTCCTATTAAGACAAATTTTCGTAAGATTACAAACATAGGACCCCAAAAATTTCCAAGCGATCACAACAAGATAAAGCTATTCACGGTCCTTCTAAGATCGTGACGAATGTGTCATGGCTATTAACAACACTGTGGGTGTGTCACAATAAGGTCGATACTTGGTAGGTCACGTAAGTCCATATCCTTGCGTAGGTCACATATGTCCATACCCTTCGTATGTCACAACAAGTCAACACCAAACAAATCATATATTACCCTAAGGTCGAAACCTTAGAGTATGGACTCACTCTGTATGTAGCATATGGATTCGCCACGCATGGCTCTAGTCGTTTCGACCTAAAAACCCACCGGACAACTCTAACAAATGACATACCAACCCAAATTGCATTCCAAATGGAATGCATGACCCTAATGTCATAATACTCCTCAGACACACCTTTCCAATCTACCTCAAAATATTTGGTTTTGGAATATGTGTCGGGGTGTGCACCACGTCGGCCTAAAATCAGCGTATTCCAAAACTCACCAAAATATTATAGCTTGTAACCCTCAAAAAATTGTGAATAATGATCCAAACCTCATCTCAATCTGACTTTATATGCGAAAGTAATCGCATTTTGAAGTTATCATAACACATAGTAGGTCAGCCGACTAAAGGGCCATTCAGTCGACTAAATTAGGGCTGAGATGGACTTTTACCTCTCAACCAGTTGACTGAATGGACTAGGTCACTCGAATAAACTAACAATTTTAAGGTAATGAGCCTGGGCAGGGAGTAGACTTCCCGAATGAATGCCGATTCACGCGCCGTTTCCTCCGACGCTTCGCTCGATGAGTCGCCTTTCTACTAAAGCTTGCCTCCATCCCATCGAACATCTACCAGAGCTCTCTGTTGAAATTTTAGAAGTGAATTCCAGAAGTAATCGAAAACTGGTTTCGATACCAAAATCCACTCCTTGCACGAGTAGGGTTCTACGGGTGATTTTAGTAACCCGACTTCCTCTAACATGACAAAATAACATATCCAGCTTATGCATAGCCCAGACGTATGTCGATGCACATATTTATGCACACCTAAGCACACACGCATACTTAACCACACACATCCAACATAAATACATTTAAGCTTCACCAGACGATTGCTTGACCCGGTACTTTCCCACGCAACTTAGAGCAACCGGTGGTCACAATGGCTACATGAGTTCGCTCTTAACATGACCATATACACATACAAACATTCCCATATGCATATGCAATCTATTACATGAATATTCACCTATTAAAAACACAACTCTCACCATAACTTTAGCTACAACACTAGAGTTGTTTCAATTGTTGCTTAACTCTGAGTACACGTATACATATACCTACTCGTGCACGTGCACGCACACGTATATCCAGTAGGCAAATCAACTATTACTCAACCAAATATTACTTATTTTAGTAATCTTTCTAATAAGAGGGAAACATCCCTTTATATCATTTTATAAAATCATAAACCATTTTATGAAATATCATAGTAGCCTATAATCACTTTATAGCCTTTAAAATACTTGATCACATCATTAAAAATCAAGTATTCACCTTTTTACTATTTTATAAAATTTCATATCCATTTTATAAAATATTTACTTTATTTATAAAATTATGGAACCATTTTATAAAAGTATCTCTAATCACTTTAGTAATAAGTTAGAGTTCACAAATCACTTAAATTAGCTTATTTACATTTTGTAAATCAGTTTCAAATGGGTTAACTTGTATTTTCTAATGATGTTCACATCATTACACTACTTAATTAACCCCAAATCAAACAATAACATCATAACTAATCATCCAATTGGCCCAAATCAATTCTAAAGCTTACTAACTATTTTCGAACGTAGTAATTAGGGTCATAAACAACTAATTAGCTAAGAGAAACATGTTTATAACACAAACGTAAACCCAAAACAGTCCAAACAATCTCCAGATCACATCATATATTTCTATAATCATCAATATTAAAATATATAAAGCATAACACATAAATTCGTAAGGATAATCATTCCACTCACCTTGATTTTCCCCAAACCAAGCCTAAATCACCTAACCCATAAATTAGCCCTCTTGAAATCAAAGATGAAACTCCAAACTTCAAATTAGGGAAATTCCTTTGGGATTATGTGAGGAATATGATGTGAAGATTTATGGTGATTTTTCTAGGATTTATAAGAATTTATTTTACCCTAGATTAGTGGACTAGAGAAAGAGGGTTAATGGTGATTAGAGGAGTAATTAGAGAATGTGGAGAAGTAGATGATGTGGAATGAAAAGTGAAATCGAAATAATAAAGAGCTTAGCTGCATATAAGCTATGTGAGGGTAAGCTAGTGGCCTTAGCCCAATCCTCTTCATCTGGCACTATTCATCCCCGAAATTCGAAACTCCAAACATATCGAACCTTATACTCATTAAAAGTATGAATTCCATTCTAGACTCAATGGTAAAGGTTTCGAGACCTAATTCCATTATATACGAAAGTTAGCTTTTGGATCAATTTACGAATCAAACGTCTATTAGCGAAAATTAGCCGATCGAAATATATCGATGCTTATACTCATTTTGATTCGCAACATCAATCCAGACTCAACGAAAGTGGTCTCAAGTCCTAATTTTATCATATACGAAAAGTCATATTTAGACCTCTAATTCAATAACGACTTGATATTTAAATTAACTATTTAAATATATTATCGTTACATATGCGAATTATTATAGTCCTACTAGTCCTCCCTCTAGGAGGCACTCCAGTCAAGCCTTATAAGTGGAACCGAAGGCTGGTCGGTGCTTTCTCTAGGCCATTTTAAGTGGGACCAAAGGCTAACTTCGTCTTCCATTTTGGAGGCGCTCCGATCAGGCCATATAGGCATGACCGAAGGCTTACGGTGCTCTGGCCAAGCCTTATAGGCAAATTCCCAACTTCCTCTAGAAGGTGTTGTGGCCAGGACTTTTAGGCGGGATTGAAGGCTTATAATGCATTGACCAGGCTCTTATGGTGGGAGCAAAGCCTTTTCCTATAATTCGTGAGTTCCTTTCTTTCCATTGGCTACGATTTTGTAAATGTGCTTTTCATAATTTCTTTATTTATTTGTCTATTGTTGGAAAATAAGACTTAGATGCTCGACATTCCAAGTTCTTGCTATTGTATTACCTTCTTGTCAGCTTAGTCGATAAGTTCCTAGTGGGATTATGTCGTGGATAACAGAGGGTCCTTCCCACTTTGGTCCAAGTTACCCATCTACTGGTTTTTTGGTATTTGACATGACTTTTTGGAGTACCTAGTCTCCTTTTTGGAATGATTTCTCCTTAATTTTAGAGTTACAGTATTTTGATATCTTTTGTTGATATTCGGCCATTCGTATGGCTAGTTCGTCTCTTAAATTGTTGATCAAATATAGGGATTCTTTTCTTAGCTCGGGATTAGGATTAAAGGTATATGCAATCCTCCAATGTGATGGTATTTCAACTTCGATCGGAAGCATTGCTCTATATCCATACGTCAAAGAAAATATAGTATATCTCATTGTAGTCTTAGTACAAGTTCGAGTTTACCAAAGCATAAGTGATAGCTCTTTTACCTGATTTCCTTTTGATTTATCTGATCGCTTTTTAAGGATAGTATTAATGATTTTGTTGGTAGCTTCAACGGCTCCATTAGCCTTGGGATAAGCTACGGATGAAAAACTTCTGATTATTGAGTTCATATTGCAGAATCTGGTGAATTCTTCACTTTCAAATTGGGTCCCATTATAGGATATTATATTGGTCCGTATTCCAAACCAAGTGACTATATTCTTGATCACAGAATTTAGCGCTTTTCCTGATGTTACATTTAGCAATAAAACTGCTTTTACCCATTTGGTAAAGTAGTCTATAGCTATTACTGTAAACTTGACTTTTCCTTTTGATATAGGCAATAGTCCGATTAAGTCAATTCCCCACATATCAAAGGGCCATGGACTTAAAGTTGGGTAAACTCATTTGGTGGTATATATGGGATACTGAAAATATTTGACATTTTTCACATTTCTTTACGTAATTCACAGCATCGTTATTCATATTGGGCCAATAGAAACCTCTTCTCATTACCTCTTTTGCCAACTTTATGTCATTAGAACGATCCCTTCAGAACCCTTCATGGGCTTCTCTTAACAGTTATGAGCCATTTTTCGGGCTAATACACCTCAAGTAAGGATGCAAATATCCTTTTTTATAAAGTGTTCCATTCAACATAGTAAAAGTTGGAGCTTGGTGTCTTATCCTTCTAGCTTCTCCTTTGTCACTTGGTAGTTTCCCTTCCGCTAGGTATTCAACAATGAGTGTCATCCAATTGTTCTCATATTGAGTATTTATTTTCGTATAGATGGTGTATTCTTGGTTTTCACCATTATCGCCTCTTAATTCATTTTCCTTTTCTGTGTGTATAAAAGTTTGGAATGTACTCAACACCATGGTTTCAATTTTTGGTTGGCGTCTTTTTCCCAAATACTTGGATTTTGCCGGAAGCCTACTGGTATAATTTGAGTTTTTGGTGCTTCTCGTAAGCTAGCTAATTTAACCCAAGAGTCGGCTTGGAATTCTTTCCTTGGGTATTTGGTGTACTAAAAAGCTTTCAAAGCAAGCTAACATTTTCAATATCTTCTTAACAAAAAGGACCAATATTGTGTCTTTTGTTTGATAAGTTTTATTTAGATTATTAACGATTAAATGAGAATCATTAAAATTTTAATCCTTGGGATCTATAGTTGGAGTGCTAAGGTAAGTCCTCCTACCGTCGATTCATATTCATCCATATTGTTGTTAGTGGGGAAACCTAACTTCATTGCCTAATGTAGTTTGTGTCCATCATGGGTAATGATTACATACCCCACACCACCCCCTTCCTCGTTCGAGGCTCCATCAATGAATAGTTGCCATTTAGTTTTGAGATCTTTTTCCTTTCTTGATTGTTTATCAATAATACTTGTACATCTGTTAACAAAATCAGCTACAACTTGTCCTTTGATTACCACTCAGGGCTGGAACTCGATCTCATACTGACTCAAATTTATTCCCCATTTACCAGCCTTCATGATGTTTCGGGTTTACTAAAGATTTTCATAAGTAGAAAATTAGTTAAAACCTTGATGGGGTGCACCTGAAAGTAGGCGCTTAGTTTTTAAGCAGTGAGAATTTAAATGGTATGCAAATTTCTTTATAACCGGATATCTAGCTTCTGCTTCTTCAAGCCTTTTACTAGTATAGTACACTGGAAGTTGTGCTTTATTTTCTTCTTTTACTGGAGCAGAACTTACACATGTTCGGAGACTGCGATGTGAAGGTATAGATTCTCTCCTTCTACGGGCTATATAGGACCGAAGGTTTTGCAAGATGGTCTTTCAACTCTTTGAAGGCTTTTTGACAATCTTCTCCCCACTCAAAGTTCTTCTTTTTCTTAATCACATCAAAGAAAGGGATACATTTATCAGTGGCCTTAGAGATAAATTTGTTTAAAGCTGCTACCCTTCCATTTAGGCTCACCATGTCTTTACTTGTTTTTGGCTCTTTCACGTCCTTAATTGCTTTGATTTTGTCAGCCTCGATTCCTTGGGCAATGATGACATATCTTAGAAATTTCCCATATCGTATTTCGAGAGAGCATTTTTGTGGGTTCGGCTTCATTTTGTACTTACTTAGTACTCCAAACATTTCCTCAAGATCCTTCAAGTGGTTAGTTTCTCCTTATGACTTAACTAGCATATCATCCACATACACTTCCATTTTTCATATGGTTTGCTTCTCGAACATTCTGTTTACTAACCTTTGATTCATAGCCCCTGCATTCTTTAACCCAAAATTCATAACTAGGTAGCAGTAAGTCCCCCAATCCATTACAAAACTTGTATTTTCTTCATCTACTTTGAACATGGAGATTTGATTATATCTTGAGTACGCATTCATAAAAGACAACAGGTTATCTCCACTTTTGGGATTAGCCAATTGATATATTATATGCAATGGATAGCAATCTTTGGCGCATTTCTTATTCAAATCGGTATAATCGATACATGTTCTCCACTTTCCATTGGACATTTTAACTATTACAGGATTAGCTAACCATTTGGGGTAAGCATTTCTCTAATGAACCTATTCTCAAGTAATCTTTTAACTTCTTCCTTTGATACATAGCTCGAATTTTATCAAACTGCCTTTTCTTTTGTCGAACGGGAATGATTTGTGGATTTATATTTAGAGAGTAGTTAATAATTTCTAGGATATCCTAACCTTGTCTAAAAGAGTCTAGGCAAATAATCTTTACTAGATTGGAGGAATCGGATGAGTTCTCTTCTGATATTACAACCTAGCTCTTTTCCAATTTTTACTGTTTTGGTTCGGTTAAGAAAATCTAGGCTTACTTCTTTTAGTTCTTTGGCAAATTTCATTCTCTTTTGCTCACGTCTGTGATCTAATTCAGTAGTAATTTCCTCACCCTCATTTTTATTTGTTATTTGGTTTACTTCCTTTTGCTTTCTTTTTCTCTCAGAGAAGTTGAATCTTTTCAGTACATTCATAGACTTTTAGCCTACCTTTGCCTGTTTATTTTCCTTAAATAGTAGGCTCAAAAAATTACCATTCAAGGGCTTCTCAATTTTAGTTTGGTTCAATTCACTTTTCTTTGAGTCATAACAAGAAGTGCCATTTTTATTAAATTGCTCGAGCATAGAAAAATATAGTTTGTGGGTGCTAAACTGCTCCCTCTTATCGTTCCCCAACCATTTTAGTCAAGAATTTCAGTAGTAGATGTAAGGGTGAGACGAATTCATCCACTTAATCTAGAGCAAGCCTCCCAAAGAAGGCATTGTAATAGCAGGGTTGGTCCATGATTACAAAAAGAGTTTCAAAGGTTTTGGAGTAAAGTTGAATTCCCATCTGTACAAATAGCTTCATCTGCCCTATTGGAGTTGGTCCTTAATTATTAAATCAAAAGATGGGCTTTGGACTTGGTTCCAATTTACTTTTGGAATATTCATTTGATAAAATGTGTGTTTGAAAATGACATTTACATCACTTCCAATGTCTACTACAATCTTTTTCATCACAAAGAGTCTAATTTTAGTAGTTATCATTAATGCATCATCATGCGGATGGCGGACTTCCCTTAGCTCTTGTTGAGTTATGGTAAAGTTAGGCATTTGAAGTTGGAACCTATGATTTTTGAATGGTGGTTCTTCTTGGATCGAGAATATTCCATCCTTTGCTTTCCTTACATACCTGCTCTTAGCTCCTTTATTATTCCCATTAATGTAGGGACCTCCATGAATGACATTTATGCAATCAATAGGAGGAATAAAGTATCGTTGGGAATCATTCTCAACAAAAGTAGCTGTGTTACTCAATAGCCTCTAATTATTCTCTTTGGGATGGGAAGATTTCTGAGTTTCTTTAACGTTGAGAAATCGCGATTTAATCATATTATGAATTATGCTTGCCAAGACATGACATTCATCGGTCTTATTCCCATTTACTTTGAGATAGGCACAATAATCTCCCTCTCTCTTAGGCTCAGGATTGTTCCTTAGTTTATAGGAAGTGGGGAAATTTCGAATGTCTTTGGCCATAACAAAAATGTAGGAGACTGGTTTTTTCAAGTCTACATAATTAGATTTGGGGGTCTCCTCCTACCTTTCTCTTCTACTTTCATCCCATTTTGGCTTTTATTAGGGTGATCAAAACCAAACTTTCCTCCTTTCTTTGCTTATACTTTTTCCTGGCATGATACATTTCGTCCATGCGGATGAACTTATCGGGTTGGAAAAAGGTCTTATAGATCTCCGCATCCATAAATGTATAGTTCTTTCCAGAAAGGAATTTTCTCAATTAACCTTGAATGCACCGCCATGAACTTCTCCCTATCGATAATATTTTCTACTATTAATGCTTCCTTATTGAATCTCCATAGATATTCACCAAGTAATTCCCCTGGTCTTTATTTGACGTTAGCAAGCACACTTGACTCTATGGTAGGCTATTTGCATATGAAAAACTATGCCAAAAATTCATTAGAAAAACGCTTCTTAGAATATATTGTCTTTTCTTGATAGTTCCTATACCATATGGCAGTTGCTTCTTGAGAAGTTTTAGGGGAAAGCTTGCAACGAACTTCCATAAGGGCGTTATGCAAGTCCATTTCGCTTTCGAAAGTCAACAGATGGTCATCTGGATCCATGGTTCCATTATGCTTCAGTGAAGGGGTTTTAATATGGGAATGGTTTCTGGCGGACATCATCTTCTCCACAAAAAGAGCTTCTCGAAAATTATTATTAACCCTTGGGCCAAGGGTCCTCTTTCCCTTAAGGTCAAACAGGTCTTTCACCATCTTGTTGGATATGTCCCTTAGGTATGCTTAATCATCACGATAGTCCCCTCTATAAGGCTTATATTCTTTGTATGAGATCGTGCTACTTGATTTCTTAGTAGACCATCTTACTAGCCTTTCTTAGTTTTCCTTTTGATGATTCATCTTAGCTTTATTATCTTCTTTCCCTTGTGATTTTGGAGAATACATTATTGGTCATTCATTGTGGGTTCCTTTATTTATTTGTGGGCCCACGATACTTTTGCCATTACCTTTACTTTTGGGTGTTGAGAAGTCTAAATTCCTCCTTGAGATTCCACTTCTTCTCCCCTTTTGGTAAACATTGTCCTGGATGATTTCTAAGAGAGAACTTTCTCAAGAAGCTCTTGCATAACTTTAAGTCGCTATGTTAAATCATGAATTTTAGCTTCACTACCTATGTTCTTTGCTAGGATTGAAGGTTCTCCAATCACCGTATTCTCCAAATTGAAGTTCAAAGTGATGTTATCTTCCAAGATTATCTGTTGTACTAGTTCTACATTCAAAACATTGACTTTCTTAGTCATCACCATTCTCCTAAAACAAAAGTTTTACATAATTAGTTTCAAAGCAAAGAAATGGCGAGACGGAGGTCCGGGACCTCCTTCTAATGCTAAAATGTTAAACCAAAAGTTGGCTCAACACCCAAGTTGTTGTACAAAGTTAAATTATTCGAAAAAGTTCTAATTATACCTTCTTGATTTTGCTCAAAAGTTCAAGTTACATGTTCGAGAACAAAATAGGTGAATCATGTAAATATGAAATAGTTCTTCATTTATATGTCAAGATACAAGTAGGAAATTCACATATGTTATAATCCTTTATTCATGTGTCAGTGGATATAATAGGCAATATGCAAGATAAACTTTAATCAAGGGCTTAAGTGGCCAAGTTGAAAATAATATGCAAGTCCAAGTTCAAGTCCAAGTCCAAACATAAGGTTATATGCATGTCCATCATCCAATAATAGTCAAAGATGCATGTTCGAGGGAATTATACTATGTAAGGTTTATCTAGATAAGTACTCATTACCTCCCTTCATAGTAGATATTCGACACCATTCATGATTATTGATACTCGATATCCCGTAGCATGGTAGTTACTCGATATCACCTGCTAGCATTGAACCTATGATTCTTATAGAAGTTGGATATCAATTGCTACTTAAAGATGCTTTATAATAGTTAATATTGTAAAGGCTCGATAATGATTATTGTATCTAAGGCTAGTTTTTTATTGGGACTAAATATCCTTCCCTTGTGACTAGATGTTCGACATCTTTCAGTGGTGTAGCACCCTTCCTTTGTTTTATACATTACAATATTCTATGTTGATGGTCAGATATCTCCATTGCCTTTTAAAACTTGAAACCTTCTTGTTTTTAGGCGCTCGATATCTTTCTTCACCATTAATTTTCGACATCAACTTTCACTTGTGGATGCTTGATAATACTTATCGTTGTTACGGTTCGATATCCCTTAGAGGCTCGACATCTCTTCTCTCTCTATTTGGAAACAACCCAACTGTCTTCGACATCATCTTCAGCTTTTGACGCTCGACAACCTTTATGGTTATCGAGGCTCGATACCCCTCCTCTTTATATGCTTGACAACCCTTATGGTTATTGAGGCTCGACACCACCTCCTTTATATTAGATGTTCGTTACCTCTTTATTGATAGAATACTATTAGAGGCTCACTACCTTAGAAACCTAGATTATCATCATAGAATTATTGGTTCGTTATATCGTCGTGCACTCACAGGCTCAATATTCACTTTCTGGAATGTTTCCATATCTTTCCCATGGACTTAGTAATCTATTTTTCTCTTTGATGACTTCTCAAGCATAGTTGATAGTCGAAAAATATGTGGATAACAACAACCATATTACTGGAGCTCTTACCGGTCTGCTCAATTGCCAAAGTACTCTGAATTACCTCCTTTGACTATCCACCACTATTCTTCCCAACAACATGACTTTCTTCTTCCAAATGCAAGAATTGATTAGCTCTCCAGTAGAATTCCTCCATAGTTGTTGGCTACTTCATCCTCGGCCATTTTCCAAAGTCCGTGTCAGGATGTATGACTCGGACCAATGCCATCAATATCTTGCTCTCATTAGGATTATTAACTTTCATCACTACAATATTAAACTTGTTCAAGAACCCCTTCAATAACTATTGAGGTCCCTAGGAAAGGCTTGATAAGGATATCACGTCCTTAGGTCGAGTAGTGTGGAGTCAGAACTACTCTAGAAAATTCTTTGCTAATTCATCAAAGGTCGATATGAATTTTGGCGCGAGTTGGGTAACACAGCACCATCAAGAAAAATTGGAAAACTATACATCAAATCGCAGTAGTAGCTCTATCACCGTCCATGTGAATCTATACTTAAACGAGTGATGCTTTGGATTAGTAGTCCTGCTATATGATGACATTGTCGGCATCCTAAACTTCTTGGGATACTCCTTCCTTAGGACATTTTCTGTAAATGGGGTTCTATTAGTCAAAGAACCCCATTCATCATTTTGTCCACTTATTCTCCTCCAACAACCATTTATCATGTCTACTTAAATGCTCCTCACTAGCCTAGTATATTGAAGGTTGACTATTAAGAGTTGCATCGTGTTTGACTTCGCAAATGGTCTCGGTTTGCTTGTTGACGTCTAGGCTTTTTATTCTCTTAAAGAATCACTCTTTTGGTCCTTCTCCAAAATCCCGAGCTTCAATGTCTAGCCCCTCATCATCATTACCATGCTGCAAATCATCCTCAGAGTGAGAAAAGTCAATGGCTTCAGGCTCCTGCCCGTCAAAGGCCTCAAATTCACGTCAATACCGATCTAATTCCGATTGGTACCAATATTAATTTCCTTTATAGGGGCTTTTCTAGTCCCTTTAGCACTCCTTCCTACTACTCCGGTAGACAGTTCCATCTATTTCCAATAGATGATGTTTCCCTCATGCTTTGCTTCAGAAGCAGATGAGTTCTACTCTTCAGATCCAACAGAAGTAGTTGAGTTCTCCTCTTTAGATGCAATATATGATGTTTCCCTCATGCTCCTCCCGATCCACTGGAACTGTAGGGTTATCAAGGCTATGCTAGCATCCATCTTTTCCAACAAAGCTATCTAACTATCTGCCATATTCTTATTCACATCCACCATCGTCTCATCAAACTCCACTCTTGTTACCATCTCCATAGGGGTAGATGGTCCTGGTAATGCTACTACCTACTAGTTACTAACTTCAGTATAATGAGAAGCTCTCTTATCAATGCTAGTTACTACTCTAAATCTAACAAACTTCCTTGATGGTTACATTGATTCCAATCTGAAATTCCATCAAATCCTTTGATGAAAACCTTCGGGATCCAACCTCTAGACACTCTAATCCATATTATATTGCTAGATCTATGCTTGAGAAACTCCTTTCTCAGTGAAAGCACCAAAATGTTAAGCCAAAAAATGCCACAACATCCAAAAATGAATTGAAATGAAGAGATATAACAAGTGAATTTAAAAACACAGAGAAATTTTTATAGTGGTTTGGAAAATCTTAGGCCTACATCCACTATAATGTTATTGCTTATGTATTTTATTCACAAGGAAAATGGTTTTAGCGATCTAACATGCTAGAGCAGTAAAAATTGGCATCCATAAGGACTAGAGTCGAGTAGAGAAAGAAGAAGAAGAAAGTAAGTGCCAAAAGTTCTTTTCTAAATGCTGTAAGCCTTGCATTTATAGGGAAATTGTCCATCAGAGTTATAGATTTACAGAATACTATTTCTTACATTACATTAGAGAAAGCAGGAAGAGGGATGAAGTCCCTAAAGCCAAGATTTCATACCAATCAGGAGACCAATCTAATTTCTTGATGGCAGGGCATGCCATCTTCCTTCTTCAGGTCTTTTATCTTTAATCGATTGCATTCTGAGCACTTTTCCTTGAAAATCACGTAGTTTTCAAGAGTATTAATAGCTCTTATACCTGTCTTCTTTACTTCAGAACTTCCTGGGTGTTTTTCACTCACTCTTTGAGAAATGGGCTCCACAACAATCATAAAAGCCAGCAGTCTGTAGATGTTAGCTCCAGAGCCAAGTAGCACACACAAAAAGTGCTTAGTCTTGGCCAGAAAAGGAATGCTACCCGCCTATTTTCCTTGCTACACTCTTGCTCCAACTCCCCGAGGTTCTGTTATCATCCTTCCAAGCATGCCATTGGGTCCTTGAATTATTTCGTCTTCATCTTGATGTCTTGATTCATTTGAGAGCCGCCTGGTCTAAAAGTCGGATAACATAGGTTATTGATGAATTGTATCTCAAATGATTAATGGAAAAGCACCCATTCAGTTAGAGTGACAAAAGAGTTGTGGAACTCTTTGGATTAATACATATAAATGTATATAATCATAAGTCTAGTCATATCAAAACTATTCTTACATACTTTGTTAAATTCACTAATTAATTATCATGGAAATGAATTTTTGTATTTGATTCACATCTAGTATTCATATAATAAGTTTATAGAATATAAAATGGAAGAAAATAACATAACACGAAAAAGGAAATAAAGCGATTCAAGAGTATATTGGACATGAGAGTGGAGTTAGATCAAACTATGAATTTTAAATTAACATGAGATATTTTAAGATATTAATTCAAAATTGTTTGAATTGGTCGAAGCTTATTAAATAAATATCCATAACATATATAAATATATACAAGGTGTAATTTGAATTTATAATTTAAAATAGTTATATATTTATATCTAGATCCAACTTTGAATTTTAAACTAACACAAGTTATATTTACAATGTCAATTCAAAATAGTTTGACTTGGTCAAAGTAATTAAATAAATATCAACAATCATTATATTATACATACATACATAAATACACACACACATACATAAATAATATTTTCAAATAAAATTATGGACTATAAAGGCTTATACAAAGGGAAAAATGTGTCTGTTATGATATAAATCTCAACATCTATATATGAGCACATTAAACCATGTACACTTATATGTGTTGCACTGTACTACACACATAAGAGTATTTACACTTATAAAGTACATCTTATCTAAATTAAATAAATTGTTTATAAAGAAATAAAATAAAATAATGATTCTATTTTAAAATATTTTAGATTGGGTCTAAAACTAATTAGATTTCATAGGCCAAATAAGATCTAAAACTGTTTTTCTTATTTACTCATTTAGCCTGCGGCATGCTAGTCAAAAAATACAGACACGCACAAGCACATAAAAATACACACACACACACACACGCATGCACGTACGTACGTACATATGTATATACCTACATGTGTATGTATGGAAACGTTAATGTATTTTTTATTTTTATTGTTAAAGACATTTTCAATTGATAAAACTTAATTATATAAATATATATTAATTTACAAACAAGTATGTATATAAATTAAATTTAAAATATATTACTTCTGGAATAAAAAAATTTGAAATACATATTTTTTAATATAAATTATACGTTATCTAAAAAGTAACATATCCAATATATTTATTAATATGCATGAATATTTATAAATTAAAATTTTATTTTATATAATATTGGTTCGCTTTATAAAAAAATATAATTTTTATTTTGGTCGAAATGTTTATCAAATATGTGTGTGTGTATTATGTTTAAATCATAAATATTTTAATGTAAAATTATATGTACATACAAATTTTTTTTTTGTAAATAATAATTTATTTAATGTATTATAATAATTTTTAAAATTTTAATATATATCACATATGTAGATATTTTATTTTATAACCATAGATTCAGTTTATATTCAAACTATTTAATTAATTAAAAGATCTGTCACTTTGAAAAGTTTTAAATTTTAAAATTATTGACAGTTAAAATAGTTTAATTTTAAAATTTAAATAATTTTTGTATAACTAATGTGCACATAGGGAACAAAATGTGTCTATTGCGGTGTAAATCCTAGCTCCTATAAACGTATAGATTAACCATGTAGCCTATTTATGTTGCACTTGTACTAGTAGGGCTAATTTATTAAACCCATGCACCCATTTAACCCATTGCAACTGGTTCATTTCTTTTAATGGTATCTTTGACATGTCCTATCTTGAAGCCCGAAGCTAAGCGCTATAAATGCTGCAGTCATCTAAAGTATTAACTTTCGGTGATAAAATATGGTAATGTTAATGGTGTCTATAATATCAGAAGCACATGAATATGAAACAAAAACACAGATTCAAAAAAAAACTTTACCGATTACATTGCAAAACCATGTTTCATATTCCATTACTTAATCCCAAACGATTTCCAAGTTTTGATCAAATATAATAATTACAAATTATGCCAAGAGCGACATATGAAGATGCCCACTTGGATGATCAGAGTACTCAGTAGACATATCATCGGTCTTAATACATTACTGCAGAAATAAAATTAAATAGCTCCTACATAGCTAGCTTTTGCCTCCTGCACGTTTTCGGAAGCTTATTCGTCTAACCTTAAATAATTTAAGTCCTATAAAATTGCCTCTTCTCTACTTATAAACATATAAAATATTTAAGTTCCATACCTTAAATAATTTTATATCTTTAATAAAATACTTAGGAAAATTCTCCAAAAATTCCCTTAAATCACTTTTAATATGTTTTCAAACATATTTAAATTTCTGATCCAAAGCTAAAATATAATAACTGAAAATTAATTTTAAACCAAACTTAACAATTTTCTTTACTAGAACATTCATAATAAATCCACATTAATTCAGAAAATTATGAAGCTTGAAACCCCTTTATAAAATAATTTTGACCTTGTATCAAAATCGTAAGGAATTTGGATGTTACTTAATAAGTTCCTCAAATTAAAACTTATCATTAAATCTAAATGAAACAACAAAATTCATCAGCAAGCATATATCTCTATTTAACATTTATAACATGGCATAGTACTTTGCAAAACATATTCGCATCTAATCTAGAAACAAAAACTAAAAATATGTGATATAATCTATTATTTACTTAGCTTGTTGTTAAGAAGTTTGAGATATGCTCTTGAATGAATTTGGTTAAGCTTCTTCCTTTTAATTCTTCCTTATCTTTCCCTTTATCTTCTTCTAAGGGTGGCCAGCCAAAGTCTTGTTTAATTTTGTTTATAAACATGGAAAATGAAAGTGGCATGAGGGTTTAGGGTATAAGAATATAACCTCTTCCTATTTTGCCCTTATCTTATTACCCTTATCGATTTTATTTTATTTCCCTTTAGTTCATTACTTAATTAGGCACGGCTACCTTCTAACAATGAAAATCTTAATCCCTTATCCATTTGCAGTACTTCATTTAATTTATCTAATTAAATGTCCTAAATAATGTTAATCAAAATTAGGGTTCTTACAATATCAGAGCCTACTAACCTATGTGGTTTAAATTAGCAGTATCAGGGCTAATTTATTAAAGCCTATCCGTCTAGTAGAATGCTTAAAATGAAAGTGGCTAAGGTTGGGTTTGTGTAATCAAGTGATCTCCCATACTTGGCTACTGACATGACCCGAGGGATGATGTAAGCATGAATGTTGTCCTAAATATAAAGGTTTGAATTGATTTCGGGTTATAGGCTAATTTTTCAAAAATTTGTTTTAAAAATTTAAATAGTATTTTATATTTAAAAGTTAAGTTCAAAATATAAATGAAAATTTGTAAATGTTACGAAATATTTTCAAAAATTATTTTTAAAAAATATTAAATTTCTTTGAAATTTTTATTTTAAATATTATATTAATTAATTAATAATTGTTTAAAAGTTAATTAATTAAACTAAAATATATAATGCTATATGTATATTTATTTTAATTCTAAAGGTAAATAATAATAAAAGTTTTTGAAATTAATTTTAATTAATAAATAATTAAATGTTAATTAGTAAATAATATTTATGTATAATGACATATGTATGTAAAATTACTATAGATGTTATGGTCATTATTCAATTTTTATAATGTTTAAAATGAACAAAATTAAATTAATTATAGTGTTTATTAAATAATTAATTAAATTGAGTAAATATATTTCTCTATTAAAAATGAAAATAAATTAAATATGATTTAGTTAAATAGCGTGAAACTATAAGAAACTTAAATTATATTTAAGGAATAAATACATATATATAGTAGTAGTACCGTGATTTCATATGTGTTTAACACTTAAATCATAGGGTATTTCATACGAAATACATTATTCCATAAATCGATATTGCTCGAATAAAATATTAAAGAATATGAATCTCTAATATAAATGTTGTCCTCTAGCATTTATATGTTTATAAATTACTTGCATACTCTTCAGTTGTTGAGCTTTCCTCAAGCTAGAGATGCTATATATAGTACTGTTAATATATTAACTCGACTAGGTACGTACATTATACAGGCCATCGCGAAATGATAGGTATGAGTGAATAACTCTTTTGATTTGTTGAGCTTTCCTTAAGTTCAAGATGAGATTAGGACAGAGACCACAGGTTAAAAGTTATATATGATACAACTAATAAGGTGTTATCCATTATAAAAGGGCCTACAATTTGTTGAGCTTCCACAAAGCAGAATCCCAAGGACTATGAGTCTTGACACCCACTATAGCAGATGAAAGACTTCTACATTTCTCTTTGCAATTCTAGAATTACCAAAATCTAATGGGAGCTTATTAGTAAAATGAGATAAATGTATTTAACCTTACTAATATCATGAAAAAATTTGTTATGTTTCAGTAACCTAATCTACTTAAATTAAATTTGCAGAAAATGTCCACATCAAACTAATTATCAGAAAATGACAAGCTCATTAGACCTAATTACATTGGTTCGCCAAAACAACATAAAAGCACGGCTATCCCTCTAGTCTTCGATAGCCTCAAAGCATTGTTTATGGAGTAATCTCATTCCATAAGGTAAGGGATTTCTAAGAAACAATTTAATATGAAGATGACGAAGGTCACTTATCTAGAGAAATACGTCTTATTAATGAAAGGTTATATTGATATATTTTCACAGCTGGATGTTACTATAAGAAATGAGCTGCAAGTCGACTTGATCTTTGGGGTTGCTTACCCCATAGTTTAAGCCATTTTTATTGAACTATTATATGTAGTTGTTGAATATAAGCCTCGTGGAGCTACTCAAAATGTTGAGATCAATGAGTGCTCACCAAAGATTAAGGCAGGTGCTTACTATAAAGGGAAAGGTACCATCTTTGAATGGTCTTAAGTGATAAAGCGAGTTAAAATGAAATAGTTAGAAGAATGATCATAATGGAATGGGTGAATGTCATCATTATCATAAGAAGGGACATTGGAATAGAATTTTTCTCGATTACATGAAACTTGTGAAAAGAGAAGAAAGAGAATGGTTCAACTGCTCCTACTAATAAGTTTATGATTCAAAACGGTTTTACAATTAATAAAATATCCGAGGAGCAGATGGGATGCAGAAAAAGGAAAAATTGAGATTTCAAGTTGTAGATGGATCTATTATAGATGTAATTATAGTTAGGGATTATAATTTACTTTTTTCAAATGGTTTTGATTTAGTTTTGAAAAATGCTTTATGTAAAAGACTTTATTTGTGGTATTGTATCAGTTCTAAGATTGTTTGAAACTTGTTTTAGTTTTCACTACAATAACAATATTATGATATTGTATTTGGTGGAAATAATGCCACTGATGGTGTTTTGGATAATTGAATTTATGTAAGTAATCTTAATCATATTTATAGCATTAATAATTCTTCTGATATTGACATTAATAATAATTAACTACGGCATTGTAGCTGGGTCATATAAGTGACAAACGGCTGCACAAAGTGAAAACCGAAGATTTTCTATCATCATTTGATTTCGAACGATTTGATACATGTGATTTTTGTTTAAAAGGAAAAATGACCAAGAACCCTTTTAGTGGGAGCAATGATAGAGTTAATGAACCCTTTGGGTCTCATACATACCGATATATATTGCCCAATGCCTATATTTGTCAAAGCTAACTCATCTTAGTTTATAAATTTTACAGATGATTTCTAAAGAAAAAGATGTGTATATCTTATGAAGAATAAAGCTGATGTCTGTGAGAAATTTAAAAGGTATAAGAATGAGGTTGAAAATCAGACAAATCATAAGATTAAATTACTTCGATTCAGTCAAGGATGCGAATATGTTGGACAAGATCTCCAATGGTACTTAAAAGATGATATGGATTATCTCTAGAGTTACTTCACCTTATACTTTGCAACGTAATGGTGTTTCAAAAAGAAGGAATCGAACTCTATTAGATATTGGTCTTTCCATGGTGAGTAAAGTTGATTTATCTCTTTCCTCCTAGGGATATGCACTAGAAACCCCCAACAAATATGTTGAATATGATACCGACTAAATCTATGCCTAAGACATCATAAGGGATGTGGAATAAGAAGAAACCCCATTTCAATTATTTGAATGTGTTAGGTTTTTTATCGTATGTAAAGAACATTGACCCCATCAAACTTGAGGCAAGATCGGGTTTGTGTAAATTTATAAGATATCCTAAGAATTCTAAGGGATATATTTTTCACAACATCGAGGAACAAAAATTTATTGCTTCCACGCACATTATCCTTTAGAAAAGGAGACCAATTATAAATATCTTCTGGGGCCTATAATTTTCTCTTTTATTGATAGAAATTAACAGCAAAGTTATAGACTTGGATAAGATCCAAGAAATTACCTAGTGGCCGAGCTAGTGGGAGAACCAAATTCACAAGTATATAAAAATATGAACCTATTAGAATGTATAATAGGGAATATCATGCACCAGATAAATACATTAGTTTTGTCATAGTGGGAAAAAAAGGCCCACATCTAAGAAGATGATACTCTTCTTTCATTCCAATAAGCATTTCGGAGTAAGGACTCTACACTTTTGTTTGAAGCTATAAAATTCGAGATGAATTCAACAATTGAAAATAAAGTATAGACTTTGAATGACATACCTGAAGGGATAAAATACACTGGCTGCAAATGGATTTTTAAGGAAAATTAAATGCAAATGGATAGGCAGAGGCCTATTAGGCAAGGCTAGCTGGGAAATGGTTTTGTCAAATTTAAGGTGTTGATTATGATGAAACATTTACCCAAATAGCCATGCTTAAATCCATTTGAATAATGATTACAATCGCCACATTCTATTACTATAAAATATGGCAGATGAAATAGTATTGCTAAATAGTGATTTAAAAGAAATCGTTTACATGTCGCAGCCCAAGGGTTTCGAGGTCAGTTTGAGCAGGGGAAGGACATACAAATTGTTAAGATCAATTATGGTCTTAAACAAGCTTCAAGGAGTTAAAATAAGTGTTTTGATAAAGTAATCAAATGGTTTGATTTTACTTAAGTATAGAGGGAGTGTGCATATATTGGAAAGAATAAGGAAGTCATATAGTGTTCTTGGTCCAATTTGTCAACGATTTCTTGCTGATTGGTAATGACATTGCATTGTTGCAATCAATGAAAGCATGGTTATCCAAGAACTTCTCTATTAATGATTTGGGAGAAGTAGCCTATATACTTGGTATTAAAATCTGTAGATATAGATCTAAGGGATTGTTGGTATTGTCTCGATTCCTGTAAATGGATACCATACTAAAAAGGTTCAATATAGAGAATTCTAAGCATGGAAAAGCTCCTACACAATCTGGAATCGTCCTTTCTAAGAAGTATGCTTCTCATAATGACCAGGAGAAGGAGCATGTGAAAAGGATAACCTTTCTAAGATATATGCATCGGTAATCTGTTCTATGATGTATGCTATGTTATGTACTAGACAAGATGTAGCTTACATTAGTATGTACCCGCTGATACCAGTCTAATCCCTGTGAGAGGCTTGACTACTATAAAATGTATACTCAATTATCTAAGAATGCTATGTGGGAATGAATCCCTTCTTATGAAGGGGTATAAAGATTCAAGCCTTTCAGAGTGATATTGATGATAGTAAGTCTGTATCTGGATATGTTTTTACATTGAATGGTGGGACTGTCAGTTGGAAAAGTTTCAAACAAGAAATAATAGTTAATTCAACGATGGAGGTCGAATACATCGCCCTTAACGAAGAAGCAAAAGAAGTAGCATAGACGCAAAAATTTATGTTAAGCTAGGAGTGATTCCAAACATTGAGAATCCAATAAAATTATTTTATGATAGCGATGTCCGATGCAAATAGCAAAGGAACCAAGAGTTTACAAATAATCCAGATACATTCTTTGTAGTTTCTTCCTCATTAGGAAGTTCGTCAATAATAAAGAAGTTGTTACTGATAGAGTAGATACAAAGGACAACATAGCGGATCCATTCACGAAGGGACCAGCTCAGTCAATTCTCAGCAAACTGATCAAAATCTATAGATGGGAATTCCATAATTGGCCACAAATGAAAGTGGTAGATTAACAGAATTAGAGGCATACCTGGGGGCATTTTTGTAATTTACTGTAAATTATTATTTCTATAATAAAATCTTGTTCAAAATAAAAGATGTTTTCCTTTTTGTTATATACTTGTCGTATTATGTTATTTTAATTAATTATTTAATTTATGTATATTAAATAGTAATCCTTAAATAATATGTTACGTGATAGTGATTACATTGTGTTGTAAGCATGAGAAACTTATTACATTAGAATAACATATCATCTTAAATATTCCCAATCAAGATGTTTTAAGATAAGATATTGATTCTAATAGAGTAAAGGTATGCCCTGGGGATAATTATTTAATTTGTTACATATGTCTAACTTGATAATCAATCTTATTCAAAATAAAAGTTCTTTTCTTTCTATTATATATTTATTATATTGTATTATAATTAATTAACTAATTAATTTAAAGTATTTTAAATGGAAAATCCAAAAATGGTAGTTTATGTGATAGTTATCACAATGTTTTGTAATCATGAGAAATTTATCATATTAAAAACAACATATTATTTTTAATTCTTAGGCAAGATGTTTCGAGCAGAATATCTATACATCCGTTGAGACTAGAGTACGTAATGCTCTCCAAATGTTGCACTTTGTATTACTCATGGCTGCTATGGAAACTAATAGGTTACATATTAATAGTTAATGGTTAATTATGAAATTACCCACTCGAAAGTTTTCCGTTGCTTAATACAATTAATGTCAAATAGGGATTCTTGAAATGACAATATTATACAATTCTCTCGACTTGAGAATACCACTAAACTTCAATGTGAACACTCCGCTTTGATTATAATTGAATCGTAGAATAGCATTCGTTGAACGACTGTAGCTGAGTTTGAGTTGAAGCATTAGAAGTGGAACACTATTTACTAGAGAATTTGTATCCTCGGTTATATGAGGTTAATATCACAGTCAATTATATTCAACTAAAAGTAAGAGACTTTGGTCGGAGAAATATGATTAATAATTATTGAATCAAGGATTTTGACCAAAACCAAATTTCATTAGTCCTAAGATGATATAGTGTTGATGATGAGAATTGGTGTGAATAATCATTTTTACTAGGTACCACTTATAATGAGTAAAATTTTATTTTACTTAAAAGATTATGGCCTAATCAAGTTGAATATGAACAATATTCGAATTTTTACCAAAACAAAATTTCGTACTCCTAAAGTGATATAGTGTCGACAAACGGAATTAGTATGAATAATCATTACTGCCAGCCACTGCTTATAATGAGTAAAATTAGATTTTACTGAAAAGAGTACGACCTGATTAATTTGAGTGTGAACGGTATTGGAATTTTTGACCAAACTAAATTTTCATAAGTCCTAAAGGGATATAGTGTTGACAAAGAGAATTGGTGTGAATAATCGTTACTACCAAGTACCGCTTATAATAAATAAAACTATATTTTATTGAAAAGACATGTAAGCGATAAATTCAGCCAAAATGTCACATCACTAGCTAAAGTGACATGTGAATGTTAATTTCTAATTGTTCGATATCAATCGCTCATTGAATTTACACATTTAAGTCGTACAACTAAATTGATGAAGATTCTGAAAAAGGACATGATTTAATTAATTTATAATCCCTGTAAATTAATAGATTTTTTTAATATTTAATATTAAATTTTATTTGATTTACTTGAATACCATTAGTGTTTAATAAAGCATATATATGAAATTTATAAATGCATATAATGATATTCGATATCAATATAATAATTAAATTGATATACACATATATTAATTGCTAAGTAGTTTTGGGAAATTTTCGAGGCCCATGTGCTTTCTTTTATAGTTGGCCATGGATAATGTGAGGAGATAATTTTATAGATTTGATGAGGAATTAAATGAGGAAGGGTTTAAAGGAGGTTATTTTTGTGTTTTAGTGCTTCCTTTAAAAAAAGTTCTCTTTTATTCATTCCATAAATTTTCTTCTTAGCAATTAATTAGGATCCTATTTGTATTATTCTGAAGTTGATCATATGATCATTATGTTAATATATTTTAGATCATTCATCTCATATAATTATTTATTAGGATTATTTGTATAGTTTGGTTTTGATTCTTTTGTGACAAATTTATGTGTGTAAGTCATGCGATTATTTTAGTTATTGTTTTGCAATCACTTTTCAAATACTTTTTTGGTTAACAAATATATATTAAATGGTTATTTAAGCATTTTTCTATTGAGAACAATTATGATTAAGTTTCAATTAATTTTGATTAAAAATAATTTTTAATTGAAACAACTTTAATTCTTCATTCTCACCTTTAAAACAAATATATATGTTACATTGTTGTAGTTTAAATATATTTTGCTTGGTTTTTTATTACATAAGTGTAAGAGTCATTTCAATTTAAAAATCCATAAGTGGAATTTTATGTAAAATCTGAAATCACTCGATTCTTTCCTAAGTAGAAAGTTGGATTCAAATTTGCTAACTCTAATATATATATATATATATATATATATATATATATATATTAAATTGCAATCTTTACAAAATATGTTGTTTTAAACATTAAAACATAGTTTACAATATTTGTATATGGATATATGTATACATATGTTATTTTAACTCAAATTTATAAAATAGAATTTTGTGTAAAACTTTAAAATTCATTTTTTAAACCATTTCTTGACTATATATCTACTATTATATTTGTGAGTGTGTGTAACGATCTGAAATTTTAGACATTTGAATTTGAATATTTAATTAATTTTAAATATTGAAATATTAGTTTTATAAGTCAAACAACCTAAAATTTCAAGTATGTGTTATTTGAAATTGGAATGGTGATTTAAACATCGAAATTATTCAAATGACCGAATCTTGGATTGAAGTTGAATAAATGGATTTCAAAAGCTTACTTAAATTCAATTTAAACAATAAATGGTTAGCGTAAAATTTTAATTTAGAATTAAAAGTGGTTAAAATTGTTTCGATAACAATTCATTTAATTAACGAGTGAAATTATCATTCCAGGCATTGTCTCAGATTTTGACGAAACCAATGCCGTTAGATCAGGAATAACGAATTGTCGTATGTCAGTGAATTTCGTGACGATTGAACGTACTTTATGGTCATGCAAGCTTGAAACGTATAGAAATTTATTGTAGGAATTTAGTATAACATATTTTGATTTTAAAAGCTAACTTTTATATATAATGGAATTAGATCCTTATACTAGTTCTTTTATGTTTGGAATATGGGTATTTAGTATAGAACGCCAAGCGGCATGCCTCATTAGGAGTTTGAGATTTTGGAGTGTGAGTAGTGCTTCGAAAAAATTTCTATTAAAGGACCTCATTTCTTTCTTTTTGGATAAACCCTTACTCTAACTGTCACTCCATCCAACGAATGAGATTTTGCACGATGATCGGAGCCGTTTTAGGCCTCGATTCCAACTAGAGAAGTGTGGGCGTGGGCAAGGGAAGCTCATCTATGGTGGCCGATCGTTGAATGGTTAAGCATGGTAATGGCAACCCTTAGATGAACAGAGTTTGTTATTTGGTGGTTTTCTCGTTGGCGGCGCCATTTTAGACAACGTGACTGGTGGTTAAAGGAATGTAAAAGGTAGGCAATCCTAGCGCAGGAGCGCTATGGGCCAAGAAGCGACAAGGCGGCGGCGGCGAATTATTAAAGTTGGCGACTTGAGTTGAGAACATGATTCTATGTTTCAATGAGAGAGAGGGGATGGTGATTAACCTAATTACCTTAATTAATTGTTAATTTAAATTAGTTATTCTCAAACGTTCCTTAATTCGTGTCTTGTCCGTACGAGGTCCGATCGAGGCGCCGTTTTTGCCTTTATGTTCGTATCGAGATTGTCTACGTCGTCAAGTTTGATTCGCCCAATTTGCAGTTTGTATAATTTGAAGCTAAAATTAAACGGTGCCCTATTTTAGTCCGAACCCGAATGCTTCGACAATAACTGGAATTTTGGTGAATCAACACATCTCTCTGGCCCACTTATATTTTGTATAAGTGCTGATGTAATGATTCGTAATTTTTAACGATTTTTATAACGTCATTCACTGAAATTTTTCTCAAAAATATAAAATAAAATTTGGCAATAAAAATTTGATATTTGAAATACATCTATTTAAACATAGAAAAGGGTAGAATTTCGTTGGAAAATATGAATGTTAGTTCTATTATGTAATTTCAGTTTAAATTTAAATTAGTTAACAATTGATGTAAATAAGATATTATTGAAATCTGAATATTTGTACATAATAAATTTGTAAACTATTTTCTGGGCGACACATCATATTTCGCTTTTCCAAATTTGTACTTCTCTAGCCCCGTTTATCATATTTTCAATGAAATTACAACAATTTTGAAACCCAATATTGACTTTTGATAGAATGGTCGTACCACTGATATCAGTGTACCATTCTGTTCATCTCGTCATACTGATCTCCGTAGTATATTTATTTGTTTGTTTCGACATCCGTTACACAATGAATCCGCGTAACGATTACCCGTACCGTACCCATTTTGAGTCCCTAGAATATTGTGTGTCCATTCTGTTGTCAAGCTAAAAACAAATGGTCACTAGTTATTAATATTCTTGTATTCATTGTTGACTTTCAGTATTCTCCAGGTTTCAAAATATATAGCATGTTTGTTTCCCATTCTATTCATTTATCTTTGGACTTGAGAAATTTATAATAATATAAAGTTTTATATTACTTGAAGCAAAATTCATCTTCAATTACCCGTCCATCTTCCCTTTGAAACCATAGCAGGCTTGTACTCCTCCCGGGATTGCCTGGAGCCTGTTCATTCAATGGAAAAGAGAAAATAATATATGGCTGCTTTCATTTTTTCTTCACTTCAAATTCATGTTTACCTCACCCACGTCATTCACCTCTGCCCTCCATGCCATCCCACCACGGCTCAACCACTACCTCCCTTTTCACCTTGTTTCCACTTGAACCTGCTAGCCTACCATCAGCTGCCTATCTCCACCCTTTCTAGCCCACAACTAAACATCCTCTTTCGAAGCCAACCCAGCCACAGCCTCCACTTGTTCCGGCCCTGCATCTCCAACCTGACTGAGTGCTCCTCTCCCTCTCCTCGACGCTCCTCAAACCCACACCCTTCATATGCCACTCGAAGACCATCACCACCCGAAACCCGACTACCCCTCCGCTTCCGCACCTCCTCCATCTTGACGCCGAACTGCTTCTTTAACCACCTCAAACCCGACAGCCCACTACTCCCATTCTCTACACCTTGCCTTCCACCGAGGCCGAGCCTCTGCCAGATTTGCTCCATCACCTTCCCCCTTGACATGCCACCTTCCTCCATCCCCATAGCATACGGCCGAAGCTACTATGTAAGTGGTATATATTATATAAGTTATTGTATATATGCGTATATATATATGTATATTATATATTATATTTTCTATAAATCAACTATATATATAAATTACAGGACTATATATAGAGGTGATGGTGTTACATTATGTTTTGTCTACAGTATGATTATATTTATATATATATATATATATATATTTGTTTATAAACATAATTTGCATATGTTTGTTTACAGTATGATTTTATACATATATTTGGTTATAAATATATTTTGCATATATTGTGTTTATAGTCTGATTTTTATATATATTTGTTTATAAATATAATCTACACATAATTCTTGTTTATAATCTAATATACATAAGTTACAGTGCTATATTATATTAGTCTATGGTATTAAAGCATATACATGATTGCCGTTTTGATTTGTATATAAACATATAGGGTCTGCATTTTTTCTAAGTCGCAGGCATATATCTGTAATACAATCTGCATATAGTATTGTATATATTATCACACATATATTATATTAGTTTTAAGAAATGATTTCAGGGAGTGTACATATGATGTATATATTTCATGTAATATATATGCATTGATTTTGTATTGATTTAACTATGATATGAAAAGATTTTTGATTTCTATTTAATCTGTTTACATAAGTTATTGTATAAGTTGTTTATAATATATAAGTTATATAAGTGGTATCTTATGTTACATGTATATATATGTATGAATTTATGTAAGTTGTATGTGATTTACTGTCTACATATATATGAGATTATATAAGATAGTTGTATGCTGCTTGTATGTATAAGTATTGCTTTCCTGAAATGTTTTACTTGTAACAGTATATATTAGTAAACCAGTAATATATCAGTTTCGGAAATGATTTCATGTACTGTGCATGTAATATATATACATACATACATATCTTAAAATATATGTGTTAAAATTAATATCGATCTTGAATATATATATACGTATATTGATTTTTGTCATATGTATATATGTTTAAGTTTAATATTTATTTTCAATATATATATATATATATATATATATTAGGTCATCGATCTCTAGTCCATCTTGACTCACATTCTCAATGTCGAATTTATCGCAGCAATTCCTAGCTTATCGCTATTCCACTAGTCGTAACCGTGTTTGTATATGTGTACGTGTCCATGTCATCTTCTCGTTTCTCTAGCCTCGAAAAGTGAGAAATCACTCACGATTAACATTCTTATATTTAGTAAATTTGATTTCACTTGAAACGACAATTGAAATATGCTGTTAAATTTGAATTGTTAGTTATTTAATTTTAAATATGATGTGCCATTATCTGCAATTGTTTACCGGTGATATATGACACCATATCCTGTTGTGTATATTTTATTTTATTTATTACCGATGGTATATGAATGTTGGTTATATATTATATTTTATCATATTTATTCTCACTTTGCAAGTTCCTTGTTAATTTAGAAATTCCCTATGGGTTGAAATGATAAATACCCGAATGATATTATAGAATATGGGAAAATCATTATGCTTTAAAATTATATACCCAAGCGATTTCATTGATTTTGAAATTTTGGGATTGCGGGTTGAAATGATATATACCTGTAAATATTTAAATTGCAGATCAAAATGATCGACCGTATCACTTGACCATGGGATATAAAATTTTATACGGACACCATTGGTCTATACTTTGAAAATGATTTCCAAAATTTAAAAGGAATTATACGGTTTTAATAAATATTGTTTTTATATAATATATAAATGCTATTTTACATATGTATAAAAATTTAGATTTTTGAATAATATGTTTTGGAAATTTTAATTTATAAGTTAGCTTTGGAAAATATAAATTTTAAGATTTTCTTATAATTTTATTCTTTTAAAAAAATATAAAATAAGATTTAATACAAATATATATGATAATAAGATTTAATTTAATAAAACTTAAATTAATTGGTTTATAATAGTTTAAGTATTTATTTAAATTTTTATTAATATTTTAAAAATAGATTTTTATAACTTTAATAATAAGGTTGGGAGGATAAATAAATGTTGACTTGGAATTTAAATTGGTTAATAATTAAATTTAAATAGGAATTTATTTGAACTTATTGATTCTGAGATTTTGAAAAATATGATTTATAACTTGATTTTCTAAGAGTGACTAAAGGAACATTCTCAATTTTAAATAAAATGAGATTGAATATTTAATATTGACTTAAATTTATAAATCTGGATTTTAATAAATTGTTATTAAAATGATTAAGTTAATACTTTCCAATCTGAATAAAATTAAAGTTAAATGTGGAAATATAAATGAAATTCATGTTGTAAAATGTTTGAATATTTAAACTTTGAATCTTATTAGAATTGAAGAGTTGGTTCAAACTGGATTTGAAATTGATAAAGATTGAAATAATTTATTTAGAATTTGAATCGAACCTTAACCCTTTAAAATTAAAAGTGTTAAGATTTCAAAATTATTATGATTTCAAAAGGGTTATGATTTCAAAAGTGTTATCATTTAAAAAGCGTTATGATTTCAAAAGTGTTATGATTTCAAAAGCGTTATGATTTCAAAAGTGTTATGAAGTCGAAAGTGCTATAAATTTTATAGTGTAACAATTTTGGAAATGAATATTATTTAAAGTGAATAATGATATCGAATTGATGTGGTTTTGAAATGAATATGATATTTTGATATGAAGTATGAACTATTTGAAATGAAATGATCATAGTGTGAAATAAGCGTTTGGTTATTAAAGAGACAGGGATCGGATATTGTCATACTCTCTGCCAATACCGAAAACCACTTTAACAACTGTGTACATGGTAGAGATTCCAGAATGATGTAGGATGGTTTGGGGCAATTCTATATGAGGTATTAGCGCAGCCCTGACTCCCGTGAGTCAACTTGATGTGGCTAAAACAGGAGCGCATTTCTTTGATACCATTTCTTCGATACCATTATATTGCTTTTGTGATTTGATTGGAGCACCTATGATTTGGGAGTGTGTCACGAGATGGGCAGTAGTAGCTACTATGCGTAACCATGTGCAAATGGTATATCTACCCTGGCATTGCCTCGAGTGCCTTATCGCATGCCTTATCGCACCTTCTACTAGTTTGGTTTGTACCATACCTATGGAGTACCCTCTGATAGACCTCCAGTTTACGAAGGAATTACGGTACTGTATAAACTATGGAAATATATAAAAATATGTTAATGGGATATAGGTAACGCCTTACGTTATTTTAATAGTTTACTTTACTATAGACTATTATAATAACGTATATTACTACATAGTAGATAGTTCCACGGATCCTTAGAGGATGGAAATCCCAAGCATCCTTTAAGTTACTTGTATTTAAATTTACATTTCACTTGAGTTGAATTTATTAATATAAGAATGTTAATCTTGACTCGAGTGTTTTGTGCTATTCTTTATGCTCGGGTCACACTGAGTGTCACAACATTTGAGACTCACCTTTGGAGTTTGGAACTTCGGTTGGAGATCCATCTATCTATCTATCTTTCAGTTATTTCAGTTTATTCCACTTATTTATGTTCAGACTCGTCAGTTGCTTATGGATTAGAGATTCATTTGTATTTGAGATTCTGTTGTGTTTTGTTTCAAACTCTGATGTTTATATGGTAGCTTCTTGAACTACTATTTATCTATTCCACTGCTTATTGCTATATTACTCTGTGCCTGCGATTCTGTGATTTATTTATTTACTGTATATGTTGAGTTTGGCAAAATATAAATTAACAATCTGTTGTTTTGAGCAATTCATGTCTGGCATGTACGGATGCGAATGGTTCAAATAGCGGGTCGTTGGAGTTGGTATCAGAGCTCTGGTTTAGGCAAAACTTAGCATATCGAGTAAAAATTAATTATAAAATCACCTTCGTTCGAGCTTGAATTTCTTCCTCTTTGATTCGGATTTATTTCGAACTTTGGAAAACTACCTTTTTTGAAATCCATTCTTGTCCTTTCCTGATCAAGTTCTTCTAGATACTGAAGCATCCCCATAGCTCTACTTTTGCTGAACTTTGTAATAATTTGATCTCATCTTATCACCTCAATTGACAATTTTATCCGTAGTTGTGACTAATCCCATCAGAGGTACTGCTAATCCTTGTTTGATTTGAAAAGGGGTGAAACTCCTTTACAACAGGTGTCAATTCACCGGAGACTTCTATATCCTAGGTTTCGATGCTGTTATTTCTTAAAAATCCCGAATCGTCCCTTAGTGGGCAAGCCGGGTAATTCTTTTCTTATTGAATGTCGAATGCCTCGGAATTTTGCAGGCAGTTTTATCTTTTCAGCCTAGTGATCTTGACTCCAACCCTACAGTCAAGAATTATCCTAATGATGTGGTGAAGTCACATTTTTCCCTCTCGAGCGGGAAATTGTATTTCCGCATAAATTTTGTTACTGGAATCTCGGTTGACCCAGTTAAGGTCGCCACAATAAAAATAAGTCTATCCATTTCTTCCTTTGTAATTTAATTACCTTACCTTCATTTCGAGCCTATCTTCAAAGTTAGAATTCTCTTGGGTTAGGGTTCCTCTAGATTTGAATCTCTATCCTTGTTTTGAAATCCATCCTTGAATCATCGTGTGAGGGTGCGTATTTGTTAGTAATCTAAAATTATTTATATTGGTTGTTTGAATTGTTGAGTTGATTTAGGGTTTCGATCAATTCATTTGGCCAGCACTATTGATAGGAATTCCAAACACTTGAATAGAGCAAACTGACACAATGTGGTTTTCAAAATTTGTAAATGAAATTATTTTATGTATGATTATATTTTGTTATATAAAGGTATAATTTTCTGAAATTAAACAGTTAAATGAATTGGTTGTTAGAAATGATAATACTTGATATCATTTATTGTTTTGTAAACCATTGACTATTGCAACATGATAAATAAGTGAAATTATAAAACATGGTTTATAAATTGATTTGGAATTGAAATAAATTTAAATTAAGAATTTAAGAACTCAATTTTTGGTATTTTCAAAAATTTGGTTTTTAAAGTTTTGGAATTATGTATTTGGAAGTATTTTCGAATCAAAATTGTTTCCAAGAAATTTTAAAGAGCAGTAAGTACTCCCCTCTTTTATCGTCGGCAAATAATTTCGGTTATGACTATAGCATCTTCTGTATTCATTTTCGAGTGTCAAAGTGGAGAGACCACATAGCAGCTTTGCTACACTTTTGTTTTGGAAAAAGAATTTGATTTGAATTTCATGGATATGATTTGATTCACAATATATATATATATATATATATATATATATATCAAAATGATTTGAAGTAAAACTGAAAATGTATTCTTAAATTCTGTGTAAAGTTGTGGTTTTCAAATTATTGAAACGAATTAAAATTCTTACTAATTTAAGTGCTTAAAATAAGAAACGGAATTTTAAATAACTTGAAATGGTTGTACTAAAAAAATTTATTTGTATAATACTCCATTGCATTTTTAAAACATACATTACTTACCTGAAGTATTCAAAAATTAAAATGAAATGTGAATTTGTGATTAAAGGTTATACAAGAGAAATAATTAAGTATTAAATTATTTAAATTAAAATGGATTAATAGAAATGTTGTAAATAATAGGAAAATTTGTATAGTGTTTAATTACACTCAGAAACATTAATATAACTTACATAGAAAAGTTAAATGTCAATAAGAATATGTAATTGAACAATATATAATATAAATGTAAGTAATAAGATGTCCAAAAATAAAATTTTGTTAAGGGAATTTATAGATTAAAAAAAATTAAATGTACATAATAAATGTTTACACCTTTAATTTGTGGTATAAGAAATTTTAGTGGAATAAATTGAAAAAAATAAAAAGAAATTGTTATTTTGGTAAATAAGTATGAACTTAGTAATAGCTGAAATTTGAATTATAAGTGGAATTAACCTAAGTGAGGTCCAATTTATTAAATAAACAAGTTAAATAAAATAAATTTTGTTTTAAAAGAATTTGTTTTTCAAATCAAAATAAATTAAGGAAATCAATTGAATGAAATACATTGAATTGAAATAAACCAAATATGAATATTGATTGATTTAATAAAATGGATTGTAGCCAAAATTACTGTATATTCATCAATTTAAAACAAGTTAAATTTATATGATTTTAAATTAATCGTTGTATTTTGTATCAGGTATTTCAAATCTATCTTTCCTTTATGTTACTTCTATTCTCCTACCTCCTTCCTTTTTGGAGACGAAAAGTTTTGAGTGGGGGAGAGTGTAACAACCTGTAATTTCTAACTATTTTTATAACGTAATTAACTGAAATTTTGCTCGAAAATAAACAATAAAATTTAGCAATAAAAATTTGATATTTGAAATACGCCTATTTAAATATAGCAAATGGTAGAATTTCGTTAGAAAATATGAATGTTTATTTTGTTGTGTAATTTAAATTTAAATCAATTAAGAATTGATGTAAATAAGATATTATTGAAATCTGAATAGTTTTATATTATAAATTTGTAAACTATTTTCTAGGCGAGATGTCATATTTCGTTTTCCCAAATCTGTACTTCTCAAGCCTCATTTATCTTATTTTCAACGAAATTGCAGCAATTTTGGAATCCAATATCGACTATTGATTGATGGTCGAACCACTGATATCAATGTACCATTTTGTTCGTCTTGTCGTGCTGATCTCCATAGTATATTCATTTGTGTGTTTCGATACCCGGTACGTGACGAAATCCGCATAACGATAAGCCATACCGGTACTCATTTGAGTCCCTAGAATATTGTGTGTCCATTCAGTTATCAAACGGCTAAAAACAAATGGTAACTGGTTATTAATATTCTTGTATTCAACGTGGACTTTCAATATTCTCCTAGTTTCAAAATACATGGCTTGTTCGTTTCTCATTCTATTCGTTTATCTCTGTGTTTGAGAAATTTATAATAATATAAAGTTTTATATTACTGAAGGAAAAATTCATCTTTGTTTACATGTGCATCTTCCCTTTAAAACCGATGCAGGCTCGTACTCCTCCCAATATTGCGTAGAGCCTGTTCATTCAATGGAAAAGAGAAAGTAATAAATGGCTTCTTTCATTTTTCTTTGCTTCAAATTCATGCTTAGCTCGCCCACGTCATTCACCTCTACCCTCCACGCCATCACCCCATAGCTCGACCACAACCTCCCCTTTTCACCTTGTTTCCACTTGAATCTGCTAGCCTACCATCAACCGCCTATCTCCACCTTTTCAACCCCATGACCAAACATCCTCCGCCGAAGCCACCCCCGCCACAGCCTCCACCTGTTCCGACCTTGCATCTCCAACTCGACTGAGTGCCTCTTCTCCCTCTCCTGAATGCTCCTCAAACCCACACCCTCCATTTTCCATGCGCCTACACCCGAAGACCATTACCACCTAAAACCCGACTACCCCTCCACCTCTGCACCTCCTCCATCTTAAGGCCGAACTGCTCCTTTAACCACCTCAAACCCGACAGCCCACTGCACCCATTCTCCACGCCTTTCCTTCCACCCAGGTCGGGCCTCCGCCAGATTTGCTCCATCACCTCCCCTCAACATGCCACCTTCCTCCATCCCCATAGCCTTGGCCGAAGCTACTATGTAATTGTTATATATTATATAAGTTACTATGTACACTACTAAAAAAAGTTTGGTTAAAGACCAAAAGTTTCAGTCTTTAAGCAAACATTTCAGTCTTTAAATGACATTTTGAAACCAACTAAAGACCAAAATGATTAGTCACTAATTTGCTAGTCCCAAAATATATTTGAAACTGAAGATTTCAGTCTTAAAATGCAAAGGCTGAAAGTCAGTCTCAAATTTATTAGAAACTGAATTTTAAAGACTACGATATAGTTTGTCATCAGTCTTTATATATATATATATATATATATATATATATATATATATAAAAGAGTGTGTATGTGCGTTTTCATTAGCATATATTAGTTAATTTAATAACTTCAACCATCTTTATGTTTCTATTTCAAAAAATAATAATCCATTATATAATATGGTAATTCGTATTCTATTCGTGTATAATCCAACATCAAAAATAAAAATTGCAATAAATGTACGAATAGCCTAACTACCATTTCAATCAAAATACACATCAAGACAATAGTACAATATCAACGACTTTCCATCTTACATGCCTTGAGAAGTTAAACCGTACGCTATAATTTTAGAGTTTCGAACATACATCAAGATTTTCTTGACATAAATAGTTTAATCTACACTATTTTCTTGGTCCAAATCATTAAGGAGAAATATATTGAAGTATGAACATTGATTCCAGCTTCAACCGGGCTTTATATCATACCAACCTGCATTGCGTTATGCGGACATGATGAAAAAAAAGTTGATTTGAGCTTCAACCGGTAGATTACTTCCTACTTCCAATTATTATTTTATTCCAGCTATCATGAATCAAACTCAAACATGCTCAGCAAAATGAAAACCTTCGTCGCGAGAAAACTAAAACCCATTTATCAAATTAGCTCTTTATGAAATAATCTTCAACTTGTCAGAACCTGTAAGCATACCCAAATTCAACCTTCTGATGTTTTGAATTCTAAATTTTAGGACCTTGAGGAACAGACATAGGGAGAAGTATTGAAATTGAGAACTTTGTGAAAAAGAAGAATTCATCGAAAGTAGAAAATTTAAGAATAATTAGGTGAATTCCAAGTAAGAGAAATTTAGACCTAATTTTGGAAGAAGAAATGGTTCTGATATTTATGAGGAGGAGTTTTTCCTTGGACTGAATAGAGGAGTGGGGAATTTAATGCATCAAAGGAACAGTTAATTTTGAGTAAGTGGGGAATTATCAGGTACTGCTAATATGGAGATGTGGGACATCGTGCTTTAAATAAATTATTCACTTCAATGTCAAATTATGACATGGACCACTAAATTCAGCCATTGGATTTATAACGAGAAAAGAAATCTTAGCCACTAAATATTTAGTTATTTAAATATCAATTAGAAACTAAAACTCGGTATCTAATCCATCTCAAAAATTACAATCCAATTAAAGACTAATTTGCAGTCTTTATTACTGAAATCTAAAGACCGATCTGTTTTGTCATTAGTCAGTTTCAAAACAGAGACCGAAATACTTTAGTCTTTGATTTGCAGTCTTTACAGGAATGTTTTTCTGTAGTGGTATATATATGTTATATTATGTTTTCTTTGAGTCTACTATATGTATATATGTATATATAGCTTACAGTAATATATATAGGTGATAGTGTTATATTATGTTTTGTCTACAGTATGATTATATATATTTATTTATAAACATAATTTGCATATGTTCATTTGTAGTATGATTATATATATATATATATTTGGTTATAAACATATTTTGCATATATTGTGTTTATAGTCTGATTTATACATATATTTGTTTATAAATATAATTTGCACATAATTATTGTTTATATTCTACTATACAGAAGTTACAGTGCTATATTATATTAGTCTACAGTATTAAAGCATATACATGATTGTCGTTTTGATTTGTATATAAACATATAGGGTCTGCATTATTTTTAGGTCACATGCATATATTTGTAATACAATCTGCATATAGCAGTATATGTATTATCACACAAATATTATATTGGTTTTAAGAAATGATTTTAGGGAGTGTACATATTATGTATATATTTCATGTAGTATATGTGCATTGATTTTTGTATTGATTTAAAAATGATATATAAAGATTTTTGATTTCTATTTAATTTGTTTATATAAGTTGTTATATAAGTTATTTATAATATATAAGTTATATAAGTGGTATATAATGTTGCTTGTACATGTATGTACGAATTTATGTGAGTTGTATGTGATTTACTGTCTACATATATATAAGATTATATAAGATAGTTGTATGCTACTTTTATATATAAGTATTGATTTCCTGAACTGTTTTACTTGTAACAGTTATATATTAGTATACCAGTAATATATTAGTTTAGGAAATGATTTCGTGTACTGTGCATGTAATATATATATATATATATATATATATATATATATATATATTAAAATATATGTATTAAAACTAATAGCGATCTTGAATATATATATATATATGTACAGATTTTGATTTTTGACATATGTATATTTGTTTTAGTTTAATATTTATTTTCAATATATATATAGAGTCCATCTTGACTCACATTCTCAATGTCAAATTTATCGTTGCAATTCCTAGTGTTTTGTTGTCCCGCTAGTCGTAATCGTGTCCGTATCTATGTAGTATCCATGTCATCTTCTTGTTTCTCTAGCCTCGAAAGGTGAGCAATCACCCACGATTAACATTCTTATATTTAGTAAATATGATTTCACTTGAAACGACAATTGAAATATGCTGTTAAATTTGAATTGCTAGTTATTTAGTTTTAAATATGATATACCATTATCTACAATTGTTTAGCTGTGATATATGACACCATATCCTGTTGGGTATATTTTATTTAATTTTTTACCGATGATATATGCTTGTTGTTGATATGTTATATTTTATCATATTTGTTCTCACTATGCAAGTTCCCTATTAATTTAGAAATTCCCTATGTGTTGAAATGATACATACCGGAAAGATATTATAGAATAGGGGAAAATCATTATGGATTGAAATATTAAACCCAAATGATTTTCATTGATTTTGAAATTTTAGGATTGCGGGTTGAAATGATATATACTAGTAAATATTTAAATTGCGGATTGAAATGATAAATATCCGTATCACTTGACCGTATGATAGAAATTTTTTTACGGACACCGTTGGTCTATACATTGAAAATGATTTACAAAGTTTGAAAGGAAATATACAGGTTTTAATAAATATTGTTTTTATATAATATATAAATGCTATTTTATATATGTATAAAAATTTAGTTTTTCAAATAATATGTTTTGGAAATTTTAATTTATAAGTTAGTTTTGGAAAATATAAATTTTAAGATTTTCTTATATTTTTTTAAAAAATGTATAAAATAAGATTTAATACAAAATACATTTAATAATAAGATTTAATTTAATAAAATTTAATTTAATTGGTTTGTAATAGTTTAAGTATTTACGTAAATTTATATTAATATTTTAAAAATAGATTTTATAACTTTAATAATAAGGTTGGGAAGATTAATAAATGTTGACTTGGAATTTAAATTGGTTAATAATTGAATTTGAATAGGAATTTATTTTAACTTGTTGATTTTGAAAAATAAGATTTATAACTTGATATGATAAGAGTGATTAAATGAATATTCTAAGTTTTACATAAAATTTAGATTGAATACTTAATATGGATTTAAATTTATAAATTAGGATTTTAATAAATTGTTATTAAAATGATTAAGTGAATACTTTCCAATTTGAATAAAAATGGAAGTTAAATGTTGAAATATAAATGAAATTCATATTGTAAAATGTTTGACTATTTAAACTTGGAATCTTATTAGAAGTGAAGAGATAGTTCAAACTAGATTTGAAATTGATCAAGATTGAAATAGTTTTTTTAGAATTTGAATCAAACCTTAACCCTTTAAAATCAAGTGTTATAATTTCAAAAGCGTTACGATTTCAAAAGTGTTATGAAGTCGAAAGTGCTATAAATTTTAAAGTGTTACGATTTTGGAAATGAATATTATTTAAAGTGAATAATGATATGAAATTGATATGGTTTTGAAATGAATATGATATTTTGATATGAAGTATGAACTATTTGAATAAAATGACCACGGTGTGAAATAAGCATTTGGTTGTTAAAGAAACCGAGATCGGATATCGTCATACTCTTTGCCAATACCGAAAACCACTTTAACAACATTGTACGTGGTAGAGAATTTAGAATAAAGTAGGATGGTTTGGTGGCGATTCTATATGAGGTATTAGCGCAGCCCCGACTCCCGTGAGTCAGCTTGATGTGGCTAAAACAGAAGCTATACCGGGCCAAGTTGGTTCATTCCCCCGATCAGGTACATTTCTTCGATACCATTCTATTCCTTTTGTGTTTTGATTGGGTGCACCTTTGATTTAGGAGTGTTTCACGAGGTAGACGGTGGTAGCTACTATGCGTTACCACCAACCCCAGAGTGCAAATGGTATATCTACCCTGGCATTGCCTCGAGTGCCTTGTCGTATGCCTTATCGCGGCTTCTATGAGTTTGGTTTGTACCATACCTATGGAGTGCCCTCTAATTGCCTTCCAATTTACGGGGGAATTACGGTACTGTATGGACTATGGGAAGATATAAAAATGTGTTAATGGGTTATGGGTAATGCCTTAACGCTATTTTAATAGTCTACTTTACTATAGACATATTATAATAGCGCATATTACTACATAGTAGATAGTTCCATGGATCCTTAGAGGATGAAATATCAAGCATCCTTTAAGTTACTTGTATTTTAGTTGACATTTCACTTGAGTTGAATTTATTTATATAAGAATGTTAATCCTGACACGAGTGTTTTGTGTTTTGCTTTATGTTCGAGTCAGACTAAGTGTCACAACATTTGAGACTCACCTTTGGAGTTTGGAGCTCTGCTTGGAGATCCATCTATCTATCCAGCTTTTAGTTATTTAAATTTAATCCAGTCATTTATGTTCGGACTCAATAGCTACTTATGGATTAGAGATTCATTTGTATTTTAGATTCTGTTGTATTTTGTTTCAAACTCTAATGTTTATATGGTAGCTTCTTGAACTGCTACTTATATATTCCGCTGCTTATTGTTATATTACTTTATGTCGATGATTCTGTGATTTATTTATTTACTGTATATGCTATGTTTTGCCAAATATAAATTAACAATCTGTTATTTTGAGCAATTCAAGTTTGACATGTGCGGATGCGAATAGTTCGAAATAGCGGGTCGTTACAACTGATATTTTTATTGATGCCTATTTGTTGCTTTTTTGGATGATTTACTGCTTTATCAGTTTTTTTGGATTTATTCCTACCCTTGGAGAGTTTGACCTTTTATATGTACATGCCTAGTAGTGGATGACCAATATTATATGATTATATACTTTATGTGATGTAGGGGGGCAGATTGGAGGGATCCAACAAGATTCCTCACCACTGTTGATTTTATGTATGTATTTGTGTGTGTCTATTTGTGTTGATATATATATATATATATATATATATATATATATGAACTATGATGTAAGGGGACAGGTTGGAGGGATCCAACGGAACTCCTCACAATGTTGATTTTACTTTCATATAGATTGTGATATATGATTTTTTGGATGCCATATATGATGACATGGACTTGATTTTGCTTATTTAGTGCTATAGCAAAGGGCCTTATTTTTTTTAGTATTTTGAAATACTATAAAACAATGATTTTGAATTGAAATGATTTTTAAAGTGATACTTGAAATAATACATGTTTTAATAATAATTTATAAATTATTATAAGATGAAGTTTACTCAAATGAAATAAAAACATGATTTTTTGAATATTAATTTGACTGTTTTGCAAAGTATTTCTAAATAGAGATTTTCGAACTATATTATAAAGGATATAAAACTATTAGATAAGTCCATCTTTTGTTATAAAGGAAATACAGTTTTAAAGAATATGGAGATAGTTTGAAACAAACATTTTTGAAATTGTTTTACAAAAGATTTGTAAAAGTAATATTATATAAATAAAGTAATAGATTTAGAAACGATGTTTTTTAAATATTAGAAATGGATTTGTAATTGATATTTTGTAAATGAGATTTAGAAAGGAATAGATTTATAAACGAGATTTTATAAATAAATGAGATCTGTAAATGGATAGATTTATAAATGGAATTGTATAAATAAAGAGATTTTATATAAAAGGAGTTTTATAAAATAGGAATAAGATTATAAAACATGGTTTTATAATATATAAAATGGTTTATTTGATAAGTATGGATTTTTATAAAGGGAGATACATTACATTTTAGAAGTTAAAATAATCTTTTAAAAGAATGTTTCGAAAGTGATACGTACAAATGAAGTTTGATGGTTTTAAAAGTGATTTAAAATGTGTTAAGTGATAGGGAGATAGATTTCAACATTTTTCTTGTAATAAATGCTTTCAGGAAAGTGAGGAAGACATAGACTATAACATTGATGTTATAGTAAGTGATTTCCGAAAGGAGATGTTTTATATAGTATACGGGATTTATTCATATCCTATATTTGATGTTAATATTCGAGGTTGGTAACTTATATCTATTTCAAAGTTAAGAATGTCGTCCATTCAAGATCTAAAACGTAATGATACCCAATTTGATTGGCTTCATTGTTAACTAATAAATAGTTTAAGTTTAACATTGAAGATTTATATTAAGTATAATTAATCGGATTCCTATACTAGTGTTTTTTGGGTTGTCGTAACGATGTTTTACACCACATTCGTTTTGGCCTGATAATGTGTGTTTTGGAAAAATATGAGGCTTTCCTCAAAGATTAGTAAATACACTTATTACAGATTTAAGTATACAAAGATATTTTCTAAGTGTTGAAAATTAAATGGTTTGTGAATATATTTATACCGTTAAGGTAAGTATATGGAAATGTTTTCCAAATATCAAAGATTTAAAAGTTGTTTGGAGAATATATCTTCGTAAATATATTTTTACATAAATATTTGGAAAGTGATTTAATTAATAAAAGACTAATTAAACAGGCCTAGTGAATGCTTGTGTGCTAGATTTTATTTTTGGTTCCTTGACTGGATGTGTAAGCTAATTAGTCATCTACTTGCACGAAGCCTACTATGAAGGCTTGATTATCGTTTGATGTTAAGAATGATGATTCGAGTAGAGCGAAGTGACTATGGCACTCCAATCTACCAGGCTTCCATCTTGGCCGAAGGATAGCAAGTTGAGAGGTGGAAACATGATAAGTCTGCGAGACTTAGTTCCCATATGAGGTTGAGGGCCTCTTATCGATTGTTGGTCTGGAGAAACCGGGATCAAATTTATTTGAAAACCACTTTGGACCAACTTATGCATTAAAAAATGAAATTTACTTAAAGATAACGATTTTGAAGATGGAGATCTTTATGATGTAAGACTACTTGCCACTTCTCTCTGGTGATTCCCATATTTTACATATATATTTGGTGGTGGTGTTGCCTTCATTATAAAAACCTTCAATGCAAGGACTGCTTGCTACTAATCCTTGGGATGATTCCCAAATAGTATGTAGTAGGAGTATCTTCAATTTGTCTTGTTTTTGGATAAATTGTATGGATAAATGTCTGACATTGCATTTCTTAGACCATTTATATTGGTTTTTACAATCGTACATCTATGTGGTGGTGTAGAAGCTAACCGCTCTTACACTTAACACCCTGCCCTAAGGCATATGAACTTGGGGGTTGTACTTTTGTGGAAATAGTTAGTGTGTTTTTGGAAATGACAATGTGGCATTCAAAGTGGGATTTGTCATGTGAAAGGTAAAACGTTACCTCAAGCCTCATACATCGGGAATGACAAAAACATGGTAGACGCGACAGAGCTAAGTGGGTTGCTCCTATTAGGAGATGTTCATCACCTTTCAAGATTACCCTCTATATTTAGGGTTTGTTGTGTATGTTGTAGTCATGGATAGGTAAAGAACAACCAGGGTGATGACATTCGGTGCTATCTTTGGTAGTGGTAGGTCATTCCTGTTTTGGTAGAGGGCAGCTGGACTGAGCATTGGTACATTCTTCAAGAGATGTATTGTTGGAAGCTAGTCCCATATCTTATCATTATATGAAATTCATTCTCCAATACATGCCTTTACGGTTTTGATTGTAGAGCCTAGTATGTTGGAATTCAACTAATGTAACAATTTCAGTTATTTTAATATGTTATTTGAAAAGGGTTTTTCAAAGAATGCCATTAGAAATAATATCAAAGGTTTGATAAAAATGTTTTGGTTATTATAAGAAAAAAATCCATTCGTATTTATATGCAGCATGGTCTTACAAGATACCTTTATTTTAAAAGGTTTTTATAATGTTAAAATTCAATTGAGATGTGTTTTCTCATGTTGGTTCACCAGATTGATCTAGGCGTTCTTCCCTTTTAATGCTCGGCCCTGACCGAGTAAATTTACAGACTAGATTTGGATGCATTTTGAAGGAGCTTGGAGTAGGAGGCTTCATCGATAGCTAGTTATCATCTTATTTTCACTATATTGATTGTTTAAAATTATCAGTAATTGTGAGGATGGGTTGTCATAAATGTCCAGGCTGATGATTAGTGATTTTTTTATTGTGCTCTGATGGATGTATGTATATTATAGTTTTTCCTTCTATAAAGATTATTTCAATATTTTATATTGTTTCATTACGTTGTGAAATTTTGAGATTGTTTAGTTTCTTCTTCTTCTGTTCTTTCTTCTTTCTTCTTTCTTTTACCTTTAACGATCAATGTATTCGGCACTTGAATGCTCAGTACGTAATATGGTGGATGTATTAGTGTTGACTATTGAGGGTCGAAAATTTTGGTTCGTTACATGTGGTATCATAGCTTAGGTTTAGCAAACACCTAGGATTTAGTAGGGTAAGACTCATTATAGATAGGGTTAGTAATACCTTATAATGAGTAACTAATTATTAACAAGGTTAGTAGCACCCTAGAATGAGTTTGATATATATATATATATATATATATATATATATATATATATATATATATATATATATATATATATATATATATATATATATATATATATATATATATATATTAGCTCATATTTGTTAATGATATAAAATTGTTTATACTATTGATTGATCTGTTGAGTGGCTTATGGATTTTGGTCAATACGAGTAATTAATGTTATTAATAGGGATCTCTAAACACTTGAACATAGCAAATTCATATAGTGTTGTTTTGAATTGAATAAATGAAATAATTTTACCTTGATTATAGTTTATTTACGAAGGATTAATTTTTCAGACATTATTTTTGTTACATATGGTGCTTGATTGTTAAAGAATGATATTTTTTTATTGTTATTATTTACTGTTTATTGTTTGTGCTTTAATAAAGGTTGTTTACTATTATAATGTAAGTAAGGATAAATAATTGTGAAATGATTTTATATAAAAAATGCGAATTTTATGAATATGATTTACCTAAGTGGTTTATGAATTAAAAAGATTTAAATTGGAAATCCGAGAACTTAAATCCCAAAGATTTTGGTTGGAAATGCTTTTCAATGGTTTTGGGAAAAATAACAATATTATTATCTTGAAGTATTTTTGAATAGAAATACTTTAAAAGGATTTGAAGGAGATAAAAGCATTGAACTCATTTAGATCGCTAGAAAATCATTCTTGTGATGGCTACAACATCATCGACATTCATTTTCGAGTTTCTAAGTGACAGATTGCTACCGTAAAAGTTTTGTTTTGGTAAAACAAATTTGTTTAAAATTTCAAATTAAGATTTGATATACAGAGGAGTTATGTATATTATTATTATTATTATTTCAAAATGATTTGAAATAAAAACCGGGTGTTTAATTCTTGAATTTTTAGTCAAATGATATTGTATAGACTCATGCATCTTATCCCTTAGGAGAAGTAAGGTTTGTGCATCTTGTTTTGAGATGTTATTTGGAAATTTTTATTTATGGAAATAAAATGGAATTTTCGAAGATTTTGGACAGTCGAAAATTTTGAGTTAAATTAGAAATTAAGCTAAGTGTCTTGTGAAAACATAAGAGATAAGTTTTATAACTTATATATTTGAGGATTAATAAGTTATATATTTTTTTGAATTTGTTGGATATGCATGTTAAGACAATAAATACGAAATTGAACTATGAAATGAAATTTAACATGAGTAAAGTTAAGTGAATTTGATTGTGATTTAAAACGATTATAAACTTAAATTTTGAACTGATAATAAACATAAGTTGTGTTGTATAATTTTTTATAATAAACTTAAGTAATGATTTTATGGAATGGTTCCTAAGTGTTACTAGTATTAGAGGAAATATACTAAGTAATAATGAACGCGAGTCAAGGAATTTTGTATAATAAGAAACCAATTGAATGAATACATTGTACGTAGATCACTTTATTCGCATAACTGTTTGATCCAGTTTCGAGTATAGATTTTGAAGTGGTTTACACCAGTCCGAGTTAAGATTTTTCACACGATTCTTGACGGAAAACACTAGATAGGATTTTTGATTTGATTCTGAAGTTTCACCATAATTGTATATGGCTATGCAAGAAGAATGATGATTTTTGATTAAGGAACCAGATTGTACCCGACACTAGAGTGGTCAAGTGAACGATACTAGTTCGAAATTGAAATTGTGTGATCGAGCGATCAGATTTGGTATTTTGTATATATGATATATGTACATCACGTAGGCTTTAAATTTTTTTATACCATTGACATAAGAAAATGGAGGTTATATGGCTGGACATCATTTTAAGTAAGATGCTGGTTTATTGAAGTAAAGGCTAGTTGATGCTTTTGGTTTCATAAGTAAAATTTGATGCCAGACTAAAAGGTACATATTTCTATTTTGATTGATTGATGGTTTTATGCCCCAGATATGGAAAGCCGCTTGGCTTTTTTTTCTTTTGGTTGATTTGGGCCTGTAGTGGTGATTTATAGTTGTTCTAACCGAGCCGCACAAAGGAGATGCCGTCGAAATTTTTTTGTGATTTTAGAGACTTAGAAAATTGAAAATCTAATTCAACTAATTGATTTTGGAAAGCTAATGGGTTTAGAGACTTTTTTCTTACCTTAATAATTTTGAGGTTGAAATTCTTCTAAGGGTGAAGAAATGTAATGACCCAGAATTTTGGACATTTGAATATGAATATTTAATTAATTATAATTATTGAAATATTAGTTTTATAAGTCAAACAGCTTAAAATTTCAAGTATTAGGGTTATTTAAATATAGGAATAGTGATTTAAATATCAATTTTTTAAATGATTGAATCTTGAATTGAAGTTGAATAAATGGATTTTAAAAGATTATTTAAATTCAATTTAAATGATAAATGGTTAGTGTAAACTTTTAATCTAGAATTAAAAGTGACTAATTTTTTTTAATAATAATTCATTTAATTAGCGAGTGAAATTATCATTCCGGAGCATTATCTTAGATTTTGACGAAACTAGTGCCATTGGATAAGGAATAGCGAATTGTTGCATTCCGACGAGTTTTGTGAAGATCTGACATAGTGTATGGTCGTGCGAGCTTGAAACGGGTAGAAATTAATTGAAGGAATTTAATATAAAATAATTTGATTTGAAAAACCAACTTCTGTATATAATAAAATTGGGTCCATAAATTAATTCTATTGTGTTTGGAATAGGAGATTTAATGTGGAACACCAGGTGGCACGCCTCCTTTAGAGTTCGAGATTTTGAAGTGTGAATAGTGCGTTGAAACTTTTTCTATAAAACGACCTTACTTCTGTCTCTTTAGAGAAACCCTAGCCTCCATTCCATCCGACGGCTGAGATTTTGCACGATGGTCGAAGCCGTTTCAGGCATCGACTCTAACTAGAGAAGTGTGTGCGTAGGCAAGGGGAGTTCCTCTATGGTGGTCGATCGTTGAATAGTCAAACATGGAGGTGGCAGTGTGTTGATGAATGTCGTTCGTTATTTGGTGGTTTTCTTGGCGATAGGGCCATTTTAAATGACGTGGTCGGTGGCTAAAGGTATGATAGAGGCAGGCGATCCTAAGGCAGGAGCACGGTGGCTAGAGAAGCAACGAGGCGGTGGTAGCGAGTTGTTGAAATTAGTGGACTGAGTTAAGAAACACGGTTTGGGGTATGAATAAGAGAGAGAGGAAGGTGCTTTACCTAATTACCTAATTTAGTTAATTAAAAATTAATTATTCTCAAGCGTTCATTAATTTATATCATGTCCATACAAGTCCGATCGAGGCAATGTTTTTGTTATTGCATTCATATCGAGATTATCTACATCGTCGAGTTTGATTCATCAAATTCGAAGCTTGTGAATCTCAGGCTAAAATCGAACGCTGCTCTATTTCAGTCGGAACCAGAATGCTACAGCGGCAATTGGAATTTTGATGAGTCAATTCACCTCTCTAGCCCACTTATATTTATATAAGTGTAGATATTTTTACTGATGCACGTTTATTGCTTGTTTGGATGACTTACTTCTTTATTAGTTGGTTTGGAATTATTCCCGCCCTTGGAGCGGATGATCTTTTATATGTACCCGCCTAGTGGCGGATGACCCATATTATTTGATTATATAGTGTATCTAATGTGTGTGTATGACCCATATTAGAGGGATCCAATAGGATTCCTCATCATTGTTGATTATATATATACACTGTGTGTGTTGATATATATATATATATATATATATATATATATATATATATATATATATGAGCTGTGATGCAGGAGGATAGGTTGGTGGGATCCAATAGGATTCCTTACATTGTTAATTTTACTTTTCATATATATTGTGATATATGATTTGTTAGATGCCATATTTGATATCATGGACATTTTTTACTTATTTAGTGCTATAGTAGCAACGGGCCTTATATTTAGCATTTTGAAATACTATGAAATAACCGTTTTGAATTGAAATGATTTTTAAGGTGATACTTGAAATAATACATTTTTTTATAATTATTTATAAATTATTAAGAGAAGGGGTGTACTGAATGAAATGAAAACATGATTTTTGGAATGATAATTTGACTATTTTGTGAAGTATTTCTAAATAAAGATTTTCGAATTACATTATAAATGTTTTAAAACTAATAGATAAGTCCATCTTCTATTATAAAGGAAATACAGTTTTAATGAATATAGAGATAGTTTGAAACAAACATTTTGAAATGGTTTATATAAAAGATTTATAAAAGTAATATGTTATAAATAAAGTAATAGATTTATAAACGGTATTTTATAAATATTAAAAATATATTTGTAATTGATATTTTTGAAATGAGATTTAGAAAGGAATAGATTTGTAAATGGAATTTTACAAATAAATAAGTTATAGATGAATTGATTTATAAGTGGAATTGTATAGATAAAGAGATTTATGAAAGAAAGGTGTATATAATATAGGAATAAGATTATGAAACATGGTTTTATAAAATATAAATGGGTTTATTTTGATAAGTAAAGTATGAATTTTTATAAACGAAGATACATTACATTTTAAAAGTTAACATAATCTCTTAAAGGAATCTTTTGGAAGTGATACTTACAAATGGAGTTTGATGGTTTTAAAAGTGATTTAAAATGTGTTAAGTGACAGGGAGACATATGTTTCAACATTTTTGTTGTAATAAATGTATTCAGAAAGTGAGGAAGACATAGACTATAACATTGTTGTTATAGTAAGTGATTTCCAAAAAGGAGATGTTTTATATAGTATAGGGGATTAATTCATATCCTATGTTTGTTAGAATTCGAGATGGGTAACTTATATCTCTTCCGAAGTTAAGAATGTCGTCCATTCAAGGTCTAAGAGGTAATAATATCCAAACTTGATTGGTTTATTGTTTACTAATAAATAGTTTAAGTTCAACATCGTCCATTCAAGGTGAGGGGTAATGATACCACAACTTGATTGGCTTCATTTTTAACTAATTAATAGTTTAAGTTCAACATTGAAAATATACATTAAGTATAATCAATCGAATCCCTATAGTAGTGTTTTTTGGGGTGATCATAATTTTGTTTTATGCAACATTCGTTTTGAACCAATAAAATATGTTTTGGAAAAAATATGAAGCTTTCCTCAAAGATTAGTAAATATATTTATTACAGATTTAAGTGTATAGAGATATTTTTTATGTGTTTAAATGAAATGGTTAATGAATATACTTACACCGTTTCGGTGAGTATATGGAAATGTTTACCAAATATCGAAGATTTAAAAGTGGTTTGAGAATCTATCTTCTTTAAGATATTTTGACATAAATATTTGGAAAGTGATTTAATTAATAAAATATTAATTAAATAGTCCTAATGATTGCTTATGTGCTAGACTATATTTTTGATTCCTTGATTGGATATGTAAATAGTCGTGCACTTAGCATGAAGCCAACTGAGTAGGCTTGATTATAGTTTGACGTTAAGAATGATGATTCAAGTGGACCGGAGTGACTATGGCATTCCAATCTACCGGCTTCCTTCTTGGCTGAAGAATAGGAAGTTTAGAGCTATACATGTGGTAAATCTATGAGACTTAGTTTCCATGAGGTTGAGGGCCTTTATCTGTTGTTGGTCTGGGGAGACCGGGAAAGGTTTTATCCGTAAACCACTTCGGACCAACGTATGCGTTCGAAAGTGAAATTTACTTGAAGTTAATGACTTTGAAGATGGAGACCTTCATGTAGGGCTACTTACCACTAACCTTTTGGGTGATTCCCATATTATATATATATATATATATATATATGGTGGCAGTAGTGCCTTCGTTATGAAAACCTTCGATGCAAGGACTGCTCGCTACTAGTTCTTGGATGGTTCGCAAACAGGATGTAGGAGGAGTACCTTTGGTTCGTCCTGTTCTAGGACAACTTATATAGATAAATGTTTGACATTGCATTTCTAAGACCACATACATTGGTTTTTACAAATGTACATCTATTAAGTGGTATAGGAGGTAACCCCTCTTACATTTAACACCCTTCCTTGAAGCGTATGAACCCGAGGGTTGTACTTTTGTGGAAATCAATTAATGTGTTGTTGGAAATGACAATGTGGCATTCAAAGTGAGATTTGTCATGTGAATGATGGAACATTACCTCAGGCCTCACATATCAGGAATGACAAAGATGGGGTAGATGTGATAGGGCTAAGTGGGTCGCTCCCATTTGAGGATGTTCATCACCTTTCTTGATTACCCTTTACATTTCGGGTTTGTTATGTATGTTATAGCCACGGATAGGCAGGAACGACCGGGGTGATGACATATTAGGTACTATCTATGGTAATGGCTGGCCGGTCTTATGTTGATAGAGGGTAGTGGGGCTATGCCTCGATGCATTCTTCTAGAGATGTACTATTGAAAGGTAGTCCCTTATGTTGTCATTGTATGAAATCCATTCTCTAATACTTGCCTTTAGAGTTTTGATTGTAGAGCTTAGTATGTTGGAATTTAATTAATGTAGCAATTTCGGCTATTTTAATATGTTATTTCTCAAAAAAAGTCATTAAAAATAATATCAAGTGATTTAACCAAAATGTTTTGGTTACCGTAAGATAAAAACCATTCCATATTTATGTTCGGCGTGGTCTTACGAGATACCTTTATTTCAAAGGGTTTTATAGCATTAAAATCGAATCGAGATATGTTTTCTCAAGCTGGTTTGCCAAAGTTATCTGAGTGTTCTTTACTTTTTTTGCTCGGGTAAGACCTAGAATATCAATAGATTAGATACGGATGCATTTTGGAGGAGCTTGGAGTAGGAAGCTTCATCGATGGCTATATATTATCTTATTTATGAGGTATTAGTTGTTTAAAACTATCGGTATTTGTAAGGACAGATTGTTATGAATTTCTAGGCAGATGATTAGTGATTTGTTGTTGTACTCTGATGGATGTATTTATATTACAATTTTTTCTTTTATGAAGAACATTATTATATTATATATTGTTCCATTGCATTGTGAGATTCTGTGATAGTTTAGTTTCTTCTTCTGTTCTTTCTTCTTTCTTTTACCTTTAACGATCGATGTTTCTGGCACTTGAATGCTTGTCATGCAATATAGTGGACATATTACTGGTGATTTTCGAGTGTCAAAATTTTAGTTCTTTACTATATGTGTGTATGTGTGCCTGTGTCTTTTTTTTGTGCATGTAATCAAAACTACACGAAACAAAAAAATGTATAAAGGGACAAATGGGTTTGTTACAGTGTAAATTTCAGTATCTACATGCAGTCACATTAGTCTTGTACACTTTATATCTATTGCACGTGCACTTTACACAACTGGTTAATTTTATTCATTTATAAAATTAAAAATTAAAAAAATTAATAAATTAAATAAAATAATGATTTTATCTATAATATGTTAGATTAGATCGAGAATCTCCTTAGACTTCATCAGCCCAAAAGATCCAAAATAGGAAAATAATGGAAATCTATTTATCCACTTCCGATTGGCCTGGTTCCTCCAATGATATTGGATTCATAATGGTCTATGCGGTCTAAATTAGCAAAGTTAGGACTAACTAATTAAAGCATACTCATTTAGTAGGGTGTCTAGAAAGGTAATATCTAAGGTTGGGATTGAGGTAACCAGTACACTACCTTACCTGGCCCAAAGGATGAAGTAAACCCTAAGGTTATTCCTAATATACAAGATGGAATTGACTTAGGCCTTGGGCTAATTGTAAAAAAAATTAAATTGATAATTATATCTTAAATTTGAAAGCTAAGTTTAAAATATAAAAGTGAAATTTTATAAAAGTAGTAAAATGCATTCAAATTTTTTAAAATTATTTTTGAGAAATTACATAGTTGAACTAAAATTAAAAATTTAGTTAATACGATTAGTCAAAATTAAATAAATGATTATCTAAAAGTTAATAGATTAAAACATATATTTAATATATTTATATAACTATAATTGTTGTAGTTGCTTATTTATCTTAAAATTATTTATGAAAAATTGAATTAAAACTAGAAATTAATTTATATATTGAAACATATTTAATTAAAATTAAAATTAATCAAATAATTATTGTACTTTATTCATCGAAATTTGAAAATATATTAATATGTACTATAAACAAACTATAAATGTTATAATTAATTAACTATCGTAAGTAGTTTCAGATGAATATAAAATAAATTAATTAAATATGATTTACTTTATAAGAAATAAATTAATCAAATTAATATTATTAATAAGAAATATGCCTATATTATATAAGTGAATTAAATTAAAAAAGTTGTAAAAAAATTAACACATATATAATATATATGTATAAAATTAAGTTGAACTGGAAAGAAACCCAAATTTGATTTAAAGAATAAACACATATCTTAGTACATATACCATGATTCTGATGTGTATGACACTTGAATCACGACGGTATTTCATAGGAAATACATCATTCCCTAAATCGATATCACTTAAAATAAATATGTATCAAAGATTATGGATCCTTAGTACATAAACCTTTACCATTTATATATCAATGAATAACTTACGTACGCTCTAGTTGTTGAGAAAACTCAAGCTAGAGATGTTATCTATAGTATTATTAATATATTGACTAGGCGAGTTAAGATATTTGTATGTGCTTGTTGAGCAAACTCAAGGTACATACATTATACTTAGGCCATTATGAAATGGTGGGTATGAGCGAATAATCGCTTTCAATTTATTGAGCAAACTTAAGGTCGAGATTGATATTACGACAAGGACCATGGGTTGGGGGATCTATTAAGCAAACCTAAGATCAAAATCCCAAGCCAAGCTAGTCCTAATGCCCTTAGAGAAATCTAAAGATTTCTTTTTTTTTTTGAGATTTCACAAACATAAAACTCTAGTGGGAGCCTTATGAGAAAAATAAAATAGCAACATTCAATCTTTCTAATATTGTAAGAATGTCTGTTATATAAAGTGAAAATAATCTACGTCCATAAATTTGTACAACTAATAAAATTGATAAAATAATTCTATCAGTTAAGATATACAAATGAACTAAACTAAAGATTGACAAAGAAATATAAAATATATTTACCTTTATAACCTTTGGCATGTTGTTGCTTCAAGACCGAAAAAAGAGCCAACGTGTACAACAACTAAAACATTCGTGCCTTAGTTGCTTAATAGTTTATTTGTACAAAACTGCAAATTGTCTCTATTAGCAATATAATAAAATGGATATTTGATTCCTATTCAATGTAATTAACCTGTTGAAAATAAGCAAATAAACTACAATTCAAAATCATGTATTCAATATAATTGATTACAATAAGGATCTCCTTTGAATGGTTCGACAATTTTGGAAAGAAAAGCAAATGTATGAGAGTGAATGTAACTTAGGCATAATTGGGATGAAGAGAGGGAATGGCCATCTCTGCTTCATATACGGACATCAAAAATGAAAATTGTATAAAGTACTAAAAGATACTTGATATGAAATGAGAAATGTGATGTTTATTCCAATTTGTTATAATATAGAAAATTATTTTCTAGAATGGTTATTTATATGAGTTTAAGATATCTGATCAAAACCCTTGATTGCAAACTAGTTATAGTGAAAGAAATAAATAGCCCAGTACTTAATGAAGCTTCATGTTTCATACGTTATAATGCTATGGCAGAAATAGTGGGAGCATGCCATATAATACTTATCAATGGATGCATCAAGATACGAAAAAGTATTTTCGTAGATATACAAAATGTTTGCACCAAAAATTGGCACAAACACCCAATAGGAACTTTTTGAAGAGAAATAAATGAAGAATAAAACAAAAAAAAGTGAATAATAACAAAGAAACATTGATTAATTGAAGAATAGCATGCATACAACGATTTATAGTGGTTTGGCGTTGTTTGCCGATGTCCATTTTGAATAGATGGCTTTATTAATCACCTTATAATCTGAGTACAAAGGGGATCAGATCAAATCATTAGTTATCAAAGAGTATAAAGCAACTAGCAGCCTAAAGTCTTGAAAATAAACAACTCAGCTTGTATTTATAGACGAAGATGGCCAAATTTCTCTTTAAAAACTCAGTAGAAAGACCTCAAAACCATATGGGCCCATATGGGGGTCGCATGGCCCAATTCCTAAACAAGAGGATCGGTGCCAATCCCTTCTTTGGTTGAATTTTAGGATGCGATCCCAATGTTGGCTTCCTAATGCCAAAATATGCTTAGCCCCCCAATATCATGCCAATTGGATCAGTGGAGCTCGAGTTATTGCTTGATCTTTGCTTCAATATGATTTGCATGTTACTTCTATAATCCCTTCCAAGGGAAGTATACCGATCCTTCCAACATCCTATTTGAGGTGCGATCTCTAGAATAGGCTCCCTAGGATCCCCATGTCTTGCTCATGAAATTTCATTGCATTGGACATGCGGATCTTGAGATATTAATTTTTTATTATAGAATACTCGCATACCCTCAAACATGTCGATCCTTATTATAGAAGCTAATTTATGTCGATCCCTCCTTGGTGTTGAACCATATTTCATATTTTGAACACTCTGCCTTACATATCCATCAAGTCCATTCAACATTGATTTCATGTTACCATCTGTACTTGACTTCTAGGCCCCACAATCATCACTCTGGACTCATCGATCTTAATGGCAGTCGAACCTGACTTGTGTAATCGGTTCGATATAGCCATGTTAAAATGTTGAATAACATTTTCCCCCCAAAAGCACTTCTTTTGATGAAAATGACGTGCTTTGAATCAAAGCAGTTTAGAGTCGTCGAAAGAAATCCGTCCGGTTTCCAGAATAGTTTCTATGCATCTGTCGAATTATTTTTTCAAGGTGTTGTATTTCTCATTGGTCGTCATGACTCTTGGTCAGTTTCCAATAGTATAAATCCAGGGCTATACTCCATCAATTGATATATATAAGTCTGGTTCTATAAGACTAACAAGCTTTGGTTATCTTGTCTAGCCTTGAACTTGAAGGCTTCAGGTTCGATTTCAGTTCCTGTCAATTTCAAAAATTGAACTTTTTGGGTCATGCATGTGCACGTTCATTAAAACATTCTTTGTTGTTGCCTCCTAGGCATGTTATTACATTCACGAGTCATTGCAAATTTTCATTATATTTTATATATATGTGCTTTTAATAACTCCCATACTCATGCTGGCTTGCATACATGCTCATAGCCAATCCCTCATTTCATTTTTTATAGTTTGTAGGGATCAGCATATGCTTAGTCGATCTCTCCTTTCCATTTCTTATGCTCATAGGGATGGCATATCGCTAGCCGATCCCTCCTTATTTCTTTAGATTTGCAGTGATCGGCATCTTTTATGCCGCTCCTTTCTCTCCATGTTTTATGTGTTGAGCCCACTCTCCCAATATAAGCTAATATTCTTTCTTTACATTCTCCACATACCCAACCATTCTAGCTGCTTCCCATTCACATCCTTTTCACCGAACCCTTCTTTTCCTCCTATAAACTCAAACCCTTCCTTCCCAAATTGAACAGCGCCTCCATCCATACATTAACCTTCCGATTCAACTTTAGATCGTTAGTTCTCTACCCTTTCAAACCATAATCCAACCTAACTCCCCGAATCGGTCGTCTTAAGTTTATTCAGGTACATTACTTGCCTTTGTTTTTTTATTTATGACAATATGTTGGATTCCACGTCGTCGGCGACGAGGGGGAGGTTCAACACAATGTTGAAATGATGGCCATGGTTACCTGGAAGAGGGGACAAGTGAGATTTGGTAGAGTTCGACAGAGCAAAGTAGAGGAGGAAGGAGAAAGGAGTGCACGGCAGAGAGTTCAATTGCATAGGAAGAGAATATGATAAGTTGAGTTAAGTTGGGATCGGTGGAAACTTTATGGGAGGAAGGGATCAGTAGAGCTAGGAAAGTAGGGATCATTTTAAATGGGTAGCATGGTGGTATCAGCTAAGTGGGAGATGGGATCAATGGAGTTGAATAATGTGAAGGCACCGACAAATTAAAGTAAAAAGGATAGGCATATTTTTTTTGAAGGGAAGGGGTCGGTATTTTTTGTTTGAAGTGAGGGATCGATTAATATGGATCTACGTATAGGGGTCAGCATTTAGGTATCGGCATATATGTACTTGGCTAATTCTTAGGATTTAAATTGAACTCGAAACTTAATCCATAGTCACTTATTTAAGCAATCACAACTAATCGTGTCTCGATAAACTTGAACATACAATGACGATGGACAATAGGAGTTGCATATTCATTATTATACTCGAAATTAAACAATCAAATCTTAGGGACTTAGAACATGAACTAAAACTTAGCATATGAACTTGAATAATAGGTTTCACACTCTAATAAGCCAATAGTCGATCCCAAAGCTTACACGACCGATTAATCCCTTCTCCAGTTGAGATGGTCAGCGATGACGGTCACTCTAGTCGGAATCCAAAGTCTCGCTACTTCACTTTGCTTTCTTATTTTAAGACACTTATTTCTATAATACACCATACTGCACCACACTAGCTCACACTTAGGACTGGGGATAGGTAAACTTTTCTAATCTATATTATCTATTGAGTATATATGACATGGACTTTAGACATTTAGAGCATCAAGCTGTAATGCCTTCTAGACCAACCTCGCAACATAACAATCTCAAAACTGTGTCAAGTTCTACAACCATATCTGGAAGGCTTTTTCCTAGTAATCAAACTAAACAAACAGAGGCTTTTGTCCCATCAGCCAACCTTTTTTTTGATGTTTCCATCCTCCCAGCGGAAGATGTAAGTATTGCGCCTGACGCTGTAGAAGGCCCTACACTCTCAGATAACCCAACAGATTTTAAAGCCTCTAGAATTAGTGAGGCCACCCATTGCGACTATGCTCATAGAATGGAATTCCATTCAAAGATGTCCCGCCTCCTTCAATAAATGACATGGCTCACTTTCCCTTGGAGGGGTACATAACATTAAACAAATTCATGTGATGGGCCGGATGCGTGCCACTCATCAATTCCTTTATTTGGAAAATGTTAACAATATCTTGGAATAGCTCCCATTCAACTTCACCCGAACAGCTATGCCTTTCTTCATGGAATTTTTTTACTATTCATGAGCGTTCTGTTCCACCTGCCAACTCCTAAGGACATAATGTTCATTTATAACTTTAAACGACGGTCAGGAAGTCCTTCCTATGTTTTCCTTGAGCCTTCACCCAACTGTCAAGTCTTAACATATGCTTGGAACAAAGTTAGCCCTTTCAAACACGAATGGTTCTGCGTTCGATGTCCACCTTGCTTTGCAAGACAATGGTTGGAAGGACGTAAGCGTCGGCTTCGCTTTATTTTCAAATTCTCTAATCCAAGTCATATGATGGATCAACAAATATTCTGAATATTTATAGGTGATCGCCCACGTCCGGAGGGAAATAGTTTTTCAAGAGCGATCTCCGCAATTCGTGCTACCCTGTCAAAGACAGGGACATCAGACTCCTCGTAACCGACGAGTTTTTATCTCTATTTGGGCTAATAGAAGAAGGCCGCATCATTGGGTTTCCTAGAAGTGATTCATTACTAAGAAATGTTATAGAACGAGAAAGGGATGTCAATAACACTATCATTCCCCTAGTCGATGGGACAAAGGATGCGCTGAAGAAGGAAAAATTAGGGATACGTAGATCAATGAGCCTGGCGACGCTAACCATGCCCAGGCAAGGCCTGTAGTTGGACAATCACAAGGCATGCAACCCTACATGTCTACTAAGGGAAGAAAGAAGCTTGCATATAAGCTTCGCAGGAGAGAAACTGCTAAGGATCCGGAGTTCATTATCACTTCTATCGATGAAGAGGCATCTTCCCAAAAATTAGAAAGTTCGATGAAAGGGTTTTCAAATCTCCAAATTCCTAAAGACATTATGACGTATGACTTCCCTAACATCAACATTGATGTGCTCGATTCTCCAACCAAAAGTAGTGACGACATTCTTCCTACTGGAAAAGGAGAGAAAACACTTACGAGCAAGGCTGCAACAAACGGTCTATAAGGGGGGACACTAGGATACTCACAATCATGGCACTACACCACACGATTTTCATATATCTTTTTTATGTTCACTTATACTCTGGTATTTTGCTTTTTGCCGGTTAAATGTCTCAATCCTAAGTTTTTGATCACATAACGGGCTCCTCAACGCAATATGGGTCTGGATGTGATTCAGAATCGGGTATGCGTAGAGAAAGGGATGATGACCGAGAAAGAAGTCGTCGCTCGAGGGAATGTTCATCTTCAAAAAATAAATCCCATTCTCGTTCGCCCCCTTAGGAAGTGCAACCTAATGTGCATAATGGTGATTAGACCTCTTTTCACGGTCCTCTAGCTGCCGTACTGCCCTAGTAATATTTTGGTTCATTCAGCTCTAAGCAGTCTCATGACCACATGTCAAGAAAACGTCTAATCGTCGCATGCGATCCATCTTTGTCGATCGCTGCTCCTAAAACTTTCACAGCTGAGAAATTGGCCGAACTTAAGGTCATTTTACCAAATATTTGTTTTAACGGGCATAAGTTCCTCCCCTCCATTCATATATTCCCAGCGAATGTCAAAGCAAGCTCTCTTGCATGCGCCAACGATGTTTTCATGCAGCATGAATCGCTCCAGCACTTAGCAAAAAAAATCTCCAAGGTGTCCATCTAGCAACAACATGAGATAGATTATCTCAAGCTATAGGACATCCATGAGAAAGATATAATTAAGCACCAAGATAATGAGATCTCAGAGTTGACGACAAAACTAACCGAGGAAGAAAAGAGTGCCATGGAAACATCTGAGGCAGCGAGTCATCTGGAAGCTGCCCATAAAAAGGAACTTGATGCTGACCTCAATCGAAGCAGTGCACTCGCCATGGAAAAAGATTTTTTACAAAAGGAGAAAAATATCTTGGCCTGCCGCATTGAGGAGCTTGAAGAGCTTCTTAAGGAAGAGGGGGAAAAGAAAATCAAAGCTCAAGAAGAATCGAAGATATATTGCAAAGAAGTTGTTGAGGCCCGGATTTTGAAGATTAAACTTGATGAGCAACTTGCTCATATTGAAACCCTCAAAGAAGAGGCAAAGGAAGCAGGCTATAATGAGATAAGAGAATAGCTCGAGGCCCAAGTGGAGGAAGCCAAGGAAGCCGGTCGGAATGAAATCAAGGACATGTTCGATCCCCTGATAATCGAATAAAATGCTAAAGTCCTTCTCCACTTTGATCTGAGCTTTCTTGGTGAGCAATATCTTGAGCCGCTTGCCGAGGCCTAAGAGTATATTGTTGAAACAAAAAAGAGAGTCCATGGTGAACCCGATTTAGATGAAGAGAAATTAATGCCGAAGATCCTTCGTGGAAATGAACCTCTAGACCTTCTCGCTGTGAGACTCTAATATTTTGACATTCTAGCATCTTCTGGCAAAGGGAAAAATATCGCTGAGTCTTCGGAGTCTGATCCCAAGGCCCTTCTTCTTTTCAAGCAGTCGGAGCATCGGTTTCTTTCGGCCTGGGACGGAATCTAAGCTACGATCCAGACAAACCTGATTACCACTCTAAAGTGTTGACCCCTATTCTGGAATGGGGACACCGGTGATGATCGAAAGTTAGCCGCATGTTGATGTTCTGTTCCACTTTCCACTTTTCGATCGATTTCTTTCTTCATGCCCAATATTCATAGGCTTATCTTCTTGTTTCTATGAATCTATAGGACTTCTGGGTCCCAGCCAAAATTCAAGAAGTGGTGCCGCCGTGGAGTAACAATTAACATCAACTAAGATTCCAACAGTCACCGATGCTCCAGGACCCGACGCTCAAGTTATTGGAGCGCTCGATGATGATAAAGCTAAGAACACGCTGCCACTGGATGCATCTGATGATATTGTGATCACTGGCTCCACTAAACACATTAATGATCCCAGCTTAAAGGAGCGCATTGTGAGGGAGGAGTTTTTGAAGAAACAAGCTAATGTTGAACCCGTTGATATTGATATTGATGATCCAAATCTCATCCCATTAAAGTCATCTCACTTGGCATGTCGATTTTCGAAAAACTCCCTCCTACTTTTGAAAGATCTCCCACTAAATGTCTTAAAGGATCGAATAAACGGACAGGTGGAAGCTCCGACGGTGCCATTCCCAAAAATTCTAGAAAGGAGAGAAGATAAAAGAAATAACCATCGCTCCGGCTCTATTTGCACATAGCTTGTATAACCGTATTCCTTTTTGTTGGTCGTGGTAGTATGGGTATGGCACACGTTTTCTGAATATATGCGTATCACAATTTTGAAGCTTACTATGTGAATAAATATTTTTTGTTTTTAGTTGATCCCTTATGTGAATTGTTACCTAAGTAGTTGAGCTATTACTTTCCATTCAGTTACTTGTAATTTATTGCTCATTGATTCGGATAACAATCCACAAACTCTATTCCAAGGCCTCCATGCGATCGTGACCTTGAGTTGTACCAAATATAGGGCTCAAGCTCGAGCGTTACCCTGTCAGATTCATTGGTTTGAGTGATTATGCTTTTGCCCCCAATCTTGGGCTGGTGGAGCTATACGGTGGATGGTAGGTTCCATCCATAATGAGTTTATATTCCTCCTATCGGTTTTAGGCCAAAGTTCATAAAATAGCGAGTGTTCATACCGCACTCGTCTATTTATTCATACTCATATCCACACTATAGGGATAATAGTTAGTTAGCGTGTGGCCGATTCACACCCGATTTATGTTTATACTCCAGTCAGCACTCTGGGATTTACAGTTAGTTTACGGGTGGTTGATTCACACCCGATGTATGTTTATACTCCAGTTTGCACTATAGGGGCTTAGAGTTAGTTCGTGGGTGGTCGATTCACAACCAATTTATGTTTATACTCCAATCCACACTCTAGGGACATAGAGTTAGTTCGTAGTTGGTCGATTCACATCCAATTTATGTTCATAGTCTATTCTGCACTCTGGGGACTTAGAGTTAGTTTGAAGAATAATAGGATTGTACTATTCTTAATTGATCAATTTATCCTCGAGGTCCGGGGTTTGATTCAACGACCGATCGATCGTGTCACGATCTTTTTTGATTTATTTCAGTCCCATCACTCGCCTAGATTTATTCGATCATCTGATGTTCAAGTCACATCCATTCCTCATTATGTATTCCGTCCATCGGGTTATGAGCGAGAGTTATCAAGTGAACAATCAGACCATGCTTATTTTTTTAGGTCAATAGAGAACTATCATAATCTGTTAGTTCCAAACTTTGAGAACCTGTTTGGACATATCGACATCAGTCTATTTCGTAATGTAACTAACATGTAATGCTACAGCAAACAAAGATATAAAGGAAGTTCAAAACTTTATTTGCTAAACTGAAGGAAATGACATAATTTGCTTATTACATATCAGGAAATTCAAATGCTAAAGAATTTTTTTAAAGTAAATACAATTGAATGAAAAAGAAACAAACTAAGTGAAATAGCATCATAAATGCTCATTTTTCCATGCCCTTAGGAGTGTGACACCATCAACAGTTGCTAGCTTTGAAGTTCCTACTCCAAGCACTTGCTCAATGACAAATGGTCCTTCCTAGGTTGGATTTATATGCGACAGGGCAGGAAAAACCCATTTCAAGACGAGATCACTGATTTCAAAGGTTCTAGATTGGACTTTAGTGTTGTAGCATTGACCGACCCGGTATCTGTAACGACTCGAAATTTTTGATCCCGAAAATTCCAGATAGTAAGGAAAAGAAGAAAAGAGATAGAGGAAGAAACAGAAACACCAAAACACAGATTCCCACATTCGTAGCGGATCAAAATATAATATCAAATAAAATAGCTGTTATACAAAGGAAACTTGCATCGGTTAATTTACATCAATACATCATAGTTACAACATTTACACTGGATAGTTAAAATCAACGTGCCCAGATAAACTACAATATATCACAGCGGAATACACTCCATACGTTCCTGCCATCCAGCTCGCCTCCTGAGCTTCAGAACATCCTCACTTGAAAATCTTTAATACTCGGTCTGACCCGAGCATTACATCAAAGTAACACCCGGGTCAGGCTGGAAACCAGCGTGAGTAAACCCATATAACATGAAATTCTAATGCACAAAACTTATTTAAAACTCGGGGTAACTTGGACCTTACTACGGGTTCTTAACTTGTTATATTCAATACTTAATTCACAAATCAACCTTTAAGTTCCCTTACTTAATTTCAATGATCTGGTTTACTTAAATTATTTCATTCCAGCCTATTTACTACATATATCAAATCTATAAAGAGTTATAGAAGATTTCAAATTGAAGTGGTGTTGGGTATTTACTGATACCCGACCCCGGTCTCTTCGAGTCCCATGTCATCTTAACCCAGGTTATTTAAATGAAATACAGTTCAAACTTAAAACACAAGATGTCGCTTATACAACAATTCATCTCGATAGATAACCATATTATCACTGTTCAACCCAATCATATCACAAAACATTTCATATCAGAAATATCAAATAATCCAAGGCATTCAATATCATTCAATCATTCATAAGCAAGATTAATTAGTCACACCATTCCAATTAATTTAAATAAATTAAATTAATTCCTTTAATCACTTTTAATCCTGCTTACTTAACATTAATTAATTACAAACCGTTAATTAATCATCTTTTAATTATCCATCTTAATCAATCACCCTTGATTAATTATCCTTTAATTACAATAAGTAATTAACTCTTAATTAATTACACAAATAAATTAACCTTTACCCATCCATATTAATTAAATTGATCCTTAATTAATTACTCAAATTAATTATCCTATAATCACTTACATTGATTAATTAACTAACCCTTAATTAATTTCCTTAATTAATCAACTTTTAATTTTTTGTTCTTTTTTGGTGTAATTGTTTATAAATATCTTAATTCTGTTGTTACTAGTTTTGTCTCCTTTTTGTTTTACTTCTCTCTTTATATATACATATACATATATATGTATATTTTTATATAAATATACATATATATGTATAATTCTTACTTTTTCCTTAGTCACCCCTCAGATACAGGTATGCGTGAATGGATACCAGGTTCTTGTTACAGGTTCCCATATCTTCAGAGCATATGATTCGGTTTGTTGAGAGGCTTTCTGAGAGGATCAATGTTACAGCTTGCATTTCTTCCCTTGTTCAGAGTTTCCAATTCATATTATCCTATCCAGCATCTTTTTTATTTTCACTTCAGAGTTGAGGCTTCGTCATTCCTTTCGATCCAGACGCATGGAATTTTTCTGCTTTTTTTTATGTGTTGCTTAGAGCTTCCGAGATGTATGGAGCGTCATTCCGATCTAGATGCACAGTGTTTTTCTTCTTTGTTTTTTGCATGGAGCTATTGAGATGTATAGAGCATCATTCTCTCTTGTCTCTAGGTACTCCTAACACCTTAGTATCAGGTGGTGGCTATGCCGGAATTCGGTATCGGGGTATGATGGGGGTGGCCTTGCCGGAACTCATCTTAGGGGTGCCTGTTTTTTTCCTTTGTTACTCAGTTTTAGTTTTTGTTACTTGCCAGGCATGTTGGCGGCACCTTGCTATTGTGTTATATATATTTTTGCATGTGTGCACTCCTCAATTCTATAGAGGATCACACATTTTTCTCAAAAAAAAATTTCCTTAATTAATCAATCCTTTAATTAATTAACCCTTTAATTAATTATACTAAGTAATTAGTCCTTAATTACTTCCATTAAGTAATTTCCCTTTAACTAATAACTTTCATCAAGTAATTATCCCATTGGTTAATTATCCTTAATTAGTTAATCTTTAATTATTAATTAGTTATCCACTAATTATTAACAATTAATAAATTAAACCTTTATTACTTTTAATTAAGTAATTATCATTTAATGAATCACATTGAGTAATTATCCATTAATTACCCACCTCAATTAATGACATTAAGTAATTATTCTTTAATTACGTTTATTAAGTAATTTTTATTTATTAATTTCATTAAGTAATTAAACCTTTAATAAATTAATCATCTTTTAATTACCTTAATTAATACATCACATTAACAAATAAATCCTTAAAATTGATTACAAAAATTAAATAACCTTTAATAAATTATCTTAATAAATAAATTGATTAATTACACCCTCAACTGATTTCATTAGCTAATTAACCATCCTTAAATAATTTATATTTGATTTAGTTACATTATTTAAATTACTTTTGAAAACATTTAGAAATTAACATATTATAATAACTACCTTAATCGAATAAATTTTAAAACCTTTTAAAACTTTGAAAAATAATTGTTTTAGAATTTATTTCTTTAAAGCTTGGTTGTATCCCTAAATGTTCAAATCTTTGGTCGACTTGCTTACCTGAACACTAACTTCCATACTTCATACCTTAATACATCAACCCAAGACCGACCCTAAATACTTCGAGAAAAACCCGAGCACCACTCTACATATTTTCGAGTAAAATTCAAGCAAAACTTCTTTCCCCTGTTCCTTATCTTCTACTTCCATTCTCGTAAAATTAACCTGCCTACGTATGCATGCATCCCATGGCCATGTGCACATGAGATCGTAGCTTCGCCAATTACCGTTGGCCACGTCGCCAAGTCGTTGACATCGCCCAAGTCCTTTCCGACTTCTTAGACCCACTCGACTCTGCTCGAAACCAAATCGATCTGTTTACCGCCATTAAAGGAAAACTCAGATCCGCTTATTCCCCTTGCAACGCTGACGTCGACCCGTGAAACCCCTGACACTTCCTTCTGGAATCGCGCCTTGCCTCCCTCCTCCGTTCCCCTTTGCACTGAAACCCTCCGATGCCGTCATGACACTGGAATTGTTCATCAAACCCTTCTCACCCAAACTGAACTCCTAACCCTAAACCTTTGCCGACCCACCGCTATGACGCCTTAAATATTAAACCACCAATTTCCCCATGATCGCGTCCCATCCACCATCCTCTGACCAAAATCTCGTGGTCTAAAGATATTGCGTTCGCCAGAAAAGCCTTCTCAACCATTTCTGTTTAACCTACGACATCTCGACATCCACGAGCTTAAAAATCTAGAATTTGTTATCAAAATTCATTATCCTTAAGTACAAGTCTGGCTATGACATCAAAACACGAAATATAGATGATTGATTTTCAGACATATATTATATCATCACTGATTTTTCCTCTTCCTTAATATTACTTGCTGATTTTATCTTAAATAATATTTTTAAAAGTAGAATCTGGTAAATACCAACAATTTCTTATTAATGATCACAACATAGTACTGTTTATTCAAGAAGATATGAATATTGAACTCAGTTTGGTCGATTAAAATCAACAGAGGCCGGTTATATTCATTTACAAACATTCACAAGTATGTCTACATAGTGATTCAACTCTACTTCGCAGATTACATCCATGTAAACATTGCTTACATTACTACCCTAAGAAATTTCACATGCATCAGAAATAACAGGTTTAGCTTTGTAGAATAGATGTTTACTCACGAATTAAAAGTTGAACCGAAAGACTTTTTTTGGAACAGGAACTTGCAAATGCTTGAAAACTGAGATGATTTTTGAAACTGGAAAAATGGTTGTTGAAATGATCTAGCTTGGAACTTTGATTATGAACTGGAAATCATTTTTGTTGTTGAGAAGATTCATGCTTGAAAAACAAAGATGATCTTGGCTGGATGATTTCTTGTATAAATTTTCTGTTTTGAGTTTTGTTACGGGCTTTGAGTTTATGATTTTGCTTGTGATTTGAATAATATTTTGCATATTTGTATTCTTGAGTTTGTAAAATGAAGATAGGAAAAGAAGTGAAGAGATGAGATATATGTTTATATAGAGTTAATTAGGATTTGTAAAAACAAAAGAAAATAAAGATAAAAATAGTGATACTTGTTAATTTTGTTAACATTTGTCAATTATATTAGCTAATTATCTTACACATGTACTTCACATGATTTAAAAGCTAACACTTGTCATAATACATTTTTAATTATTTTGAAATGTTAAATTAAAGTTTTTGTATTTAATTTCCTAGTTAATAAGTACATTTCTTAATTTATATAAATAAAATCTCTTTAAAGAAAATAAAATAAAACCAATTATATTCTAAATAAAAATCTTATACATATGTTTTTGAACCCAAAGTATTTTAAAATATTTATCTTTTAAATTTCAAATTTAAATCCAAATTCAAATTCAAATTCAATTAAAGATCAAATTTAAAATCAACTCAAATTTATATATATATTTAAACAAACACAAATTAAACTTGTAAATAATAATTATAATTTAAAATCTATTTATATCTATATTTAAAAACAACACGTAATTATTTTTGTTTGAAAATAACAATTTTACCAACTTTTAAATAATAAATAAAGGAGAATATCACATTTTAAATTGTTTGAATTATATTAATATGTTTACTATTTTGAATAAACATTATGGAATTTTGAATATATCTATTTTATATATATTAATTTACTCTAAAATTTATTATAGATTCAAATTTATTTATATTTCCAGATATCAGTATTTTATCTTTTCAACTGAATAAACCAGTTAATTATCCACCTATCAGATGTTCAAAATCCAGGTTATCACATTCCTCCTCACTTAGAATCTTTTCGTACTAAAAAAGGAACGAAAACAGAATTTATTAAAATACTTAATATTAGTTAAATTTTCTCTTTGAACATTTTTAAAACACTTTAAAATATATATAATATGGCCAAAATAGTTTTATAAAAATATCATTTTATAACTCGAAGTTTCAACAAGTTCGTCCTCGTTCTCATAGAAATTCGATCATACGTTGATCAAGCGTAGGACTGAAAATCTATAAGTACTTGGAAAACCCATTTTAACACCCAGTGAAAATACTTGGAAAATAATTTTCTTGAAAATATAGAAACATTTCTTTTTTGAAAATAGAGGAAACATCTTTGGTGGGAATGCTCTGGAAATCATCACCCCCATCCATGGTCGCAGTTAACCCGATGGTTACGTTGCCATCTCGACAAAATCCATAGATAACTGTAGGCACTCCGCGCCCCTCGATTATGCCATGGTACCCGCTACAGATCGCAGCTACATCCTAGGTTACGCTGCCATCACAGCAAAAGTCCATGTAACTGTAGGCATCAGCGCCCTCGAATTTCGCTGCCAAATGAACCCTCGACAATAGATCGCAGTCTATCGATGTTACGTTGCCCTCCCGGCAATATTAAACGTAGACCGTTGACACTCACCTCTACAAGATTTCTGCTATGGTCCACAGTAGATCGCAGCGACATCGAGTTACACTGTCATCATAGCATAACCCAAATGCCTCTGTAGGCATCAGCACCGTTGACTTTCGCTACCCGGTAATCTTCAGGAACTTCAGTTTGTCCGGACTTCTTCATAAGATCCACTTTAGAACCTCCCCCTTGGGGCTCAAGGTAGTTCCAACCTATGGTACTCCTGAGAAGTTCATTTCAAGGGAGCGCCTTTTTCTCCATAGCCATTTTCAAAACACTTTATACTATACACATATAGTATCTTCCAAATCATACACCTATTATGGATCCCATATAAATCTTCTTTTCTCAAAATCGATTATCCCAAAATCGTTAATTCTCAAACTATGCTTTCCAAATTTCCATAATTGATTTTTCCCCAAAAATCAAAAGCCTTTCCAAAATCCATAGGTTCCAAAAACCTTTTCTCCAAAATCATTCTCATAAGATCCTTTATATATATATATAATCTTTAAAAATCTTTGGATCATTTCATACTTGTATAAAGTCCCTTTTTATACTATAAATACTTTCAAAAACCTTTCCTTCTGGCTATAGATTCAACAAGGGGAGTTTATCAATTATATATACATAACTTTGTTTATGCCAAATCAATATTCTAGCTTAATTACTCTATAAAATCACTTCCATATTACTTACTTCCATAAAGTAAATTTTTACCATAGAAATATCCAGTTTCCACTTTATTTCAACATATATTTCACAAAATATACTTTTCATTTCAAAAATCATTTACAATTCTTATCCACAAATTTTCAATATCAATTTCATTCAAACTCGTACAATGTACTTATATCCTCCATACACAATATCAATCTGATTGCTTACACGATCGCACAATTTCTCTTCCGAACTAGTATCATTCCCCCGACTTCCTAGTGTAGACTCAGATCTGGTTTCTTGATCAGAAACTGTCATTCTCCTTGCATACTCATAACTATGATAGAGAATTTCCAGAACTAATCAAAAATTCCATATCCAGGTTTGCCATCGAAAATCGAGAGAAAAATCCCAACTCGGATCGATTTACTATTTCGATATTCTGTGTTCGAATCTGGATCAAATCGTTATGCGAAAAAAATGATATACGTACAACCTACGTATCTATCTTCATTGATTATTAGCTTAATCAATTCCCTTTCTATTCACATTCATTTTTTATTTCTATTCACTTATTCACATTTGCCTCAATTCCCATTTGGATTATCACTTTAATTCTTATCTCAATTGGTATTTAATTATAAACATTTGTACTCTGACCAGCTTATATTTAGAAAATAGCTTGAAAAGTTAGTTGAAAAATAATTATTAGTTGTAAAATAGCTGTAAAACAGTTAATTAATTGTAAAATATTATAAAATAGTCAAATGGTTATGAAATAGTTAGATAATTGCAAAATAGGTTAAAGTAGTAATTAGTTATAAGTAGTTGAAAAATAGTAATTAGTTTATAAAACAGTTGTTAAATAGTTCCAAAAATAATTGTATAATAAGTATAAAATAATTTGGCTTTAAAAAGAAAGGTTGTATATAGTAAATAGCTTGGAAAAATAAATTTAAAATAGTTTATATTAAAATAATTTATCTGAAAATAGTCCAGAGCCAAACTGTACAACTTCCCAATCTCCATTTCCAATCAATTTCCCATCACATTAAAGTTGATCCAATCCCAATTCAAGTTGAATTTACCTCAGTTTCTTTTCTAGATTCAAATCAATTTCCATTTGAATTTACTTATTCAACTTCAATCAAAATTTCAAATTATTCAAATCAAATTTCAATTTGAACTAACTTCAAATTCCATTTCACTTTAAACCATCTAAAATTATATAAATTCGAATTAAATTTCAAATGTTGATTTAATTTCTTTAAATCAAGTTAAACTTTACTTTTAAATTGACAACTTATATCTTTAAACCATTTAATCCCGAGTCCAATTTTAAAATTCCATTTTAAATTATCTTACTTAACTTATTTCGAAGTTCATATAAGAGTTCAAAAACAATTTACTTTTCAGATTCTAATTTATTGTCCATTCTAACTTCAAACCTTGAAACCGATTCATAATTAATTTTAGTTTTACAAGTTCAATTCTTAAAATTCAAATCTTAAGTTCAAAGTGATTCCATATCCTTGATTTCAAATTAAAGTTTAATTTCCATTTTATCTCAATAATGGATATATTACCTCAATCCATTTCCAATTTCCCGATTTCAAACCCATTTTGAGATCACACATAACTTCCCATTTAAACCAATCATTTAACTTCCCTAAGTTAAATCTCAATTTCATCTTGAAATTCTCAATTTTGGTTGTTTGTTAACTTATTTAACTTTTCCAAAGTTAAATTCAATTTACTTAATCCAGTCAACCCTATTCAATTTGAATTCCCATTTCAAATTTTAACTTTATATTAATAAACTTCCCACTAATAAGTTCAAAAACTTATCACTTTGGGTTTTCACATCACATTCCAAATAAAATTTTAAAACTCAACACTTAGAGTTTATTTCAGATCATCTTTGGTATTATGTATATCCACACATATACCCATATTTATAAATCATACTCACCTAGATGTTTATTTCCTTAAAACATTTCATTTTTCTTACTCATTAACACACATTTCATTATTAAATACAACAACCATTTATGATAGTAACCAAGATTATCGTATCTGAAACCAATTCATTATCATCTTAATATTAAAATACTTTTACAAATTCAGGATTTTATTTTCTAATTTGAATCCTTTTCTAGCTTATCTAATTTATATAGTTCATATTATCCAAATTCACATTTGGTTGTGTTTCTGTTACCACTTAATTCTTATTAGTATTATTTTAATTCAAATAACACAATAACCAATTATCTTAATATATAGTGGTTAGAAAATTATTGCTTTATATATTAAATATAAATTACTTTTTAAAACCATTTTAAAATCTTTATATAAGAAAATAACAAATACGCTCTCATATGTATATATACTCAACTCATTCTAGGGTACTATTGACCCTTATTCAAATGAGTAAACCCACCAGAGCCAAGGTTCTCGCTTAACCTTCAACTCTGATACTTAATGTAATGACCTGAAAGTCCCAAAAATTACATATAGTTAGGAAAAGAAGAAAAGAGATAGAAGAAGAAACAGAAACACCAAAACACGGATTCTCACATTCGCAGTGGATACAAATGCAATATAAAATAAAATAGCAGTCATACAAAGGAAAACTGCATCAGTTAATTTACATCAATATATCAGAGTTACAACATTTACACAAAACACTGGACAGTTAAAATCAACATGCCCAGGTAAACTACAATATATCATAGCGGAATACACTCCATACGTTCCTGCCATCCAGCTCGCCTCCTGAGCTTCAGAACGTCCTCACCTGAAAATATGTAATACTCGGTCTGACCCGAGCATTACATCAAAGTAACACCCGAGTCAGGTTGGAAACCAGCGTGAGTAAACCCATATAACATGAAATTCTAATGCACAAAACTTATTTAAAGCCCGGAGTAACTTGTACCTTGCTATGAGTTCTTAACTTGTTATATTCAGTACTTAATTCACAAATCAACCTCTAAGTTCCCTTACTTAATTTCAATGATCCAGTTTACTTAAATTATTTCATTCCAGCCTGTTTATTACACATATCAAATCTATAAAGAATTATAGAAGAATTCAAATCGAAGTGGTGTCGGGTATTTACTGATACCCGATCCCGGTCTCTTCGAGTCCCATGTCATCTTAACCCAAGTTATTTAAATGAAATACAATTCAAACTTAAAACACAAGATGTCGCTTATATAGCAATTTATCTCGATAGATAACCCTATTATCACTGTTCAACCCAATCATATCACAAAACATTTCATATCAGAAATATCTAATAATCCAAGGCATTCAATATCATTCATTCATTCATAAGCAAGATTAATTAGTCACACCATTATTAGTCACACCATTCCAATTACTTTAAATAAATTAAATTAATTCCTTTAATCACTTTTAATCCTGCTTACTTAACATTAATTAATTACAAACCACTAATTAACATATTTTAATTATCCATCTTAATATCACCCTTGATTAATTATCCTTTAATTACAGTAAGTAGTTATTTCTTAATTAACTACACAAATAAATTAACCTTTACCCATCCATATTAATTACATTGATCCTTAATTAATTACTCAAATTAATTATCCTATAATCACTTACATTGATTTATTAACTAACCCTTAATTAATTTCCTTAATTAATCAATCCTAAATTAGTCAATCCTTTAATTAATTAACTCTTTAATTAATTACACTAAGTAATTAATCCTTAATTACTTCCATTAAGTAATTTCCATTTAACTAATTACTTTCATCAAGTAATTATCCCATTGGTAAATTATCCTTAATTAATTAACCTTTAATTATTAATTAGTTATCCACTAACTATTAACCCTTAACAAACTAAACCTTTAATTACTTATAATTAAGTAATTATCATTTAATGAATCACATTGAGTAATTATCCATTAATTACCCACCTCAATTAATGACATTAAGTAATTTAACCTTTAATAAATTATTCGTCTTTTAATTACCTTAATTAATAAATCACATTAACAAATAAATCCTTAAAATTGATAACTCAAATTACATAACCTTTAGTAAATTATCTTAATAAATAAATTGATTAATTACTCCCTCAACTGATTTCATTAGCTAATTAACCATCTTTAAATAATTTATCCTTCATTTAATTACATCACTTAGATTACTTTTGAAAACATTTAGAAATTAACATATTGTAATAATTACCTTAATCAAACAAATTTTAAAACCTTTTAAACTTTGAAAAAAAACTTGTTTTAGAATTTATTTCTTTAAATCTTGGTTATATCCCTAAATGTTCAAATCGTTGGTCGACTTGCTTACCTAAACGCTAACTTCCATACTTCATACCTGAATACATCAACCCGAGACCAACCCTAAATACTTCGAGCAAAACACGAGCACCACCCTACATATTTCCGAGTCAAATTCGAGTAAAAATTCTTTCCCTCTGTTCCTTATCTTCTAATTCCATTCTCGTAAAATTAACCTACCACTGTATGCATGCATCCCATGTGCACGTGCATATGAGATCGAAGTTTCGCCGATCACCATTGGCCACATCGCCAAGTCGCTTAAATCGCCCAAGTCCTTTTTGACTTCTCAGACCAACTTGACTCTGCTCGAAACCAAATCGAGCTATTTACCACCAATAGAGGAAAACTCAGTTCCCCTCATTTACCTCGCAACGCTGACGTCGACTCCTGAAACCCCTGACACTTCCTCTTGGAAACTCGCCGGGCCTCCCTCTTCCGTTCCCCTTTGCATCGAAACCCTCCGATGCCATCAAGGACACTGGAATTGTTCATCAAACCTTCTCGCCCAAACTGAACTCCTAACCCTAAACCTTTTCCGACCCACTACTATGACGCCTTAAAAATTAAACCACCAATTTCCCATGATCGCATCCCATCCACCCTCCTCTGACAAAAATCTTGTGGTCCAGAGATATTGCATTTGCCAGAAAAGTTTTCTCAACCATTTTTCGTTCAACCTGCGAAATCTCGGCATCCATGAGCTTAGAAATCTAGAATTTATTATTAAAATTCATTATCCTTAAGTACAAATCTGGCTATGACATCAAAACACAAAATATAGATGATTGATTTCAGACTTATATTAGACGATCACTGATTTTTCCTCTTCCTGTAATTTTACTTGCTGATTTTATCTTAAAAAATAATTTTAAAAGTAGAATCTGGTAAATACCAACAATTTCTTATTAAAGATCACAACATAGTACTGTTTATTCAAGAAGATATGAATATTTGAACTTAGTTTGGTTGATTAAAATCAACAGATGCCGGTTATATTCATTTACAGACATTCACAAGTATGTCTACATAGTGATTCAACTCTACTTCGCAGATTACATCCATGTAAACATTGCTTACATTACTACCCTAAGAAATTTCACATGCATCAGAAATAACAGGTTGAGCTTTGTAGAATAGATGTTTACTCACCAATTAAAAGTTGAACCGAAAGACTTTTTTTGGAACAGGAACTTGCAAATGCTTGAAAACTAAGATGATTTTTGAAACTGGAAAACTGGTTGTTGAAATGATCTAGCTTGGAACTTTGATTATGAACTCGAAATCATTTTTGTTGCTGAGAAGATTCATGCTTGAAAAAAAGAGATGATCTTGGCTGGATGATTTCTTGTATAAATTTTCTAGTTTGAATTTTGTTACAGGCTTTGAGTTTATGATTTTTCTTGTAATTTGAATAATTTTTGCAGATTTGTTTTCTTGAGTTTGTAAAATGAAGATAGGAAAAGAAGTGAAGAGATGAGATATATGTTTATATAGAGTTAATTAGGATTTATAAAAATAAAATAAAATAAAGATAAAAATAGTGACACCTGTTAATTTTGTTAACATTTGTTAATTGTATTTGCTAATTATCTTACACATGTACTTCACATGATTTAAAAGATAACACTTGTCATTATAGATTTTTAATTATTTTTAAATGTTAAATTAAAGCTTTTGTATTTAATTTCCTAATTAATAAGTACATTTCTTAATTTATATAAATAAAATCTCTTTAAAGAAAATAAAATAAAAACTAATTATATTCTAAATAAAAATCTTATACATATGTTTTTGAACCTAAAGTATTTTAAAATATTTATCTTTTAAATTTCAAATTTAAATCCAAATTCAAATTCAAATTCAATTTAAAAATCAAACTTAAAATCAACTCAAATTTATATATATATTTAAACAAACATAAATTAAATTTGTAAATAATAATTATAATTTAAAATCTATTTATATCTACATTTAAAAACAACACATTATTATTTTTGTTTGAAAATAACAATTTTACCAATTTTTAAATAATAAATAAAGGAGATTATCACATTTTAAATTGTTTGAGTTATATTAATATGTTTACTATTTCACAATGAATTTATATATGTATACACTTAAGATTTCCAACATTATGGAATTTTGAATATATCTATTATATATATATATTTATTGTAAAATTTATTATAGATTCAAATTTATTTATATCTCCAGATATCAGAATTTTATCTGTTCAACTGAATAAACCAGTTAATTATCCGCCTATCAGATGTCCAAAATCCGAGTCATCACGGTGTCGGTGTGCATCTGCCCTCGAATTAGCTTCCTCATGCTTCTAAGCTATAAATTCTAGAGATTCTAAGAGAGGATCTTTATTTATTCTGTGATCATAGTAAGTCACTTGATGGGAAGGAACTTCGAGCTCAACAGGAATAACCACTTTGGTACCGTAAGCGAGGGTGAATGGAGTATGGCCAGTCGTGGACTCATGGGTGGTCCAATAAGCCCATAGTGCGCTCGAGAGTTCATCCACCCACTTGCCTCTAGCCTTCTCCAAATGCTTCTTAAAAATGGATTTTATGATTTTGTTTACGACTTCAACTTGTCCATTTTCTTGAGAGTAAGAAACTGCTGCAAACCTTTTTTAAATACGATGCCAATGACAGAAGTCTTTGAACTCGGGTCTGTTGAATTGAGTCCCGTTGATTGTAACCATAGTCCATGGAAGACCAAAATGCCAGATGATGTTCCGAACGATGAAATTGATCGCTTTCTTGGTTATGGTTGTGGTTAAATGTTCTGCTTTGGCCCGTTTGGTGAAATAATCAATTGCGACGATAGCAAATTTCACACCACCTTTAGAGATCGACAAGGAATCAATAATATCTATGCCCCAAATGGAAAACGGCCATGTAATGACTATTTGTTTAATTTTCGTAAATGGAGCTTTTGAGACTTTCGCATATATGTGGCACTTGTCGCATCGCCTTACATAATCAGCAGCGTCTTGATTGACGATTCATTAATAATACCTGTAACGGAGTATTTTCTTTGCTAGAGTTTACCCCCAGTGTGATCGCCACATTTTCCTTCATGAACCACTTTTAGGACCACGAGTGATACATAAGAGAAAGGGAATGGAAATACCCTTTTTGTACATAAATCCTCCATGTATGATATATCGTGAAGCTTTACGAAGGATTTGTCGCTTTTCTTTCCTTTGTTCAAGAAGAACTCCCTGTAGCAAATAGTTTTTAATCGAAATCATCCACGGTTCCTTCTTAGGATCCGTCTCTCGTACCCAATCGATTTCCATCCGGTTTATACTCGGGGCATTTAATACTTCAACCAGAACCAAGCTCGTCTATTGTGCATCCCCAGTGCTAGCAAACTTTGCCAATGAATCGGCCTTTCTGTTTTGATCTCGAGGAATGTGTGCCATAATGTCATAGTACTTTAAGCCAGTCAACAATTCTAGGACTTGGGTAAGGTATAGAGCAAGCCGTTGTCCTTTAGCTTGGTAATCTCCCATGACTTAGTATACTATCAGTTGTTGTAGGATAGATCTCACCCTAGAGGGGGGAGGTGAATATGGTGATACTATTAATTATAAAAATTAAATGCAGAAATGTATAAAATAATCACAGCACAGATATAGTAGAATAATAACAGCACAGATAATAGCAAAATATTAAAAACAGAAAATAGAACACACAGATTTACCCAGCTTCGGCAAAACCCTACCTACGTGCTACGCCTAAGGTCTCTACTAGAAATTAAGTAGTCAGACGCTTACACACATAAACTCACGACACCCGTTATCGACTAGCCTAACTCTACGCTCAAAACCCTGCCATAACTCAGCCACTGAGTTGCGATTTCTTGAACTACACCACTGTAGTTCATCCCCCAGTCACACGACTAGTAATTACAAGAGTTTTAAAGTAAATTACAAACTAAAACAATTTAAATAAGAAAAACCTAATTTTAAAAATAAATGCGTAAAGCAAATAACAAGGCTGACCCAAATATATTAAAGTGATAAACAATTTGCCCTTTTCCTTTATAATTGTCGACCTGTTTTCTTTTGCTTGATGCTTTGAAAATGGCTACCTCTGATTTTGTTTGTTCCTCTTTGTTCCAAATTAGGGCTTCTAAAATGAAGCATGCCGATTTAAGGTTGATCGATTCAATTGATATTCTCGCATTTGCTTTGTCGATCGTTCGTTCATTGCTTAGCTTCGGCTGCTTCTTTGATCGAGTTCAATTTGAAAATTTTGGTATGTAATTTATGCTTTTTTACTTTACTCGTTAGCTTGCTTGAAATTGATGGATTTAAGGTGCCGATGATGATTGGGTTTTATAGGACTCTAAATCCTATAATTTCGTTTGAATATTTGTACTTGAATCCGTCTGCTAATTTTTCTCCGCCACTGATTTTTGCTTAAATGCTTGAGATGATTACCGACTTCTTCAATTTTGTATAATTTGAGTTTGGTTAAATATCACGGCTCGATTCTGATTTGTGTTTGATCCCTTGTCTATCATGTCTTGATTTTGAACTGTTCGATTCTGTTCTTTATTCCCTTTAATTTCGGCCACTTTGTTTATGCAATGACATTATCTGGCTTGGATTTGTTTGAATTGTACTATGATTTTGATTTTTTTTCCTCTGTGACTTCGGCAATGTCACTGCTTCCATGTTGCCTCGAGTACATGTATATTATTACCGCATTTACTTCACTTGAGTTTCATTGTGGTTTGGTGGCTTCACTATTCTGGTTGACATCTTTTAACTCTACTATTGTGTCTTGTACTTGACTATATGCATATTGCATGATGCCTGGATTTACTTGTACGTGGACTAGTCCTGTGCAGTTGCTCATTCGAGCTGCTGTGTGATTTACTGGTACACTTGTTCTTGCTCTGTTCACTTCGAGTATATTTGATGAAGCTTTTTTCGACTTCATGGTTGTTGTTCTTTGGTCTCACTTGAGTCTTGTGTATTGGTGTTGTTTTGGACTCTATTGACCTTCTTTTTTGGTGCATTTAAGTTATGTGCATTGAGCATGTTGCAGTCTTCATGTTTTTACTAGTCTGGTTGCTTCTTTGTTTCAGTGCTTACATATATATATGTATGCATGTATGTTCACTGATATATATATCTTCATATTGTATGTTGTAGTGTTTTACTTGAATCTTGGTTGCACTCTCCACATGAGTTCATTTAGTCCAGACATTGTTATTTGTGCTGCTGTAATGTGGGTGTATATGACTTGCTCCATTGGCGCTTTTCATATTTGTGATGAGTTGCACTATGGTTTCTCTGACCAGTCTGGGTTGTACATTTTGATTTTCTGGCCAGCTCATTGAATATGTTACATTGTTGTTGAGCTGTTCTCTTTCACTGATGTAGTTTTGTTTCTTTGACTTGTATGTGGTCAGTGGTGGTCTGTTGGCATTTGAATTTGGTTTGCACTTGTGTTGAATCCAGCAAATAGCTCGGGTTTGACCTTGTGATAATATCGTGACTTAATATTTATTTCACTTTATTTGAACCCAGCTTTTGATTTGGGTTTGACCTTGTGCTCACCTGTCCCTGTAATTTTATCAAGTGTATATTGGTGTGCACAGTCTTGCCGCATGTACAGTGATACACTGTGCATGTCACAAGTTTTTCGTGTTTGATGAATTCAAAATAAATGATGAGGAACAACCCAAATAACCGAGGCAAATAGTATTTTCAAAAATACATTTTATTTTACACTGCAAAAAAATTTATTTTCAATTTTACGGCGTCAGTGATTATTTTGCAGATAACTCAGATGTTGTATTCAATTTGGAATAGAGTTGAAGATAAATATGAATGAATGAGCGATATGTACTGAGGACATTTGTAAATGAAATATTGTGATGTAATCAAAATTGTAATGTAATTGAAATTGTATATGTATAGTGAGAGCTTGAATTTGTACTATTCAAAATTGTAATAAATATCTGTTTGAATAAAATATATGTTTGAATTTAAATTCTTTGTTATTATTTTATTCAGCAAATATTTATTTAATTATGTAAAAAATAAAATAGTGCACTAACAAATACATTTATATTAATATATGTATATATATATATATGTTTATTATCATCAAACAAAAATCATATACTTGCATGTTCAACAATCTCCCCCTTTTGATGATAACAAACATATATTTAAGATTTTGAATTTATTAAACGTATTTGATCATTCAATTTGCTCCCCCTATTTGAATGCTCCCTCTCTACACAAAACTCCCCCTCCATATATGCATCGGAATGAACAAAATTATGCAAACTAACCAAGATGCAAATTGAAATAGAAATTTGACCTTTATTTGCTAAAATCTTAACTTATCTCTCCCTCTTTTGTTATCAGCAAAAGAGTAATAGTGTTAGAAAAATAGAGATAAAGTGATAGACATTAATGCAACATTAATACCCAATATAGTATAAATATTAAATTTCAATAAAAAATAAAAAAAATCATAAATAATCTTTTAGGTGCATATTTCACTTTAAAGTGATAGAGATAATGTCATCATATAAAACCATACAGTTGTGTCTATTTGTGGTATATTTCAGGAATTTGAATATCTACTAACCATGTCTAACCATTAGGACTTTTAAATGAGATTAGTAGTATTCCAAATTTTTATTAAAAAATGAATTTAAGTATCTTCTAACGACGAATAACCGTAAGGACTTTTGAATGGGATTAGAATCAACTTGTCTATTTAATCAATCGATTTTGATATGTGTTCCATACATGCATAACCGTGAGGACTTTTAAATGAGCATGGAAACACATAATCAAAAATTCCAAATAATTCACCCATGCATAACCGTGAGGACTTTTAAATGAGAGTGAATACTTTGGTTGTTTTTATTGCTAAAAATATAATAAAATAAAGAATGAATAATTTCCTGTTTAAAATACCACATATTGACATACTATATTGAATTATAATGAGTGATGGTCTTTAGAAATATGATAGAAATAGAGATGGTCATGGAATTTTTTACTAACAAAAAGTGTTTATAATTCTTGTTTAAATTTCTAAAGAAATTTACTGATTATACCGTCTCAAGTTATAACAATTGATTAATATCAACAATAATCATTTTTTCAATTACTATTTATCTTTTAGATAATCAATAGGGAGTCAGATTAGTCAATGTAGTCATTTAAGATCAAATCCAAAAATAATTATAAAATAAAATTTTCTAAAATGACTAATCCAAAACAAGATCAACAATTATTTTTTCTAGAAGGGGTTTTATAACATAAAAATTTCTGCAATTTTAAAATTATTTTAAGTGAAAAAATATGCAGATATTTTCTTTGAAAAAACGGTGCAGCTATTGAATGTCTTAACATAAATCACGTTCCACTAGTAATTTTTCTATCACCTAGATTACCAGTGTAATATGCATCTGAAGTACTCTAAGACTCAAGATTATCATTAGTTGAATGCTATAAACTATACCGTGATGTTGCAATCAAAAATCATTTTTAACAGCATTTAAATGAAATTGAATTGAAGCCGTGCAAATCAACAAATTAGTGAATATAGTGACAAGTCTCGAATCAGTAAAACAACCAAATATATCCATGAGTATCAAGAGTAAACATACCATCATTATTCCAAACAATTTTATGAAGTAGTTCAAAGACTCTAGAGATTTTTAAAGTGTTCTCGACATAAAAATATAACTGGCCAACAATTTTGCATAAGTCAGAATCAAAATCAGCATTAATTACTTTATCAATAAATGGTTGAATCAAATTATGGTGCAGATCATCACATTTAATAAATCATTATACATGTACCATTACCTATTCTACCTTTACGATAACTTTTCGTTATTGTTCATTTTGATTCTGCGACCTTTTTACTAGGCTAAGGAACTTTGATTTAACGCCCGTTGTGTGTCTGGAATAGCCAGAATCTAGATAACACTGTTCATGTTCCTTAACCTGCCACCACACCTACACGAGAAAAGATTTTTGTGACCTACTTGTTTTTATAGGTCCATGGTTGTTAGTGGCAAAACATTTTGAAAAATAAGTTTGTGGAGACCTAAAACTGTTTATATATGTTCCTTTTGGCACCCAGATTTGTTTAACTTTAAGGGATTTTATATTCGTGCGTTTTGGAACCCAAATTGGAATTGTTTTCACGTGTTTGGGTCTATACCATCAATTATTATGATTGTGTCCAATTGTTCTACAGATTGTGCATTCGAATTTGACATGATTAATCTTGTTTCTAACACGTTCAGATTGATTATATCCATGTCCTTGTCTAACAGTATTAACAGTTTGTTTCCCTGATAGCATATTCAACGATCTTTCACTTTTGAAATTTTTTCCTAAAGTTGTAGACAAATTTTGGACTTGTATTTTGAGAGACTCATTTTCATTCAATAATTATGTGCACTTTTTAAAAGAATTCTATCTCCTAATATTTTCATTTTCTTTCAAAATCAGAATTTCATTTTCAAGTGATTTGATTTTAATTTTTGATTTTTTAATATCTTCTAAAAATGATGGAGACTTATCACACTTAGGGCTCCTGCTTTGCTAGTTTTTAACCAATTAAGCAAGTTGTTTATTTAAATCTATCAAAGTTTCTCTTTGTTATTTGATTTTAGTGTATTTCTTCCTAAGTCGTTAGAAACAGCCATTTACTTCGTTGAAATATATAAGTAATTCTGAATGAGTGAGTTTTGATACCTTGCTTAGCTCATCATCATCATCGCTATCAGTTATATCACCTTGAGGGCACAGATATGATTTTTCACTCTCACTGCTGGTGCTTTTATAATCATCATTTTTATTCCACGTGGCTGCAAAACTTCTTCTTTTTTATTTCTTTTCTTGGCCATGTTGATTCTGAGGACAATTGGGCTTGAAGTGACCGGGTTTGTTGCACTTGTGACAGATGATCTCCCACTCTTCTGGGTTGTCTAGTGCTTTGATCGTTCTGCTTTTCAATTATTGATTTAGAGCTGGATTTCCGTATTTGTGATTCCACCTTTTGAATTTCTTTATAAATAGTGCCAGCTCAGGTGCTCCATCATCATCATCATCATCACCACTTTTCGTTGTTCGTTTAAAAGCTATTAATTGCTTTCGAGTATCACCTCCTTCTCGTTCTTCCTTGAATTTCATTTCTAGATCGTAAGTGGTGAGATTTCCTATGAGCACTTCAATTTTGATTTGTTTCAAATCCTTTGATTCTTGAATGGCTGTAACTTTTGCTTCAAAATTCCATGGAAGGACTCTAAGAATTTTTCGGACTATTTCCAACTCTATGTATGATTTTCCTAGAGCTTTTGATTTGTATAGGAAATTGGAAAGTCGTCCGTACATTTCTTTAACATTCTCATCCTTGGCCATTGTAAAATTCTCGTATTCGTTACTAAGCATTGCAAGGCAAGATTCCTTGACTTGAGATGTTCCTTCGTGAGGCACTTCGAGTGTGTGCCAGATTTCTTGTGCAGTTTGATAATGTGATACACGATTAAATTCAATTTGATCTAATGAACAGATAATAGAATTCATAGCTTTGGCATTAGCATTCTGTAATTTGTTCTCTAGATCTTTCCATCGATCCGTCGGTTTATCTATCTCCTAATTATCTACCACTATAGTTGGCGTTCTATATCCTGTCTCAACTACATTCCATGCATAACTGGTTTTTAGAAAAAATTTCATTCTATTTTTCCAGTAAGCATATTCACCATTGAACATTGGTGGTCTAACTATGGAATGACCCTCAGAAAAAGCATTATTTAAAGAAGCCATTATAAAAATTCAATTTTTTTATAAAATTGGTTTTTGAAAACAAATCAAAATTTTAAAATAAAAATTAGCTTTTTTTCCTAGCTCTGCTACCACTTGTAGAATTGATTTTACCCTAGAGGAGGGTGAATAGGATGATACTATTAATTATAAAAATTAAATGCAGAAGTGTATAGAATAATCGTAGCACATATATACCAGAATAATAATAGCACAGATAATAACAGAATATTAAAAACAGAAAATAGAACATATAGATTTATCCAACTTCGGCAAAATCCTACCTGCGTGCTGCCTCCAAGATTTCTAATAGAAATTAAGTAGTCAGACGTTCACACACGTAAACTCACGACACCTGCTATCGACTAACCTAACTCTACGCTCAAAACCCTGCCACAACTCAGCCACTGAGTTGCAAATTCCCGAACTACACCACCGTTTTTCGTCCCCTAGTCACACGACTAGTAATTACAAGAGTTCTAAAAGTAAACTACAAATAAAAACAATTTAAATAACAAAACCTTAATTTTAAAAATAAATGCCTAAAGCAAATAACAAGGCCAACCCAAATATATTAAAGTGATAAACAATTTGCCCTTTTCCTTTATAATTGTCGGCCTGTTTCCTTTTGCTTGATGCTTTAAAAATGGCTGCCTCTTATTTCGTTCGTTCCTCTTTGTCCCAAATTAGGGCTTCTAAAATGAAGCACACCGATTTAAGGTTGATCGATTCAGTTAATGTTCTCGCGTTTTCTTCGTCGATCGTTCATTCGTTGCCTAGCTTCAGTGGCTTCTTTAATCGAGTTCAATTCAAAAAACATGGTATGTAATTTATGCATTTCTGCTTTACTCGTTAGCTAGCTTGAACTCAATAGATTTTAGGTGCCGATGATTGGGTTTTATAGGATTCTAAATCCTATAATTTCGTTCGAATATTTGTACTTGAATTCGTCTGCTAATTTTGCTTGGCCACTGATTTATGCTTGAATGCTTGAGATGATTACTGACTTCTTCAATTTCATATAATTTGAGTTTACTTGAATATCATGGCTCGATTCTGACTTATTTGATCCTTTGGCTACCACGGCTTGATTTTGAACTGTTCGATTTCGTTCTTTATTCCCTTTGACTTTGGCCACTTTGTTTATGTGATGATATTATCTGGCTTGGATTTGTTCGAACTGTACTATGATTTTGATTTTTCCTTTGTGACTTCGGCACTGTCACTAATTCCATGTTGCCTCAAGTACACGTATATTGTTACTGTATTTACTTCACTTGAGTTTGCATTATGGTCTGGTGGCTTCATTATTTTGCTTGACATTTTTTAACTCTACCGTCGAGTCTTGTGCTCGACCATATGCATATTGCATGATGCCTGGATTTACTTGTAAGTGGACTGGTCTTGTGCAGTTGCTCATTCGAGTTGCTGTGTGATTCACTGGTTCACTTGTTCTTGCTCTGTTCACTTCGAGTGTACTTGATGAAGCTTTGTTCGACCTCATGATTGTTATTCTCTAGTCTCACTTGAGTCTTGTGTATTGGTGTTGTTTTGGTCTCATTGTGAACATTCTCAATGCACCAGATCAGAAGATCAACAATTGTGAGTCGCAGATTTCAACAGACTTTATTTCCAGTTCTCTGACGAGTTTAAGTCCAACAATCAGAGCCTTGTACTCTGCTTCATCGTTTGTTATAGGGAAATCAAGCTTTAAAGCATAGCAAATTGACCATTCAGGAGTTACAAGCATAACCACAGCACCAGAACAACGATTGTTGAATGCTCCATCTATATACAACCTCCAACATATGGTAGGGATTTTACCGCTCTCCGAGAAATCATCCAGCGTACTAAATTCTATCATAAAATCTTCCAATGCCTGACCCTGGATATCCCTCCAAGGAAGATACGTGATTTTGAATTGGCTAAGATCGATATTCCACATGAATAAACTTGTAGATGTCTCGGGTTGCTACATGACCTGTTGTAGTGGCTGGTCGTTGTGAATACTGATAGGGTGTGCCTGTAAGTAAGGGTGGAGATTTTATGATGCAATCAGCAAACAATATGCTAGTTTCTCTATCTTAGGATAGTTACTTTTAGCTCTTGTCATTCGCTTGCTAAAATAATACACCGGTCTCTGGATTTGATTCCCTTTGCAAAGCAACGTGACACTTATAGAATGTACCGACATGTCTAAGTAGATATATAAATCTTCATGATCCACTGGCTTTGATAAGATAGGAGGTATCTTTAAGTGGTTTACCAAAGCTTGGAATGAGTCTTCACAATCTCATGTCCATTTGAAATTCCTTTTTCCTTTCATAATCAAGTCAAAGAAAGGAAAGCATTTATCGGTAGCTCTGGAAATGAATCGGCTTAGGACAGCGACCTTCCCATTCAGGCTTTGTACTTGTTTGATAGTCTTTGGCACTTAGATATTTCGAATAGCCTAGATCTCCTCAAGATTGACTTCGATTCAGCGGGCATTAACGATATAACCCTAGAATTTTCCTGATGCAACACCAAAGGAGCATTTCAGTTGATTGATCTTCATTTTATAATGTCGGAGGATGTCGAACATTTTTCCAAGTCTCTAATTTGGTCGCTAGACTATCTTGACTTCACAAGCATATCATTCACGTATACCTCCATCGTTATTCTGATCTATTCTTTGAACAATCTATTAACTAGGAGTTGATAGGTCACTTCTTTAGTCCAAGCGGCATCACCATATAGGAATATAACCAACATCGGTAATGAAGCCGGTGTGCTCTTGATTGGGAATATGCATCGGGATTTGGTTATATTTTGAATACGCATCCATGAAAGATAGTAATTCATGTTCGGCGGTCGAGTCTACCAGCTGGTCGATCCTTGGAATGGGAAAGAACTTTTGGGCATGCCTTGTTCGAGTCCGAGTAATCAACGTACGTTTGCCATTTTCCATTCGCCTTTCTCACAAGTACAGGATTAAAACCCACTTAGTTTAGAAGGAATCATAAATAAACCCATTATCTTTGAGTCTATCCACCTCCTCTTTGAGAGCGGAAGATCTCTCCAGATCTATGCCACATCTTTTTGTTTCATCGGGACAAGCCTTAGGTCGATATTCCATATATGGATCGCAATGATCGACGAGATCTCACATATGTCAGAGTGGGTCCAAGCGAACATGTTGAGATTCGCACGGTGAAATCCAGCCTGTTGTTTCATTATTAGGGGGTTGAGCTGCGATTCGATCTTTAAGACACATGATGGGTTGTCGTAGCTGATTATGATGTCAATCTTCAGCTCAGCTAGTGCAGCCTTGTTCTCTTTGGTCTCCTCCTTATCATCTCTTGGATATATTATCTATAGAGTCGGTTGTGGTGCTTGAACCAAGGCTCAGGAGCTAGTTGTTATCTTCAATGGCTTAGATACAAACTTACTTGTCCATACCCTTACCTTTCTCTTTCTATTGAGCATCATTCAACTTAGCTACATAACAGGCACGTCCATCCTCCTAATCACCATGAACAACTCTGACATCATTGTATGTCGGAAACTTCAAAGTTAAGCACCATGGGGGTAAGAGCTGCTCGGAACTCATCTAGGGTCGGTCGGCCTAGAAAAGCTATGCATAATGAGTTAACATCCAAAACAACAAAAGGAAGAATCTACACTCTCATATAGACACCTTCTCTCCCAACTCTATAGGTAATTCAACATAACAAACAACTTCAGTTGTAGCATCCGTTAAAGCCATGAATGTGGGATGTAGACGGTTACAAGTCCTTAGCTTCTATCCTCATCGAATTATAATCTTTTTGAAAATTATATTTACACAACTTCCATAGCCAACCAATATCCTCTCGCTGAAGAGGGACCGATCATGGCCGAATGACCATTTAGGTCGATTGTTGGAGCCTCCACCTTGTCTGCATCTTTGCTTCTAAAAATGATATCATCCTCCATCATAGGTTGTTGTTTTGTCGGAGCTCCATCTTCCATATTTGAATAGCATTCAAAATTCACGTGCTTACTCTTGCTAGCATAGCACTCCATTTCATGCCAACTCTTATCTACCCGATGCGGTCCTCCGACTATTGTATTGGTCACTAATATTCCACCAGTGCGCTCAGGCTCCTCAACCCTATACAGTGCTTGTCCTCGGTAGGGGTCAGATGTCCCATCCTCGCCATCCTATGGGATTTTCACAAACTGGTGTAACTTCCTTTCTCAAATAAGCTTTTGGATAATATCCCGGAGATGCCTGCATTCATTGCGTTATGCCCATAGCATTTATGAAACTGACAATATTTCTTGGTTTGTTTCTGCTTCTTTGTTGATTCTATTGGAGGCTGCTTTCTGTACTGCATGGTATTGCAAGTAGACAAATAGATAGTCTTGAGGGACGTATTCGGTGATTTGTAAGTATTGTACATCGGAATCTTAGGCTTCTTCTTCTAGAATCCCTCTTTCGTTCTCAACTCCTATCTCCGCCTTTTTTTGTTGATTCGGTTTGTTCTGGACATTCACTTCAACTTTACTAGAGCTATCATCAAATTGCTTTATAGCAGTATTACTCTATACTCCCTCTCCACTTGGCCCCACAACATTCTTATTCCTGGAGGATCTTGCTTCCTCCTTCTTCAAATACTAAGCCGCCTTTGCGTAAAAGCGTTTCAATGTTGCCCGTGGCTTGCCAGCTAACCAATCGCCAAAATTAGATTTTGGGTCAACCCTTCTTGTTATGGCCATCAATATTGCATGGTCATTCAGATTACTAATTTCTATAATAGCTGTATGGGATCTCTCCAAATAATCTTTTAACAATTCTCCCGGTGCCTGGATCACGTTGGACAGTGATATTACATCTTTGGGGCGAGTGTGTGCATTCAGAAGTGCTCCACAAACCTTGCCAAAGTATCAAATCTAGAGATCAACCGCAAGGGTAAAGTTATAAACCACATCGTTGCTATTCTAGAGAGAGTTATAGAAAAACATCTACATTTGGTTTCATCATCTGCTTGTACAGAATCCATTAGCCATTTATATCTCATAATATGCCGCCTAAGGTTGGTTTTTCCTACTTAGGCAGGTATCGATGGAATGCTGAACCTTCTTGGATACTCTACATGGAGGACATTATCAATTAATGGGGTATGGCTTCTCGAGATTCCCCAGTCATCATTGGTTAAGCCTTGGCTCTCTATCACTAACTGTCTAACCATAGCCGACAAGTCTGGCATTTGGATAGTTGGTGCTAAGAGGTGGTCGTATTCCACCTTACGTGAGTGGTCTGGTCGATGTTTACGAGCCATTCCATGTCTTCTTGGTTCAACATCTTCCCAGTGTATATCTCGTAAATTCACTTCATCATCATTTCGAGGAAGAATTTGGTCAACATTTAACCGAACTTCATCATCCAAATCGGCTGCAGCAGCTCCAGCTTGAATCCTAGTATGCACAAATAAGTTTCATCCCCTAGGGAGGGATCGATATCGATCCCTATGGAGGGATTAGCACTGATTTTCCTTTTGACTCCTCGATGTGTCTACAAAATATCCGTCTATTCTATAATGTCCATGCCTATGATACTTGTTTGATGAACTAGAACTCTGCAATGCCGAGTAAGGGGTAGGTTCCCTCCCATCTTTTTCTTGTTGTTGCCTACTGAGTTGGTTCATTAGGTTGATACTGGTATGAATCTGCTGATTTAATTATCGATGGCTATCCAATAGCTCTCTCATCAGACTCTAGAATTCAGCTTTTGTAATAAATCAGTTGGATTCTGGACTTCAACTGGTTCAGCATTCACATCCATTGATTGACTGCTCGGTTCTCCTTGCTAGATAATAGAGTTCTCGTTTCCTTACGCGTTCTAATAAGCAGATCTAGTGTTCCTCACCATTGTTGATAGCATTGCTTAGATTTTTACAAATCTAAGTAATATGAGAAACTCCTTAAAGATAACTGTGGATCTCCTTCATGGGATTTATGCAATCCAATAGCAACAAAGGGATCCTAATACGTTGAGAATCAAGGTTCTTAATGAAAGCGCCAACATATTTGCATCAAAATTTGGCACAAACACCTAATAAAAACTTTTTATAGAGAAATAAATGAAGAATAAGATGAAAATAGTGGATAAAAAAAGAAACGGTAATTATTAAAAGAATAGCATGCATACAATGATTTATAGTGGTTCGGCGTCGTTTTCCTACGTCCACTTTGAATAGATTTCTTTATTAAGCACTTTATAAACTGAGTACAAAGGGGATCAGATCAAAATCCTTGGTAACAAAAGAGCATAAAGCAACTAGCAGCCTAAAGTCCCAAAAATGAGCAACCCAACATGTATTTATAGAAGAAGTTGGTCAAATATCTCTTTGAAAACTCGAAAGAAGGACCCTCAAAACCATATGGGCCCACAGGAAGGGTCGCATGGCCCAATTTCAAAAGAAGAGAGATCGGTACGGTCCCTTCTTTGGTTGAATTTTGGGGTGTGATCATTATGGTGGCTTCCTCATGCTAAAATATGCTTAGCCCCTAAATTTCATGCTACTTGGATTAGTGGAGCTCGAGTAATTATTTGATTTTTACTTCAATATGGTTTGCATGCTGCTTTCTGCCGATCCCTTCCAAAGTAAGTATACCAATCCTTCTAACTTCAACCCCTTGAGGTAAGAGCCCTTGGGTAGGCTCCTTAGGATTCCAGTGTCTTACTCACAAAATTTCACATGCATTGGACTTGTGAATCTTGAGATAATATTTGTTTTCTATAGGAATGCTCCCATACCCTAAAATATACTGATCCCTATTATTGAAGCCATTATATGCTGATCCCTCCTAGGTTTTGAACCATATTTCTTATTTCGAACAATTTACCTTGCATATCCATCAAGTCCATTCAACATTGACTCATATTACCATCTGTACTTTACTTATGGTGTGACGCCCCGCCTTACTCTCTCAGAAAGACGCATCATCTTTAAGAAAGAAAGGGATAGAAAAGAAAAAGATAGAGAAGAAAGAAAGAAACAACATCAGAATCTCAACAGCGGAATGAATAAATTATATTAATCACATAAATAGTACATAGTATACATCCATCAGAGTTACACAACTAATACATCACATACTAGACAGTTATAAACACCGGTCTAGTTATTACAACTCAAATATAACATAAAAAACGACCCAGAGAACACACAGCGGAACACTATATCTACAAATGTTGAAGCCTCCTGCTCCATTGCCCCTCCAGAATTCGATAAAGCTAACCTGAATCCCTTGGCTACTAGTAAAAATTTGAGTACCCAAGAGTATAAGAAAACAGAAGATAAACTCCGAGTCAGACATGGGTCTGGTGTGTGTAACAGGTTAAGGTTGCTTAACTTTGAAAAACCTTTGAAAACAAAAGTTATCACGTAAGACTTCCCACAAATAAACACAGGTAAGTTTTTACCTTACGCTAACCAAAACATTTGATAGGAAATCCAGTGATATTATAATAGGGTCTAGGGTTTTCAAATAAAATACAGAAATAGCTAGAATGCTTACATCTCACGTTCCAACATAGTTGGGCACAACTAAAATGTACGGCACTTATTGGAGATTGGATTCCATATAATGGCAGGGCTACTGGGGTACCGCCTGTCATAGTACATGGCCTAGATCACCGTACCGAGGATTACTCCTAATTCCCTGCAACACAAAGTCGAAACCATCCCTTACTGGACAGTCCCGAACAAGACAACCCCATAGTTGTTTGCAACCAACTGCCCACACAGCCGAATATAAAGGGACTTCTAGACAGGGATAAATCTCGTACTACTTGGGTGCTACCCACTTAGCGTTGCTGCACCTCCCCTGTTTCAGCCATTTTCGGTTGATGAGGCTTGAGGCTATGATTACCTTTAGAGAACACATCTCTTAGAATGCTCATCGTCCACCTGACGATGTTCTGAAAGCATTCAATCCATACAAGTTCGTTCGGGGTTCGAACGAAACCGAAGGCATTATCTCGTTACACTCGTTTTGGAATCACCCTCAGAGTTAACGACAATAAACCTTGCACTCTGAATCTTCATCTTCACTTGAGATTCATGACCTATCGTTAATTTGGATCGATTTGGTTTTTGGATATCCAACTCATCAAAATCCAAAACGCCGTCTTTTAGGTCCAAGTTGTTTTAAAGTTAAAACAATTAAATTCTATTATCTATATTCACACAGATAGATAATTCACATCTCACAAATAGATAACTCACATTATTATCTTAAATAGATATTCATGTTATCATCACAAATAGATAATTCACATTATCATCACACTTCAACCAAAGCATTTATATCACACAGCATCACTTATCTCATATTTGAGATCTCAAACCATTCAAGACAATCAATATCATTCATCCATACATAAGCAAGGATTAATTAATCACGCTATCTCTAATGAATTTAAAACGAATTAAATTAATTACTTCATCTGTAATTAATTTAAAATAAATTAAATTAATTACTTCATCACTATAAATCTTGCTTAACTTAACCATTAATTAATTGCAAAACAATTAATTAAACATCCTCTAAGTATTCATAATTAATCACTCTTGATTAATTATTTTCTAATTACAATAGGTAATTAGCCTTTAATTAATTACCCACGTTAATTATTCTCAAAAAATTATAGTAATTAAACTTTAATTGCTTCATTAATTAATTAATTATAATTAATTACATTAATCCTTAATTAATTAAAATTAATTAATTACTCTATAATAACTTATTATTGATTAATTAATCTTAATTAATCAACCCTTAATTGCATCATTAATTAAATTGATTAATGATTCTAATTACTTCTTTAATTATTAATTACTTTATTTAAATTAATTACATTAAGTAATTAATCTTTAATTAAACCACATTTACTAATTATTCTTCATTAATCACATTCAGTAATTAACTACCCTTAATTACTTTATTAAATAAATTAATTACTCCTTAATTAATTACATTTAATAATTAATCTTTAATTAATTATATTTATTAATCACCCTTGATTAATCTCATTCGGTAATTAATTGCCCTTAATTAATTACATCACTTAATTATCTTCAAATAACTTTATTAATCAATTCTTAAATTAATTACACTAAGTAATTAACTATTAATTACTTTCACTAAGTAATTATCCTTCTTACATATTTCATAAAGTAGTTAAACCCAAACAACTTCCAATCTTCAATTATTTACATCCTGTCATTATCCACTAATTACTTCACTAAGTAATTATACTTTACAAATTACACTAAGTAATTTTACTTGACCCATCCTCCAATTATTATTCAAACTAATTAAACTAATTAATTAACTTAAGCTAATCACATTAATTTAATTAATTACCTTGAGTAACTATTTCCTCTAATTACTTCATTAAATAATTATACTTAAACAATTTCCATAAATGATTATCTTTAATTAATTAATATAATTAATTGTTAAAATTAATCACGTTAATTAATTATTTAATAATCCCCAGTTAATGTCTTCATTAACTATTAACATTTCTTTAATTACTTCTCTTAAGTAATTAAACTTTAATTAATCATTATTAATTTCAAATCAATTAAGTCTTAATTACCAATTAATTAATCTCTAATTACTTAATAAATGCTTAATTGAAATTTAATTAATCTTTAATTACTAAATTAAATTAATTTATAATCATTAATTAAAAATCTTACTTTCCAAATTTATAACCTTTATTTTTAAATTAATTATCCCTAATTAATTAACTAACAATCCCCTAATTACTTATTTATTAATCCACAATCATCAATTAATTACATTAATTAATTCCTTTTTAATTACCCTTTAAATTAAAGAAGCCCAAATTAATAAATCTAAGTCTACTTTAAGATAAAATATTAACCTTTATAAATGACTTAATTGCCATTTACAAAAAGCTTTGAAAACTTTTACTTTAAGTTTACTTTTTAAATTTCATTTTTAAATTTAAGATTTAAAAATGATTAACACATTTAACTTCGACAAAATTTAAATCAAATTTACAAGCTTCTAAAATCAATATAAAGAAACATCCTCCTTATACAAAAGAAATTTACAAGAGTTTTAAAACCAAATTTATTTAAACTTCATATCAACTTTTTTAAAAAACTGTTTCAGCTGCTACTTCGGGTCTAACCCGAAGACTACTCGGGTATTAACTCGAGAAAACTCAATTTTCCCCTTCTTTTCAAAATTTCGTCTAAACTTTAAAGTTTTAAAATCCTGGAAATAACCTCACTCAAAATTATTCGAGTCTTCACTCTAGTCACCCTCACAAAATCACGAGCCTTCCTTCGAGAAGAATTCCCGAACCAAACTACTTATACACCCCCAACGCTATGCACCTGCACCAACGATGCCGCCACTTTCGATCGTCCACGTCGACTTCCTCACATCGACTGTCACCCCCAAACTCTATCCTGATCATTAGTTCATCCACAACAAACCAAAATCGCGATCGAGTAACTCTGCACTAACCTAGAAAAAAACCCAACACTGGAAATCCCCTCGAACTCCAAATGCCGATCATCGGAGCACCTATGCTTCCTGACACAACTTCGCCATCCTTCCCACTAGCAATCCCCAAACTCTGGTAGAACTCGATCCATCAGAGGTGATGGAACGAATGCATTTGGACAAACCCAAAAAACTAGGGTTACAGGAAAACTTAATCTACCACCGCCACTACGGTGATCTGAGCATCCTTCAGCCATTTTTGCTGATCTCACCACATCCATCTACCTCTAGTGATGACCGCAACCATGCATATCATCTCGTTCGCCAAAAAACACCTCAAACACCATTTCCAGATCAACATGAACTGCTTCCTTGATTCAATGCTAAAAATTATGATTTTAGTTTTAAAAATCATGATTTTAAATAAGTTTTCAGATAATATGCTTAGGTCAGTGAATTAATATGTTTGAAATTTAACATTAATCAAGCTTACACTGTTCTACTGAGTTTTTTAGAGCTAGTTTCAATTTTATTTCATTTAAATCAAATTTTAAACTTTACTTCTTGAGCAAACAAACAGATTTTGTTTGGATCTTAAATCCTAACAACAATTGATTCAAGAGAATATGAATTTTGATCATAAAACTTGAGCATGAAACTGTAAACCGAGATATACAAATATAACAGCAATGCACTCATAAACACATCCAGATAATTCACTTATAAATCACACAGAACATTCTTATTTCCAGAGAATTAACATGCAACCAAATTTAAGGATACTTAAAATTTTTAGAAAAGAATGTTACTCACCAGGCATGCATGGAACAGAGGCAATCTTAGATTTTAAAATTTTGAATTGTTTTTAAAACTGGAAACTTGCATTGCCATTTCTTTTTCAAACTTTAGACTTGAATGCTGAAGAAAACTTGCTATTGAAACTGTAATGCTTATTACAAAGACTTGCAGTGATGAAAGACATTTAAACAAAGATGGATCTGCTTTGATTTGAGCTTGCTTTTCAAAGCAGAATTGAAGAAATGCAGGCTTGTGGTTTGCAGGCCTTTGAATTTAATTTTGGAGGTTATGTTACAGGCTTAGTTCATTTTGAAAATGTACAGGTTGATGGATTTGAAATGGTTTACAGGTTTGTTTTTGATCCTTGTATTTGTACAGGTTTTGATTAACGGATTTTTGGATCTAAAACTTTGAAAATGAATTCAAGATGTTGAATTTGATTTCTGGTTTTGAGGAGTGAATTACAGATTTTGTTTCTGGTTTTTGAAAATAAAATGCAGGCTGAAAATATTCTTAGTTTTAAAATGAAGGTAGAAAAGAAAATATAAGAGAAGGAGAAATGATTATATAAGTTTATTTTGTGATTTAATGAAATAAAAGAAAATTTTAAAATCATCAAGGGAACTTGTTCAAGATCATAACATTTGTCATACTCATTTATTTATTAAATTACACATTTTATCTTAGTTACTTAATATATTAACACATGTCTTATGAATTATTTTATTATTATTTTAAATGTTCAATAAAAAGCTTTACTTAATTTATTATGTTACAAATACTTATATATATATATATTGATAATTTTAAAGAAAATAAAATCAATTATATTTATAAATAAAAGCTTATACAAATATCTTTAATTAAAATATTTCAAATTATCTATCTTTTGAATTTCAAAATTAATTCAAATTCATATTGAATTATAAAATCCAATTTAAAAAAATCAAGTTATATACATATATAACTACTTATTCAATTTAAAAATAACAATTCTATTGTCTTTAAAACCTATCTATATCTATACATTTATTAATATCATTTGAAAATAACACATTTATCAATTTTAAATAATTTATAAAAGAGATTATCTTATTACATATATACATTACTTATCTTTCTAAATGAATTAATATATCATATGTTAATTGTATTTTAAACTTCTATATATAATTTCAAATCATATTTATTAAGCAATATTTAAAAAGAATGTAAAACAAACCTTTTTGTTGATTAATTTAAATTTAAATTTAAACTTAAGCTTAAAATCTATTTTAAACAATTAAATATTTACCTTAATTATTTTAAAACTATATAGTTATTTATTTAAATAATCTTTGAAAAGTTTTATATTAAATCATAATTTCCAAATTACCAAAATATATTAGAATTTGAAAACATGATTTTATTTATTAAATTTCAAACCAAAGTTCTTCTATTTACAATATATACAATTATATATAAATTATAAATAGAAATTATTTTATTAGCTTTAAAAGATAAAATTTACCAATTAAATAATTATTTGCTTTTAAAAGAATAAAATTTCCAATTTAAATTACAATTATGAAAGAAAATTATCAAATCAATTTAATTTTTATATACAGATTATTAAATTAATATTTCCCAAAATTCCGGGTCATCACATTAATAATTTCATGCCCGAAATTTAAAAGCAAAGGTAATTTAATAATCTATTTAAGATTTTAAATTTAAATCTCAAGCATATATTATCAACCACATGCTAACAACCGTAGCAAGCAATTCACTCAATCAAACAAATCTAATTATCCAAACAAAATTCTGGATAGAACTTCCTAGAGTTTCCCAAGTATAAATACAGGGATACTCGCTCTACAGAACCAAAACAATCTATACTACTAAGCTATAGAGCTCCTATCAATCTAGATCTACAAAACTGAACAGGATATCAGACTACAGACAAGTCCTGTTCAACTACCGAATTCTGATGAACTGCAGATCCCAAAACCAGATATGGATCATACACGTACCTCCTCAGAGATACGTGAAACACAATGAATCCCAGTCTTCCAAACTTGGCAATTCAATCTCCTGAAAACCAAACACTTCCTCATAAGAATACGGAAAGATCCAATATACCTCGGAGCTAGCTTCCCAGTCTTACCAAAACTTATAGCTCCTTGGATCGGAGAAAACTTATCCAAAATCAGATCTCCGACTTCGAAATCCAAATTCCTTCACCTCTTATCCACAAAACTCTTTTGACGATCCAGGGCTGCCTACATCCTTCCTGATTAGCTCAACCTTCACTGATGCCTCTTGAAACAAACTGGACCAAAAACAACCCAACAAAATGATTCTCTCAAGATCAATCCAAAATCAAGAATTTAAACTCTACTATCATCATTAGACTACAACCTTCTCCTATCCGGAAAAGACAAAACAGGATCACTCGCTAAACTTGCCTCAAATCTTGAAAAATTCCAGTAGAAACCCTCTAATCCAAAACACTACAACTTCCCGGTTGCTTCCATTCTAGATCAGCTGCTACCTCGCTTCCGCTGCACAACTCTGACCTAGAGTAGATGAGAATACTGATGATGAACACGATCAAAAACTGGACAACACATCCCAGAGATATGGTTCAACAGATCCATGAAAGAAAACTCAAAAGTACCATCAAATCCTGAGCTGCCTCACCAAATTCTTTCTCTAGAAACCATTCTTCTAATAGCTGAACCACTGGTACCACTCCTGGAATCCTAGTTTATAAGAAAACTCAATCTCTAGATGCTAAAGCAACCCTCAATATCTACGAAGACATCCGGAAAATTTTCTTGACAACCCAAGAGAACACTAAACTATCGCAAGTCACTTTTGTGATCGACCAAGCCTACTATCCAAAGAAACTATTCTCTCTTTACCAATCAGAACAACTTATACTCAACTAACCAATCCATAGAAGAAATGGATCCACTTAGCTGCATCTGTACTCCATCTCAAGAGAACTGCTGACAGATGACCTTCTTGATGGCACACAGAACACTCCGAGTTGCACTGCTGTCACAGATGCTAAAGACTTCCTATCCAGAAGCTCCTCGAGAAACTCGGACCTCAAATACAAACATCCTGCTAGACTCAACCCCATCACCGAAGTAGACACACTTCCTTACTCTTGCTCTAAAAGAAACCTCTCCGTAGACATCCATAATCACTGCGTCTCATCACGCAGCTATTACTTCCTGAGGTTGCCAAGATACCATCACTTGCTTCTGCTCAACCGACAGATCCAAACTCCAGTCAACCAACTTTAAAGATGGACTTCAAACATTTTAAAGGTTTCCTTTAGAGATTGATGGAATCCTTCACCACAGCAAAGCTTACTCAAAACAGTATTAGGTCTGCAGTCTCGACAGATACACTTCCAACCTCAACAAATCAGACTCCTACCATTAGTAGTCGTGCTACACACACCACTACCCTCTCCTACCTCTAGAACTTATATTGGAAAACTCGGACAGGTAACCCAACAAATAGTTAGAAATAAATATATATATTAAAATTACAAATACGCTCTCTCAAGAAAGAAAAACACTCCAAAGCCTAGGTATTCACTCAACCGAGCGCTTTAATACGAGCTGTGACGACCCGCCTTACTCTTTCAGAAAGACGCATCATCTTTAAGAAAGAAAGGGATAGAAAAGAAAACGATAGAGAAGAAAGAAAGAAACAACATCAGAATCTCAACAGCAGAATGAATAAATTATATTAATCACATAAATAGTATATAGTATACAACATCTATCAGAGTTACACAACTAATACATCACATACTAGACAGTTATAAACACCTGTCTAGTTATTACAACTCAAATACAACATAAACAAACGACTTAGAGAACACACAGCGAAACATTATATCTACAAACGCTGAAGCCTCCTGTTCCATTGCTCCTCCGGAATTCGTCAAAGCTAACCTGAATCCCTTGGCTACTCGTAAAAATTTGAGTACCCAAGAGTTTAAGAAAATAGAATATAAACACCAGGTCAGACATGAGTCTGGTGTGAGTAACAGGTTAAGGTTGCTTAACTTTTAAAAACCTTTGAAAACAAAAGGTATCACGTAAGACCTCCCATAAATAAACACGAGTAAAAACTTACCTTACGCAAACCAAAACATTTGATAGGAAATGCAGTGATATTATAATAAGATCTAGGGTTTTCAAATAAAATACAGAAATAGCTAAAATGCTTACATCTCACGTTCCAACATAGTTGGGCATAACTAAAACATACGACACTTATTGGAGATTGGATTCCATACAATGGCAGGGTTACTAGGGTACCGTCCGTCACAGTACGTGGCCTAGATCATAATACCGAGGATTACTCCCAATCCCCTGCAACACAAAGTAGGAACCATCCCTTACTAGACAGTCCCGAATAAGACAGCCCCGTAGTTATTTGCAACCAACTGCCCACAAAGCCGAATATAAAGGGACATCTTGACGGGGTAAATCTCGTCCTACTTGGGTGCAACCCACTTAGCCTTGCTGCACCTCCCATGTTTTAGCCATTCCCGGTTGATGAGGCTTGAGGCTACGATTACCTTTAGAGAACACATCTCTTAGAATGCTCATCGTCCACCTGACGATGTTCTGAAAGCATTCAATGTATACAAGTTCGTTTCGGGTTCGAACGAAACCGAAGGCATTATCTCGTTACACTCATTTTGGAATCACCCGCAGAGTTAACGACAATAACCCTTGCACTCTAATTCTTCATCTTCACTTGAGATTCACGACCTATCGTTAATTTGGATCGATGTGGTTTTCACATATCCAAATATGGAAACCCAATCCCAGTCTCATCGAAGTCCAAAACGCCATCTTTTAGGTCCAAGTTGTTTTAAAGTCAAAACAATTAAATTCCATTATCTATATTCACACAGATAGATAATTCACATCTCACAAATAGATAACGCACATTATTGTTGTGTACGTTTCCACCCTCCACCGGACCAAGGTGCTACCGGTCCAACCTACACTTGCCCTGCGTAGCCGAACCACTTCGCCTCCCCTGCATAACCAAACCAAACCCTGTTCCATTACCTGCCGAACCAACTCCCTACCGAACCAACACACTCCCCACACCTACCGAACCAATCCCCTCTCCACTAACCACTGAATCAACCTTGGCCGGACCAACCTCCATCGGTCCAACTCCATCCCCATGTACTGCCGGTCCACTCACCACCGAACCAACCTCCTGCCGAACCAAACCATCTACCACCTACCACCGAAGCAAGGCGTACCGGACCGACACTACTAGGCCGGATTGCATCAGCCCAGGCCCACCAGCAGCTATATACATCCAGGACCCCTGCCTCCAGCCTCACTCTATAAATAGAGGGGCATGGGTACAACAATGGCAGACAAGTTTGAGAGCTCAAGCACGGATAGAACTTTCAAACAACTTTCAATTACTTGTAAACAAAGCTTTGTACTTGTTATCTGAAGAGAAAAGGAGAATAACATATAAAGTTGACGTAGGCACGTTCTGGCCGAACCACTATAAATCTGTGTTTCTTTTACAGTTTAGTCCCTGCTTTTTATATATTTGTGTAAATCACCCAAATCACTAGAAACAACATAAAATCAACTAATTCATACGACTTGGAGGTGTTTGCCCATTTTTTGTGCAAACATTTTTGGTGCTTACACTGAGAACAGGAGCTCGAAGCTTCAGCTTCTCCCACTTAACCATTTTCCTATCAGCATCGTTCATTTGGAAAACATGCCTCCCGGACGGAAGAAAGATACTAACAAAGGAAAGAACATTGCAACTAGCAGTATCCCAGATCCAGTAATAAGAGATCAAGACAATCGTCCAGTTCCAACAACAAATTGAAATCAGGCAAATCCAACAGCCCCTGCTTCGGAACAACCAATTATAAGGACGGACCTGGACAGGGTTGTGGCTGAAGTAACTAACCGCTTCGCATCTCAACAAGAAGCCTTGGTGGACTAGCTCATGTCACGCTTAAGGGATGCTAAAGAATTCAATCGCAACACTGAATCATGGGGTGAGTCCTGGTCTGGAGGATCTGGGAGACGACAAAGGTCTTTCTTCTTCGAAGAGGCTAATAACAGAAACAACAATGGTAGGAGCCGAGCCCAGACTCAGCCCGAATTCTGACCCGAGGAAACTCTTGGAGCCGAACCCAACAGGGGAGGTACCAAACAGGGGTCGGATGTAGCTGAGCCTGTCATGCTACCTAACCATGGAAACACCAGTAGACGGGGCCGAGCTGGAGTCCAGCCCGAAGTTGGACCCGAGGAAGTGCTAAGAACAGAACCCATCAGGGGAAGATCAAGGCAAGGGCCAACTGTGACTGACCCCAGCATGCCCTCGGAAGACCAGAGGCAGCCATTGGAGAATGTCAGGAGTGATAAACGATACCATCCTTACAAGTCATCTGGACGGAATCAATCCCGCAGGGAAGAACCAAACTCATTTCTACCCGCTTCAAGTTCTGATGAAAGGATGGTGCAATTGTTCAGAGAGTGCGTCCAACGGGAGCAAAGGGATCGGGGGATAGGTGCTAGGGTAACCAGCCCCTTCACCCGCAATATCGAAACTGCCATCACCCCTCGGGAATGGAGAATGCCAACAATGGAGCCTTACAAGGGAACCTCTGACCCCATCGTACACTTACAGAAATACACCCAACATATGCTCATGAGCGGAGCAACAGAGGGAGTGTTGTGTAAATGCTTCCCACTATTCTTGGCAGATCTAGCTACCTCCAGGTTCTGCCACTTACCCCAAGGTTCCATCAGCTCATGGGAAATGTTGAAAGAAAAGTTCATCAGCCAGTTTCGCATTCATGTGGAACAACCCAAGGACGCTTATTCCTTATCTAATATCAAACAGAAACCCGGAGAGACAGTGCAACAATATCTAACCCAATTCAACGCCGCGGCGGCCGCAGTCCAAGATGCCGACGAGAAACTTATCCTAATGGCCCTCTGCAGTGGTGTACATCCGAATACTAAATTTGCTAGAAGACTAACCAAGGAAAAACCAGCTACTTTACCTGATTTCTTCCATGAAGCTGGAAAGTATACGAGACTTGAAGACGCTGCCACTGAGAGGCAGTCAGGGCAACAGGCTAAGACAGCTCCAGACAGGGTTCCCGCTGCAGCAAAGGATGTTCAAAGAAGTGACTCTAGAGACAATGCTGGGGGCAAGAAGGGAGAAAAGCGCTTATATCGACCAGGACCAAGATTTGACTCCTACACTCCTTTGAATGAAACAATTGAAAACATCTTCCTAGCCACTCATGACGAAGTTAGATACAAGCGCCCCCCGCACAAGAAGGAGTCAGATAACGCACTCAAGTCTGGAAAGTTCTGCTGCTTCCACGAATCCCATGGACATGACACCAATGAATGCCACCATCTCCGGGACTTAATTGAAGAACACATCAGAAGGAAGAGACTGGAACGCTATGTAAAAAGCCATAACAGGACTCTAGCTCCCGCCAATGAAAACCCAGGGCTACCCCTCCGAGAAGTAGGCGGAGGAAATCGCAACACCAGCGGCTCTAGTCAAGAGAAGATAGTGGTCCATACCATATCAGGAGGACCACACATCGCCGACAGAAACTGGGCAGAGATGGAAAGATATGGTAAGTCACTTAGGAACGATGAAGGCTACGTTAATTCTATTACGGAAGAACGCCACCCGAAACGGAAAGAGAATGACGACATCACATTCAGTAGGCGTGATCTAAAGGGAAAAATGCAGAGACTAATCTCTGCATGAAAAGCTTGGAAGCATAGCAGCTAAAGAAAGCCCCTCCTCTTCGATATACCAGTGATCCTTTCAATGAATTAGACCCCAGGGACAAAGAGGAGGAGGCCACCGCCGAGCCTGCAGAGGCTATGGAATTCATAACTGTAGACAAACATGACTCAAGTAGACTATTGAAAATTGGATCTCGACTAAAAGAAGAATTAAAGGATCAACTCATTGATTTTCTTCGCCACAACATGGATGTATTTGCATGGACGCACGCTGACATGACAGGAATCTCCCCAGACGTAGCATGCCACGTACTGAACATCGATCCCACCAAAGTGCCAATAAAGCAGAAAAAGAGAAGCATGGGGGTAGAACGATCAGCAGCCCTAGAGGAAGAAGTAAAGAACCTACTTGCCAATAACTTCATACGAGATGCCATCTACCCAGAATGGATCGCCAACCCGGTACTGGTAAAGAAGGCTAATGGGAAGTGGCGAACATGCATCGACTTCTCCAACTTAAATGACGCTTGTCCGAAGGACTGCTTCCCACTCCCCCGAATCGATCAGCTCGTGGACAGCACCGCCGAACACGAACTCTTATCTTTTATGGACGCATACTCAGGATATAACCAGATCCCTATGCACGCCCCCGATCAATACCACACTAGTTTCATCACTGACCGGGGATTGTACTACTACAAAGTAATGCCTTTTGGACTTAAAAACGCCGGAGCTACTTATCAGCGCCTCGTCAAAAAAATGTTTGCAGAACTAATAGGACGAACCATGGAAGTTTATGTGGATGACATGCTGGTAAAATCAAGGAAAGCCAACGATCATATAAACCACCTAGATGAGATGTTTCAAGTACTTCGCCAATATGGAATGAAGCTGAACCCTCTAAAGTGCTCCTTCGGAGTATCGTCGGGAAAGTTCTTGGGATTCATCGTCCATGCCAGGGGGATTGAAGCAAACCCCGAAAAGTTCAGGCTTTGCAAGATATCAAGATACCATCCACTCGAAGAGAGATGCAAAGCCTAAACGGGAAGGTGGCCGCCGTAAGCAGGTTCATCTCTAAAGCAACCGACAAATGCATCCCTTTCTTCGAAGCTCTAAAGAAAGACAAAGGAAAGTCCGAATGGACTGACGAATGCTCGACAGCCTTCCTTAACTTAATCGAACACCTCCAGAGACCACCAGTACTCTCAACTCCAAATGAAGGCGAGGAACTATACCTATACCTTGCTATATCGTCTCATGCTTTAAGCGCCGCTTTGGTGAGAGAAGACAACCCCGCGCAGCGGCCCGTATACTTTGTAAGCAAGAGATTTACAGAGGCAGAAGCCAGATATCCTAAACTTGAAAAGCTAGCATACTGTTTGCTAATCACGTCACGGAAACTGTGACACTATTTCTAATCTCATTCCATTAGAGTTTTAACCGATCAACCGCTAAGGCAGGTACTCCATCGCCCCGACACTTCTGGGCGACTACTTAAGTGGTGCATTGAACTGAGTCAATATGATATCACCTACCATCCTTGCACCGCTATCAAGGGGCAAGCCATAGCTGATTTCATTGCCGAATTCACTACTAACGAAGGTAAAGAGCAATCTGAAATAGCAGAAGATATCAAGTGGAATCTCTTCGTAGATGGAGCATCAAATGAACAAGGCTCGGGGGCAGGTGTTGTGATAATCACCCCCAGGGGAAGGAAGCTACACTACGCCCTAAGGTTGGAATTCGCCGCCACCAACAATGACGCAGAATACGAAGCAGTGATAGCCGGATTAGAACTTGCCCTGGAGATTGGAGTCGGTTCTTTATGCCTCTACAGTGATTCTCAACTTATTGTAAATCAAGTACTGGGAGAATTCCAGACTCGAGGAGATCGACTCACAGCATATCTAAAGAAGACCAAGCTGCTGCTCAATCAGTTGGATCACTATTTAATCAAACACATTCCTCGAGAAAAGAATCAGGAGGCCGACGAACTGGCAAAGCAAGCTAGCATGAAGGACGGCACCGCTTCCCGAACAATAACCATCTCACAGCAACTAGCCTCGAGTTACGAGACAATGAATATGATAGCTGCAATCGAAGAGAAAACTTGGATGACTCCTATCCGGAAATATTTACAAGATGGCACACTGCCCGACGAGCGTAACAAAGCTAAGAAAATCTTAAGGAAAGCTTCCCGCTACACATTACAAGAAGGCATCCTCTATCGGCGCGGCTTCTCTAATCTTTTATTAAGGTGTATCGCTGGAAGGGAAGCCAGGGAAGTCTTGTCCAACATCCATCAATGAAGTTGCGGAGATCACACCGGAGGGCAGACTCTAGCCAAGAAAACACTCCGATACGGGTATTACTGGCCCACTTTAAACAAAGACGCCTTGGACTTCGTCAAAAAATGCAACAGATGTCAGAAATTTGCTAAAATTCCTCGACTGCCCACAAATGAGATTACTCAAATGACCAGCCCTTGGCCCTTTGCAATATGGGGAATTGACTTGACTGGCGAACTGCCAATGGGCCGAGGCGGAGCCAAATATGCCATAGTGGCAGTTGACTATTTCACCAAATGGGTGGAAGCGGAGCCTCTAAATAAAATATCTTCAGCAATTGTTATTAACTTCTTGATCAAAAATGTTTTATGCAGGTACGGGGTTCCACTCAAAATCATATCGGACAATGGACTTCAGTTTGACAGCGAGGAATTCACCGACTAGTGCCAAGAGCATGGAATTCACAAAAGCTTCTCATCTGTGGCTTACCCCCAGGCAAACGGACAAGTCGAAGCTGTCAACAAAATCCTCAAAACCCTAATCAAGAAGAAACTTGAAAAGTCAAAAGGCGCTTGGGTGGATGAACTTCCTACGGCACTTTAGGCCTACTGCACATCTTACAGAACATCAACAGGGCATACTTCTTTCTCTTTGGCATACGGATTGGAGGCCATGCTCCCAGTTGAAACCGTAGTGCCTTCCCACCGTAGGATCCACTACAACCCAGAAGAGAACGAAGAACTCTTCCACATGTCTTTGGATCTAATTGAGGAGAGAAGAAATGATGCAGCACTTAAAGCAACAGCTCACAAGCAAAAAGTAGCAGCACAATACAACTCACAGGCAAACTTGATCTACCACCGCCACTACGGTGATCATGGCATCCTTTAGGCATTTTTGCTGATCTCACCATTCACCCATATACCTTCAATGATGACCGCAACCATCCAGATCACCTCGTTCGCCAGAAAACACCCCAAACACCATTTCCAGAACAACATGAAATGCTCCCTTGATTCAATGCTAAAAATTATGACTTTTGTTTTAAAAATCATGATTTTTAATAAGTTTCCAGATTATATGCTTAGATCAGTAAATTAATATGTTTGAAATTTAACATTAATCATGCTTACGTTGTTTTACTGAGTTTTCCAGAGCTAGTTTCAATTTTAATTCATTTAAATCAAATTTTAAACTTTACTGCTTGATCAAACAAACAGATTTTGTTTGGATCTTAAGTCTTAACAACAATTGGTTCAAGAGAATATGAATTTTGATCATAAAACTTGAGCAAGAAACTGTAAACAGAGATACACAAATACAACAGAAATGCACTCATAAACACATTCAAATAATTCACTTATAAATCACATAGAACATTCTTATTTCCAAAGAATTAACATGCAACCAGATTTAAGGAACTTAAGCTTTTTAGAAAAGAATGTTACTCACCTGGCATGCATGGAACAGAGGAAATCATAGATTTTGAAAACTTGAATTGTTTTTAAAACTGGAAACTTGCATTGCCGTTTCTTTTTCAATCTTTAGACTTGAATGCTAAACAAAACTTGCTATTGAAACTACAATGCTTATTACAGAGACTTGCAGTGATGACAGACATTTGAACAAAGATGAATCTGCTTTGATTTGAGCTTGCTTTTCAAAGAAGAATTGAAGAAATGCACGCTTATGATTTGCAGGCCTTTGAATTTGATTTTGGAGGTGATGTTACATGCTTAGTTGATTTTGAAAATGTACAGGTTGATGGATTTGAAAATGGTTTGCAGGTTTGTTTTTTATCCTTGAAAATGTACAGGTTTTGATTAACAGATTTTTGGATCTGAAACATTGAAAATGAATTCAGGATGTTGAATTTGATTTTTGGTTTTGAGGAGTGAATTACAGATTTTGTTTCTGGTTTTTGAAAATGGTATGCAGGCTGAAAATTTTCTTAGTTTTAGAATGAAGGTAGAAAAGAAAATAGAAAAGAAGGAGAAATGTTTATATAAGTTTATTTTGTAATTTAGTGAAATAAAAGAAAATTTTAAAATCATCAAGGACACTTTTTCAAAATCTTAACATTTGTCATACTCATTTATTTATTAAATTACACATGTTATCTTAGTTACTTAATATTTTAACACATGTCTCATGAATTATTTTATTATTATTTTAAATGTTAAATAAAAAGCTTTACTTAATTTATTATTTTACAAATACTTATTTATATATATATATAGATAATTTTAAAGAAAATAAAATCAATTATATTTATAAATAAAAGCTTATACAAATATCTTTAATTAAAATATTTCAAAATATCTATATTTTGAATTTCAAAATTAATTCAAATTCAAATTAAATTCTAAAATCCAATTTAAAAAAAATCAAGTTATATACTTATATAACTACTTATTCAATTTAAAAATAACAATTATATTGTCTTTAAAACCTATCTATATCTATATATTTATTAAAATCACTTGAAAATAACACATTTATCAATTTTAAATAATTTATAAAAGAGATTATCTTATTACATATATACATTACTTATCTTTCTAAATGAATTAATATATCATATGTTAATTGTATTTTAAACTTCTATATATAATTTCAAATCATATTTATTAAGCAATATTTAAAAAGAACGTAAAGCAAACCTTTTTGTTGATTAATTTAAATTTATATTTAAACTTAAGCTGAAAATCTATTTTAAACTATTAAATATTTACCTTAAGTATTTTAAAACTTTGTAGCTGTTTATTTAAATAATCTTTGAAAAGTTTTATAGTAAATCATAATTTCCAAATTACCAAAAAGAAGCATCAAAAAATTTAACAATTTTTTTGGGATTATAGACTAATCTGTATCTTGGAGGTATAATTCTTTAAAGTATACAATTATGACTCATATGGTACTGATGAGTTATATCTAGGAAGATTATGGGTGAAGCCCCCGTTCAGTAAGAGTAACGGAAGATTTGTTGAACTCTTTTAACTCATACACATAGATGTACATAATCCAAGATCTAATAATGCAAAAACGCATCCACTTACTTCGTTACATTCATTGATGAATTATCATAAACATGAACATGTATTTTTGATACACAGGGAGTATGTCCATGATAAGTTTACAAAATTTAGAACAGAAATAAATAACAATGATATGCGAAAGAAAATAAAATGATTCAATTTGATCGAATAGATGTAACATCCTCCTCTTCAAGACCCAAAAATAGACACCGATGGTACTACCACTATAGGAAAAAATGCATCATACTATAAATATGCTCCATTGTCTGATTACATATCTACCTATCGTTAAATCCCGTGTCGTCTCATTTTACATCAGACCACAGATATGCCTCGTCATCTGATATGAACTAACACAACAACAAAAAATCCATACGTTGTCTAATGTTCTCGTATCATTTCTAGAATTTCCTATTATACAATATATATATATTGACTGATATGCATAGCAGTTACTCTTATTATACTTGCAAAATGAAATAAATGAATCGCAATTTTATTTAAATAAATATTTATTTTCAAATCAAATACAAATACAACATTCACTATCACTTTTATATATACAACTTTTCTCTTCACTCTCATATATAACCTTTTTTTTACTCGCACTCACTCACACTCACTCGAGTTTATTTTTGATATGTTGATCTTGATTTTCTTACTCCAGCTTGTATCCAGCCATCTCTTATACCTCTCGAATTACGCAATAAAATGGAAAAGGAAACAACCTTAATTGTGTAACTAAATTGAATTTGAATATTAATATTGCCTCAGTTAATGGGTTTGTTTTCCTTTCATATTTTACACATGGACAAATATATATATGCATAGAAAACTTATGATATGCATAGTGTATCACTATGAATATCACAAGGCCGGGCATCGATTAAATCTCACGGACTGTTGCACAAACAAGTAAAGGCACAAGCACATGAAAGTGCGCAAACCAGATCAACCACCAACATTCACTATATATACATACATATGTATATACGTAGAAATTCAAAGTAAATACAAGTTTCAACAGTTCAACAACATGGACCAACAAAGACCAAAAAAATCAAAAAGTGCTAGTGTGCACTGTCTTAAACAGGGCAGTGGCAGTGCACCATCAAACCAAAGCAAAGCCCCATCAAACAAAGCTTCAAAGTCACAAAGTAAAATTGACAGCACATAAAAGAGTTAAACAAAACTCATAGGTTCAAACATGTCAGTAATTGAAAAGTGCCACAAATTAAACAATAATAAGTCCATATCACTAACAATTTCATATCACCGCCTTAAGCAAGTGCCATAAATTGAACAAGGCACTAAATTGAACAAGTGCCATAAAATTGTACAAGACAACTAACACTAACCACAAATTCAAACCACCAACATTCACACATATATGCATACATATGTATGTATGTATGTATGTATGTATGTATGTACATGGATGATATTGGAATCAAAGTGCACAACCTTACCTCAACTAATAGTTAAACTTACTGCAAAGTACTAATCCAAGTAAAAACAAATTGCAGATGACAATGCAACATGTGAATAAGTATCTTCAGGCTAAACCATAGAACAAGGCTAAACCATAGAATACATACATACATATATGTATGCATGTATATACATGGATGAACAAAGATAGCATAACTGATATACACATATACACATATGTAGATACATGTCTATATGTATATAGTGAACAGTAAGCAGTTCAAACCATCGAATTAGTAAAGAGAAAATGAAGTAAAGGCATTAACATATGAAAGTGCATATGAAAAACCAAAGCACATGAAAGTAATCAAACAGAACAACATGAAGTAAAGGCATAAGTACATGAAAGTGCATAAACAAGTAAAGGCACAAGCACATGAAAGTGCACAAGCACATAAGTTCAAGTATAAGTATAGTGATCAACACACATATACACATATATACAAATGTGTATATATTATATATACATGTATATATGCAACACATGTTCAGTGTTGAAGTGCACTACCTTGAGCAAGGCAGTTCCAGTCAACACTGCCTTGGACAACAAGGTCCAAGATAGCAATCCACTAACTCATACATAAAGTCAAGAGCATGTGGTCAGGCAATATAATGAAAAAGAAGGTATAACATAGAAATCAAATTAGCAAACAGAAACCAAAGCAGAAATTCAAGAGTAAGAAATAATCAAGAGCGTTCAAACATTAATCGACAACTGAGAAAAATAGTTTAAAAAATAAAATAAAATCAAATCACATATTCGTGTATATAGGAAATGAATTCCAATATATGAGAAACCCAAACCATCATCAGCCAGATATTAGAAAAGAACAATATAAAACGAAAGGGGCATAGATCATTCCAATATCAATCGAAGAATACTCGATAAGGAGGAGCCGCAACTATCAATAGTCAGTAAATCAAAGTATGCAATCTACAAGGAAGGAAGGGAGAAAAGTGATTCGAAGCTTAACTTTCAAGCAGCGGCTTTCATGAAACCCTAATTTTAGAATAAAGATGAAAGAGGCGGCTCTAATTAAGAAACCCTAAGTTTATCGAAGAACATTGACGGGATAAGAGAAGGCTAGGGTCGATGGTAGGGGATGGCTAGGAGGAGGGATTAGGGAAGGCGGTGAGGAAAATAATTGAAGGAATGAACGCCATTTTTTTCCTCTTGAAAACAAAAGAATGAGGGGGGAACAATTGAAAGAAGGCGCCATGAAATAATCTAGGCAACATTGAGAGGGAAGTTAGCGAGCTAAAATGAAATTTGTAATAATTTCAATCAGATAAAACATAAAATGTTGTCTAAATGGCATGGATGAAATATCAATAGAACAAAGATTTCACGGGTTATGACACACATTAGATGGTTTTTCCAAGTGTGTTGTGTGAAATAGTGAGAAATTTTAGGATAACAGCAAATCTACCTTATGTTGTGTGATCGTTGTTGTTTGATCCACTTTGCGACATAGTGTGCAGTCATCACCCAAATCATTTTCCAGCGACAAAGTGAGTTCAGTATTATTTTCCACAACATAAGTAAATAAAGCAGCTAAATAACATTTCCATTACATCAATTTCAATTACATAATTCGATATCTCATCTTTAACCCATTTCATTCCCACGTAGAGGTAAATACAATAGAAAATAGAGTGGTGTTGTGTTTATCATATGAGATGCCAACACAACATATAACTAGTAATATTTCCTAGTTTTACAAAGCTGAAATTTAAAAATACTTTTATTATCTAGATATGCCTCCTGCTTCATCTTTAGAGTCTTTATTCATCCTCCTGATATATACCTGTCTATTCCATAAATTCGACATACTTGTATGATTACCTATGAGTTTATGAAAATAAATAAAAAGATTGGTCAAACATAATGTGGTAAACTTTTCTCTAACGAGCAAACATATAGTGAGACCTCGTCGCTAAAGTACGGAATGGGTTTCTCCTCACTATTCCAATAATCATCAATTATATTATACTGTGTGATAACATAATGTTATTACAAATATAAATCATCAATTCATTATAAGGTTTCGACTAGTTTCTACAATCATTCTGTTGCCACTCAAGCCTAACTCTCACCCGTTTGATCATGGCACTTGATATTAAAGGGGTATTTTCAGGCGTTTTACCTCGGTTTTATCATGGATAAATAATTAGGTTGCCAAAAAAGCCTTAAATCATCACTCTCTTATATTATTATGAATAGAAAATTGAATGCTAAACAAGCCTTACTTCATCATTCTTACTTATTCATCATGAGTAGACAATTGAATGCTACACGAGCCTTACTCCATCAATCATTAGATATAAAGTCGTTAAAAGACATATAAAGTCATGAATATACAAATGGTTATCACACAGGCCTTATACCATCAATCATTGAATATAATGTCGTGAATAGACAAACAATTGCCACACGAGCCTTACACCATCAATCATCGAATATAATGTCATGAATAGACAAACGGTTACCAACACTGGCTTTATACCATCGATCATCGAATGTAATGTTGTGAATAGATATATGTTTGTCACTAAGGCCTACCATCAATGTTACCAAATATAATGCCATGTTTAGACATATCAATGCCTATAAGTCCTTATATACATATTTCCACTTGTTTATAATGGTACAACTCTTCATCACATAGCTTAATTAAGCTAAGTCTCAATTTCATTCTTTTTTATTTCTCTTTAACTTAATATTTTCTATGGTCATTTCGTTGGCATGAAAATATCAACCATCACTCTGTAAGATGTTTTCCAAAGTTCTACAAAATTCATTCGAGTACGTAGCATTTTCATAGCCTTACTTACCATTTCATATTTACTTTACATGGCCATCGCATGTTGAGTCTCCAAGGGTCGTCGCATGTTGACTTTGCCTAGCCTTCGCAAGTTGATAATTTGAGTAGCTATTGCATGTTGATTCAACCTTATCTAGCGAAAGTTGAATTCACTTAGCCATCGCATGTTGATTCCATCATAGGCATCACATGTTAACTCTAAAATAGCTGTTGCAAGTTGATTCCAACCTAATTATTGTCAGTTGAATTTCATTTAGACCATCATAAGTTGATGTTTAATTGAGCCATCCCATTTTGAAGTATTTATATGTTATTGCATATTGGTGTATCCAATAGCGATCGCATGTTAACCTTCTTAGTAGTTATCGCATGTTAAGCTTTCCCTTAACCATCACATGTTGAACTTTCACCTAAACCATCACAATTTGATAATCCAAGTTATAACGATCCAATTTTTCGATGCCCGAAAGTCGACATCAATACGTCCACTATATCAAATGTCGCACAATCGAATGCCGAAAAATCGAACTGTTTGGGTTAAAGAAGAAGAAGATAGAAGAAGAAACAGAAATAATAACAGAATCTCACATTTCGCAGTGGAACAACACATAATAGATAAATGAATAATCTTTAAAACAAAAGCAATATATCAGTTTATACATCACAATATCAGAGTTTACAATGACACAATACTACGCTGGCATTTGTAATAACTTGTGCACAAGAAAATTTGTCTTTTCTGCAATTCATACGCAGGGGACACTACAACATAAGTGATACGTCTCGCTATCTAGCTTGAACTCTAGATCTCCACAGTAACTTCTTGACTTCGCTCCAGAACAACTGATAACCTGATTCTAGGTTGCCCATGTGGAAAATTATGGGCATCCAGAGTTTAGAAAGGGAACAATAAACTCTAGGTCAGTCATGGGACTGGTGTGAGATCTCAAAAACAGTTATTTTCACAAAGAAAATAAGAAGAAATCTGCTTTGCTTTTTGGAAAATGAAACTACCATAAGGCCTCCCCGCACACACACAATGCAAGTGCACATTAGAGGAGATTTCTCCTTATGATAGTCAAAAACGCATGATATGAAAAATCACTTTTAGTATTATTATTAGTGCATAGTGGAAAACATTTGAAAGTATAATATTAATCTTATCCAGCATACGTACCATTATAGTATGCCTACTATAGCTACCATATTAAATGGCAGGTTTTACAGCTAAAACTGTAGAGGGCGTGTATTGGTGACCGGATTCCCAACAAATGGTCAGGCTAAGGAACTTCCTGGGCCACATGGGTACGCCTTTGGAGGGACGCCTGAGAACCTAACCGGATCTCTGCCAACACAAGTCCGGGTTACCTTTGTAACTAGGTAAATACTACACGAGTATGCCATCCCCCGATCATTAGCGACCTTTATCCGAGGATCCTCAACCACAAAGTATAATAAATTTGCAGCAACCACATAGGTTAAATATATGGGCTTCATACCATGATACAACTCTTTTGCAGAAGGAAATGACACACCCTCAGGGGGCGCTACCCCTAAATAACCTTGCCGCATCCTTCCTGTTTCGACCATTTTCGGGTTGTGAGGTCCGACGAAGTCTCGTCCACAAAGCTACACTTTTCACAAAGCCATGTTTCGATCAGCAAATGATCAGCAACACTTTGTATGCCACATTACCAATTTGGGAATATATCACTAATAACCATCAACCACATAACCTCTGAGCTCGTACGTCTCAGAGAAGGGTGTTAAGCTAAGAGAATAAATTCTCCACCACCAACAGAAATGTATTTGATAGAAGCCAGCTTTACATCTCAAAATGTAAGTCGGACACACATCCATACAAGTCCATTCCGGGATCGAACAGAACCGAAGGCACGTTAAAGAAGCCCTTGCAAATCCGGATGTTCAATAATCACGTCCGGAATCCCCATCACAAAGGGTGATAAAATCTCTATGCCCGAGCAACCCGATGTAGAAATATTCGACAGGTAAACCTTTTGCTTTCGAGAAACCTGGTCTTCAACACCATCTTCAAATGCAATCCCATTTTGTCGTATCATTATTCGAAATGGGTTTTATGACACAAAATCCTCTCCCGGCTAATCTGAATAATGAGCGCTTATTTTAAAAATAAGTGTTACATTCAGATTTCAAACAAATCACAATAAATTTCCACTTTGATCTTTTAAACAAAAGCCACATCACGAAGATTCGATGTGGTTTTCGAATATCCATTTGGAATCCGACCTCCGGTCGCATCGAAATTCAAATGCCATTTGAAGGTCAATATTGATAGTCGGTAATTTAACTATCAATCAACATTCACAACAATCACTGGATTTCAAATAATTTTCCCCCAATTATTATTTTCAAAATATCCATGCAAGATATAATTTTAACACTTCAACCATTTAAAACAAATTTCAAATCACTTTTCACCTTTCAATCTTTTGAAAATAAATTTCAAATCACTTTTCACACTTCAATCCTTTGAAATAAAATTTCAATCACCTTCCTTACATGGAGTAAATTTCTAAATATTTATTTAATTCCACTGAAAATTTGCCGAGTTCAAATGCTTTAAAAGTAATTTAAAATAATTATCCAAAATATACTTGGAAACATTGAAAATAAAACTATATTTAAAACACTTGCTTAAATATTAGTTATGAAAATATTATACTAATATCTCATATAAACTTAAGTCCAAAATAATTTAAAAAAAAATTGTTAGATAAAGTGTAATTATTTAAATAACCATTTTCTGATCAAATATCAATTAAATCTTTAAATAATCACTTCTATAATTAATTAAATAAATCTTTACTCTAAAGATTTTCAAATAACTTAAGAAAATAATTTCTCCAAAACATTATTTTTAAAACCAACTTCAAAACTTTTAATTTTAAAGCTACTTTAAAAACATACTCGGTTTTCCAGGGAAAATACACCTTCCATTTCAAAATGGACCATTCAAATCAATAAATAAATTCTTCTTGATTTATCTCAATTTATACTCCAAATCCACAAATTTCTTTCCACACTTTAAAAATAAATCAATATTTATTTTTAAAACAAATTTCCCTTTTCTTTTTAAATTCCCATTATGAATTTAAATTTTCCAAATATCTACTGATATACAATTTTCAAATTGATTTCAAAAATCATTTCCAAACACTAAATCAATTTCCAAATTGATTTCAAATTTTGTTTTAAACACCAAATCAATTCCAAATTTATTTCTAAATTTATTTCAAACACCAAATCGATTTTCATATTGATTTCCCAAGTATTTATATTTTTAACACCAAATCAATTTCTGAAACTTATTTTCAAAATAATTTCCTTTATCTCTTCCAAACTATTTAAAATCCGTATTTTAAAATAAATTCTTCAACATTTGAATAATATTACTTGAAATCCATTTATTAAATTCCTTTCCCATATTTTTGGAATTTATTCAATAGGATTCAAAAATAAAACTTTATCCTTTTAAAATTTCTTCTTTTAAATTTATCCAATTCTTAGAAGTAAATTTTACCATAAACTTTCAACTTGAATTTCAAAAATCCAATTTTATGTATATCCGGTATCCTACGGTACCAAAAATATATTTGGCTAAACTATAGCCTTCAATGATTTCAATAATAAATATGATCACACACAGATTATAAATAATCAACACACAATATTGGAAAAAATTCAAATATTGAGGAATTCAGTTGGATCCCTCCAACCTGTTTCACAGCATCCACAGACGTTAGAACAACAATTAAATACCAATTCCACATCGAGGTGGAATATTGCGGTATATGGGATCAATATAATATCATCCGCTATTATGCGGCGCATAGGGTCTTATCTGCTATATAATGCGGGAAATCAATCACTCCAAATACATATATAATATCAATTCCACTTCGAGATGGAATTGCCCGAGTATTACATATTTTCAGGTAAGGGCATTCTAGAGCTCAGGAGTCGAGCTAGATGGCAAGAACGCATGGAGTGCTTTTGCTGCATTATATTGTTGTGTATCTATGACATGATAATTGAGTATACTCAATGTCTGTATATATGTGTAACTCTAATGTATTAAAATGTAATCGTCGGGTATAATAATCTTTTGTAAACTGTTATTATTTATTATTATATTTTATCCGCTGCAAATGTGAGATGTTGGTGTTTCTGATTTTCTTCTTCTTCTATCTCTTTCTTCTTTTTCATAACTATCTGGAATTTTCGGGATCGAAAATTTCGGGTCGTTACAGTTGAAATTTTCGATGCCGAAAATTCCAGATAGTTATGAAAAAGAAGAAAGAGATAGAAGAAGAAGAAAATCAAAAACACCAACATCTCACATTAGCAGCGGATAATATATAATAATAAATAATAACAGTTTACAAAAGATTATTATACCTGACGATTACATTTTAATACATCAGAGTTACACATATATACAGACACTGAGTATACTCAATTATCATGTCACAGATACACAGCAATATAATACAGCGGAAGCACTCCATACGTTCTTGCCATCCAGCTCGATTCCTGAGCTCCAGAAGGCCCTTACCTGAAAATTTGTAATACTCAGTCTGACCCGAGCATTACACCAAAGTAACACCCGGGTCAGGCTACAAACCAGCGTGAGTAAACCCATCCAATATGGAATACAAAGCATACAACTTATTTAAAACCTGGGGTAACTCGTGTCAATTTACAAGTTCACAATATGTTATAGACATCACTTGTTCCACACATCCATTTTATAAGCTCCAGATTTTAAAATTAGATAGTCGAATTCCTTTAAACCACTTCATTGCAGCCTATAGATTTCACATATCAATCTATAAAAATTCGAAGTGGTTTCGGGTATCTTCTAATACCCGACCCCGGCCTCTTCGAGTCTCGTTTCATCCTAACCCAAGTTATCCAAAAGAAATACACAACATTTCATATCAGAGGTATCAATTCATTCAAAGCATCCAATACCATTCAATCATCCATAAGCAAATTTGATTGCTTTCAAATTAATTCAATTGATTCTAATTGAATTTCTAACCTCAATCACTTAGATTCCTTCATTTAACATTAATTAATGCCAAATCAATTAACTAGTCAACCCTTCATTATTCATCTTAATTAATCACCCTGGATTAATTATTTTTCAATTACATTCAAGTAATCATCTTTATTTAATTTCGCGATATTAATTATTCTTAACCAAAATCAATAAGTAATCTTAATTACTTCATAAATTAATTAACTATATTAATTACATTAATCCTTAATTACTTATATTAATTAATTTCTCATAAGTCACTGATTATGGATTAATCAATTTTAATTTATCAATCTTTAATTACATCATTAATTATATAAATTAATGATTTCCAATTGTATTGTAATTTTTTTTCTAATCTAAATTAATTACATGAATTAAACCACGGTATTAATCATACTTGATTTATTTCCATCTGAAATTGTTTACCCTTTTATTTACTTTATTAAATAAATTAATTCTCCTTAATTAATTATATTAATTTATCTCTTGATTAATTACACAAAGTAATTTTATTAATTACATTAAGTAATTACTAATTAAACCACCCAATGATCATTCTAAATTAATTTAAACTTAATTAATTAACCCAAATCATTAATTAATTTAATTAATTAATTATCCACTTAAATTATCCTACCTATTTAATGAATCACCAATCATTAAACCCTTTATTAACTTTAAAATGAACCATTCTCTTATTTATGATTTAAGTTTAAAACCATTTAAAACCCAAATGCTTCGAGTCAAACAACAATTAACTCGAGAACCAACCAAAACCATAGTCACTAGATCATCAGCACACACTCAATCAACTCAATCAATCGACAAATTATTTAAATTTAACCATTTAAATCTAAATAAAAATCAAACAGAGTAAGATTTACTCACCTTTGCTTCCTAAATTTGCAATCCACTTCATTCTCGACTTGGTTTATCCACGTTTTGACCTTGTATAAATAGTTATACGATATATTAATATACGAACAATTTGAATAATTAATTTTCATTTGATAAATTTAATCTAATTAACAAATAATGTATTTTAGCAGATCTTCCTATAAATAAATAATTCTTAGGAACAAAATAATTAAATTTCAAGTTACAAAAATAATTAAATAAGTCAATCTCTTTAATACATATAACTAAAATAACATTTAAAATTTGTATACATATTTTATTTTATCCTTGAAATTATACAAATATAAAATAAGTCATGAACTTCAAAAATCTATCTTCACAAAACATTTTCAAAACTTCTTTTTCCTTTCTTTTGTTTTCCTCTTTTCTCAATTTATCAAAATAATTTCCTATTTCCTGTAGATATATATATATATATATATATATATATATAAATTAAATTAGGATTAAACAAATTTAAAATTTACTATTTTTAAATTAAAATGGAACGATCTTACGTTACCGCTTTTAAACACATATACACACATATATATAACAAAATTCTAAATTTGGATGAAATCAATTTTATACCTTACTAACGCGCTCAAAATCCATCCTAGCCATCACTGCCCTCCAAGCGCGACTCTGCCTCGAGCTTCACCTCACAGTCTTGCCGTCACTGAGCTCGCGAAAACCGTAAGCGGCTCCAATACCCTAACGACCCCAGCTTCGTCACTGCTGCAGCACCGCACGTGACTCCACCCTTCAACCTTAAATCGCGTCTTCCCCCAAATTATGAGAAGCCTAAATCGCGCGCGATCTAAAGTCGCGGCGCTTGACTGCCAACCATCATCGCACACGGCAAAACCTCGGCCTTCCTCACGCTCGCGGCCGCGTCTTCCCCCTCGAGTTCGAGCTCGATTGATTGTGCGTCGCCATTAATTTTTTTATTTGACTTCCGTTTCATTTGTCTGAAAGAACGAAGGCATGTATCCTAAAGGAGGCTTCGGGTGTAAGCTAGACCGTAGTCACATGACTAAGGGGATTCCTATGAATTGATTTTATATAATTGACTATTGAAAATATCTCGTGTTGCATACCGTGAAATTTCAAACTCTTAATGAGGCGTGTGATCTGGCGTTCATAATGTTATACCGCTACGTCGGACGCAATGGAAAAGGTTTCGAAGGCTAATTCGATCATATGCGCAAGTTATGGAAATAAACGATCAAATTTAAATTATATCGATTAAAATAGTTCTGAGCGTTTTGAGCTGCCAGGGTCAAACGACAACTCTGATTGCTACGAAAATTGAAATCTGATAATAATTACCCATTACGGATCCAATGGAACCAGTTTCGTTGAATTTCGAGACTATGCCTCGGAAGGCTATTTTTAAATTCAATTTAAACAATATATTATTAAAACTGAACAAATCGCCTTTAATTTAAATTTCAACCATTCTATTATCTTCAGTATCATCATTATAAATTTTATAAGCCTTCAAATTATTTTAAATAGGCTTAAATTCCATATTCAATATTTTACCCAATTTCAAATTATATAATTCAATAATTTAATTATCAAATAAATATTGATATTTGAAATTCAAGTTAAAATTAACTTTTCAAATATTTAAAATCAATTAATTATTCCAATTTACATTGTTAGAAATTCCGGGTCGTCACATTCCTCCACCTTAAAAGAATTTCGTCCCCGAAATTACTAGTTAGGAAGAATGGTTCAATACCCGTTACTTTCCCTAAAACCAACAGTTTTATCAACTTGCCACAATATATCTTTTATTAAAGACCCACTATTACTTCAACCAACCTCCCAAAACCTTCTATAAGTTCCAATAACATTATTTACTCCACTTATTCAAATTTAAATTTAAAATTCAAATCTAGATTATCACCAGTTGCCCAAAAAATTTCTAACTCTCTAAATTTTCGAAAATTTTTGGCAGCGTCTCCTTTGCGCGGCTAGCTCGGTATAACTACAAAAGGCCTCTACGGGGTCTCAAATTGCAGAAAGAAAATAGAAAGCCAAGTGGCTAGATCAAACCCAATCCAATTTCATGCAGAAATTTAAATACATACCTTTTTGTCGGGCAATTCAAATTTATCTTTTGGAATCACAATCAATTTTCCTTTTCCCTTATAATACCTGCATATCCTACTTAGCAATAATATCCAATCGTAACCTTTTAAATCATTGCACATATTTCCTTACATAAGTTTCATGCCCACTTCTATGCAAATTAGCTTTTCCCATTTCCATATGGATTCAGTTTGTCTTCAATTCTGAATATTGAATTTATCTTCCATTTATAACTGATTCATATCATTATTTTAAATTAGTTTCATTCGCTAATTTATTTCAGTTTCATATTTAAAATCGTTTGTTACTAACAAAAAGTTTGTAAAAAAAAATTTCAAAAAAATTCTAACTCCCAAAATTTTCAAATTTTTTTGCCAGAGTCTCCTTTGTACGGAGGAGCTTTTGCAATTTGACAAGAGATATAAATATATATACGTCGACCCACACGGTCGGAAAAAGCAAAAACAGTTCATAGTTCCTATTTTTATTGCGTAGGCGTACCTTTATTTAGCATTTTAAGCAAGCGGCTTATTTATTTTAGCAAATAGCGCAACCAAATCCAGCCAAACGGCCTCCTAGCACTTGTACTTACTCAATTTAAACATGTAAGTACTATATATATGGAGTTTATAACATTTCTCTTACTTAAACAACTACAGCACATCAATTCTAAAAGAAATGCATTCTAAATAACTTCCACTAGCAATTTATATGATTTCTAAACTAATTCAATTGTTTTCCACTAATCCATATACCATTCCCTTCAACTTTAATGGTTTACAATACAGTTTCTTACATTCAATTTATTTTTAATCCAAACAAGCTCATATTCAGTTCAATTGATTTCAAAATCAAGATATTTAACTTCCCTCAACCCATAGGATTTTAATTGCCTTCATTTACATCAAACGACAATTCATTCTATGCAAATTCGACAATATTCGCTTAATAGAGTATTTATTTTTAGTCTATAACTACTTCAAATTAATTTCAACTCATTCTGTAATTAATTCCATTTCATTTCTAATTTATTCACCAACCATTCACTGCATTTCATTTTATCTCCGCACTGGATTCATTTATAACTATTTCATTGAGCTTTACAACATTCGGTGCTTATATTAGTATCCATTTTCCAAACAAATTTAACCCAAATCTTTATTTAATGGTCTACTATTCTCACTCGAAACCAAGCTTTTATTGACTTAAGAAATTTTACTTCAATTTAATACACCTCATAACTTGAGTTCATTCTGATAACCCAATTCCAATTAAAACTTTGATTGAATTTTTATTCAATCAGGCTTCGTCCATTGATTATTTAATACAATTAACCCATTTATTTCCCCATTTTATATTTTCAGTTCACTTACTTAATTCATTTACGAATTTATTTTATTTATACAAAGCCATTCTCAATTTATTTCTACTTACCTGGGTTTTGTTTGCAATTCAAACCATGTCTATTATAATTCAATTTCATTTCATTCGACAGCACTTCCCTTATATCTAATTTACTTGCAAATTCCGTTAAATATTATTCAAATCACGCTTGAATTTTATTCATAATTTAAAACCATCATTATTTCGATCCAACTCCATTTTATTTTTATTTTTACAACATCTCTTCTTATTTAATTCATTATCAAATCCAAGTCGAATTCTATTAACAATTTGAATTCATTTCCAAACTCCACTATTAACTTACAATCTATTTTATTTAACCGAGTTAAATTTTATTAATATACAATCAAATAATTTATTAAGCTAATTAGCTTACTTCCAACTTTTATTACAAAAATCACTTCATTAAATTTCCTGAGTTCAATTTTATTTTATAATTCCAGTTTGGAATTCCTTTTATTTTCCCAAAATTCCAACACTTCTATTTTAAAATTTTAGAAATGCTTTTAAATTCAAATACTATTATCGAAATAGCTTTTATAAAAATACTTCTTATAACTCGATGTCTCAACTAGTTCATCCTTGTTCTCACAGAAATTCAGCCATACATTGATCAGGCATAGGACTGAAAATCTATAAGTACTTGGTAAACCCGTTTCAACATCCAGTGAAAATACTTGGAAAATAATTTTATTGAAAATATAGAAAACAATTTTTGAAAATAAAGGAAATATCTTTAGTGAGAATACTCTGAAAATCATCACTCCCATCAATGGTCGCAGTTACATCCTGGGTTACATTGCCATCGCAGCAAAAGTCCATGTAACTGTAGGCACTCCGCGCCCCTCGATTACGCCATGGGACCCACAACAAATCCAAGTTACATTCCAGGGTTACGTTGCCATCGCAGCAAAAGTCCATGTAACTGTCGGCTCTCAGAGGCACACACGACTTTCGCTGTCAAAATGAAACTTCTCCACTCCTACATAGGTCGCAGTCTACCGATATAAAATTAAACGCAGACTGTTGGCTCTCAGCGGCGCACACGACTTTCGCTATGTTACTATAGGTCGCAGTCTACCAATATAAAATCAAATGCAGACTGTTGGCTCTCAGCGACACACACGACTTTCGCTATGGTATACTCTACTCATAATCCTCAGGAACTAGTTTTGTCTGAACTCCTTACAGGATCAACTTTAGAACCCTCCCTTGGGGCTCAAGGCAGCACCACCCAGTGGCACTCCTGAGAAGTCATTTCAAAGGAGCGCCTTTTTCCCCAGAGCCGTTATCAAAACACTTTATACTACACACGTATAGTATCTTTCAAATCATACACCTAGTATGATCTCATACAAAGCTCCTTTACACAAAATCGATTATCCTAAAATAGTTAATTCTCAAACTAGGCTTTCCAAATTCAATATTGATTTTACCCAAAAATTAAAAGCCTTTCCAAATCCAAAGGTTCCCAAAACCTTTTTCCAAAATCCTCATAAGATCCTTTTTATATATATATATATAAATTTTAAAAACTTTGGATCATTTCAAACTTGTATAAAATTCCTTTTATACTTCAAACACTTTCAAAATCCTTTCCTTCTGGCAATAGATTCAGCAAGGGGAGATTTATCTTATATATAACAAAGACATATAAATTTGTTTATTCAAAATCAAATATTCCGATTTGATTACTCTTTTCAATATCAATTTCATTCAAAATCGTACGATGTACACTTATCATTCGTACGCTATACCAATCTGATCGCTCACTCGATCACACAATTTCACTTCCGAATTAGTATCGTCCAGTCGACTTTCTAGTGCGGACTCTGATCTGCTTTCTTGATCAGAAATCGTCATTCTCCTTGCATAGCCATAACTATGATAGAGAATATCTAGAACCAATCAACAATCCATATCCAGGCTCGCCGTCGAAAATCGAGTGAAAAATCCCAACTCGGATCAATGTAACTATCTCGAAATTCTATGCTCGATTCTGGATCAAATCACTATGCGAGTAGAATAATATACGTACATCCTACGTAATTATCTTCATTGATCATTAACTAAATCAATTTCCTTTCTATTCACATTTCCTTAAATTTCTATCCACATATTCACAATTGCTTCAATTCTATTGAATTATCACTTTATTTCTTATCTCAGTTGGGTATTTAAATCAATAACAGTTTGAACTCCGACCAGTTTATATTTAGAAAATAGCTTGAAAGGTTTAAAATAGATAAATATTTAAAAACAATTAATAGTTTTCAAAATAACTGTAAAATAGCTGTAAAATAGTTAAATAGTTATAAAATAGTTAGATAATCACAAAAGAGTTTAAAATAGTAATTGGTTATAAAACAGTTAAAAAACAGTAATTAGTTTATAAAACGATTACAAAATAGTTAGATAACTCCAAAAGTAGTTATAAAATAAATATAAGATAGTTTTGGGTTTAATAAGAAAGGTTGTATATATAATAAATAACTTGGAAAAATAGATTTGTACTAAAACAATTTATTTTTAAAAATAGTCTAGAGTCAAACTATTCAATTCCCAATCTCCATTCACATCCATTCAATTTAAATTTTTAGTTCCATTTAAATTGACCCAATTCCAATTTAAATAACTCCAATTTCCATTGGACTTGATTTATCCCTAATTCAAGTTGAATTAATTCTCAATTTCTTTCCAACTTCAAATCAAATTCCATTTGATTCTTACTTATTCAACTTTATTTACAGTTCCAAATTATTTTCAAATTATTCCGCTTCAATTTCAAATCATTTCAATTTCTGCTTGAATTAATCCCAATTCCCATTTAAATTTTAAACCTTCAGATTAATAACCTTTCCACTTAAGTTTAAAACTTGCTTCACTTTGGGTTTCACATCACATTCCAAGGAAAATTCAAACTCAACCTTAGAGTTTATTTTCATATTTATTTCCTTTACACACAAGGCTGCTTTTAAATCTTAAACCACCCTTGGTTTTAATTTCAAAACAAATCCCTTAAAATCTTCCAAACATTTCTTGTTTTAAAATAAGTCTATATTCAAAATAGTCTGAATTATATTATTTGTTATTTTCTTTATCTCTTTGAAACAATTGATTGTTTCTAGACTTAGGTTTTAAAACTTCACAATTTGTTTTTTTTTTAAACCTACTTTGATTTAGAAGTTATACTCATCTTATAAATTTACTTCATATGGCTTACTTAATAACAAATATATCATTATTAAACACAATAACTATTTATGATAATACCCATGGTAATCATATCTAGATATCTATTTCTTTTTATATTATACTTACTTCTATAAATTCAAGATTAAATTTCAGTTTGAATCCATTTCAAACTTACCTTTATTTAATGTTTTTAAACAATTTAATTTTAATTTGGTTGTATTTCTATTACCACTTAATTTAATTCCAATTCAAGATTTCAATTTGGTTGTACTATATTACTTCTTGCTTTAATTCCAATGATTTAACAACCAATCACCTTAATATTTATTAGAAGGAAATATTGCCTTATATATCAAAATACTTTATATATAAAATCATTTAAAACCTTTATATAAGAAAATAACAAGTACGCTCTCATATATATACACACACACATACACACACACACACACACACACTCAACTCATCCTAGAGTACTACGGACTCTATTTAATGAGTAATCCCCACCAGAGCCAAGGTCCTCGCTTAACCTTTCAGCTCTGATACCAACTGTAATGACCCGAAATTTCCGATCCCGAAAATTCCAGATAGTTATGAAAAAGAAGAAAGAGATAGAAGAAGAAGAAAATCAGAAACACAAATATCTCACATTCGCAGTAGATAAAATATAATAATAAATAATAACAGTTTACAAAAGATTATTATACCCGACGATTACATTTTAATACACCAGAGTTACACATATATACAGACATTGAGTATACTCTCATGTCACAGATACACAGCAATATAATACGGCGGAAGCACTCCATGCGTTCCTGCCATCCAGCTCGACTCCTGAGCTCCAGAACGCCCTTACCTGAAAATCTATAATACTCGGTCTAACCCGAGCATTACACCAAAGTAACACCCGGGTCAAGCTGGAAACCAGCGTGAGTAAACCCATCCAACATGGAATACAAAGCATACAACATATTTAAAACTCGAGGTAACTCGTGTCAATTTACAAGTTCACAATATGTTATAGACATCACTTATTCCACACATCCATTTTATAAGTACCAGAGTTTAAAATTAAATAGTCGAATTCCTTTAAACCACTTCATTTCAGCCTATAGATTTCACATATCAATCTATAAAAATTCGAACTGGTTTCGGGTATCTTCTAATACCCGACCCCGACCTCTTCGAGTCTCGTGTCATCCAAAACCAAGTTATCCAAAAGAAATACACAACATTTCATATCAGAGATATGAACTCATTCAAAGCATCCAATACCATTCAATCATCCATAAGCAAATTTGATCACATCCAAATTAATTCAATTGATTCTAATTGAATTTCTAACCTCAATCACTTAGATTCCTTCATTTAACATTAATTAATTCCAAATCAATTAACTAGTCAGCCCTTCATTATTCATCTTAATTAATCACCCTGGATTAATTATTTTTCAATTACATTCAAGTAATTATCTTTATTTAATTTCACGATATTAATTATTCTTAACCAAAATCAATAAGTAATCTTAATTACTTCATAAATTTATTAACTATATTAATTACATTAATCCTTAATTACTTATATTAATTAATTTCTCATAAGTCACTGATTGTGGATTAATCAATTTTAATTTATTAATCTTTAATTACATCATTAATTATATAAATTAATGATTTCCAATTGCATTGTAATATTTTTTTCAATCTAAATTAATTACATGAATTAAACCACAGTATTAATCATACTTGATTTATTTCCATCTGAAATTATTTACCCTTTTATTTACTTTATTAAATAAATTAATTCTCCTTAATTAATTATCTTAATTTATCTCTTGATTAATTACATAAAGTAATTTTACTAATTACATTAAGTAATTACTTATTAAACCAACCAATGATCATTCTAAATTAATTTAAACTTAATTAATTAACACAAATCATTAATTAATTAATTATCCATTAAAATTATCCTACCTATTTAATGAATCACCAATCATTAAACCCTTTATTAACATTAAAATGAACCATTCTCTTATTTATATTTAAGTTTAAAATGATTTAAAACCCAAATGCTTCGAGTCAAACAATAATTAAGTCGAGAACCAACCAAAACCAAAGTCACCAGATCATCAGCACACATTCAATCAACCAATTATTTAAATTTAACCATTTAAATAAAAATAAAAATCAAACAGAGTGAGATTTACTCACCTTTGCTTCCTAAATTTGCAATCCTCTTCATTCTCGACTTGGTTTATCCACGTTTTGACCTTGTATAAATAGTTATACGATTTATTAATATACGAACAATTTGAGTAATTAATTTTCATTTGATAAATTTAGTCTAATTAACAAATAATTTATTTTAGCAGATCTTCCTATAAATAAATAATTCTTAGGAACAAAATAATTAAATTTCAAGTTACAAAAATAATTAAATAAGTCAATCTCTTTAATACATATAACTAAAATAACATTTAAAATTTGTATACTTATTTTATTTTGTCCTTGAAATTATACAAATATAAAATAAGTTATGAACTTCAAAAATCTATCTTCACAAAACATTTTCAAATCTTCTTTTCTTTTCTTTTGTTTTTCTCTTTTCTCAATTTATCAAAATAATTTCCTATTTCCTGTAAATATATATATATATATATATATATATAAATTAGGATTAAACACATTTAAAATTTACTATTTTTAAATTAAAACGGAACGATCTTACGTTACTGCTTTTAAACACATATACATATATATATTACAAAATTCTAAATTTGGATGAAATCAATTTTATACCTTACTGTCGCGCTCAAAATCCATCCTAGCCATCACTACCCTCCAAGCGCGACTCTGCCTCGACCATCATCGCACACGACAAAACCTCAGCCTTCCTCACGCTCGCGGCCGCGTCTTCCCCCTCGAGTTCGAGCTCGATTGATTGTGCGTCGCCGTTAAATTTTTTTTATTAGACTTCCGTTTCGTTTGTCTGAAAGAAAGAAGGCATATATCCTAAAGGAGGCTTCGGGTGTAAGCTAGACCATAGTCACGTGACTAAGGGGATTCCTATGAATTGATTTTATATAGTTGACTATTGAAAATATCTCGTGTTGCATACCGTGAAATTTCAAACTCTTAATGAGGCGTGTGATCTGGCGTTCATAATGTTATACCGCTACGTCGGACGCAATGGAAAAGGTTTCGAAGGCTAATTCGATCATATGCGCAAGTTACGGAAATAAACGATCAAATTTAAATTAAATTGATTAAAATAGTTCTGAGCGTTTTGAGCTGTCAGGGTCAAACGACAACTCCGATTGGTACGAAAATTGAAATACGATAATAACTAACTATTACGGATCCAATGGAACTGGCTTCGTTGAATTCCAAGACTGTGCCTCAGAAAGCTATTTTTAAATTCAATTTAAACGATATATTATTAAAACCGAACAAATCACCTTTAATTTTAATTTCAACCATTCTATTATCTTCAGTATCATCATTATAAATTTTATAAGCCTTCAAATTATTTTGAATAGGCTTAAAATTCCATATTCAATATTTTACCCAATTTCAAATTATATAATTCAATAATTTAATTATCAAATAAATATTGATATTTGAAATTCAGGTTAAAATTAACTTTTCAAATATTTAAAATCAATTAATTATTTCAATTTAAATTGTTAGAAATTCCGGGTCGTCACAGGAATTTTATAGTATATGGGTTTATATAATATCCTCCGCTATTATGCGGCGCATAAGGTCTAATCCAATACAACTGGTAATAATTTATCATCCAAGCACACAATTAAAAATTTTAAATTTAACTATTTAAAATTAAATCGGAAAATCCAATTGAGTGAGAAGATCTCACCTTTGCTCCTTTATTTTGGCAATCCATTTCCATTCCAGCTTGTTTTCTTGATTTATAAACCTTGTATAAACATTTATACAATTCATTAATATTCGAATAATCAATTTTCGTTTGGAATTTTTTTTATTATCCAATGATTATAGTTTAACCCAATTTCTTTTAATAAATTTATTTAACTAAAAATTAAATTTAAAACTAAATTTCCTTTTTAATAAATAAATCAACTAATAATTTAGTTTAAACCAATTTTTCCTTTTAAAAAAAATATCTTTTAATAACTAAAAATAATTAGATAAGTTTATTAAACAAGTTAATCCTTCTAATACATTGTTTAAAAATAACTGATAAGTTTAAAATGTGTGTGTATATATACATACTTATTTATTTTTCATTTGAAATTGATATATATATATATATATATATATATATATATATAAATAACCTAGATAGATTTAAAAAATCTAATCTTTATATAAACCTCTAACATTCAAAAATTATTTTCAAAATCTTAAAACATATATTTTCTGTTTAACTATTTTAAATAGGTATGTATATATAATTATGTGTTTTTATTAAATTAAATTAAAAACAAAGAAAGTTTGTTATACCTTTCTAAATTAAACATAGATCTTCAAACCTATATATAATTTTTTTCTAGTTATTTATATATTTTTATTTTCTTTCTCCTGAATTTAAACTTCTGTTTTCACAAAATTTGAAGCATGCATTGAATTTAATCAAGGACATAATTATATACCTTAGTAATTCGTTTAAGGCAAAACGAACAGCAATCCCTTTCCAAATTGATGTCGCGAATTCCAACTTCATCACTGGACTCGCCAATTCGCAAGCATGTGCCGCCGCCGCCTCACCTGTGCATGAATTCCATCGCCCACGCACCTCATCAAATCGCGACGACATCGCTTGAAAACTGCTATTGCGACCCCTAAATCGACGAGCCTCCACCCCTGAACGCGATCCAACTCGCGAAACCACTCGCCGAACTCCACTCGCGAACCTCACTTCAGTACTCCATCGTGCACCTCTGTAACGACCCGATATTTTCAACCATTCGCATCCGCACTTGTCGGACTTGAATTGTTCAAAATATCAGATTGTTAATTTATATGGCAAACTCAGCATAAACAGTAAATAAATAATCACAGATCACAGACACAAAGTAATATAATGCAACGGAGTAGATAAAGAATAGTAGTTCATGAAGCTACTATATACATCAGAGTTAGATATAAAATACATCAGAATATCTCAAATACAGTGAAGTCTTCAATACGAACCGATGAATTCTCTGAACCAATCAACTGGAAAAGCTGAATCAATAGTTGGATCTCCAAATGATGCTCCGAACTCCAAAGGTGAATCTCTAATGCTGTATCACTCAGTCTGACCCGAGCGTAAAGAAAAACACAAAACACTCGAGTATCACATCCGGAAAACCAAAAATCAGAGAGAATAATATCGATAGAATGAATCCACAATATGCCCACAAAGAGGATATCAAGCAGAAGGCACTTCCCATATCTTTACTTCGAAAATATATATCATATAGTACCTTTTTGAAATCACTATCAAATATCATACTTATATAAAGCCCATTATAGACTTCGATTATATAAGATTTCTCTTTCCAAATTGAGTACCTTTCAAATCAATAGGTTTCAAATCAACTTTGTACTTATACAAATCAGTTTTATATAAGTTCGATAACTCCCAAATCAAGTATTTAGTAAATCAAGGTTCTCAAATTTTTTCTCGTTTCAATAACATTTCTGTTTCAAGATCATATATGATTTCACCAATTTTTCTTCCAAATTAAATATATTTAGTTTCAAAGTTTCTTAAACAATAGGTTTAGAAAATAATCCAAGTTTCCATATTAACATAATTTAAGTCAAACAAATTCATTTCCAAAATCACCATATAAGTACTGGTTTTAATTCCAATCAAATTTCAAAACCAAATATTTTTCTCAAAATCAATTATACTCAAAATGGTTTCTAAATTTATAATTGTCCCTTTAAAACCTTTAAACTATTTATTTCTATATGAAAAATCCAATTTTCCTTTTGCAAATTACTTATTTAACAAAAGTTTCAAATTTACTTAAGTCATACTCTTCATACTTTAAACATACAAACTAAACTTATATTCTTTATCAAATATTTTATACTCTACGAAATTTCCTAGTTTTAAAATTGTAAACCTTGATTTGGAAGTGCTCGAACCTTCAAAATAGTCGGTGAAATCAAATTTCAAATCTAAGAGTTGAAAATCGACAAATCAATTTTTATAAATAGAGGTATACTAAATCCAATCGAAAACTCAAGGATTGAACACCGGCTTACTTTAAATCATTTCAAATATATATACATATATCTTTTGAATATCGAATTATACTTCGGGATTTGAAATCAAAATTTGTTTCACAAAATCACTCGCATAGCGAATCTATTAAAGTGGCCTCTCCCCACTCTGAAACTCGAAAATCAATGTCGATGATGTGTGCACTCATCACTGAAATTATTTCCCAGCGACAAAAGTGAGTTCTGGACTTCTATTTTCTTGAAATTTCTTTAAAAATCTCTTCAAAATCATTGGAATTCATACGAATTCATTTGAAACATTTCTTATTCGAAAAATATCTTTTAAATCGTATTATTATATAATTTTTTTCAAAATCTTAAAACCGATTTCAAAACACCGAAGTTCGATTCCTCGAAATTCAAATTCAAAACCCTTCAGTTATAAATCCTTTTATATAATTGAATTCCTTATAAGTTTTCAAAATTTCACATCCTTTCAAAATTTCATACTTTCATTTTTAAAAGATATATAATCCTTATGGAAAATATTTCACTTTTATATATAGAATAAAATCATAGTTATCAAAATAATAATTTCGGTATAAAACAATTTCTAAAATACAAACAAAACCCGATTTTTCAAAGGATGATTTAAGAATGGATTTCCAAACAAAGATAGAGATACAAATTAGAGGGACTCTAATCAAATAGAATTCTGATGATAGGCTCGATCGACGATTAGGTAATTAAATTACAAAAATAGAAGATGGATATACTTATATAAATCGCAGGCGACCTTAACCGCGTCAACCGTGAGTTCAGGAATATGATCGATGCAGAATTCTAAGGCAAATCGACAATCGATCACCAGATATAGAATTCGGCATAACCAGAGATAGCAGCATCTAAACCGAGGATATACAAATCTTCGGTGAATCGATGCTATTTTAAAGGAGTTTCACCCCTTTACAAATCATTCAGTGGAGCTATGGGATACTCCAGAATCTGGAAAACACGAATGGATAAAGACAAGAATGGATTTGGAACCGAGGGTGATGTTCCAAAATTCAAAGGAGAACTGAATCAAATAGGAAGAAATTCAAGCTCGAACGAAAGTGATTCTGTAAATAAATTTACCATATATCTAAGTTTGCCTAGAGCCAAAGCTCTGATACCAACTGTAACGACCCGATATTTTCAACCATTCGCATCCGCACATGTCGGACTTGAATTGTTCAAAATATTAGATTGTTAATTTATATGGCAAACTCAACATAAACAGTAAATAAATAATCACAGATCACAGACACAGAGTAATATAATGCAGTGGAATAGATAAAGAATATTAGTTCATGAAGCTACTATATACATCAGAGTTAGATATAAAATACATCAGAATATCTCAAATACAGTGAAGTCTTCAGTACGAACCGATGACTTCTCTGAACCAATCAACCGGAAAAGCAGAAAGCTGAATCAATAGTTGGCTGAATCAATAGTTAGATCTCCAAACGAAACTCCAAACTCCAAGGTGAGTCTCTAATGTTGTATCACTCAGTCTGACCCGAGCGTAAAGCAAAACATAAAACTCTTGAGTCTAGATTAACATTCTTTTATCCTCAAGTGAAATATCAACTGCAATACAAGTAACTCAAAGGATGTTTGGGATAACCATCCTCTAAGGATCTGCAGAACTATCTACAAAGTAGGAATACACACTATAACACCGTGGTCATTCCAATTTATTTATACTTCAAAACCAAAATATCATTTTCACTAGATATATATATTTCTAAATTTCGCAAATCGCTTCAAAATCAACTCTACTCTCCCATTCAAATAAAATTCAATCTCACTCTATCTATTTTCATTAAATTCAGTTTTCTAAACAATAAATTCAAATTATATTGATTTCAAATACAGCTCTGAATCACAATTGAACCATTTAAATTCCAGTATATTTCAAAGCACAAATATTCAACATTTCATAGTTCAATTTAACAGTTTCATATAGATCTCGATTTAACCTTATTATTATTTAGTCCTGAAATATTCACTTAATAAATTCAATATCATTTAAATAATTTAAATTCTAGTTTACTAAATATTTCCTTAAATTCATTTAAACGTGAAATATTCATTAACTTACTTAAATCAAAATCACGTTATACAATCATATCTTTATATCTCAATTTCAAGAAGTTTCAAATTGATTTAATCAAATTAAATCCTTAATTGATTACAATTTCAAATATATTTTAGTTTTACCTTCCCAACCTTAACTTACTCAAGTTATTACCAAAATCTATTTGAAATATACATAAAAATGGTTAAACATATTATATGTATTAAATCAATCCTAATTAAATTTAATATTATCACTTAACCTATATATATCATTACCATTTTATATATATAATATATTCAAGAATCAATATTTATTACAACTATATATTTCTTTCCAAAACCATAAACTTCATTTTCAAAATATTTATATAGACCAACGGCGTCGATGTATAATTTTCTATCCTATGGTAAAGTGATACGGATATTATCATTTCAAATCTGTAATTTAATATATATACGGGTGGATATCATTTCAACCCGTAATCCCAAATTCAATTCAAATGAAGATTGCTCGGGTCTATCATTTCAACCCATAACGATTTCCTCCTATTCTAGAGTCCATTCGGGTATGTATCATTTCAACCCATAGTGAATTCTATACTAACAGGGAACTTGCAGAGTGATAACAGATATGAACAAAACATAACAGACAATGAATCATCAATAACAATATAATATAAACAATAGAATATGGTGTCATATCCCACAGGTGAACAGTTACAGATAATAGCATATATTGCAGTTTAAATACTGCAGTAGCATATTTCAATTGTCGTTTCAATTGAAATCAAATTTAATAAATAAAAGAACGTTAATCGTGAGTGATTGCTCACCTTTCGAGGCTAGATAGATTTGACAAAGAAATGAGCTACGAAATCCAAAGCAATGCTAGATGTACAAGATTTGATGTAGAAAATAGGCACGATGGACAAGGCTGATAATGTGAGATCGATGAGAACGATTGAATCGGTTGATATAAATTGAACTAAATGTATATATAAATATAATATATATTTTTTCAATTCAAAACATGTATTTATTTTCAAATTTATATTTGATCCCATACTTATCAAATAAAATATATACATTTATACAACTTAAATTTAACAGGCACACCCATTATACGTACCATACCAACAATTGAACATATCATAATTAGTCATGCAAACTATAATTTTATACATATTATATATCTAAACATCAAACATACTTCGTGCATACTTAAATCTAAGTTTTTATACCTTTTAACAGGGAATCCATGATAAATAATGTTACCATATTAAGTAAATGTGCTATGCATGTCCTTTTAGAAATTTATCATAGGTAACTAATCATTATAATGATATATGTGAAGTAGTTATTTGAAATTTGTAACAGATTTTGGAATTTAAACATTCAATAATCGTACAAAACATTGACACCACGCTAATCCTTTAATTACAAAATACTCCTACTAGTACATTATGCAATAGTATTTTTGAATGTCGACAGATGTTCCAAGCCTAAAGTGAAATATTCTCCTTCAACCTAGAAATATGGTATCTACGCAACTCGAAGAAAGGTAAAATTTTGTAATTATATTGCTTTTATGGAATTTATTTATTTATTTATTTATTTTTCAATTTTGTGGAGATAGATATAAATAATAATTGGAAATATCTACAAAGTTTTAGCTCATTTTGAACTGCGTAGATATATCATATTTTCATGCTGTTAAAGGAAGTTGGAGCATGGGCTTGAATGAACTTATATTTATAATCAACATTTATATGCAGCCTTGCTTTATTAGCTTACCTAAAAATACACTGTCTGACACCAACATTTTAACATTTTCATTCTTCCTTCCAAATTTGTGTTGATGATTAGAAAGTGCAACCAAAATTTGAATCCTTGGTTTAATTAAAATTCATATCTTTTATATCACATGCATAAAATTTAAACGAAAAAACAAGGTAGACCAGAAATGATCTTGCCACAATTGATATGCATATTCATACTCGAGTTAAATCTTAATGTCGAGATTGAAGACTAACCCTTTTTAATTCTTCCTACATGTCTTTTCATCGTGTAATAAATTTTACCATAAAATGTATTAAGTATGAAATTAACTACAAAATTATATGATTTTTGGTATCATTACATAAAAAATAGATGTTAATTGTAACTGGCGCAGCGGATTTAACTTTGACGCGCTAATAATGCTTTGATACCAAATTGACACAGCGGTATAAACCGATAGAATGATAAATGCCCAATTTCGTTGATCGTGACGATGCTGGAATCTAGCTATCTTCAACCCGTTGATCTCGCAAGATACCGTGTTGAAAGATCTACAATTCGATCGTTGATCACTCGCAAGTGATACCGAGAATTGGCTTCAACTTCGTTGATTCGTGCATGAATAACCGAAGATGGAAAGAAGAAGGAGATCACACTCAACTTCAACAATGGTGATAAAAGCTCACACAAAATTTTATTCAAAATCAACTCTCCTTTTACAATGACAACACACCCCTATTTATAGAAAATACAACACAACACACGACTCAGCACATGCGACACACGAGATAACATGTGCGACTTACAACACACAGGCACACATAGGCACGACTTACGACTTAGCCCATACGGCTTACATCCCACGACTCACGACTTAACACATATAAACAGACACAGGTTACAAGGACATACGACCTACATCACACGCGACTTAACATCAAACGACTTACAACATCATGTTACAACACACATGACATACGACATACAATATAAGGAAGTTACAACATAACAACAATGCGACTTAAGAAGCAAGCGACTCAACATCATACGGCATAAGAAGTAGCTCGGCTCCAGAAATGACTTAGCAACATAAGGAAAATGAGCTTCAGGAACTTGCGACTTAAGAATGAGCAACATAAGGTAAGCGACTTAATTTAGCGACTTAACTTTCTAGGTCGCTATCTTATAATGCAGGAGTCTCAAGACAGGCGGCATAGCTCGTTAGGTCGCTTAACTCGCTAGGTCGCTTATTGTGGTTGGCGCAACTCAAGGCATAAGTCGCAGGCGACTTAACGTGGTGCGCTGTATCATCCTTCTCTGGTTGAAAAGAATTCGTTCCCGAATTTACACTTTCCTCTTCTTCGACCTGCTTATTCTCATGATATGGAATCAAGTGTTTGACATTGAAAACGTCAGCAGTATGGATATGATCCGACATTCTTAACTGATTAGCAATCTCATTAATCTTCTTTACGACTTCCAAAGGACCAATCTTTCTAGCAGCTAGCTTGTTGTAAGCACCAATAGGAAATCGATCTTTAGTTAGTACTGCATACACAAAATCTCCTTCTTTGAATTCAACATGTCGTCGTTTGATATCTGCGGATTGCTTATATTTCTCATTCACCTTAAGCAATCGTTCCTGCACAACCTTGTGGCATTCTTGCAATTCATTCACAAAATCACTAGCTCGCTTGATCACTCCTTTCTGCTGTGGTACTGTAGATAAATCCAATGGTCCCTTAGGGATTGTTGAGTAAACGACCTGGAAGGGACTGAACCCAGTGCTACGATTAACTGCATGGTTGTGTGCAAACTCAGCTTGACACAGCTTGGAATCCCAAATCTTCAAATTGTCATTCACGAGGCATCTCAAAAGATTACCTAGGGATCTATTCACAACTTCTGTCCGTCCATCCGTCTGCGGATGATAAGCACTACTAAATTTCAGCTTTGTCCCGACCATTCTCCATAGACTCATCCAAAAATGACTCAGAAAACGAGTGTCTCTATCCGATACAATAGATTCAGGCAACCCGTGAAGTCGATAGATCTCTCTGAAGTATAACTGTGCGACATTAACTGCATCTGCCGTCTTCTTGCATGCAATAAAATGTACCATTTTTGAAAATCGATCAACCACTACGCAGATAGAATCATTGCCACGTTGCGTCCTCGGCAAACCCAATACAAAGTCCGTACTAACATCCACCCATGGCTTAGTAGGTACAGGCAACGGCAAATATAAACCTGCATTTGTCGCGATCCCCTTTGAAACTTGACAAATATGGCACCTCTGAACAAATTTTTCAACCTCCTTCCTCATTGACGGCCAAAAATAAGACTTTGAGATCAACTGCATAGTACGGTCACGGCCCACGTGTCCTTCTTTATGTAATTCTTTAATGATTTTCATTCGTAGACTGCAATCTGGAATACACAACTGATTTTCTTTGAATAGAAAACCTTCAACCAGCATATATCCAGCCATGTTTCCCTGCTTGACTTTGTCTAGGATTTCGGAAAAATATGAATCTGACGTAAGAAGTTCTGGAAGTAAGTCAAAACCCATCACCTCTACTCGCATGGTTGTCAGTAAATTCTCCCTCCGACTCAATGCATCAGCGACGCGATTAGTTACTCCAGACTTGTGCTTCATGACGAATGTAAATTGTTGCAAATAAGCTATCTATGATGCTTGCCTAGCTGCAATTTTATTCTTCCCTTGTAATTGTTTCAATGCTTCATGGTCCGTATACAAAACAAATTCTTTGTGGAACAAGTAATGTCTCCAATGTTTCATAGCCTGCACAATAGCATAAAACTCCACATCATAAGTATTGTATCTCATCTTTGCTCCAGAAAGTTTTTCACTGAAATAGGCAATTGGACGACCCTTCTGACTCAACACTCCTCCAATTCCAACTTTCGATGCATCCGTGTGTAACTCAAATAGTAACTGAAAATCCGGCAACACTAGAATCGGTGATGAGGTTAAAAGTTCCTTGATCTGTTCAAAAGCAAATCCTGCCTCTTCCGTCCAAGAAAACTTCTTTCCTTTCACACAATTGGTAATAGGAGCCATTACACTACTAAAGTGTGGTATAAATCTTCGAAAAAATGAAGCTAACCCATGGAAACTTCTGACTTCTGTTATAGTTTTGGGCTGTGGCCAATTTCTGATTGCGGCTACTTTACTCTGGTCCACTTGTATTCCTTCTTTAGACACGACATAATCTAGAAAAAAACACTTAGCGTCACGAACATGCATTTCTTCGTCGCTGCATAGAACTGTTCTTAACGAAGAATAGTTAACACCTTTCGCAAGTGTTGAATGTGCTCCTCTGTGCTAGCACTGTATATCAAGATATCATCAAAGTAGACTACAACAAACTTTCCGATGTAAGGTCTAAAAATTTGATTCATCACCCTCATAAATGTACTTGGTGCATTAGATAGACCAAACGGCATGACCAGCCATTCATATAATCCTTCCCGAGTCTTGAATGCTGTCTTCCATTCATCACCTGGTCTAATGCGAATCTGATGATAACCACTCTTAACATCGATCTTTGAAAAGATTACAGACCCACTAAGTTGATCCAATATATCATCAAGTCTTGGCATAGGAAATCTGTATCTGACAGTTATTTTGTTGAGTGCCCGGCTATCCGTACACATTCTCCATGAACCATCTTTCTTCGCTACCAATAAAGCTGGTACAGCACAAGGACTGAGACTCTCTCGAACGCGCCCTTGCTCAAGCAACTCCTCAACCTGTCTCCTCAACTCTTCATGCTCTTTTGGACTCATACGATAATGTGGCCTATGCGGTAAAACAACACCTGGCGCTAGATCAATTTGATGTTGTATATCCCTCAGTGGCGGTAATTCCTTGGGTAATTCCGCAGGAAAGACATCTTTAAATTCATCCAACACCGGTTTAACCTCCGCAGGCATTTCAAGATTCTCACTTGTTTCATACCCAATCAATATAAACAATTCATCACTATCTTTCACTTCTTCAACAAATTATTTCGTAGATAATAGACTAGTTAATTCCACCTTCTCTGATTTGCTTTCACTTTGTTCACGCTTCTTAGGAACTAAAGTAATTTGAGTACTTTCAAGCATTAAACTATAGCTGTTGGTGCGACCATTATGTTGTACAGCTCTATCATGTTGCCATGGCCTCCCCAATAGTAGATGACACACATCCATGTCGACAACATCACACCATATATCATCTTTGTACTTCTTCCCAATAGAAAATGTAACAAATGCTCGTCTTCCCACTGTCACTTCTCCACCTTTCTTTAGCCATGCCAGTTTATAAGGTCTGGAATGTTTTTCAGTCTTCAACCCTAACTTCATGACAGCCTCTTCAAAAATAATGTTATCACAGCTTCCTGCATCAATAACAAATCGACAAACCTTTCCCAAGATAGTACATGTAGACTGAAAGATATTGCTTCTTAGCCAACTAGAACCATTCTCTTGCTTTGGCACTAAACAAGACCTCCTTATCATCAAGTTACACCCTTCATCTTCTGACACAACTTCTTCATCTTCATCAAACTTCAATGGTTGAGAATAATCAACTTCAGCTTCCACATCCTCATACTCACATTCCTCTGCAACTAATGCTCTCCTCTTTGGCTTTGTACCTTCATTACTTTTATGGCCAAACTCCTGATAATTATAGCACTTGATACTGCTATTGACCTTCGCTTTAGCGGCTTCATTGACAATTGGTTTACTGACTGCCTTGGAAACATTAGCACTGCTACTAGCACCCTTATTCTGGTTGGTGGAACCCGCAAACACACCACCTCCTCGTCTCCCTTGTTTCTCCCAAGCTAGAGCTTTCTGATGTGCTTCAGCAATAGACATTGGATTAAACATATTAACCATGTCTTGAATTTGCATTCGTAACCCTCCAATATATCTAGCCGCTAGTTGTTCCTCAGTTTCCACAATATCATTCCTTGCAGTCAATTGATGGAATTCATCTGCATAATCATTCACTGTCTTCGTTCCTTGTCTCAATTTCTGCAAATGTTGATACATAAGAGATTGATAATTGTATGGCAAGAAAGTCGCTTTCATCATCTTTCTCATCTTCTCCCAAGTTACAACTTTTGATTTTCCCATTCTCTCCCGAGTTAGTTTAGTTTGTTGCCACCAAGCCATAGCTGTTCCCCTTAGTCTTGTAGCAACTAATTGAACTCTGCGATTCTCAGGCACATCTTTGAAATTCAAAATTTCTTCAACATTCGACAACCAATCAATAAATTCTTCTGCTTGCATACCACCCTTGAATTTTGGAATTTCCATCCTCATACCTGACTCCCATTTACGATCATTTTCTGAATCCAGATATTGATTTCGCACTTGGCCTCGATTTCGATAATGAATACTACCTCCATCACCATCCTCCTCAAAATCAAATGTATGTCGATATCGATCCTGACCATGTACGTCTCTATGACCGTGCATATCCCTTCTACCCTGTCTTTCAACATCACGATATGGTTCATTCTCAAACCCACGTTGAGTTCTTCTTTCTTCATTTCGATACTCATGGTGTTCTCGCCTCATTGAAACTGATGATTCTCTCCTGTCTTGCTAAGATTGTGGTGACATTCTCTTTTCTCCCGAAACCGATGGTGAAACCCTGTTTCCACTTTGGTTCTAAACTGGTAACGTTCTCCTTTGATTTCGATTCATGTCATTCATCAATTTCTCCAACTTTTCAATACCCTCCTTGAAATTTTCATTGACACGCTGCTCCATCTGCTCAGCTTCTTGTCTTCGATACAAATCCTCAACATTATGATAGCGATTAGCACGTCTCGGAGGCTTGATCTAGCTTTGATTTGACTCGACTTGGCTTTGATACGGCTCTGAACTGGCTCGAATATGATATGGATTCGATATGGCTCTGATACCAAACTGGCGCAGTGAATTTAACTTTGACGCGCTAATATGCTTAGATACCAAATTGACGCAGCGGTATAAACCGATAGAACGATAAATGCCCAATTCCGTTAATCGTGACAACCCGTTGATCTCGCAAGATACCGTATTGAAAGATCTACAATTCGATCGTTGATCACTCGCAGGTGATACAGAGAATTGGCTTCAACTTCATTAATTCGCGCACGAATAACCGAAGATGGAAAGAAGAAGGAGATCACACTCAACTTCAACAATGGTGGCAAAAGCTCACACAAATTTTTATTCAAAATCAACTCTCCTTTTACAATGACAACACACCCCTATATATAGAAAATACAACACAGCACACGGCTCAGCACATGCGACACACGAGATACATGTGCGACTTACAACACACAGGCGCACAAAGGCGTGACTTACGACTTAGCCCATACGGCTTACTCCCGCACCAAAACAAGGAAATAATGCGCTGAAAGGCGTGCCAGGCAGCCATGGACGACAGTCAGGGTAAAACAAAACAAAAGAATCTCTATCGCATAACTCGCAGCGCATGGATAAAATACAATAGAGAAATATAATATAGTGAAGCTCCATAGAACAGAACATCATCATATAAGCATCACAGTAGTTTTGTACAATCATCTACTCAAATCCATACATGAAAGCCTCACTACAAATCACTCAACCAAATACAGCAGCGGATACCCAGTACATATAGTAAGAAAACTAATATGCAAAGCCTCCTGCTCGTCTTCGTCATCTTCAGCGTAGAACTCCTAGCACAGCACCTGTCACCTGCTACCTAGTCTGCCCATCCCAAACATGGATGAACAGCCCAAGGTAATAAGAGGAGACATAAAACCTTGAGTCAGACAAAGTCTTAGTGAGCAGTAAATTAACTATCAAACATACCAAAAGAGCATAAAGGATAAAAGGAATAGGAACCAAACCATCCCACTCCACCTCTTTCTACAGTGATAGCCCCAGACATACACTAAGGAGAAGCAAGCATAACAACATAGACAATTAAGGTAAAGCGAATACCACTCGAGTCAAGGACGATGTTTTCCAAATACAAACCCCCAAGGCCTAAACCAAGATCAGATAAGCACCCAGAAAACACCGCTCTTGAAGCCGAATGATAATACAACCAAACATCCATGACTCTGGCTATCACTGTCATCCTTGCCTCGATTTCACCGTTAGTTGAATGACCATCTGTCAAGGGCTAATGGTAACCCCGGTTCTAACCATAACTCCGCACACTGCCTTGTGCCTAGGACTTATCTACTTTGCCCAGAGTACTCAACTACCTACCTGTAGTCTTTTGGGTGTCCCGACTACCTACCTGTAGTCGTTATGGGCGCCCCATGTACTCTTGCTTTTGAGCATGCTAGAACCTTCAACAACGACGAGATCCAAGCCTCCTAGCCATCCATCTTGACGACTATCCTCATACAAGCTCAAGCTACCTCTTGAACAATCCATTATCAACCAACTTGAACTACTCTTCAAGTTATCAACATGCTTGGAATGATCCCTGCTTGGATTAAGCCAAGACTCACATCATACTTCGCTTCATCGTATCAAAGCAAAGTCTCAACTCAACAACATGGTTTGCCTCATCAAATCATGGCAAAGTCCCATCTCAACATCATCCAATCTATACATATGAGCTTCAACATCCGCTACATATGCCTTAAGCAGCTTTCACCATTCAAGAGCCTTCTTCCATAGCTTTTGAATCCTCTTTCATCATCTTGTTCCAAATCAACTACTAGCTAACTTGGAAACAATCAAATCAACCATACATTCAAATAATCAATCATTCAAACAAGATCTATTAAGCAATTTAAGCAATATCAACTATAATGGCAATTTCGTAAATAAACGAGCAAAAGTCCAACATATGTGAAATCATGGTTTTTAGCATAAATTTATCAATTATAAAACATGGGATTTGTCTCTAATGCTTATTAAACAAACTTGCATAAGTAAACATCTTCAAAAACCATGGATCTAGACTTCGATCTAAGAAAAATGCATGAAATCTCTAACTTTAACACTCAAACAAGCCACCAATCCAATATACTCCCTTGGATCCGCGTGAGAGATAACTACCACTCACCAAATCACCCAAACACTACAAAAACTACACACTTCAGATCTGGACAGCGAAGATCAAGGCTTGATCCGGCAATATTTCGCCTCAATCGATGAAATCTAGCTCAAACGGATGAAGATCTTCAACTTTGGCACTTGAATCTTCAATCTAAATCTTCGATCTTGGGTGGATGTTAGAACTAGATTAGAATGGAGAAAAGAAGATGAAGAAATGTTGTAGTCGAGTTCCCAAAATGGCAGCACTTCGTCGCTTCAAAAACCGGTGCCAAAAAGTGAGCCAAACCCCTCTATTTATAGGCTGAACAACCCTTAGGTCGTCGCCCCTTAGGTCGTCCCCGACCTAACACTCCAACGACCTACGACCTAAAACCAGCCCGCCCTAGCGACCTACGGCTTATCCAAACACACAGGGTCTCACGACCTAAACCCCCTGCGACCTAACAAACAAGGCCGACTTAAGCCCAAGGCCGACCTAACGACTTATAACATTAACGACCTACGACACAACCCAGACATAACCTAAAACACAGGCCGCATATCCCAAGTCCTAAGTCGTATGACGACTTAACCACCATGCCGACTTACGACTTAATACCAGTGCCGACTCAAACCCCTGCCGACCTATGTCCCCAACGACCTAACAAACACACAATACAAAAGCCTCCGACCTAACTTAGGTCGTTGCCGACCTATCATGCTACGACCTAACAACATAGCCGACTCACGACTCAACCTATTTCCTTTAGGTCGCGCTAGCGACCTAACGACTCATCTACCAACGACTCAAGCATGCCTCTCTAAACCCTAAGTCGGCTACTTTCCTGGGTCGGTCCATCTCTAAGTCGCCTAACCTTTAGGTCGCTACCCCCTCTTAGGTCGCTCTCCACTAGGTCGGTCACTTTCTTAGGTCGTTCCTCTATCCTAGGTCGCTCAACCGACCTAACTCTCAACACATTAACATCCTAACCCGTTAGCTCCTTAGGTCGCTCACCCCTACCTACGACCTATCCTTCAAATGACCTAACTCCCAAGCCTTCCATCCTATGAGTCGTTAACTCGGCAACCTCCATAACTCGGTAACCCCCCTATCTCGTGAGTCGGTCAAATACTTAACTCCTTAGGTCGTATGCTACCTTAACTCGGTTGATACTTAGGTCGGCCAGAAACCCAAAACTTACCCAAACGACCTAAGCTAACTCGCTCACGACCTAACCTATGAGTCGGTCACGACTCAGGCTAGAAACAACACAAACAACACTAACGACCTGTAAATTCTACGATCCATCGACACGTAAAAATACGGGTCGTTACATTCTCTCCCCCTTAGGAATTTCGCCCCCGAAATTCCAAGCAAACAACAGAAATCAAAATTATTCCGCATGCCTATCATCCATGGCAATCAACAATCCATGCAACCAATTCTAACCTAGCATGCAGAATTCTAAGACTTAGAACAAGCTACAAATTCATGAGATGTCACGACACTTTAGGGCCATACCTCGAAGAGTTCGGGATGAGCTGCCTTCATCCTCTCTTCCTCCTCCCACGTACAGTCGTTAACATCATCACTCCATTGTACCTTGAGCAACGTAATCGTCTTCCTCCTAAGCTGTTTCGTATCGGTTTCAACAATACGAAGCGGCTTACGAGGTCTCGAAACAACTGGATCAACCTCCAAGTCTTCACAGCTATCAGCAGAAACCACCGTAGTTGGGTCGTGCACATACTTCCGTAGATAAGATACATGAAAAACATTGTGCACACCCGCCATCTTTTCCGGTAACTCCAATCTATAAGCGAGCTTTCCAATTCGCTCGATAATCGGAAATGGTCCAACAAATCTCGGAGTCAATTTCCCTTTCTTCCCGAATCTAACAACATTCTTCAATGGGGAAATCTTCACAAAAACCATATCACCTACGTCGAATTCCAAATCCTTACGACGATTATCGGCATAACTCTTCTGACGATCTTGGGCTGCCTTCATTCGTTGCCGAATGATCTCTATACAATCTGAAGTCTGTCGAATCATCTCTGGCCCAAGTATCAGCTTTTCTCCAGTTTCCAACCAACATGTCGGAGAGTTACACGGTCTTCCATATAATGCCTCATATGGTGCCATACCGATACTCGACTGATAACTGTTATTATAAGCAAACTCCACCAAATGAAGGTGATCTTCCCATGATCCTCCGAAGTCCAAAACACATGCTCTAAGAAGATCTTCCAAAACTCGGTTGACTCTCTCAGTCTGACCATCTGTTTGAGGGTGATAAGCTGTACTCAAACACAACTCAGTTCCCAAAACCTCCTGGAAGCTCTTCCAAAATCTACTAGTGAACAATGGATCTCGATCGCTCACTATACTCTTCGGAACACCATGGAAACGAACTATCCACTTCACATATAATTCAGCCAACTTCGATGCAGTCCTAGTCGATCGAACAGGAATGAACCTTGCACTCTTGGTCAAACGATCTACTATGACCCAAATCCCTTCATTCCCTGCTCTTGTCCTAGGTAGACCATCGATAAAGTCCATCGACACTTGCTCCCACTTCCATGTAGGAACCTCCAATGGCTGAAGCAATCCACTGGGCTTCTTCTGCTCAGCTTTTACCAACTGGCAATTCATACATTTGGAAATAAAATTTCCAACATCTTTCTTCATACCTTCCCAGTAGTAGGTCCTCTTCATATCCCGATACATCTTATTTCCACCTGGATGAATTGTCAACTTCGAGTGGTGACTCTCCCTCAGAACTTCATCTCTCAATCCATCTACATCGGGAACAACTAGTCGCCCTTGCTTTCGAAGCCAACCCTCTCGATCGACTTCAAATCCTTTATCCTTCTCCGGGTCCAATCCAGATTCCAAATCACAGATAATCTTGACAAGCTTATCATCTCCCCTTTGCCTCTCACCAATTCTTTCCACAAGAGTAGGCCTTATCGATAAGTTTGCCAACATCTCAGGTTCCAATTCACATCTAGGCCTGAAATCAAATCCAGCCAAATACTCAAGACTCTTCCATTCCGAAAACATGGCTCCCAATCCTGCATGTCTTCGACTTAACGCATCAGCCACTGCGTTACCTTTCCCTGGAGTATAGGCTATACCAAAATCATACGATGCTAAGAACTCTAGCCACCGTTGCTGTCGAAGATTCAAATCCTTTTGGGAAAACAGATACTTCAACGACTTATGATCTGTAAACAGCTCAAATCTAACTCCCAATAGATAGTGTCTCCACATCTTCAAAGCAAACACAATCGCCGCTAACTCCAAATCATGAGTCGGATAATTCCTTTCATGCGGCTTTAGTTGTCGACTAGCATACGCAACAACTTTATCCTTCTGCATTAGCACCGCTCCTAGTCCAGTGCCACATGCATCGGTGTAAACCACCATCTCATCATTCCCACTCGGAATAGTCAAAACAGGAGCACTTGTCAGTCGTTCTTTCAGGATTACGAAAGCTTGCTCACACTTATCATCCCATCTGAACACTTGGTTCTTCTTCGTCAATCCTGTCAACGGTGCAGCTATCTTGGAAAAGTCTTTGATAAACCGACGATAATATCCTGCTAATCCAAGAAAACTTCTCACATCAGATGCATTCTTAGGTCTAACCCAATCCTGGATCGCTGCCACCTTAGCGGGGTCAACCGCTATTCCATTTCCAGAAATAACATGACCTAAGAACCTCACTTCATTCTTCCAGAAGTGACACTTCGAAAACTTAGCCTTCAGCTGATGTTTCCGTAAGATTCCTAAAACAATCCTCAAGTGCGTCTTGTGCTCTTCCTCAGTTCTGGAATAAACCAAAATATCATCCACGAACACAAGCACGAACTTATTCAACTGATCTCTGAATACCCTATTCATAAGATCCACAAAATATGCTGGCGCGTTAGTCAATCCAAACGGCATTACCAGCCACTCATAAAACCCGGATGGTGTTCTGAAAGCAGTCTTCGGCACACTATCCTTTGCCACTCTCAACTGGTGAAATCCCGTTGCCAAATCCATCTGAGAAAACACCTTAGCCTCGTGAAGCTGATCAAACAAGTCATCTATTCTCGGCAATGGATACTTGTTCTTCCTAGTCACCTTATTCAGCTCACGATAATCAACACACAACCTCAACGATCCATCCGTTTTGGTTGCGAACACAACGGGCGCACCCCATTCGGACACACTTCTCCGAATGAATCCTTTCCGCAAAAGGTCATCAACTTGCACCTTCAGCTCTTGCTGCTCCCTCGGTGCCATTCGCCTAAGAGGCATCACAACAGGTCTGGCTCCCTCAATTAGATCGATACGAAACTCGATCTCCCTATGCGGCGGTAACCCTTTGACTTCCTCAAAGACATCACCAAACTCATTCACAATAGGCACTGATGACAGTCCATCCCGTGGAACAACTAGCGAATACATGAAGCTCATGAAGACGCCTTCTTCATGCTTACATCGTATCACAACCTTTCGTCCTTCCACATTCCCGACTGTCACCTCAAGCCTCTCACAATCAATCCTAGCCGCATACTTCCTAAGCCAGTCCATACCCAAAATAATTCCGAACCCCGCAAAGTTCAGAACAAAGCAATCACAAACAAACGAGCAATCATGACTTGACACAACTAGACCACGACATAACATACACAAACATGACGAACCCCCTACCGGATTAGTCACAACCAATGGCCTATCAACAATATCCGGTTTCATACCTAACCGGCTTACCAAATCATCACAAACAAAAGAATGCGACGCTCCAGTATCAAACAACACTCTAACTGGAACACCACAAATAGAAAGAGTACCTTGAACAACCACACTCTTCCCCTTCTCTTCAGCAGTAGGAGCTTTCGAAGACGATGGAACAGCCCCCAAAGCATAGGCTTGCACAACCTGCCTATCTTTCCTCGGTTCTGGACAATCCTTCTTGATATGTCCCAGCTTATCACAGTTGTAACACTTTCCCGGCACTTTGGGATTCTTACAATCTTTGTAAAGATGGCCCTTCTGCTGGCAGTTATAGCAAGTCATTTCGCTCTTCGGCTTCTTCTGGCCATCCTTACCCTTCTGTTGCTGCTGCTTCCTCTTCCTGTTGCCACTCTGCTGTGGTTTAGATACTTCCCTGGTTACAGCAACAACAGAACTTTCCTTAGGGAACAAACTCTCATGCCTCAAAGCTTTTTCCACAAGCTTCTCAAATGGATCGTCCAGATGATCCACTAACTGCCTCCCAAGATAAGCATCCAGACCAGTCACAAACTTTTCATTCTTCTGGTAGGGAGAATCAATATATGATCTGGCATACTTAGACAAAGCTTCAAACTCAGAAATGTACTCAAGAACAGGCCTTCCCCCTTGCTTGAGCTCCACAAACCTCTTAAACAAGACAGATTTCTGGGAAGTAGAGATGAACTTAGCTTCAAATCTAACTTGGAATTGCTCCCAAGTAATCTCTTCTTCTGGTGTATCTATGGTGATAGAATTCCACCAATCAGCAGCTCTTCCCTGAAGCTGTCTCGATGCAAGCTTCCTCTTGGTTGCATCCTCAATCCCTAAGTCACCAAAGATTCTTTTGCAAGCATCAATCCATCTCTGCACCTCAATAGTCGACTCCGTTCCCAGGAAAGCTTTTCCTCCAAGAGAAGTATAATCCTTGCAAAGCTTGGCAAAATCCACCGGTCTCGGAGCTTGGACTTGAACTCCCACATCCACAGATGATCCTGAAGCTGGTATTCTCCTCATGATTGAAGTCATCATGGCCTCAAACATAGGAGCATAATCAACAGCTTCCCTAGCATCACGGCTACCCCTCGCAGCTTGTCTCTCACTTCGACTCATCCTTAATATCTGTAAATAAGAATGATTAGAACACCTTAAGAAACAACTGCATAAGGAGTTCAAACCCTTCTAAACTACTATATTATATATAGTAATCATCCATCAAATTACAATTACGTCTCTCTTACGTAGTTACATCAGCGAGCGTTGGCTAAAATCGATTAACCAAAGCTCTGATACCAAATGTGACGACCGCCCATGACTCCCGCACCAAAACAAGGAAATAATGCGCTGAAAGGCGTGCCAGGCAGCCATGGACGACAGTCAGGGTAAAACAAAACAAAAGAATCTCTATCGCATAACTCGCAGCGCATGGATAAAATACAATAGAGAAATATAATATAGTGAAGCTCCATAGAACAGAACATCATCATATAAGCATCACAGTAGTTTTGTACAATCATCTACTCAAATCCATACATGAAAGCCTCACTACAAATCACTCAACCAAATACAGCAGCGGATACCCAGTACATATAGTAAGAAAACTAATATGCAAAGCCTCCTGCTCGTCTTCGTCATCTTCAGCGTAGAACTCCTAGCACAGCACCTGTCACCTGCTACCTAGTCTGCCCATCCCAAACATGGATGAACAGCCCAAGGTAATAAGAGGAGACATAAAACCTTGAGTCAGACAAAGTCTTAGTGAGCAGTAAATTAACTATCAAACATACCAAAAGAGCATAAAGGATAAAAGGAATAGGAACCAAACCATCCCACTCCACCTCTTTCTACAGTGATAGCCCCAGACATACACTAAGGAGAAGCAAGCATAACAACATAGACAATTAAGGTAAAGCGAATACCACTCGAGTCAAGGACGATGTTTTCCAAATACAAACCCCCAAGGCCTAAACCAAGATCAGATAAGCACCCAGAAAACACCGCTCTTGAAGCCGAATGATAATACAACCAAACATCCATGACTCTGGCTATCACTGTCATCCTTGCCTCGATTTCACCGTTAGTTGAATGACCATCTGTCAAGGGCTAATGGTAACCCCGGTTCTAACCATAACTCCGCACACTGCCTTGTGCCTAGGACTTATCTACTTTGCCCAGAGTACTCAACTACCTACCTGTAGTCTTTTGGGTGTCCCGACTACCTACCTGTAGTCGTTATGGGCGCCCCATGTACTCTTGCTTTTGAGCATGCTAGAACCTTCAACAACGACGAGATCCAAGCCTCCTAGCCATCCATCTTGACGACTATCCTCATACAAGCTCAAGCTACCTCTTGAACAATCCATTATCAACCAACTTGAACTACTCTTCAAGTTATCAACATGCTTGGAATGATCCCTGCTTGGATTAAGCCAAGACTCACATCATACTTCGCTTCATCGTATCAAAGCAAAGTCTCAACTCAACAACATGGTTTGCCTCATCAAATCATGGCAAAGTCCCATCTCAACATCATCCAATCTATACATATGAGCTTCAACATCCGCTACATATGCCTTAAGCAGCTTTCACCATTCAAGAGCCTTCTTCCATAGCTTTTGAATCCTCTTTCATCATCTTGTTCCAAATCAACTACTAGCTAACTTGGAAACAATCAAATCAACCATACATTCAAATAATCAATCATTCAAACAAGATCTATTAAGCAATTTAAGCAATATCAACTATAATGGCAATTTCGTAAATAAACGAGCAAAAGTCCAACATATGTGAAATCATGGTTTTTAGCATAAATTTATCAATTATAAAACATGGGATTTGTCTCTAATGCTTATTAAACAAACTTGCATAAGTAAACATCTTCAAAAACCATGGATCTAGACTTCGATCTAAGAAAAATGCATGAAATCTCTAACTTTAACACTCAAACAAGCCACCAATCCAATATACTCCCTTGGATCCGCGTGAGAGATAACTACCACTCACCAAATCACCCAAACACTACAAAAACTACACACTTCAGATCTGGACAGCGAAGATCAAGGCTTGATCCGGCAATATTTCGCCTCAATCGATGAAATCTAGCTCAAACGGATGAAGATCTTCAACTTTGGCACTTGAATCTTCAATCTAAATCTTCGATCTTGGGTGGATGTTAGAACTAGATTAGAATGGAGAAAAGAAGATGAAGAAATGTTGTAGTCGAGTTCCCAAAATGGCAGCACTTCGTCGCTTCAAAAACCGGTGCCAAAAAGTGAGCCAAACCCCTCTATTTATAGGCTGAACAACCCTTAGGTCGTCGCCCCTTAGGTCGTCCCCGACCTAACACTCCAACGACCTACGACCTAAAACCAGCCCGCCCTAGCGACCTACGGCTTATCCAAACACACAGGGTCTCACGACCTAAACCCCCTGCGACCTAACAAACAAGGCCGACTTAAGCCCAAGGCCGACCTAACGACTTATAACATTAACGACCTACGACACAACCCAGACATAACCTAAAACACAGGCCGCATATCCCAAGTCCTAAGTCGTATGACGACTTAACCACCATGCCGACTTACGACTTAATACCAGTGCCGACTCAAACCCCTGCCGACCTATGTCCCCAACGACCTAACAAACACACAATACAAAAGCCTCCGACCTAACTTAGGTCGTTGCCGACCTATCATGCTACGACCTAACAACATAGCCGACTCACGACTCAACCTATTTCCTTTAGGTCGCGCTAGCGACCTAACGACTCATCTACCAACGACTCAAGCATGCCTCTCTAAACCCTAAGTCGGCTACTTTCCTGGGTCGGTCCATCTCTAAGTCGCCTAACCTTTAGGTCGCTACCCCCTCTTAGGTCGCTCTCCACTAGGTCGGTCACTTTCTTAGGTCGTTCCTCTATCCTAGGTCGCTCAACCGACCTAACTCTCAACACATTAACATCCTAACCCGTTAGCTCCTTAGGTCGCTCACCCCTACCTACGACCTATCCTTCAAATGACCTAACTCCCAAGCCTTCCATCCTATGAGTCGTTAACTCGGCAACCTCCATAACTCGGTAACCCCCCTATCTCGTGAGTCGGTCAAATACTTAACTCCTTAGGTCGTATGCTACCTTAACTCGGTTGATACTTAGGTCGGCCAGAAACCCAAAACTTACCCAAACGACCTAAGCTAACTCGCTCACGACCTAACCTATGAGTCGGTCACGACTCAGGCTAGAAACAACACAAACAACACTAACGACCTGTAAATTCTACGATCCATCGACACGTAAAAATACGGGTCGTTACACATCCCATGACTCACGACTTAACACATATAAACAGATACATGTTACAACGACATACGACTTACATCACACGCGACTTAACATCAAACGACTTACAACATCATGTTACAACACACACGACATACGACATACAACATAAGGAAGTTACAACATAACAACAATGCGACTTAAGAAGCATGCGACTCAATATCATACGACATAAAGAAGTAGCTCGGCTCCAGAAATGACTTAGCGACATAAGGAAAATCGGCTTCAGGAACTTGCAACTTAAGAATGAGCGACATAAGGTAAGCGACTTAATTGAGCGACTTAACTCGCTAGGTCGCTATCTTGTAATGCAGGAGTCTCAAGTCAGGCGGCATAGCTCGTTAGGTCGCTTAACTCGCTAGGTCGCTTATTGTGGTTGGCGCGACTCAAGGCATAAGTCGCAGGCGACTTAACGTGGTGTGCTGCATCAGTAACACGGTTTAAACCCAAATAATTTAACTGAAGGGATTAGTCATATGTATAGCGGACAAAAGGAATTGTACAGATGTTTGCATAGCATGAATCACAAAATAAGAAATGTGCGTATACTTTAAAACTTACTTATATATATAATATATAACTAACACCATATACTATATATACAATATACACTAGCTTAATATTAATTTAACATAAAAATTACTTTTGTAAGATCCCATAACTTAGGACTGTAAACGTGTATATATATAGTAAACACATATGTTTTCTTCATATATACATAACTTATAGAGCAAAATCAATGAGACCAACCGCATATAACTAATATATGAACCAATATCTTATAAAAAAACAGTATAAATAAATAATATATATTACCTTATTATATAAAAGAGAGGAGATGAGGATGAGGCACGAAGTGGAGGAGGGGAACTTTGGTGGCAAGAAGACTGCGACAAATAGGAGCAGGTGGAAAAGTTTGATGAGAAAGCATATGAACTGTATTTCTAAGAGCAGAGGAATAAAAGAGGAGAGGAAGAAGAATATAAGGATGGAATTATATAGGCCAAGATGAGCAACAGTCAATTATAACAAACGTATAAAGTTTTATGAACGCAAAAATAACGTACCGATATAAATGTAAAGTAACGAATATGGAAAAAATTCAAGCGCAAATAAATGAAATGAAATGTATACAAATAAATGAAAACCAATGAAGTTAAAAAGGAAATAATAGTGTAAATGTGAATCATTGCCACATAAAAAATTAAAACGTATACAAATCTTTTACTTGTTATGTGATGACAACGGTCACCCTTAACTAAGCTGAATAATAAAAGCCAATGCTTTGAACGTATGCCATAAATTAAGTAACAGACACTGATTTCTAAATTTATTAGTAGCTAGGAATAGTAATGTTTGAACGTGAATTGGAAAAATTATTAAAGCAATTAATACTGTGTTCCAGCCTGTACGTTTCAAATTTTGAAAACGAAGGAAATAGAAATGGAACAGGTTGCAAAAGGAAAGCCACACATATAAATGGAATAAAACGTTAACAATGAAACGTGCCACATTCAATGGAAAGAAACTGAAATGATAACGTCAAGCACGGGAATTAAGGACAATAAAGTAGAAAGTATGAGAAACGTAAAAGTGAATAAACGAACGAATGCAAGCTACAGATATATATATAAAAATGATGTAAAATATTATGTTTCTGCCAGAGAGAAGAGAAAATGTTTGAAATGGAATAAATAGGGATGGAACAAACCCGAAATGAAATAGCAACGGATAGAAAATTAAAGAGCTACGGCACGAATACAGGGAGTAATAAAAGTAAGGTATTGATTGGTTTGTAACTGATGTAAAATTTGAATGGACAGGAAAGAAATAAAATTTATGTTAACAGTCGAATCCCTTGATTTCGTGCAAATTACTGAAGCAATTATAATTATACGTAATCCAAATATTATTTTTTTTTAAAATTTTATTATTAATAATTTCTGAAAAATCCAATTCAATACGTTATAAACCAATTAAAAATTGCTAAAATTTTATGGGTCGTTACAACCTCCTTATTTGAGAAGAAAGGGGCTTCGGCCGTGATCCTCTGGTAATTTGATTTCGAAATGAATAGAGGAACGTGGCCATATATATATTTGTATATATATATATATATATGTATATGTATATATTATTTCTTTTTGAGCATCGGCCATTTCAGATCTGGCTTGGTTTTGAACAGAAGAGGAAGAGGGATAAACTCGCAATTTATATATATATATAATTTCTTTTTGAGCATCGGCCATTTCAGATCTGGCTTGGTTTTGAACAGAAGAGGAAGAGGGAAAAACTCGCAATTTTGAGGAGGCCATTTCGATTTTTTTTTTCTAACAATCGTTTAATTTTTTTTATTTTAAACGAAGATGATTTTGAATTTATTTCGTTCGTTCTGCTTGAAAGAAAAATGAATGCGTGTTGAATATTCAGAAATAAGGAAACACGTGTAATATGAGAGATGATACGTGTAATTTTGCCTTATGAATTATATTAAATATATATATATATATATATGTATATATATATTAATATTTTAAATTCAAATTTAAATTTAGATCGTTCAATTTCACAACTCAAAATCTCGATCTCCAATCGAGGCATGCCGCTAGGCGTTTATAATGTTATACACCTATTCCAAACGCAATGGAAAAGGTTCTGAGTTCAAATTCGATAGTATGGAGAAGATAGCTTTTTTGGACCCAACTATTAAATTAAATTTCGATAAAAATTTCAGCGTTTGCTGATCGTACAGCCAAACGATCACTCCAAGCATTACAAAAATTGAAATCCGATAATAATACAATATTATAGATCCAATGGAACTGGTACCGTTGAATTCCGAGACTGTGCCTCGGAAGGCTATTTTTAAATATCGATTTAAACGATATAAATTCGAAACTGAATAAACCACTTTCAAATTCAATTTTTGAAGTTCTATTACTTTCAGTATTATCAATATAAATTTTCTAAGCTATTAAATTATTTTTAACAGGTTAAAATTAAAGATTCAAATTTTTACCCAACTTCAATAAATTAAATTCAGTAATTTAATTGCCAAATCCATAGTTATATCTGAAATTCAAGCTAAACCATCATTCAAAATTTTAAAATTAATTAAATATTTCAATTTCAAATGTTTAAAATTTTCAGGTCGTCATACAAGTGTTAATGAGGGTTGACCATTTATAGGCCATTGAAAGTTGAAAATCGAGTTCTCGTAAATAACTTGAAAACCGATTAGTTGTCATATTAAGTAATTATTTTACACCAAATCTCATATAATGTCAAATTCTTATTCGCTAATTCCTTACTTTACGTTTTTTTAAGAACTTGTTAATTACATTTCTAGTTAATTATCCTTAATTAATTAATTCTTTCCTTCACCCATTAATTTATATAAAACCGAAAATTAATAGAAAAATGTCGAAAATTCACCATAGATTAAATTTATCATATATTACCTCACATCGAAATTTCAGGTTAAAATAATTAATTTTGTAAGTTTAAATAATTAATTTACTCGAAATTAACCTTCCTCAACTTTGAAAATTCATAGAAATTCAACATTAACTCCAAAAATTGTAAAATTGAATACTCATCTCTATTTCATCTTAACAAACATTACATCTCATTTTTAAATCATTTACTTAAGATTAGATCATGGTTTTCCCTAAAACATAAACAAAATTACTTCATTAAAATTCCTAAACATAGCCAAAAAATGTGTAATCATTCAAGCATGTTTATTATCATAAAAAATATTCATAATTAAATCTGAACCCAAATGGGTTAGGATAATTTTTAGGAAAAAATTTACTTACCTTGAATAAGAAAACATGATTTAATCCTCTTCTTCTTAAAGTTGAAAACTTAAACTCTTTTGATTTTCCTCTTTCTTCCCTTAGAATGTGACCGTCCATAAACTGGTTTAGTTTCTTTTATTTTGGTGGGAAAAGAGAGAATGAATGAAAGTTGAGAAGTTAGTGGGAGATAGTAAATTTGGCTTTAAGCTAAAATGCCATTCTAGCATATTCTTAATAATTCCCCTAACCCTTCATTTTAAATTCATTCTCTATCAATTTATTTGTCGTGATTTTTCACTTCATAATCTAATTTGGTTAATCATTTACTTAATTAGCTTTCCTTCATATGAAGGTACTCCAAACAATGTGATGTCACTGTTTCCCCTGCTTATAAGAATTTCGCCCTTAAAATTCCGACAAGGCAGGATAAATTCATATTTATCAAAATAATGCAAACATGGTATAGTAATTACACTAGTTCCCAATTGAAATAAATCATCAATCATTAAGTATAATTTTTCAGTGCCTTCATTAACACATTTTAATATCATATCATAATATCTTACTAATGTCACTACTATTCTATAGATCAAATCATACATGCCTTATGACAACCCATCTCCTCGACCCTCAAGAATCGACACTCACATCCACGGTATTCACTTGCCGAAAACCCAAGTGGCGAGGAAGCAGATTATCAGGGGTAAAGTAAAGTAAAAAGTAGAAGATAGAAACACAAATTTCCACATTCGATTAATTATACAAATAAATAGTACATACAACAACTCTCACTAGGGTAAATTCCCACGTTTGCTAATAAAAAATCTAGACACAACGGGAAATAAAAGATGGATAGATATCCACATCAGATGCTCCAAACTCCATGTTCCAAAAACTCTTCCAGAGTGCTCCACCAAAATACTCCTAACATGATCCTGATTACTTGGCTTCCCGGAAAAATAGGGCACCTAGATTTTAAAGGAAAACATAATAAACTCTAAATCAGTTATGGGACTATGTGAGAACTCAAAATATGATGTTTGAAAACAAAAAGGTATCTCATAAAACCACGCCGCACATAAACACCAACCACTTTTTATCTTATGATAACCAAAACATTTTTACGTAAACATAAGGAATATTATTTTTAATGACATTTCTTTAAAGAATATTTTCACGTAAACTTATTAATCTTGACCGAAATTATTACACTGGCTAAATTCCAGCATACTAGCCACAAAGTGGGTTCTACAAATAAAATGGCAAGCACTTATTAGAGAATGGATTTCCCTACAGATGGCTAGGTCAATGGACTAACTTTTGGTAGTGCATCTCTAGAGGAATGTATCAAGGCCCGACTAATGGTCCTCTACCAACACAAGACCGACCTATGTCTTTCTTGATAATACTGAATATGTCATCACCTCGATCGTTACCACTCTATCCGAGAGCTCTCTTCGCATGCACCACATTAATTCAATACCCGACTCCATAGCAGGAATAAATATATCTAGAAGGAGATAATCATATCCTAATGGTTGCGACCACATAGCCTTACCGCATCCACCCTGTTTTGGTCATTTTCGGGTGTGCGGCTTGAGGTAACGATTACCTTTCACATAGCACATCATCTTTCTTCTTTGAATTCCACATTTCCATTCCATAATCAAACAACTGATTTTTACAAATGTATAACTCCTAAGCTTGTATGTCTCAGAAAAGGGTGTTAAGCTAAGAGAAGTAGCCTTCTTCACTACCAAGCAGATAAACGTTCATAGAGATCAATTAATGTGATTTCAAAATGTAACGTCGGACATTTGTCCATATAAGTTCATTCTGGGAATGAACGAAACCGAAAGCACTCCTCCTACTGCATCCTGTTTTAGGAATCACTTCTAGGATCAGTTGCGAATAGTACTTGTAATTCAAAAAATTTCACAATAGATCACTACTGCCACCATAAATATATGATATGGTAAATTTCACCCCGAGTGACTAGTGGCAAGTAGCCCATCATCATGAAGATCTTCTTCTTCAGTAATCTTATCTTAACCATGTTTTACTTCGAACGTGAATTGATTCGAAGTGGTTTTTAGATAGAGATTTCCCACATCCGACCCCGGTTTCTTCGAAATCCAATCGTCAATAAAAATGGTATTTTATAAGTAGATGGTTTTTGTTTGATTCATTCATTTCTTTATCAAAATATCTTTGAGATATATATATCTTAGAAATATTCTTTTAGTATATATGGAATCATTTCAGTCTTCCTTTTTGAAATCATTTGGTAAATTAAACCTTTTTAAATCTTGGAATAACTCCAAATCAATTCACTTTTACTTAGGAAAATATTTCCAAATGATTTATTTAAATCTCATATCGGGAAAACATTATTTTAGCGCATCAGGTCTTTCCCTTTGATTTGTTACTCCCCTCGCCTAAAAAGAAAAAATAGAGGCTAGGTATGTTCGCGGCATTGGTTGCTCCATCCCAAATTTTGGTTACACACCTCGTTTTACCTTTCTAGATCTCATAAGCGGGACAAATGTACTAGTCGTTTCCATATACTCCTTACATTTTTTTAGAAATTTATAAAACTTCCAAATCATTATTTAAAACACTTATTCATTTATCTGAAAACACTTATTAAAGATTTGGAAAAGAATCATTGAGTTTAAAACTTCATTTCTAAAGTTGTTGAAATGACAGTAGAAAAGTGTTGCGGAAAGTGTTTAAAAGATGATTCAGTTTAAAACAACTTTTCAAATATTTGAATTCCATATTTTTTAATCCAAATCTCTTTCAAACTATTTTATTTGATTTATAACACTAATTTTATATTTTAAACATTTAAAATATTTATTTCAAAGACTTTTATACTATGGCCGCTTTATTGCAAAAGCGCGATTTTGCTGAAAATTTGATTTGGACATATTTTATAATCAAGATGAAATCTTGATTTTCTTTTTTCATGCTAAAACTGTCGATATAATAGCCCATAAAATTATTATCACGAACAATTTCGAGCTAGATCTCATTATGTATACTTGTTTGAATTACTCAAAGCATAATCACGAACTACTGTTATACGACGCGCCTAGTTTTGACTCTTTTATTGGTTTTCATTATAAACTTGTCGAAACAAGTTTATATGTTTGTGAAAAATTTCTAAAACATTTTCAATAATTTTGGAAGGTATGAAATGATTCCATATTGTTTTTCAGATTCATTCGGAAAGTGTTTTCCATGTGAAATAACAACGTGTATATCGTGACCTGTTTAAATATTCACATAGTATAAAAAATATATGATAATAAAAATCATAAGTAAACATCCATATAATCATATCACATCATCACATCCATATATGTATGTATATAATTAGGAGTTCTCACTTTTATTTTGGTTTTCAATCGGAGAATCGACTGTAGCTCCACTACACGAGATATTTAGCTCACGAATCCTTACACGCTCGTCCCTAAATGGGTTGGCTTGGACTTGGAGTGGAGGAGGATGGTCACAGCCTTGGCGAGGGGAGAGATGGGCTCGGCTGTAGGTAGGGGGTGAGGACATGGGTAGAGGGAAGGGGAAGAGGGTGTTTGGGTGTGATTTCATGGTGTTCGGACGGATATTTGTTTTAGTAATTTTTTGGATTGAATTTTGACATTATTTAGTTAAGGTGGGAAGCCATGAAAATGAAGAGAGAAAGCTTGGAAATGAAGAAGAAGTGTGAAAAAAAGTGAAGAAGTGGGTGGGTATCTAATAAAAAAGTTTCGAATAAAATATTATTATGTAAAATGACCAAAATGCCCTTTGCTTCATCTTTAAATAAACTAAATTTTTCAACACTTAACATCATCTTTCGCATCTCTACTTTATATCTTAATCACTTACGTGTTAAATAAAATAAAGTAAGATATTTGTTTTAGATTTGATTTTGACACTTTTGTCTTTTAGTGCTTACTTTTTGTATATGATTTCTAGAATTTTCTAAACTTATTTAGGAAAAGTGAACTTGTTTAGTGAATTATTTAATACTTAACTTACTTGAAAATATGTGTACGTAAATATGAAAATAAAGGTGCAACAACATTGCAACAACTTTTGTTTGACAAAACGTCAATTTTCGACAAAATGTTTTACGTTCGCATTTTGATGTTTTCGTTAAACTATCTATCCATGTAAATAAAAATTGAAAATAAATCTGTATATTTTTATTAAAAATACAAAACCTTCTTAAAATAATTTATTTAACCATTAAAACATAATTTTCTGAAATCAAACTTTTCTCACATTTGCCGATATAAGCAACGGTTCTTATTTTTCTGTAAATTTCTATCTCGAAATCCTATCTGATATTATTTAAATCTTAAAGTATTATATTTTATATTTAAAATCAATTTAAATGTTATATTTTAGAGTGATCAAATTTTAGGTTGTTACATGCCTAGTCATAAAAGTTAAAACAAATCAGGATGGATGTCTCTAATCCTATCCTCTGCCTCACAAGTGACGGAGTTAGAGGTATGCATTAGTGTTAATTCTATAATTTATTGTGAAGTATTAACTTTGTAATCAATCCTCGCAAGTAATAAAAGTTTTTTCTTTCTATTATATATTTGTCATAATATGTTATAAATAATTAAATGCACGATTAAAGTATATTTAATAGAAAATCAATAAATAGTGTGCTTGTGGTAGTATTTAAAATAGTTTTAATCATGAGTATTGTATCGCAATATTATAAAAACAACATTTTAAATATTCCTAGTCATGGTACATCAAGATTGGATATCGATGTATCCATTGAGACTAGAATACGCAATTCTCTCCAAACGTACGATGATGTATTACTTATGATTGCTGAGGGCAACTAGATTGGTTACGTACCGATAGTTTTGGATAACTATGGAATGACTCTCTCGATGGTTTTCTATTGATTAATATAACTCAGGTCAAACAAAAAATATCTATATGTCTAACTTATATGGTTCTTTTGACTTGACAATACAGTCGATCTTCAATATGAAAGCTCCACTCTGATTATAGTTAAATCATGGCACATAGTCTAACAAATTACTATAGTTAGGTTAAGTGAAAGTATGTAAGTGAAGTACAATTCAAGAGAGGACTTATCTCCTCAGGTATATGGGGTTAATGACGCAATCAACAAAAGTCAACTCAAAGTCAAATTCTCTCTTTAGCTCGGTTAATTATTATTATTATTATTATTGAACCAAAGACTGTGTGTTTGGACTATAAAGTTGAATATGGATTATATTGGAATTTTGACCATTACCAAATTCCATAAGTCCAAAGTAATATAGTTTTGCCAAAAAGAATTGGTATAAATAATTGTCATTGTTAGGTAGCATTTATAATAAGTAAAATTGGATTTGCAAAAGGATGCATAAGCAATAAATTCAGCCAAAATATCACACCACTAGTTAAGGTGACATACGAATTTTAATATTGAATTGTTTGTTATTAATCGCTGACTCAATTTAAACCCTTGAGTCATACAATGGAAATGATGAATATACTAAATCAACCACACGATTTAGTTAATTTTTAATTATAAAAAATTAATTAATATCTAAGAAATATTAATTATGAATTTTTATTTAATTTATTGCATGTCATTAGTACTTAGTAAAGTGCATATATAAAAGTTATAAATGTGTATCAATGTACGATGTCAATAGAATGTTTAAATTAAATTTAAACAAGACGAATACTGAAATGGGCTTTAAATAAATTAACCTAATTAATAATTGTGAAATATTAATTATTAAGGATATTTCTTATTTGCTTAGTTTGCGTTCCATTTGTAACTAATAATGTGTGATATAAAAATTTATAAACATATGCGTCGATATACGATGTCTATAGAAAATATAAATTTGATTTAAATAGATATATACTAATTAGATTTTGGAATTTTTTGGATGCACATCCCAATATGATGGCATTCTATGATTTAGAGATTGGTGGGGTTTTTGAAATTGAAGGGGCAATCTTAATTAAAAGAGAGAGAAAAAGTCCATATCTTCATTGCACATTTTGCAACGACCCGCAAATCCGCACAATTCAGGCTGATAATAAACCACACACGTCTGAACCAAATTGAACTGAAAGAGGGATAGCAATGGGAAAGAAGAAGAAAGAAGAATAAAAGAGAGGAAGAAGAGAAAATAACTAAAAGCAATATAGAATCTCACAATCCCAGTGGAACAAAATATAATAGAAATGATCTTTACAAAAGAGAAATAGTTATATACATACATCCATCAAAGTACAATAACAAATCACAATCATCATCCTGGGCAGTTATAACAACTTGTCCTCACAAATGCTAATGATCTCAACAACAAAGCAACAGAAATAAACATATACGTGAATACGACTTGAAGACCTCCAACTCGTCTCTCGAGCTCTGATGCATCCAAAGCACTATGTAGATATGCTCGGTCTGACCCAAGCATTGTAATAGAATAACATCCCAGTCAGCCTAGTAAACCAATGTGAAGATAACACACCCAACTGGATTTTAAAGTTATAGAAAATCTTCAAAAAATCAAAAGTATCTCATAAGACCACACCGCACATAAACACGGATGGGTTTTTACCTTACGACGACCAAACCATTTCATATGAAATTCTCTGATATTAAAATAGTGTCAAAGATACAAATATTTATTAATCATGGCTGAAATTGTTACATTAATTAGATTTCATCATAATAATATACAACTAAAACCGTAAAGGCCCATATTGGAGAATGGAGTCCATACAATGACTCGGCTACTGGAGTGCCACCCGTTACGGTGCATCTTTAGATAAAATAATACTAAGGACCTCGCCAGGATCCCCTACAAACACAGAACTGGCCTACCCTTGACTAGTAGTATTGAATACGATCACCCCTCCATTAATGAGCCCCGAAGCAACAAATGAGAGATGTATTGACTCTAGATTGTGATGATCACACCCTACTTAGGAGCAACCCACTTAGCACTGCTACATCTCTCCTGTATTAGTCATTCCTAGTTGATGAGGTTTGAGGCTACCTTTTATTGTTCATATAGCACTTCCCACTTGGAATAATAACAATTCCCTCTAGGAAAAAATGCAGTGCCATCATTCATCCGTACAGGTTAATTCTGTGACTGAATGAAATGCTTGAGAGCTCCGTCTTCAATTACATCATCTTTAAGGTGTCTTAACTTCGAACGCTTGAGTTGGATCGAAGTGGTTTTTAGATAACATATCCGATCCTGGTCCCTTCGAAATAACATTTGATAGTTTTCGATAAACTCAACCCCGTTTCTTTAGGAAATAAACAGTCAAGGATAAAAGCAAAGATCGCCTTTTAACCGTTAGTGGACGGATTTCCTTATCGTTTGTCCTAGGATAATGAAACAAGATTTATATGCACAATACAGCATCATCGGAGATGACTGTGCCATATAACTCACGTGTTCCTCCTAGATATTCACGAAGTTATGTTTTGGGTCCAAATTCGATAGCCAGTTATTTAACTATCGATAAATAAAATTTAATCAGGGATTTAATTCCATAGGGAAAAAAACATTGGTTAAGAACATAAGCAACCACTAGCCTCTTTAAATAAATCTTTTCATTAGCTAAAATCACTTTGTAAATACTTTTCCAAAATACTTTTACAAAGATTCATTCACAAACCTTTATAGTTTCCATATTTTGAAAATATCCATATAGTTATCTCAACGGTATAAGTATATTCATGAAACAAAGAAAGATTTCCCTTTTACAGAATTCTAGAACAGATTTATAAATTCCTTTATAAATCTCTAAAACCTATTTATAACCCCATTCATTCGTCTGAAATCATTTATAAAATCCCTTTTATACATTCCTAGAATTATTTATAACCCTTCATAAATCCATAAAACAATTTATAAACTACTACTATAAATCCACAAACCTATCTCTAAAATTCTTTTATAACCATCTAAAACCATTTATAAATCTCTTTTACCCTTTAAATAATCTTCTATTATGTTTTTCAAATCATGTTATCGGATTCTTCTTACAAAACCCGTATCTGTTTATAAAACCCTATTTATAAAACTTAAAAACATTTATAATTAGATTCTAATCATTTACTTTTAGACACTATTATATAATAACTAACAGTATAAATAAATAGTAATTATCTTTAAAACATTATAAAAATAAAAATTAATAACTTCAAAACATTCCTAATTAAACAATAATATCACATTATTATAAATAATAATGATTAATTTCCAAAACCTTATTGATAAATAATTATAATTAATTTCAACCAATATTAATAATTTAAGCAATTTACGTTTTAAAATATCAAAATATTGATAAACAACTTTAAAACAATATTAATATAAAGAAACAACTTTTAAAACATAAACAAATATTCACTTCATTTGGAAAATATCACTTTTCTAAATTATCACATTTATTTATCCCCATATTTATAAATAAATCTTAATATATGTATATATGGGTGTGTGTGTATCACTCTATATAAAACGGTTAATAAATATTTATACCAAAATATTTCTATCTTCTTTTAAAACCATACCTCTTTATTATGAAAGACAGATTTATTCTTAAGATTTTAAAAATCTCTATTTAAAATATATTATAACACTATAAATTTATATCCTCTAAAAATCATACTTTTCATTTTGAAATATCCTTCTTTAAATAAATTTCAAGTACAAAATATTAAAAATATATATATTTTCGAAATCACTTAAAATCCTTTTAAACTGAATCTTCATTTTATAGTGTTTCAAAATACTAAAATTTGACCCAGTGTTACTATAGCGCAAAATAGGGAAAAAAATCATCCATGTCATCAGTTTTGGCATGCTACACATCATATATAAAAATATATGAAAAGTAAAATCAACAATGCGAGGAATCTAGTTGGATCCCTCTAGCAATCCCTCTACATCACATACAGTATATAATCATAAAATATAAATCAACCGCTTCGAGATGAGATCATATATAAAGGGTCATCTACTCTTACACGGGAACGAAATAGGGTCTTATCCCCTCCAAGGGCAGGGATATATCTAAACTAACTAACAAAGTAGTGAATCATCCAAATTTCCAATCAACAATTTGAATCAACTATATATCGTACTAATTAACCAAAAGGTGAGTTTAATCCACTTTGATTCCAATTGTCCACAAATCGCTTCGGTTCGAATTAAAATTGAACAAGTGTTCAATTTTGACCCCAATTCGTACCAGCTCTGAATCTATCTAATCTAACTCCATAGCGTATTATTCGCTGATACGATCATAATGCAACTTGTTGCGTTCAATTTAGACCTCGTATGGAAAAGTTGTGAATTACTGAACAATTGGATTAATTAAATTATAATTAACTTTTGATTATTAACTTTTTAAACTAACTACTACCTCCTTCTCTTTCGCTCCTGGCACGCGCAAAATTGACTGTGCCTAAATCCAAATTGCGACCTCGGCTTCATCATGCTGCCACCGTCGTGACCCATGACATTCGCTGTGCCCATCTCACAGCACCCCTCATCATCTCCAACCCATATTCGCCGTCCTTCGACCCAAAAATCAAACCCAAACTACCGCGACTTCGAAGACGAATTGTCGCTGCCTTATTGCTATCCAAGTCGATCCCACCATTGATCGCCTCTATCTTAACCTCACCGACATTTTCGTAGTTTTTCACCTGAAAGTGGTCATGGTGGTGCTAAAAAACATTGGTCGTTAGATGAGCATGGGTTTGGGTATAAGAGAATGGCAGCCGAGTTTTGGAATTTAGGGTTTGCAAATGAAGAAATATGATGGCCTTATATAGAAAATTTCCAAAGCACTATTCATACGTTAAATTTTCGAACTCCAAACGAGGTGTGCCGCTTGACATTTTATATGTAATACCCCTATTCCAAACACATTGAAACTAGTTTCAAGGCCTAATTTGATCATAAAGTAGATAACTTTCAAAATCAGATTATACTAAATTAAATTCCTTTAATTTATTTCTATGCATTTCGAGCTCTCACGACCTAAGGACACATCCGATTGCCGCAAAATTTGACGGCATATAATAATATATCTTACGGATCCAATGACACTGCTTTTTCAAAATCCGAGACTTTGCCCCCAAAGACTGTTTTCACACGTTAATTAAAACTAATTATTGTTAAATAAACTTATATGATTTTAAATTAAAAGTTTACTATCTTCATTCTTATTCAAATAGAATTTAATCATCTTTCGAGAAAAAAAATCTATTCACATTACATTCAAGATTTAATGATTTAAACAATTCCAAATATTCTATTTAACAGTTCAATTACAAAATAGATCACTGAATTTGAAATACAAATTGTTTAAATTATAAAACTAACCTTTCAATATTTAAAATCAATTAAATATTCCAAATTAAAATGACTAAAATTTTGGGTAGTTGCATTTTTTCCTCTTTTAACTAGATTTCTCTCTGTCATCATTCATTCCTCTCTACAAAAACATCTCGGTTGAATTTTCATAGTGGAAAAGCTAAAATTCCAAAATTTAATCAAGCAAGATTAAATAGAAAAAGGCGACTGTCTCTTGATTGTTGCATATCTAAAGAGTGATCTATTGGATTTAGGAATTTTACTATCATTCACGATGTTTCTCCAAGCCTCATCCTAAGGAAATTCTTTATATTTACATATCTTTTAATTTTGTTTACGTTATCTTAATTCTCTATCTCTTTGCATTATTTATATGTGTGATTTTGGATTTTCATTTGAATGTCTCAAGCCCTCTTCTTAAAACAACCGCATATTATTATCACATTAAAAAAACCTTGCTATGTTCACTGCTATTTTGGAATGAACAATAATAATTTCATCTATCTCTTTCTGTATGCTTGTTTATCTAGTTTGTTTAACCTATATCTAGACGCTCTTATTATGAATCTACTATACCTTATTCGTCTAATTTTATTATTATCATTTAAGAAAATTGATAAATTAAATTAAATTTTGGAATATTCTTGTTGATAAGTCAGTTTTCATATTAGAAGATTTAGTTTTAAATGTTTACACATAAATTTCTATGTGAATAAAACTTTAAAAGAATTGCGTTAATTAATTTTTGTTGATAACATAATATGATGACTAAATTGTTTTATGTTTTAAATCATTATAAACAAATTTTATTAGTTAAAATGAAAAAGGAAAATATTAAATTAATGATTTATTCCTTGTTCAACAATTATGCCTAATATAGTACTACATCTTTGTTTATAGAAAACTGTAACGATCTAGGATTTTTACTAAGTTTAAATTGCTAATTAATTTAATTTTTGAATAACAATGGTGAAATTAATTGGTAATTAATATTAGATTCTAGTTAAATTATGAATTGATTGAGAATTAATTTGGATATTTGAAAATAAATATGTATATAAAATAGATTGAAAATAGAATTTAAAATTGGGATGTAAATTTAAATATCTTAGAAAATAAATTTGTATTTGGATTTTGGATATGATTAAATTAGATGTTTCTTTATTTATATAAATGAATCTTTTGAAAGTTATATTTTGAAATTGATATAAAATAATTTTCAAAGGATGTTTAAAGTTAAATTCTATATTTTATAATATATCATATGTGTGTTTATTTTATTAAAGTATAATTAAGCTTTAGAAACAATTTCTTTAAAAGCTAAATATCTATATATACATATTGGAATGCAAATGTAAAGTAAGACAAAGATAATAACCTGTTTATAAATATGCTCACAAAACAAAAAAAATCAAGTTACATAGTAAAAAAAAGAAGATAAAGACAATGGCAATTAATGTTTGAATCTCTAGCACACAATATTGATTACCTCAGCCACCAAAGTAAAGAAAAATCAGCTAGTCAACATGCAAAGAAAAAAATCTCTAATATATGGTACAAAGATTATATCACCCTGTAAACTCATATCAGCCTGCATACTATCTTCTTATATACACCATCTTCTTCTTTCGTTCATCAATCTAAAGCCTGAGTATTAATAAAAGAAAAAAAAGAAAAAAAGAAAAAGAAAAGCTACAACTTGAAACCATCAACAACAACTAAATCAATTCAAACAAGAAGATCCAAAAAGAAGTTCCAGCTAACATTTCACAGCCTGTTTCAAAGTGGAAGGCTCTGTTCATTCTGGAAAACAATGTGAGTAACATCCTTTTTAAAACTTAAGCATATGAATCTGATTACTTGGTTAAGGTCTGAAATAAGTATGCTGGTATATATGTATTATTCTATGTATATGGATGATGTTTGTGTCCATGTTGTAGTCTCTATAACAAAACTGTTGTAGTTTCCAAGCTTGAATTTTGGTTCATAATTATTACCCCTTGATCCGATAACTTTAGGGACTTAGAATACAAACAAAAAAATTGCTTGTTTCATCATAGATTAAAGTTTAAATTTTATTTAAGTGGAAATAAATTTGTATATTGCTCTGGAAACCAAAAGAACTGAGCAAAGCCTTAAATTAGTCAAAATACAAATTTCTTAATTCATGAATTCAGGTATGTAAGTTGAATTCGTGTACTAAAACATGATTTTTAAAGCAAGAATCGTAATTTTTAGATGGAGATTGAAAGAGCAATTTGGGTTTGTATAGATTTCATTGTTTTAGTGATCTATGGAGATTCACTGATTAGTAGGGATCGGGATTTTGTTTGGTGATGGAATGGTGAACGACGATTCAAGGAAAAATAGTGAGATGGTTAGTAGATGAGCGTGGTGACGGCGACAATCATTTTTGGTTTGTAAATCTAGCTTTGGGCGAAGGTGAATGTTTCGATTCGTTCGCCGTTTGTGTTTGATCGAGTGCAATGAGACTTTTGGTGATGGTAGAGGGAGTGTGAACGAGTGTTTGGTCGTAGTTGCTGACCTTCTGGTGGTCGAGGTTGCAGAGGCGACGCGTTTCCAGGTTTTGATGGTGAACCCAGATGATGTTTCCAGGTATCAAATTTTTAAACTCGATTTTGATTTCGAGTGGATATTGGGGTTCTGGTGGTCGGGAGTTGGTGCATGGATGGTTGTTGACTTGCTCGACGATGTGGAGTCGCCTGGAGTTGATCGGCGACAACGTGCACGTGCACAGAGCGTAGTTCTGGAAATCTGGAAATTATTGTTAGTTTGTGGAATGGATGCAGGGATTGTTCTCGCGTGTTTGTCTCGGGTAATTTGAGTAGTTTACTCGAAGCTTTTCCAGTTTTGGCTCGAAGCAGATTTTCGTGGCTTGGGTAGAAGCTTGCTTAGGTTTTAAAAACAGAACCTGTTCCATTTTTGCCAATTTAAAACTAAATTTTAAATTATAAAGTAAGTTTATATTAAGTTTTAAAAACAAAAGTTTAATTATAGATTCAAGTTTAGCTCGAAGCCTAGTTTGAGAATAAAATTTGTAAATTTAAATTGTTTTAATAAGTAAAATTATGTTAAGAAATTATGTGTGAAAAGATTTGAATTTAAAATGGATTTGGAATTTGTAAAGGAAAGATTTAAAACAAGTTAAATCAAACATGAAAACCTGGACTTGAATCTAAATTGAAATTCTAGATTTTGAAATAAAATTAAGTTTTATAAATTTAATGTTAAATAAGTTAAATGATTAAATATCCTTTAATATGTGAATTTAAAGAGAAGTTGATTTTATTCTTTGAATTTCTTTTATAACCAAAGTATTATTTAACATGTGAATTTAAAGGTTTTAAAAATTAGTTTTAAACTTTATTAAAGATAAATTGGTATTCATTTTAAAGGTTTAAGTTAATTAATTACGGAATAATTCATTTGTAATTAAGAACCCTAGATTAGAGGGGATAATTAATGATCAGGAATTAATTAAATTGTATTTAAGAATTTATTAAGTTACAATTAACACTTAATTAATTAACTAATTAGGATTAATTAACGAGTTATTAATAGTTAATTAATTTTAATTAATGATGATTAATGTAAGTAATTTCTTTAGCAAAGTAATTAAAAAATTATTATTAGTTAATGAAGGTCATTAACTAAGATTATTTAAATAAATAATTAATGTGATTAATTTGAACAATTAATTAGATTAATTAATTAATGATAATCATTTATGAAATTGTGTAAGTGTAATTACTTTATGAAAGTAACTAAGAAATTAATTGCTCATTGTAATTAATTGAGTTTAATTTGATTAATTTAAGTTAATTGTCAATTATGGTGTATTGGATTGATATTTCTGATATGTGATTGTGATACTGTGTGATGTGAATTGCTTTGTGCTGAACTATGATTTGTGATTTGTTTCTGTGTGTATGTGAAAACCTTTTTGCCCGTAAATGGCATTTAAACTTCGATGCGACAGGGAGTCGGATTCCAGTTAGTTATCCAAAACCCACATCAAATCGTAATGGTGAATCTTTGTAATTGATAAGTTTACTTTATCTATGAATCTGTGAATAAAGATAAGCGTTATGGGTTATATCGCTTATCGATATTAATATGATTGAATCTGTGATGATTGATGATGTTGCACTATTGTGTGAAACCCGTGGACTACACCATACACACACAAATATGGATTGCACGTGGAAATTGGTTAAGTTGCAGATTTTTGAAATAGTTTTAAAAATTGGATTTTTAAATCCAAATAGTTTTGGGAATGGATTGGGATTAAAGTAAAAAAAAATTGAAAATGAGTTTCAAAGATAATTTTTTTTTTTTGAATAACTTGATTACGCCTTGAAGTTTAAATAATTTGATTTAAATTTAAAATAAAAATTTGAAATTGAATCCTATGATTTGAAACTAGGGATTAAAGATGTTATACAAGTTATATATGGGTTAAACCATTTTAAAGGTAATTGATTTGGGAATTTGAATTTAATTCAAGGGCTTTAACACGTGCAAATATAATTGGTTTTTTTCTAAAACGAAAACTATTTGTTTCAAATAATAAAAACTTTCGCATAAGAAATGGAGTTCCAATTTGTGTTAATGGGATTCCAAATTTGAAATGAAAATGGTTTCCCAAGTAATGAATAAATCTTTGAAAACGGGTTTGAAAGCTATAAGTTAAATCCTTGTTATAAAGATTGAATGAATTAATCCAATTGAAATGGAAATTGTTTTGAAATCCGTAAATGGATCTTTGTGAAACTGGGTGAACTTTGTGAAATAAATCTTCTTGTTTAAAGGTTTGAAATGGTAATTTGTTTAAACCATTTAAGGGAAAAGTTTTGGATTTTTAAGTTGTGACTTAACTGAAATCCCATATCCATATATTTTCAAATATTGCGCTCATTATTCGGTTTAGCCAGGAGAGGACCTTGTGTCATATAACCCATTCCGAATAGTGATACGACGTTATGGATTGCATTTGAAGACCGGTGTTGAAGACCGGGTGTCTTCGAGAATGATAGGATAACATGTAGATTGATTCTGCACTGAGTTGCCCCGGTATAGAGTTCTCTATATGTGACGGGAAGTCCGATCAGGATTGTGGATGCCCGGATTGCAAGGGCTTCTTCAGAAGTGCCTTTGGTTCTGTTCGAACCCGGGACAGACTTGTATGGTTGTATGTCTGACACTACACTTTGATATATAAAGCAGATTTCTTTCAAATACATATTTGTTGGTGGCGGAGAATTTATTATCTTTGCTTAATACCCTTGTCTGAGACGTACGAGCTCAAAGATTATGTAGTTGAAGGTTATCTGTGATATATTCTCAATTTAGTAGTGTGGCATGCTGAGTGCTGCTGTGTGTTGATGATCATTTGTGATCAAAGCATGGCTTTTGTATAAAGCGTAGCTTTGTGGGTGAGACTACATTAGGACCTCACACCCCGAAAATGGTCAAAACAGGAAAGATGCGGCAAGGTTATGAGGGTCGCGCCCTTTACGGTGTGTCATTCCCTTCTGGTAAAGGGTGGTATCATGGTATCGAGCCCAGATATTTACCTATGTGGTTGCTTCAATCTCATTTACTGTATGGTTGTTGCTTTGGGGTTTAGAGGCGCCTCGGATAAAGGTCCCAAAGGACCGGGAAATGGCATGCTGGAGTAGTAGTTACCTAGTTATAGAGGTAACCCGGCCTTGTGTTGGCAGAGATCTGGTTAGGTTCTCGGGACGTCCCGCCAGAGGCGTACCCATGGACAGTGGGAAGTTCCTTAGCCTGACCATTTGTAGGAAATCCAATCTTTAATACGTGCCTTGTATGGTTTTAGTTGTAGAACCTGCCATTTACTTATGGTGGTCACCACTGTTTAGATGGTATCTATAGTAGGCATAGTTCGAAATGTCTATGCTGGCCAGGATTAATATTATACTTTCGAAATGGTTTTTATACACTATGAACTAATAATAATATCAAAGAAATTTTCTCGTATCAAGCATGTTTGACTATCATAAGGAGAAATCTCCTCCAATTCTGCGCTTGCATTGTGTGTGTGGCGGGAGGCCTTATGGTAGTTTCATTTTCCAAAAAGCATTGCGGATTTATTTTAAATCCTTTGTTGTTTGTTTTAAAGATAAACTATTTTTGTTACTCATACCAGTCCTATGACCGAGCTGGAGTTTATTGTTCTTTCCTCAACTCTGGGTGCCCACAATTTTTCCACACGGGCAGTCTAGAGTTGGGTTTTCAGATAGTCAGGTTTAGTAGATTATCTGGAGCTAGTTCAGTCTTTGGATCACGACTGCACTTGCTTATCGTTGTGCATCGTTATTGGGAGTTCAAGCTTTTTCTGGATTGGTGGTCGAAGATGGAGTTACAGTTCTGAATTCTATTCCTCTTTCTCTCATGAAGTCCATATTGAAGGAATTGTCCGCTACTGGTGTTATCTTTTCGTTCCGCTGCTATTTTCTTGTATCATATCTTTGATGTATATTGATATTCATTGTATCATTCAGTTGTATCTGTCAGTGTATCAATGTTATATATATTGATATTCTTTTTCTTCCGTTGTGTTGTGATACTCAATGTGTTATAAGCTCCGGCGAACCAAATTCGACATTTGGATCTGCGACATTTGGATATGAGTGTCGTATTCGGTGCCGATTTTCGAAGGTCGAGTCCGGACTGTCACATTTGTACATTCTATTTAACAAATTATATGTATATTATTTTGTTTTGTTTTAAATTTTGTTTTAGTTTGTCTGTTGATAAGTTTATATATTTATGTAATATCTTATTTTACGTGTGTGTCTAAATTTAACTCAACATTTCAAAAGAGTGTTTGTATAAAATATAATTGTAAACTTTTAAACTACTTTAATTAGACATTATATTCACTAATTTATTGGTTGTAAGCTAAATAAAGTCAATTTCAATCTAAATGCTATGCAAAATATTTATTGTGTACACATACACAAACATATACATACATACATACATACATACATACATACATATATAAACACATATATTTACATGTAAACACATACGCATGCGTGCGTGTATTTTTTTAAAGAAACTTCATGTTTTAGAAAACAAAGGCATACATAGTGTAACATCCCGGAAATTTTGAATTAAAAATTTGGACATTTATTGGAACTTTTAAATGTAAATTTGAGAAATTCAAAAGAAATAAAATTACATAGTTATTTAATGTTAATAACTAAAACAACTTTTCCTTTTAACAAAGTAAAATAAGAAATTATGACAAAGTAAAACAAGAAATTATGATAGATGAGCTTTTAATAGAAATAAAATTGTTAATGTAAGTTATGATAAATTTATAAAAAAATTTAAATCACATAATTATAATCTAACAAGTAAACAAATAAACAAATAAACAAGTAAACAAATAAACAAGCAAAAAAATAAACAAATAAACTAAGATAACAAATTTTTGTGAAGAAAATATAAAACTGTAAAAGAAAACACTTTCAATTAGCTATGTAAACAAATAAGTAGACATAAGAAAAATAAACCTTTTTAAACAAAACTCTTCCATTTAACAAAATAAAGTAAGTTTGTAGTAAATAAAAATAAAAATGATAAAGTAACTTTACCTGTAGGAGTACAAGAAGGCATGATGCATTTAATGCTATACACTTCAGCAAATTTAAAGTAAGGCTTCCTGTATAAACCATACAAGGAAAACACTACATCGCATACTTGCAATTAATGCTGTTACTTTCTAGCCTGGGTTAGTCAATATTTAAAAACAGTATTCTACCTACCTATACAATGTAGCATGTACACCATCTTCATATATATAAACATCACAACCTCTGTTTTAAAGTTCATTTAACAATCTTAGCAGAGAACATAAATTAAAAAGAAAGAAAAACATAAGTGTCATTTATTAACAAGCTCAACTTTATTCAAGCTTGAAAACAAATTTTTGAAGAAAGAAGAACAGAGGGAAATTCAAACTGCAGTTGCAAACACATTTATAGTCTCTGCTCATTCATTATACAGGTGAGTAAACATGATTTGTAAAGGATATTAGGTTTATTTATAACAGTTTAAACTTCCATTATAACTGCTTTGTTCATATTACAGTATGATGCTCTGTGTTTTCTGTGTCATTCATGCAGGGATTACATTTGTTATTAAAATTGAAATCTATTTGCTTTAATCACTGACAAGCTTGGGTTTTCAAATAATTCAAGTCGTTTTAATCCTCGAACAAGTTGTGTAAAGTTGTTTTGAACCTATAGTAATTTATTTTCCACTGGAAACATGTTTTACAAGTTTCAAGTTGAAATTTGATAAAATAAAAGGGTGAAAAACATTGATTCAAGATTTTAATCTGAATCTATACTACAATTTATGATTTTGAAAACAAAAATGAAAAATTTTAGATTAGTATTAAAAAGGCAATTTGCATTTGAATAAAAATTGAATTTTTACCAATTTCTTGTAAGTGAATTAATTTAACTTGCAGAAAATTGAGTTGAAGCAAGCATAACCATTCACGATGTTGGGAAAAATGTAAATTAATTTTTCTATTGCGTGAATTGGGAGTACGAGTTAGAATTAGGGTTTAGTGGTGCTTCAGTTCATGTTGATGTTTTGGGGTTCGTGGGTCCTCAAGGGATCATCGGAAGGGATCGCGAGTGGGGGAATGGCAGCGGGAAGGTGTGTAGCAGTTTCGGTGAAGGTGGCCGGTGGTTTCGAGAGCGGAGGCGACGAGGAGGGGCAAAGTTCTGGCAAAGGGCTATGCTGTTGGATCGAGATTTTAGCTCGATTTCGACTCAGTAGTTTTTCACGGAAACTGGGTACGATTTTGTGTTCGAGGGAGTTCGTGGGGTCGTGGAGCATCATCGCGACGATCGTCTGAGGACGGTGGCGTTGGGACACGTGCACGTGCACGTCTGACTCAGGGAGGGGACGAAGTATCGGGGAACTTTAATTTTTCTTCGAGTCGTTTTCGAAAGGATAGGGGTTATCGCTTCTGGCTCGGGTATAATGAATCGATTTGTTCGAATTGGTTTGGGACCGTGATTTTGTTACTTCAGTATAAAAAAAAAGAAGAGGAAGAGAGAACGAGAGGGAAAGGAGATGACTCAGGGAAGAAGGCTGAAAGAACTCTGTTTAATCGGGTTTGCTTGCGTATTTGGGTTAAGCCTAAAACAAATTTCAAGTTAACAATTGTTAGATAAAAACTTTGGCATTTGCAAGTTAAACAAACGTAGATTTGTTAAAAAAAAAAAACTTATTTTGAGTTAAATTTATTAACAACGTCTTAGAATTTTGTTAACTCTTTGATTAAGTAATGAAAATTTAAAATAAAATTAGTTAAACCTTTAATTAAATGATAAAATTTAAAACAAGAATTAAAATTAATTTACATTAAAATTTCAATGCAACAATAAGTCAAATTTTTAAAAGTGTAAAGCAGATTTTCAAATGATAATTAAGATAATTTATTAAGGAATAATAAATTAATATAGTCAATTGAGATTTAATTAATTGTAATTATAAATAATAAATCATCGATTTAAAGTAATCAAGAAAAAAAAATATTTATATGGTTAATTTATTAAATCCCATTCACTTTGATTTGGAAAACGATTAACTATCGCTGTGCACTATATTGATATTTCTATTCTGATTGTGATGCTGTGTTATATAAATTGCCATGTACCGCATTGTGATTGTGATTCGTTCTGTATTGATGTGAAAACCCTGTTGCCCGTAAAACGGCATTTAAACCTCGATGCGACAGGGAATCGGATTTCAGTTGGTTATCCGAAACCCACATCGAACCTGTGAATATTTGTGAATGACATCCAGATGTTTTAAAATATGACACTCACTATTCGAATTAGCCGGGAAAGGACCTTTGTGTCATAAAACCCATTTCGAATATGTGATTCGACGTTATGGATAGCATTTGAAGACCGGTGTTGAAGACCGGGTATTTGCGAGAGCAATAGGATGACCTGTCGATTGACTCTGCACCGAGTTGCTCCGGTATAGAGTTCTCCATATGTGATGGGGAATCCGATCAGGATTGTGGATATCCGGATTGCAAGGACTTCTTTGGAAGTACCTTCGGTTCTGTTCGAGCCCGGAACAGACTTGTATGGATAATATGTCTGACATTACAAATTGAGATATAAAGCTGATTTCTTTCAAATATATTTCTGTTGGTGGCGGAGAATTTATTCTTTTAGCTTAACACCCTTCTCTGAGACGTACGAGCTCAGAGGTTATATAGTTGAAGGTTATCAGCAATATATTCCCAATTTGGTAATGTGACATGCTGAGTGTTGCTGTGAAATGATCATTGTGTTGATCATTTGTGATAGGATCATTTGTTTGATCGTCTATCTTGGTGATCATTTCTATGATCATTTGTTGACCCAAAGCACAACTTTTGTATAAAGCGTGTTTTTGTGGACGAGACTTCGTCGGACCTCACACCCCGAAATGGTCGAAACAGGAAAGATGCAGCAAGGCTATTGGGGGTAGCACCCCTTAGGGTATGTGCATTTCCTTCTGGATAGAAGTGGTATCATGGTATGGAGCCCAGATACTTAACTTATGTTGATATCGCATATATATATATATATATATATATATATATATATATTACTTGTGATTTGTTGTTGGGGCCCCGGTTAAAGGTTGGTTACAACCGGGAGATGGCATACTCGTGTCAGTAGTTACCCAGTTAGGGGTAACCCGGCCTTGTGTTGGCAGAGATCCGGTTTGGCTCTCGGGGACGTCCTTCCAGAGGCGTTCTCATGTGGCAATGGGAAGTTCCTTGGCCTGACCATTTGTTGGAAATCCAAAGAAACAATACGAGACTTGTACGGTTTTAGTTGTAGAACCTGCCATTTACTTATGGTGGCGCCCCACTGTTTAAATGGTAGCTATAGTAGGCATAGTTCGGAATGTCTATGCTGGCTATGATTAATATTCTATTTTAGAAATGATTTACTTCACTATGCACTAGTAATGATATCAAAGAATTCTTTTTCTCGTACCAAGCATATTTAACTATCATAAGAAGAAATCTCCTCCAATTCTGCGTTTGCATTGTGTGTGTGGCGGGAGGTCTTATGGTAGTTCCACTTTTTAAAGCATTCCGAAAATTCTTTTATAAATCTTGTTTTATTTAAATGCAACCGTTTTTGTTTACTCATACCAGTCCCATGACTGATCCGGAGTTTATTGTTTTCTTTCCTAAACTCTGGGTGCCCATTATTTCCACACTGGCAGCCTAGTAGCAGGTTTCTATATTTTGGAGTAGCAGTATTTTGGAGCTCTTATCTTGGAGATATCTTAGGAGCTATTGGAGATTTCAGGTGTTAGCTTTTGGGAGTTCGTTATCATCTCTCTCATTTGAGAACTTTTGGATATATGTTCACTGTGGTATTATCATGATGTTGTATTTGGAGTTGTAGTGTATGTATTATGTACTCTATTGCAGTATGGATATTATGTTGATGTTGTAACTGTGATGATATTTATGATATTGATTCTGTTCCGTTGTTTTATATTCATCTAATTGTAGTTATAAGCTCCGGCGATGCAAATTTGGTGTTGTTTATCGAACATCGAGTTTGGGTCGTCACAAGTGGTATCAGAGCTGTTGGTTGAGTAAGAACTTTAGCTACGGAGTATAACACATTAGATGACTCATTAGAGATAGGGTGAAGTATACCCTAGAATGAGTATAACCAAGACTGAAACTTTAAAAAATTTCTTACTCTGTTCTTTTTACTGCTGATATTCCTTAAGATATCTTGTCTTTATATCTAAATCAATTTTCTTACTAATCTCAGATAGTGAAAATGAGTGGACGCAGAGGAAGAGTTAGGGGTCAAGGCAATGCTGCAGCACCAAATCAAATTCCCCCAGCCGCAGAAGCAGTAATAGAAATTCAGCAGCAGCCGGACTTGGCTGATTTATATAAGAAGCTCGAAAAGCTTGGTGGCAAACCGTTTATTGGCAAAGAGTCAATTATTGACGCTCAAGCTTGGGTAAGATCGTGTGAAAAGATTTTTAAAGGGCTAAAATTGCAGGATGAGCAGAAAAGACTTATAGCTTCTTGGCAACTCCAAGGAGAAGCTTCAGCTTGGTGGGAAACCATCATTATAGATGAACCCGAGGAAGAATTTACTTGGGATCGTTTTAAGGAAGTATTTGAGAAACGTTACATGCCATCGGCGCGAGTTTCCAGAATGTATCAGGAATTTCTGGATTTAAAACAAGGAAGTTTTTCGTTTGAAGAATACTTGAATAAATTCAGCGAACTATCTCGGTTTGGCCCGGAATTGCTAAACACACCTCTTAAGAAAAACGAACTGTTTATCCGGGGAATGAACCAGAAATATCATGGAAGAATGACGGGTCATGTTAAAGAATCTTTTTCAGATTTAGTAGATATGGGGTACAGGTACGCTACTCTTGATATGCAAGAAGCAACTGTGGAGAAAGGTAATTCAGGTAGTCCGAATTATAAAAAGCGAAAATTCGGAGGCAAGAAACCTTGGCAAGGCAATGAGAAGAAGAGGAGCATTCAAGCAAGCGCAACAGAAAATGTCACTTGTTACAACTGCAAAGAGAAGGGCCACTATTCAAATGACTGCCCAAAACCGAAGAAGCCAGCTAAAGAATGTTACAATTGTCATAAACCGGGACATTTAGTTAAAGATTTCCCAGTGATGAAGCCAGCGCAGGTGGCAAAAGTTTATGCAATTAAGAAGGACCCCTCGACTTCAAAAGCTGATAAAGGGAAAAGCGTTTTGGAAGGTAACCTTACTATTAATAATAGAACTGTTAGAGTTTTATTTGATACAGGAGCTTCACATAGCTTTATCTCCCAACAAACCGTAAATGAATTGGGACTTGAAACTAAATTTGCTAACGATCTTATTTGCGTGAAAAATCCGGTTGGAGGTCCCGCAAATCTTAGTTCATATTGTAAGAGAGTTCCTATTTCATATGCTAGCTATAAATTTCCTATCAACCTTTTTGTCCTCGAATTTAATGAATTTGAAATCTTACTCGGTATGAACTGGTTATCGAGATACGAAGCTATTTTGGAGTGTAGTAATCGGACAGTTTTAATCAAAACAAGCCTTGGAAATTTTATTGAAATCTCTTGTGAGGATCCAAGTCCAAGGAGAGATAGATTGATGTATACTTTGGGAAATCTTGAACCTACTTTGCAGTCTATACCTGTTGTTCGGGATTTTTCCGACGTATTTGAAGAAGTGAAATCTTTACCTCCTCATCGAGAAATAGAATTCCGAATCGATCTTGTACCTAATACTCGTCCTGTTGTCCACGTAAGTCGCAGGATGGCACCCAGGGAAAAGATTGAATTGGTTTATCAAACCGATGAGCTACTAGCAAAAGGATTAATTCGACCCAGTGTTTCTGAATGGGGCTCAGCCGTCGTATTTGTTGCCAAATCAGACGGATCTTTGAGATTGTGTGTAGATTACCGCGATCTAAATAAACAAACTCTCAAGAATAAATTCCCTCTACCAAAAATTGATGATCTATTCGACGAACTTCATGGCGCTCGTTTCTTTTCAAAAATGGATCTAGCTCAAGGATTCCATCAATTACGAATCGTCGAAGATTGTGTCCATTTGACTGCTTTCAGAGGTCCTAATATGTTCTATGAATGGTTAGTTATGCCTTTCGGGCTAACCAATGCTCCAGCATACTTCGTAGATCTTATGACTCGTGTGTTTCGGGAAGTTCTGAATAAATTTGGGCTAGTATTCATTGATGATATTTTGATCTATTCTAAGACTAAAGAAGAGCATGCCAAACATCTTAAAATAGTATTGGAAATATTGAGGAGAAATGTTCTATTTGCAAAATTTTCCAAATGCCACTTCTGGGTCAATGAAGTCAAATTCCTTGGCCATATTGTTAATGAAGAAGGAATTTCAGTAGATCCTAGCAAAATTTCCGCTATTCTTGATTGGAAACAACCCACTACTCCAAGAGAAGTTCGAAGCTTTTTAGGTTTAGCAGGCTATTACCGGAAATTCGTTCAAGATTTTTCTAAGTTGGCTAGTCCGCTGACTGAGTTAACAATGAAAAATGCAAAGTTCATTTGGACTCCAGAATGTAAAGAAGTTTTTCAAGAGTTAAAAGAGAGATTGACCACTGCTCCTGTTCTCACTATTGCTAATGGGAACCAAGGCTTATCTGTCTATACTGATGCATGTGGTGAAGGGGTAGGTGCAGTATTAATGCAAAGTGGAAAGGTGGTTGCCTACGCGAGTAGACAATTACGTCCACATGAGAAAAACTACCCGACGCACGATTTGGAACTTTTGGCTGTTGTTTTCGCTTTGAAAATATGGCGACACTATCTTCTAGGTAAGAATCTTTTCAGCTTTCCTAACAATTTATGAAACTAATTTGACTAAAGAAATATACCTAATAAACTCTCTTTGTTTTAGGTGAAAAATTCGAATTATTCACCGACCATAAATCCTTGAAATATCTTTTCACCCAGAAGGATCTGAATCTGCGACAACAACGTTGGTTGGAATTTCTAGCATCTTATGACTTAGATATTCTGTATACACCCGGAAAGGCCAATGTAGTTGCAGACGCTTTAAGCAGAAGACATGCTGTTCTCGCATATCTTGTTATCACTCCTACTCTTCTTAAAAAGATCGCAAATAAGCAATATGAAGATGAGTTTCTTCGGGGAATTTATAAAAGAATTTGCCAAGGAGAAGACACTAGTTTTAAGATGGATAATAGAGGAGTAATAAGATTAAAAGGCAGGATTTGTGTTCCAGACTTCCCTGAACTGAAACGTGAAGTATTGGATGAATGCCACAAGTCAAAATTCAACATCCATCCAGGAGTCAACAAAATGTATCGTGATGTTAAAAGGACATTCTGGTGGAAAACGATGAGGAGAGACATATCGATTTATGTAAGTCGCTGTGCTACTTGTCAGCAGATCAAGAGTGACCAAAAGAAAGTGGCTGGTTTACTTCAACTTTTAGAAGTACCGAAATGGAAGTGGGATCAGGTATCGATGGATTTCATCGACGGATTGCCACGAACCAAGAAAGGCAATGAAGCGATTTGGGTTATTGTGGATCGTCTAACCAAAAATGCTCATTTCATTCCAGTTAAAACTACTCGGACTGCAGCAAGCTTGGCAGGTATATATATAAAGGAAATTGTTCGCCTCCATGGTATTCCCAGCAGTATAGTGAGTGATCGTGATCCGATCTTCACTAGTAGATTTTGGGAAGCATTTCAAGACGCTTTGGGAACGAAATTAAATTTCAGCACTGCTTATCACCCACAATCTGATGGGCAGACTGAGAGAGTTAACCGAATTCTAGAAGACCTACCGCGTGCTTGTGTTCATGATTTTGGTGGTTCTTGGGAGGACCATTTGCATCTGGTTGAATTCTCATATAACAACAGTTATCAGGCCAGTATTGAAATGGCTCCTTTCGAAGCTTTATATGGTCGTCCGTGTCGATCACCTACATGCTGGATCGAATCAGGTGACAGACTTGTTCTTGGACCGGATATGATAAAAGAAGCAAGTGAGAAGGTAAACTTTATTCGAAAGAAGTTATTAACTGCCCAAAGCCGTCAGAAGAGCTGTTATGACCGTCGAAGAAGAAATTTAGAATTTCAAGTTGGAGATTCTTTATTTCTGAAAGTATCTCCGATGCGGGGTGTATTGAGATTCGGGAAAACTGGAAAGTTGGCACCGCGTTATATTGGTCCTTTTCCTATTATGGAAAGGATTGGTCCTCTAGCATATAGAGTGCAGTTACCCAGCTGGTTGTCTGGCGTACATGATGTGTTCCATATTTCTAATCTTCGGAAGTATGTGCACAATCCAGATGATATTATTGAAGAAGCTGCTCAGCAGGATCTTGAAATCACTCCCAACTTGGCAGTTAGAAGGGAACCGATAAAAATTGTTGATCGTGATGAGAAACGATTGAGGAACAAAATTGTGAAATTGGTCAAAGTTAAATGGAGTGGCGATCCAAAGGACTGTACTTGGGAGACCGAAGATAATATGAAGAAATCATATCCCAAACGCAGAATTGACATCTCGACTTAAAACTGTAAGTCATTTCCTTATTTATAAATTCGTCTATTTCTTGTTTTCGTTTCTCTCTCTTTCAATTTCGAGAACGAAATTTTCTTAAGGAGGGGATACTGTAACATCCCGGAAATTTTGAATTAAAAATTTGGACATTTATTGGAACTTTTAAATGTAAATTTGAGAAATTCAAAAGAAATAAAATTACATAGTTATTTAATGTTAATAACTAAAACAACTTTTCCTTTTAACAAAGTAAAATAAGAAATTATGACAAAGTAAAACAAGAAATTATGATAGATGAGCTTTTAATAGAAATAAAATTGTTAATGTAAGTTATGATAAATTTATAAAAAAATTTAAATCACATAATTATAATCTAACAAGTAAACAAATAAACAAATAAACAAGTAAACAAATAAACAAATAAACTAAGATAACAAATTTTTGTGAAGAAAATATAAAATTGTAAAAGAAAACACTTTCAATTAGCTATGTAAACAAATAAGTAGACATAAGAAAAATAAACCTTTTTAAACAAAACTCTTCCATTTAACAAAATAAAGTAAGTTTGTAGTAAATAAAAATAAAAATGATAAAGTAACTTTACCTGTAGGAGTACAAGAAGGCATGATGCATTTAATGCTATACACTTCAGCAAATTTAAAGTAAGGCTTCCTGTATAAACCATACAAGGAAAACACTACATCGCATACTTGCAATTAATGCTGTTACTTTCTAGCCTGGGTTAGTCAATATTTAAAAATAGTATTCTACCTACCTATACAATGCAGCATGTACACCATCTTCATATATATAAACATCACAGCCTCTGTTTTAAAGTTCATTTAACAATCTTAGCAGAGAACATAAATTAAAAAGAAAGAAAAACATAAGTGTTATTTATTAACAAGCTCAACTTCATTCAAGCTTGAAAACAAATTTTTGAAGAAAGAAGAACAGAGGGAAATTCAAACTGCAGTTGCAAACTCATTTATAGTCTCTGCTCATTCATTATACAGGTGAGTAAACATGATTTGTAAAGGAAATTAGGTTTATTTATAACAGTTTAAACTTCCATTATAACTGCTTTGTTCATATTACAGTATGATGCTCTGTGTTTTCTGTGTCATTCATGCAGGGATTACATTTGTTATTAAAATTGTAATCTATTTGCTTTAATCACTGACAAGCTTGGGTTTTCAAATAATTCAAGTCGTTTTAATCCTCGAACAAGTTGTGTAAAGTTGTTTTGAACCTATAGTAATTTATTTTCCATTGGAAACATGTTTTACAGGTTTCAAGTTGAAATTTGATAAAAATAAAAGGGTGAAAAACATTGATTCAAGATTTTAATCTGAATCTATACTACAATTTATGATTTTGAAAACAAAAATGAAGAATTTTAGATTAGTATTAAAAAGGCAATTTGCATTTGAATAAAAATTGAATTTTTACCAATTTCTTGTAAGTGAATTAATTTAAATTGCTGAAAATTGAGTTGAAGCAAGCATAACCATTCACGATGTTGGGAAAAATGTAAATTAATTTTTCTATTGCGTGAATTGGGAGTACGAGTTAGAATTAGGGTTTAGTGGTGCTTCAGTTCATGTTGATGTTTTGGGGTTCGTGGGTCCTCAAGGGATCATCGGAAGGGATCGCGAGTGGGGGAATGGCAGCGGGAAGGTGTGTAGCAGTTTCGGTGAAGGTGGCCGGTGGTTTCGAGAGCGGAGGCGATGAGGAGGGGCAAAGTTCTGGCAAAGGGCTATGCTGTTGGATCGAGATTTTAGCTCGATTTCGACTCAGTAAGTTTTCACGGAAACTAGGTACGATTTTGTGTTCGAGGGAGTTCGTGGGGTCGTGGAGCATCATCGCGACGATCGTCTGAGGACGGTGGCGTTGGGACACGTGCACGTGCACGTATGACTCAGGGAGGGGACGAAGTATCGAGGAACTTTAATTTTTCTTCGAGTCGTTTTCGAAAGGATAGGGGTTATCGCTTCTGGCTCGGGTATAATGAATCGATTTGTTCGAATTGGTTTGGGACCGTGATTTTATTACTTCAGTATAAAAAAAAAGAGGAAGAGAGAACGAGAGGGAAAGGAGATGACTCAGGGAAGAAGGCTGAAAGAACTCTGTTTAATCGGGTTTGCTTGCGTATTTGGGTTAACCCCAAAACAAATTTCAAGTTAACAATTGTTAGATAAAAACTTTGGCATTTGCAAGTTAAACAAACGCAGATTTGTTAAAAAAAAAAAACTTATTTTGAGTTAAATTTATTAACAACGTCTTAGAATTTTGTTAAATCTTTGATTAAGTAATGAAAATTTAAAATAAAATTAGTTAAACCTTTAATTAAATGATAAAATTTAAAACAAGAATTAAAATTAATTTACATTAAAATTTCAATGCAACAATAAGTCAAATTTTTAAAAGTGTAAAGCAGATTTTCAAATGATAATTAAGATAATTTATTAAGGAATAATAAATTAATATAGTCAATTTAGATTTAATTAATTGTAATTATAAATAATAAATCATCGATTTAAAGTAATCAAGAAAAAAAATTATTTATATGGTTAATTTATTAAATCCCATTCACTTTGATTTGGAAAACGATTAACTATCGTTGTGCACTATATTGATATTTCTATTCTGATTGTGATGCTGTGTTATATAAATTGCCATGTACTGCATTGTGATTGTGATTCGTTCTGTATTGATGTGAAAACCCTGTTGCCCGTAAAACGGCATTTAAACCTCGATGCGACAGGGAATCAGATTTCAGTTGGTTATCTGAAACCCACATCGAACCTGTGAATATTTGTGAATGACATCCACATGTTTTAAAATATGACACTCACTATTCGAATTAGCCGGGAAAGGACCTTTGTGTCATAAAACCCATTTCGAATATGTGATTCGACGTTATGGATAGCATTTGAAGACCGGTGTTGAAGACCGGGTATTTGCGAGAGCGATAGGATGACCTGTCGATTGACTCTGCACCGAGTTGCTCCGGTATAGAGTTCTCCAAATGTGATGGGGAATCCGATCAGGATTGTGGATATCCGGATTGCAAGGACTTCTTTGGAAGTACCTTCGGTTCTGTTCGAGCCCAGAACAGACTTGTATGGATAGTATGTCTGACATTACAAATTGAGATATAAAGCTGATTTCTTTCAAATATATTTCTGTTGGTGGCGGAGAATTTATTCTTTTAGCTTAACACCCTTCTCTGAGACGTACGAGCTCAGAGGTTATATAGTTGAAGGTTATCAGCAATATATTCCCAATTTGGTAATGTGACATGCTGAGTGTTGCTGTGAAATGATCATTGTGTTGATCATTTGTGATAGGATCATTTGTTTGATCGTCTATCTTGGTGATCATTTCTATGATCATTTGTTGACCCAAAGCACAGCTTTTGTATAAAGCGTGTTTTTGTGGACGAGACTTCATCGGACCTCACACCCCGAAATGGTCGAAACAGGAAAGATGCAGCAAGGCTATTGGGGGTAGCACCCCTTAGGGTATGTGCATTTCCTTCTGGATAGAAGTGGTATCATGGTATGGAGCCCAGATACTTAACTTATGTTGATATCGCAGATATATATATATATTACTTGTGATTTGTTGTTGGGGCCCCGGTTAAAGGTTGGTTACAACCGGGAGATGGCATACTCGTGTCAGTAGTTACCCAGTTAGGGGTAACCCGGCCTTGTGTTGGCAGAGATCCGGTTTGGTTCTCGGGGACGTCCTTCCAGAGGCGTTCTCATGTGGAAATGGGAAGTTCCTTGGCCTGACCATTTGTTGGAAATCCAAAGAAACAATATGAGACTTGTACGGTTTTAGTTGTAGAACCTGCCATTTACTTATGGTGGCGCCCCACTGTTTAAATGGTAGCTATAGTAGGCATAGTTCGGAATGTCTATGCTGGCTAAGATTAATATTCTATTTTAGAAATGATTTACTTCACTATGCACTAGTAATGATATCAAAGAATTCTTTTTCTCGTACCAAGCATATTTAACTATCATAAGAAGAAATCTCCTCCAATTCTGCGTTTGCATTGTGTGTGTGGCGGGAGGTCTTATGGTAGTTCCATTTTTTAAAGCATTCCGAAAATTCTTTTATAAATCTTGTTTTATTTAAATGCAACTGTTTTTGTTTACTCATACCAGTCGCATGACTGATCCGGAGTTTATTGTTTTCTTTCCTAAACTCTGGGTGCCCATTATTTCCACACGGGCAGCCTAGTAGCAGGTTTCTATATTTTGGAGTAGCAGTATTTTGGAGCTCTTATCTTGGAGATATCTTAGGAGCTATTGGAGATTTCAGGTGTTAGATTTTGGGAGTTCGTTATCATCTCTCTCATTTGAGAACTTTTGGACATATGTTCACTGTGGTATTATCATGATGTTGTATTTGGAGTTGTAGTGTATGTATTATGTACTCTGTTGCAGTATGGATATTATGTTGATGTTGTAACTATGATGATATTTATGATATTGATTCTGTTCTGCTGTTTTATATTCATCTAGTTGTAGTTATAAGCTCCAGCGATGCAAATTTGGTGTTGTTTACGAACATCGAGTTTGGGTCGTCACACATAGAGAGGAAATATGTCTGTTGCGGTTAAATACCAACACCTAAATAACGTTCACATTAACCATGTACACTTTTCATATGTTGCACTTACACTATACACTTGGGTGCATTTGATGAGCTCGTCATAATATACAGTTAATTAAAATTAAATAAACAATTTTGAATAATTATAATAATATAAAGAAAATTTTAAAAGGAGAATTTTGAATAGTTCTAAATGAATTTATACTTCATAAGCATAACAATATTCCAATAGAATTTTTTTTTGGAACTTACCCTATTATCCCGCTTCCGACTAACCCGGTTCCATCAATGTTATTAGAGCCTAATAGTCTTTGTGGTTTAAATTAGTTATATTACGGCTAACTAATTAAGCTTGACCACATAGTACATTGTCTAGAAAGGTAATGTCTAGGATTATACTTGCGCAATCAAGTACCATGTCCTACCTGGTTATCGGCTGGCTTGAAAGGTAAAGTGAGCCTAATGATTGCTCCTAACAGAAAATGCCCAAATTTAAATTGGTACTTGGGCTAATTTTCAATAATATTTTGAAATTTAAAGTTAAATTTTATAAATTTAAAAGTTAAATTTAAAATGAAATATGTTTATTATAATATAACATAAGTTTTCTAAATGTTTGAAAAGATAATAAAATTTTCAAAATGTTTGAAAATTTTAAATTTTGAAATTTAAATATTAATTTCCAAAACTAATTTATCAATAAGATTAACAAAATAAATTGATTAAATAAGTTAATTAATTAGTGTATATACATACATGTATAATATATATTGATTTATGTTATGTCATGTTGAAATATTAGACAACATAAGTATACAAGTATGTATGAAAAATAATTTTTTGAAACTAATAAAAAATAATTTAAATTATTTAACTAAATGAACTAAATAAATATTAGTTAATAAATTACAAAAAATATATATTTCTGTATGTGTTACTATAAAAGTTGTAGTATATAATGATCAATATAATATGTTAAAATTAAATAATAAACAGTTAACTAAAGAGTTAATTAATTAAATACGATTTAGTTAATATAATATTATATTTAAGATTATTATATAAGCTATTTAAAATATAAAAGTTACATAATAATGAAACTTATATAATATGAATGTATAAACTAATGGTCGAAAATTGTAGAAATTGTAACTAGACTTATGAAATAAATACACATGTAAATGTACATACATCGTGATTCCCAATGTGTCTGACACTTGCATAACGATGGTATTTCATAAGAAATATTTTATTCCAAAAGTCAATATAACTCAATATAATATAATATTGTCCTCTACCATATGTGTGTGTGTGTGTGTGTGTGTGTTACTTGCATACTCCTTAGTTGTTTAGCAAACTCAAGCTAGGGATGTTATGTTGTATTATTAATATATTGGAAAGATGAGGTAAGATAATTATATGTATTTATTGAGCAAACTCGATATATATATATATATATATATATTATACTTAGGCCATCGCAATATAGTAGGTATGAGTGAGCACTTTCTTATTGATTTATGGAGCAAACTCAAGGTCGAAGCGAAATCACGACAAGGTAACATGGGTTAAGAGTTGTATATGATACAGTTGATAAGGAGTTATCCATAAGTCATGGAGCTATGACTTGTTGAGCAAACTCAATGTCAGAATTCCAAGGTAGACGAGTCCTAACACCTATTAGTGAAGTCGAAAGACTTCTATATTTCGACTTAGGATTTGGCAAACCATAAACGGCTAGTGGGTGCTTATCGGTAAAATGAAACATATAGTTTAATCTCACTAATAATATAAGAACATCTGCTATGATATTGTCGTAATAATCTACCAATTCAAACTTATAGATAATGTCAACTCAATAACAATTTTCTGAAAGTGACAAGTGTTATCCCACTTCTGGGTCAAAGCTAGAATATCAACAAAAGGATGGATATTAGGATTGGAGATCGATTGTAAACAATGCTATGAGCGATACCATCAAAATTAGACCAAGCTCCAATCAAGGTGGGATCGAACGGAAATGATAAAAAGGCCCAACGAGGCTACACTTCCAATATCAAGTCAAGTGAAGTTCATATGCTCAAGTTATGGATGGATCAATATTCATTGAAAACCACTTCATATCGATACTTTTGTATCGATCGAGATGGACATGGCTGTTTACTTCGGATAGATACCTTCATATCTATATAGGCGTATCGATTAGATGGATACAGAAGGCAAATAGAAAACTCGATGATGTGCAGATCAACATTATAATCTGGATGGATACGAAGCAATGGTTATGGAGGTTTGAAAGTGTATTTCGTATCGATCACTTATTGATCGACAAGAAGGACACATACAGATGAAGCTATGCTAGATGGATACGAAAGTATCAAGCAGAACATCTCAAATTCGGATAGAAGCAATTGCACTAAGAACTGTGTTTCGTATCGATCATGTTCGTATCGGTCGATATGAAAGAAGCGGTCAAGATGGAGCGTAAAGCATGGATCACAGCACAAGGGTCGGATAGATACGAGAATTAAGGAGCGCATTGTCAATGGATACGAAATGATGGATAGGAATCTATGGATTTCAAATCATCAGCCTAAACTTTCAAACTCTATCTTGGATCGATCATATCAATAATCTACTCCAAATACAATGAGATTTTCACAGCAAGTTGCACGACACATGGGGAACATCCATGATCGGTCGTAGCTCAATTGGAGCAGTTTATGATCGATTCGAACTCACTATGGATCGATCAAAGATTGATCCCAAATGACTCCATATTGATCATGTAGGCCCATCTAGACTTGAGATGGAGTATACCAAGATTAAAGGAAGATATTTCCAGCTCCACACCAATAGATAGCACCTCCATTGCAACTAAAAGGGGGCCTTTCTCTCGGCTCCTCTTTATCTTCTTCTCTTTTGGCTGGACTATTCCATTTTTGGCTATTGATATTCGGAGGATTGTAACTATAATCATAATAAAAGGGAAATAAAAGGACCAATTCAAAGTGGATGTAGGCCGAAGATGGTCGAACCACTATAAATCTTGTGTCTTCTCTTACTTTCTTTCATTTCAATTTTGCCACTTCTTCATTTTTACTCTCTACATTATCTAGATCTTTAATATGTGTCTGGATATTAAGACTTTGTATGTAAACACTGGTGCTTTCACTACTTTTAGGGTTTGTGACCATTTTTGGCGCAAACAACAGGCTTACTGGATCAAACTATATCGATTGGCTAAGAGCAATTTAGATAGCATTGACTTACGAGCGTCTTTGGTCGGCTATTACATGAGAACCTAAAGAATAACCGTTGATGATGCAAACCCTGAACTTAGGCTTGCTTATGAAAAATGGGTTTCAGCCCTAGAGATCACCTAACCTTTCATGCTCTCCATATTGAATAGGCAGTTGCAAAGGCAACACGAAAACGTGAACATCCATGACATTTTTGGTAGTCTCAAAGCTCATTTTGCGGAACAGTCCCATTTTCGTAAGGTATGAACTTTCGAAGAAACTTTTCAACACCAAAATGACTAAGGGACAGAAAGTGGATGATTAATTTCTAATGATGAAAGTCTATATTGATAGAATTGCATAATTAAACGTAAAGATGAGCAATGAATTACAACTAGACTTAATCCTTTGATATCTTACTCCTCAATATGAGCCATTTATATTAAACTATAATATGAACCATATAAATGCAAGCCTCGTAAAGGTCCTCAATATGTAGAAGTCAGCCGAGTCTTCGTCCAAGAATCAAGGAGCCGTACTTACTATCAAACAGAATATGTCATCTTTGAAATGTTCAAAGAAGCGAAAGAAGGTTAACAAGTAGAGTAAGAAGACTACTGCTATTGACAAGGGTAAATGTCATCATTGTCACAAAAAGGTCATTGGAAACGGAATGATTTGAAGTACTTGAAGATTGTTAAAGAGAAGAAACAAAAAAGTTCTGCAACTCCATCAGGTAATTTATGATTCAAAATTATTTTGCAATCAATATATTATCTTGGTTTTTGGATATTGGATCCGAAACTCATATATGTAATTCGTTATAAAGACTTAGGAGCAAATGTCGCATGGCAAAGTGAGAAATGAGAGTTTAATTGCAGACGGATATCTGGTAGATGCAACAGCAGTTGGTGAATATCATTTATCTTTGCCAAATGGATTAGTTTTAATATTAAATAATTGCTATTATGTAAAAAACTTTATTTGTGGTATCATTTCTTTGTCCAGATTGCCCAAGCTGGATGTGTATTTCACCATGCTTATAATGTTATAGACATTATGCTGAATGGTAATAAAATCTATGATGGTATTTTAGATAGTGGACTATATGTGATTAATACTAATTATGTTTGTGTTGTGAGCAATTCTTCTAATGTTGACATAAATGAACTTATCTTTGGCATTGTAAGCAAGGTTGTGTTAGTGAGAAATAACAATATAAACTGGAAATTGAAGGTTTTCTCCCATCACATGATTATGAATCATTTAATACGTGTAAATTGCGTCTTAAAGGTAAAATGGCCAAGCACCCCTTTAGTGGGAGAAATGAAATAGTTGATGAACTCTTTGGGCTAGTACGTAGTGATGTATGTGGCCCAATGCATGTAATCGCCAAGGATAACTACTTTGTTACTTTCACTTATGATTTCTTAAGACTAGGATATGCATATCTTATGAAAAATAAATCTGATGTCTATGTGAAATTTGTTGAGTATAAAATATAGTAAAAACCGAACGAACAGTAAGATTAAGATTCTTCGATCAGATCGAATAGGTGAGTATGTTGGATAGGAATTCAAACAGTACTTAAAAGATAATGGGATTATCTCTCAAATTACTTCACCTTACACTCCACAACATAGTAATGTGTTGGTGCGAGGAATCGAACCCAACTAGATATAGTTCATTCTATAATGAGTAAAGCTAAGTAACCTCTATCCTATTAGGGATACGTGCAAGAAACTGAAGTGCATATGTTGAACTTATAACGCACTAAATGTGCCTAAAACACCATATGAGATATGATACGGTAAGAAACCCCAACTCAAGTATTTGAAGGTGTGGGGTTATCCGACCCAGTTAAGAATGTTAGTCCATATAAACTAGAGGCAAGATCGATACTGTGTAAATTTATAAGATATCCAAAAACTCAATGGGAAATATATTCTACAATATCGATGAATAAATGGTAATTGTTTCTAGGCTAGAAAAGAAATTTCTATCGATGGAAATTAACAGCAAAGTTGTAGACTTGGATCAAATTCAAGAAGTTAACACTAAGGCCGAACTGGTGGGAGAACTAAGTTCACCTGTATCCGAAAACACACAACCTATTAGAAGATCCAATAGGGAATCTCACGCACCAGACAGGCACTATAGTTTTCTCATGGATGGTGAGAAGGAGGACTATTTATTAGATGACGACACTCCTCTATCTTTCCAAAAAGTATTGCAGAGTAAAAACTCTGTGCTCTGGCTTAAAAGCAATTCGAGATGGACTCCATGTAAGAAAACAAAGTATGGACTTTGTTGGATGTACCTGAAGAGATAAAACCCATAGGCTACAAATGGATTCTTAAGAACAAAACTAGATGTGGATAAGGAAGTAGAGACTTATAAGGAAAGGTTAGTTGTGAAAGGATTTTGTCAAATTCAGGGTGTTGATTATGACAAGATCTTTTCACTCGTAACCATGCTTAAGTCCATTCGGATTATGCCAGCCATTATTGCATTCTATGACTATGAAATATGGCAAGTGGATATAAAGATGGATTTTCTAAATAGTGATTTAGAAGAAATGGTCTATATGTTTCGGCTCGAGGGCTTTGTGGTCAGTAGGTGCAATGGCAAGGCTTGCAGATTGTTAAAGTTCATTTATGGACATAACAAGCTTCAACAAGTTGGAATAAGTCTTTTGATAAGTAATCAAATAGTTTGGTTTTTATTAGATAATAAAGGAAGCGTGCGTATACAGAAAGGAACAGGCAACTTTTCGTATTCCTAGTGCTATATGCTAACAGTCTTCTTTTCATTGGCAAAGACATTTTATTGTTACAATCAACGAAAGCTTGGCTTTCCAAGAACTCCATGAAGGATTTGGTAGAGGAATCCTATATAGTTTCACAGTGGAAGGCAACAAAATATAAATATAGAAATAACCATCTTAGAAAATATCTCAAAAACACAGTCTCAAAAAAACTATATGTAGTCAAATCCAAAGTAACAGAAATATGATACATAGTTTGATAAATAAAAAATATCGAATAAAATAGATAGATAAATAGAGAGTGATACAAATAATAAGTAACTCCAATGATGAGCTCGCCTCATCACGTATCTCCACGTACTAATCATGGGCCTATCACTCGCTACCATGTCCTTCTATGGTGGAAATAAAGAAAGGAAAAGGGATGGGTCGGATGAAATTTTGGTGAATGAATACATCAATAATATATGGTGATCATATATATTTGACTTTACAATACTCTATTTGACTTAGGGTATCCTACAAGTGTCCATGAATTCTTAGATTTCTTACTTATAAGGTTTAACTCGATACATACCTGCACTAATTATACTTGTGCAGGCTTATACTTTGAATTGAACAACTGATCGAGCATGTAGACAACCAACGATCAGCTAATGGCTAGTGGAACTTTCCCAACATAGAGTTATCTTGCAATTTCGTTTTTGGAACTGCATCTCTCACATTATGACTAGCGTAATTATTTCGCATAGGCTTCTCCACAATCCCTACCATAGAACTATATCTTCCACAATTACACGTACCCTCGCTATGCAATAAGGGAGTGCCCATAATACCGACTCGTTGAAGTGTCTCATCGTCTGCATCCATGTCCACTTCTCAATGATAACTTATTGCCTCTTAATGGACACGTTAGGATCCAACAACAACACAGCATCACGTCCATCAATATCCATGAATGACAAGAATTTCCCATTATGCTAGGCCCACACTTCATCAGGCATCAGTTAATGTTGTGCATCCACCGTAGAACCTTTTATGAGTAACATTTTCAATAGAATTGCTCACGGTTGATTATCGACCCCCATTGGATAAATAACATTTAACAATTCCTGCAACTTTCAAGTGTTTCTTCAAAGGGAACTAGCTTCCCTACTCCTAACATTCACACGTATGTATACTATAATACACACACGCACACATACTAAATACCTTTATTTAAAATAAATATTTTTTATTTATAACCTGGTCCTTAGGCCGAGATTCAAATTATGCTTCTAGAACGCCTACCAGTCGACCACCTGCTCCTGCAGCGATCAACCAGAGCACTACAGATTGTGCAGTCGACCAGTCCTCGTTCATTTACAATTTAAATTTTTGATTTTAATTCATTTTTTTCATTCATTAACAATTAGTCATTTGTTCCAAATTTATATTAGAGGGATTCGTGTTGGATCATTTGTAGTTAACCAAATTTTCAATGTCCCTAAATTTCTTATCCAAAATCAACTTTTCAAATTTGTACGAATGTTTAAAACCTAGGGTTTACTATTAACATCAGTACTAACCATTTATATTAGTAGATTATAGGATTAGGATAGAAAAGGGTTAGTGGAAGGGTTAAATTGAGATCAGTTTTTATTTAACAAGTTTTTCTCAAATCAATTGTTAATCAACCTTAGATATAGGCGATATAATTCTCAATTTAGTTTCTAATATCCTAAATTAGATAGGGTATATCAAAATTAATTGCATATGAATCATCTAATTAAATAAATATACCCATTCTTCTCAGTCCAAGCTTTCCTTTGAATTCGTTAGGAAATCTCCCCCGTTGTTCATTTGATCCTTGATTGATTCATCCTTCTTAATCTCTTTACTTTATTTTATTTCCTAAGAATTCAACTGTGTAGAGGAAAGAATTTGACAGAGTTTGGGTTTGCAAATAGATTTCTGATAAATTAAGGTTTGGGTTAGTTGTGTATACATAAAGATATTGGATTAATATTGATCATTGATTAATCCTAGGAGAATATTTGGTTTCATCCTATACGCTAATCACTTACTTTGTCACTAAGCAAAAATATTAGATTAAATCCAAGCCATTGGCTGCTCAAAATGGTTGATCTAAAACACGACCATCGATCGTTGTGTATGGGGATGGTCAACCACTATAGGTCGACCGATCCTGATATAGGTGCCGACCGATGGCTATTTATTTTAGGATAATTTACTTTACATACTTTCTTATTTAACTAGTTTCATTTTTAAAATTTAAAACATCTGTAGGTTCTTAATACCAGCTCCGTTTTCAAAATATTATAAATGAAAATCATCCAGAAAATCTCTACGACTGCAATGGTGTAAGTTTAATTGCCAAATTCAGGTGTTTGTAAAATTACATTTTTTCCCTTATTATATTTAATTTAATTCTTTTATTAAAAAATTTCTTAAATTTTTAGGGTGTTATATTCTCACCTCTCAAAAGGATTTCATCCCTGAAATCTCCAAGGAAAGAAAAGTGTAACTCGTGCATGCAAAAATAAATAATTACAACCATCTACTCATCCATCATCCACTGACAATCATTATCCTTATTTAAATTTCTAATGTAGTATGTACATGCAAGTGTGGGATGCATATGAGCCTATATTGATGCATAATGTAATCGGTCTCCTGATCTAGTCGACCTCCTGAAGTGCAAGTGCTTATGCCATGTATCCAAATGCATGCGACATCCTAGGTAAATATACTTACAATTCTATATATACACAACCATTCAATCCATATGTAGCAACCATATGCATATAACTCGATAAAATAAAATAAGCGATGGCGTAAATGTGTGTACTAACTAGAGAATACATATTGTCTACGAGTGCAAAGAACCATTCAATAAATACACCCACTAGCATCCATTATCTAGAACATGTCCTAATGACACGTTTGCGACCATTTCTAACATCCAATTGCCACTTACTATGGGGTATACCAAGCTAGAACCTAAAAAACTAGCAACCTATACTTATCCGATTAAAAATGGAAATGTACTAGAAAAGAGTTATGGGTGGGAAGTTCGAATCCTCTCCTAAAGCTCCCATTTACTTTCTGCTGGATCATCTCCCTAATGAACTTAACAAGCTTGATAACCTTATTGCGAAGTTGCTTTGTACCATGTACAAAAATACAAGTGAGTGCACGGTGAACAAGTGACTCCTTCTCTACCTCCACCTTCTCTAGCTGACATGGCTTAACTACAGTAGTTGTATCATGCAAACACTTCCGCAAGTGTGACACATGAAAAATGTCGTGTACTCCTGCTAACTTCTCACGAAGCTTCCCCCTATATGTTAACTTCCAAGTCCTACCAGTAATAGAACAAGGCCCATTGAGCATTGGTTCTAGCTTTCCTGAACTACTAAATCTAATAAAGTGCCCTAGCGGCGAGACCTTCACAAAAACCAAGTCGCTCACTATAAGATCTAACTCCATACATCTCTTATCAATGTAAGATTTCTACCTTTCTTATGTAGTTTTTATCCTGCTACGGGTCAAGTTTTCTTTCAATAATGTCTCCCTCACCATATTTGGCCCAATAATAATACTATTTGTAGTGCACCAATATGACGGTGATCTATGGGGTCTCCATACAGTGATTCGAATGGTGCCATCCCAATAGTTGCCTGATAACTATTGTTATAAGACTCAACTAACAGCAAGTGATCCTCCTAAGAGCCTCCAAAATACCATATGCATATCTGAAGTAAGTGCTCCAACACCTAGTTCACTCTATACGTCCATCCATCCATGGGTGATAAGCAGTATTAAAGCTCAACTTGATGCCGAAAGCCTCCTGTAGACTGCTCTAAAACTTGCTGGTGAAAAGTGGATCTCGATAACTAACGATAGTAGAAGGAACTTCGTGTAACCTAACGATCTCTCTTTATGTCATGGTACATTTTGTTTTCGCAAGGATGAATGGTCATCCTAGTGCGAACCTGGATATGGATTGTTGATTGGTTCTGGATGTTCTATATCATAGTTATGCCTATGCAAGGAGAATGACGGTTTCTGATCAAGAAACAAGATCTGAGTCCGCACTAGAAAGTCGGGTGGACGATACTAGTTTGGAAGTGAAATTGTATGATCGAGTGAGCGATCAGACTGGTATAACGTACGGATGATATGTGTACATCGTACGGGTTTGAATGAAATTAATAGTGAAAATTTGTGAATAAGAAATGTGAAATGATTTTTGAAATGAAAGTATATTTTGTGAAATATACAGTGAAATAAAATGGAAATTGGATATTTCTATGATTAAAGGTACACTTTATAAGGAAAGGAAGTGAGAAATCAAATTTGAACATTTGATTTGGAATAAACAAAGTTATATATCTTTGTTATATAAGGTAAATCTCCATTGTTGAATCTATTGCCGGAAGAAAAGGATTTTTGGACAATATTTGAAGTATAAAAAGGGTTTTATACAAGTTTGAAATGATCCAAAGATTTTTCAAGGTTATATATGTCTATATATATATGTAAAGTATCTTATGAGAACGATTTTGAGAAAAGGTTTTTGGAACCTATGGATTTGGAAAGGCTTTTGATTTTTGGAGAAAAATCAATTTTGGAGATTTGGAAAGCCTAGTTGAGAATTATCGATTTTGGGATAATCAATTTTAAGATAGGAGATTTATATGAGATTCATATTAGGTGTATGATTTGGAAGATACTATATGTGTATAGTATAAAGTGTTTTGAAAATGGCTTTGGAGAAAAAGGCGCTCCTTTGAAATGAACTTCTCAGGAGTACCATAGGTTGGCACTGCATTGAGCCTCAAAGGGGGAGGTTCTAAAGTTAATCCTGTGGGGTGTCCAGACAAAACTAGTTCCTGAGGTATTTGTGTAAAGTTTAGCGAAAGTCGAGGGCGTTGATGCCTACAGAGGCATTTGGGTTATGCTGTGATGACAGTGTAACTCGATGTCACTGCGATCTACTGCAGACCATAGCGAAAGTCGTTTGTGCCGCTGAGAGCCAACAGTCTACGTTTGGTTTTATACGGTAGACTGCGACCTATGGTAACATAGCGAAAGTCGTGTGTGCCGTTGAGAGCCAACAATCTGCGTTTGATTTTACATCAGTAGACTGCGACCTATGTGGGAGTGGAGAAGTTTCATTTTTGGCAGCAAAAATCGAGGGCGCTAATGCCTACAGTTACATGGACTTTTGCTGTGATGGCAACGTAACCCTGGAATGTAACTGCGATCTATTGTGGGTTCCATTGCGTAATCAAGGAGCGTGGAGTGCCTACAGTTACATGGACTTTTGCTGCGATGGCAACGTAACCCAGGATGTAACTGCGACCATGAATGGGGGTGATGATTTCCAGAGCATTCTCACCAAAGATATTTCATCTATTTTTTAAAAAAAATCTATATTTTCAGTAAAATTATTTTCCAAATATTTTTCGCTGGGTGTTGAAATGGGTTTGCTAAGTACTTATAGATTTTTAGTCCTATGCCTGATCAACGTATGACCGAACTTCTACGGGAACGAGGACAAACCTGTTGAAACATCGAGTTATAAATAATATTTTTATAAAACTATTTTGGAAATATTATATAGATTTTAAAATGTTTAAAAACTGATTTAACTAATATTAAGTATTTTAATAAATTCTGGCTTCGTTCCTTTTCGAGGACGAAAAGATTCAAAGGGGGAGGGATGTGATATCCCGGAATTTCGAACCAAATTTAAATATGATAATCTCCATTATAAATTAGTTAAAATTGATAAAATTGATATTTTTAACAACAATAATAATTGTTGTATAAATATTGATTTTAGATAGAATTATTATATACAAATGGAATTTGGATTTGTCAATATTATATGTACATATCAAATTGATTTATAAATTTAATTTAAAATTTAATTTGAATTTGAATATTTAAATTGAAATTCAAAAGATAGTTATTTATATCTTAAATTATACTTTTGTTTTAAAGTATATTTCCATGATTTTTTATTTAGGACATAAAATTATTTTATATTAATTTCTTTTTATAAGAGATTTATTTATATAAGTATGTGTTTATAAATTGGAAAATTTATTTTTAAAAGCTTTATCAAATTTTGCATGTAAATTACATATGTTAACTTGTAATCACTCCTAATAACATGTGTTGAATAATTAGGTAAGTTTAGTGACAAGTGTCACTATTTTTATCTCCATTTTCTTTTATTTCCAAAAATCCTGTATCTCATCTTTTTATTTCTTTTCCTACAAAATAAATCTGTAACATTATTCTAAACAAGAAAATCATAACACCTCATTTCAAAATAAAAGCCTGAATTTAATTCTTAAACCTGAGATCATGTTCAAATCAATTACCTACCATCCTCAAAATCAAAAGCTTGTAATTTAATTTCATTATCAAAAACAATTCTGGTAATCATTTTCCCCAAAACTGAGATGAATTTAAAGCCTGCAAGCATTTTTCTCTGTTTTGAATCGGAGTCGTCCTCAAACAAATTTCAATAGCATGCATGCAAGATTCAGTAACAAGCATTCAAATTTTTAAAACAAAAGCATAGAAGCAACTCAGTTTTAAAGGTCTAAAGCTTTTCAAAATTTAAGAACTCTGTTCTTCATTTCCAAATCAGATGAGTAACATAACCACTTTAAAAAGTTTAAGTATATGTTTTGTTGCATGTTCATCTCTGAAAAATAGTATGTTTTTGTGAATATATTTTAAGTAAATCTTTGTGTGTATATTTGGGTATGTTGGTGTGTGCATGCTGTGTATTTGGATTTTTTTTCTCTGATTCCAGTTTCCAGGTTCCAGATCTAGTCATAAATCAATTGCTTTTGATTAAATCTAGTTAGTACTTAAGTCTTGAACAAATTGTGTTTGTTAAATCATAGATTTAAGTTTAAAATTTTTATTAAGTTAAAACAAATTTATATTGCCACTGGAAATAATAAATCAACACAGTAACTTAAAATAAGTCAAAATTCAATTTAAATGTTTCATGGATTCAGGTATATGAATCGGATACTTCAATTAAAATTTGATTTTAGAAACTAAAATCACAATTTTTAGTAATAAGATAAGTGTGCTGTTCTGGGTGGAAATAAAAATGAAATTTTGGGGTTTTCTGGTGATCCAAGCATTTGGAGAGGTCGGGATCTTGGGTGGTGATAGTGGAGTGATCGTAGATGATAGGAAAATTGGTAGGAAGATGATCAAAGTAAGGTCGAGGTGGTGGTTATGGTTTTGAGTCTGGAACCCTAGTTTAACTAGGCTAGGTAAAATCGATCACCACGGCATTTGGAGTTGATCGAGTTCAACAGGATTTTGGGTGATGATTGCATGGTAGTTGGCGAATGTGTGGCCGGAGATGCCGTCACTCTGGTGGCCGGAGATGTGGGAAAGAGGCATTTTCAGGTGAGGTGGTGTTTCCTGTATCTTGTTCCAGGTTTGGGCTTTTAAACTCGAATTTGATTTCGAGTTTGTAGCGACGATGTGATGGTCGGGATCGAGTAAATAGTTGATCGCGGGATTGCATAGGGTTTTGGTGATGGCCAGAAGGAACCAGAGCCACCGTGTATGTGCACGGTGCACAGTTTATTTCTGGTGAAGTCTGGTTTAGGAAAAATGGTAGTCTCGAGTTTTATTCGAAGTAGTTGGGTGATTTGCTCGAAGTAGTTTGGCTTTGGACTCGAAGTCATTTGATGTTGGCTCGGGTAAATATTTGTTACAGGTTTTTAAAAGAATCTGTTCTGTTTTTTTTTTAAATTTAAAACTGAAGTTTAAATTGTAAAGCAAAGGTTTAAGCTAAGTTTAAATTAAAGTTTTAAATCCGATTCAAGTTTAGTTGAATCTCAGTTTTAAAAATAAAATAAAGTTTTTAAATTTAAATTGTTTTAACTACTTTAAAATGGTTAAATGGTTTGAATTTAAAATGAAGATTTAAAATGTAAGTAAAGTTTTTAAATCTAAGTTAATCTGGAATCAAAATTTAAATCTGTATTCCAGTTTTGAAATGAAAGAAAATTTAAAGTAAATTGTTTTAAATGCTTTGTTAATGATAAAATTTGATCATTAATAAGAAAAATATTTTTATCTTTAAATAAATAAAGATTTAATGATTTGTAATTCATTAAATTATTGAGTTAATTAAAATGGATAATTAATTAATTTAATTAATTATAGTTAAGCACTTAAATAATTGATAAATTAGAGAATTAATTAATTGGTTAATAAGAATTAATTAATTTGGATTAAGAGATGATTAATTAAAGTTTAATTACTTAGAGAATAGTTAAAGGATTGTTAATAGTTAATGAAGGATCATTAACTAAGGATTATCAAATGATTAATTAAGATGATTAATTAGATTAATTAATTAAAGATAATCAATTTATAGAATTGTTTAAGTATAATTACTTAATGAAAGTAATTAAGGGATTAATTGCTCAATGTAGTTAATTAAAGTAACGTGATTAGTCAAGTTAATTAATTAGTTAATTAATTTAAGATAATCATATGATGGTTTGTTAAAGTATGATTACTGAATGTAATTGGAAAAGAGTAATTACTTAGTAAAGTAATTAATGGATAATTACTGAATGTTAAGTGAATTGGAATAGTAATTTTTAATGGAAATGATTTGGGTTTAATTAACTTGTGTAATTAATAAGAAGGATAATTACTTAGTGGAAGTAATTAATAATTAATTACTTAGTGTAATTAATTTAAGAATTGATTAATAAAGTTATTTGAAGATAATTAAGTAATGTAATTAATTAAGGGTAATCAATTACTAATGTGATTAATCAAGGCTGATTAATGAATAATTATTTTAACGATTAATTATTAGATATAATTAATAATTAATTGAAAAAGTAATTAAGGATCATTAATTAATGTAATTATTGAGTGTAATTAAAGGTTAATTACTGTAAATGGTTAAGGATAATTAATTTGTGAAATTAGTTGAAGGATAATTACTCTATGTAATTGAAGATAATTAATCAAGGTGATTAATTAAGATGGATATTTGAGGAATGATTGATTAATTAAAAGGTTGTAATTAATTGATGGTTGATTAAGCAAAGTTAGGTGATTAATTCTTAAATAATTGATTTAATTTAAGACAATTAAATTTAGGGATTAACAATGGTTGCTTATGAATGATTGTTTGAGTAGAATATCTGAATTGGTTGATATCTATTGGATGATATGCGATGATATTTTGTGATATGAAATGTTCTGTGATATGATATGTTTGGGTAGACGTTTATAATGTGGTTATTTAATGATGATGAATTTCTGTGTAAAAAAAAGTGACATCTTGTATTTAAAGTTGAATTGTGTTTCACTTGAATAACTTGGGTTAAGAAGGTATTAAATTCGAAGAGACCGGAGTCGGGTATTAGTAAATACCCGAAACCACTTCGATTCTTTGTAAATTGATATGTGGAATCAATAGGTTGAAATGGAATGATTTATGTGAATTGGACTATTTAATCTAAGTTTTGGTATCTAGAAATTGATGTGTGAAATAAGTGAGGTTTATAACAACTTGTGAAGATGTAATTTGATACAAGTTACCCCGGGTTTATATAAGTTGTATGATTTTGTATTGCAGGTTAGATGGGTTACTCACGTTGGTTTCTAGCCTGACCCGGGTGTTACTTTGATGTAATGCTCGGGTCAGACTGAGTATTACAGATTTCCAGGTAAGGACGTTCTGGAGCTCAGGAGGCGAGCTGGATGGCAGGAACGTATGGAGTGTTTCCACTGTATATAGCTGTATATCTAGGACATATTGTTTTAAACTGTCCAGTGATTGAGAAATATTGTAACTCTGATGTATTATAACGTAATTGACTGATTCAGCTTTCTTTATGCAAAGAATATTACTTGTTATTATATTTTATCTGCTGCGAATGTGAGATGTTGGTGTTTCTGTTTCTTCTTTTACTTCTATCTCTTTTCTTCTTTTCCTAACTATCTGGAGTTTTCGGGATCGAAAATTCCGGGTCGTTAATTTTGGTATCAGAGCCGAAAGTTAAGCGAGAACCTTGGCTCTGGTGGGATACTCATTTAAGTTAGGGTCAATGGTACCCTAGAATGAGTTGGGTGTAATGTTTATATATGAGAGCGTACTTGTTATTTTCTTATATAAAGATTTTAAATGATTATTATATAAGAATATGTTTTGATATATAAGGCAATATTTCTTTCTAATAATATTAAGGTAATTGATTGTTAAATTATTGGAATTAAATTAAGTGGTAATAGAAATACAACCAAATTGAAATTAAATAAAGATAAGTTTGAAATGGATTCAAACTAAAATTTAAATCTTGAATTTGGAAAGGAGTTTTAGAATAAGATAATAATGAATTGATTTCCGGATATGATAATCTTGGTTATTATCATAAAGGATTGTTGCGGTTAATAAGGAAATATTTGTTAATGAGTAAACAAAAATGAAGTAAACTTTTAAGATGAATATAATTATAAATTGAAGTAGGTTTTAAATTGTGAAGTTTTAAAACCTAAGTCTACAAACATTTGAATTGTTTCAAAGTGTTGAAAGAAATGAATAAATAATATTATTCAGACTATTTTTTAATGTAATCTTATTTTAAAATAAGAATTTGTTTGGAAATTTTAAAGAAATTTGTTTGAATTAAAAACCATGGGTGGTTTAAAATTTGAAGTATAACTTGGTGTGTAAAGGAAATAATATGTATATATGAGGAATATACACAATATCAATGATGGTTTGAAATAAACTCCAAATGTTGAGTTTTAAATTTGGAATGAGATATGATACCCATAGTAATAAGTTTTTGAACTTATAAGTGGGAAGATTATTAATGTGAAGTTTAAAATTTGAAGTGGGAATTCAAAATTTGGTAAAGTTGACTGGATTAAGTAAATTGAATTTAACTTTGGGAAGGTTAAATAATTTAACAAGCAACCTGGATTGGAAATTTCAAAATGAAATTAGGAATTTGTGTGATCTCAAAATGGGTTTGAGATCAAGAAATTGGAAATGGATGAATATTTTTAAAATAATTTGAATGATACCATCATGTTGTTATTAATAATCTTTAAGCTAAAATTGGATTTGTTTAAATAAATGAAAGAAATGGACTATAGTGATATATCCATTATTGAGTTAAAAAGGAAATTAAACTTTAGTTTGAAATTAGAGAAATGGAATCACTTTGGACTTGAGATTTGTGTGTTTAAACAGAATTTCAACTGAAATTGATAAAAATTATTTTTAAGGTTGAATTTGGGTAATAAATTGGTTGTTGAAAGATTAAACTGATTTAAAATGAAATTCTGGAATTCGAACTCTTAAATTAAATTGTTTAAAAACTTTAAATAATGGTTAATTTGGTTTAAAAGTTTAAACCAACATTTGAGAATTTAACTCGAATTTATATAATTCGAGATGGTTTAAAATTTAGATTGAAATTGAATTAGTTCAAATTGAATTTGATTTGAATTAATTGGAATTGTGATTGAAAATGGACAAGTTTGAAATTCAAATGGAAAAATTGGAATTGGATTGATTTGAAGTGAAATTGAAGTTGGATGAGTTCAAATTCAAAAGGGGAATTGGGATTAATTTAAACTAGAATTGAAATGATTTGAAATTGAAGCGAGTTCAATTTGAAATTAATCCAAATTGATTTGAATAATTTGGAATTGTGATTAATGTTGAATAGGTTTAAAAATCCAAATGGAATTTGATTTGAATTTGGAAAGAAATTGAGGTTAATTCAATTTGAATTGGGGATAAATCAAGTTCAAGGGAAATTGAAGTTATTTAAATTGGAATTGAGTCAATTTAAATGGAAGTGGAAATTTAAATTGAATTGATTGGAAATGGAAGTTGGGAATTGAACAGTTTGACTCTGGACTATTTTCAAAATAAATTGTTTTAGTACAAATCTATTTTTCCAAGCTATTTATTATACATACAACCTTTCTTATTTAACCCAAAACTATCTTATACTTATTTTATAACTACTTTTGAAATTATTTAACTATTTTAAAACTGTTTTATAAACTAATTACAGTTTTTTAACTACTTTATAACTAATTACTATTTTACAACTATTTTGCAATTGTTTAAAATTTCTCTAACTATTTGACTATTTTTCAATTACTTAATAGATTTACAGCTATTTTACAAACTAATAATTATTTTTCAACTACTTATCTATTTTAAAAAAAATCAAGCTATTTTCTAAATATAAGTTGGTCGAAGTTCGAACTATTTAAGATTGAATACCCAATTGAGATAAGAATTTTAGTGATGATCCAAATGGGAATCGAGACAATTGTGAATAAATTGGATAAAGATAAAAAGGGATGTGAATAGAAAAGAGAATTGATTTGGCTAATAATCAATGGAGATAAATACGTAGGATGTACGTATATTATTCTATCTGCGGAGTGATTTGATCTGGATTCGAGCACAGAATTTCGAGATAGTTATATAGATCCGAGTTGGAATTTTTCACTCGATTTTTGACGACGAACCTGGATATGGATTGTTGATTAGTTTTGGATATTCTCTATCATAGTTATGCCTACGCAAGGAGAATGATGGTTTTTGATCAAGAAACCAGATCTGAGTCCGCACTAAGAAGTCGGGTGGACGATACTAGTTCGGAAGTGAAATTGTGTGATCGAGTGAGCGATCGGATTGGTGTAGCGTACGGATGATATGTGTACATCGTACGGGTTTGAATGAAATTAATATTGAAAATTTATGAATAAGAAATGTGAAATGATTTTTGAAATGAAAGTAAATTTTGTGAAATATACAATGAAGTAAAATGGAAATCGGATATTTCTATAATTAAAGGTACACTTTATAAAGAAAGGAAGTGAGAAATCAAATTTGAACATTTAATTTGGATAAAAAAAGTTATATATCTTTGTTATATAAGATAAATCTCCCCTTGTTGAATCTATTGCCGGAAGAAAAGGATTTTTGAAAAATATTTGAAGTATAAAAAGGGTTTTATACAAGTTTGAAATGATCCAAAGATTTATCAAGGTTATATATATGTGTGTGTGTAAAGGATCTTATGAGAATGATTTTGGGAAAAGGTTTTTGGAACCTATGGATTTGGAAAGGTTTTTGATTTTTGGAGAAAAAATAATTTTGGAGAATTGGAAAGCCTAGTTGAGAATTATCGATTTTGGGATAATCGATTTTGAGAAAGGAGATTTATATGAGATTCATACTAGGTGTATGATTTGGAAGATGCTATATGTGTATAGTATAAAGTGTTTTGAAAATGACTCTAGAGAAAAAGGCGCTCCCTTGAAATGAACTTCTCAGGAGTACCATAGGTTGGTACTGCCTTGAGCCTCAAAGGGGGAGGTTCTAAAGTTGATCCTGTGAGGAGTCCGGACAAAACTAGTTCCTGAGGATTTTGTATAAAATGTAGCAAAAGTCGAGGGCGCTGATGCCTACAGAGGCATTTGAGTTATGCTGTGACGATAGTGTAACTCGATGTCACTGCGATCTACTACAGACCAAAGCGAAAGTCGTGTGTGCCGCTGAGAGCCAACAGTCTACGTTTGATTTTATATCGGTATACTATGACCTATGGTAACATAGCGAAAGTCTTGTGTGAAGCTAAGAGCCAACAGTCTACGTTTTATTTTACATCGGTAGACTGCGACCCATGTGGGAGTGGAGAAGTTTCATTTTTGGTAGTGAAAATCGAGGGCGTTGATGCCTACAGTTTCATGGCCTTTTGCTGTGATGGCAACGTAACCTTGGAATGTAACTGCGATCTGTTGTGGGTTTCATGGTGTAATTGAGGGGCGCGAAGTGCCTACAGTTACATGGACTTTTGTTGCGATGGCAACGTAACCCAAGATATAACTGCGACCATGGATGAGGGTGATGATTTCCAGAGCATTCTCACCAAAGATATTTCCTCTATTTTCAAAAATGTTTTCTATATTTTCAATAAAATTATTTTCCAAGTATTTTTCGCTGGGTCTTGAAATGGGTTTGCTAAGTACTTGTAGATTTTCAGTCCTACGCCTGATCAACGTATGATCGAATTTCTATGGAAACAAGGACGAAGCTGTTGAAACATCGAGTTATAAATAACATTTTTATAAAATTATTTTGGAAATATTATATAGATTTTAAATTGTTTAAAAACTGATTTAACTAATATTAAGTATTTTAATAAATTCTGGCTTCGTTCCTTTTCGAGGACGAAAAGATTCAAAGAGGGGAGGGATGTGATATCCCGGAATTTCAAACCAAATTTAAATACGATATTCTCCATTATAAATTAGTTAAAATTGATATTGATTTTAAATATAATTTTTATATACGAATGGAATTTGGATTTGTTAAAATTATATGTACATATCAAATTGATTTATAAATTAAATTTGAAATTAAATTTGAATTTGAATATTTAAACTGAAATTCAAAAGATAGTTATTTATATCTTAAATTATACTTTGGTTTTAAAGTATATTTCCATGATTTTTTATTTAGGACATAAAATTGTTTTATATTAATTTCTTTTTAAAAGAGATTTATTTATATAAATACGTGTTTATAAATTGGAAATTTTATTTTTAAAAGCTTTTAAAAATCAAATTTTGCATGTAAATTACATATGTTAACTTGTAATCACTCCTAATAACATGTGTTGAATAATTAGGTAAGTTTAGTGACAAGTGTCACTATTTTTATCTCCATTTTATTTTATTTCCATAAATCATATATCTCATCTTTTTATTTCTTTTCCTACATTCATTTACAAACTGAAGAAAATAAATCTGTAAACATTATTTAAAACAAGAAAATCATAACACCTCAGTTCAAAATAAAAGCCCAAATTTAATTCTTAAACCTGAGATCGTGTTCAAATCAATTACCTTCCATCCTCAAAATCAAAAGCTTGTAATTCATTATCAAAAACAAGTCTGGTAATCATTTTCTTCAAAACTGAGATGAATCTAAAGCCTGCAAGAATTTTTCTCTGTTTTGAATCGGAGTCATCCTCAAACAAATTTCAATAGCATGCATGCAAGATTCAGTAACAAGCATTCAAGTTTTTAAAACAAAACAAAGAAGCAACTCAGTTTTAAAGGTCTAAAGCTTTCCAAAATTTAAGAGCTCTGTTCTTTATTTCCAAATCCGGTGAGTAACATCACTACTTTAAAAAGTTTAAGTATATGTTTTGTTGCAAGTTCATCTCTGAAAAATATTATGTTTTGTGAATATATTTAAAGTAAATCTCTATGCGTATATATTTGGGTATGTTGGTGTGTGCATGTTGTGTATTTGGATATATTTTTTCTCTGATTCCAGTTTCCATGTTCTAGATCTAATCATAAATCAATTGCTTTTGATTAAATCTAGTTAGTACTTAAGTCTTGAACAAATTATGTTTGTTAAATCATAGATTTAAGTTTAAATTTTTTATTAAGTTAAAACAAATTTATATTGCCACTGGAAATAATAAATCAACACAGTAACTTAAAAAAAGTCAAAATTCAATTTAAATGTTTCATGGATTCAGGTACATGAATCAGATACTTAAACTAAAATTTGATTTTAGAAACTAAAATCACAAGTTTTAGTAATAAGATAAGTGTGCTGTTCTGGGTGGAACTAAAAATGAAATTTTGGGGTTTTCTGGTGATCCAAGCGTTTGGAGAGGTCGGGATCTTGGGTGATGATAGTGGAGTGATCGTAGATGATAGGAAAATTGGTAGGAAGAAGATCAAAGTAAGGTTGAGGTGGTGGTTGAGGTTTTGAGTCCGGAACCCTAGTTTAACTAGGCTAGGTAAAATCGATCACCATGGCATTTGGAGTTGATCGAGTTCAACAAGATTTTGGATGATGATTGCATGGTAGTTGGCGAATGTGTGGCCGGAGATGCCGTCACTCTGGTGGCCGGAGATGTGGGAAAGAGGCATTTTCCGGTGAGGTGGTGTTTCCTGTATCTTGTTCCAGGTTTGGGCTTTTAAACTCGAATTTGATTTCGAGTTTGTAGCGACGATGTGATGGTCGGGATCGAGTAAATAGTTGATTGCGGGCTTGCATAGGGTTTTGGTGATGGCCAGAAGGAACCAGAGCCACCGTGTATGTGCACGGTGCACAGTTTATTTCTGGTGAAGTCTGGTTTAGGCAAAATGGCAGTCTCGAGTTTTACTCGAAGTAGTTGGGTGATTTGCTCGAAGTGGTTTGGTTTTGGACTCGAAGTCATTTGATGTTGCCTCGGGTAAATATTTGTTACAGGTTTTTAAAAGAACCTGTTTTTTTTTTTAAAATTTAAAGCTGAAGTTTAAATCGTAAAGCAAAGGTTTAAACTAAGTTTAAATCAAAGTTTTAAATCTGATTCAAGTTTTGTTGAATCTCAATTTTAAAAATAAAATAAAGTTTTTAAATTTAAATTGTTTAAACTACTTTAAAATGGTTTGAATTTAAATGAAGATTTAAAATGTAAATAAAGTTTTTAAATCTAAGTTAATTTGGAATGAAAATTTAAATCTGCATTCCTGTTTTGAAATGAAAGAAAATTTAAAGAAAATTGTTTTAAATGCTTTGTTAATGATAAAATTTGATCATTAATAAGAAAAAGGTTTTTATCTTTAAATAAATGAAGATTTATTGATTTGTAATTCATTAAATTATTAAGTTAATTAAAATGGATAATTAATTTACTTAATTAATTATAGTTAAGCACTTATATAATTGAGAAATTAGAGAATTAATTAATTAGTTAATAAGAATTAATTAATTTGGATTAAGAGATGATTAGTTAAAGTTTAATTACTTAGAGAATAGTTAAAGGATTGTTAATAGTTAATGAAGGATCATTAACTAAGGATTATCAATTGATTAATTAAGATGATTAATTAGATTAATTAATTAAAGTTAATCAATTTATAGAACTGTTTAAGTATAATTACTTAATCAAAGTAATTAAGGGATTAATTGCTCAATGTAGTTAATTAAAGTAATGTGATTAGTCAAGTTAATTAATTGGTTAATTAATTTAAGATAATCACATGATGGTTTGTTAAAGTATGATTACCGAATGTAATTGGAAAAGAATAATTACTTAGTAAAGTAATTAATGGATAATTACTGGATGTTAAGTGAATTGGAATGGTAATTTTTAATGGAAATGATTTGGGTTTAATTACCTTGTGTAATTAATAAGAAGGATAATTACTTAGTGGAAGTAATTAATAATTAATTACTTAGTGTAATTAATTTAAGAATTGATTAATAAAGTTATTTGAAGATAATTAAGTAATGTAATTAATTAAGGGTAATCAATTACTAATGTGATTAATCAAGGATGATTAATGAATAATTATTTTAAAGATTAATTATTAGATATAATTAATAATTACTCGAAGAAGTAATTAAGGATCATTAATTAATGTAATTATTGAGAGTAATTAAAGGTTAATTACTGTAATTGGGTAAGGATAATTAATTTTGAAATTAATTGAAGTATAATAACTCTATGTAATTGAAGATAATTAATCAAGGTGATTAATTGTAATATCCCGGAATTTTGGACAATATAAATTTAATAATCTGTGTTTAAATTTAAATTGAATAGATAACTATTGTAGATAAATTTGAATTGATACTATAATCTTCTTTATTTAAATATGTAACTTGTGAACTTATTTTTAATAAACTAATAAATCTATTTTCTATTTAATAATGTATATGTATATTTATATATATTTTAAATAGATAAGTTGTTAAATTAGTATAGCATAATTTTAATATTTTGAATCCAGGAATTGTGATTTATTTTTGGATTTAAGTTTTTCAAAAATATTTAATAAAATAACTAAATGATTTTTAATATATAAGATAAATGTTTTATTGGTTTAAAATTCATTTTAATTTAAGTTTGAATATTAAAATAAGTTACAAAAATGTTTGTGTTATTCTTTTTAAAATATTGATTGAAAAATGTGATTTGTTTATTTAATATGAAATTTAAATACAATTTAAAATATGAAACATGTATTCATTTAAGTTACAACCTCTTTTATAAATTTATTTTAATTATTTAAAGGTATCTTTGACAAATGATTTATTTGTATATTGTTTTATTTATACTAACACCTTGCTTTATTCTTTAGAAATTAATTATATACGTAACTAGGTGTTAATGGAACTAATTAATTAAGTTTAATTTTCTTTAACACTTAATTAAATAACAAAACATTTACAAAGACATGTGTAAGTAAGTTAAGATATAAGTTAACATGTGTTAAGAGTTTAAGCAAGAGAATTTACAAGTGCTTATACTAAAGACATGTGTCATTGTTTTAATTTTTATTTTCTTTGATTTTAATTAAATCATAAATTTGGTTATATAAACTCTTCTTCTTCACCTATTCTTTTCTCATTTTCAATTCATAACTAAGAAACGTTTTTCCAGCTGAAATATTCCACCCTAAAAACAATCTTCATTTTTGAGATAAAAAGAAAAAAAAATCTGCAAATCTGAATTTATCTTCAAAGTACAAAATCATTACCCTGTAACTCCTCAAACCAGAAATACATCTCAAATCCCTTATCCATTTTCAAAATCTGCATACATTAATCAAGTATGAAGCCTGCATATTTTCAAAACAATCTGGGATGAAACTGCAAATTCAAATTGTTCTACATTCCATTCAAGCAAGCAAATAGGCATTCAATTCTTTAAATCTGGAAGCATGTTTTAAAACAAGTTTAAAAAGCATCAAATTGGAAGCAAGTTTCAAAGGGCATTCAAAACTTTTTCAAAGAATGTTCTGCATGTTAAAAAAATCTGGGCTCTACATTTTATTTCAGGTGAGTAACAAATTCTTTTCTAAAGTTTAAATATATGAATTATGGTTGCCTGATTTAAAAACTGGAATATGAATACTTGTTATATATGCATTGTTATGTATATTTATATATGGTTGTACTTCTGGTTGTATGAATCTGCTTGTTGTTTATTTACAGAATCTACTCTGTTATAGTTCTTGTTCAAGTACAAATATCTTGATTTAATCATTATTAAATCTGAGTTTCAAATGAAACTTGTTAGATTAATTTCAAACTTTAATTTAGGATTTTACTTAGTTAAAATAACCTTAGGTTGTATTTGGAAACTGAATCAAAAATTCGGGTTCAAAATAAGTGAAAATCTTAGTGTCACAACTTATTGTTTCAGGGTTATATATCAAAACATCATGCAAAAGTATGATTTTTAAAAACAATATTACAATTTTTAGTGTTAATTCCAGAATGTAGTTTATATTTTACTGTATTTTGCATTTTGGGTTCTAAGTGTTAATCCCTGGGTTCGAATGGGTTGGAATTTCTCCTGGAGGTGGGGGAACGATCAAGGGATTGGAGGAAATTATCAGGTTATGGTGTATTTCATTTTGGAAGAAGAGATTGTGATTTGCAGTTTTAAGCCCTAGTTTTACTGGGTTTGAGGAATTGGATCATTTCGGCTAATATAATTGTTCGAGTCGCTTGGGGTCTTGGGCATTGGAAGATGTTGGGTACTTGAAGTAATCGCCGTAGTTGCAGAGTAAACCATGGCCGGAGTCGCGTCAACGAGGCGTTGACAGGTTGAAGGGTGGGTCACTGTGTTGTTACAGGTTTGAGGTTTTTAACTCGATTTTGATTTCGATCATTGATCGATCAAGTTGTTATTCGGTTGGCCTGAGGGTTGATCAGTGACTGTGGCATGGTTGCGGAGTTGGCCAGCGGCGGCCGGAGAAGGGTGTACATGTGCACAGAGGGATTGGTGATGTGTGGTGTAATGTTGGGTTACATTTTTTTGATGGCATCATGATTTACTCAGGGGATTTGGGTTTCTGCTTGAAGCTAATTGATTGCTGACTCGAAGTAAAGTATAAGAAGGCTCGAGTGTTTATATTGTTTCAGGTTTTTCAAAATGGAAACAGAACCTGTTTACAGTTTTTTTTAAAATTAAAAACAAGTTTAACTATGAACTAAACTTTAAACTAAAATTAGTTTAAATCTTAAGTTTTGAATTTTTGAAACTTTAGTTTGGTCTTAAGCATAATCAAGAAATCTGTTACAGTGTTTAAATTTTAAAAGTTAAAATTTAAAATGTAAACTTAAATTTGAATTTGTGTTTTAAAACCTGAATCTAAAATATGAGTTCAAATAAGTTTAATTCTGTTGTTTTTTTAGAAATAATTTAAATTCAGAAAAATTTAAATTTGTTTTTTTAAATAAAAACAGAAACTGTTTTCTGTTTTTAAATATAAAGTTTAAATTGCAAGTTGAAGTTTAAACTGGATTTTAAAATCTGAAATTTGAATAAGAATTTATAGTTAGATTGTCTGAGATTTAAATTTATTTTTGTTTTAAATTTAAATTTGATTTCAAATTCATAGGTGTAAAAGCATATGAATTTGAATTGAAAGTTTAAATTTTAAATTAGAGATTTAAAATGAGTTTGAATCTGGGTTTTTAAATCTGGAATTAAATTTAAACTACAGTTTCTAAAATAAAGGTTTAAATTTAAATTGCTTTAAAAATAATTAAATGATTTGCATTTAATTGAAGATGTAGATTGTAAGAAAGTTTTAAAGAGTTAAGTTAAATCTAGAATGAGTTTAAAAGCTGTATTTCAATTTTGAAATTTAAGGGTAATTTTTAAGTTGATTTGAATTTAAATTGAATTGTAATTTAAATTCTTTTAAAATTATTAATAAAGTAGATGTTTCTTTTAACATATAAGATAAAAGTTTTGAATTGTTTTAAAATCTTATTTAAGATAAATTTGAATCTTAAGTTTAAAATGAAGTTAAATGGAATTTAAAGTAAATTTAAAAACATTTTGTTTTTAAATGCTTAATTAAGTAAGAAATGTTTATCTAAAAGATAAATAAAATTTAATGATTGGATTCATTAAATTATTAAGGTAATTAAGATGAATAATTAATTATTTAATTAATAATGTGGATGATTAATTAAGTAATTAATAAAAAAAATTAGTTAATTAATCAAGACTTGAGATTAATTAATTTAGGTTAATTAGTCTATAATTAAGGATGTTAATTAAATTTTTAATTAATGATAAAGATTTATTTAATCAAATGATTAAAGGTAATTAAGATTTTAATTAACACTTAATTAATTAATAATTCGAGATTAATTAAATTGTAATTAAATATTAATTAATTGATAATTAATAATGATTTGTGTAAGTTAACTCTTAATTAAGTAATAAAGAAATGTTAATGAAGGTCATTAACTTAAGATTATTTAACAATTAATTAATGTTATTAATTTTAATAATTAATTAGATTAATTAATTAATAATAATCAATTGTTTAAGTTTAATTACTTAATGGAAGTAATTAATGAATTAATTACTTGTGTAATTAATTTGATTAATGTGATTAGTTTAGATTAATTAAGTTAAATTAATTTAAACATTTGTGAATTGTTGATAATTACTTTATTTAATTTATGGATTTGTAATTACTAATTACTGAATGTAATTAAAGATATTTATTATAGAAGTAATTTGGATTTAAATTACTTTGGAAATAAATCAAGTGATTAATGAGGATAGTGAATTAAGAATAATTAATTTATGGGATGAGTAATTAAAGTAGTTAATTGCTGAATGGTTATTAATTATGGGTGATTAATATATGCGTGGATTAATTTTCAGATTATTTACTTATGTAATTAATTTATATGGAGATATTGATTAAATCTAATCAGAAATCATTAATTAATTAATTAATGATGTAATTTGGAATTGATTAATTGAGGTGTAATTAATAATGAATAAATGATTAGTGTAATTAATTAATTAATTAAGTAATTACAAGTCAATTATTTGCAAAGAGTTTAATATATAATTAACTTGTGTATTAATTTAAAGGCTAATTACTTATTGTAATTAGAGATGATTAATCAGAAATGATTAATTAAGAAGAATAATGAGATGTTGATTTATTAATTGATTTGTAAGTTAAGCAGGATTATAATGATGAAGTAATTAATTTAATTCATTTTAAATTAATTAGAAAATAAGTAATTAATTTAATTCATTTTAAATTAATTAGAAAATAAGTAATTAATTTAATTCATTTTAAATTAATTATAAATGGTGTGATCATTAGATCATTGCTTATGTTTGATGATTGGTGTTGGTTGCCTGGTATGGTTTGTAATCTCAGCTATGAGATGGAAAATGTATGGATGCATTGGTTGCTTTTGGATGATAATATGGATTATCTAATTATGATATGAATTATCTATTGGTAATGATAAGGTTGATTATCTATTGTGTTGTGAATTATCTATCTGTGTGTATATAGATAATGAATTGAATTGTTTTAAACTCTAAAACAACTTGGCCTTAAAAGACACGTTTTGGATTTCGATGAGACCGGGATCGGGTTTGTGATGTCCCGGAATTTTGGGCAATACTTATTTAATAATTTCCATTTATAATTCATTTTGAAATATATTATATTGATCTAAAATCTAAATTAACCAAATATTATATATTCAAAACTAATAATTAATCTAATTTAACAAATGGTATCTTTTCAAAATTCAATGATAATTTAATCTGAATGTTTATTCTTTTCAAATTATAATAATATATATGTGTAATAATAATTGATCTTTTAAAGTTAATAAAAATATTCTATTTGTAATGTAAATATGTATACATTGTAATAAGGAAATTGGTTCAATTTAAAATTTAATAAAAATATTTTCAAATTATAATATATATATACATATATATATATATATATGTTTATATATATTGTGATTTGGAGTTCTATTTTAAAATTCAAATAATTTATGAAGTTAATATTTAAGATGTTCTATTTATAATGAATATTTATATTTGAATATTTATTGTAAATAGAAAATGGTGAATTAAACTTAAATAGAAAATATGTTTTCAAAATACATAAGTTTTTATAGTAATTTGGAAATTTTGATTTGGTTTAATAAAAATGTTTTCAAAAGAAAAATAAAATAAAATTTTATTTATAAAACACTTAAAGGGAAAATCTATTTTTATTCAATGAATAATAACTTGAAATATAGTATCTTATTATAAAGATTTAGTTTGATTTCCTTTAAATTGATTTTTGAAAACAAATTTAGATTCTTAATGTAATATTAATGTTAGTTATATAAATTTATGTTAAACTTTTTAAAAAAAAATTAAATAAATGTTTACTTTCTTTCTTTTAAACTTGTATTTAGAAAATGGATTTGTAAATATAAATAAATAAACCATAGGATATAAATACATTCCATAGTTATATATATATATATATATATATATATATATATATATAACATGAGTATTAAGTTAATATTGGTAATTAAGGTTCAATTCATTTATAAAAAAATAATTAATGTAATAATCACCTTTTAAAAAAAAATATACTTGGCATTATTAGAACATAGGAAAATACACTTGTTTTCATAATTAAAGGCTTGACATTTGTTAATACATGAATTTACTCATGTAACAAGTGGCATATCCTGGTTTAAAGAGAATTTTGTTTTTATTTAAGTTTAGAAAGAAAAGATTAGATTTTGTTTTCTCAGCTAATCTTCTGTAAATCTTCTTCAACCAAAATAAAACAAGAAAGAAATCAAATGCACATTCAAACTGAAATTAAAAAGGAGACAGGAATCAAATTTGTAACCAAGAAGTAAGGAAGCAGAAATCTGAAGCTATACAACTTCAACCTGGAAATATGCAAATTCATCAGGAAGATTTCAGTATAAAAAATATTCAATGTTCAACTGGAAATCAACATGCAATTCAACCTGGAAATCTACAACAATTAACATGCAAATGCAAAGGGAAATTCAGTGGTTTAACAGCAAGATTAAAATGAAAAAGCAAATCTAAATTACAGAAGATCCAGATGCAGTGTTCTCTGCTTCGAAAACTTGGTGAGTAAACCTATTTTAAAAACAAATTTAAAATCTTATTTGTTTTTCTGTGAAATGATTGAAATGGAAAACATAATATCATTGTTGCATGCTTGGTTTGAAGATTTATTATATGTTTATTTATCTGTTTGAAAAACCTGCAGTTAAAATGTTTTAAACTTTGTTCTTTTCATGTTCCAGTTTAAAGAAAAATTTATATCTTCTAAGTTAATCACTAATATCCATTGATCATTGAAGATAATTTAGTTATACAAAGGAAATCTTGTTATTAAAATAAATATAAAAATTTATATTGAAACAAATATGATGTAAATATTGAATTTACAGTGAAATATTAAAATTTGGGTAGAAATCAATCTCAACAATTTAAATTTCTAATCATATGATCTGAATATTTGTTCAAAATCATGAATTTTAAGATGAAGTTTGTAATTTTTAAATTGGTATTTAGAGAGGAATTTGGAGTTTTATGAAATTGGGTTTTTGGTCGATTACCGTTGATTGGAGTTGAGTTGAAGATCGAGCTTTGGCATGGAGGTTGTCATGGTGTCTGGTTAGGCAGGAAAAATGGTGATTGATTTTTATGATGATCGTGGTGGCCGTGAAGGGTAGAAGTAGGGTTTTGGGGTTGTTTCTGTAGAGGGTCGGAATTCGTGGAGTTGCGTCATCGTTGTTGGGTTTTGGTGAATCGCGTGAGGGGGAAAAGATGGAGTGGCGAGTGGCGAGTGTGTGGGCGAAGCGGTCGGTACTCCGGCGTTGGAGTTTGCCGTTGGCAACGAAATTTTTGGTTCGAGTTTCCTTCCTGTGTCGACGCTGGAGCTAAAATTTGATGCAAAAGTGTTTTCATCGATCTGGGAGTTTGAGGGGGTTATCGTGGTCAAGGACGACTTGTGGGGTTCGCCGTAGATGGTCGCCGTCGACCGGTCCTAGTGTGCATGTGCACGAGCTTGGTTGGTGCATCGTCGGTTTCGTTTGGGAGGTTTGGTCATGGGTTCCTGTTTGCTCGAGAATTAGGTCAAGATGGTACACCGTGTGGAAGATGATTGTTGCGTGAGTGTTGAGTTTCAAGTAGCTTGGTTACAGGGATTATATCCTGTTAGTTTTTACTGCAGATTGTATTTCTGAAATTTAAAAACAAACTAAGTTTTAAAATGAAATTTTTAAATGGTGTAAAAATGTTTGAGATGTTTCGATTAAAACTTTGTGCTTTAACAAGTTAAAATTAACCTTGTTTTAAAAAAAAAATAGTTTGTTTTAAAAGTTTAATATTAACCGGTTGTATTTTATAAAATAAAGTTTCAATTTGAAAGCAAATTGTGTTTAAACAAAATTAGTTTTATTAATGAATGTTTGACTTTAGAAAGGAATTTTAGTTTTAAAGTTTGGACTTTTAAATTTAACCTTTTGTTTTAAAAAGAGTTTGGTTTCAATTTTATTTGTTTAATGATATAATAATGTTTTCAAATAAAATTGTATTTGAAGTAATTTAAAAGTGATTAAAGTAAGGTATTTAATTCAGAGAAATTTGAAGATAAGGATAATTTGAAAAAAAAATATGATGTTTTAGTGTAAAACAATTAAAAGCTTTTGAATTTAAATATTTAATTTTAAAATGATTGATTAAGGTTAATGAAAGTATGGTTTATATTAATCAAGTTTTTGATTATAAAGGTAATTAAAGTAAATTACTTAATTAACTTAAATTAGTTAATATAAGTGATTAAATTAAGGTAAATTTGTTTGTGTAATTAATTAAGTGAAATTAATTACTTAATTTAAAATTAATTAATCAAGGTTAATTAATTTAGAAATAATTATTTAATAAGTAATTAAGAAGCTAATTACTTAATAATTAAGAAGAATTATTTAAGCATACTTTCTTAATGAAGTAATTAATGTTAATTACTCAGTGTAATTAATTAAGTTATTATGGTTAATTTTTAGTTAATTCATTAAGTTTAATTAATTAAAAGAATTACTTAATGATGGGATTAAGTATAATTACTTAATGTAATTAAAAATGTGTAATTACTTAGTGAAGTAATTAATAAATAATTACTAAGTGTAATTAATTAAGGAAATTACTTAATGAATAGTAATTAGAGGTATAATTACTTAGGGAAGTAATTAAGTGGTAATTACATACTGTAATTAAAGAATTGATTAATGTAATTAATCAAGGTGATGGTTTAACTAGTAAAGTAATTAAGGATAATTACTCAGTATAATTAAAGAATTGATTAATGAAATTAATCAAGGTATTGTTTAATTGATGTAGTAATTAAGGAAGTTAATTACTGATTGTGATTAATAAGGTTTGATTAATAAATGTAATTAAGATTATAATTATTTATTAAATGTAATTAAGAGAACAATTAATTAATAAAGTAATTAAAGGGTCATTAATTAATGTAATTAATGAATAATTAATTGTTTAATTAACTAATTAATAAATGTGATTAATTATAAGATAATTAATCAATGAAGTGAGAAGTAATTAATTAAGGTAATTAATTAAAGATTTAGGTAATTAATTAAAGATTTAGGTAATTAATTAATTAGAATCAATTAAGATTAATGATTAAAGATAAATTAATCTGTATAATTAATTTAAGGACTAATTACATAGTGTAATTAAAGATAATTAATCTAGGTGATTAATTAAGAATATGATTGGAAGATAATTATTCTGAAGTTGAAGATTAATTAATTGGATTATGAAGGTGATTTAAGAGTGATTAATTAATTAATTGTAATTAATTAATGATTGTTTAAGCAGGGTTAGTTGTTTAATTCTCAAGTAATTAATTTGATTTAAGATGATTAAATTAATTATAAAGGAATTAATAATGCCTATTTGTGAATGATTGTTGTGGTATCTCTGAATTGATTGATATCTATTGAATGATTGATACTGGATGATTTGGATGTCTATGAGATATGTGATATGCTGCTTTGTGAGATAAATGTTGATATGAATTATCTGTTGTGATAATATGATTCATCTATCTGTTTATATCATCTGAATATAAATTAATTGTTTAAACCCTTAAGTACAACTTGGACATTAAAATGGCGTTTGGTTTCGATGAGACCGGGATCGGGTTTCCATATTTGGATATCCGAAAACCACATCGATTCCAATCAAACGTTAGGTCGTGAATCCAAGTGGAACAAGTGAAGAATCGAGGTGTAAGGGCTATACGTCAGTATAACTCTGTGGGTGATTCCGTAATGAGATTGACGGAATAGTGCTTATAGATTCGAGATGGTGATTCAGAGTGCAAGGGCTATGGTCGTTGACTCTGAGGGTGATTCCAAAATGAGTGCAACGAGATAGTGCCTTCGGTTTCGTTCGAACCCGGAACGAACTTGTATGGATTGAATGCTTTCAGCACATCGTCAGGCGGACGATAAGCATTCTAAGTGATATGTCCTATAAAGGTAATCGCAGCCTCAAGCCTCATCAACCGGGAATGGCTAAAACAGGGGAGGTGCAGAAAGGCTTCGTGGGTATAGCTTCCACTGGAGAGCAAGATTGACCCCTGTCTAGAAGTCCCTTTTATTTCGGCTGTGTGGGGCGGTTGATCATGACAACTGCCAGGGTGGTCTTGTTCGGGACTGTCCAGTAAGGGATGGTTCCGGTCTTGTGTTGCAGGGGAGTTAGGGTGGCTCCTCGGTACGGTGATCTAGGCCACGTACTGTGACGGGCGGTACCCCAGTAGCCCTGCCATTGTATGGAATCCAAAATCCAATAAGTGCCTGTACGGTTTTGATTGTGCCCAACTATGTTGGAACGTGAGATGTAAGCATTCCAGTTATTTCTGTATTTTATTTTGAAAACCATAGACACTATTATAATATCACTGGATTTCCTATCAAATGTTTTGGTTAGCGTAAGGTAAAAACTTACCCATGTTTATTTGTGGGGAGTCTTACGTGATACCATTTGTTTTCAAAGGATTTTCTAAAAGTTAAGCAACTTTTAACCGTTTACTCACACCAGACCCCTGTCTGACCCGAGTGTTTATTTTCTGTTTTATTAAACTCTTGGGTACTCATATTATATATGAGTAGTCAGGTGATTCAGGTTATCTCTTGACGAATTCTGGAGGAGCTTTGGAGCAGGAGGCTTCAGCGTGTAGATATATGGTTAGAGTTTCCGCTGTGTGTTATTCTGTATGATGTCTTGTATTGCATTAGACAGAAATGTTATATCTGTCTAATTTGAGATGTTTAGTTGTGTACTCTGATGTATATGACACTATGTATATGTTTTATATTATATTTAAATCGTTCCGCTGTGAGATTCTGATGTGTTGTTTTTCTTTCTTCTCTTTCTTTCTCTTTTCTATCCCTTTCTTTCTTCTTAGCGATGCGACTTCCTGGAGTATGGAAGTTGGGTCGTTACTTGTTGGTATCAGAGCGCTAGGTTGAGCGAGTACCTAGGCTCTGGAGTGGTATCCATCTTGAGAGAGCGTATTTGTATTTTTAATATATATATATTTATTTATTTATTCCTACTTATTTTGTTGGGTTACCTGTTCGGGTTTTCCAATATAAGTTATAAAGGTAGATAGGGTAGTGGTGTATGTAACACGACTACTACCATTGGTTGGAAGTGTATTTGTCGAGACTGTAGACCTAATGCCGTCTCGAGTAAGTTTGGCAGTTGGGTATGTGGATTTCATTAATCTATGAAGGAAATCTTTTAAAGGTTCGGAGTTTATCTTTGGAGTATAAGTTTGGTTTGCGCTCGTGCGAGCGGATTCTCTAGAGTTTGGATCAGTAGGAAGAGCTGAAGCAAGTAATGGTATTTTGGTAACCATAGGAAGGAGTCTTATCTGTTTTGGAGTAGGAGACTCAGTTCAGCTAGGGTTTGTGCTGGGTTTGAAGTCCGAGTTTCCTGATAAGATATCTGCCTATCTTGAAGACTCTTTTTGTGGAGTTGGTTGATATAGTTTGGGATTCAAGGAGCTTTTGGATGGGAAGTCTTTGGTAGCAGTGGCAGCTCAGAGGTTGAATGTGATGTCAGGAAGATCTCTTGGCTTAGCGATATCCTAGAGGTGGAGTTCGAAAGCAGTCGTGTGGTCCGTTTCTTCGATGGTTCAGAAGTCTTTTGAGATTTTACTGTCAATAGATCGGACAAATGGTGAAGGCTTGTCTTTTTCCTCTGGAAGCTCAGCTAGGTAAGGTGTTGTGGTGGAGGTGGTCCATCAGTTTCCTCTTTTAAAGGGCTTAAGTTGTTCTGTTATGTAAGAAAGGATAGTTTTCTTTGGAATCCGAATTGGGTAATGTTATCGCAAAAGTGACTTGCGATAGTTCTTTTAGTAATCTTTGCTTTAGTTGGAGACATCTCTGAAGATGTTTAAGCTATCGAGCGGTATGAGACTTTCTGAATATCTTCGAGGAAGTCAAAGGAATTTGTCCGCACCGAGAGATGGAGTTCTGTTTTGATCTGGTTCTCGGATTTTCTGGTGGTTTGGCCTAGTTGAGAGAAGACTGCGGGCCAGAGGATTTTTGTGAGAAATCAGGATTGATTGGATCTAGTTTTCTGAATGGATTTCTGCTGTAGTATTTGTGACCAAGTCAGGTAGGTCATTAAACTTTTATGGGATTTGATTGATAATGTTTCTGGATGAGTTGATCAAATTTGTGCTTGTATTCGTCAGAAGCATTCTCATCTTCCTCGGATCAGAGTTGTGCAGCGGAAGCATGATGGCAGCTATTCCAGAATAGAAGCAATCTCGGATTCATCGAAAGATTTGTGTTTTCTTGGATTTAATGTTTTCTTCAGGAAGATCTTTCGGGATCTGAAGGCTTGGATGTCAGGAACATCTGTTCTGTTTTCCAAATAGGAGAAGCAAGTTTAAAGTTCATGGTGCTTGTATGGTAGATTGGTATTTGGATTTCGATAGATTTTTGGGAGAATCATCTTGATAAGTAGAATTAGGAGGTCATCTCATTCTTGATTCAGTTTTGATTTGAGAAACATCTGTGAAGTTGGATTGTCGGGAAGATTGAGGGCAGTCGAGGATCAGCAGAAGTTGTGGACAAGAGACAGAGAGATTCGAAACTCGAAGTCGAAAATTTAATTTTTGGATAAGTTTTCTCCGATCATAAGAGCTTTGAGATTGGGTAAGATGGAAGCTAGCTCAAGAGTGTTTGGGAATTTTTCTGTATTCTCTTAAGGATAAGTGTTTGATCTATCACTGGTTTAGAACTAGCAAATCATGGAGATTTGGAAGTTGATCGAACTTGTCTGTGGTCCGGTATCCTGTTTAGATTATAGGTCAAGATATAGGAGTTCTAGATCTGAGTAGAGCAGCTAGTTTGAATTCTGTAGAGCGAGTAACCCGGCGTTTGTACTTGGGAAACTCGAGAAAATTCTGTCCAGAATTTTGTCTGGATAGTTAGAATTGATTGTTTGAATTGGATGTTATGGTTTCTAGTATAGGGTTGATAGCATATGTAGCTGTTTTGAAATTAAAATCTGTATGAGATTATTAAATTATCTTTGCTTTTAATTTCAGGGACGAAATTCTTTTAAGGGGGGAGGAATATGATGTCCCGGGATTTTGGGCAATACTTATTTAATAATTTCCATTTATAATTCATTTTGAAATATATTATATTGATCTAAAATCTAAATTAACCAAATATTATATATTCAAAACTAATAATTAATCTAATTTAGCAAATGGTATCTTTTCAAAATTCAATGATAATTTAATCTGAATGTTTATTCTTTTCAAATTATAATAATATATATGTGTAATAATAATTGATCTTTTAAAGTTAATATAAATATTCTATTTGTAATGTAAATATGTATACATTGTAATAAGGAAATTGGTTCAATTTAAAATTTAATAAAAATATTTTCAAATTATAATATATATATGTTTATATATATTGTGATTTGGAGTTCTATTTTAAAATTCAAATAATTTATGAAGTTAATATTTAAGATGTTCTATTTATAATGAATATTTATATTTGAATATTTATTGTAAATAGAAAATGATGAATTAAACTTAAATAGAAAATATGTTTTCAAAATACATAAGTTTTTATAGTAATTTGGAAATTTTAATTTGGTTTAATAAAAATGTTTTCAAAAGTAAAATAAAATTTAATTTTATTTATAAAACACTTAAAGGGAAAATCTATTTTTATTCAATGAATAATAACTTGAAATATAGTACCTTATTATAAAGATTTAGTTTGATTTCCTTTAAATTGATTTTTGAAAACAAATTTAGATTCTTAATGTAATATTAATGTTATTTATATAAATTTATGTTAAACTTTAAAAAAAAAAAAAATGTTTACTTTCTTTCTTTTAAACTTGTCTTTAGAAAATGGATTTGTAAATATAAATAAATAAACCATAGGATATAAATACATTCCATAGTTATATATATATATATATATATAACATGAGTATTAAGTTAATATTGGTAATTAAGGTTCAATTCGTTTATAAACAAATAATTAATGTAATAATCACCTTTTAAAAAAATATATATACTTGGCATTATTAGAACATAGGAAAATACACTTGTTTTCATAATATTAAAGGCTTGACATTTGTTAATACATGAATTTACTCATGTAACAAGTGGCATATCCTGGTTTAAAGAGAATTTTGTTTTTATTTAAGTTTAGAAAGAAAAGATTAGTTTTTGTTTTCTCAGCTAATCTTCTATAAATCTTCTTCAACCAAAATAAAACAAGAAAGAAATCAAATGCACATTCAAACTGAAATTAAAAAGGAGACAGGAATCAAATCTGTAACCAAGAAGTAAGGAAGCAGAAATCTGAAGCTATACAACTTCAACCTGGAAATATGCAAATTCATCAGGAAGATTTCAGTATAAAAAATATTCAATGTTCAACTGGAAATCAACATGCAATTCAACCTGGAAATCTACAACAATTAACATGCAAATGCAAAGGGAAATTCAGTGGTTTAACAGCAAGATTAAAATGAAAAAGCAAATCTAAATTACAGAAGATCCAGATGCAGTGTTCTCTGCTTCGAAAACTTGGTGAGTAAACCTATTTTAAAAACAGATTTAAAATCTTATTTGTTTTTCTGTGAAATGATTGAAATGGAAAACATAATATCATTGTTGCATGCTTGGTTTGAAGATTTATTATATGTTTATTTATCTGTTTGAAAAACCTGCAGTTAAAATGTTTTAAACTTTGTTCTTTTCATGTTCCAGTTTAAAGAAAAATTTATATCTTCTAAGTTAATCACTAATATCCATTGATCATTGAAGATAATTTGGTTATATCAAGGAAATCTTGTTATTAAAATAAATATAAAAATTTATATTGAAACAAATATACTGTAAATATTGAATTTACAGTGAAATATTAAAATTTGGGTAGAAATCAATCTCAACAATTTAAATTTCTGATCATATGATCTGAATAGTTGTTCAAAATCATGAATTTTAAGATGAAGTTTGTAATGTTTAAGTTGGTATTTAGAGAGGAATTTGGAGTTTTATGAAATTGGGTTTTTGGTCGATTACCGTTGATTGGAGTTGAGTTGAAGATCGAGCTTTGGCATGGAGGTTGTCATGGTGTCTGGTTAGGCAGGAAAAATGGTGATTGATTTTTATGATGATCGTGGTGGCCGTGAAGGGTAGAAGTAGGGTTTTGGGGTTGTTTCTGTAGAGGGTCGGAATTCGTGGAGTTGCGTCATCGTTGTTGGGTTTTGGTGAATCGCGTGAGGGGGAAAAGATGGAGTGGCGAGTGGCGAGTGTGTGGGCGAAGCGGTCGGTACTCCGGCGTTGGAGTTTGCCGTTGGCAACGAAATTTTTGGTTCGAGTTTCCTTCCTGTGTCGACGCTGTAGCTAAAATTTGATGCAGAAGTGTTTTCATCGATCTGGGAGTTTGAGGGGGTTATCGTGGTCAAGGACGACTTGTGGGGTTCGCCGTAGATGGTCGCCGTCGACCGGTCCTAGTGTGCATGTGCACGAGCTTGGTTGGTGCATCGGCGGTTTCGTTTGGGAGGTTTGGTCATGGGTTCCTGTTTGCTCGAGAATTAGGTCAAGATGGTATCGTGTGTGACTCCGTGTGGAAGATGATTGTTGCGTGAGTGTTGATTTTCAAGTAGCTTGGTTACAGGGATTATATCCTGTTAGTTTTTACTGCAGATTGTATTTTTGAAATCTAAAAGCAAACTAAGTTTTAAAATGAAATTTTTAAATGGTGTAAAAATGTTTGAGATGTTTCGATTAAAACTTTGTGCTTTAACAACTTAAAATTAACCTTGTTTTAAAAAAAAATAGTTTGTTTTAAAAGTTTAATATTAACCGGGTTGTATTTTATAAAATAAAGTTTCAATTTGAAAGAAAATTGTGTTTAAACAAAATTAGTTTTATTAATGAATGTTTGACTTTAGAAAGGAATTTTAGTTTTAAAGTTTGGACTTTTAAATTTAATCTTTTGTTTTAAAAATAGTTTGGTTTCAATTTTATTTGTTTAATGATATAATAATGTTTTCAAATAAAATTGTATTTCAAGTAATTTAAAAGTGATTAAAGTAAGGTATTTAATTCAGAGAAATTTGAAGATAAGGATAATTTTAAAAAATATATGATGTTTTAGTGTAAAACAATTAAAAGCTTTTGAATTTAAATATTTAATTTTAAAATTATTGATTAAGGTTAATGAAAGTATGGTTTATATTAATCAAGTTTTTGATTATAAAGGTAATTAAAGTAAATTACTTAATTAACTTAAATTAGTTAATATAAGTGATTAAATTAAGGTAAATTTGTTTGTGTAATTAATTAAGTGAAATTAATTACTTAATTTAAAATTAATTAATCAAGGTTAATTAACTTAGAAATAATTAGTTAATAAGTAATTAAGAAGTTAATTACTTAATAATTAAGAAGAATTATTTAAGCATACTTTCTTAATGAAGTAATTAATGTTAATTACTCAGTGTAATTAATTAAATTATTATGGTTAATTTTTAGTTAATTAATTAAGTTTAATTAATTAAAAGAATTACTTAATGATGGGATTAAGTATAATTACTTAATGTAATTAAAAATGTGTAATTACTTAGTGAAGTAATTAATAAATAATTACTAAGTGTAATTAATTAAGGAAATTACTTAATGAATAGTAATTAGAGGTATAATTACTTAGGGAAGTAATTAAGTGGTAATTACATACTGTAATTAAAGAATTGATTAATGTAATTAATCAAGGTGATGGTTTAACTAGTAAAGTAATTAAGGATAATTACTTAGTGTAATTAAAGAATTGATTAATGAAATTAATCAAGGTATTGTTTAATTGATGTAGTAATTAAGGAAGTTAATTACTGATTGTGATTAATCAGGTTTGATTAATAAATGTAATTAAGATAATTATTTATTAAATGTAATTAAGAGAACAATTAATTAATAAAGTAATTAAAGGGTCATTAATTAATGTAATTAATGAATAATTAATTGTTTAATTAACTAATTAATAAATGTGATTAATTATAAGATAATTAATCAATGAAGTGAGAAGTAATTAATTAAGGTAATTAATTAAAGATTTAGGTAATTAATTAAAGATTTAGGTAATTAATTAATTAGAATCAATTAAGATTAATGATTAAAGATAAATTAATCTGTATAATTAATTTAAGGACTAATTACATAGTGTAATTAAAGATAATTAATCTAGGTGATTAATTAAGCATATGATTGGAAGATAATTATTCTGAAATTGAAGATTAATTAATTGGATTATGAAGGTGATTTAAGAGTGATTAATTAATTAATTGTAATTAATTAATGATTGTTTAAGCAGGGTTAGTTGTTTAATTCTCAAGTAATTAATTTGATTTAAGATGATTAAATTAATTATAAAGGAATTAATAATGCCTATTTGTGAATGATTGTTGTGGTATCTCTGAATTGATTGATATCTATTGAATGATTGATACTAGATGATTTGGATGTCTATGATATATGTGATATGCTGCTTTGTGAGATAAATGTTGATATGAATTATCTGTTGTGATAATATGATTCATCTATCTGTTTATATAATCTGAATATAAATTAATTGTTTAAACCCTTAAGTACAACTTGGACATTAAAATGGCGTTTGGTTTCGATGAGACCGGGATCGGGTTTCCATATTTGGATATCCGAAAACCACATCGATTCCAATCAAAGGTTAGGTCGTGAATCCAAGTGGAACAAGTGAAGAATCGAGGTGTAAGGGCTATACGTCAGTATAACTCTGTGGGTGATTCCGTAATGAGATTGACGGAATAGTGCTTATAGATTCGAGATGGTGATTCAGAGTGCAAGGGCTATGGTCGTTGACTCTGAGGGTGATTCCAAAATGAGTGCAACGAGATAGTGCCTTCGGTTTCGTTTGAACCCGGAACGAACTTGTATGGATTGAATGCTTTCAGCACATCGTCAGGCGGACGATGAGCATTCTAAGTGATATGTCCTATAAAGGTAATCGCAGCCTCAAGCCTCATCAACCGGGAATGGCTAAAACAGGGGAGGTGCGGTAAGGCTTCGTGGGTATAGCTTCCACTGGAGAGCAAGATTGACCCCTGTCTAGAAGTCCCTTTTATTTCGGCTGTGTGGGGCGGTTGATCATGACAACTGCCGGGGTGGTCTTGTTCGGGACTGTCCAGTAAGGGATGGTTCCGGTCTTGTGTTGCAGGGGAGTTAGGGTGGCTCCTCGGTACGGTGATCTAGGCCACGTACTGTGACGGGCGGTACCCCAGTAGCCCTGCCATTGTATGGAATCCAAAATCCAATAAGTGCCTGTACGGTTTTGATTGTGCCCAACTATGTTGGAACGTGAGATGTAAGCATTCCAGCTATTTCTGTATTTTATTTTGAAATCCCTAGACACTATTATAATATCACTGGATTTCCTATCAAATGTTTTGGTTAGCGTAAGGTAAAAACTTACCCATGTTTATTTGTGGGGAGTCTTACGTGATACCATTTGTTTTCAAAGGATTTTCTAAAAGTTAAGCAACTTTTAACCGTTTACTCACACCAGACCCCTGTCTGACCCGAGTGTTTATTTTCTGTTTTATTAAACTCTTGGGTACTCATATTATATATGAGTAGTCAGGTGATTCAGGTTATCTCTTGACGAATTCTGGAGGAGCTTTGGAGCAGGAGGCTTCAGCGTGTAGATATATGGTTAGAGTTTCCGCTATGTGTTATTCTGTATGATGTCTTGTATTGCATTAGACAGAAATGTTATATCTGTCCAATTTGAGATGTTTAGTTGTGTACTCTGATGTATATGACACTATGTATATGTTTTATATTATATTTAAATCGTTCCGCTGTGAGATTCTGATGTGTTGTTTTTCTTTCTTCTCTTTCTTTCTCTTTTCTATCCCTTTCTTTCTTCTTAGCGATGCGACTTCCTGGAGTATGGAAGTTGGGTCGTTACAGGGTTTCCATATTTGGGATCCGAAAACCACATCGATTCCAATTAAACGTTAGGTAGTTAATCCGAATGGAGCTTTGTGAAGACTCGAGGTGTAAGGACTATGCGTCAGTATAACTCTGTGGGTGATTCCGTAATGAGTTTGACGGAACTAGTTCTTATAGGTTCGAGATGGTGATTCAGAGTGCAAGGGTTATCGTCGTTAACTCTGAGGGTGATTCCAAAATGAGTGTAACGAGATAATGCCTTCGGTTTCGTTCGAACCCGGAACGAACTTGTATGGATTGAATGCTTTCAGAACATCGTCAGGTGGACGATGAGCATTCTAAGTGAGATGTCCTATAAAGGTAAATGTAGCCTCAAGCCTCATCAACCGGGAATGGCTAAAACAGGGGAGGTGCAGCAAGGCTTCGTGGGTAGCCCCCACTTGAGAGCGAAATTTACCCCTGTCTAGATGTCCCTTTATTTCGGCTTAGTGGTGCGGTTGCTGATCACAACTGCGGGGTAGTCTTGTTCGGAACTGTTCAGTATGGAATGGTTCCGGCTTTGTGTTGCAGGGGAGCGGGCGTACTCCTCGGTACGGTGATCTAGGCCACGTACTGTAACGGGCGGTACCCCAGTAGACCAGCCATTGACGGAATCCAAAATCCAATAAGTGCCAACGGTTTTGATTGTATTACCCACTTTTGTGGCTAGTAGCTGGAATTTAATCATGTAACAATTTCGGCTATTTCTTATTTACTTGAAAACCCTAGAAACTATTATAATATCATCGGATTTCCTATCAAATGTTTTGGTTAGCGTAAGGCAAAAACTTTTCCATGTTTATGTGTGGGAAGTCTTACGTGATACCTTTTCTTTTCAAAGGTTTTTCAAAGTTAAGCAACTTTAACCTGTTACTCACACCAGACCCATGTCTGACCCGGAGTTATTTCTGTTTTTCTTTAACTCTTGGGTACTCAAATTTTTACGAGTAGCCAAGGGAATTCAAGTTAGGATTCAGGTTAGCTTTGACGAATTGTGGAGGAGCATATGGAGCAGGAGGCTTCTGCATATAGTTATATAGTTTTCTGCTGTGTTGGTATCTCTGAGTGTTTTCTGTAATGTATTGAGTTGTAATAACTAGACAGATGTTTATAACTGTCTAGTATGTGATGTATTGTCTGTGTAACTCTGATATTTGATGTATACTATGTAATACTTATGTTATTAATATAATTTATTCGTTCCGCTGTTGAGATTCTTGTGTTGTTTCTTCTTTCTCTTCTTTCTTCCCTCTTTCCTATCCCTTTCTTTCTTAAGGATGATACGACTTTTTGTGGAGAAAAAGTCGCGTCGTCTCAGTTGGTATCAGAGCGCTAGGTTGAGCGAATACCTAGTCTCTGTAGTGGTGTCTATCTTGAGAGAGCGTATTTGTATTTTTAATATATATATATATATATATATATATATTTATGGTTCTACCTATTGGTTGGTTTACCTGTTCGGATTTTCCAATATAAGTTATAAAGGTAGATGAGGTAGAAGTGTGTGTAACACGACTACCATTGGTTGGAGTTTGATGGATGAGGTTGGAAGTGTATTTGTCGAGACTGTAGACCTAATACCGTCTCGAGTAAGTTTTGCTTGTGAAGGACTTCATCGATCTCTGAAGGAAACCTTCTAAAGGTTCGGAGTTCATCTTTGAAGTGCGGAATTGAGTTTTGATCTATCGATAAGGCTGAGGCAAGTGAGTGATGATATCTTGATATCTCAGGAAGTAGTAGCTGCGTGATGAGATGCAGTGACTATGGATATTTCCGAAGATGTTTCTTTGGAACAAGAGTAAGAAGTGAATCTGCTCGGTGATGTGGCTGAGTTTAGTAGAGTGTTCTGAGTTGGTCAGGAGTCTTCTGGCTGAGTAGTTTTTTTCAAGAGGAGTTCAGAAGCAGCAGTATGGACTTGTTTCTCTGGTAAGTTGGCTAGGCCAGCATAAGCTGTTCTGTTTGGTTGAGTGAGAGCAGTTTCTTTGGATTTAGGCTGAGTTGATCGCAAAAGTGACTTGCGATAGTGTTCTCTTGAGTTGTTGGAGATTGTTTGAATGTCTTCAGAGAAGTCAGAGTTTGTCTGCATCTGAAGATCGAGTTTTCTTTCCAGGAATGGAACAGGTGGTTCAGTTAGTAGATGGATGGTTTCATGAGACAGAAGTTGGTGAAGCGACTAAGGTTTCGGAGGAACATCTGAGTTTTCCTTATGGATCTGTGGAACCATATTTCTGTGCTGGGTGGTCTAGTCTGTGCTTGTGTTCTTTAACATTTTCTTCTACTTCGGATCAAAGTTGTGCAGCGGAAGCAGTTTGGGGGTGTTTTTGTTTTGTCTTTTCCCGGATAAGAAGAAGTTTGTTCTGTCTTCTGTTGTTGAGAAGCAAGGTTTGTGTTCTTGGTTTTTGAGTGATCTTGAGGAGATCATTGGATTGTTTTGATTCAGTCTGTTTCTAATGGAATCAGCAAGAGTTAAGCTGATCAGGATGGATGTTGGTAGCCTAGGTTCGTCAGAAGAGTTTTTATGGATAAGAGATGGAGAAATTTGGATTCTGGAGTCGGAGATTGGGTTTTGGATAAGTTTTCTCCGATCCGGAGAGCTATTAGTTTGTGAAGCTAGCTCCGAGGTCTTTTGGATTTCTTCTGTGATTGGTAAGATGAGTGTTTGGTTTCCTAGAGTTGAATTGCCAGTTTGGATAACTGGAATTCAGGGTGTTTCACTTATCTCTAAGGAAGTACGTGTTTGATATTTATGGTTGTAGAACTAGCAGTTTAGGATGGATTGGTTGTTGAGTCAGTCTCGTTTGTAGTCTGATATTCTGTATAGAATTGTTGTTAGTAGCTCTGTAGCTTAGTAATTTTGATTCTTTGTATTCTATAGAACGAGTATCCCGATATATGTATACCGGGGAAACTCGTGAAAGTTCTATCCAAAATTCTTTTGGATAATTAGATTTGTTCTAATTGTGTGAATTGGTTGCTATGGTTATCAGCATATGATTAACATATGTTGTATTTTAAAATAAAATCTGTAAATAGATTATTAAATTACCTTTGTTTTAAAATTTCGGGGACGAAATTCTTTTAAGGGAGAAGGATTGTAATATCCCGGAATTTTGGACAATATAAATTTAATAATCTGTGTTTAAATTTAAATTGAATTGATAATTATTGTTGATAAATTTGAATTGATACTATAATCTTCTTTATTTAAATATTTAATTTGTGAATTTATTTTTAATAAACTAATAAATCTATTTTCTATTTAATAATGTATATATATATTTATATATTTTAAATAGATAAGTTGTTAAATTAGTATAGCATAATTTTAATATTTTGAATCTAGGAATTGTGATTTATTTTTGGATTTAAGTTTTTCAAAAATATTTAATAAAATAACTAAATGATTTTTAATATATAAGATAAACGTTTTATTGGTTTAAAATTCATATTAATTTAAGTTTGAATATTAAAATAAGTTACAAAAATGTTTGTGTTATTCTTTTTAAAATATTGATTGAAAAATGTGATTTGTTTATTTAATATGAAATTTAAAATACAATTTAAAATATGAAACATGTATTCATTTAAGTTACAACCTCTTTTATAAATTTATTTTAATTATTTAAAGGTATCTTTGACAAATGATTTATTTGTATATTTTTTTATTTATACCAACAACTTGCTTTATTCTTTAAAAATTAATTATATACATAACTAGATGTTAATGGAACTAATTAATTAAGTTTAATTTTCTTTAACACTTAATTAAATAGCAAAACTACAAAGACATGTGTAAGTAATTTAAGATATAAGTTAACATGTGTTAAGAGTTTAAGCAAGAGAATTTACAAGTGTTCATACTAAAGACATGTGTCATTGTTTTAATTTTTATTTTCTTCGATTTTAATTAAATCATAAATTTGGTTATATAAACTCATGCCTTCTTCTTCACCTATTCTTTTCTCATTTTCAATTCATAACTAAGAAACTTTTTTCCAGCTCAAATATTCCACCCTAAAAACAATCTTCATTTTTGAGATAAAAAGAAAAAAAAATCTGCAAATCTGAATTTATCTTCAAAGTACAAAATCATTTCCCTGTAACTCCTCAAACCAGAAATACATCTCAAATCCCTTATCCATTTTCAAAATCTGCATACATTAGTCAAGTATGAAGCCTGCATATTTTCAAAACAATCTGGGATGAAATTGCAAATTTAAATTGTTCTACATTCCATTCAAGCAAGCAAATAGGCATTCAATTCTTTAAATCTGGAAGCATCTTTTAAAACAAGTTTAAAAAGCATCAAATTGGAAGCAAGTTTCAAAGGGCATTCAAAACATTTGCAAAGAATGTTCTGCATGTTAAAAAAATCTGGGCTCTACATTTTATTTCAGGTGAGTAACAAATTCTTTTCTAAAATTTAAATATATGAATTATGGTTGCCTGATTTAAAACTGGAATATGAATACTTATTATATATGCATTGTTATGTATATTTATATATGGTTGTACTTCTGGTTGTATGAATCTGCTTGTTGTTTATTTACAGAATCTACTCTGCTATAGTTCTTGTTCAAGTACAAATATCTTGATTTAATCATTATTAAATCTGAGTTTCAAATGAAACTTGTTAGATTAATTTCAAACTTTAATTTAGGATTTTACTTAGTTAAAATAACCTTAGGTTGTATCTGGAAACTGAATCAAAAGATCAGGTTCAAAATAAGTGAAAATCTTAGTGTCACAAATTATTGTTTCAGGGTTATATATCAAAACATCATGCAAAAGTATGATTTTTAAAAACAATATTACAATTTTTAGTGTTAATTCCAGAATGCGGTTCATATTTTACTGTATTTTGCATTTTGGGTTCTAAGTGTTAATCCCTGGATTCGAATGGGTTGGAATTTCTCCTGGAGGTGGGGGAACGATCAAGGGTGAGGAGGAAATTATCAGGTTATGGTGTATTTCATTTTGGAAGAAGAGATTTTGATTTGCAGTTTTAATCCCTAGTTTTACTAGGTTTGAGGAATTGGATCATTTCGGCTAATATAATTATTCGAGTCGCTTGGGGTCTTGGGCATTGGAAGATGTTGGGTAGTTGAAGTAATCGCCGGAGTTGCAGAGTAAACAATGGCCGGAGTCGCATCAATGAGGCATTGACAGGTCGAAGGGTGGGTCACTGTGTTGTTACAAGTTTGAGGTTTTTAACTCGATTTCGATTTCGATCATTGATCGATCAAGTTGTTGTTTGGTTGGCCTGAGGGTTGATTAATGACTGTGGCTTGGTTGCGGAGTTGGCCAGCGGTGGCCGGAGAAGGGTGTGCATGTGCACAGAGGGATTGGTAATGTGTGGTGTAATGTTGGGTTACAGTTTTTTGATGGCATCATGATTTACTCAGGGGATTTGGGTTTCTGCTCGAAGCTAATTGATTGCTGACTCGAAGTAAAGTATTGGGAGGCTCGAGTGTTTATATTGTTTCAGGTTTTTCAAAATGGAAACAGAACCTGTTTACAGTTTTTTTTAAATTAAAAACAAGTTTAACTATATACTAAACTTTAAACTAAAATTTAAAAACCTGAATTGAATTTGAATTCAATTAGTTTAAATCTTAGGTTTTGAATTTTTGAAACTTTAGTTTGGTCTTAAGCATAACCAAGAAATTTGTTACAGTGTTTAAATTTTAAAAGTTAAAATTTAAAATGTAAACTTAAATTTGAATTTGGGTTTGAAAACCTGAATCTAAAATATGAGTTCAAATAAGTTTGAATTCTGTTGTTTTTTTAGAAATAATTTAAATTCAGAAAAATTTAAATTTGTTTTTTAAATAAAAACAGAAACTGTTTTCTGTTTTTAAATATAAAGTTTAAATTGCAAGTTGAAGTTTAAACTGGATTTTAAAATCTGAAATTTGAATAAGAATTTAAAGTTAGATTGTCTGAGATTTAAATTTATTTGTGTTTTAAATTTAAATTTGATTTCAAATTCATAGGTGTAAAAGCATATGAATTTGATATTGAAAGTTTAAATTTTAAATTAGAGATTTAAAATGTGTTTGAATCTGGGTTTTTTAAATTGGAATTAAATTTAAACTACAGTTTGTAAAATAAAGGTTTAAATTTAAATTGCTTTAAAAATAATTAAATGATTTGCATTTAAATTGAAGATGTAGATTGTAAGAAAGTTTTAAAGAGTTTAGTTAAATCTAGAATGAGTTTAAAAGCTGTATTTCATTTTTGAAATTTAAGGGTAATTTTTAAGTTGATTTGAATTTAAATTGAATTGTAATTTAAATTATTTTAAACTTATTACTAAAGTAGATGTTTCTTTTAAGATATAAGATAAAAGTTTTGAATTGTTTTAAAATCTTTTTAAGATAAATTTGAATCTTAAGTTTAAAATGAAGTTAAATGGAATTTAAAGTAAATTTAAAAACATTTTGTTTTTAAATGCTTAATTAAGTAAGAAATGTTTATCTAAAAGATAAATAAAATTTAATGATTGGATTCATTAAATTATTAAGGTAATTAAGATGAATAATTAATTATTTAATTAATTAATAATGTGGATGATTAATAAAGTAATTAATAAAAAAAATTAGTTAATTAATCAAGACTTTAGATTAATTAATTAAGGTTAATTAATCTATAATTAAGGATGTAAATTAAATTTTTAATTAATGATAAAGATTTATTTAATCAAGTGATTAAAGGTAATTAAGATTTTAATTAACACGTAATTAATTAATAATTAGAGATTAATTAAATTGTAATTAAATATTAATTAATTGATAATTAATAATGATTTGTATAAGTTAACTCTTAATTAAGTAATTAAGAAATGTTAATGAAGGTCATTAACTTAAGATTGTTTAACAATTAATTAATGCGATTAATTTTAATAATTAATTAGATTAATTAATTAATAATAATCAATTGTTTAAGTTTAATTATGTGACGACCCGTCTTTCATTCCACAGAGAAACGTATCATCAATAAGAAAAGAAAGAGATAGAAATAGAAAGATAGAAAGAAAAGAAACAACAATCATCAGAATCTCACAGCAGAAACGAACAAAATATAATATTACATATATCCCTTACATAATTTACATACCAGAGTTCACAAAATAATACTACTCCATTACATCAGCCATTCATAAGAGTTTTCCCAACCCATACAACTCAAAACATAACACCAAAATGCCACGACAGCGAATATAGATAGATAGTACGTCTGGACTCCAGCTCCAGCTTCCAAAACATATGCTAATCCAAACCTAATCACTTGGCTACTCATAAAAATTTGAGTACCCAAGAGTTTATGAAAAACAAAATAAACTCCGGGTCAGACATGGGTATGGTGTGAGTAAATCAGTTAAAGTTGCTTAACTTTAAAAATCATTTGAAACAAAAGGTATCACGTAAGACTTCCCACAAATAAACACGGGTAAGTTTTTACCTTACGCTAACCAAAACATTTGATAGGAAATTCAGTGATATTATAATAGGGTCTAGGGTTTTAAAATAAAATACAGAAATAGCTGGAATGCTTACATCTCACATTCCAACATAGTTGGGCACAATCAAATCGTACGGCACTTATTGGAGATTGGATTCCATACAGTGGCAGGGCTACTGGGGTACCGCCCGTCACAGTACGGGGCCTAGATCACGGTACCGAGGATCACTCCCGATCCCCTGCAACACAAGGCCGGACCCATCCCTTACTGGATAGTTCCGAACAAGACAACCCCGCAGTTGTGGCCAACAACTGCCCACACAGCCGAAAATATAATAAGGGACTTCTAGACAGGGGTAAATCTCACTCTCAAGTGGGGGCTACCCACGAAGCCTTGCTGCACCTCCCCGGTTTTAGCCATTCCCGGTTGATGAGGCTTGAGGTTACGATTACCTTTATAAAGAACACAGCTCTTAGAATGCTCATCGTCCACCTGACGATGATCTGAAAGCATTCAATCCATACAAGTTCGTTCCGGGTTCGAACGAAACCGAAGGCTTTATCTCGTTACACTCATTTTGGAATCACCCTCAGAGTTAACGACGATAACCCTTGCACTCTGATTCTCCATCTCGAATCTATAAGTACTATTCCGTCAAACTCATTACGGAATCACCCACAGAGTTATACTGACGTATAGCCATTACACCTCGAGTCTTCACTCTTCACATAAGATTCACGACCTAACGTTATTTGGAATCGATGTGGTTTTCGGATATCCAAATATGAAAACCCGATCCCGGTCTCATCGAAATCCAAAGCATGTCTTTTAGGTCCAAGTTGTTTTAAAGGTTTAAACAGTTCAATTCAGATTTAAACATAGCATCACACAACATTATCAACAGATAATAACCAATATCTATCACAGATATACAATATCTCATCACAGAATATAACTCAATCATTCAACAGATATCAACCATATACGGATATCAATACAAACTATCATCCATAAGCAAGTACTACTTAATTCATATCATAATTAATTTAATTAATTTAAATTAAATTAATTACTTAAGAATTTATCACTTAATCTTGCTTAACCAATCATTAATTAATTAATCACAATTATTTAATTAATTAATCACCTCTTAATTATCTTATTATTAATTAATTACTTCTTAATTAATTAATAATCTTTATTTAATTATCAATTAATTACTATAATTATTTATTAATTAAACTTTGATTAAAAATTAATCATTCCTTACTTGGTTATTAATTAACCCTTAATTTATAATTAATTAACCTTAATTAATTCTTAATTACCTTAATTAATTCTTAATTAATTACAAATTAATTTCTTAATTACATAATTAATTATTCATTAATTAACCTTAATTATTTAATTAATTAAATCTTAACCCTTAATTAGTTTACAATTAATTATAAATTAATTAATGTTTAATTACTTAATTAATAAACTCTTAATCAATTAATTAATTAACTTCTTAATCACTAATTTATTAATCATTAATCAATTAATTAATCAATTATTAATCACTTATGAATTAACCTTAAATTAATTAATAAATTAATTAATAGCCTATTAATTGTTATTTAATTTAATCCTTAATTACCCATTAATTAATTCATAATTAATTAATTAAATCTTAACAATTAATTAACCAAAATTAATTAATTAATACCATCACTAATTACTAATAAATTTAAGTAAACTTAAATTTCAAAATCTAATTAACTTCAAAACAAAACAATGTTCATTCATATTAAAAAAAATCTTACATATTTAAGTATTCAATTTATTAAAAACTAATTACTTTAGAAAATGTTAGATTTAAAAATGTAAAGCCATTTCAAACTTCAAATAATAAGATGTGAATTACTTTTGAAATAAATAAATATTTGATACTTAACAAAATAGAGATAACATAAGGTGTTAAATTTTAAACTTAAAACAAAATTGAAGTTTCAAAATAACTTAAACTTAATTTCATTAATATGCTTAAATCCCGGCCCAAAACCAAGCTAACACAATCCAACTCCATCTCCTACCCTCTTCATTTTAGCTGAACCCAAACTAAACTCACGAGCAAAAGCACCCTCCCAACCCGAGCACAACACGCGATAGACACGACCCAAACTCGAGCATTCCTTCGAGCTGTAACCCACTCGCACACGAAAACTTCCCTGACACACGCACTGCCTCGTGCACATGCACGAACCCACGGCGCCACCATCGCCACCGCTGACCCCACGCACAAACCATACTTCGACCACCCACTCGACTTCGGCCCTCAAATCACGCTTACTGAACTCGAATGCAAAATGGGTTGTTCGAACCCAATGTCGAACTGCAGATGCTAGAAGAAAACCCATCACCCACGGCAATGTCGACCACCTTGCGCCACCAAACTCCGGCCATACGTGCGCAACACACACACGCAACTCCACCTCAAACCCCATGATACTTGATCACCACTATGCTTCACGCGATCAAATCCTTCAAGCTCAAAAAACGCAGTACTCAAAACCCTACAAACCAAGATTCCCAATTCCATGTTGCAAAATAAAATCAATCACTATTTTTCTAGTGTTATACAACATCTAATATAGCTTCGGTTTAAATTTCAAGACTTAAAATCAACCCAATCTTATGAATTTGACAAAAGTCCCAAATTCAGTAAATTTATAAATTCAAATTCATTTATATGTTAAAATTTTTGATTTAAGGCTTAAAATTCATATTTTGTATTTTAGAATCAGTATACATATTTGATTCATTAAAATTTTAACAAGATTTATATGCTAAAATTTTGTTTTACTACATGTTACTTTCTGCAGTTTTAACAGTATCATCAGTATATATATATATATATATATATATATATATATTTTATACCTAAATCATATTGATTCCGACTTATATATATATTTGAAGATATCTACTAACTAACACCTCGCTGAATTTAAATTTTGAAGATTGTTTCAGAAAATCAACTCTGTACTTTGAATTTACAGAGGGATACAATTCTCTCTTTAAACATGCACAGCAAAAATTTAAAACCTGAAAACAAATACTTCACCAAATAATTGACATACAAGCATTATATCACAAGCATTCAACATGCAACATTTCCATACTTTAAGTTTTAATTTAAAATTTTACTCACCGTATTAGTGTTGTGAAGACTCAAACTGCAGGAAAAAGAAGATATGAATGAACTGCAGGTTATTCTTTTCCCACTTGATGTTGTTGCTTTGAAGATGCCTCAAACTTGAATTTGTTGCTTATCCTTGAAATGCTTTAAATCTTGAATTAATAGGTGATAAAACTGAGTTTTGTTTCAGAAATTTCTTTGGAGATTCAAGAACTAAGATTTGCATGTTTCTTTACTGCAATTTACTGCAAACTTTGCTTTGAAGAGAAGCTTGAATGTTTGATGTAAATTTGGTTGAAGAAGTATAGATTTGTTTTCAGAAATTGGTTGAAGATGTAGAGCTTGATGAAGTTCAGATTTTTGAAAATGGAGGATGTAAAATTTGTTGTAATAAAATGAGAAAATAAGAAGAAATGTCTTTTAAGAATTTGTTTTAAAAAATTTAAAGAAAAGAAAATCTAAATTATGGCACTTGTCAAAATAATACTTAAATTTCTAACACATGTTTTATTAATAGGTTTAAATGTTAACAAGTGTTTTCTCATGCAAAAAGAAATTAAAATTGTTTTCTTAAATGGTTTTCTTATATAAGTTTATATTTTAAATTCCTATCAAATAAATTTCCTTTAAAGAATGAATATAAAACAAAAGTTAGAACTTAAATAAAATCATTAACATATTACTTAATATTCAAAGTAGAATTTAGAATAAATTTAAATCTTTTAATATATTAATTCAAACACAAATTGAATTCTAAAAATCCAATTCCAAATCAAATTTGATATGAATAAAATTTTAACACATTCAGTTCCTTATATATGTATTAATTTTTTATTAAAATAAATTTATATTTACCGTTTATTTATTAGTTGTTGAATAAAATAACAAATTTATCAATTTAAATTAATTTATTATATAGATTATCATATTTAAATTCGGTGTGAAATTCCGGGATATCACAATCCTCCCCCCTTAAAAGAATTTCGTCCCCGAAATTTAAACAAAAGATAATCCAAAATTCATTTTATTCAACACTTCAAACATACATAACATCCATACATAAGCAACCATCAAACAAAACATCAAACAATCATACATCCAATACAACCACTAGCTATCCGGACACATATCCGGATAAGCCTTCCTAAAGCTATCCAAAGTCTCCCAGGTACAATCTCTGGGATCATCACTCCACTGGACTTTAACAAGCTTCACAATCTTGCTTCTGAGTTGCCTCTCATCTTGATCAACAATTCGAACAGGATGTCGGACAACTGACAAGTCCGACTCAACCTCCAATTCCTCCTACACAGCTGGCTCCACGATAAGAGATGGATCGTGCACATATTTTCGTAGATGAGATACGTGGAAAACATTGTGAATTCCAGCCATCCGGACTGGCAATTCAATCCTGTATGCTACCGCACCAATCCTCTCGAGAACTCGGAACGGACCAATGAATCTCGGAGCTAGTTTCCCTGTCTTCCCGAATCTTACAGCTCCTTTAATAGGGGAAACTTTGAAAAAGACTAAATCACCAATCTCGAACTCCAATACTTCATCTCTCAATCCATCTATGTCCGGTACACACAATCGACCATTAATTCTCAATGCTCCTTGATTGTCTATCTTGAAATCTGAATATCGACCATCCTGGGTTCTAAGAATCAATTCTTCAAAAGACCTATCCTCCATTTGCTTTCTTATTATTCTTTCCTGGAGAGACGGAACAGCTTCCAAAAGAGAAAGAACTGCATTTCTGCTAAGAGCATATGCCACAACGTTCGCCTTCCCCGGAGTATACAGAATATCCAAATCGTATGATGCCAAGAACTCAACCCATCGCTGCTGTCTTAGATTAAGATCTTTCTGAGAGAAAAGATATTTCAACGGTTTGTGATCCGTGAATAACTCAAACTTTTCTCCTAAAAGATAATGACTCCATATCTTTAAAGCAAAACAATAGCCAACAGCTCTAGATCATGCGTAGCGTAGTTCCTCTAATGTGGCTTCAATTGCCGACTCGCATACGTAATAACCCTACCATTCTGCATAAGCACAGCTCCCAATCCAACAATACAGGCATCAGTATACACTTCAAACTTGTTCTTACCATCAGGAATAGCCAATACAGGAGCGCTTGTCAACTTTGCCTTTAGTTTCTGGAAAGCTTCCTCACACTCTGGTGCCCACTTGAATTTAGCTCCCTCCCTTTTCAGCTTTGTTAGATGAGAAGAGATTTTAGAATAATCCTTAATAAACTTCCTGTAGTAACCGGCCAATCCAAGAAAACTGCGAACTTTTGTAGGAGTCTGAGGCTGCTTCCATTCCAGAATAGTCTCAACTTTAGCTGGATCTAAAGAGATTCCCTTACCAGAAACAATGTGGCCCAAAAATTTTACTTCAGATTTCCAAAAATGACACTTAGAGAACTTCGCCTTCAGCAGATGCCTTGTCAGAGTTTCCAAAACTATTCTCAAGTGCTGCTTGTGCTCTTCTTCCGATTTAGAATAAACCAAAATATTATCGATGAAGACCAAAACAAACTTATTCAGAACATCTCTAAAGACTCGGTTCATCAGATCTACAAAATAAGCAGGAGCGTTGGTTAAGCCGAAAGGCATAGCCAACCACTCATAGAAACAATTAGGTCCCCTAAATGCGGTTAAGGGAATATTGTATTCAACTACCCTTAACTGATGGAAACCTGATGCTAGATCTAATTGAGAAAAGACAGATGCACCATGAAGCTGGTCGAAGAGATCAGCAATGCGAGGAAGAGGATACTTATTCCGAATGGTCACCTTGTTCAATTCATGGTAGTCTAGACAGAACCTTAGCGACCCATCCGACTTAGTGACAAAAACTGCAGCAGAACCCCAACAGGAAAAACTTGGTCTAATCAAACCCTTCTCCAACAAATCTTGAGTTTGCTTCACTAATTCCTCCCTCTTTCTTGGAGCCATCCTCCTACTCGGTTGAATTACAGGTACTGCTCCAGGAACCAAATCTATACGAAACTCTATTTCTCGGTGCGGAGGCATACACTTAACTTCCTCAAATACGTCGGAGAAATCTCGGACTACTTCAATATTTACAACCTCCTCTTGAGAAATCTCCACTCCATGTAAAAGACTACTCAAGTGGATTCCAGAGTTATCACACATTACTCTGGCAATCCTACCCAGATCAGTTTCCAACGAAATTGTTCTTTCATCACAATTTAAGATAGCTTTATATTTGTAAAGCCAATCCATTCCCAATATAAGGTAGAAACCTTGAAAATCCAATACATAAGGATCACAGGAAAAGCTATGAGATAGATAGGAGATTCTCAAATCTTTACAAATCCTATCCAATTTGGTTACCCCTCCTATAGGATTTGATACACAAATGGGTTTGTCAACGATACTAGGAGTAAGTAAGAAATTCTCTATAGTTCCCAGGGAAATAAAACTTAAAGAAGCACCAGAATCAAATAAGACTTTAATATACTTTCCATTTAAAAGTAAAGTACCTTCTAAAACTCCCTTGCCCTTCGATGAGTTTGATGGTGCGCCTTCTAAAGCAAATACTTTGTTCTGTTGAACCTTATAAAGGAGCGGACAATCTCTAATCATGTGTCCCGTTGGTGACAGTTAGAGACTTCTGAACTAAGGCCGACCCTGGTCCACTATACTACTGCCGCTGCTGCTGAGATCCTTTGCTGGGACACTTGTTTGCCAGATGACCTTCTTGATGACAAATATAACACTTTCGAGGTTCATTATTGTTTCCAAACTTCTTCTTGTTTTTCTTCTTCCAGTTAGAATTGAATTTCCTCTTATTCTGGTTAGAAGAATTCCCTCCTGATGCAGCAACTTGAGCCACTGACCTCTTCTTCATCAAATCTTCATACCTTAACGCCATATCAATAAGCTCCACAAAAGACCCTTTCAGATGTGCAGTCATTCTCTCATGATACTCAGGCCTCAACCCTTGGACAAACATCTCGTTCTTCTTAAGAGGTGTGTCTATAAGTCCTGGACCGTAGCAAGATAACTCGTTGAACTTTGTATCATATTCAGCTATGGACATATTCCCTTGTTTCAGATTCAGAAAATCTTGATAAAGCCGAGTTCTTCTTGCAGCAGGCATATACTTTTCCTCAAACATCTCCTTAAATTCCTCCCAAGACATACCATCCTCCGAGATATTAGCAGTCACTGAATTCCACCATACTGCGGCACCACCTTGTAATTGCCACGCAGCCATTATTCTCTTCTGCTCATCTGATAACCTCATGCTCTTAAAAATATTCTCACAGGAGCGAATCCATGCTTGAACTTCTATTATAGTTTCTGATCCTTGAAATGGTTTCCCTCCAAGATGAACAAAGTCCTTGCATAATGCGGCAAAACTGACTGAAGACGTAACTGGATTAACAGTCTCATCATCAGTCTGCTCTCTTCTGTTACCAATTGATCCACTTCCAACAACTCTTCCCCTTCGGCCTCTTGAACTCATATTGGCTACCTGAACAGGTAACCAATCAATTTAGATAGGGATATAATTATATAAGAAAATTACAAATACGCACTCTCAAGACAGATACTACTTCAGAGCCTAGGTGTTTCTCAACCATTGCTCTGATACCAACTGTGACGACCCGTCTTTCATTCCACAGAAAACGTATCATCAATAAGAAAAGAAAGAGATAGAAATAGAAAGATAGAAAGAAAAGAAACAACAATCATCAGAATCTCACAGCGGAAACGAACAAAATATAATATTACATATATCCCTTACATAATTTACATATCAGAGTTCACAAAATAATACTACTCCATTACATCAGCCATTCATAAGAGTTTTCCCAACCCATACAACTCAAAACATAACACCAAAATGCCACTGCAGCGAATATAGATAGATAGTAAGTCTGGACTCCAGCTCCAGCTTCCAAAACATATGCTAATCCAAACCTAATCACTTGGCTACTCATAAAAATTTGAGTACCCAAGAGTTTATGAAAAACAAAATAAACTCCGGGTCAAACATGGGTCTAGTGTGAGTAAATCAGTTAAAGTTGCTTAACTTTAAAAATCATTTGAAACAAAAGGTATCACGTAAGACTTCCCACAAATAAACACGGGTAAGTTTTTACCTTACGCTAACCAAAACATTTGATAGGAAATTCAGTGATATTATAATAAGGTCTAGGGTTTTAAAATAAAATACAGAAATAGCTGGAATGCTTACATCTCACATTCCAACATAGTTGGGCACAATCAAATCGTACGGCACTTATTGGAGATTGGATTCCATACAATGGCAGGGCTACTGGGGTACCGCCCGTCACAGTACGGGGCCTAGATCACCGTACCGAGGATCACTCCCGATCCCCTGCAACACAAGGCCGGACCCATCCCTTACTGGATAGTTCCAAACAAGAAAACCCCGCAGTTGTGGCCAACAACTGCCCACACAGCCGAAAATATAATAAGGGACTTCTAGACAGGGGTAAATCTCACCCCCAAGTGGGGGCTACCCACGAAGCCTTGCTACACCTCCCCGGTTTTAGCCATTCCCGGTTGATGAGGCTTGAGGTTACGATTACCTTTATAAAGAACACAGTTCTTAGAATGCTCATCGTCCACCTGACGATGATCTGAAAGCATTCAATCCATACAAGTTCGTTCCGGGTTCGAACGAAACCGAAGGCATTATCTCGTTACACTCATTTTGGAATCACCCTCAGAGTTAACGACGATAACCCTTGCACTCTGATTCTCCATCTCGAATCTATAAGTACTATTCCGTCAAACTCATTACGGAATCACCCACAGAGTTATACTGACGTATAGCCCTTACACCTCGAGTCTTCACTCTTCACATAAGATTCACGACATAACGTTATTTTGAATCGATGTGGTTTTCGGATATCCAAATATGGAAACCCGATCCCGGTCTCATCGAAATCCAAAGCGTGTCTTTTAGGTCCAAGTTGTTTTAAAGGTTTAAACAGTTCAATTCAGATTTAAACATAGCATCACACAACATTATCAACAGATAATAACCAATATCTATCACAGATATACAATATCTCATCACAGAATATAACTCAACTATCATTCAACAGATATCAACCATATACAGATATCAATACAAACTATCATCCACAAGCAAGTACTACTTAATTCATATCATAGTTAATTTAATTAATTTAAATTAAATTAATTACTTAAGAATTTATCACTTAATCTTGCTTAACCAATCATTAATTAATTAATCACAATCATTTAATTAATTAATCACCTCTTAATTATCTTATTATTAATTAATTACTTCTTAATTAATTAATAATCTTTATTTAATTATCAATTAATTACTATAATTATTTATTAATTAAACTTTGATTAAAAATTAATCATTCCTTACTTGGTTATTAATAAACCCTTAATTTATAATTAGTTAACCTTAATTAATTCTTAATTACCTTAATTAATTCTTAATTAATTACAAATTAATTTCTTAATTACATAATTAATTATTCATTAATTAACCTTAATTATTTAATTAATTAAATCTTAACCCTTAATTAGTTTACAATTAATTATAAATTAATTAATGTTTAATTACTTAATTAATAAACTCTTAATCAATTAATTAATTAACTTCTTAATCACTAATTTATTAATCATTAATCAATTAATTAATCAATTATTAATCACTTATGAATTAACCTTAAATTAATTAATAAATTAATTAATAGCCTATTAATTGTTATTTAATTCAATCCTTAATTACCCATTAATTAATTCATAATTAATTAATTAAATCTTAACAATTAATTAATCAAAATTAATTAATTAATACCATCACTAATTACTAATAAATTTAAGTAAACTTAAATTTCAAAATCTAATTAACTTCAAAACAAAACAATGTTCATTCATCTTAAAAAAAACTCTTACATATTTAAATATTCAATTTATTAAAAACTAATTACTTTAGAAAATGTTAGATTTAAAAATGTAAAGCCATTTCAAACTTCAAATAATAAGATGTGAATTACTTTTGAAATAAATAAATATTTGATACTTAATAAAATAGAGATAACATAAGGTGTTAAATTTTAAACTTAAAACAAAATTGAAGTTTCAAAATAACTTAAACTTAATTTCATTAATATGCTTAAAGCCCGGCCCAAAACCAAGCTAACACAATCCAACTCCATCTCCTACCCTCTTCATTTTAGCTGAACCCAAACTAAACTCACGAGCAAAAGCACCCTCCCAACCCGAGCACAACACGCGATAGATACGACCCAAACTCGAGCATTCCTTCGAGCTGTAACCCACTCGCACACGAAAACTTCCCTGACACACGCACTGCCTTGTGCACATGCACGAACCCACGACGCCACCATCGCCACCGCTGACCTCACGCGCAAACCATACTTCGACCACCCACTCGACTTCGGCCCTCAAATCACGCTTACTGAACTCGAATGCAAAATGGGTTGTTCGAACCCAATGTCGAACTGCAGATGCTAGAAGAAAACCCATCACCCACGGCAATGTCGACCACCTTGCGCCACCAAACTCCGGCCATACGTGCGCAACACACACACGCAACTCCACCTCAAACCCCATGATACTCGATCACCAATATGCTTCACGCGATCAAATCCTTCAAGCTCAAAAAACGCAATACTCAAAACCCTACAAACCCAGATTCCCAATTCCATGTTGCAAAATAAAATCAATCACTATTTTTCTAGTGTTATACAACATCTAATATAGCTTCGGTTTAAATTTCAAGACTTAAAATCAACCCAATCTTATGAATTTGACAAAAGTCCCAAATTCAGTAAATTTAAAAATTCAAATTCATTTATATGTTAAAAATTTTGATTTAAGGCTTAAAATTCATATTTTGTATTTTAGAATCAGTATACATATTTTATTCATTAAAATTTTAACAAGATTTATATGCTAAAATTTTGTTTTACTACATGTTACTTTCTGCAGTTTTAACAGTATCATCAGTATATATATATATATATATATATATATATATATATATATATATTATACCTAAATCATATTGATTCCGACTTATATATATATTTGAAGATATCTACTAACTAACACCTCGCTGAATTTAAATTTTGAAGTTTGTTTCAGAAAATCAACTCTGTACTTTGAATTTACAGAGGGATACAATTCTCTCTTTAAACATGCACAGCAAAAATTTAAAACCTGAAAACAAATACTTCACCAAATAATTGACATACAAGCATTATATCACTAGCATTCAACATGCAACATTTCCATACTTTAAGTTTTAATTTAAAAATTTACTCACCGTATTAGTGTTGTGAAGACTCAAACTGCAGGAAAAAGAAGATATGAATGAACTGCAGGTTATTCTTTTCCCACTTGATGTTGTTGCTTTGAAGATGCCTCAAACTTGAATTTGTTGCTTATCCTTGAAATGCTTTAAATCTTGAATTAATAGGTGATAAAACTGAGTTTTGTTTCAGAAATTTCTTTGAAGATTCAGGAACTAAGATTTGCAGGTTTCTTTACTGCAATTTACTGCAAACTTTGCTTTGAAGAGAAGCTTGAATGTTTGATTTAAATTTGGTTGAAGAAGTATAGATTTGTTTTCAGAAATTGGTTGAAGATGTAGAGCTTGATGAAGTTCAGATTTTTGAAAATGGAGGATGTAAAATTTGTTGTAATAAAATGAGAAAATAAGAAGAAATGTCTTTTAAGAATTTGTTTTAAAAAATTTAAAGAAAAGAAAATCTAAATTATGACACTTGTCAAAATAATACTTAAATTTCTAACACATGTTTTATTAATAGGTTTAAATGTTAACAAGTGTTTTCTCATGCAAAAAGAAATTAAAATTGTTTTCTTAAATGGTTTTCTTATATAAGTTTATATTTTAAATTCCTATCAAATAAATTTCCTTTAAAGAATGAATATAAAACAAAAGTTAGAACTTAAATAAAATCATGAACATATTACTTAATATTCAAAGTAGAATTTAGAATAAATTTAAATCTTTTAATATATTAATTCAAACACAAATTGAGTTCTAAAAATCCAATTCCAAATCAAATTTGATATGAATAAAATTTTAACACATTCAATTCCTTATATATGTATTAATTTTTTATTAAAATAAATTTATATTTACCGTTTATTTATTAGTTGTTGAATTAAATAACAAATTTATCAATTTAAATTAATTTATTATATAGATTATCATATTTAAATTCGGTGTGAAATTCCGGGATATCACAATCCTCCCCCCTTAAAAGAATTTCGTCCCCGAAATTTAAACAAAAGATAATCCAAAATTCATTTTATTCAACACTTCAAACATACATAACATCCATACATAAGCAACCATCAAACAAAACATCAAACAATCATACATCCAATACAACCACTAGCTATCCGGACACATATCCGGATAAGCCTTCCTAAAGCTATCCAAAGTCTCCCAGGTACAATCTCTGGGATCATCACTCCACTGGACTTTAACAAGCTTCACAATCTTGCTTCTGAGTTGCCTCTCATCTTGATCAACAATTCGAACAGGATGTCGGACAACTGACAAGTCCGACTCAACCTCCAATTCCTCCTACACAGCTGGCTCCACAATAAGAGATGGATCGTGCACATATTTTCATAGATGAGATACGTGGAAAACATTGTGAATTCCAGCCATCCGGACTGGCAATTCAATCCTGTATGCTACAGCACCAATCCTCTCGAGAACTCGGAACGGACCAATGAATCTCGGAGCTAGTTTCCCTGTCTTCCCGAATCTTACAGCTCCTTTAATAGGGGAAACTTTGACAAAGACTAAATCACCAATCTCGAACTCCAATACTTCATCTCTCAATCCATCTATGTCCGGTACACACAATCGACCATTAATTCTCAATGCTCCTTGATTGTCTATCTTGAAATCCGAATATCGACCATCCTAGGTTCCAAGAATCAATTCTTCAAAAGACCTATCCTCCATTTGCTTTCTTATTATTCTTTCCTGGAGAGACGGAACAGCTTCCAAAAGAGAAAGAACTGCATTTCTGCTAAGAGCATATGCCACAACGTTCGCCTTCCTCGGAGTATACAGAATATCCAAATCGTATGATGCCAAGAACTCAACCCATTGCTGCTGTCTTAGATTAAGATCTTTCTGAGAGAAAAGATATTTCAACGGTTTGTGATCCGTGAATAACTCAAACTTTTCTCCTAAAAGATAATGCCTCCATATCTTTAAAGCAAAAACAATAGCCAACAGCTCTAGATCATGCGTAGCGTAGTTCCTCTCATGTGGCTTCAATTGCCGACTCGCATACGCAATAACCCTACCATTCTGCATAAGCACAGCTCCCAATCAAACAATACAGGCATCAGTATACACTTCAAAATTGCTCTTACCATCAGGAATAGCCAATACAGGAGCGCTTGTCAACTTTGCCTTTAGTTTCTGGAAAGCTTCCTCACACTCTGGTGCCCACTTGAATTTAGCTCCCTCCCTTGTCAGCTTTGTTAGATGAGAAGAGATTTTAGAATAATCCTTAATAAACTTCCTGTAGTAACCGGCCAATCCAATAAAACTGCGAACTTCTGTAGGAGTCCGAGGCTGCTTCCATTCCAGAATAGTCTCAACTTTAGCTGGATCTAAAGAGATTCCCTTACCAGAAACAATGTGGCCCAAAATTTTTACTTCAGATTTCCAAAAATGACACTTAGAGAACTTCGCCTTCAGCAGATGCCTTCTCAGAGTTTCCAAAACTATTCTCAAGTGCTGCTTGTTCTCTTCTTCCAATTTAGAATAAACCAAAATATTATCGATGAAGACCAAAACAAACTTATTCAGAACATCTCTAAAGACTCGGTTAATCAGATCTACAAAATAAGCAGGAGCGTTGGTTAAGCCGAAAGGCATAGCCAACCACTCATAGAAACAATTAGGTCCCCTAAATGCGGTTAAGGGAATATTGTCTTCAACTACCCTTAACTGATGGAAACCTGATGCTAGATCTAATTGAGAAAAGACAGATGCACCATGAAGCTAGTCGAAGAGATCATCAATGCGAGGAAGAGGATACTTATTCCGAATGGTCACCTTGTTCAATTCATGGTAGTCTAGACAGAACCTTAGCGACCCATTCGACTTAGTGGCAAAAACTGCAGCAGAACCCCAACAGGAAAAACTTGGTCTAATCAAACCCTTCTCCAACAAATCTTGAGTTTGCTTCACTAATTCCTCTCTCTTTCTTGGAGCCATCCTCCTACTCGGTTGAATTACAGGTACTGCTCCGGGAACCAAATCTATACGAAACTCTATTTCTCGGTGCGGAGGCAAACACTTAACTTCCTCAAATACGTCGGAGAAATCTCGGACTACTTCAATATTTACAACCTCCTCTTGAGAAATCTCCACTCCATGTAAAAGACTATTCAAGTGGATTACAGAGTTATCACACATTACTCTGGCAATCCTACCCAGATCAGTTTCCAACGAAACTGTTCTTTCATCACAATTTAAGATAGCTTTATATTTGTCAAGCCAATCCATTCCCAATATAAGGTAGAAACCTTGAAAATCCAATACATAAGGATCACAGGAAAAGCTATGAGATAGATAGGAGATTCTCAAATCTTTACAAATCCTATCCAATTTGGTTACCCCTCCTATAGGATTTGATACACAAATTGGTTTGTCAACGATACTAGGAGTAAGTAAGAAATTCTCTATAGTTCCCAGGGAAATAAAACTTAAAGAAGCACCAGAATCAAATAAGACTTTAATATACTTTCCATTTAAAAGTAAAGTACCTTCTAAAACTCCCTTGCCCTTCGATGAGTTTGATGGTGCGCCTTCTAAAGCAAATACTTTGTTCTGTTGAACCTTATAAAGGAGCGGACAGTCTCTAATCATGTGTCCCAGTTGGTGACAGTTAAAGCAAAGAGACTTCTGAACTAAGGCCGACCCTGGTCCACTATACTACTACCGCTGCTGCTGAGATCCTTTGCTGGGACACTTGTTTGCCAGATGACCTTCTTGATGACAAATATAACACTTTCGAGGTTCATTATTGTTTCCAGACTTCTTCTTGTTTTGCTTCTTCCAGTTAGGATTGAATTTCCTCTTATTCTGGTTAGAAGAATTCCCTCCTGATGCAGCAACTTGAGCCACTGACCTCTTCTTCATCAAATCGTCATACCTTAACGCCATATCAATAAGCTCCACAAAAGACCCTTTCAGATGTGCAGTCATTCTCTCATGATACTCAGGCCTCAACCCTTGGACAAACATCTCGTTCTTCTTAAGAGGTGTGTCTATAAGTCCTGGACCGTAGCAAGATAACTCGTTGAACTTTGTATCATATTCAGCTATGGACATATTCCCTTGTTTCAGATTCAGAAAATCTTGATAAAGCTGAGTTCTTCCTGCAGCAGGCATATACTTTTCCTCAAACATCTCCTTAAATTCCTCCCAAGACATACCATCCTCCGAGATATTAGCAGTCACTGAATTCCACTATACCGCGGCACCGCCTTGTAATTGCCACGCAGCCATTATTCTCTTCTGCTCATCTGATAACCTCATGCTCTTAAAAATATTCTCACAGGAGCGAATCCATGCTTGAACTTCTATTATAGTTTCTGATCCTTGAAATGGTTTCCCTCCAAGATGAACAAAGTCCTTGCATAATGCGGCAAAACTGACTGAAGACGTAACTGGATTAACAGTCTCATCATCAGTCTGCTCTCTTCTGTTACCAGTTGATCCACTTCCAACAACTCTTCCCCTTCGGCCTCTTGAACTCATATTGGCTACCTGAACAGGTAACCAATCAATTTAGATAGGGATATAATTATATAAGAAAATTACAAATACGCACTCTCAAGACAGATACTACTTCAGAGCCTAGGTGTTTCTCAACCATTGCTCTGATACCAACTGTGACGACCCGTCTTTCATTCCACAGAAAACGTATCATCAATAAGAAAAGAAAGAGATAGAAATAGAAAGATAGAAAGAAAAGAAACAACAATCATCAGAATCTCACAGCGGAAACGAACAAAATATAATATTACATATATCCCTTACATAATTTACATATCAGAGTTCACAAAATAATACTACTCCATTACATCAGCCATTCATAAGAGTTTTCCCAACCCATACAACTCAAAACATAACACCAAAATGCCACTGCAGCGAATATAGATAGATAGTAAGTCTGGACTCCAGCTCCAGCTTCCAAAACATATGCTAATCCAAACCTAATCACTTGGCTACTCATAAAAATTTGAGTACCCAAGAGTTTATGAAAAACAAAATAAACTCCGGGTCAAACATGGGTCTGGTGTGAGTAAATCAGTTAAAGTTGCTTAACTTTAAAAATCATTTGAAACAAAAGGTATCACGTAAGACTTCCCACAAATAAACACGGGTAAGTTTTTACCTTACGCTAACCAAAACATTTGATAGGAAATTCAGTGATATTATAATAAGGTCTAGGGTTTTAAAATAAAATACAGAAATAGCTGGAATGCTTACATCTCACATTCCAACATAGTTGGGCACAATCAAATCGTACGGCACTTATTGGAGATTGGATTCCATACAATGGCAGGGCTACTGGGGTACCGCCCGTCACAGTACGGGGCCTAGATCACCGTACCGAGGATCACTCCCGATCCCCTGCAACACAAGGACGGACCCATCCCTTACTGGATAGTTCCAAACAAGACAACCCCGCAGTTGTGGCCAACAACTGCCCACACAGCCGAAAATATAATAAGGGACTTCTAGACAGGGGTAAATCTCACTCTCAAGTGGGGGCTACCCACGAAGCCTTGCTGCACCTCCCCGGTTTTAGCCATTCCCGGTTGATGAGGCTTGAGGTTACGATTACCTTTATAAAGAACACAGCTCTTAGAATGCTCATCGTCCACCTGACGATGATCTGAAAGCATTCAATCCATACAAGTTCGTTCCGGTTTCGAACGAAACCGAAGGCATTATCTCGTTACACTCATTTTGGAATCACCCTCAGAGTTAACGACGATAACCCTTGCACTCTGATTCTCCATCTCGAATCTATAAGTACTATTCCGTCAAACTCATTACGGAATCACCCACAGAGTTATACTGACGTATAGCCCTTACACCTCGAGTCTTCACTCTTCACATAAGATTCACGACCTAACGTTATTTGGAATCGATGTGGTTTTCGGATATTCAAATATGGAAACCCGATCCCGGTCTCATCAAAATCCAAAGCGTGTCTTTTAGGTCCAAGTTGTTTTAAAGGTTTAAACAGTTCAATTCAGATTTAAACATAGCATCACACAACATTATCAACAGATAATAACCAATATCTATCACAGATATACAATATCTCATCACAGAATATAACTCAACTATCATTCAACAGATATCAACCATATACAGATATCAATACAAACTATCAACCACACGCAAGTACTACTTAATTCATATCATAATTAATTTAATTAATTTAATTTAAATTAATTACTTAAGAATTTATCACTTAATCTTGCTTAACCAATCATTAATTAATTAATCACAATCGTTTAATTAATTAATCACCTCTTAATTATCTTATTATTATTAATTACTTCTTAATTAATTAATAATCTTTATTTAATTATCAATTAATTACTATAATTATTTATTAATTAAACTTTGATTAAAAATTAATCATTCCTTAATTGGTTATTAATTAACCCTTAATTTATAATTAATTAACCTTAATTAATTCTTAATTACCTTAATTAATTCTTAATTAATTACAAATTAATTTCTTAATTACATAATTAATTATTCATTAATTAACCTTAATTATTTAATTAATTAAATCTTAACCCTTAATTAGTTTACAATTAATTATAAATTAATTAATGTTTAATTACTTAATTAATAAACTCTTAATCAATTAATTAATTAACTTCTTAATCACTAATTTATTAATCATTAATCAATTAATTAATCAATTATTAATCGCTTATGAATTAACCTTATATTAATTAATAAATTAATTAATAGCCTATTAGTTGTTATTTAATTTAATCCTTAATTACCCATTAATTAATTCATAATTAATTAGTTAAATCTTAACAATTAATTAACCAAAATTAATTAATTAATACCATCACTAATTACTAATAAATTTAAGTAAACTTAAATTTCAAAATCTAATTAACTTCAAAACAAAACAATGTTCATTCATATTAAAAAAAACTCTTACTTATTTAAGTATTCAATTTATTAAAAACTAATTACTTTAGAAAATGTTAGATTTAAAATTGTAAAGCCATTTCAAACTTCAAATAATAAGACGTGAATTACTTTTGAAATAAATAAATATTTGATACTTAACAAAATAGAGATAACATAAGGTGTTAAATTTTAAACTTAAAACAAAATTGAAGTTTCAAAATAACTTAAACTTAATTTCATTAATATGCTTAAAGCCCGGACCAAAACCAAGCTAACAATCCAACTCCATCTCCTACCCTCTTCGTTTTAGCTGAACCCAAACTAAACTCACGAGCAAAAGCACCCTCCCAACCCGAGCACAACACGCGATAGACACGACCCAAACTCGAGCATTTCTTCGAGATGTAACCCACTCGCATACGAAAACTTCCCTGACACACGCACTGCCTCGTGCACATACACGAACCCACGGTGCCACCATCGCCACCACCGACCTCACGCGCAAACCATACTTCGACCACCCACTCGACTTCGGCCCTCAAATCACGCTTACTGAATTCGAATGCAAAATGGGTTGTTCGAACCCAATGTCGAACTGCAGATGCTAGAAGAAAACCCATCACCCACGGCAATGTCGACCACCTTGCGCCACCAATCTCCGGCCCTACGTGCGCAACACACACACGCAACTCCACCTCAAACCCCATGATACTCGATCATCACTATGCTTCACGCGATCAAATCCTTCATGCTCAAAAAACGCAGTACTCAAAACCCTACAAACCCAGATTCCCAATTCCATGTTGCAAAATAAAATCAATCACTATTTTTCTAGTGTTATACAACATCTAATATAGCTTCGGTTTAAATTTCAAGAATTAAAATCGACCCAATCTTATGAATTTGACAAAAGTCCCAAATTCAGTAAATTTAAAAATTCAAATTCATTTATATGTTAAAAATTTTGATTTCACGCTTAAAATTCATATTTTGTATTTTAGAATTAGTATATATATTTGATTCATTAAAATTTTAAAAAGATTTATATGCTAAAATTTTGTTTTACTGCATGTTACTTTTTGCAGTTTTAATAGTATCATCAGTATATATATATTTTTTATACCTAAATCATATTGATTCTGACTTATATATATATATTTGAAGATATCCACTAACTAACACCTCGCTGAATTTAAATTTTGAAGATTGTTTCATAAAATCAACTCTGTACTTTGAATTTACAGAGGGATACAATTCTCTCTTTAAACATGCACAGCAAAAATTTAAAACCTGAAAACAAATACTTCACCAAATAATTGACATACAAGCATTATATCACTAGCATTCAACATGCAACATTTCCATACTTTAAGTTTTAATTTAAAAATTCTCACCGTATTAGTGTTGTGAAGACTCAAACTACAGGAAAAAGAAGATATGAATGAACTGTAGGTTATTCTTTTCCCACTTGATGTTGTTGCTTTGAAGATGCCTCAAACTTGAATTTGTTGCTTATCCTTGAAATGCTTTAAATCTTGAATTAATAGGTGATAAAACTGAGTTTTGTTTCAGAAATTTCTTTGAAGATTCAGGAACTGAGATTTGCAGGTTTCTTTACTGCAGTTTACTGCAAACTTTGCTTTGAAGAGAAGCTTGAATGTTTGATTTAAATTTGGTTGAAGAAGTATAGATTTGTTTTCAGAAATTGGTTGAAGATGTAGAGCTTGATGAAGTTCAGATTTTTGAAAATGGAGGATGTAAAATTTGTTGTAATAAAATGAGAAAATAAGAAGAAATGTCTTTTAAGAATTTGTTTTAAAAAATTTAAAGAAAAGAAAATCTAAATTATGACACTTGTCAAAATAATACTTAAATTTCTAACACATGTTTTATTAATAGGTTTAAATGTTAACAAGTGTTTTCTCATGCAAAAAGAAATTAAAATTGTTTTCTTAAATGATTTTCTTATATAAGTTTATATTTTAAATTCCTATCAAATAAATTTCCTTTAAAGAATGAATATAAAACAAAAGTTAGAACTTAAATAAAATCATGAACATATTACTTAATATTCAAAGTAGAATTTAGAATAAATTTAAATCTTTTAATATATTAATTCAAGCACAAATTGAATTCTAAAAATCTAATTCCAAATCAAATTTGATATGAATAAAATTTTAACACATTCAATTCCTTATATATGTATTAGTTTTTTATTAAAATAAATTTATATTTACCATTTATTTATTAGCTGTTGAATAAAATAACAAATTTATCAATTTAAATTAATTTATTATATAGATTATCATATTTAAATTCGGTGTGAGATTCCGGGATCACAAATTACTTAATGGAAGTAATTAATGAATTACTTACTTGGTGTAATTAATTTGATTAATGTGATTAGTTTAGATTAATTAAGTTAAATTAATTTAAACATTTATGGATTGTTGATAATTACTTTATGTAATTTATGGATTTGTAATTACTAATTACCGAATGTAATTAAAGATATTTATTATAGAAGTAATTTGGATTTAAATTACTTTAGAAATTAATCAAGTGATTAATGATGATAATGAATTAAGAGTAATTAATTTATGGGATGAGTAATTAAAGTAGTTAATTACTGAATGGTTATTAATTATGGGTGATTAATATATATGTGGATTAATTTTCAGATTAATTACTTATGTAATTAATTTATATGGAGAGATTGATTAAATCTAATCAGAAATCATTAGTTAATTAATTAATGATGTAATTTGGAATTGATTAATTAAGGTATAATTAATAATGAATAAATGATTAATGTAATTAATTAATTAATTAAGTAATTACAAGTTAATTATTTGCAAAGATTTTAATATATAATTAACTTGTGTATTAATTTAAAGACTAATTACTTATTGTAATTAGAGATGATTAATCAGAAATGATTAATTAAGAAGAATAATGATATGTTGATTTATTAATTGATTTGTAATCAATTAGTGATTGAGTTAAGCAGAATTATAATGATGAAGTAATTAATTTAATTCATTTTAAATTAATTAGAAATTAAGTAATTAATTTAATTCATTTTAAATTAATTATAAGTAGTGTGATCATTAGATCATTGCTTATGTTTGATGATTGGTATTGGTTGCCTGGTATGGTTTGTAATCTCAGCTATGAGATGGAAAATGTATGGATGCATCGGTTGCTTTTGGATGATAATATGGATTATCTAATTATGATATGAATAATCTGTTGGTAATGATAAGGTTGATTATCTATTGTGTTGCGAATTATCTATCTGTGTGTATATAGATAATGAATTGAATTGTTTTAAACTCTAAAACAACTTGGCGTTAAAAGACACGTTTTGGATTTCGATGAGACCGGGATCGGATTTACATATTTGGGATCCGAAAACCACATCAATTCCAATTAAACGTTAGGTCGTTAATCCGAATGGAGCTTTGTGAAGACTCGAGGTGTAAGGACTGTACGTCAGTATAACTCTGTGGGTGATTCCGTAATGAGTTTGACGGAACTAGTTCTTATAGGTTCGATATGGTGATTCAGAGTGCAAGGGTTATCGTCGTTAACTCCGAGGGTGATTCCAAAATGAGTGTAACGAGATAATGCCTTCGGTTTCATTCGAACACGGAACGAACTTGTATGGATTGAATGCTTTCAGAACATCGTCGGGTGGACGATGAGCATTCTAAGTGAGATGTCCTATAAAGGTAAACGTAGCCTCAAGCCTCATCAACCGGGAATGGCTAAAACAGGGGAGGTGCAGCAAGGCTTCGTGGGTAGCCCCCACTTGAGAGCGAGATTTACCCCTATCTAGATGTCCCTTTATTTCGGCTTAGTGGTGTGGTTGCTGATCACAACTGCGGGGTAGTCTTGTTCGGAATTGTTCAGTAAGGAATGGTTCCGGCTTTGTGTTGCAGGGGAGCGGGCGTACTCCTCGGTACGCTGACCTAGGCCGCGTACTGTGACGGGCGGTACCCCAGTAGACCAGCCATTGATGGAATCCAAAATCCAATAAGTGCCAACGGTTTTGATTGTATTACCCACTTTTGTGGCTAGTAGCTGGAATTTAATCATGTAACAATTTCGGCTATTTCTTATTTACTTGAAAACCCTAGACACTATTATAATATCATCGGATTTCTTATTTACTTGAAAACCCTAGACACTATTATAATATCATCGGATTTCTTATCAAATGTTTTGGTTAGCGTAAGGTAAATTTTTTTCCATGTTTATGTGTGGGAAGTCTTACGTGATACCTTTTCTTTTCAAAAGTTTTTCAAAGTTAAGCAACTTTAACCTGTTACTCACACCAGACCCATGTCTGACCCGGAGTTATTTCTATTTTTCTTTAACTCTTGGGTACTCAAATTTTTACGAGTAGCCAAGGGAATTCAGGTTAGAATTAAGGTTAGCTTTGACGAATTGTGGAGGAGCATATGGAGCAGGAGGCTTCTGCGTATAGTTATATAGTTTTCCGCTGTGTTGGTATCTCTGAGTGTTTTCTGTAATGTATTGAGTTGTAATAACTAGACAGATGTTTATAACTGTCTAGTATGTGATGTATTGTTTGTGTAACTCTGATATTTGATGTATACTATATAATACTTATGTTATTAATATAATTTATTCGTTCCGCTGTTGAGATTCTTGTGTTGTTTCCTTTTCTCTTCTTTCTTTTCTCTTTCTTATCCCTTTCTTTCTTAAGGATGATACGACTTTTTGTGGAGAAAAAGTCGGGTCGTCTCATTAATTAAGATGGATATTTAAAAATGAATTGATTAATTAAAAGGTTGTGGTTAATTGATGGTTGATTAAGCAAAGTTAGGTGATTAATTCTTAAGTAATTGATTTAATTTACATTAATTACATTAATTATAATAGGGATTAACAATGGTTTCTTATGAATGATTGTTTGAGTAGAATATCTGAATTGGTTGAGATCTATTGGATGATATGCTGTGATATTCTGTGATATGAAATATTTTGTGATATGATATGTTTGGGTGGACATTTATAATGTGGTTATTTAATGATGATGAATTTATGTTTAAAAAAAAGTGACATTATGTATTTAAAGTTGAACTGTGTTTCACCTGAATAACTTGGGTTAAGATGGTATTAAATTCGAAGAGACCGGAGTCGGGTATTAGTAAATACCCGAAACCACTTCAATTCTTCATAAATTGACATGTGGAATCAATAGGTTGAAATGGAATGATTTATGTGAATTGGACTATTTAATCTAAGTTTTGGTACTTAGAAATTGATGTGTGAAATAAGTGAGGTTTATAACAACTTGTGAAGTTGTAATTTGATATAAGTTACCCCGGGTTTATATAAGTTGTATGCTTTTGTATTCCATGTTAGATGAGTTATTCGCGCTGGTTTCCAGCCTGACCCGGGTGTTACTTTGATGTAATGCTCGAGTCAGACCGAGTATTACAGATTTCTAGGTAAGGACGTTCTGGAGCTCAGGAGGCGAGCTGGATGGCAGGAACGTATGGAGTGTTTCCACTGTATATAGATGTATATCTAGGACATGTTGTTTTAAATTGTCCAGTGATTGAGAAATATTGTAACTATGATGTATTATAATGTAATTGACTGATTCAGCTTTCTTTGTGTAAAGAATATTACTTGTTATTATATTTTATCCACTGCGAGTGTGAGATGTTGGTGTTTCTGTTTCTTCTTTTACTTCTATCTCTTTTCTTCTTTTCCTAACTATTTGGAGTTTTCGGGATCGAAAATTCCGGGTCATTACTACACGATCCACCATCCCTCTGTAACCACCCCTTCAAGTCAATGGTATAACACCTCAAATGACTCGACTGCTCCCTTTACTATGTTTCTCAAAAATATCCACTAACTCCCTATCTTACTTCTGACTAGACCCAATACGGTCTACAAGTGTAGACTGCACGTCCAAAGCTGCTAAAAATCCCAGAGTGATGACTAGCGATGGTATGAAGTCGAACATAGAAATGAACTCCAAGTGCTTCCATTCTAAGAATAACAAAAACTTAACACCGCATGTTGCCTACTCAAGGCGTCGGCAACCACATTGCCCTTGCTTGATGTATACGAAATATCGAAATCATATGATGCCAAAAGTTCCATCCACCTCTGTTTCCTTAGATTCAATTCCTTCTGGGAGAGCAAGTACTTAGAGATTTATAATCTATATTAAGCTCAAACTACTCTCCTAATAGATAATTCCCCGATAATTTGACCACAAAGACAATAGCTACCAACTCAAGGTCATAGATAGGATAGTTTCTCTCATGGACCTTCAACTGTCAACTAGCATAGCTCACCAATCTTCTTTCTGGCATCAAGACCATCCCCAAGCCCATACCATAAGCATTAGTATGTACTGTGAATACCTTCTTACCATGGGGTAACACTAGAACAGGTGCAATAGTCAACACCTTCTTTGGCTTAATAAAAGCGTCTCATACATTGCATTCCGTGAGAAACTAAATTCTTCTTGGTAAGGTGGGTCAAAGGAGAAGAGATCTTCACGAAGTCCTTAATGAACTTCCTATAGTAGCCCCCAAATTGAGGAAACTCCTCAATTCTGTTGCATTCTTCAGCACATGCCAATCCCAAACTGCATCAATTTTGCTAGGATCGACCATCAGCCCACTTTTCGAGACAATGTGTCCTAAAATATGTACCTCCTCATGTCAAAAGTTACACTTAGAAAACTTTGCCTTCAACTTATGCTCATGGAGTGTATTGAGTACTTCTTCCAAATGCATCCTAAGCTCCTCTTTGCTATTCGAATAGAGCAAAATGTCATCCACATATACCAACGAACTTATTAAGAAACCCTTTGAGAAATCAACTCATCAGATCAACAAAGTAAGCGGGTGCATTGGTCAGTTCGAAAAGGCATAACTAACCACTCATAAAGTCAGTCGAGTGTACAAAAAGCAATCTTCCGAATAATATCTTTAGCGACAAGCAATTGGTGGAATCTGATAGCCAAACCAAGCTATGAGAACACCTTCGGTCCAACCAACTGATCAAACAGATTGCCTATGGAAGGCAATGGGTAACGCTTCTTCATTGTTAGCTAATTCAGCTCCCTATAACCGATGCAAAGCCTCCGAGAACCATCCTACTTGGCGGCAAAGATGACTGGTGCTCCGCAGTTTGAAATAATCATCGAAATGAATCCCTTCTTCAACAACTCATTCTCTTGCTTGTTCAACTCGTATCTCTCCTTTAGAGCTATATGCCTCAAGGGTAAGGCAATAAGTCCACCGTTCTCCACAAGATAAACTCGAAACTCAATCTCTCTCTAGGGTAGGAGACCGCTAACCTTGAAAAAGGCATCTGGGTAATCTCTAACTACAGGCATTGACTCTAATTCATCATGTGATGGGTCCAATAAATATGGGTAACTAAGCGAACCCGAATTAAACCTCTAGACTATATCCACTATAAGTACCTAACCTAACAACCTTCTTATCACAATCTAAAATAGCCATATACATCATGATGCAGTCCATGACCAAACTTAATCCAAACCCATAAATCCTATGACAAAAGCATCGCAATTGAACTGAACCCCAAAATTAATAAATTCAAACCCGGCATATCATAGACAAATAAGTTGATCCTTTAATTGGTTTCGATACAACTACAGGGTATATAATTATGCTAGTCTCTAAGTGTAACTCATTTACAAGTCTACTAGAGATAAAAGAGTATGATACCCTCGTGTTAAATAAAGTACGAATGCATAAACCAGATAGAGTTAACACACTTTCAATCACGGCCTTCTTCTTGTCTACTACTGGAGGTGCATTTTGAGGTAGGCTGTGCGTATGATTGAACCACTTGGGTAGAGGTGTTTTGAGGTGCTGGACACTCCCACCTTATTGATTGCAATTATAACACTTAATCTCTGCACCATCTGCCTTGCACTCCTTCGAAAAAATGTTCTTTCTTGCCACAATTCTTGCAATGCATTTCTTGCTTCTTGATCTTCCATTTGGGACCCAATCCTCCCATGCGCCAGTTCTACTATGGTGCCTTTCATCCATACTTCTTGGGTTCGTCTTTTGCATCCTCCTTAGAGATGGTATTCAGCAAGGCCATCTCCACCAATCCCTCATACGCTGCACCTATGCATATATGACTAAGAGCTAAATCTTGAAGAGGTTGATTCAGCCCCTTTATGAACTTCAGAGTAAGGGGTATTGATCAACTCCATCCCAAATCTAGCCAACTCGTTGAACTGATTGACATACCCTTTCACTAACATTTCTCCTTACTTCAGATGTATAAACTTCAAATGAAACAATTTTATCAAATAAAAATAACTACTAATTATAAACTAGGGTATCAAGAAAATTAACATTTAAAGCACACGCTACCCAAGGTTTTTATAATTTCCTAAATTTTATGAAACTATACCCATTTGGGTATGGTTGAACCTTTATAAATACAGTTTTCATTACAAATCACATTCTTATAATAGTTGCTGATATAAAGTTGTTTATTATGATCAATTATATTAGATGGAATCCATATTCTTATATTATTAGTCATTAGCTTAGAACTTAAAACATATTTTCTTTCATTTCTAGACAAAGTAGTATTATGAATGTAAGTGGTTTTAAGACTATCATAGTTACTAGTACTAGCACTAAAATTAGTATTCATGAATGCAATCTAGTACTATATTTACTTTTAGCTTATTTATAGCCTATACCACTTTAATTATTATGAGATTTTGAATTTATAACTAAGGAAGATAAAATATCTCTACCTATAAAATTTACGATTTTTTCATTTGATTTATCAATATTTGCTTTAGAATCATAATATTCTTTTTGCAAAATATTACTATTATCTTTTAAAACCTCACATTCTTTAGATAATTCTAATTTTTTTTTGATTGAAGTTTCATTCTCTTTTCAAGAGACAATTAAAGTGCTAGAATTATTTAAAGAATTTTACAAAAATATATTTTTATTTTGAAAAATATCGATTTCCTTCAAAAGACCGTTGTTTTTAGCTTCTAACTGCTCATTTTCTTTTGTAAGAAATCCTTTTGTAAAACAAGTTTGTCTACTATATTTTCAAAAAAATTAGTTTGTTTTATCAAAAATTATTTTCCTCTTTTAAATTGGAAATTTCTTGCTCATAATTTTTAACTTAGTCAATGCAATACTGTTAACTTTATTCAAAGTTTTGCAATCTTTTAATGATTCATCATGTGCTAACAAAAGATCTTTATGTTGGGTGCGTTTCCACCTTACACCGGACCAAGTCCACCGAACCATTTGGACCACCGAACCACACTCCTCTACAAGCTCCCACCGGTCCAACATCTCACCGGACCGGCTCCATGCCTACCACCGAATCAACATCCCACGACACCGGACCAACCTTCCTCCCAAACGACACCGAACCAATCACACTACCCAAGCTACTACCGGACAAAAACCCACCGGACCAACTTACTCCACGTACTGTCGAACCAAATCCCATCTCACATCCCATGCCCACCGAATCAGTTCATTCCCAAGCCACCATCGGTCCAATTCCCCTCACTACCGGACCGACATACCACTGAACCAGGAAAGGAAGGCATTGCCGAACCAACGCTACCAGGCCAGATTGCTCCAGCCCAGGCCCACCAGCAGCTATATACATCCAGGACCCCTGCCCCCAGCCTCACTCTATAAATAGAGGGGCAAGGGTACAACAATGGCAGACAAGTTTGAGAGCTCAAGCACGGAAGGAACTTTCAAACAACTTTCATATACTTGTATACAAAGCTTTGTACTTGTAATCTGAAAGAAAAAGGAGAATAACATATAAAGTGGACGTAGGCACGTTCTGGCCGAACCACTATAAATCTGTGTGTCTTTTACAGTTTAGTCCCTGCTTTTTATATATTTGCGTAAATCACCCAAATCACTAGAAACAACATAAAATCAACTAATTCACACGACTTGGAGGTGTTTGCCCATTTTTTGTGCAAACATTTTTGGTTCTTTCACTGAGAACCGAGCTAAAAGCTACAGCTTCTCCTACTCAACCTTCTTCCTCCCAACATCGTTCCTGCCTCTGACAACATGACTTCCAGGCAGAGGAGAGATGTTAACAAAGGAAAGAACGTCGCAACTAGAAGTATCCCAGATCCAGTAGCCCCGAATCAGGAGAATCATCCCGTTTTAACAGCAGTGCCAGATGAAAATCAGGCAATTCCAACAGCCCCTACCGCGGAACAACCAATTACTAGGGTAGATCTAGACAGGGTTGTGGCTGAAGTAACTAACCACTTCGCATCTCAACAAGAAGCCCTGGTGGACCAACTCATGTCACGCCTAAGGGATGTTGAAGAATCCAACCGCAACACTGAATCATGGGTTGAGTCCCAATCTGGAGGGTCAGGGAGGCAACAAAGACCTTTCTTCTTCGAAGAAGTCAACAACAGAAGTGGCCATGGTAGGAGCCGAGCCCGGACTCAGCCCGAATTCCGACCCGAGGAAACGCTTGGAACCGAACCCGACGGGGGAGGTGCCAGGCAGGGGTCGGATGTAGCTGAGCCTGTCATGCTACCTAACCGTGAAAACACCAGTAGACGGGGCCGAGCTGGAGTCCAGCCCGAAGTTGGACCCGAGAAAGCGCTGAGAACAGAACCCAGCAGGGGAAGATCAAGGCAAGGGCCAACTATAGCTGACCCCAGCATGCCCCCAGAAGAGCAGAGGCAGCCTTTGGAGAATGTTAGGAGTGACAGACGATACCATCCCTACAAGTCGTCTGGACGGACTCAATCCCGCAGAGAAGAACCAAACTCATTTCTATCCGCTCTAAGTTCTGATGAAAGGATGGCGCAATTGTTCAGAGAGTGCGTCCAACGGGAGCAAAGGGATCGGGGAATAGGCGCTAGGGTAACCAGCCCCTTCACCCGCAATATCGAAACTGCCATCACCCCCCGGGAATGGAAAATGCCAACGATGGAACCTTACAAGGGAACATCTGACCCCATCGTACACTTACAAAGGTACACCCAGCATATGCTCATGAGCGGAGCAATAGAGGGAGTGTTATGTAAATGCTTCCCACTATTCTTGGCAGATTTAGCTACCTCCTGGTTCTGCCACCTACCCCAAGGATCCATCAGCTCATGGGAGATGTTGAAAGAAAAGTTCATCAGTCAGTTCCGCATTCATGTGGAGCAACCCAAGGACGCTTATTCCTTATCCAATATCAAACAGAAACCCGGAGAGACAATGCAACAATATCTAACCCGATTCAACGCCGCGGCAGCCGCAGTCCAAGACGCCGACGAGAAACTCATCCTAATGGCCCTCTGCAGTGGTGTACATCCAGATACTAAATTTGCTAGAAGACTAACCAAAGAAAAACCAGCTACGTTACCAGATTTCTTCCATGAAGCTGGAAAGTATATGAGACTTGAGGACGCCGCCACTGAGAGGCAATCAGGGCAACAGGCGAAGACGGCTACAGACAGGATCCCCGCTGCAGCAAAGGATGTTCGAAGAAATGACGCTAGAGACAATGCTGGGGGCAAGAAGGGAGAAAAGCGCTTATATCGACCAGGACCAAGATTTGACTCTTACACCCCTTTGAATGAAACAATCGAAAACATTTTCCTAGCCACTCAAGACGAAATTAGATACAAGCGCCCCGTGCATAAGAAGGAGTCAGATAACGCACTCAAGTCAGGAAAGTTCTGCCGCTTCCACGAATCCCATGGACATGACACCAATGAATGCCACCATCTCCGGGATTTAATTGAAGAACACATCAGAAGGAAGAGGCTGGAACGCTATGTGAAGAGCCAGAACAGGATTTCGACTCCTGCCAATGAGAATCCTAGGCTACCCCCCCCCCCCAGAAGTAAGTGGAGGAAATCGCAACACCAGCGGCTCTAGTCAAGAGAAGATAGTGGTCCATACCATCTCGGGAGGACCACACATCGCCGACAGAAGCTGGGCAGAGATGGAAAGATACGACAAGTCACTTAGAAACAATGAAGGCTACGTTAATTCTGTTACAGAAGAACGCCACCCAAAACGGAAAGAGAGTGACGACATCACATTCAGTAGACGTGATCTAGAGGGAAGACAGTACCCACACATGGACCCTATGGTCATCTCTGCCTGGTTCGATCCAGCCAAAGTTTTTCGAATTTTAATAGACACTGGAAGCTCAGTAAATATCCTATTCAAGCATGCTTTCGACAAAATGAAGCTGTCAATGAAGGATGTATCTCCCTGCAACAAACCACTATATGGTTTCACTGGAGATGCAAAGTTACCCCTCGGGCAACTGGATCTCTTTGTCGACATAGGCAGTCATCCCCGCTCCGCTGTGCGAAAACAAACATTCGTACTAATAGAGAACCATTCGGCCTACAACGCCTTTTTGGGAAGACCAGCCTTGTCTGACTTTTAAATTGTCCTAGCCCCATGGTGCCTGAAGATGAAATTTCCAACCGATAACGGAATAGGAGAAATGGAGGGAGATCAAGACGCTGCTCGAGACTGCTATGTAACTGAACTTCGCAATGACCGCAGAAAAGATAAAGGGAAAAATGCAGAGACTACTCTCTGCATGAAAAGCTTGGAAGCATAGCAACTAAAGAAAGCCCCTCCTCTTCGATATACCAGTGATCCTTTCAATGAATTAGACCCCAGGGACAAAGAGGAGGAGGCCACCGTCGAGCCTGCAGAGGCTATGGAATTTGTATCTGTAGACAAACACGACTCGAGTAGACTATTGAAAATCAGATCTCAACTAAAAGAAGAGTTAAAGGATCAACTCATTGACTTTCTTCGCCACAACATGGATGTATTTGCATGGACGCACGTTGATATGACAGGAATCTCCCCAGATGTAGCATGCCACGTACTGAACATCGATCCCACGAAGGTGCCAGTAAAGCAAAAAAAGAGAAGCATGGGGGCAGAACGATCAGCAGCCCTAGAGGAAGAAGTGAAGAACCTACTTGCCAATGACTTCATACGAGAAGCCATCTACCCAGAATGGATCGCCAACCCGGTACTGGTAAAGAAAGCTAACAGGAAGTGGCGAACATGCATCGATTTCTCCAACTTAAATGACGCTTGCCCGAAAGACTGCTTCCCACTCCCCCGAATTGACCAACTCGTGGATAGCATTACCGGGCACGAACTCTTATCCTTTATGGACGCATACTCAGGATATAACCAGATCCCTATGCATGCCCTCGATCAAGACCACACTAGCTTCATCACTGACCGAGGATTATACTGCTACAAGGTAATGCCATTTGGGCTTAAAAACGCCGGAGCTACTTATCAGCGCCTCGTCAACAAGATGTTTGCAGAACTGATAGGACGAACTATGGAAGTTTATGTGGATGACATGCTAGTAAAATCGAGGAAAGCCAACGACCATATAAACCACCTGGACGAGATGTTTCAAGTACTTCGCCAATATGGAATGAAGCTGAACCCTTTAAAGTGCTCCTTCGGAGTATCGTCAGGAAAGTTCTTGGGATTCATCGTTCATGCTAGAGGGATTGAAGCAAACCCCGAACAAGTTTGAGCTTTACAAGATATCAAGATACCATCCACTCGAAGGGAGATGCAAAGCCTAAACGGGAAAGTGGCCGCCCTAAGTAGGTTCATCTCTAAAGCAACCGACAAATGCATCCCTTTCTTCGAGGCTTTAAAGAAGGACAAAGGAAAGTTCGAATGGACTGACGAATGCTCGACAGCCTTCCTTAACTTAATCGGACATCTCCAGAAACCACCGGTGCTCTCAACTCCAAATGAAGACGAGGAACTGTACTTATACCTTGTTGTATCGTCTCATGCTTTAAGCGCCGCTTTGGTGAGAGAAGACAACCGCGTACAGCGGCCCGTGTACTTTGTAAGCAAGAGATTTACAGGGGCAGAAGCCAAGTACCCTAGACTTGAGAAGCTAGCATACTGTCTGCTAATCACGTCACGAAAACTGCGACACTACTTCCACTCTCATTCCATCAGAGTTTTAACCGATCAACCGCTAAGGCAAGTGCTTCATCGCCCCGACACTTCTGGGCGATTACTTAAATGGTGCATTGAACTAAGTCAATATGATATCACTTACCATCCTCGCACCACTATCAAGGGGCAAGCCATAGTTGATTTCATTGCCGAATTCACTACTAGCGAAGGTAAGGACCAATCTGAAATAGCAGAAGATATCAAGTTGAATCTCTTCGTAGATGGAGCATCGAACGAACAAGGCTCGGGGGCAGGTGTTGTGATAATCACCCCCAGGGGAAAGAAGCTGCACTACGCCCTAAGATTGGAATTCGCTGCCACCAACAATGATGCAGAATACGAGGCAGTGATAGCCGGATTAGGACTTGCACTGGAAATTGGAGTCAATTCTTTATGTCTCCATAGTGATTCTCAACTTATTGTGAATCAAATACTGGGAGAATTCCAGACTCGAGGAGAACGACTCACAGTGTATCTAAAGAAGACCATGCTACTGCTTAATCAATTAGATCACTATTTAATCAAACACATTCCCCGAGAAGAAAATCAAGAGGCCGACGAACTAGCAAAACAAGCTAGTATGAAGAACATCACTATTTTCGGAGCATTAACCATCCCAAAACAGCTGGCACCAAGTTTTGGGCAAGTGAATCTGATAGCTGCGATCGACGAAGAAACTTGGATGACTACTATCCGGAAATACTTACAAGATGGCACACTACCCGACAGGTGTAACGAAATCAAGAAAATCTTGAGGAAGGCTTCTCGCTATACATTACAAGAAGACATCCTCTATCGGCGCGGTTTCTTTAATCCCTTATTAAGGTGTATCGCTGGAAAGGAAGCCAGGGAAGTCTTATCCAACATCCATCAAGGAAGTTGCGGAGATCACACTGGAGGGCAGACTCTGGCAAAGAAAATACTCCGATATGGATATTACTGGCCCACTTTAAACAAAGATGCCTTAGACTTCGTCAAGAGATGCGACCGATGTCAGAAATTTGCCAAGATTGCTCGACTACCCACAAATGAGATTACTCAAATGACCAGCCCTTGGCCCTTTGCAGTATGGGGAATTAACTTGATTGGCGAACTGCCAACGGGCCGAGGCGGAGCCAAATATGCTATAGTGGCAGTTGACTATTTCACCAAATGGGTGGAGGCGGAACCTCTAAATAAAATATCTTCGGCAAAAGTTATCAACTTCTTAATCAAAAATATTCTGTGCAGGTACGGAGTCCCACTCAAGATCATATCAGACAACGGACTTCAATTTGACAGCGAAGAATTCGCCGATTGGTGCCAAGAGCACGAAATTCACAAAAGCTTCTCATCTGTAGCGTATCCTCAAGCAAACGGACAAGTCAAAGCTGTCAACAAGATTCTCAAAACCTTAATCAAGAAGAAACTTGAAAAGTCGAAAGGCGCTTGGGTGGACGAACTTCCAACGGCACTTTGGGCCTATCGCACATCTTACAGAACTTCAACAGGGCATACTCCTTTCTCTTTGGCATACGGATCGGAGGCCATGCTCCCAGTTGAAACTATAGTGCCCTCTCACCGTAGGATCCACTACAACCCAAAGGGAACGAAGAACTCCTCCTCATGTCTTTGGATCTAATTGAGGAGAGAAGAAACGATGCAGCACTCAAAGCAGCAGCTCATAAACAGAAAGTCGCAGCACAATACAACTCCAAAGTCAAGCATCGCAGCTTACAAAAAGGAGACCTTGTCCTCAAGCGAATCTTTCCGCGCCCCGGGGCACTGGACCCCATCTGGGACGGACCATATGTAATCCATAAAGATCTCCACAACGGAGCTTATATTTTGTCAACAGTGGACGGAGAGGTGTTCCAGAGGATATGGAACATCCAACACCTTCGTCGATACTTTTCTTAACTTGTACTGCCCATATGAAGTGAATTAACAAAGAGAATCAGTGGACGTAGGCATTTTCGTGCCGAACCACTTTAAAAAACTTGTCTCTTTTTAACCTGTTTCTTTATATCCTGGCTACTTGTTGACTGTATCCTTTTCTGTTGAGAAAAATTCTGTGTAATGGCACCTCCATTCAAGCCACATCAGGGCACGGCCTCATCTAGACAAGGCCTAATAGGTACTATGCGATTCTATGCACTCGCCAATGAGACACTTTTGCTCCGGCATCCCTCTGCTGCGGGTTAACTCATTGCTCGCGACTGCCCTCAAAGCCAACTGTAATGAGCCGATTATAAGTCATCAAAAAAGGCCGACTATAGTCGATGGCAGCTCATTACGGCGTTCGGCTCGCCGGCAACTGTGAACCTACTTTAAGCCCCAACATAAGGTGTGGCCAGCCAGGGGTAGTTCATGGTTGGCGGCACCCACGCTAGCCGGCCACAGTAAAACGAATAATACCCACGATTACGGGCCATAATGGCCCGGGTAGTTACTGTGCGCGATCTCGGCTCCGGTGTGTCTTAAGTGCGGCTGTGGTAAAAAAGAAAACTCCCCACGGAGGCGTAAGATGGGTGCCAAATGTCTCTAAGACCCACAGCTAGGGAAAGTGACTACAAAACCTGTTTGCCACGAACTTAAGCACATCGACGGCCTTCCGTGATTGGAAGTTTTACTTTTATTATATTTTCATTTCATTTAAATACTTTTCTCCTATCCTATATAACGGTCCCCAAAGTACAGGACGCCAAATAGGAGGCATTCGCTTATGAGGATTTGAGCCCACAAACCGGGTGACAAGGCGCTTAGCCGCACCCGTGGTTAGTTACGCAAGACGTTCAAAGCTACCCCCTGCGACTAAAACATGAAGGGCGGTACTCTCTTCCCTTGTACATAAGCATGTAGCTATAACTTGTTCGTAACATTGCAAAACATTAAATTATATTTCAAGCAGAAGCTTAGCGTCAAACACAATCAAACCACAGGCATACGCATGGTTATATTTCTTATACAACACATCAAAACAATAACAGCATTCAAAATATAACAGAATCAGCTCGTGTTATAAAGTTACATAGAGTCGATCAATGACATAATTACAATCCGAAAATACACTAATGTTTTTGACTAAGTATAGACAGGAAAGTCAAGAAAACCAAAAACTATACGGATCAGATCAAGTAGTCAACTGCATCAGTGCTCCGCCCTCATCCTACTAGCTCTTCGAATCTACTTGACTGCAGGATCGGAGCTCCCAGCATGTTGACCAGATGTCCCACCTATCCAATTCAGGAAAAGAATCCATCAGATAAACCGTGAACGATCAAGTTATGAAAAGCTAAAAAGGGAAAACTCACCAACATCCGCTTCTTGGTCCTCATCCCCCAACTGCACACCGGCTTCCTCCGCAGCAAGTAGCCGCATCCCCTCCTTCAACGCTACCTTCTCCTCCTTCGAGAACTGGGCGGTAACCATATCCATCCCGAATGCCGCTCCACCTTCCTTATCCGCATCGGCCTTGGCCCCCTCCAAAGCCCGGAGATATATCCTAGCCATGATCCGGGAATAGTCATCCATCCAAGATAGATTACCCTGCTTCCAGATACGGAAGTACATGTCCTGCAACATCTCATACATCATCCCCTCATTCTCCTAAAACTCCCTCACCCGGGCCTCGGAGGACAGCAACTTAGCAATAGCAACATCCCTCTCTGATCGATATCTCAAGCGGTCAGCCTGGAGAGACCTGCTCATTTCTTCCATCTCTTCCTTTAGCCTGGCCTGAACAAGCTCTGCAGCCTCAAGCCTCCCAGATAACTCCTCTACCCGCTCGAGATCCGTCCTCCGGACCTCATCCACCGTAGCAATGGCTATGTCAATCCGCTCCTTGCAGGCGGCCTCCATCTTTCGTAATTCTGCCCTACTAGCCTCTTCCATGGTCTCCTTCAGCCGCCTGGAGGCTTCCTCGTGCTGAGAAATCTGAATGGCTTGATCGGCAAGCTGTTTGGCCTGATCAGCCATCTTTAGCCGCAACCGAATATTAGCACTCCCAATCTCCTCTCCAGCCTTGACTAGACGGGCATGATGCCCCATCAACTTCCTGGTCTCCTCCGCAACCCGGTCAATGTTAGCCTTGGCTTCGTCCCCTATGGTAACTACCCGAGTAGTGAGCAAATCAAGGTCTAGGGACTTGGCCTCATCAAGCACTCGTACCATGGGGTTGCGGGGAAGAAGGTGCTCACCGGTGGCCTCATCAAACGAAATATCCTGGAAACTCGGATCCATATCAGGGTGACCGGCAAATGGGTTGCGATCCAAACCAGGACGGTCTATCGGAGTGACGGTTGGATTTTCGGACGGATGGGGGGAAGGTATAAACTCAGTGTCCTCCTCAGTAATATCATATATGGGATGGACTGGAGGCTGAGGGCCAGGTGAAGGTTCAAACGAAGATCGGCCCCTCTTCCTCTTTTGCATATCTTCCTCAATAACTCCAAGAAGGGGGCGATATCGAACTACATCCCCAGGACGGCCAGTTGGAGGCTTTGGTTTGGCAGAAGCTTTGAGTAGCTTATACTGTTCAAGGCGGTGCCGGATATCTGATGACTTGGCCGCCTTACCTGCTCCTGGAATAAAAACCAAGTGTTACGAACATACAATGATCCACGATTCAAGAAATATGTTAAGATAAAAAGAGTGAGAAGGCACATCTATTATACAAACCCTGCGGAGGAGTAGGATACTGCAGTAAGTCCTGAATCTCATTCCAGGACGGAAGCGAACCATAAAATATTCCTAAGTCCCTATCATAAATGGAGTCTATAGAAGTCAAAAGATCACCTTGAATCGCTGGAGTCGCCCTAGCTGAAGACTCTTGGAGAATGGATCAGTGCCAGTCCCAGCCTTGTCAACCTCCTTTGCCTTCTCAACCAAAACCGATCCCTCCTCCGACTCCCCAAAAGCTTGACGGAAAGCATCGTCCGTCCACTCATGAATCTCTCCCGCTTTCCCGGAGGTTAAGGCACCAACGCCACTACCGCTCTGTCCATCTCCTCCTTCACCCTCACCTCTGTCTTCCTCCACATCTTCCTCTCCCGGAGCAATTGGGCAAGTGCTAGGAGAGGGACCATCAGACTTCTTAAGTTTCTTACCTCCAAAAACGGGAGGCTTTGTAAAAGGTTCCCTCTTGCCACTCTTCACCGTGGCCCCTTCCTTGGCTCTGGCAGCCTTTTCCTCAACCGTGTCTCTCTGCTTAACCACGGACTGGTGTGGCAGGATCAAGTTGTGCTCCAGGAGAGTAGCATTCCTGATCAGGAAAGAAGCCGACCCGTCCCGTCCCGAAATGGCCTTTATTTCCGTAGCCATCTGGACCAGGGAATCGCTCTCTACGACTGCAAAAAAACATGTCGCTAGCAAGAAATAAAAGCATATCAGAAGAAGCACTGCAGTCAGAACAAGGAAACTGTAAATAAAGTTCAACTTACAGCCAGAAGTGAAGAGGCGGAAGGAAACAGAATCGTCCTTGATAATAAACCATTCTTTCTTGAACATAGTGAACTTTGAATATAAGTCCAAGACCGGTTTGAAGGGCACGGCCGCTTCCAAACTAACATACGGAGACCCCTTCTTGTAGCCTCTCAGATTATACAAGTATCGAATTTCCCGGTTAGAAGGAAGGCGCCCGTACCTCCTCTGGAATATAACGAATAAGCACACCAGAATAGCGTAGGAATTGGGCTGGAGCTGGAGAGGGGCCACCTTCAAATAGGTAAGAAAGCTGACTATCTAGGCATTGATTGGGGGGATGGCCCCGCACATATAATGGTATCGACTGTAAGCGAAATATCCTTCAGGAGGATCATACGGCATCACACCATCTCCCGGCAATAGCATACTCCCCCTGTCAATCCCAAAGGAGCGAGCGATGACATCAAGTTGCCTTCTTTGAGGATGCTCGGAAAGCAATCGGGAGGAGAGTTCAGAAGCTCTTGAGGGCCATATCCGTCCACTAATGACCTCGGAGCAGGTCCATGTCGCGCTGGTCCCGGCTGGACTGGGGGCACAGCGGAAGACTCACCTCTGTCCGTAGATTTTTTCTTTTCTGACCGGGTTTCCACTTTGTGAGACATTTATATGCAAACACCAAAGTAAAAGTATGTTATTAAAACAAGGAGTATGGAAATACAAACAAACAAGTACATTCAGCCTAGAGTCGCATTCGCAATTCGAAACATAAAAATTCGAGACCGAAGACCATTCGGCCTCACACTTCCCAACCTCATTCGGCATTCCAAGCCCATAAGGCCCATTCGGCACTCAACGCCCGATCTCATTCGGCGGACAAACTCTTAAAGTCCATCCGGTAGTACAAGAACATAAAGTTATTCGGCAGTCACCTGATTCGATAGCTAGGGATTGATTCGGCAAAGAGATTGATTCGGAAGGAAGTCCAGATCCGGTTATCTCGTTCGGTAGGGAATAACAGTAGCCCTAGGCCCATACTTATAGGGGAGGTTGGTAAACTGGGCTAGCTGGTTCGGCTCTCAGGCCGAATATGGTTGTCCAATTAAAAACAAAGCACGACTTATGTTAAACATATGCCCTGCTTTGGGGGGCAAATGTTGGGTGCGTTTCCACCCTGCACCGGACCAAGTCCACCGAACCATTTGGACCACCGAACCACACTCCACTACAAGCTCCCACCGGTCCAACATCTCACAGGACCGGCTCCATGCCTACCACCGAATCAACATCCCACGACACCGGACCAACCTTCCTCCCAAACGACACCGAACCAATCACACTACCCAAGCTACTACCGGACCAAAACCCACCGGACCAACTTACTCCACGTACTGCCGAACCAAATCCCATCTCAGATCCCATGCCCACCAAATCAGCTCACTCCCAAGCCACCACCGGTCCAATTCCCCTCACTACCGGACCGACATACCACCGAACCAGGAAAGGAAGGCATTGCCGAACCAACGCTAACAGGCCAGATTGCTCCAGCCCACGCCCACCAGCAGCTATATACATCCAGGACCCCTGTCCCCAGCCTCACTCTATAAATAGAGGGACAGGGGTACAACAATGGAAGACAAGTTTGAGAGCTCAAGCACGGAAAGAACTTTCAAACAACTTTCATATACTTGCATACAAAGCTTTGTACTTGTAATCTGAAAGAAAAAGGAGAATAACATATAAAGTGGACGTAGGCACGTTCTGGCCGAACCAATATAAATCTGTGTGTCTTTTACAGTTTAGTCCCTGCTTTTTATATATTTGCGTAAATCACCCAAATCACTAGAAACAACATAAAATCAACTAATTCACACGACTTGGAAGTGTTTGCCCATTTTTTGTGCAAACACTTTATATAAAAAATCCAAGCATATCAATTGTGAACTAAGTTTAGCCATGAAGCATTTTCTTGTTTGCTCCTTTGATTCATCTTTATTGCTCTTCATCTTTCTATTGCCTTGACTAGATCTCTTTATGGCCTTTTATTCTAGGATGTTGTTACGATCTCTAGAAACCCAAGCTTTGATACTAAATAAAAGTAAATAAGGATCATGTAATATGAAATATTAACTAAACTATTTACTTGTACATAATATAAATAAAAAAGTAAAAGTAATAAAGTAAATGATACCAGAGATTTTTATACTGACTTGAACTTTCCGTTCTACGTCCAGTCCTAGACTCCTTCTGGATTTAATCGATACCCTCACTTAACCAGGAGAAACATGTATTACACTGCGTGAGCAATTGAACAGGACTTCAACTTCCTAGACAATCAAATAGGACTTCGAATACATGAGGATAATACAATAGGACTTCAACTATAAATAGGAGAAAAGTATTTGATTGTATGCTCTTGAATAACACTGACAAGTCAATAATGTACAGCCTTCCTATAATCTTCTCCTTTGTGGTATATCGTGTAGTTTGCAAAGAAAGGAAGTAATTTTAATCACAAGATAATATTCTTAAAAGATCATGTAATCAAAAAATATAAAGCAGTTTGGAATTGAATGCTTGAGAATTCAATAGAAAAGATAGAAAGAATTATAAGTAGAATTCATATTGAAACAATGAAATGAATTGCTTTATATAGAGTTTAATAACTGCAATCATTCGTGAAAAGAAACTATGAAAAGTTATGACTGCAACTCTTAATTTAAGAGATGTATCTGTTCATGATGAAGAGGTACCCTTTCAGAAAACTAGCTGCTATACAGATTCAACCGATTGAATAAAATTTGGTATCCATCTAAATCAATTTTTTTTTAAATAACAAGAAAATGGTTCATTTTAGCCCATTTTCAACTGGCTAAATATTATTAATCAGTCGGATGAATATTCAAAAATCAATGTGTATGCGCACAGACTCGGTCGGCTAAATGATCTTGTTCTATCGGCTGAATTCTGTTAACGAATAAAAGTTGCCTTAGTTCAGTTGGTTAGAGCGCTTTCTTTTTAAACTAGTAACTCAGGTTCGAGTCTTGTTTTATGCATTTTTGAAAGCTTGATTTTTATTTAAAATATGATTTCACCAATAACCCGAGTTCGAGTCTTGCTTCATATTTTATTATTATTATCATCATCATCATTATTATTTAAAACTTTTATTACTTTTATAAAATGTCTATGTACATGTGTGTATACCACTTTGAGAAGATTTTAACATTTGTATACTCTAAATATGACACTCTATGACTGATAATACTTTGTTTGTCATCTTCGTCTTATCTCTGTCGTGTATATCTCTTCTTGTATCTCCATATATATATATATACACACACACTTTTATCCTCTTTTATACTGTGTATCTTCATTTGAACTTATTTTTTTGTCTCTTTTTGATACTTATGTACCTGTAAGTTAGCTTAGAGGTTTTTTAGCATAATTGTATAATTGTTGTCATTAAAATCCAACAAAAGAGGTTCTAATACATATGACTATACATATGGCTTTCGTCCAAGGATCACAAAATAGTTACATAACTTAGCAAAATCAATGGAGGATAGGTGGCCAAGAACTACATCTAGTGCTTTCTCCTAGGTCCTCTATTGGGATTAAGCTTGACTTGTCCCCTTACCAAAAGATATCGACGGAAACCAAATCCAGACATTCACAACCAGAATCCCAGTCGCGTCGCCTGGGCCTAAATTGCTCATCCTTTATGTATGATTTAGGATTTTGTTAGCAACTTTGCACAAATAATATGTATAAGAATAAGGTAAAGAGATTACGCTTAGATAAAATATTTGGAAAACTTTTTGAAAACTTTTATTTATACATATATACACTTTGAAAACCTACTTTGAAAAACATTTTGAAAACGTTTTATTTTTGAAAAAAAAAACTTTTCAAGTACGCTCTATCAATATGCCCATAATCCTTAAGGAATTTCAAACCTAGCTCTAGTACCAACTGTAACAGCCCACTTCCTGGCACACCGATTCAAAGCGTATGTGAATTTTAGACTCGCGTCGGTGTCGAAAATATGAGCTATTGGGGTTTTTAATAATTACATAGACTAAAGATACACATACATGATCTAAGACATTCTACATTTTCAGATCTCATAGTGGAAGGCAAAAAAATACAAATACAGTAAATAACCATCTCAAAAAATATTTCAAAAACATGTCTTAGAAAAATAGTACGTAGTAAAAATAAAAGTACATAAAAATATTAGACATGGTCTAATAATTACTAAGTACTGAATAAAATAGATAGTTACATAGAGAGTGATATAAAATAACAAGCAACTCCAAAACTGAGCTCGATTCTTCATGTACTTATCGTGGGCTATCACCTGCTTCCCTGTCCTCTTGTGCTGGAGAAAAAGAAAGGAAAAAGGATGGGTTAGACAAAAGTATGGTGAATGAGTACAATATTAATATATGGTGATCATATGCAGTTAACTTTAATAATACACTATTTGACCTAGGGTGCCTTACAAGTGTCCATGGATTTCTAGATTTCTTACTTAAGAGGTTTAACTCAATACACACCTACATTAACTACTTTTGCAAGCTCATACTTACGATCGATCTACTGATCGAACCTGTGGATAACTAATGATCGGCTAATAGCTATTAGAACTTTCCTAATAGCTACTAGAACTTTCCCAACATAAGGCTATCCTACAATTTCATTTATGGGACTATTTCTCACATTACAACTAGAGTAACTATTCCGCACATATTTCATTACAATCCCTACTATGGGACTAAATCTCCCACAACATGACTACATGTACCCCTATTATGAATTGAGGAGAGTTGCAATGCCGACCCATCGAAGTGTCTCATTGTCAACATCTGTGTCCTCTCAATGGTAGTGTAACGGCTCTTATTACACATGTCAGGATCCAATAACAACACAGCATCATGTCGAATCAGTACACATGAATGCCAAAATTCTGTTAAAATCTTCTCAAAGTGGTATACACACATATACATAGGCATCAATCAGTGGTGTGTCTACTATAGAACCTCCTTTGAGTGTATACCACTTTGAGCACATAACAGGAGTTTGTCATCATGTCGAATCAGTACACTTCGTTAGGCATCAATCAGTGGTGTGTCTATTATAGAACCTCCTTTGAGTGCCATTTGCAGTGGAATCTCCCCCATCGAATATCAAATCCTGTTGGACAAATAGCATTTACCTAGTCCTGCAACGACATAGTGTCACCTCATAGGGAACTAGCTTTCCTACTCCTAATATCCATATGTATATATACTATAAATATACTAAATAACTTTATTTAAAAGAAATGTTTTTTTAACCTAGCCTTAGGCCGAGGTTCAAATTATGCTTTTGGAATACCTTTCGGTCGAGGGCGTGCTCTTAGAGCGGTCGCCCGCTTCCTATTGACCAGTCCAGGTTGTGCGGTCAACCAGCCGTCGCTTATTTAGGTTTCAATTTTCAATTTTAATACATTTTGGTTCTTTAATTAACAGTTATCGTTCGTTTCAAATTTCTAGTAGAGGGATACGTGTTGGATCAATTATAGACAACCTAATTTCCAATTTCCTAAATTTTTTATTCAAATTCAGCTTTTTAGATTTATAGGAACAATTAAAATCCAGGGTTACTATTAACACCAATATTAACCATTTATATTTACAAATTATATGATTAGGATCAGAAAAGGGTTAGAGGAATGAGTTAAATCCAGATCAATTTCTATTTAACAAGTTTTCTTAATTTAATTATTATTCAACATTAGATCTAGACGATATAATTCTCAATTTAGTTTCTATCATCCTAAACCAGATAGGGTATACAAAAATTAACTGAATATAAACCATCTTAATAAAAAATATACCCACTCGCCTCGGATCCAAGCTTTCCTTTGAATTCGTTCGGAAATCTCCCCTCCATTATTTGCTCCTTGCTTGATTTGTCCTCCTTAATCTCTTTACCTTTACTTTATTTTTGAAGAATTTTGGTTTGGAGAGGAAAGAATGTGGCAACATTGGCGACAGATTTCTAATGAATTAGCTTTTTGGTTAGCAGTGTATTTATAGAGGTATTAGATTAATATTGATCGTCGATTAACCCTATGCGAATATTTAGTTTCATCCTATACGCTAATCACTTACTTCGTAACGATCCCGGTTTTAAGTCAAATTTAATTTGATAATTAATATAAAATTTTAAATTGTGAATTAATTTGAAAATTTTCAAATTAAATAAGATATGTGCCTATATATTTATATAAATAGATTGTAATTTGGAATTTGAATTTGAAAATTTGAAAATAAAATAAAATAAAATAAGTGTTTCTTTTGTATATAAATCGATTGTAAATTGAATTTTTGATTCAAAATTAAAAATTAAATATCTTATAAATGTATTAGATTTGAAAACACTATATTTCAAAATTAATAAAAATTTGTTTGTAATTATAATATGTAATATATATTTTTTGAAAGTAATATTTTGAATTTGATATAAGTAATTTTCAAAAGTTGTCTAAAGCTAAATTCCATATTTTATAATATACACATGTGCGTTATTTATTAAAGTGTAATTAAGTTTTAAAATCAATTTCTTTAAAAATTATAAATATATATATATATATATATATATATATATATATATATATATATAGAAATGCATTAATTAGATAATACAAAAATGTATTAATAAAAATATAATACATATATAAGACTAATTGAAAATATGATATAAAATATTTATAAACATATTAAAAACATTTAATACATACATTTAAAAACATGTGTAAATTTTTTTACAAGAAAATAGACAAGTGTAAGTGTTTTAAAAGACATTAAAACATTTGTAACAAGATGACATGCATTTAAAGACATTTTGTAAGCAAATTATCATGCAAATTTACAAGTGTCTTTTGTTCTTTATTTTTAATAAGTGAAATTGAAAAAAGAGTATATACATATACATCTTTCTTGTTTTCTATTCAAAGTTTATAAAAACAGAAACCTGGGAAAAACAAAACCAGGCAAAGAAAATTTAAAACAAAACCTAAGTAAGAAAATCTAAATCAAACAATCTCTTCAAAAAAATTAAAACCTTAAATAAAGATCATCTCAACAATCGAACAAATCCAACCCAGTATTAATTTTTTTTTGGCAAGGCCGACGGTTTTATAGTGGACCGACCACTTTTATTACGAACGTAATAAAGTTGAAGTACAGGAGAAAGGTAGAGACACCTTTGCTACTATGGTAGGAAAAAAAATAAAAAGTACCGCACAGGAGTGTGACAGACATGTCACATCTACAGAAATATATAACTAGACTAGTTCTCCTCCGCAGAAGAAGAATCACCAACACCCTCAACAACCCGAGTAGGATCCAGAGAACCACTCCCAAGAATACCAAAAAAGGGGTGGAAACGAAGCACAAGTGAGGGATCATAACAGTCAGCGTCAGGGGAGTAAATAAAAGAACGATCCCAGGCAGTATCAGCTAGAATTACGGAATTAATCTCAGAATATGAACCATCCATATCAAGGACCAAGGTGTCACCAGAAATTCTGTAATACAGGCATCGAAGGTCCAACAGATCATCAGATACATATCTAAAGTAGGATTCGTCCACAGGGTTGAATCTCATATCAGAATTATAATCAACCCAACAATGCTCAGTCTCGGCCCAAACAATGAGAGGCGAAGAGAGAACCGGCTCAACCTAGTATTAATTCAAAGCAAACAATCTTAAACCTGAGGCTAAGTGATTCAGATCCAAGTTTCAAATCTTATAACCTGAGCAAAAAAAATTCAAATCAACATCAAAGTTCAAGATGGAATCCAGTTCAACTCAGCATAAATCAATAAAACAAGTTTCCAGATCAAATACAACTACCAGATTCTCAAAATCTACTTCCAGGCTCTGTCTATCTCTGTTATCATCAAACAGGTGAGCAAACCATTTGACTTGTTATATCTTTTGGTGTTTGGATTTGTACTTGAAGTAAGTGCTTGTATGATTGTGTTAATATGCCTGCAAGTACATGTATATATGTGTATAATTGAGTATGCATGTCTGTATATATTTATATCCATCCCTCTGTTGGTAAACAGGCATAAGAATTTCATATATAAAAATCTATAACTCAATATATAAGCAGATTTATGTTATGTTCCTTAAGGGAAAAATGTTGGTATTGACTAAATCATGATTTTAAAAATGTTCATAAGAATAATTAGGAAGAAATGAACAGGAAAATATAAATATACAGTTAAAATCCAATGCATGTTAAAAAAATGTATGGAATTTGTGTTATGATTCTACGATCTGATACGTATTGCAAAATTACAAATTTAGGTGAAGAAATCATGATTTTTAAACAAGTATATGGTGAGATATCTCAAGTTGAACAGGAAATACATTATCGTCGATTCCCGACATTAGGCAAAGTGATAGTCATTGAAATTGGAGCTAAGGGTAGCTGGATGGAGGGTGGTCATAGGAAAAATAGAGGAAGGATTTATCGATATCCGTGATGGCCAGGCGGCGTCGGACTAGGGTTCGAATGCAGTTTTAGGTTGATGGGTTTTTCGAGGCTAATGCATCGCCATGTGGTGATCGAAGGCATTCGTGAGGGGTGGAATTGTTACGTAGGTCTGTGTCGTTGCTGTGGTCGGAGAGACGTGAGCTCCGGTGGATCGAATCGTCGTTGGCAAGGGATTTTAGTCGTTTGGGTGTGGTTCCTGTTATGTGCCGAGTGGTTCGATTTCGAATCGAAGGCGAGTTCTTCGGAACTGGAGTGTTGGTGGGTCGGCGAGATGATCGTGGACTTGCTGAAGGCTTCGGCGGCGATCGAAGGTGGTCAGAATTGACGTGCACGTGCATGCGTGTACGTTGGTACCTAGGCGTTGTTGAGGAATTGGGGAAGATGGTGTTGCTTGGGTCGTCCTCGAGGAAGTTGCGTGTTTTTCTCGAAGTAAGTAAGGTGACCGAGTAGCCTGGGTTTTAGTTTGAGACTTTTGGTAGTTGGCTCGAGTATGGCTCAGGTTGTTTTTTTTGTTCAAAGTTTTTTAAGTGAAGTAAATTTGGATTCCAGATTTTAGTGTATGAAGCTTGAACAAGATTTTAGACAAAATTTTAAAATAAATGAGTTTTCAAAAATAATGTTACCAAGTTTTAAAGCAAAGTAAGTCTTTAAATTAAGTATTAAAGGTGTATTTAAATGAAAAAAAATTTCAAAAAGGAAAGATAACCAAGTTTAAAAGTATACTTAAATGATTGAATTTTCAAGGGATGTTAACTAAGTTTTCAAAACAATTTATTTTAACAAGTTTTTGAACAAATTTCAACGTTTAAATTAAATGTTAAATGTTTCAAAATTGTTTGTTTAAAGAAATTATATATTAGACTAATTTTGTAATTAAATTCCTAAGTGGTTCAAATGTAATAATGTTTAATGATGTAATTAAGTAATAAACTAAGATAAAGAATTTATCTTTCATTAATTAAGATTGTGATTAAGGTAAATTAATTAGTGAAATTAATTAAAAGTTAATCACTTAATGTAATAAATTGAAAGGTTAATTACTTAATGAAATTAATTACATAATGTAATTAATAAAAGATTATTACTTAATGTAATTAAGGGATAATTACTTTGTGCAATTGCATTAAAGGATAACTAATTAAGATTAATTTAAGTAATTAAAGCTAATTAATTACTTAAAGATAATTACTTAATTAAAAAGTAAATAATTAATGATTAAAGTTGATTAATCAAGTGATTAAAGGATAATTACTCAATGTAATTAATTTGTGATCACTTACTGTAATTAATTAAGGATAATTAATTAAATGGTAATTAATTAAGGGTCAATTAATTAACTAATGTAATCAAGGATAATTAATTAAAGGATAATTAAATAATTAAAGGTTAATTATTTAATGATTAAAGGTTGATTTATTTATTAATTAAGTTGATTAATTAATAATTAAAGTTTAAGTAATTTATTATTAAAGGATAATTAATAAATGATTAAAGGATAATTAATTAAAATGGTTTATAATTAATTAGTGTTAATTAACCAGGATTAGTAATTTATTCATAAGTAATTAATCTAGTTTAAATTAATTATAATCAGGTGATTAATTGATATTGCTTATGGATGATTGAATTCAATTGAATGCTTTGAATTGTTTGTTATTTCTGATGTTATTGTTCTGTGATGTTAATTGTTTTGAATTGAGCTGTGAACTGTGATCTATTTATCTATGATGAATTTACTTATCTATCTATGAATGAAAGATAAGCGTTATAGGGTTATACCGCTTATTGATATTTTTATGCTTGAATTGATTATGGTTGTGTATTCTATTATTGTGTGTAAAACCCTTGGACTACACCACATACACACAAATATGGATTTCACGTGGAATCGGATAAGTCATGGATATTTTAAATTTTAAAATTATTTTGTTTAAAAGTTGAGTTTTGAATCCAAATGGTTTGGAAGTAAAATTGAGCTAAATTTGAAAAGCTTTTGAAAAGGAAGTTTTGAAATTTAAATTTAGTTTGAATATAATATATCTTATTTTAGTTTTGAAATTATTTTGGAAATTTTGGTTTGAAAAGGTTATACAAGTTATAAAAAATATAAATATGTATTTTTAACCATTTTTAAAGTATATTAAATAAATTATTTTGGGTATTTGAATTTAATTCAAATAGAACTTGCCGAGAATACGGCAGTTCGCTGATTTTCCAATGTATACTTTGAAAAGCTATAAATTGAGCAAATTTAATCGGGTTTTTCCAAAACGAAAAGCATTTGTTTTCAAATAATAATTGCTTTTATATAATGAAAGGATTTCCAGTTTTTTTGTGAATATTTCAAGTATGGGTGAATCAAATTAAAAATAGTTATGATCTAACGACCCTGACTCGACCTTCGAAAATCGACACCCAAATACTTCACCCGTATTAGAATGCCGCAGATTCAAACGTCGAATCTGGTTCGCCGGAGCTTATAACACATTAAGTACAACAAAACAACGAAAAAATAAATAAATATCATTGATACAACAATGGATACATTACCAGATACAATATGATACAACAGATCCCCTACACCATCAAAGCCAAAATGCACAACAACGGAAACACAGCAGCAGAAAGATAGCCCAACATAGGCTTCAAGAAATCTAACATCCATACTGCAACTCCATCTCCAATGCTTCAAAACCAAATAGCTCAACCCAAAAGCTTCAAAATCCTATCATGCTGAACTTAAGCAAATCCGTTCCACAATGCGATTGCCAAAAGCTACACCTACTATCTGATTATCTGAAAATCTGACTCTAAGCTGCTCGTGTGGAAAATTATGGACACCAAGAGTTTAGAAAGGGAACAATAAACTTCAGGTCAGTCATGGGACTGGTGTAAGCAAACAAAAACATTTTATTTTTAAACAAACCAAACAAAAAGAAATAAAAAGAAATCCGCAATGCTTTTTGGAAAATGAAACTGCCATAATGCCTTCCCATACACACACACACAACGCAAGCGAACAATTGTAGGAGATTTCCCCTTATGATAGTCAAACATGCTTGATATGCAAAAATTCTTTTATTATTACTATTAATGCATAGTGTAGAAAACATTTCGAAAGTATAATATCAATCTTAGCCAGCATACCACATTTCATGGTATGCCTACTATAGCTACCATGTTCAATAGCAGGTTACCGCCACATTCCATGGCAGGTTATACAACTAAAGCCGTACAGGGCTCGTATTGTTTTGTTTGGATTTTCAACAAATGGTCAGGCAAAGGAACTTCCTACACCACATGGGTATGCCTCTGAAGCGACGACCCGAGAACTTAACCAGCTCTCTGCCAACACAAGGCCGGGTTACCTCTATAACTAGGTAACTAACTGTCACAAATATGTCATCCCTCGATCGTCACCGACCTTTATCCGAGTGCTTTCAACACCAACAAATTTGCAATAGATTTGCAACAACCACATAAGTTAAGTATCCGGGTTCCACACTATGATACCACTTTTATCCAGAAGGAAATGGACATACCCTAAAGGGCACGACCCACATAACCTTGTTGCATTCTTCCTGTTTCGACCATTTTCAGGTTGTGAGGTCCAACGAGGTCTCGTCCACAAAGCTACGCTTTTCACAAAAGTCATGCTTTGATCAACACATGATCAGCAACACTTAGCATGCCACATTACCAAATTGGGAATGTATCACTGGTAACCATCAACAACATAACCTCTGAGCTCGTACATCTCAGAGAAGGACGTTAAGCTAAGAGAATAAATTCTTCGCCACCAAACAGAAATGTATTTGATGGAAACCAGATTTACATCTCAAAGTGTAACATCGGATATACATCCATACATCCATACAAGTCTGTTAAGGGTTCGAACAGAATCGAAGGCACTTCACAAAGAAGCCCTTGCAAATCCGGATAATCCCTAATCACGTCCGGACTCCCCATCACAAAGGGTGATCAAATCTCTATATCGGGGCCATTCGGAGCAGAGACATTTGACAGGTAATCCTTACGCTTTCGAAAATACCCGGTCTTCACCACCATCTTCACTTGCTATCCATTTCGTCGTATCACTATTCGAAATGGGTTATATGACATAAAGTCATCTCCCAGCTAAACCGAATAACGAGCGCTTAATTTTAAAACCATATTGATATATCGAGATCATAGTTAAGTCACAACCCTTAGCCCTATTTCCAAAACCTTTCTTTTGAATGGTTTAAACAAATTTCCATTTTGAAATCTTTTATACAAAAGATACACCTTTAAGATCCTCTTTAATTTGAAAATAAAGTTCACCAATCTTTAATCAAAGATTCAAACATAGCTTTCAAAACAATTCCATTTCGAATTTGAAATCCTTTCAACAAAAACTGGGAATTCTTTCTTTATATGAAAGCTATTATCTTTTGAAAACATAAAGTTTTCATTTTAGAAAAATCTGATCAAATATGCATAAGTTATAGCTTTTAAAGTATAAACTTGGCTTAAATTTAAATTCCCAAAATAATACTTTTACAATGGTTTAAAATCCATATATATACAATTTGTATAATCCCTTTTACACATATATATGTATATATAATTCAACTTAAAAATCTTGAATTCAAATTTAAATCAAATTGTTTGATTCCAAAGCATCCTTTTCAAAAGTTTTTCAAATCACTTCCAAACCATTTTGTATTTTATAATTCCACTTTTAAATCATTTTGAATTCCAAAACCCATGACTTAACGATATCTCGTGAAATCCATATTTGTGTGTGTGTGATGTAGTCCAGGGGTTTTACACACAACAATAACATATCCCAATCATTATCAATTCAAGCACAACAATATCGATAAACGGTATAATCCTATAACGCTTATCTTTCATTCATAGATTCATAGATAAATATGTAAATTCATCACAGATAAATAAATCACATTTCATATCTCAATCATATCACAGAACATCAGACATCAGGTATATCTAACAATTCAAAGCATTCAATACAATCCAAACATCCATAAGTAAGATCGATTATCACCTGATTAATTTTAAACCATATTAAATTACTCATGAATAAATTAATAATCCAGGTAAATTAACATTAATTAATCACAAACCATTTTAATTAATTATCCTTTAATTATTTATTAGTTAACTTTAATAATAAATTATTCAAGCTTTAATTATTAATTAATCAATCTCAGTTAATAAATCAATTAACCCTTGATCATTAAATAATTAACCTTAATCATTAAATAATTAACCTTTAATTTTTAATTAATTATCCTTAATTACTTTAATTAAGTGATTATCCTTAATTAATAAATTAATCTTAATTAATCACATTAATTAATTATCTCTTAATTAATTATCTTTTAATTAATTACCTTAATTAAAAGACATTTAATTAATCACATAAATAAATTAATCACCTTGATTAATAAATCTTTAAGTAATTAGATAATTAATTCTTTTAAATACATTGGGTAATTATCCTTTTAAATAACTTTCATTAAGTAATTAATCTTTTAAGTAATTAACTACCCTCAATTACTTACATTGATTAACTTTTAATTAATCACATTAATAAATCAATCCTTTAAATTAATAACCCAAATTAATTAACCTTTAACTAATTCACCTTAATAAATAAATTAATTTATTATTCCCTTAACTGATTACATTAATTAATTAACCATCCTTTGGTAATTAATCCTTCATTTAATGACATCAATAAATCATCTTTGAAAAACATTAGAAATTAACCTATTGTATAATTCCCTTTTGAACAAATAATTTCAAAACATTTGAAAACTTTGAAAAAACTGTTATAAACTAGTTGATACTTTACCTTGAAAACTTGGTAATGTTTTCCTTGAAACTTGTTTAACAACTAGTTTAAAAACTTGTCAACTAACTTATTTTTCGTTTATTTTAAAATGGATATCATAGCAAGAAGAATTCCCGAGCTTCACCCATTATTTTTCCGAACCAAGCCCCGTGTCTTCTTCACATCATCTCGCCTTCGAGAAAATCTGCCTTCAACCTCGAGCCTGACTCGAGCAATCTCTATATTCCCCAAATTACAACAACATAACCAGATACAACATGCACCTGTGCATCGTGCACACCATCACAATCACCTTTGATCGACTTCTCCAACATCAACCAGTCGTCGATGATCTATACTAGTATTCCAACAACCAGCTCCGACGAACTTGACTGAAATTGAAATACAACTGAGCAGCGGCTATCTGGAACAAAATTCGATCGAAAGAACCACCTCTGGCCACTGTCTCCGATCACCTGAACTCGCGCCACCACGTCTAGAGACTCTCCGCTCAACAACGTACCCATTCCCCCACCACCGATCATTTCCAGATCACTCATGACCATGCCATTGCTTTGATTATAACGACGACCATGCTCGCATCTAAAACCCTATTATCATGTCGTCCGGCCACCATGTTGAACTTTAAACCCATCCACCATTATTGCTAAACTCCTTGCCACACAAACCACCTTCAGGCCAAAGCTCGACCAACCACTAGTCGCTATTCATCAGAAATCAAAGAAACTTCCAATTTTGATCAACTCGAATTATCTCATCATTCCCAAGCTTAAAAATCATGAACTTATTACCTAAAATCATCATTTCCCACTACAAATCAAATTATGAAATCCAAACTTGAATTCATGAACATTGATTTTTCCGTTTTGAACATATTTTACTGTAATTCCTATTTCCCAAATAAAATTGATTAATAATTCTACTTGTTTTTATTTTTAAATTTTAATTACATCAACACAAACAAATTTCTTTTAAACATCATAGGTTAAAAGAAATCAGGGGAAGAGGGATTGAATTTTGAATTAAATCATGGCCTGTAAGTTTTTTTTACAGAGGTACATACAAATATATACCCGTATCCAGCCATGCATACACAACATCTTCACATATTCAGGCATGCAATCACATTTTTTTACAAACTATTTCTAAGTCATCATCATCGTAGGCATAAGAAATCAAGAGGATCAAGAATTAAAAGTAAAGTTTACTCACCTTTTATGAAAGAACGGAGAAGCTTTTAAAACCTGGAAACTTGAAATTTTGATAAAGACTTGGTTTTCTCTTTGATTTGCATCCTAAGGATTGAGATGATCTGAATCCAAACTGAGTTGAATCTATAAATTGCTTTATCTTGTTCTCAGGTTTTAATATTTTGAACAGAGAAGCGGGAACATTAATGATGAACTGAGGCTTTGTTTAAATTTTGATCTGAACTTGTTTTTGAGCTTTGGTCTTTGCTTTTGATTTGCACCAGGCTTTGTTTGAGTTGAATCTTTAACTTCAGGTTGAAGTTGAAAATAAGTATTTGGAATTTGAATCTGGTTTGAAAAACCGTCTTTCAGGTTTTTGATCTGAGTTTGATTTGAATTCTTGCATTTGAACTTGAATTTGCTATCTCGGGTTTGTATTTTGATTATGTCTTTACTGGTTTAAGTTTTTCACAGGTCTTGTTTTTTCTTTGAATTCTATTTAGTTTTGAACAAAATGAGAAATGAAGAGGTTAGTGATATTTATAACTTTGATTTCCTTTTTATTATTAAATTTAAAATAAAAATAAAATTTAAAGATATGTGACACTTGTATTATTTGTATTTTTATAAGCCTACACTTATTAATCTCATATTTTAATTTACTTACACATCTCTTTTTACATTATAAAGTGTTTACATTTGTAAATTACATGTATTAATAAGAATTTTATATAATATGTATGTTAGTTTATATTTAGTTGTATATATATTTATATTCTATTTTCAATTCTAATAATTACTTTTCCCGTTATAAATATTTATATAATCTTATTACAAATGTTTAAAAGTATCAAATTTATGTTTAACTCCTTATTTTAAATTAAATATTATGTTTTAATAAATTATGTAATATGTATTATGTTTTTTTATATTTTAATTACATATATATATATATATATTAGTTTCAATTTTTTTATTAATGATGTTCTTTAAATATACAAACTATTTATTATAAGTAAAATTTTAAAAGAAAGAACATTAAACCTTTTATAAATAATATTCAATTTTTAAAAGATATGTGCGTGTGTGTGTGGGTGTGTATATTTTAAAGCTTTTATCCATTCTTGAAAATGATTTTTAATTCTAATTACACATTAATAAGCAATCATATACTATATTTTAGTTTCAAATATAAAGTTTTCTTTAAATCCAATTTATCAATAAGATATTTATCTTTGAATTTCAAAGCAAAATTCTATTTACATTCAATTAAATATACAAATATATATGAATAAACAAACAAATGTTTTATTTGATTTGGAAAATTCAAAGTAATTCACAATTTAATCCAAAATTTAATATTAGTTACTAATTTAAATTTGGCTAAAAACCGGGACCGTTACAGATTCCCCCCTTAAGAAAATTTCGTCCTCGAAATTTGCTAGATATGGAGACAACAAAGAACAGATGAAGAAATGTTTTACCAGACCAAACTGAATATTAATTCTACATTTGGCTTACCAAATCAGAATATCATCAATAATTACGTTCAACACTTCACAAAACACTCGGGTCATCAGATCTACGAAATATGCAGGGGCATTGGTTAGTCTGAAGGGCAATTAACCATTCGTAGAATATATCCGGACCCCCAAAGAATAGACAAATGGATACAATTCAATTTAACTTCATATTTTATTGACCAATTCATTCAATTTTTTTTAATTTATTAAAGTTAAAATGAAAAGATGGATAGAGAACTGATGAAGAGAATACGAATTAGGAACCTTTCCTATAAACAAAGATTCTTAGGACCACCATCACACCAAAGCTTCTTCTTGTATTTGCTAGGAAACCATCAAAGAATTGATATCGGATGATGATCAAAGAGATTGATAGATAAAGTTGTTCCTTGTTATTGTAGGGTATCGCCCATTTGTAGTGGTACTTCCCTGTCCCCTACCTTGTCCTCTTCTTGCATACAGATGGATATCTTAGGGATACTCATTCTAGGGCATTTATAACCCTATCTCTAATGAGCCACTTAATGTGATATACTCCTGAGCTAAAGTTCTTACTCAACCTTCAGCTTCGATACCAATTCTAACGACCCTGACTAGACCTTCGAAAATCGACACCCAAATACTTCACCAGTATTCGAACGCCGCAGATTCAAACGTCGAATCTGGTTCGTCGGAGCTTATAACACATTAAGTGCAACAAAAAAGCAGAAAAAGAAATGAATATCATTGATACAACAATGGATACAATATCAGATACAATATGATACAATAGATGCCCTACACCATCAGGGAAAAATGCACAACAACGGAAACACAGCAGCGGAAAGATAGCCCAACATAGGCTACAAGAGAATCTGACATCCATATTGCAACTCCATCTCCAATGCTTCAAAACCAAATAGCTCAACCCAAAAGCTTCAAAATCCTATCATGTTGAACTTAAGCAAATCCAATCTGCAATGCGATCGCCAAAAGCAACACCTACTATCTGATTATCTTAAAATCTGGCTCTAGGCTGCCCACGTGGAAAATTATAGGCACTCAGAGTTTAGAAAGGGAAAAATATACTCCAGGTCAGTCATGAGACTGGTGTGCGCAAACAAAAACAGTTTATTTTGGAAACAAACCAAACAAAAAGAAATAAAAAGAAATCCATAATACTTTTTGGAAAGTGAAAATACCATAAGGCCTCCCCGCGCACACACAATGCAAGCGCACAATTGGAGGAGATTTCTCCTTATGATAGTCAAACATGCTTGATACGCGAAAATCCTTTTAATATTATTAGTGCATAGTGTAGAAAACATTTCAAAAGTATAATATTAATCTTAGCCAGCATACCACATTTCATGGTATGCCTACTATAGCTACCATGTTCAATAGCAGGTTACCGCCACATTCCATGGTAGGTTATACAACTAAAATCGTACAAGGCTCGTATTGTTTGGTTTGGATTTTCAACAAATGGTCAGGCAAAGGAACTTCCTACACCACAAGGGTACGCCTCTGGAGGGACGCCCTGAGAACTTAACCAGCTCTCTGCCAACACAAGGCTGGGTTATCTCTGTAACTATGTAACTAACTGTCGTGAGTATGCCATCCCCCGTTCGTTACCGACCTATATCCGAGAGCTCTCAACACCAACAAATTTGCAATAGATTTGCAACAACCACATAAGTTAAGTATCCGGGCTCCATACCATGATACCACTTTTATCCAGAAGGAAATGGACATAACCTAAAGGGTGCGACCCTCATAACCTTGCTGCAATCTTCCTATTTCGACCATTTCTAGGTTGTGAGGTCCGACGAGGTCTCATCCACAAAGTAACGCTTTTCACAAAAGCCATGCTTTGATCAACAAATGATCAACAGCACTTAGCATGCCACATTACCAAATTGGGAATGTATCACTAGTAGTAACCATCAACTACATAACCTCCGAGCTCGTATGTCTCAGAGAAGGGTGTTAAGCTAAGAGAATAAATTCTCCGCCGCCAAGCAGAAACGTATTTGATAGAAACCAGCTTTACATCTCAAAGTGTAACGTCAAACATACATCCATACAAGTTAATTTCGGGTTCGAACGAAACCGAAGGCACTTCACAATAAAGCCCTTACAAATCCAGATAATTCTTAATCACGTTCGGACTCTCCATCACAAAGGGTGATCAAATCTCTATACCAGGGCCATTCAGTGCAGAGACATTCGATAGGTAATCCTTTCGAAAATACCCGGTCTTCATCACCATCTTCAATTACTATCCATTTCGTCGTATCACTATTAGAAAATGGGTTATATGACATAAAGTCCTCTCCTGGCTAAACCAGAAAATGTGATTAAATTACCTATGAATAAATTACTAATCCTGGTAAGTTAACATTAATTAATTACAAACCATTTTAATTAATTATCCTTTAATCATTTATTAATTAACCTTTAATAATAAATTAATCAACCTTTAATTTTTAATTGAACAATCTCAATTAATAAATCAATTAACCTTTGATAATTAAATAATTAACATTTAATCATTGTTAAATAATTAACCTTAAAATATTAATTAATTATCCTTAATTACTTTAATTAAGTAATTATCCTTAATTAATAAATTAATCTTAATTAATCACATTGACTAATTATCTCTTAATTAATTATCTTTAATTAATTACCTTAATTAATTAACTTTTAATTAATCACATAAATAAATTAATCAACTTGATTAATAAATCTTTAAGTAATTAAATAATTAATTCTATTAAATACATTGGATAATTATCCTTTTAAATTACTTTCATTACGTAATTAATCATTTAAGTAATTAACCACCCTCAATTACTTACATTAATTAACTTTTAGTTAATTACATTGATAAATTAATCCTTTAAACTAATTACCTAAATTAATTAACCTTTAACTAATTCACCTTAATAAATAAATAAATTAATTATTCCCTTAACTGATTACATTAATTAATTAACCATCTTTTAGTAATTAATCCTTTATTTAATCACATCATTAAATCACCTTTGAAAAACATTTATAAATTAACCTATTATATAATTACCTTTTGAACAAATAATTTCAAAACATTTTAAAAACTTCGAAAAAACTGTTTTAAACTTGTTGATACTTTACTTTGAAAACTTGGTAATGTTTTCCTTGAAACTTGTTTAACAACTAACTTAAAAGCTTGTTAACTAACTTGTTATTTTTCTTTATTTTAAACTGGATATCATAGTAAGAAGAATCCCCGAGCTTCACCCATTATTTTCCGAACCAAACCCCGTGTCTTCCTCACATCATCTCGACTTCGAGAAAATCCGCCTTCAACCTCGAGCTTGACTCGAGCAATCTCTATCTTCCCCAAATTACAATAGCATAACCAGATACAACATGCACCTGTGCATCGTGTACACCATCACGATCACCTCTGATCGACTTCGCCAACATCAACCGGTCGTCGATGATCTATACTAGTCCTCCGACAACCAGCTTTGACGAACTTGACTGAAATCGAAATCCAGTTGAATAGTGCCTATCTGGAACCAAATTCGATCGAAAGAACAACCTCTGGCCACCGCCTCCGATCATCTGAACTCGCACTACCACGTCTAGAGTCTCGCTGCTCAAACACGTACCCATTCTCCCACCTCCGATCGTTTCCAAATCACTCAAGACCACACCATTCCATTGATTATAACGACGACCATACTTGCACCTAAAACCCTACTATCATGTCGTCCGACCACCAAGTTGGACTTTAAACCTATCCACCATTTTTCCTAAGCTCCTTGCCACACAAACTACCTTCAGGCCAAGGCTCGACCAACCACTAGTCGTCGTTCATCAGAAATCGACGAAACTTCCAATTTTGATCAACTTGAATTATCTCATCTTTCCTAAGCTTAAAAATCATGAACTTATTACCTAAAATCATCATTTCCTACTACAAATCAAATTATGAAATCCAAACTTGAATTCGTGATCATTGATTTTTCTGTTTTGAACATATTTTACTGTAATTCCTATTTCCCATATAAATTGCTTAATAATTCTACTTGTTTTTATTTTTAAAATTTGAATTACATCAACAAAAACAAATTTATTTTAAACACCAAAGGTTAAAAGAAATCAGGGGAAGAGGGATTGAATTTTGAATTAAATCAAGGCCTGTAAGTTTTTTTTAACAGAGGTATATACATATATACACCTGTATCCAGACATGCATTCATAAAATCTTCACATATTCAGGCATGCAATCACATTTTTCTACAAACTATTTCCAAGTCATCGTCATCACATGCATAAGAAATCAAGAGGATCAGGACTTAAAAGTAAAGTTTACTCACCTTTTTTTGAAAGAATGGAGAAGCTTTTAAAACCTGGAAACTTGAAAATTTGATCAGGACATGGTTTTCTTTTTGATTTGCATCCCGAGGATTGAGATGATCTAAATTCAAACTGAGTTAAATCTATAAATTGCTTTATCTTGTTCTCAGTTTTTTGGATTTTGAACAGAGAAGCGGGAACTTTAATGATGAACTGAGGCTTTGTTTAAATTTTGATCTGAACTTGTTTTTGATCTTTGATCTTTGCTTTTGATTTGCATCCGGCTTTGTTTGAGTTGAATCTTTAACTTCATGTTGAAGTTGAAAACAGGTATTTGGAATTTGAATCTGGTTTGAAAAACTATCTTTCAGTTTTTTGATCTGAGTTTTATTTGAATTCTTGCATTTGAACTTGAATTAGCTATCTCAGGTTTGTATTTTGATTATGCCTTTACTGGTTTAAGTTTTTCACAGGTCTTGTTTTTGCTTTCAATTCTATTTAGTTTTGAACAAATGAGAAATGAAGAGGTTAGTGATATTTATAACTTTGATTTCCTTTTTATTATTAGATTTAAAATAAAAAGAAAATTTAAAGATATGTGACACTTGTATTATTTGTATCTTTATAAGCCTACACTTGTTAATCTCATATTTTAATTTACTTACACATGTCTTTTTACATTATAAAGTGTTTACATTTGTAAATTACATGTATTAATAAGAATTTTATATAATATATTAGTTTACATTTTGTTATATATATATATATATATTTATATTCTATTTTCAATTTTAATAATAACTTTTCCTTTTATAAATATTTACATAATCATATTACAAATGTTTAAAAGTATCAAATTTATGTTTAAGTCCTTATTTTAAATTAAGTAATTATGTTTTAATAAATTATGTAATATGTATTATGTTTTTTTAATATTTTAATTATATATATATATTAGTTTCAAAGTTTTTATTGATGATGTTCTTTAAATATACAAACTATTTATTGCAAGTAAAATTTTAAAAGAAAGAAAATTAAACATTTTATAAATCTTATTTAATTTTTAGAATATATGTATGTGTGTGTGTGTTTATATATATATATATTTTAAAGCTTTTATCAATTCTTGAAAATGAATTTTAATTCTAATTACACATTAGTAAGCAATCATATACTATATTTTAGTTTCAAATATGAAGATTTCTTTATATCCAATTTATCAGTAAGATATTTATCTTTGAATTTCAAACCAAAATTCTATTTATATTCAATTTTATATACATATATATATGAATAAACAAACAAATGTTTTATTTAATTTGGAAAAATTCAAACTAATTCACAATTTAATCCAAAATTTAATATTAATTACTAATTTAAATTTGGCTAAAAACCACGTTACATTTGAAAAGTATGATTAATTCTTTGTTAAGGATTTGGTGAACATTATTTCAAAGTGAAGAGGATCTTAAAGGTTTTTCTTTTGTATAAAAGGTTTGAAATGGAAATTTGTTTAAACCATTCAAAAGAAAGGTTTTTGCGAAACAAGTGTTGAAAGTTGTGACTTAACTAAGATCCCAATATATCCATATGGTTTTAAAATTAAGCACTCATTATTCGATTTTGCCGGAGGAGGACTTTATGTCATAAAAACCATTCTGAATAATGATATGACGAAATGAGTGCACTTAAAGATCGTGGTGAAGACCGAGTATTTTCGAAAACAAATGGATTGTCTGTCGAATGTCTCTGCACTGAGTCGCGCCGATATAGAGATCTCTGTATGTGATGGGGAGTCCAATCGGGATTGTGACTACCTGGATTTCCAAAGGCTTCTTTGTGAAGTGCCTTTGGTTCGTTCGAACTCGGAACGGACTTGTATGGATGTATGTCTGACGTTAGACTTTGAGATGTAAAGCTGGTCTCTATCAAATACATTTCTGTTTGGTGGAGGAGAATTTATTCTCTTAGCTTAACACCCTTCTCTGAGACGTAAGAGCTCAGAGGTTATGTAGTTCATGGTTACTAGTGATATATTCCCAATTTAGTAATGTGGCATACTAAGTGATGCCGATCATTTATTGATCAAAGCATGGCTTTTGTGAAAAGCGTAGCTTTGTGGACGAGACCTCGTCGGACCTCACAGCCCGGAAATGGTCGAAACAGGAAGAATGCGGCAAGGTTATGAGGGTCGCGCCCTTTAGGTTATGTGCATTTCCTTCTGGATTAAAGGTGGTATCACAGTATGGAGCCCAGATATTTAACTTAGGTGGTTGTTGCAATTTGTTGGTGTTGAGAGCTCTTGGATAAAGGTCACTGATGACGGGGTATGGCATACTAGTGACAGTTAGTTACCTAGTTACAGAGGTAACCCAGCCTTGTATTGGCAGAGAGCCGGTTAGGTTCTCGGGACGTCCCTCCAAAGGCATACCCATTCAGTGAAGGAAGTTCCTTAGCCTGAACATTTGTTAGAAATCCAAACAAAACAATACGAGCCCTGTATGGTTTTAGTTGTATAACCTTCCATGGAATGTGGTGGTAACCTGCTATTGAACACGGTAGCTACAGTAGGTATACCATAATGGTGGTATGCTGGCTAAGATTAATATTATACTTTCGAAATGTTTTCTGCACTATGCATTAATAATAATATCAAAAGGATTTTGCGTATCAAGCATGTTTGACTGTCATAAGGAGAAATCTCCTCCAATTGTGCGTTTGCATTGTGTGTGTGGCGGGAGGCCATATGGTAGTTTCATTTTCCAAAAAGCATTGCGAATTTCATTTTGTTTCTGTTTATTTGTTTTTGTTCAAAATAGAACTGTTTTTGTTTGCTCACAACATTCCCATGACTGACCTGGAGTTTATTTTTCCCTTTCTAAACTCTAGGTGCCCACAATTTTACACATGGGCAGGCTAGAGTCAGTTATCAGATAGTCAGCCGATAGGTGTAAATTTGGCAATCTTTGGAGTCAGTGGTATCGGGATCGCATTTCTTTCACTTCAACATTTATGCACCGAGTTTGCTTCAGTTCAGCTTGATGGTGGTTCAATCTTTTAGATTGGAGTTTGGAGCTTGGCATTGAGGATGTTGTGTTCCGCTGCTGTTGCTATCTTATTCTTTTCGTTGTTGTATCTATCTCTGATATGTTGATAGTCATTTGTATCAGATTGTTATATCATTGTTGTGTATCAATAAAATTGTACTTCTATTTCCGCTGTGTTATTATCACCTAATTTTGTTATAAGCTTCGATGGACCATACTCAACGTTTGAATCTGCGGCATTGGAATAGGGTAATGTATTTGGGTGTCGATTTTCAAAGGTCGAGTCTTAAATTTGGTATCAGAGCTGAAGGTTGAGTTAGAACTTTAGCTCAAGAGTATAACACATTAGGTGCTCATTAGAGATAGGGTTACAAATACCCTAGAATGAGTATCCCTAAGATATCTGTCTGTATGCCTCAGTAAATTCTCTTACTATTCACTGATAGTGAGAATGAGTGCAAGAAGAGGACGGGATAGGGGACAGGGGAGTACCACTACAAATGGTCGATACCCTGCAACAAACGGAAACAACTATTTAATCTCTTTTGATCATCATTCAATTTCGATCTTTGATGGCTTACTAGTAGCTATAAGAAGGAGCTTTGGTGTGGTTGTGGCCCTACGAATCTTTGTTTATGTTATAAATAAATACCTATCTCGTATTCTCGTCATTGGTATTCTATCATATTTTCGTTTTAACTTTAGTGAATTTGAAACTTTATTTAAAATGAATTGATTAACAAAATATGAAGCTGAATTAAATTGTATCCATTAGTCTATTCTTTGGGGTCCCCATTTATTTTACGAATGGTTAGTTGCCCTCCGAAATAACCAATGCCCTTGTACATTTCGTACATCTGGTGACCTGAGTATCTTGTGAAGTGTTGAATAGATTTGTTCTCGTATCTATTAATGATACTCTGATTTGGTAAGCCAAATTTAGAATAAATATTTCAGTTTGATCTGATGAACTATTTCTCTATCTTTGTTGTCTCCCTGTCTAGAAAATTTCGGGAACGAAATTTTCTTAAGGGGGAATCTGTAACGATCCGGGTTTTGAGTCAAATTTAATTTGATCAATAATATAAATATTTGAATTGTGAATTAATTTGAAAATTTTCAGATTAAATAAGATATGTGCCTGTTTATTTATGTAAATAGACTGCAATTTGAAATTTGAATTTGAAAATTTCCAAAAAAATAAAATAAGTGTTTGTTTTGTGTAGAAATTGATTGTAAATTGAATTTTTGATTTAAAATTCAAAATTAAATATCTTATAAATGTATTGGATTTGAAAACACTAAATTTTAAAATTAACAAATTTCTTTTTGCAATTGTAATATGTAATATTTTTTTTGAAAGTAATATTTTGAATTTGATATAAATAATTTTCAACAGTTGTTTAAAGCAAAATTCCATATTTTATAATATACATATGTGTGTTATTTATTAAAGCGTAATTAAGTTTTAAAATCAATTTCTTTTAAAGTTATATATGTGTATGTGTGTGTATAAATATAGAAACGCATTAAATAGATAATACAAAATGTATTAATAAAAATAAAATATATATAAGACTAATTGAAAACATGATATGAAAATTTTATAAACATGTTAAAAACATTTAATAACATACATTTAAAAACATGTGTAAATATTTTAACAAGAAAATGGAAAAGTGTAAGTGTTTTAAAAGACATTAAAACATTTGTAATAAGATGACACACATTTGAAAACATTTGTAAGCAAATTATCATGCAAATTTACAAGTGCCTTTTGTTCTTTATTTTTAATAAATGAAGTTAAAACAAGACTATATACACATACATCTTTCTTATTTTCTATTCAAAGTTTATAAAAACAGAAACCTGGGAAAAACAAAACCAGGCAAAGAAAAATTCAAAACAAAGCCTAAGAAAGAAAATCTAAATCAAACAATCTCTTCAAAAAAATTAAAACCTGAAATGAAGATCACCTCGGCATTTAAACAAATTCAACCCAGTATTAATTCAAAGAAAACAATCTTCAACCTGAGGCTAAGTGATTCAGATCCAAGGTTCAAATCTTTTAACCTGAGCAAAAAAAATTCAAATCAACATCAAAGTTCAAGATGCAATCCAGTTCAACTCAGCATAAATCAATAAAACAAATTTCTAGATCAAATACAACTACCAGATTTTCAAAATATACTTCCAGGCTCTGTCTATCTCTGTTATCATCAAACAAGTGAGCAAACCACTTAACCCTGTTATATCTTTTGGTGTTTGGATTTGTACTTGAAGTAAGTGCTTGTATGATTGTGTTAATATGCCTGCAAGTACATGTATATATGTGTATAATTGAGTATGCATGTGTGTGTATATTTATATCCATCCCTCTGTTGGTAAATAGGCATAAGAATTTCATATATAAAAATCTACATCTCAATATACAAGCAGATTTATGTTATGTTCCTTAAGGGAAAAATGTTGGTATTAACTAAATCTTGATTTTAAAAATGTTCATAAGAATAATTAGGAAGAAATGAACTGGAAAATATAAATATACAGTCAAAATCCAATGCATGTCAAAAAAATAAATGTTTGGAATTTGTGTTATGATTCTACGATCTGATACGTATTGCAAAATTACGAATTTAGGTGAAGAATTCATGATTTTTAAACAAGTATAAAGTGAGATATCTCGAGTTGAATGGGAAATATATTATGGCCGATTCTCGACATTAGTCGAAGTGAAAGTCATCGAAATTGGAGCTAAGGGAAGTTGGATAGAGGGTGGTCATAGGAAAAATAAAGGAAGGATTTATCGATAGTCGTGATGGCCAGGCAGTGTCGAACTAGGGTTCGAATGCATTTTTGGGTCGATGGGTTTTTCGAGGCAAATGCATCGCCATGGGGTGACCAAAGGCGTTCGCGAGGGGTGGAATCGTTGCGTAGGTCTGTGCCAATACTGTGGTTGAAGAGACGTGAGCTCCGATGGATGGATCGTCGTCGGCAAGGGATTTTAGTCATTTGGGTTTGGTCTGTTGTGTGCTGAGTGGTTCGATTTTGAATCGAAGGCGAGTTCATCAGAACTAGAGGGTTGGCGGGTCGGCGAGATGATCGTGGACATGCTGAAGGCTTCGGCGAGGATCGGAGGTGGTCAGAATTGACATGCACGCGTGTACGTTGGTACCTGGGCGTTGTTGAGGAATTGGGGAGATGGTGTTGCTCGGTTCGTCCTCGAGGAAGTTGCGTGTTTTCTCGAAGTAAGTAAGGTGAGCGAGTAGCCAGGGTTTTAGTTTGAGACTTTTGGTTGTTGGCTCAAGCATGGCTCGGGTTGTTTATTTTTGGTTTCAAGTTTTTGAAGTAAATTAAATCTGGATTTCAAGTTTTAATTTATGAAGCATGAACAAAATTTTAGACAAGTTTTTAAAATAAATGAGTTTTCAAAAGTAATGTTACCAAGTTTTAAAGCAAAGTAAGTCTTTAAATTAGGGATTAAAGGTGTATTTAAATGAAAACGTTTTTCAAAAAGGAAAGATAACCAAGTTTAAAAGCATATTTAAATGATTGAGTCTTCAAGGGATGTTAACCAAGCTTTCAAAACAATTTATTTAAACAAGTTTTTGAACAAATTTCAACATTTAAATTAAATGTTAAATGTTTTAAAATTGTTTGTTTAAAGAAATTATATATTAGACTAATTTTGTAATTAAAATCCTAAGTGGTTCAAATGTAATAAATTAATGATGTAATTAAGTAATAAATTAAGATAAAGAATTTACCTTTCATTAATTAAGGTTATGATTAATTAAGGTTATGATTAATTAAGGTAAATTAATTAGTGAAATTATTTAAAAGTTAATCACTTAATGTAATAAATTGAAAGGTTAATTACTTAATGAAATTAATTGCTTAATGTAATTAATAAAAGATTATTACTTAATGTAATTAAGGGATAATTACTTTGTGTAATTACATTAAAAGATAATTAATTAATTAAGATATTTAAGTAATTAAAGCTAATTAATTACTTAAAGATAACTACTTAATTAAAAAGTAATTAATTAATTATTAAAGTTGATTAATCAAGTGATAAAGGATAATTACTCAATGTAATTAATTTATGATTTATTAATATATGTGATTAGGAATAATCACTTATTGTAATTAATAAAGGATAATTAATTAAATGGTAACTAATTAAGGGTCAATTAATTAATTAATGTAATTAAGGATAATTAATTAAGGATAATTAAATAATTAAAGGTTAATCATTTAGGTTGATTTATTTGTTAATTAAGGTTGATTAATTAATAATTAAAGGTTAATTAATTTATTATTAAAGGATAATTAATAAATGATTAAAGGATAATTAATTAAAATGATTTATAATTAATTAATGTTAATTAACCAGGATTAGTAATTTATTCATAAGTAATTAATCTGGTTTAAAATAATTATAATCTGGTGATTAATTGATATTGCTTGTGGATGATTGAATTCAATTGAATGCTTTGAATTGTTTGTTATCTCTAATGTGTATTGTTCTGTGATGTGAATTGTTTTGAATTGAGCTGTGAATTGTGATTTATTTATCTATGATGAATTTACTTATCTATCTGTGAATGAAATATAAGCATTATAGGGTTATACCGCTTATCAATATTGTTGTGCTTGAATTGCTTATGGTTGTGATATTCTTTATTGTGTGTAAAACCCCTGGATTACACCACACAAATATGGATTTCACGTGGAATCGGTTAAGTCATAGATATTTTAAATCTAATTACTATTTTGTTTAAAAGTTGAATTTTGAATCCAAATGGTTTGGAATTAAAATTGAGTTAAATTTGAAATCTTTTGAAAAGGAATTTATGAAATTTAAATTTATTTCGAATATAATATATCTTATTTAAGTTTTGAAATTATTTTGGAAATTTTGGTTTGAAAAGGTTATACATGTTATACAAAATATAAATGTTAATTTTTAACCATTTTTAAAGTATATTAAATAAATTATTTTGGAGATTTGAATTTAATTCAAATAGAACTTGCAGAGAATATGGCAGTTCATTGATTTTCCAATGTATACTTTGAAAAGCTATAACTTGAGCAAATTTAATCGGGTTTTTTGGAATGAAAAGCATTTGTTTTCAAATAATAATTGCTTTTATATGATGAAAGGATTTCCAGTTTTGTTGAAAATATTTCCAGTTATGGGTGAATCAAATAAAAAATAGTTTTGAAAACTATGAATAAATCTTTGTTAAAGATTTGGTGAACATTGTTTCAAAGTGAAGAGGATCTTAAAGGTGTATCTTTTGTATAAAAGATTTGAAATGGTAATATGTTTAAACCATTCAAAAGAAAGGTTTTTGGGAAACAAATGTTGAAAGTTGTAACTTAACCAAGATCCCAATATATCCATATGGTTTTAAAATTAAGCGCTCATTATTTGGTTTAGCTAGGGGAGGACTTTATGTCATAAAACCCATTTCGAATAATGATACGACGAAATGGACTGCATTTGAAGACGACGGTGAAGACTGGTTATTTTTGAAAACGAAAGGATTACGTATCGAATGTCTCTGTCTAGTCGCACTGGTATAGAGATCTCAATATGTGATGGGGAGTCCGATCGGGATTGTGAATACCCGGATTTGCAAGGGCTTCTTTGTGAAGTGCCTTCGATTCCGTTCGAACTCGGAACGGACTTGTATGGATGTTGTCTGACGTTACACTCTGAGATGTGAAGCTGGTTTCTATCAAATACACTTTTGTTTGGTGGCCGAGAGTTTATTCTCTTAGCTTAATACCCTTCTTTGAGACGTACGAGCTTAGAGGTTATGTAGTTGATGGTTACTAGTGATATATTACTAATTTGGTAATGTGGCATACTAATTACAGCTGATCATTTGTTGATCAAAGCATGGCTTTTGTGAAAAGCGTAGCTTTGTGGACGAGACCTCGTCGGACCTCACACCCCGAAAGTGGTCGAAACATTAAGAATTCGACAAGGTTATGAGGGTCGCGCCCTTTAGGGTATGTGCATTTCCTTCTGGATAACATGTGGTATCATGGTATGGAGCCCAGATATTTGACTTATGTGGTTGTTGCAATTTGTTGGTGTTGAGAGCTCTCGGATAAAGGTCGGTGACGATCGGGGGATGACATACTTGTGATAGTTAGTTACCTAGTTACAGAGGTAACCCGGCCTTGTGTTGGCAGCGAGCCGGTTAGGTTCTTGGGGCGTCCCTCCAAAGGAATATCCATTCGATGAAGGAAGTTCCTTAGCCTGACCATTTGTTGGAAATCCAAACAAAACAATACGAGCGTTGTACGGTTTTAGTTGTATAACCTACCATGGAATGTGGTGGTAAACTGCTATTGAACACGGTAGCCATAGTAGGTATACCATAATGGTGGTATGATGGATAAGATTAATTTATACTTTCAAAACATTTTCTGCACTAATAATAATATCAAAAGGATTTTGGGTATCAAGAATGTTTGACTATCATAAGAAGAAATCTCCTCCAATTGTGCGTTTACATTCTGTGCGTGGCGGATGGCCTTATGGTAGTTTCATTTTCCAAAAAGCATTATGAATTTCATTTTATTTCTGTTTGTTTGTTTTTGTTCAAAATAAAACTGTTTTTGTTTGCTCACACTATTCCTAGGACTGACCTGGAGTTTATTTTCCCTTTCTAAACTCTTGGTGCCCATAATTTTCCACATGGGCAGCCTAGAGTGAGGTTATCAGATAGTCAGCCGGTAGGTGTAAATTTGGCAATCTTTAGAGTCTGTGGTATCGGGATCGCATTTGTTTCACTTCAATGTTTGTGCACCGAGTTTGCTTCGGTTCGGCTTAACGATGGTTCGATTTTCTGGTTTGGAGTTTGGAGCTTGGCATTGAGGATGTTGTATTCCGCTGCTGTTGCTGTCTTATTCTTTCCACTGTTGTATCTATCTCTGATATGTTGATAATCATTTGTATCAGATTGTTGTATCATTGTTGTGTATCAATAAAATTATTCTTCTGTTTCTGCTGTGTTGTTATCACCTAATGTTGTTATAAGCCCCGGCGAACAGAACTCAATGTTTGAATCTGCGGCATTCGAATACGGTGACGTATTTGGGTGTCGATTTTCAAAGGTCGAGTCAGGGTCGTTAAATACTTCGTCACCAAGTAAAAATATTATATTAAATCTTAGTCGTTGGCTGCTCAAAACGATCCATCTGAAATTCTGATTAGTCGATCGTTGTATATGGGGGCGGTCGACCGCTACAGTTCGACCGCTCCCTATATGGATGTCGACCATCAGCTGTTATTTTAGGATATTTTACTTTCCATGTTTCCTTATTTAATTAATTTCGTTTTCGAATTTTAAAGCGTTTGTAACTTCTTCATACTAGCTTCGTTTTTAAAATGTTATGTATGAAAATCAACCAGAAAATCGCTACGAACGCAACAGTGTAAGTTTCATGGCCAAATTCAAATGTTTATAAAAAAAATTAGTTTTTCCCTTGTTATATCTAATTTAATTCTTTTATTAAATTTTAGTTTAATTTTTTAGGTTTTATTGTCCCAATCCTCTATATAGATACCATATTAAAGAGGTTCTGTATGGAAAATTCCAAGCATGGCAACGTTTTGATGCACTCTGGAATCACCCTTTATAAGAAGGACACTGCTCGTACTAATAACGAAAAAGAGCGTATGAAGAGAATCCCCTATGCTTTAGCTATAGGATCCACAATGTATGTTATGTTATGTACTAGACCTGGTGTAGCATAAGCATTAGGATGCGTAAGCCAATACGAGTCTAATCATGGAGAAAATCATTTGACGATTGTAAAATGATTACTGAAGTATTTGAGAAATACTCGGGATTTATTCCATATATATGGAAATATGGACCTCAATATGAAGGGGTATGCAGATTCGAGCTTTTAGAGTGATATTGATGAGAGTAAACTGATGTCTGCTTATGTCGTTATGCTCACCAGTAGAGCCACCAGTTGAAAAAGTTTCAAATAAGAAACAGTAGGTAATTCGATGACGGAAGTTGAGTACATCGCCCACAATGAAGCAACTAAAGAGGTAGTCTGGATGCACAAGTTGTGTGACGACCCGAAATTTTTAGACATTTGAAATTGGAATATTTAATTAATTTTAAATATTTGGAAGATAGTTTAAGTTGGATTTCAAATATCAGTTTGAATTTGGCGATTGAATTTATTGAATTTAATAATTTGAATTTGGGTAAATTATTGAATCTTCAGTTTCAAGCCTGTTAAAAATAATTTGAAGGCTTATAAAATTTATACTGATGACACTGAAGATAATAGAATGGTTGAAATTTAATTTAAAGGTGATTTGTTCAGTTTTAATAATATATCGTTTAGATTTAATTTAAAAATAGCCTTCCGGGGCACAGTCTCGCAATTCGACGAAACTAGTTCCACTAGATCCGTAATAGTTAGTTATATCGGATTTCAATTATTGTAGCAATTGGAGTTGTCGTTTGACCCTGACAGCTCAAAACGCATAGAAACTATTTTAATCGATTTAATTTAAAATTGATCGTTTATTTCCGTAACTCGCGCATACGATTGAATTAGCCTCCGAAACACGTTCCATTGTGTTTGGAATGCGGGTAAAACCTTATAAACGCCTGGCGGCACGTGATATTTGGAGTTCGTTTGTAAAAGTTTACGAAATTGTTTAAATATAATTACTTAATTGAAAAGTAATTAAGGATCATTAATTAATGTAATAAATGAGAGTAATTAAAGGTTAATTACTGCAAATGGTTAAGGATAGTTAATTTGTGAAATTAATTAAAGGATAATTACTCTATGTAATTGAAGATAATTAATCAAGGTGATTAATTAAGATGGACATTTGAAGAATGGCTGATTAATTAAAAGGTTGTAATTAATTAATGGTTGATTAAGCAAAGTTAGGTGATTTATTCTTAAGTAATTGATTTAATTTAAGTCAATTAAATTAATTATAATAGGGATTAACAATGATTGCTTATGAATGATTGTTAGAGTAAAATATCTGAATTGGATGATATCTATTGGATGATATGATGTTCTGTGATATGAAACATTTGGGTGGACATTTATAATGTGGTTATTAATGATGATAAATTCCTGTGTAAAAAGCGACATCTTGTATTTAAAGTTGAATTGTGGTTCACTTAAATAACTTGGCTAAGATGGTATTAAATTTGAAGAGACCAGAGTCGGGTATTAGTAAATACCCGAAACCACTTCGATTTTTTATAAATTGATATGTCAAATCAATAGGCTCGTATGGAATGATTTAAGTGAATTGGACCATTTAATCTAAGTTTTTGGTACTTAGATATTTTTGTGTGAAATTAGTGATGTCTATAACAAATTATGAATTTGAAAATTTACATGAGTTACCCCAAGTTTAAATAAGTTGTATGCTTTGTATTCCATGTTGGATGGGTTTACTCACACTGGTTTCCAGCCTAACCCGGTACTTTGATGTAATGCTCGGGTCAGACCGAGATTACAGATTTTCAGGTAAGGACGTTCTGGAGCTCAGGAGGCGAGCTGGATGGCAAACGTATGGAGTGTTTCCGCTGTATTATATTGTTGTATATCTGTGACATGATGATTGTGTATATCCAGTGTCTGTATATATGTGTTACTCTGATGTATTATAAATGTATTTGACAGATACAGAATTCTTTTGTAAACTGTTATTATTTGATATTATATTTTCATTCGCTACGAATGTGAGAATCTTTGTTGTGTTTCTTCTTCTTTTTCTTCTTCTATCTCTTTCTTATTTCCCTAACTATCTGGAGTTTTCGAGATCGAAAATTTTAGATCGTTGCAGTTGGTATCAGACCTGAAGGATAAGCGAAAACCTTGGCTCTGGTTGGATTACTCATTAAGGATAGGGTCAATGGTACCCTAGAATGAGTTGAATGTATATATATATATAAGAGAGCGTACTTGTTATTTGCTTATATAAAGATTTTAAATGATTTTATATAAGAATATATTTTGATATATAAAGAAATATTTCCTTTTAATAAGTATTTAGGTGATTGGTTGTTAGATTATTGGAATAAATTAAGAAGTAATATAATACAACCAAACTGAAATTGAATAAAGATAAGTTTGATATGGATTCAAACTGAAATTGAAATCTTGAATTGGGGAAGAGTTTCAGAATAAGATGACGATGAATGGTTGCAGATATGATAATCTTGGTTATTATAATAAATGATTGTTGTGTTTAATAATTAATGAGTAAGAAAAATGAAATGTTTTAAGGAAGTAAACATTTAAGTAAGTATGACTTATGAATTGAAATTGGTTCAATTTGAAATTTACTTGAATTAATTGAAATTGTGATTAAAGTTGAATAGTTTCAAATTCAAATGGAATTTGATTTGATTGTGGATAAAAATTGAGGTTAATTCAACTTGAATTGGGGTTAAATCAATTTCAATGGAAATTGAAGTTATTTAAATTGGAGTTGAGTCAATTTAAATAGGAGTGGAAATTTAAATTGAATTAATTGGAAATGGAGATTGGAAATTGAATAGTTTGGCTCTGAACTATTTTTCCAAATGAAATATTTTAATATAAACGATTTTTAGATCTATTTTCCTATCTATTTACTATACAACTATCTTTAAAAAAAACCCAAACTGTCTTATACTTGGTTTGCAACTACTTTTGGAACTATTTAACTATTTTACAACCGTTTTATAAACCAAATACTGTTTTTCAACTATTTTACAAATTAATTACTATTTTACAACTATTTTGCAATTATTTACAATTATTATAACTATTTAACTATTTTCCAACTATTTTATAATTTCTTAACTATTTTACAGGTATTTTGCAAACTAATAATTATTTTCAACTACTTATCTATTTTTAAAATTTTCAAGCTATTTTCTAAATATAAACTGGTCGGAGTTCAAACTGTTATTGATTAAATGCACAAATGAGATAAGAATTGAAGTGATAATCCAAATAGGGATTAAGGCAAATGTGAATAAGTGAATAAAATCAAAATGAGGATGAATAGAAAGGAAATTGATTTGTCTAATAACCAACGAAAATAAATACGTAGGATGTGCATATATTTTTCTATTCGCATAGTGATTTGATCCAGATTCGAGCATAAACTTCGAGATAGTTTATCTATCCGAGTTGGGATTTTTCACTCGATTTAAGACGGCGAACTTGGATATGGATTGTTGATTGGTTCTGGATATTCTCTATCATAGTTATGGCTTTGCAAGGAGAATGACGGTTTCTGATCAAGAAGCCAGATCTGAGTCCGCACTAAGAAGTCGAGTGGACGATACTAGTTCGGAAGTGTAATTGTGTGATCAAGTGAGCGATCAGATTGGTTTAGTGTACGGATGATATGTGTACATCGTACGGATTTGAATGAAATTGATATTGAAAATTTGTGAATAAGAAATGTGGAATGATTTTTTTTGAAATGAAAGTATATTTTGTGAAATATACAATGGATAAAAGTGAAAGTTGGATATTTTTGTGATGATAAGTAAGATGGAAACAAATTTATAAAAAAAAGTAATCAAATTTGAATATTTGATTTTGAATAAACAAAGTTATATATCTTTGTTATATAAGATAAATCTCCCCCCGTTGAATCTATTGCCGGAAGAAAAGGATTTTGAAGGTGTTTGAAGTATAAAAGGAGTTTTATACAAGTTTGAAATGATCCAAAGTTTTTAAAATTATATATATATATAAAGGATCTTATGAGGATTTTGGCAAAAGGTTTTGGGAACCTTTGGATTTGGAAAGGCTTTTGATTTTTGGGTAAAATCAATATTGGAATTTGGAAAGCCTAATTTGAGAATTATCGATTTTGGGATAATCAATTTTGAAAATAGGAGATTTATATGAGATTCATACTAGGTGTATGATTTGGAAGATACTACATGTGTATAGTATAAAGTGATTTGATAATGGCTCTGGGGAAAAATGCGATCCCTTGAAATGAACTTCTCAGGAGTGCCGCAAGGTGGTACTGCCTTGAACCCTAAGGGGGGTTCTAAAGTTAATCCTGTGAGTAGCCCGGACGAAACTAGTTCCTGAGGATTATGAGTAGTGTGTAGCGAAAGTCGAGGGCGTTGATGCCTACAGAGGCATTTGGGTTGTGTTGTGACGATAGTGTAACTCGATGTCACTGCGATCTACTGCAGACCATAGCGAAAATCGTGTGTGCTGCTGAGAGCCAACAGTCTGCGTTTGATTTTATATCGGCAGACTGCGACCTATGGTAACATAGCGAAAGTCGTGTGTACTGCTGAGAGCCAACGGTCAGCGTTTGATTTTATATCGGTAGACCGCGACGTATGGTAACATAGAGAAAGTCGTGTGTGCTGCTGAGAGCCAACAGTCTGCGTTTGATTTTATATTTGTAGACTGCAACCTATCGTAACATAGCGAAAGTCGTGTGTGCCGCTAAGAGCCAACAGTCAGCGTTTGATTTTACATCGGTAGACTGTGACCTATGTGGGAGTGGAGAAGTTTCATTTTTGACAGCGAAAATCAAGGGCGCTAATGCCTACGATTACATGGACTTTTACCGTGTTGGCAACGTAACCCTGAAATGTAGCTACGACCTATTGTGGGTTCTGTGGCGTAATCGAGGGGCGTGGAGTGCCTACAGTTACATGGACTTTTGCTGCAATGACAATGTAACCCAGGATGTAACTGCGACCATGGATGGGGGTGATGATTTCCAGAGCATTCTCACCAAAGATATTTCCTCTATTTTCAAAAACTGTTTTCTATATTTTCAATAAAATTATTTTTCCAAGTATTTTCACTGGGTGTTGAAAAAGGGTTTACCAAGTACTTATAGATTTTTAGTCCTACGCCCGATCAACGTATGACCGAATTTCTATGAGAACAAGGATGGACTGGTTGAGACATCGAGTTATATGAAGTATTTTTATAAAAAGCTATTTTAATAGTATTATGTGAATTTAAGAGTATTTCTAAAATTCTAAAATAAAGGAGTAAGCTAGTTAGCTAAATAAATTAGTTAAGTGAGTATGTTAATAAGATTTAACTTGGTTAATAGAAGTTGAATTAGGAGTTATTAATGAAGTTTGGAAATGAAAACTTGAGTTATAAATTAAATTTGACTTGAATTGTGAGTAAATTAAATACAATTGGAATATTGTCGAATAAAAAGGAAGTTGGACTGAAACAGAAATGGTTTGAATTGCAAATTAAGTTCAAGAAGGTAGAAATAAATTGAAAATGGCCTTGTAATTAGTTAAATAAGTCGTGAATGAATTGAATTTGGAAATTAAATTTATAATAACTAATCAAATAGATTTGTAGATTGAAATGAGATTTGATTGAAATAGAACCAAGTTAAATTAAAAAGGAAAATTTATTTTGCAAATGAAGTGAGCTTAAGTTTTGAAGTTGGACTAAATTAAAGTAAATTAACATAAGTTTAAAATTTACAGAGGCTCGACTTCAAGTAGGAAGGGTAGACCATTAAATAAAAGCTTGGGTTGAATTAATTTGGGAATGACCAGTAGTATACAAGCATGGAATGTGTCGAGCTAAATAAAATGATTGTGAATGAATTAAAATGGAAGGAATTAAATACAAATTGAATAAAAATCAATTTAAATTGGTTATAAACCTTAAGCAATTATTTATTCACATGGATATCATCAAATTGCATAGAATGAATTGTCGTTTGACATAAACGAAGGTAATTAAATTTCTATGAGTTGATAGAGATTAAATAAATTGATTTTAAGATCAATTGAATTGAATATGAGCTTGTTTAGATTAAAAAATAAATTGAATGTAAGAAATTGAGTTGTAAACCATTAAAATTGAATGAAATGACAAATGAATTGGTTGAAAGTAATTGAATTAGCTTTAAAATCATATAAATCGCTTATGGAAAGTGTTTGGTGCATGTTGCTTATGAAATGCATGTGTTTAGCTATTGAAAGTTAGTGAAATGCTAATAAATTTCCTATATTTAGTACTTACATGTTTGAATTGAGTAAGTACAGGTACTGGGAAGCCGTTTGGCTAGATTTGGCGTGCTAATTGCTAAAATAATAAGCCGCTTGCTTAAAATGGTAAATAAAGGTACGCCTACGCAATAAAAATAGGAAATATGAACTGTTTTTGTTTTTCGCGACCATGTGGGTCGATGTATATATATTTATATCTCTTGTCAAATTGCAAAAGCTCCTCCGCATAAAGGAGACTCTGCCAAAATTTTCCAAAAATTTTGGGAGTTAGAAAATTTTTTGTTAGCGACAAAACGATTTCAAATTGAAATTGACATAAGGAATTTTGAAAATGGGGATTGTAACTAATTGTTTAGTTGGAACTAAAGGATTAGGAAAGTGAATTTGGGATTTTTGATTTCAGAGGATAAATTGAAATTTGCTCGGCAAAGGTATGTATTTAAATTTCTGTATGAAATTTGATTGGGTTTTTGATCTAGCCACTGGGATTTTTGTTTTCTTTTGGAGTTTGGGGGCTCGTAGAGGCATTTTGTAGTTGTACCGAGCTAGCCGCGCAAAGGAGATGCTGGCTAAATTTTTTAAAAATTTAGAGAGTTAGTAATATTTTGAGGAAGATTTGATAACTTAAATTTGAATTGTTAAGTCAATAATATTATTGGGACTTAAGGATAAGTCTGGAAAGCTAGAAAAAGGGTTGGTGTGTCTTTAATAAAAGTTTGTTTTGAGATTTGTTTGGAATTGTTTGGTTTTGGGAAAAAGTAAATGAGTATTGGACCATTCTTCTTAACTAGCAATTTCGAGGACGAAATTCTTTAAGGGGGGAGGAATGTGACGACCCGAAATTTTTACGCGTTTGAAATTGAAATATTTAATTAATTTTAAATATTTGCAAGATAGTTTAATTTGTATTTCAAATATCAATTTGAATTTGGAGATCGAATTTATTGAATTTAATAATTTGAATTTGGGTAAATTATTGAATCTTCAGTTTTAAGCCTGTTAAAAACAATTTGAAGGCTTATAAAATTTATACTAATGACACTAAAGATAATAGAATGGTTGAAATTTAATTTAAAGGTGATTTGTTCAGTTTTAATAATATATCGTTTAGATTTAATTTAAAAATAGCCTTTCGAGCACAGTCTCGGAATTCGATGAAACCAGTTCCACTGGATTCCTAATAGTTAGTTAATATCGGATTTCAGTTTTCGTAGCAATAAGAGTTGTCGTTTGACCCTGGAAACTCAAAATGCATAGAAACTATTTTAATCAATTTAATTTAAAATTGATCGTTTATTTCCGTAACTCACGCATACGATCGAATTAGCCTCCGAAACACATTCGATTGTGTTCGGAATATGGGTAAAACCTTATAAACGCCTAGTGGCACGTGAGATTTGGAGTTCGTTTGTAAAAGTTTGTTAAAATTGAGAATATTAATAAAATATTATTTATAAACGTATATACATATATATATCTGTGTGTGTGTGTGTGTGTGTGTTTCATAGAAACCCTAGTCTTCTTTTGTTCAGCTGCTACTTATTAGGACCCATGGCCGATAATTGTTTAGCATCTACCTTTAATCTCTTCCAAACCTTTGACTTTTAGCAAATTCTTCCAACATGAGAGTCGTAGCACTCGTCGAGCTCTACGAAGTGGACGGTGGAGATCGACTATCGTCGACCAGAGGGGGGTTTTTGGGCCGCGTTTGGGAGATATGCATGCACGATTTCCGGTGCATTAGGGGAGCCGAGCTTGGCCCCTTCTGGCCATAGGTGCGCGCAGTGTAGGGCTTCGAGATTAGGGTCTCCGTTCGAGTTGGATGGCACCGTGGTGGCTGCGTTTGGAAACCCTAGACGGCGAGTTGTTGGGTTCATTCTTGTCTGATGTCACGTGGGAAGAAAGAAGAAGATGCCTTGATCTGGGATTGGACGAACGGCCTGATTTCATTTCGAATCGGACGATACAGGAAGCGTCGGAATCGCAGCTACGGGATCTACGCTACGGTGCAGATCCGGAGGCATTTGGAGCAAGCAAGAATTTTTGATTAAATCGAACGGGTTTGATTTAATTTAAAATTGAAACGCTGGTCGAAACTCAAGGTGAGTTAATCTCACTCACATCGCGGAACCATTTAATTTAAATAGTTAATATTTAAATTGTTGATTGGTTGTTTAGTTGTATGTGATCATTATTATCAGATTTGATCGATATTTATTGTTGTGCTAACATCTGTGGATGCAGGGAAACAGGTTGGAGGGATCCAACTGGATTCCTCACAATATAGAGATTATCTTTATAATCCGTGTTGTATTTTATTGGTATTCCATGATGGATTAATTTCGAAATTTAGTTATGATGTGTCATGGCTGAATAAATAAAATTTGGTATTTTAAAAATATCAGTAAATGAATTGGGATTAAAGGAAAATGAGAAGAATTTTTAAGTAAGGAATTTATGGAAATTAAATTCAGGAAATTGATTTGGAATTCAAGTTTTGTTTGAATCTCAGTTTTAAAGATAAATAAAGTTTTTAAATTTAAATTGTTTTAACTACTTTAAACGGTTAAATTGTTTGGATTTAAAATGAAAATTTAAAATGTAAGTAAAGTTTTTTTTTTAAAAAAAAGTCTAAGTTAAATCTGGAATCAAAATTTAAATCTGTATTCCAGTTTGAAATGAAAGGAAATTTAAAGTAAATTGTTTTTAAAAGCTTTGTTCATGATAATTTGATCATAAATAAGAAAATGTTTTTATCTTTAAATAAATGAAGTTTTAATGATTTGTAATTCATTAAATTATTAAGTTAATTAAAATGGATAATTAATTTATTTAATTAATCATAGTTAAGCACTTAAATAATTAAGTAATTTGAAATTAATTATTTGGTAATAAGAATTAATTTATTTGGATTAAGAGATGATTAATTAAAGCTTAATTTCTTAGAGGGTAGTTAAAGGATTGTTATTAGTTAATGAAGGATCATCAACTAAGGATTATCAAAAGATTGATTAAGATGATTAATTCGATTAATTAATTAAAAATAATCAATTTATGGAATTGTTTAAGTATAATTACTTGATTGAAGAAGTAATTAAGGATCATTAATTAATGTGATAAATGAGAGTAATTAAAGGTTAATTACTGTAAATGGTTAAGGATAGTTAATTTGTGAAATTAATTGAAGGATAATTACTTTATGTAATTGAAGATAATTAATCAAGGTGATTAATTAAGATGGATATTTGAAGAATGACTGATTAATTAAAAGGTTGTAATTAATTAATGGTTGATTAAGCAAAGTTAGGTGATTTTTTCTTAAGTAATTGATTTAAGTTAACTAAATTAATTATAATAGGGATTAACAATGATTGCTTATGAATGATTGTTTGAGTAAAATATCTGAATTGCATGATATCTATTGGATGATATGCTGTGTTATTATGTGATATGAAATGTTTAGTGATATGTAATGTTTGGGTGGACATTTATAATGTGGTTATTAATGATGATAAATTCCTGTGTAAAAAGTGACATCTTGTATTTAAAGTTGAATTGTGGTTCACTTAAATAACTTGGCTAAGATGGTATTAAATTCGAAGAGACCAGAGTCGGGTATTAGTAAATACCTGAAACCACTTTGATTCTTCATAAATTGATACGTGAAATCAATGGGCTCATATGGAATGATTTAAGTGAATTGGACCATTTAATCTAAGTTTCTGGTACTTAGATATTGATGTGTGAAATTAATGATATCTATAATAAATTGTGAATTTGAAAATTTACCCGAGTTACCCCGGGTTTAAATAATTTGTATATTTTGTATTCCATGTTGGATGGGTTTACTCACGCTGGTTTCCAACCTGACCCGGGTGTTACTTTGATGTAATGCTCGGGTCAGACCGAGTATTGCAGATTTTCAGGTAAGGACGTTCTGGAGCTCAGGAGGCGAGCTGGATGGCAAGAACGTATGGAGTGTTTCCGCTGTATTATATTGTTGTATATCTGAAACATGATGATTGTGTATATCCAGTGTCTGTATATATGTGTAACTCTGATGTATTGTAAATGTATTTGACAGATACAGAATTCTTTTGTAAACTGTTATTATTTGATATTATATTTTCATCCGTTGCGAATGTGAGAATCTTTGTTGTGTTTCTTCTTCTTCTTCTTCTTCTATCTCTTTCTTCTTTCCCTAACTATCTGGAGTTTTCGGGATCGAAAATTTTGGGTCGTTATAAGTTTTTAGGTGAGCTTGAGGTTTTTCACGATACCAAGATCCGATGGCATTGTTCTATGATAACAATGTGATGATATAGATCAATAAGTAGCCTAGCAAGTCATGACATATTCTTCGAAAGTTCCACCTTATTAGAGAATAGTTGAGAAGAAAGAGGCCATGATATAAGGATAGATACCAAGGACAACATTGCAGATCCATTCGCTAAGCGCCAAGCTCGATCAACTCTCAAGAGACTAATCAAAGCGATGGGATTAAGATTCCATAATTGACACCAAGTGAAAGAATGAGATTGATAGAGTTAGGGTTATGCTCTAGAGGCAATTCTATAATTGTTATAAAGGTGTTTTTCATTTTGTTATATATTTGTTATATTTTGTTTTAAATAATTAAATGTATGATTAATATATATTTAACATTAAATTTATGAATGTTGTATTTGTGATAGTAATTACGGATAGAGTTAGGGGTATGCCCAAGGGGAAATTATGTAATTTGTTACATATATCTAACTTGATAACCAATCTTATTCGATATAAAAGGTGTTTTATTTCTATTATATACTTAATATAATGTGTTATATTAATTAATTTAATTAAAAATATATTTAGTAGAAAATCCATAAATGGTATGTTTGCGATAGTAGTTACAAAGTATTAAAACCACGAGTAATTTATCATAACAAAAATAAATATACCATTTTAAATAATCCTAGTCAAGATGCATCGAGATTGGACATCATTACATCCATTGAGATTAGAGTACGTAATGCTCTCCAAATGCCGGGAAAGTGTATAACTCATGGCTGTCGGGGGCACCAAGGGATTATGTATTGATAATTATTGGATAATCATGGAATGATTCACTCGATAATTTTCTATTAGTTAATATAACTAAGGTCAACTGAAAAATATCAATATGACAAAATTACATAGTTCTCTTGGCACGAGAATATTGTTGATCTTCAGTGAGGAAGCTCCACTTTGATTATAGTTAAATCATGGCATTGCATCCATCGAACAACTATAGTTGAGTTGGGTGGAGGCATTAGAGTGGAACATTATTCAAGAGAGGATTCGTCTCCTCAGTTATATAAGGTTAGTATAATAGTCAACTAAACTCAACTCAAAGTCAAAGTTTGTAACGACCCGGAATTTTATCACTTTGATTTGAGAATATTTATTGATTTTAAATTTTCAAAGTAATGGTTTTAATAATTTAAATACCCCTTTATAATTTATAACTAGTAATGTATAATTATTTTCAAGATGTGTTTACAAAAATAATTAGTTAAAAGGAAATTAGAAAATGTGACTGGAAAGCTTTTTCAAAAATATTGATTTTGATCATCTAAAAGTTGTTAAAAAGGTTGTAAAACACCTTAATATATTTAAACACAAACTTATAAAATTAATATGAATTTAGTTAAGTGTGTAAAGGGGTAGATATATGTTTACTTAAGTGAAAAGAAAGTGATGTGACAATTTTCAATCTTAAAAATTAAATAAAAGAAAAATCATGACATTTCCATATCATCTTACATCTTAAGTACAAGAGAGGGTATTATGTAGTGGATAGAAGGGAGAACCTTTGGTCCTTGCATGTGCAACATGATAAGGATGGGTTTGTGTGATATGTTCAAATTTAAATGGAGGGCATTTGTCCTAAGGGCGTTTAGGTAATTTTATACTTTCACTTTATATAAAGCTAATTCTAAACTTCTCTTTCTATCCTTGCTTCATTTTCTACTTTTTTTTAAAAAAAATTATCTTCTTTCGAAAGCTACAAACTC